>CM035840.1:75008884-76463466 GCA_020510985.1 Pholidichthys leucotaenia | reverse complement strand
TCCTGTAGGGCCCTCATGGTCTGCGGACGCAGAAAATCTGACACGACGTGCATTTTATCAGGCAGCGGAATCGCGCCCTCCGGCGAAATGCGGTGACCCAAAAAATCAATCACTGGCACACCGAACTGGCACTTTGCTGGGTTAACGATAAGCCCGTGCGCCTCCAACCTCTGGAAAACTAGTTTGAGATGGGCGAGGTGCTCCACCTCGGACACGCTAGCCCCCAAAGTGTCATCCAAGTAGACAAAAACGAAAGGCAGGTCACAGAGCACCACGTCCATCATTCTTTGGAAGGTTTGCGCCGTGCCCTTTAACCTGAATGGCATGCATAAAAACTTGAAAAGGCCAAAAAGAGTTATTACTGCTGTTTTGGGAACGTCCTGCGCGCACCGGGACTTGGTGGTAACTGCGGACCAGGTCCACTTTTGAAAAAACCCACGTTCCGGCCAGATGCACAGAAAAATTCTGGATATGCGGGAAGGGATGCCGGTCGTGTTCCGTGGCGTTGTTCAAGCGCCGGAAATCGCCACACGGTTGCCATGATCCATCAGCCTTGGGCACCATGTGTAGCGGAGATGCCCACGGGCTGTTGGAGCTCGTAACGATGCCCAGTTGCTCTAAGTTAGCGAACTCCTCGCGTGCGCTGGCCAGCTTAACTGCGTCCCCGCGCCGAGGGCGCGCGAACATCAGCGGACCATTTGTTGTTATGAAATGCTCAACCCCGTGTTTGGTTACCGTAGCAGAAAAAGTCAGAACCGTGAGTGCTGGGAACTGTAAAAGCAAATGCTGGTACTTACCGCTTGGAGCTATAACGTTAGCATGTGTTGTTGGCCCAACTCCCCGAGCTGTGCAGGGCAAGGAGGAAAAAGAAACAGCATCCACTAAAGGTCTGTTGGCAACATCGACTAACAATCCGTAAGCACACAAAAAAATCAGCGCCTAAAATGGGGACAGAACATGCAGCTACCACAAAGTCCCACTGGTAATTGCGTCCGTGTAAGCATACTGTCAATGTTCGTTTGCCAAATGTCCTGATGTTGGATCCGTTGGTGGCTGTAAGCTCAGGGCCGCAGCCTTCTGCCGACCTGTCTGCGCTCACTGGCAGAATGAGGCTCTTCTAGGAGCCGGAGTCCACCAAAAAACATCTTCCTGAACGTGTGTCCGTGATGAAAAGCAGCTTGTTCCTGTTGTCCGCGGTCGCAGCTGCTACTGACTGCTGGCTGTGCCGTTTCCCTGGCTTCTTGAATTGGCACGGTGGCAGACAGCGCTGGGCATTTGAGCCAAACCAGTGGTGATGGAAACAGAGCGTCCCGTTCCTGCGTCTCTTGGCATCCGTCCCAGCCACCCCCAATGGCTCCTCGACCTCGCTGGAGTCCTTCATGGCTGTTGGTGTCGTTGCGTGCACGCTCAGAGCTCTATTCGCGAGGATGATGCGGTCCACTTCTTGCGCCATCATACTTCTTGCGGTAGTTCTTGGCCACCAGCTGTGGTGAGTTGGCCAGGATCGCCCTCGCTGTAGCTGGTAGGTTCTTGAGGAAGAGGTGGGTGAACAGGAAGGGTTCGTTGTCCTCCTCCCTCAGCGCTAACATGCTCTCCATCAACTCCACAGCTGACCTGTCACCCAATTATGAGCGTGTGAGGAGTTTTTCTGCTCTCTCACTGTCCGACAGAGTATAATGTTGAAGCAGCATCTGCTGCATCATATTTCCCCTGGGCTGGTGGCTCCTGGAGCAGGCTTGTTACTTGCTGTGTGGTGCGCACATCCAGCGCAGCGACCACATGATAATATTTGGTGTCGTCCATGGAGATCCCACGGAGTGTGAATTGGGATTCCACATGTAGAAACCAAGCGGTCGGATTGTGGAGCTACAAGTCCGGGAGCTTGACTGTGACAGTGCATGCCGCGCTGATGTTCTCCCTCTGGGTTGTCTCCAGGGCGGTGCTTGGCTCGTTCTCCATTGCACGTCTTAGGGTCACCAATGTGGAAGATGGAAGCAGACGAGACAGGGAGCTGGACGACACGCGAACTTCATTCACCTTCCAACATAAAACACAGAAAACTGACCCCCTGAGTGCCTGAGCGAACTCATTTATACCCTTTAATTCCTGCCTCCGGCACACAGGGTAAACACATTAACATTCAGACTGTAAGACATGTACGCACATTCACATATTAGCCATGTTTACATGGGCACAAGTAACCGGATTAAAAGCCTGATCGGAATAAAAATGCTTCATGTAAACACGCCAATCTGAATATTCTGACCCAATCACACTCATTCGGATCAAAATTTCCTTCCAATTGAGACGGGTGGGTTATGCCAATTGTTAATCCGATTGATGCGCATATAAACACTTATTCTGAAATTTGGGTAGAAAATATGTTTACTGTGCAAGTCTGTATGTCAGCCACACATCGACGTGACGTATTTCTGCCTTTACAGCAGCTAGCGGAAGACATGGCGGGAGTAAAACAAAGCTGGTCTGTATCGTCCTGATGTCTCCCTCTGTTCGTCATATGCAGAAGTATGTACTGCTGGACTTGTAGCTTCATTATGGAGACAAGCAGAAGCAAAAGTACAGTCTGAATAACACCATACGGGTCCATTTCAAAAAGAGAAAGACACGAAGCGGGGTTTGTTTATATTGGAAGTTGCTTCTTCTTCTACTATTTCCAGAATGTCGGTTAATTGTGCATGTCAAAATGATTTAGTCCGTTCAAACGTGACACATGGAAATGCACGTCCTAATCGGATCAACTTTTTCAGGATCCATGTAAACAGTAAAGTTCTGATCTGAATTGTAATCAGATTGAAGAAATTTTGCACATGTAACAGTGGCTACTGACACACACATCACAGAGCAGGTCTTGCTACAATACGGTCGCACCTTTGCGTCCTCAGGTGTCAACCTGGCGCGGCAGGGGTGAAAGGCATGTCTTTGTTTGGTTGGCTCCTCTCACCTTTCTACATTAGCATCTCTATCTATCGTCTCCCCCACCAACCCCCTTGTCCTCGGTGGAGTGCCATGTGTATTGTGTAAACCACAGTACCAGGGTTTGATATACACTGATGATGTGCATATTGCAATTTGACTCTCACCGGATGACCTTGAGGTCAGAGGTCACATTTTCCCTAAATCTAGTAAAAGCAATAACTACGAAAAGAAATGATGTAGGCTTTTCAGATCGATACAGTAGTTGTATCTAAGACACATCTTGGACAACTTGCATCCTGACCTGACTATGGGTTTTGGGTCAGAAGTTCAAAGGTCAAGGTTAGCATTCCATTTGCACTGTTACTATAAAACGAGCAAACCTAGGGTCACCAAACCTGGTACACAGGTTGCCCTTGGGAACCTAATCTCTGACGATGGGTTTGAGGTCAAAGGTCAACTTCAAAATGGCTTATAAACAAAGAACAACAACAAAGAAAGCTAGGGTACCAAACCTGGTACACAGGTTTCCCTTGGGATCCTGATCTCTGACTATGGGTTTGAGGTCAGAAGGTCAACTTCGAAATGGCCTATAAACTATATTTTAACAACAAAGAAAGCTAGGGTCACAAAACCTGGTACACAGGTTCACTCTGAGACCATGACCTCTGACTACAGGTCTGGGGTCCAAAGGTCAAGGTTGGCACTCCCTATACCCTCTTACTATAGAACGTGTAAAGCTCTCTAGGGTCACTAAACTTGCTACCCAGGTTCACCTCGGGGTCCTACCCTACATCTATGGATTGTACACTTTGTTGTATATTCATGGATGATGGGTTTATTATAATTTCGTTCTGCCACAGTAATTATATTGAAAAGTATTAAGCATTGGGACCTTGCCTCATGGTTCTCTTGTTAGCTCATTCAGGCAAAGCCAAAAGAAGCTAATGCAATGACACGGCGTCTGTCAGTTGATCCCCATTGCCTCGATGCTCACCAAACTCATTCACAAGGATTTTAAGGTGGGTCTGCATCCCAGTTGAGGTCAGGGTCAAAGGTCAGGAGATCTGGGCACTCTGGCTGATTACATCAGGCCGGAATGAGCTACTCCATCATTACAGTCTGGTATAGTTATCTTTCTGTATACAGCAGGGAAAATAAGTATTGAACATGCCAACATTTTTCTCATTAAACATATTTCTGATGGAGCCACTGACCTGAGATTTTCACCAGATATCAGTTAACCACCCAAGTAATCCATGCATACAAAGAAATCAAGGAAACTGTGTTCACAAAACAAGTTATATTTAATAAAGTGGAATGACACACGGAATAAATATTAAACACACTTGGTGAAATTCATTTAATATTTAGTAGAAAAGCCTTTGTTGGGAATAACAGCTTCCAGATGCCTCCTGTATGGAGAAACTAGGTGCAGGCATTGCTCAGGAGTAATTTTAGCCCATTCTTCCACACAAACTGTCTTCAGATCTGGAAGGTTTCATGGGTGTCTTCTAAGAACTCTGGTCTTCAGTTCGTTCCATAGGTTTTAATTGGATTCAGGTCAGGTGACTGACTGGGCCATTCTAGCAGCTTTATTTTTCTTCACTGGAGCCAGTTGCGAGTTTCCATGGCTGTGTGTTCGAGATCATTGTCTTGCTGAAATGTCCACCCTCGTTTCATCTTCAGCATCTTGGCAGATGTCAACGGGTTCTTATTAAGGATGTCTCTGTACATTTGTCCATTCATCTTTCTTTCAATTGTATGAAGTCTGCCTGTACCATGTGCTGAAAAACATTGCCACACCATGATGCTCCCACCTCCAAACGTCACTGCTGATATGGTGTTTTTGGGCTGATGTGCAGTGCCATTTCTTCTCCAGACATGCTGTGTGTTGTGGCATCCAAGAAGTTCAATTTTGGTCTCATCTGACCAGACTATATTCTCACAATATTTTACTGGCTTGGCCAAATGTTGTGCAGCAAACTTTAAACGAGCTTCAACATGCTTTTTCTTCAGCAATGGAGTCTTGCGAGGTGAGCAAGCATAGAGCCCATGTCGGTTGAGTATATTACTTATTGTTTTCTTTGAAACAGCAGTACCTGCCAACTCCAGATGTTTCTGGAGCTCTCCATGAGTGGTCTTTGGCTCTTGAATAACTCTTCTGATAATTCTTTTAACTCCTCTGTCCGAAATCTTGCGAGGAGCTCCTGGTCGTGGCCGGTTTATGGTAAAATGATGTTCTTTCCACTTCCGAATGATGGCTCTAACAGTGCTCACTGAAACATTTAGCAGTTTAGAAATGCACCAAATTAATTTATTTCATTAAATGTAATTTTATAAATATTTTTTCTTTGAAATCAGAGTTAAATTATTGTTCTGTTCTGGCTCTGCAAAATTATGGTCAAAAGTGTAAATTATATAAGGAAAAAAGTCAAAATTTTATCACAATCTGTTTCAAATTTATAAAAAAAAACAAACAAACAGTAATTTTATTTAAAAAAATAGACAAAATTAGCCTTTTTTTTTTTTTTCTAATTTTGTATACTATATTGACCCCCAGAGGGGAAATTCAGGGCGTCCACCTGGATGGATGAAGCAGCCACGGTATGGTGCTATCCCTTCACCATTCACACACACATTCACACCTAGGGCCACTTTACAGTCTCCAATTAACCTAACCTGCATGTTTTTGGCCTGTGGGAGGAAACCGGAGAACTCCCGGAGTAAATCCACGCAGACACAGGGAGAACATGCAAACTCCACACAGAACACTGTTGGTCAGGGGCTGGGATCGAACCGGGGATCCCATGGTCAAGGGTGAGTTGCTGTACTGCCACAGTGCTAACCACTGCTCCACCGCACCACCCAAATAATCCACAGATTTATAATAAAGTCTCAAATGTACAAGAAAAGTCAATTTTACAAGAGGAAATTACCAATTTGAGGAAAATGGTTTCAAATTTAGATAAATTTACAGAGAAAAGTAAAAAACTATAAGAAAATTGTTATAAATTTTGGAGAAAAACCTCAAACCTTCCAGACTGAAGTCATTACTCAAGTTTTTAAGTGGGTGCTTTTTGCGTCCTTTACTGGAAATTTTTGGTTGACTGATATTTGTGTGTAATGGAATATGTAGTTATAAAAAGAAGTTCCTCCTCACACATGTGGTGATTTAAAACAAAACCAACCACAATAGTGGATGTACAGTGTTTGTTAATGTTGTCAGTCTTTTCTTGGGGGTTTGTGCACTGAAGTGTTTGACAGTTCATTTTTTATTCAGCTAAATGCACTTTGTGATGTGCCAAGGTCAGTTATGACAAGGATATAGTATATTTTATTTCAAAAGGGAAACAAATATTCATGCTACTGACAGTGCACATTGAGTTTTTATGCACTTTGAGATATGCCTGAGTAAGATATGACCAAAATGGTTATTTCCAGAATTTTATTTTTTCGTTCTATTTAACTGTTGTTCAAGAGGAAAAATATTTCTACTACTTTAAGTTCTGCTCAACCCCAGCACTGTTAGTGTGTTTTTATGCATGTTTGATGTGCCTTTGTCATGTGCCAAGCACACATTTAAAACCAAGACAATGAATAAAAAGTGCATATTTTTCATCATACTGATCTGTGTTGGTTTGAAATTTGTCATATTCAACAGATCGCTGAACATGTGCAGCCCAGTTACATGTCTCGATTTCAAATTGTAGCCCAACTGATTTTGTAATTGAATAGCCCTACTCTACTTCCTGAGCCACTGCCACTCATTTAAGGAGTTAATAATGTGTTGGACAATTCTTTTATCCAATTTTAGCTCTTAAGTTTTCTTTGCTTGATACAGGCCAATAATTTGACCCTTCTGAAGCAGAGTAACATCTTTTCCATGACTTTGGGGTATGTTTTCTGCCATGTTTGTTTAAGAAATGAGAAGCTGCTTATTGCATCATTTAAGGTTGAGAACTTGTTACCAGCTGAATCATGTTAAACACTGCAGTAATTATCCAATGGAAGGTTGTTACTTATTTGCTTAGTTTAATCAGGGTAGTGAGTTTTTCCACGCACTGTGGAAAATTATTATTTTCCATATATATTACATATATATTATTTTTCTTTTGATTTTGAACAAGTGAGCTGATAACAAGCAGATTGCAGCAATATGAACTTTATGGTATTCTTGCCATAATTATAAATTGCTTGATTATTATGAAGAGCTACAGTCTGCTTCAGGTGCCTTTTCTGCAGATGTGAAGATGCTAAGGGTTCAAACTGCCTCGCCACTCATGTGTTGAGGAATAGTAATATCTACAGGAATGTGTCTGTCAGGCTGTACCAGCATGTGGAACGCTTTTTCTGGTTAATCAGCTGTTCAGCCCATCCTGTGGGCAGAGCCAGTCTGTACCAGATGGCTCTTGCCGTGAGCCTGAACGGTGGCACCATGTGTCACCTTGCTTCTTGTCCTGTTATGCCCTGTATAATCCCCAGGAGGAGGACACCGTACCCCCACGGCCACCCCTACCCCAGTCCTATGAGCCCAACCCCCCCACAGTGCCCCCTTTTCCCCCTCTTGCTGGCGGGCGTCCCTCATCACTCCACAAGCCAGAGGACAGGAAGACCAATCACAGGAATAGCACGCACAGCGTAAGCCCGTTGACCTGTTGACCCCTTGGCTGACCCTGGCCTCATGTTTATGCTCACCGTGATGAGTTCCACTTTGAGTTTGACATCGTGACACGTCATGGCTTTTGAGTTGTTTTTGTTTGCATCATATCCACCATGCCTCTTTTTTCAGTCAGTTGTCTGGAGTCTTACCTGTTTTTGATTTGAATTTGTTAGTCTTCCTTTTCTGTCTTGCGCTCTTTTTTTTTTTTTTTAAGATTCTGTTCTTGATTGCATATTATGCTATACTGTATATGATTCTGAATTCCTGCTACCTATTTCTTTTTAAACTCAAAGCAAGTTTTCTTTCCATGAAGTGTTTAAATGTTACCAAGTCTATAAAGGGTTTCATTGAAAAATGGTGCCTTTGTTTACCATTGTCTTAAAAACTCTTCTGCCAGTATGTCTTTTTAAAATGTCTTACAGTACATCTGGAAAGTCTTCACAGCGATTCACTTTTTCCACATTTTGATATGTTCCAGCATTATTCCAAAAGGGATTAAATTCATTTTTTCCCTAAAAATTCTACACACAATACCCCATAATGGCAATGTGGAAATTTTTTTTTGAGATTTTTGCAAATTTATTAAAAATAAAAAGCTGAGAAGTCACATGTACATACAGTCATGTGAAAAATAGGACACCCTGTATAAGCCTGTTGTTTTTGTTTTGTTTTGTTTACATATTTGGACATATGGATATTTAATATCAATGTTAAAAATACTGGGAGATTCATGTAATACAACTAAACAATTAAAAATGAATTAGACTTTTATCAATTTTTCTGTAAAATTACCCTCTGTAATTTCCCAGTTTGGGATCAATAAAGTACATCTATCTAAAATGTAATTCTAAACAAATAGTGAGGAATAAATTAGGACACCCTCCCACCATCTTTTTTAGGACAACCCCAGATTCATTCCCACTCAAAATGGCTAAAATAAATGTTAAAAAATGCAAATAAAAACATAAAGTTAGACATGGATATGTGAACATTTCTTAATAAAGAACTGAATATTTAATGGGGTCTCCTGTGGCTTATATTGTTCATATATCCATGCCTACATATGTATAGACATAAGAGGAATGTTTAGAGATTGCATATGTAGAATGACCTCACGTCTCAGAGCAGGACAATAGGTCTAGACCACCGGCAGAGATCAACGAGGAGACGGAGACGCAGCGGTGGAGACCTGAATGGACTTCCTGACCCCCCCAGGGTCAGGTGGAGGAATGAGAGGACAATGCAAGGAGATAACAAGGATGTGTGATGTCGGCTTTTGTTATGTGACGTATAAGTATGAAGGTCTGACTGCGCTCAGCATCTTTTCTGCTTCTGCATTGAGATGAGACATGTTGGGGATTGGAAGCCAACAATAAACCTGATTTATAAAATCACTTCGCTTCCTTATTTCAAGCTCCCGACATTGGTGACCGGACTTGAGAATGGACGAAAGACGTTCTCCCGCTACAGGCTCGTCAGAGGTGACCCAAACAAGCGCCGTCGCCAACTCTGACATGGGAACGGATGAAAGACGTTCCCCCGCAGCAGAATCGTCGGAGACGGCCCAAGCAAGCGCCGTCCCCAACCCTGTCGTGAGAACGGAGGAAAGGCGTTCTCGCGCTGCAGACTCGTCGGAGGTGGCCCAAGCAAGCGCCGTCGCCGTCAAACTCCCAGAGTTCTGGCAGAATGACCCAAACTCGTGGTTCAAGCAGGCTGAGGCTCAGTTTGCACTCGCGGGGGTGATGGCTGACGAAACCAAATTCTACCACATTGTCGCCAGACTCGATGCCGCCACAGCACGATGAGCGCGGAGCGTGATACAGCAGCCGCCCGCCAACGACAAGTACAAGGAACTGAAGGCGACCCTCATCGAGAGTTTCGTTCCCTCGGCCGTGGAAAGAGCCGGGAGGATACTGGCGATTTACGGCCACGGGGGGCGCAGACCGATGGCCCTCATGGAAGACATGCTGCAGCTGAGGGAGGCAGACAACGACAACTTCCTCTTCCAACACATCTTCCTCAGCACTCTTCCAACGCACATGAGAGGGACCCTGGCCAACATGCGATGTAAGACCCAGCAGGACTTCCGCGCGCTAGCCCGAGAAGCGCAGCGGCTCCTCAACTCCTGCGGCGAGCAGATGGCCACAGCAGCATCGGCAGATCTCCGCGTAGAAGCCCAGAGCATCGGGGAATCAGAGGCGATGGAGCAGAACCCGCCCACCATGGCAGCGACGCGACCAAGGCGCAACAAACAGGACAACCTCTGCTACTACCATCAACGCTTCGCCGAGAGGGCATACAAATGCGCGCCCCCCTGCAGTTTCAAGAGCTTGGGAAACTTCTAAGCCGGGAACCGTTAGCAGCTACGGCTCTCGGCAAGAAAAACAAGCTGCTCTACGTGACTGACGGACGCTCCGGGAGACGGTTCCTCATTGACACCGGAGCTCAGGTGAGCTTCATCACCCCGTCCTACACAGACCGGGCAACGGGACCCCGTGGAAACGGAGCGACGGCAGCTAACGGCTCGACCATCAACACTTTTGGTGAAAGAACCCTGCCTCTGTCCAAACACGGCCGCAACTATAGGTGGACCTTTATTATAGCGGCGGTGAGTTTTAACTTGTTGGGCGCTGATTTCTTATGTGCACATGGGTTGTTAGTCGATCTTGCAAACAGACGCTTAATCAATGTCATTTTCTTCTATCCCCTGTTCAGCTCGAGTGTCCCCACCACCCGTGCAGGCCAGCGTCGCCACAGCAGGAGGTAAGTTTGACCAACTCCTCACCCAATTTCCAGCACTCACAGTTCCCAAATTTTTGGCAACAGTAGTGAAACACGGGGTGGAACACTTCATTCCCACAACGAGCCCACCTGTGTTCGCTAAAGCTCGGCGCTTAGACGCGACCAAGCTCGCAATAGCACGCGACGAGTTCGCCAGCCTGGAAAAACTGGGCATTATTCTGCGCTCGAAAAGCCCATGGGCCTCGCCACTGCATATGGTCCCGAAAACCGACGGTTCCTGGAGACCTTGCGGTGATTATCGCAGATTAAACAATGCTACAGCACATGACTGCTACCCATTCCCTCACATTCAGGATTTTTCACTACATCTGGCGGGTGCGCGCATTTTTTCTAAAATAGACCTGGTCCGCGGCTACCACCAAGTTCCGGTCCGACCTGAAGACGTCCCTAAAACGGCCGTAATAACCCCTTTTGGTCTTTTTGAATTTTTGCAAATGCCTTTTGGCCTCAAAGGCGCTGCACAAACTTTTCAGCGTATGATGGACGCTGTGTTACGCGACCTCCCTTTCGTGTTCGTCTACCTCGACGATATTCTGGTAGCCAGCACGTCTGAGGAAGAACACGAACAACACCTCACTACGGTTTTTCAGAGGCTGGAAGAGCACAAGTTAATAATTAACCCAGCCAAATGCCGATTCGACGTGTCAGAGATTGATTTTTTGGGACACAGAGTTTCACCAGAAGGGGCAGTCCCATTACCGGACAAAGTGCGCGCAGTGGCAAATTTCCCCCGACCACAAATGGTCAGATCGCTGCAGGAATTTTTAGGAATGGTAAATTTTTACAACCGTTTCCTCCCCCGCGCAGCTCAACTCATGCAGCCCCTATATGCCGCGCTCAGAAAACAAAAGCCCTCCAACGCGGTTGAATGGTCCCCGGAGCGGGAACGCGCGTTCGCGGAAGTAAAAAGAGCACTAGCGGATGCCGCATTGTTGGTCCACCCCGACCCCTTGGCCCGCATAGCGCTTACCACAGACGCTTCAAACCTGGCCATAGGAGCGGTCGTGGAACAACATGTTGACGGAACTTGGCAACCGCTAGCATTTTTTAGCAAATCTTTAAACGAAACCGAGCGCAAATACAGCACTTTTGACAGAGAGCTGCTAGCGCTTCATTTATCCATCCGCCATTTCCAGTTCTGGCTGGAAGGGCGGCGCTTCACGGCTTTTGTCGACCACAAACCACTCACTTTTGCGATGTCTGAAATTTCAGAACCGTGGTCGGGCCGGCAACAAAGGCAGCTGGCCGCAATTTCAGAGTTTACGACAGACATTCGACACGTAGCAGGCAAACTTAATTTGGTGGCAGATTGCCTCTCCCGCACCGTGACATCATCAGGGCACGCGGAAGCAGATTATACTACCGCAGCCACAGAGCACATGGCCAACGCGGACGCGTACGTGGCCCCAATTCACGTAGGGATAGATTACGCGGCCATGGCAGCGGAACAAAGCAGTGACGCGGACGTGCGCGCGCTCCAGTCTGGACCAACAGGGTTAAGGCTGGAGGAAAGGGGTTTGCGTGACGGTGTGCCCCCCCTAATCTGCGACGTGTCATCCGGTCGACCTCGCCCGGTAGTCCCAGTCGCGTGGCGCCACCGCGTTTTTGACTTGGTGCACTCCCTCGTGCACCCAGGGGTGCGCGCCTCGGTGAAAATGGTCGCGGAGAAGTTTGTTTGGCCAGGCCTGCGTAAAAACGTAAAGGAGTGGGCGAGAACTTGCATGTCTTGCCAACGCGCCAAAATTCACAAGCACACGAAAGCCCCTCTGGAACCCTTCCGAATCTCGGCCAGGAGGTTTGACCATGTACACGTCGACCTCGTCGGCCCACTACCGTCGTCCCAGGGGTTCACACACCTTTTAACAATGGTAGACCGGACCACACGCTGGCCAGAAGCGGTCCCGCTGGCGTCAACCACGGCCGCGGAAGTCGCTCGCGTTTTTTTAACAACCTGGGTGGCGCGTTTCGGTGTCCCGTCGGACATCACGTCCGATAAGGGGCCTCAATTTGTCTCAGAGCTCTGGTCAGCCATGGCCAGCAGCTTAGGAGCGACAATTCATCGCACCACCGCGTATCACCCTCAGGCTAACGGTTTATGCGAGCGTTTTCATAGATCTTTAAAGGCCGCCCTCAGGGCCTCACTGACGGATGCAGATTGGGTAAACAAACTTCCGTGGGTTTTATTGGGGTTGCGTTCTGCGCCTAAGGAGGATCTAGACGCCTCCCCGGCAGAATTAGTTTTCGCACAACCTCTCAGGCTCCCGGGTGAGTTCTTACCAGAACATCCAGAGCCCGGGCGCCTCCCAGCCCTGAGGCCCCTAAGCAGCGCAGGACCGGACATGCTCCCCGGACCCATACATCACTCTTTTCCGCGGGTTTTTGTTCCCCAAGCTTTGAAAAATGCCGAGTTCGTTTTTGTTAGGCACGAAGCTTTAAAACCAACCCTCCGCCCACCATATGATGGATCATATAGAGTGCTGGAACCTGGTGATAAGCATTTTGTGCTTGATTTAGGGGCCAGAGAAGAAAGAGTCAGCATTGACAGACTTAAGCCTGCCTTCATGTTGAGCGACGAACCTGCACGGGTGGCGAGAGCACCTCGACGGGGTAGACCCCCCAAGAGACACACCTCAGCCCCCCCCGCAGGGACCAAATAACCACCCTTCTCCCCAAGCTGCAGATTCCTTACAGGACCTCGCCGCCAGGACACCGAGGCAGGCGTACAGCAGATTTGGGAGAAGATTGAAACCCAGACGACACATAGACTGATGTAAAATTGACAAGGGGTTTTAAGCTATGCTGTCGAAGTTTGCCGTAGCAGTTTTAGGGCTGACATATGACATAGACTATACTGTTGCTGTTATCACTGAATTTTTAACATGATCATGCCGTATAGCTTCAAGGTTGGCGTGGCTGCTGAGGATATTTTTTTCCTCTTTTCCTTTTGATGTGAATAACGGTATAGTATGTCACGGATGTTACCATAGGCTGTGAACTTAATTGTATTGTCCTTTTCTTAGACGTTTGAGGGGGGGGCTGTGGCTTATTTTGTTCATATATCCATGCCTACATATGTATAGACACAAGAGGAATGTTTAGAGATTGCATGTGTAGAATGACCTCACGTCTCAGAGCAGGACAATAGGTCTAGACCACCGGCAGAGATCAGCGAGGAGACGGAGACGCAGCGGTGGAGACCTGAATGGACTTCCTGACCCCCCAGGGTCAGGTGGAGGAATGAGAGGACAATGGAAGGAGATAACAAGGATGTGTGATGTTGGCTTTTGTTATGTGACGTATAAGTATGAAGGTCTGACTGCGCTCAGCCTCTTTTCTGCTTCTGCATTGAGATGAGACATGTTGGGGATTGGAAGCCGACAATAAACCTGATTTATAAAATCACTTCGCTTCCTTATTTCAAGCTCCCTACATCTCCTAATTTTTTCACATGACTGTAAGTATTCACAGCCTTTGCTCAATACTTTGTTGATGTACCTTTAGCAGCAATTACAGCCTCAAGTCTTTTTGAATATGATGCTACAAGCTTGGCACACCTATCTTTGGGCAGTTTCCCCCATTCCTCTTTGCAGCACCTCTCAAGCTCCATCAGGTTGGATGGGAAGCGTCAGTGCATATGCCATTTTCAGATCTCTCCAGATATCAGAATCAGAATCAGAATCAGAATCAGGTTTATTGCCATTGTTCATGTAGTACACAAACTAGGAATTTGTCTCGGTACAATGCTGCAACATTAAACATGATAAGATAAGAGAAATAAACTATACATGTAATAAAGTGTAGGATAAGATTAAGTGATACTGGTCAACAGTTAAAATATATATTAGCCAGCAGCAGATACTGTGGAGAACTATATAGTGCAGTCGGTAATGCAGGAAGAAAACAGTGATGATTGACATGAGTCTGGTTGAGCTGCTGTACATGGTGCACGAGAGTCACTTAGTGTTCAGCAGTCTAATGGCAGAGGGGAAGAAGCTGTTCATGTGACGGGAGGTTTTAGTCTGGATGGACCGAAGTCTTCTACCAGAGGGGAGGGGGGCAAACAGTACATGACCAGGGTGTGAGGGATCGGCTATGATCCGGCCAGCACGCCTCCGGGTCCTGGAGATGTACAGATCCTGGAGAGATGGGAGCTTGCAGCCGATCACCTTCTCAGCAGTGCGCACGACGCGCTGCAGCCTTAGTCTGTCCCTGGCAGTGGCTCCTGCGTACCACACGGTTATGGAGGTGGTGAGGATGGACTCGATGATGGCTGTGTAGAACTGCACTAACATCTTGGTGGGTAGCTTGAGCTTCCTCAGCTGCCGCAGGAAGAACATCCTCTGCTGGGCTTTTTTGATGAGTGAGCTGATGGTCAGCTCCCATTTGAGGTCCCTGGTGATGGTAGTGCCTAGGAAGCGGAAGGAATCAGCAGTGGTGATGGGAGAGCCTGAGAGGGTGAGGGGGGGCAGAGGAGTAGTGACTTTCCTGAAGTCTACAATCATCTCCACTGTCTTCAGAGCGTTCAGCTGCAGGTTGTTATTGCTGCACCAGGACGCCAGCTGGGCCACCTCTCTCCTGTAGGTGGACTCGTCGCCGTTGGAGATGAGCCCGATGAGGGTGGTGTCGTCCGCAAACTTGATCAACTTGACAGACTGGTGGCTGGAGGTGCAGGAGTTGGTGTAAAGGGAGAAGAGTAGGGGGGAAAGTACACAGCCCTGGGGTGATCCGGTGCTGATGCTAGTATAGTCTGAGACAGTCTTTCCCAGCCGCACATGCTGCCTCCGGTCCGTCAGGAAGTCGATGATCCACCTGCAGAGGGAGTCAGGCACGTTGAGCAGGGACAGCTTGTCCCGGAGCAGAGCGGGGCGGATGGTGTTGAATGCGGAGCTGAAGTCCACAAACAGGATCCTGGCGTAGGTTCCCGGGGAGTCCAGGTGCTGCAGGATGGAGTGGAGGGCCAGGTTGACTGCATCGTCTACAGACCTGTTGGCTCGGTAGGCAAACTGCAGCGGGTCCAGCAGCGGGTCCAGCAGCGGGTCCAGATATGTTCAATTGGATTCAAGTCTGGGCTCTGGCTGGGCCACTCAAGGACATTCACACAGTTGTCTTGAAGCCACTCCTTTGATACAGTATCTTGGCTGTGTGCTTAGGATCGTTGTCCTGCTGAAAGATGAACCGTCACCCCAGTCTGAGGTCAAGAGTGCTCTGGAGCAGGTTTTTATCCAGGATGTCTCTGTACATTGCTGCATTCATCTTCCCTCTATCCTGACTAGTTTCCCAGTTCCTGCTGCTGAACAACATCCCCACAGTGTGATGCTGCCACCACTATGCTTCACTGTAGGGATGGTATTGGCCTGGTGATGAGCGGTGCCTGGTTTCCTCCAAACATGACGCCTGGCATTCACGCCAAAGAGTTCAATCTGTCTCATCAGACCAGAGAATTTTGTTTCTCATGGTCTGAAAGTCCTTCAGGTGCCTTTTGGCAAACTCCAGGTGGGCTGCCATGTGCCTTTTATTAAGGAATGGCTTCCATCTGGCCACTCTACCATACAGGCCTGATTGGTGGATTGCTGCAGAGATGGTTGTCCCTCTGGAAGGTTCTCCACTCCTCAGAGGAACACTGGAGCTCTAACAGAGTGACCAACGGGTTCTTGGTCACCTTCCTGACTAAGGCCTTTCTCCCCTGATCGCTCAAGTTTAGACAGACGGCCAGCCCTAGGAAGAGTCCTGGTGGTTCCGAACTCCTTCCATTTCCAGATGATGGAGGCCGCTGTGCTCATTGGGACCTTCAAAGCAGCAGAAATTTTTCTGTACCCTTCCCCAGATTTGTGCCTCGAGACAAACCTGTCTCAGAGGTCTACAGATAATTCCTTTGACTTCATGCTTGGTTTGTGCTCTGACATGCACTGTTACCTGTGGGACCTTATATAGACAGGTGTGTACCTTTCCAAATCATGTCCAATCAACTGAATTTACCACAGGTGGACTCCAATTAAACTGCAGAAACATCTCAAGGATGATCAGTGGAAAAGGATGCACCTGAGCTCAGTTTTGAGCTTTATGGCAAAGGCTGTGAATACTTATGTACATGTGATTTCTTAGTTTTTTATTTTTAATAAATTTTCAAATATATCCCTTTCGCGTTGTCATTATGGGGTATTGTGTGTAGACTGTTGAAGAAAAAAATGAATTTAATCCATTTTGGAAATAAGACTGTAACATAACAAAATGTGGAAAAAGTGAATGTGTGTGAATACTTTCCGGATGCACTGTAAATGGGCAATTGCTGTGTAATTAAAATGAGCTCTTCTCATTGGTGTTGACTTTAATTTTTATTTCTCTTCTACAGGGTCCTGACTACAGGCTGTATAAGAGTGAACCAGAGCTCACCACTGTGGCAGAAGTGGATGAGAGCAATGGAGAGGATAGATCGGAGCATCCTTCTGACAGAGAACACACTGGGAACAAAGGTACATGACAGTAACAGTGGTGGAGCTTCTCAGTGATTGTCTTATAGGTAACATATACAAAAAAAAAACCTCATCTGCTGTTAAATTTAGCTTTGTAGAAAACTGCCCTCTTCACTTTTTCACCACTGTGAGTCTGATAGACTCTCACTAGCCAGCAGTCCCCCTTTTATTATTTTGTGTCATCACAGGTCAGTTGTTGTCATTTTATATGCTTATGAAATATGTAGCCATTTCCACTGTAGATCTTTGAATTTAGACACTCAAATGCACTAGAGGACTGTATATGTAGTCAAGTCATGTTTATTTATAAAGCTCATTTAAAACAACAAATGCTGTCCAGAGACCCCTTCATGGATCGCACCTTATCATCAATAGAGGGTTTGTGTGCCTTTATGATCCCAGGAGCTATGTTGCTGGGGGTAACTTGCCCCTGGTAGGGTCTCCCAAGAGAAATTGGTCCTGGGTGAACCAAGAGTGGTCCATTAGATCCCATGAAGATTTAACAGGGATCCATTGCACCCCAACCGTTTTGGGGGTTACTAGGGCTTGAGCGCAAGTGCCTGATGACCAGGTTTCTTTCCATAGGACCTGGTTGGGCTCAGCCCTAGCAAGCCACATGGGGTCCACCCTCCACTGGGCTCACCACCTGCAGGAGGGATCATGGGAATCACAAGTGCTATGTGAACTGGGAGACAGTCTGGGCTTCTCTGCTTAGACTGCTGACCCTACAACCCAGACTAGATAAGTGGTGGAAGATGGATGGAAGTTGTCCATAGAGTTCTATACAATGAATAAAACAGACATAATAAAAACAAAAATAAAATGTAACAATTAAAATTGGTTTGAACATGTCCAATGTAGGTGCAGCCCTAATATGAAGGGGAAGGTCATTCCTAAGTTTAGGGTTGACAAAAGCAAAGGAAGAACCTCCTCTGAGCTCTGAGTATGTAGTGGATTTTACAGTAAATAAGAATATGTCTCGGATGTGTCATTTATCTTGAGCTTATCCATTAGCTTCCAGGGTCGCTGCTGTCTTTGAGCATATCTGTACAGTTTTCCCTGTAGAGAAAAATATATCCACAAAGAAAATTCTGTTATGATATTGGGAATTTTATTATTATCCACACTATCTTGCTGTCGTCCTGTTTGTGTGTAGGGATGTCCTATCCAGTTGGCATCGTCCCTCCCAGAACTAAATCTCCAGTGCCCGAGTCTTCTTCCATAGCCTCATATGTCACACTAAGGAAGAACAAGAAGCCTGATCCTAGGACGGTGAGTTGTTTTTTTTTTTCCTAAAAGAGCAGAAAAAATAAACAGTAATAAGCACCAAATTAATTTTGCCCCTTGTTCATAGTTTACTTATATGAACTTCATATGGGAAATTGTAATGTAGCCACCACTTCAGTGTTTTTTGCCTCCTGTCTTAACTGGTTGTTTTTCTCAGTAAGCTGCTAGATGAAAGCTAACATTTGAGGTCAGGGTGTGACTCATACTTTCAAACCAGGCTGCTACAGAGTGGATGGTAAACTGGAGTTGCTTTTCCAGTCTCAAAATCTGAAAATTTAAATATACTAACTAATGTCTTTAGTGCACTAAACTAAAGGTTTTTTTTTCTTTTTTTTAATGTGTCTATTGGAGTTTGAAGCTATTTACATAAATCCATGCCTTCTATTGACTGTAAAGTCCGTGGTAAAATACAGAATAACTTTAAAGGCCACCATGAGACAGGTAAGTAATATTTTGAATAGGGTGTTGAGGTGTTGAGTGATAATGAATAAGTATGCATTAAATACTACATCATCATCAGTCCTCTTTACCCACACATTTGGAGCATAGGGCCTTGAAGAATGAACACCAGTTAAGGTCCTCCGGCGAGATTGCTCTTGAGCTGGAGTTGACATTGATTTTTATTTATTTTTTTTATTTTGTGTACTTTATTGATCCCCAGAGGGGAAATTCAGGCCATCCACCTGGATGGATGAAGCAGCCGCGGTACAGCGCTATCCCTTCACCATTCACACACACATTCACACCTAGGACCACTTTAGAGTCTCCAGTTAACCTAACCTGCATGTTTTTGGCCTGTGGGAGGAAACCAGAGAAATCCCGGAGTAAACCCACGCAGACACCAGTGCGAACCACTGTGCCACCGCACCGCCCATTTGCTCTGAAGGTTTCATAATCAAATGAATCCACCAGTGGGTGAGTGCCCCAAAAGCTTCACTCGTGCCCGTTAGCCTCAGGTTGTTTTAACGCAATCTGAGCTTCACCCCCCACCACTATGAGGTGGGCGCTCCAACTTTTTGGGGGGGATGGGGGGGATACTAAATATAAACAGTAAACTAATAAATTAATAATGCAATTACATAGCAAAGGTCATCTTTAAAGTAAGAAAACACTAAAACACTGTGGGGCGGTAGTGGCTCAGGAGGTAGAGCAGGTTGTCCAATAACCACATGGTTGGCGGTTCGAATCCCACTCTCCCCAGGTATCCTGCTGTTGTGTCCCTGGGCAAGATACTTCACCCCAATTGCTCCTGGTGGGTCTGGAAGCGCCATGTTAGGTAGCATGCCGCCATCAGTGTGTGAATGGGTGGATAGCAGGATCTATAAAGCGCTTTGTCATCAAGAGATGAGAATAAAAGCGCTATATACACTCACCGGCCACTTTAATAGGTACACCTGTCCAACTGCTCGTTAACACTTAATTTCTAATCAGCCAATCACATGGCGGCAACTCAGTGCATTTAGGCATGTAGACATGGTCAAGACAATCTCCTGCAGTTCAAACCGAGCATCAGTATGGGGAAGAAAGGTGATTTGAGTGACTTTGAACGTGGAATGGTTGTTGGTGCCAGAAGGGCTGGTCTGAGTATTTCAGAAACTGCTGATCTACTGGGATTTTCACGCACAACCATCTCTAGGGTTTACAGAGAATGGTCCGAAAAAGAAAAAATATCCAGTGAGCGGCAGTTCTGTGGGCGGAAATGCCTTGTTGATGCCAGAGGTCAGAGGAGAATGGCCAGACTGGTTCGAGCTGATAGAAAGGCAACAGTGACTCAAATAACCACCCGTTACAACCAAGGTAGGCAGAAGAGCATCTCTGAACGCACAGTACGTCGAACTTTGAGGCAGATGGGCTACAGCAGCAGAAGACCACGCCGGGTGCCACTCCTTTCAGCTAAGAACAGGAAACTGAGGCTACAATTTGCACAAGCTCATCGAAATTGGACAATAGAAGATTGGAAAAACGTTGCCTGGTCTGATGAGTCTCGATTTCTGCTGCGACATTCGGATGGTAGGGTCAGAATTTGGCGTCAACAACATGAAAGCATGGATCCATCCTGCCTTGTATCAATGGTTCAGGCTGGTGGTGGTGGTGTAATGGTGTGGGGAATATTTTCTTGGCACTCTTTGGGCCCCTTGGTACCAATTGAGCATCGTTGCAACGCTACAGCCTACCTGAGTATTGTTGCTGACCATGTCCATCCCTTTATGACCACAATGTACCCAACTTCTGATGGCTACTTTCAGCAGGATAATGCGGCATGTCATAAAGCTGGAATCATCTCAGACTGGTTTCTTGAACATGACAATGAGTTCACTGTACTCAAATGGCCTCCACAGTCACCAGATCTCAATCCAATAGAGCATCTTTGGGATGTGGTGGAACGGGAGATTCGCATCATGGATGTGCAGCCGACAAATCTGCGCCAACTGTGTGATGCCATCATGTCAATATGGACCAAACTCTCTGAGGAATGCTTCCAGCAGCTTGTTGAATCTATGCCACGAAGAATTGAGGCAAAAGGGGGTCCAACCCGTTACTAGCATGGTGTACCTAATAAAGTGGCCGGTGAGGGGAAAAAGAATAAATTCTATTAACTTGACAAATAGGATAATCTGTCAGCTGTATAGTTTTGCTTTCAATTTTCTTTTGTCTTAAAAATAAAAATGTTGCACTAACAGAAATATGTCCAACAACAAATAAAGAGCAGCTTCATGAACCATGAAATAACTGGTTATATAATAAAAGGATTACAGTATTTATACATTTAAATTAAATAAATTGAGATTTTTCATTAATTGATGACAGATATTTGATTGTTTTATTTCCAGTTATTTTATTTCCAATTTTAAATAATTATGATCTACTAAAAATTTGTTGGCATATGCATTTTTGGGGGCATTTTGGGGCCCTCCGACTTGCATTATAAAATGAACCCAAAAAACTGCAAGTCATGTCTTGTTATATTAACGAGACTTTTTTGAAAAATAAAGTCTTAAGTCACAAGTGTAAGCAGAATTGGCAGCTGTGGTCAGCAAGTGTGGAAAAATGCTGCAAAAATCCAGGTAGGAAAATTTATTCCAAATAAAATGTTTCCATGTCTGAACTAGAAAGCAAGTTTGCAGTGTAATCGGGGTGGTTTGTCTGCCTGCCTGTCTGTTTGTTAGCAGGATTACGTAAAAACTACTGTATGGTTTTTGATGAAATTTTCACCAGAGGTAGCCCTTGGGCCAAGGATGAACCCATTAAATTTTGGTGATGATCTGAGAGTGCATACCTCCACCAAGGACCTTGTTTGTATTTGTGCAGCAGGATTACACAAAAACTACAGTATGGATTTTGATGAAATTTTCACCAGAGGTAGTCCTTGGGCTACAGAGGAACCCATTACATTTTGGTGATGCTCTGAGAAAGCATACCTCCACCAAGGCTCTTATCTTCTCACAGTGTGTTAGCAAGAATCCTCCAAAACTACTGGATAGACTTTGATGCAGTTTTCACCAGAACTGGCTCCTGGCCTACACACGAACCCATTACACTGGGGAGGTGATCCATGAGGGATGGATGGAGCCTTGGTGGAGGTATGCGCTCTCTGAGTACTTTTCTAGTTGTAACCATACTTTTAATTTCTGTGATATCAAAACATGTGACTAACTATTGTGGGTCTCAGGTTTTTTATTTCAGACTTACTGCTTTCTTTAGGAATGAACTGCATTAAATGTGCTGCAGCCTCTTAAGATGATTTAATTGATTACAGTTGCTATCAATTAAGTCATCTTTTTTTAACTGGATAATAAACTAAAAATTTTATTAAATTGCTTAAATGATGTGTAATTCAGCGTAAACTCAAAGCCTTTACAGTATGTCATATATTTTTATTTTGGCAAAGATCTTAAATTCTTGTCAAGGCAGTATTTATTTATTGGTGAGGTGGAGCAGGAGTGAAGGGGTGGTCAGTGATGTACAGGTGACGAATCAGGAGCTTTCCCTTGAGAAACCCCGGCATGGCGCTCTGAACTGTGGGTACTTCTCTTATACGTCAGCGTAGCATGCTGACTTAGGAAAAAGGGGCATGAAGGGCTCAAAAGTCAGCAAATGAACAGTCAGCCACTCCCTGATTTCAGACTGGGACAGCCCTAAGCCCTCAGTCACTTACCGTGAACGGGCCTTCAAGTCAGAGTCTGCAAGGGTAGAGATTGAGATTCAGCCATAGATTAAAAACCTTGACCTTCTGACCCCAAACCAGTAGGTAGAGGGTAGGCTGTCAAGGTAAACCTGTGTATTAGGTTTGGTGGCCCTAGCTTTTGCTGTTCTTGAGATATAGCTTATATGGCATTTTGACCTCGACCTTTGACCTTGCAATCCCAAAACCACAGTCACAGTTCCGGGTCACAGGGTGAACCTGTGTACAGAGTTTGGTGATCCTAGCTTTACTTGTTCTCTAGTATTAGGACATAGGCAGTAAACCTTGACCTTTGACCTTTTGATCCTAAACCTATAGTCAGAGGTGGGGGTCTCAGTGGGAGCTTGTGTACCAAGTTTGGTGGCCCTAGCTTGCTTTGTTGTTGAGATATAGTTTATATAGCAACCTGACCTTGACCTTTGACCTTAAGCGCAAAAGTACAGCCATAGGTGCTTGTCCCAAGGTCAACCTATGTACTAAGTTTGGTAGCTGCAGCCTTATTCCCTGTCGAGCATAGACCTAGCCGGCGTGGGTAATAACCTGACTATGGTCAGCATACTCAATGTACCTTTATCCAGTTATTGCTTACTCCAGATGTGACCTTGTTGTGGTTAGTTGGGTCAATATTGGAGTATTATGTGCCTGTAAATGTAGTCAGAAAGTATGTCAAAGGCTTCAGTCCTTGAAAATATGAATCCTGACCAATGTGGACAGGCGGCCCCTGGGCTCTGGACAGAGTTCACATCTGATACCCCCTCCAGCATGGCACTAACCTGCGAATGTAACAACTTCTCCTCAGTTCACTTGACATCATCAGCCTCGTCTGCTCAGGCATTAACGAGTGCACCCATGTGTGAGTGCACAGCTGTCAGGTCGTTTGGACTTTTGCCCAATGCGGTTCAAAGAGGGTGAACATTAAAGAGCCCTTTCACCATCATTATTATGGCTATCATGTCATTCCTTATCTTTTCACTTAGCGTAAAGAAGCAAAAGGTTTTTGCAGCACAGGTTATACTGGAACAGCTCTTTGACATTGCAGATCAGGTTAAAGCTGCTTTTTTTTTTATCAATATCCGTGATTCATAGCTGATAATGCATTGTGAGATCTAACCCAACTGATTAGAGCTGCAAAGTTAGAAGTTTATCACAAGGCTCTTTTTGTCACAGTATTTAATATTTGGACAGTAATTCTATCACATATATACAGCGGAGTTTGTGTGCACCCTTCTTTGGGGTCTCTGAATGTCTGTAGTTTCTTTGGCTGACAGGAGCGTCCACACAGCGCGGTGGAACAACAGATGGGTCCCACGGAGGGCGGTCGGCCCAGGATGAGTGTGGAAGAGCAGCTGGAGAGAATCCGTCGCCACCAGCAGGGTGCCCTCAGGGAGAAGAAAAAAGGTCTCAGCTTCCGGGGCAGCAGTCAGAACAACACACCCACTCGCAGTCAGTCATTCAAAGAAAGCCATTTGCGCAGCATGCAGGTATTGGGAAACACTGTGGCCAGCACGGAATATGTTGAAATAAAACCCTTGAGTATCTTCATGTAACCCATCATTTCTTTTTTTGGTCTGTGCCTTCTGTAGTCTCAAATGAGGCGGAGAGATGAGGTGATGAGCAGTGATATTCAGGCGCTGGAGGCCTCTCTCAGGCGACAGGACCTGGTGAGGGAGCAGGAGACGCCTGCAGAGGAGATCGCCCGACTCAAAGAATCCTCACAGCCTGACCACTTCAACGTGGACCGAGAAGTAAGACACAGCAGAGGGCTGTCACACTCATCATCCCACTGTCTTACTCTTCCTCAAAGAAATGGCTCACATTATCAGGGTAGCATTTGACGATCAGTAGAACTTGAATTAGTGTGGAAGTTTTAAAAAGCTGAAGTTTATTGATTGATTAAGATGATATTTGAAAACAGAAAAAAGACGTCACCTCCATTTTGCTGGACTACCATTTTCACTGTGTGCAAAAAACAAAAAGATACACAAATAGATACGAGGATAAATAATTACCATAAAGTTAATCTTTCCTGAAAATATGGCAGCTTATAAGCCTTCCACTATGCTAATGACTCAGGAATAAACCAGTGTACATAAAGCCTAACCACTAATCCCAGCAGACATGCAGACTGAGGTTTTTGTCTGCCAGTAAGACAAAAATGATAGTGCATATTTATTTGTTGCACGCTAGAAAATGCCATCTGGGATACTGCATAAGCATGCAGCTCTGCAGTGATCCCCTGTATGATTCCTCTGTTCTTTACACCCATTTCCTGTCTCTTTTCACTGCTCCTGTCTAAATAAAGCCTGAAATGCCAAAAAAATCATAAATGCATCCCTCCCTCCCTGCTTCGCTCAAACTAAATACATTTTGGTGCAATTTAATACATTTACAACAAATTGAAGCCCCCAGATGTAACCTAGAATAGCACAAATGGTTATTTTAAACAGTCTTTGGTATGCTGAGATGTCAGTGACGGATTAATACTCCTCCCATGTTAGATCAGTGGTTCTGATTTCCTGACTTTGTATTGGCTGGGTGGACATTTAGAATGTCTCAGAGGACCTGGCACATTCTGCCAGAGCAAATAAATCATGAGTTATTTAATTTGTATTCTTCCAGGGTTCACTACTAACTAATGATGCAAGGCCCTTCTCTCTGCAAAAAAAAATAAATAAATAAAATTTTGAACTGCTTACAAAGCTGTAAAGATGATTTAAAGCTTCTTGCTGTTTTAGCTGAGTTCACTGCTCATCTTTCTTTAGATTGCATCAGTGAACTCCTCACATTCTGCCTCGTATTATCCTCTCTGCTTGATGCAGTCTTCATTTGTAAACCACGGTCTTTGCATAGTATATGCTGCATAGGCATTTCATGTGTGCTTGTGTTTCTTCAGCTCTCTGTGCCCGACAAAGTGCTGATCCCTGAGCGTTACATTGAATTGGACCCTGAGGAGGCTCTGAGTCCTGAGCAGGAGGCTGATAAGCAAAGGAAGGTCGACCGCATCAAAGCTCTCATAGCCAAGAACAGGTAAACATATCGTTACTGTGGAGAGTTTTCTGCTCTCAGAAACATTTTTGTAAACAACAGTGCCACCTTCTGCCACTAAGGAAAATATCTAAAACTACGTATAAGCAGTATTGGCTTGTTTTATTGTGGCTGTATTTTAAATGTTATTAGAGTGCTAATTTTGTTTTAGGTTTGGGGAACTTAAACCAACTTCATTGATCTTTGGCAAGTTATAGAGTTACATATCTATACTGACATCTATGGCTCATTGTCATAGTTTAACTTTTTTCTAGCTTTGAAAATAGGAACGGGTTGTGAGGACAGGATAGATGGGAGAGCTCATGTTCTTTAATTATAATTTCATATATTATTTCATAAGTTTACTATAGTGAAAATACCGGAGTGATGGCCTATTTGGTAGAGCATCCGCCCCACAACCATGAGGTCGTGGGTTCAAATCCTGGCCAGGTCATACCAAAGACCATATAAAAATGGTACATTCCGCCTTCTAGCTTGGTGCTCAGCATAATAGAATGGTGAAAGGAAGGTTAACACATAGAGCTACCAGAGGACTGACACCCCCCCACTGTAGCCTTCACTACTTTCAGTAGCTGTGTGGCCTAGGGTCAGAGAAACGGAGATGGGCGCCGCCCCATACACCACATGGTGTCCCACATCCTGTGGAAGGGAATTAATTAACTATAGTGAAAGGTTCATTTTTGCAGGTGAGCAGTGATGTTTCCCTGCTGATGTCATGCATGACATTTTTTCTTGAAGTGAAGGGTAAATTTGTGGGCGGCGGTGGCTCAGGAGGTAGAGCGGGTCGTCTAATAACCGGAGGGTTGGCGGTTCGAATCTCACTCTTTCTAGTCATCCTGCCGTTGTGTCCCTGGGCAAGACACTTTACCTACCTTGCCTCCAGTGTCCATGACACTGGGCATGAATGTGTATAAATGTTCGGTTGTGGTCGGAGAAGCCGTTGCCGTGGATTGGCAGCCACTTTTCTGTCAGTCTGCCCCAGGGCAGCTGTGGCTACAGTAGTAGCTTACCACTGTCATTGTCTGTGGGGTGAATGAATAATGTATCCATTGTAAAAGCATCTTTGAGTGTCTATGAAAAGCGCTATATAAATCTGATGCATTATAGTGGGACTTTGCCATAGGTGGGTCCAAATGGCCACGACGTCCACCTGTGTGCACTTTTCATACAGATCATTGGCTCTGACAGGAAAAAGTCTATTTTCTTGTCTCTCTGCCACTGTGGTATTTTAAATGTCAAACCCCCCCCCCCCCCAAAAAAAAAAAAAAAATTGGTACAGAGAAAGAAGTGATTTGTTTGTAATTATTCTCATACAGTGAATAAAATAAATTTGTAAAGTGAAACTGTATAGTGATGAGACTTTTGTGTGTTTCCTTCTAGCATGCAGAATGTGCTGCCTAGCATGCCTCTAAGCCCAGAGGAGGAGACTGAAGAGGAGGTAACAGTTCAGGAGAAAGAGAAGATGATTAATATCTCCTATGAGCTGGCAGCAGAGGCCTCAAAACGCAGCAAGCTTGTAGCAGGTACGTACGTCCCCAGAGCGAGAGAGGCAAGGGAGGAGGGGGTGTGGGGTAAGATCAAAGAAATGCATGCACTGAAACAAAAGCTAGTGTCAGTTTGTTCTTAGAGGAAAAAATCTAGCTGCTTCCATTATGTTTTTGTTTGGTGTTTTTTCAATGTTGTCATTGTAATATGAGAAGTTTCTTCATTTATTGACGTGCTCATGGCATGCTTCCCCCCACCCCCCACATGTAGACAAAGTTATTAATGAAATGTCTGTAACGTGCTTTGGTCAGAACATATCATGGTTAGTTATTGCAGTACCATTTTACACACAGTTGAAGGAGCCCTCCTCACAACAGACTGATTTTGCTTTAAATGTTAATGAACCCCAGTTCACCCCACCTAGAGCCCACTCTAACCACACCCTCTCTCTTCAGTCACTGCTCATCTCTGCCGCTACTGTTAGCTGGTTAGCTCATAGCTCCCTGAGTTAAAGACGCACAGTATTATTGACTTACTTAATGAACCAGTGGGGAACACAGATGCCAGACCACAATAAGTTTGGTCACCCTTCTGAGCTAACCTGGTGATGGCACTGTCGGTATGTTTTGACGCTCACTGAGGGATATTCCCACCATCTCTTGGGCATGCACTTCCTGGAAAATCTGACCAAGGTAATAAGTCAGAAACTTGAGTATCATACTCTCAATACTTATAAAAAAGACATCTTGTGGGTGGGAGTGCATGAGACTTGATCAAAATGAGTTTATTTCTAATAGAATTGCTACAGAATACCGGAGTGGTGGCCTAGTGGTAGAGTATCCTCCCCAACAACCAGGAGGTTGTGGGTTCAAGTCCCCAGCTGGGTCATACCAAAGATTATATAAAAATGGTACTTCCTGCCTTCTAGCTTGGTGCTCAGCATAATAGAATGGGGAAAGGAAAGATGGTTACCCAGCCACAGGGGAAGCACAAGCCAGTGTACTCTCTGTGCTGGTTCCAAGCCCGGATAAATAGGGAGGGTTGCATCAGGAAGGGCATATGGTGTGAAAATCCTTGCCTGTGATATCAGGTGATGATACACTGTGATAACCGTGAAAGGGAGTAGCTGAAAGAAGAAGAGGGAAAAAAAGAATTACTACAGAATGTGTACACCTTATTTTGTTTTTTAGCCTTTTCAAGATGAGAATTCATTTTAAATGTCAGAAACCACGAAAAACATGCCATGGACCCTTTAATCATGTTGTTTGCTCATTTAATCATAACCTTTTTTTGTGTTTAACATGTTTTGTTGCAGTGAGAAGTCTGTCGTCCTCCTCCCCACCCCTCCCAAAGTCTCCCACCACACCCCCCCAGCTCACTGACGGCTCTCACTTCATGTGTGTGTAGTGTCACCAGTAAGGCCCTTCATCAACCTGCTTTGTCCACACTCATGACGCTGTAGTGTCGTCACTGCTTGACTTTTGTCTTTGTATGGATTTTAGAAGGAAAATTATTGTAAGAGCAGTTTTGTACTGTAATTAACAAACAGGCCATTTCCAGTAGTATATGTACTGATGTAATGGAAGCACAGACTGTACATGAAAGGTAGGCATAGTGTCTGTGTCTGAAAGGAAAGCCAGTAGTCTGGCTTTATGAAAGCGTATAGCAGGGGTTGCTAACTACTACTTTTGGAAAAAAGTAAAAATCTTATTGATCAAAATAAATTTTAAAAAAGTTCAAATGAAAGTAAAGCAGCGGAGTTAGTAATAAACTTGTCAACATTAGTAATCGGCAAGTTTTTCCGCTCAAATATTTAACATTTATTTGACCTTGCAAATTTAAGACTTTGCTTCTAAATTAGCAACAGTTAATTTTATTTATAATGGGTTGATTATTATTATTATTATTATTATTTTAGTTCAAAACAAATTCTTTTGTATGGCAGCTGCCACAAAGTTTCTAAGTGTGTTACTGCTACCTTATGGCAGTATTGGCAAGCTCGTTCATACTATCACACTCTGAGAAAATAAGGGAATAAAGATTTAATATAAAGAACTATGTATATAATGAGTAATTTAATGACTATTGGAATGTTTAAGGATTAGCTCAAGACTTTAAAACCTAAACTACACAAACTGGATAAAAAAATGTACGCCCATGTTAAAAAACAAATTTTTGTGATGTGAATAAATGAGAATACGATAAATCATTTTTAAACTTTTCCCAACATTAATCTGAACTATTACCTTTATAATTAAAATGGAAAAAACAAATCTGTTAGGAGGAGAATGTACATTAAGTTGGGTTGCATAAGCCTGCACACCCTTAAACGCTAATACTTTTAATTTAATCACTGCATTCAGTCTTTGTGGGTATGTGCCCGCCAACAATTAAAGTGACTCAGATTAACCCCCCAGAAGTTCAGCTATCCTAGTAGGGGTTTAATAACATTTACTCACTTGCATCTGAGAGCTTACAAAGCATCAAAGGCAACATATTGTTGAAAAGTCTCAGGCAGGAGTCCAGAAAAAAATATCAAAAATATAAATATTACATATTCCATGGAACATAGTGAAAAAATTCATCAAGAAGTGGAGAAAATATAGGGCAATGGTGACATTATGAAGAACTGGTTATCCCTCCAAAATTGATGAAAATACAAGCCAAACATTGGTCATGCAGGAACTTCTGGGGAAAAAAAACAACACAAAAATTACAGGTTCAGTGAAATAATCAGAAAGGGAAAGAAAACATGTCTTCCAAAAGCATGTGGGAAAATGGTCTGATAAAACAAAGGTTAAACTTTTTGACCACACTTCCACACAGTATATTTGGCGCAAAAACACCAGTGTACGCCATCACCACAAGTGAAGCATGGTGGTGGCAGCATCATGCTTTGGCTGCTTTTCTTTGGAACTGAGGCTGTAGTGAGGGTTGAGGGAATTGTGAACAGTTCCCCTCAGTTTTGACCCAAAAACCTTCAGATGTCTGCCATAAGGCTGAATATGAAAGGGAATATCACCTTTCAGCACGACAAAGACACTGCATACATCCAAGTCAACAAAAGAAGGGCTTCACCAGAAGACAACTGAATTTCTGGAATGCCCCAGCAAAAGCTCACACATAAAACTGAATTGAAAGTCTGTGGGTTGATCTGAAGAGGGCTGTGCACATGAGATGCCATCACAGTCTGACAGTTTGGAAAGCTTCTGCAAAGAGGAGTGGGCAAATATTTCTAAGTCAAGATGTGGCACACTAAAAGACTCCTACTCAGAAAGACTTAATGTTGCAATTAAATTAAAAGGGGCTTTGAGAAAGCATTAGTTGTGCAGGTTTATGCAGCCAGCTTATATATTTTTTTCATATTTCCCTAACAGATTTGTCCGTTTTCAATTCACTTGTACAGGTAATAGATTGTTTTAAAGGTGGGGAAATTTTGGAAATCATTTATCATGTCCTCATTTTTTACATCACAATAAACTGGCATTTTAACAAGGATGTGTACAATTTTTACATCCACTGTACGCCTGTCTTTGTTTACAATCTATGTACTCAAGTCATTTTTGCTATTGGGCAACCTCTGTTTTATAAACCACTGTTTGTTTACAGTCCTCATTTTGAAATCTCCTCTTTTTTTATTCAGCACAAGCTCTGGCCTCAGTGAAAACCTACACATGAAGGAAGCAGTGAAGGAGACAAAAAACAACTCCTGACGGACATCAGCACAAGGTCTTTGCCTGCAGAGGGTCAAACTGCCAATTTCAGTGCTCACGGGTCTTGACCTCAGACTTCTGTACGCTCACTGTGACGTCTTAAAGTCCTTTTCACTCTGGAGAGACAGTACATGCAGTCATACCGGTACAGCCACGGTTACATTTTCATTTTTTTCCCTGCTTTTATGGTCATTTCTATTTATGATTTTTAGTAGGTTCTTTGTTAAATATGGGCCACTGTCTCTGTGCGTGTATATAGAAGAGATTTATAGACTGAGTTCTGTTCTAAGCCCATTGGCTAACAAAAAATATTTTAGGCCATTTTCATTCATGTTTCACCACCTCTTAAAGGAACATGTTCCCACATACTTTAACTTTGGTCCTACATAATTCATTTTATTTTTCAGATATTGACCATTTTGACAGCGAGTCATATTTATCCAGTTATTGTAAAGAACATGTGTTTATGCTGAAGATAGTAAGTAAGTATTACAAATCCCTTTGTTTTAATGAAAGGAAGAGCCACTTTATTGCTGCAAACTCTTTGTAATTTCTCATGTTTCTATATTATAATTATATAAAATTAGATACGCAGCCCTTGGAACAATGTTGCCATTGCATATGTGAATGTTCTGATTTAAGTCACTCTTTACAGTCATTTTTTTAAAAAAGCTGAGCGATATATTTAAAAATGAGAGAAGGAAAAAGAACCTGATTATATTTTATGACATGATAGGTTTAAAGCTTTGGAACCTAATAACAAGATAAGCACCTGTAAAAAGCAATAAAAAACAGCCTTTGTGAATCCAAAATAATTTTTGTTTGTACAAAGTGTAATTATCAGAGATTTACTGTGTATATAATGTACATGGTACATCTGGATGGGAGGATATGTCCAGCATAAGGTTACATATTAGATTTGATTGCAAATGTTATATATCCCATCTGTTTTTTTATCATGTTAATAAAATGTTGCTGTTCCTAATGTGTGGGTGTGTATTCTTTAGTAACACTAAACTCCAGCTGCTGCAGAGAGGCTGAGAGTTAAATACATGTACCATTAGTCCATCAGCTAAAATTCAACTTTAATTAACACAGGAACTTTAGTAAACACAAATACCAGGCTAGATATTATCAGGCTTTAGAGGTGAAAGAGACAACATTTGGACCTCCTGGCCAGTAGGTGCCACACTTACTCTTGTCCCAACTCATTGGTAGACACACATGACGTCAACCCAGTCATGCTATGGACCTCTTGCACAATGTAGAGTGACGTACTTCTTTCTTGTCAATAAATCAATTTTATCACTTTCACTTTTCATTGTACATATCATAAATAGTGTGCAGACAGATTGTTTTGTTTTTTAAAAAGTTTGTGTTTCACATTTTGATTGTTTTTGTAACCATACTGAGCCGTTTAATAGGATAGGCTCACTGACTGGCAAGATCTGCCGGGGCGTGCATCAGGGATGCGTCATGTTGCCGGACTTGTTTAATCTCTATAGTGAGATTATTCTGAGAAGGCTTGAAGACGTAGACAAGGGCATTGTGTTAACTGAAAGGGGTATCAACAACATCTGCTACACAAATGATACTGTCTTGATAGTGATATCGCCCGAAGGTCTGCAAAGGCTGCTTGATATGGTGGTCGAGGAGAGTCAGGCTATGGGAGTGGACGTCAACTGTGCAAAAACCAAATGCATGGTTGGGTCAAAAACTTGGCCTGAACCACGGTGCAACCTCTTTTCCGGTATGTCACCAATCGATCAGGTTTCGTCCTTCAACTACCTGGGGTTGCTGCTTACCACCAATGGTCGATGCAATAAAGAGGTCCAAAGGCGCATTTCTATAGCTAAGGAAGCATACAAAAAGATGGAGAATGTTCTCAAAAACAGAAGCGTTAGCATCCCCCTAAAAACCCCACTTCTAAAAACATTTGTGCGGTCAACGCTTATGTACGGCTGTGAAGCATGGACGGTGAATGCGAACTCTAGAGGATGGCTTGAGGCAGCTGAAATGTGGTTTTACCAACGCTGTCTTCACAGCTCCTGGATGGACAGGGTAACTACCAAGGATATCCTGGAAACCATGGGCCAGGGAAGGATACTTTTCAGCGTCATTCAACAAAGACAATGCTCTTTTGTCAGGCATGGCATTAGGAAGCAAGGTCTGGAAGACCTGAGCTTGTCAGGAAAAATTCCAGGGAAGTGCGCCCGCGGCAGCCAACATATCACCTTCTTAAAGGCAGTTTTTCCAACTTTGAGAGGTCTTGGACAGAAGCAGACAATGCCATTCCTTCCCATCCTCCCGGCTGTTGTGCGACACCAGCGTCGACGTTTGAATCCATCGTTCGCCCAAGCTCAGCAATGAGTATGGCAGCAAGGGAGAGAGGGCTGTTAATAGTTCCCCCAGTTAGTTTAGCGTAGCACAGCTGTGGTATTGCTTGTCTGTGCCATTCCAAGTATCACTGCATGGGCTGGAATAGACCTGTGAAACTCACTGAAACATATGTCCGACCCCCAGTTGTTACCTGACTTCTTTTAATATTTCTGTAAACAGAATCCCTCGGTTATTGATGTTACCTTTACTGTTATTGTTATTAGCTAGTGATAGGACTTCCTGCACCGGAGCTTTGGAGTGCGTGTTGAGTAATCCAGGAAATATTTTGCAAAGCACGTATTGAGGCGTGTATTGATGACGTTACATATGTGATGACGTCTGAAGCCTTGCTGGCCAGTTGTACCACATAACTGGATCGGGAAGCAGTTCAAGATTTGGCGCGCAACATGAAATAAATTGAGCAACAATACACAATGGAAAATACCCATCCCTCACATTTTGTGTTGTCAGATCTTTGACTGTGTATGTGATTTGTCGCAGCCAATCTTCATTTTCAGATGGAGCCAGCACTAAAAAGTATGTCACACTACATTGTGCAAGAGGTTTGGCTGTAACATCCTTATTGCCACCGTAGCTCGTCATCCAACTGCTCAGATGTAAATATTGTGAGCATTCATTTAGGACTTGTAAAAATTTTCAAAAGTATTGTTATCAATATATTATTTTTTGAAGAATATAAAGGCTTTAATTCTGCACCTTTATAAACAATTTGTTGATTTTTTTTTTTAAAAAATTGTTTCTATGAAAATGCTATCAGTACACCTTTACCGGAGTGGTGGTCTAGTTGATAGAGCATCCGCCCCACAACCCAGAGGTTGGGGGTTTAAGTCCCGGCCGGGTCATATCAAAGACCATATAAAAATGGTACTTCCCGCCTTCTAGCTTGGTGCTCAGCATAATAGAATGGGGGAAGGAGAAGTTGTTTGCGGTGGCGCCCAGCATGGCAGCGACTCCTCTGATTCTACAGGTACATCTCAAAAAATTAGAATATCATGAAAAAGTTCAATATTTTTTGTCACTCATTTCAGAAAGTGAAACCCATATATTATATAGATTCATTACACAGAGAGTGAAATATTTCAAGTGTTTATTTTAATTTTGATGATTATGGCTTACAGCCTATGAAAATCCCAAATTCAGTTTCTCAAAAAATTAGAATATTACATAAAATTAATTTTAAAAAATAGTTTTTTAATAGAAATGTTGGCCGACTGAAAAATATGTCCATGTCCACACTCAGTACTTGGTCAGAATCAGAATCAGAATCAGGTTTATTGCCATTGTTCATGTAGTACACAAACTAGGAATTTGTCTCGGTACAATGCTGCAACATTAAACATGATAGGTTAAGAGAAATAAACTATACATGTAATAAAGTGTAGGATAGGTGTAGGTCGGGGCTCCTTTTGGATTAATTACTATATCAGTGTGGCGTGGCATGGAGGTGATCAGCCTGTGTTACTGCTGAGGTGTTATGAAGGTCCAGGTTGCTTTGATAGTGACCTTCAGCTCGTCTGCATTGTTGGGTCTGGTGTCTCTCATCTTCCTCTTGACAATACTCCATAGATTCTCTATGGGATTTAGGTCAGGAGAGTTTGCTGGCCAATCAAACACAGTGATGCCATGGCCATTAAACCAGGTTTTGATACTTTTGGCAGTGTGAGGGAAGTCCTGCTGGAAAATGAAAGCTTCTCAATAAAGCTTGTCAGCAGAGGGAAGCATGAAGTGCTCTAAAATTTCCTGGTAGACGACTGCGGTGACTTTGGTCTTGATAAAACACAGTGGACCAACACCAGCAGATGACATGGTTCCTCAAATCATCACTGACTGTGGAAACTTCACATTAAACCTCAAGCAACTTAGATTCTGTGCCTCTCCACTCTTTCTCCAGATTCTGGGACTTTGATTTCCAAATGAAATGCAAAATTTACTTTTATCTGAACAGAGGTCATCTGCTGGTGTTGGCCCACTGTGTTTTATCAAGACCAAAGTCAGCGGAATCGTCTACCAGGAAATTTAAGAACACTTCATTCTTCCCTCTGCTGACAAGTTTTATGGAGAAGCTGATTTCATTTTCCAGCAGGACTTGGTACCCCCCACACTGCCAAAAGTATAAAAACCTGGTTTAATGACCATGGCATCACTGTGATTGATTGGCCAGCAAAATGTCCTGACCTAAACCCCATAGAGAATCTATGGAGTATTGTCAAGAGGAAGATGAGAGACACCAGACCCAACAATGCAGATAAGCTGAAGGTCACTATCAAAGCAACCTGGACCTTCATAACACCTCAGCAGTGCCACAGGCTGATCACCTCCATGCCACGCCACATTGATACAGTAATTAATCCAAAAGGAGTCCTGATCAAGTATTGAGTGTGGACATGGACATTCTTTTCAGTCGGTCCACATTTGTATTAAAAAAAAATAAATTGTAATTAATTTTATGTAATATTCTAATTTTTTGAGAAACTGAATTTGGGGTTTTCATGGGCTGTAAGCCATAATCATCAAAATTAAAATAAATAAACACTTGAAATATTTCACTCTCTGTGTAATGAATCTATATAATATATGGGTTTCACTTTTTGAAATGAGTGACACAAAATATTGAACTTTTTCATGATGTTCTGATTTTTTGAGATGTACCTGTATATGTGATTAACATTGTAGGTGGGAGAAATGTAATTTTGTTCTACCGTACATGATTGGCTGTATGGACTGAATGACAACAGAGATGGCTTCTTCTGTGTATCCTGTGGAATATTTTTAGTCTAAGCTGATATGGCTACTGTTCCTAATCAAAAAATACTTGTTTTTGAAGGTGTCAAAACTGTTTTGAGGTCTGTAGTTTAAGGGTCCTCTATTATGCAGAAATTGTGTTTTAATGAATTTTAACCTTATAAAAGATGGCCATGGATCACATGATTACCATTAAAATTCAAACTGCACATGTTACAAAGAAATGTGCACTGCCTTTATTTTGGTAAACTCTTGAATGCATTGTGCTACCTGAGTTTTATCATGTCACAAAACCAAGTGGGCGGCATGTTCTTGTAATTGGAGACTTTAAAGTGGCCCAGTGTGTGAGTGAATGGTGGAGGGACTGGTGGCTCACCATGGCAGTCTCAACCAGGTGGATGCCCTTGAATTTCCCTTCTGGGATTAATAAAATATAACTTCATTTGTTTAAGTTAACATCACAAACAAACCCTGACTGCCCCCATTTTCACTCAAAAAACTTTACCCAATTATATCAGGGGCTCCTTAATAAATCATCTGTTTCAGAGAGAACTTTTCACCTATTTTGATTAGCTGTAAAACAATACAAAAACTCTTTTGGTTGTTTTTTGGTGAATTTTTTTTCTTTCTGTTTTTAGTCTTTAAAACTACGTCTATAGGTCCCTGGGGATAGGAAAAATTAAATTCAGTTTCTGAAAAAGACGCAATATGAGGCCCATTAGTCTAAATAACGGACAATGGCTCCCTCTGGAGGCCATTCAGCTGCTGCAACATTTGCAGAAAAACTGGACAGGAATTGTTTTGGGTTTTGTTTTTTTTAAATGATGGCTAGTAATACTATTCAGCAACATTGCAGTTTTAGTAATGAGTCAAAAAAGTGTTTTAATCCTGAATATACTGGGACAAGTAAACATACATTGCATCTCCTTTCTTAAAGGTTAGTGCAATCTATAGTGCACAGTAAAGATATTTTTTTTAATAATGTGAGTTGAGAGACTGTTGCTAAATGGGATTATATTTAGATTGCGGTCCCTTTATTCTGCAAGCTTTCCAATGAGTTACATGCTAGTGACCTGTTAAGTTTCTATGTTAAAGCAACACTATATAAGATTTTTACCATAAAGTTTCATTCAGGCATGTTGTTTCAAGCTACTTCAAGAAGTACAAAAATAAATCAAGTATCCTGTTGAAGAACAGTCTCAAAGCTGAAGCGCCATTAAAGATTAAACATTACATTATGTGGTTATTCTTTCACTTCATACTAAACTAGAACAGTTTTCAGAATAATTTAAGTCATTTCAGTTCCAACTAACACTTTCCTCTGATGTACTCATTTCTAATCCTTCTCTTATAGTCACTCCCAAGGAGGAGAATCTTAGCATTAGGTTTTTTTTTTTTATTTCAGACAAGGATGAAAAGGAGATGTTTAACTTTACACTGACATGATTTGACTGGCATCTGCAGTCTTCCTCAGAAGTGTCAGCTGATCACTGTGACCTGTTATTTAACAGTTGTTTTTCCTAGTTGTGAAAAAGAAGACAATAAACCTACTCGAGCTACTATGGAGAATCTTAGCATTTCCAACTCAGCCACCTCCAGTTTTGCATCCTGTCTTTTCGTCAGTGCCACCGTCTCCCAATCATACATTACAGCAAGTCCCACTACTATCTTGTAAATCTTCCCTTTCACTCTAGCTGCTATCCTTCTGTTACAAATCACCTCTGACACTTGTCTCCAGCCACTCCATTCTGCCTGCACTCTCTTCTCTCTTGTGCACTGTCCATTGCTTTGGATGGTTGACCCCAAGTATTTAAACTCATCTCTACCTTCAGTACCTCCACTTCTTTCATCTTCACGTTACACCTGCCTTTCTCTCATTTACACACATGTATGGTATTCTGTCTTGCTTCTACTGACTTTCATTCCTCTTCCCTCCAGTACATACATCCACCTCTCCAGGTTATCTCCCATCTGCTTCCCACTCTCACTACAGATCACATTGTTATCTGTAAACATCATGGTCCACGGAGACTCCTGCCTGACCTCGTCTGTCAGCCTGTCCATCACCATGGCAAACAAGAAGGGGCTCAGAGCTGATCCCTGATGTAATCCCACCCCCCACCTTGAATCTCTCACTTCTACAGCACACCTCGCCACTGTCCTCATACATTCCCTGCACCACCCTCACATACTTCTATTCTACTCCTGACTTCCTGGGCAGCGCGGTGGCGCTTGGCCAGGGGATCCTGGGTTCGATCCCAGCCCCAGACCAACAGTGATCTGTGTGGAGTTTGCATGTTCTCCCCGTGTTTGTGTGGGTTTACTCCGGGATTTCTCCGGTTTCCTTCCACATGCCAAAAAAAAACCCAGACAAAAACAAAAAACATGCAAGTTAGGTTAACTGCAGACTCTAAAGTGACCCTGGGTGTGAATATGGTGGCCTCAACCACTCATGTGGATGCCCTGTAATTTCCCCATTGTGGGTCTAATAAAGGAATCTAAATCCTTATAGGTTACCACACCTTCCTCTCTTGGCACCCAGTCATATATGCTTTCTCTAGATCCACAAAGGCACAGTGCAGCTCCTTCTGACCTTTATACTTCTCCATCAGCGCTCTTAAAGCAAACATTGCATCCATGGTACTTCTGCTGGCATGAAACCATTCTGCTGCTGATGGTGACCGCTCTTCTTAACCGGACCACCATCATTCAGAAAATCAAACCAACAATACCTGTCGGGGTTCATGTTATTGTAATTGTCAGTCCTGACTGTTTAAAAACTGTGAAAAGCTGAGCGCACGCGAAACCTATACTTTAAATACTTCTACTCCTCGTGCCTGCTCTGACCAATCAGACATCAGACAGTGAGCCGTGGCCCCGCCCTCCTTCTGCAGCTTAAGGGTTTTTTAAACGGCGATAAATTTTTGCATCGAAACTCTCCGCTTGTTGCTGCTCGTCCGCCGCCGAAATGGCTTCTGCGGACGCAGGAGAAACACCCGCTCCGAGTGCCGAAAGCGATGTGCCGACCACGGAGACAAGCAGCGGGGACGGTGAAGAAAAGCAAAAGGGCCTCACCGAACCGGAAACGGAACAGTCGGGCGATCGCGCAGAGCCGAAAATGGAAGACGGGGAGGCGGAGGCCGGCGAAGAGAAGACCGCTACACGGGCGGGCAAGGCCGCAAATGAGGCGGCGATAGAGCGGCTGGCCCAGGAGGTGACAGCCTCTCCTGAGGATCCAGAACCGGGGGCAGAGTCCCAGCAGAGCCCGGGTGACGGTAATAGCGAATCCGCGAACGATAACACCATTAACGAAACTAAGGAGGACCCGGGAGAGGACAGTCGGTGTTCATCAGGGACGGACTGTGAAAAAGGCAAAACTGTTGGTGAGGATGGGGAGAAAGGCGCCGGTGGAGGCGGGGAGCTGGGAGACAAGAGGCGGCCGAGTGTGGAGATGTCCTCATCAGATGGTGAACCGCTGAGCCGCATGGACTCGGAGGACAGGTCAGTGAGCGCAATAGCGGGCGTGGACGTGACTCGCGTCCACGGTGTTGACCCGCTGTCCCAGAGACGGTGCAATGGACAGTTTGAGCTTTTGTTTTGAAAAAGCCAAGCGGCAAGTGTAGAATAACGTCTCCAGTCTGGTGGGAAAAGACTTCAGCTTTAGACACCTCAGTGGAGTCTGGATTATACAGCTCGTTTGCCCTTAAACCAAGGACTGACCAGGGGGAAAAAGTTCCAAATTTACAATAGAAAAACTTTGAAGAAAATATTTCTAAAATTTTAGAGACCACCTCGCATATTTGCAATGAAAAAAAGTGAAACTATACAGCTGCACCGAGTGATCTACTGTATTTCAAGTGTTTCTATGGCTTACAGCTGATGAAAACCCCAAAATTCACTTTGTCAGAAAATTAGAATATTACATAAGATCAATTAAAAATGGATTTTAAATAGAAATGTTGGCCTACTGCGCAGTATATCCACATATGCAGTCAGTACTTGGTCGGGGCTCCTTTTGCATGAATTACTGCATCAGGTGCCAACTCTTGTCATTTGGAAATCAGCGTCCCGGAGTCTAAAGGGAGGTGGAGAGGCACAGAATCCCAAGTTTCCAGAGGTCCGGTGTGAAGTTTCCACAGTCAGTGATGATTTGGGGAGCCATGCCGTCTCTGCTTGACTGGCCAGCAAATTCGTCTGACCTAAACCCCATAAAGAATCTGTGGGGTATTGTCAAGATGAAGATGAGACGCCAGATCCAACAATGCAGACAAGCTGTAGGCCGCTATCAAAGCAACCTGGGCTTCCATAACACCTCAGCAGCACCACGGGCTGATCGCCTCCATGCCATGCGTCATTGATGCAGTAATTCATGCAAAAGGAGCCCCGACTAAGTATTAAGTGTGTACATGGACATACTTTTCAGTTGGCCATTTCTGTTAATAATCCACTTTTTAAAATTGATCTTATGTAATATTCTAATTGTTTGAGAAACTGAATTGTGGGATTTCGTTAACTGTGAGCAGTAATCAGCAAAATTAAAAGAAATAAACAATTGGACATATGTCACTCTGTATGAAACAAATCTGAGTTTCACATTTTGAATTGGATTACTGCAATAAATTAACTTTTCAATGATATTCTAATTTAATGAGATGCACCCTAAGTCAGAAATTGAAAGGTATGTTACAAATTTACCTTTACCAAATTTACAGAGACGAGAGAGGGAAAAAACCCCTGCAAACTTAGAAGAAAAGCCTCACAAATTCACGAGAAAAAGGTAGCAACTTGGTGATAAAATCATACAATTTGGCAGAGAAGGTAACAAATTACATTGCACATATACTGTATAAGAAGAATTATAATGCTTTTCATGGACACTCAAAGATGGTTTTTACAGTGGACACATTATTCATTCACTCCAGACATTGATGGTGGTAAGCTACTTCTGTAGCCATAGCTACCCTGGAGCAGACTGACGGACACGTGGCCGCAAATCCTCGCCAATGGCCTCTTCGACCACTACACATTATTTTGAAATTGATGTGGAAAAATGCCAATTTATAAGCAAAAAATACTTATGTATAAGAAGTGAGAATTTAGAAAAAGCTCTCAAATCGACAAGAAAAGTTGCAAATTCATGAGCAAAAATTGGAAAAGGAAAAAAAAGAACTCATGGAAAGGTTCCTGATTTTATAGGAAAAGTCCCATTTCTGAAAAACCTGGATGCTGATGTTGTTGCAGTCCATTGAAGGAGAAGAAAGACTAGACCGAATATTTGGATGTTTGCTCTGGATTGCTCCAGAATATTCGGAGCCCTAAAACTGGTATTTAGGACCAAAAAGAAACAAAAACAGTTGCCATTTTGCCAGGAACAAAGAAAGTTACAAATTCAGGAAGGGGAAAAACTTACTAATGCTGACAGGATAGTTTATACTTCCAACAGCAATACTTTAATTTACTGTAAGGCTCAAATATGTTTGGCTGCTCCTGCCAAATTTTTTGGCCAACAGTTGCTTAAAATGGAGCTTTCCATAGATGTTGCCAACCTCTGCCTTAAGAAGACAAATTACTTCGGGTGTCAAACAGCTCCTTCATAAGTTGGTTTTGTAAAATGCATTTTCAGCTGGTAGGTTTTGAACGTGATGCAGATTTTCTGTCTTCATTTCAAGAGTATTCTAATGTAATGTATCTTATTAAATGTCGTGTGAATGGTAATCATATGTCGAATGGGTATACTGTAGAAAACACTTATTTAATGTAGTGCTAGGAGGTCTGAGTACTAAGTTGAGTTGCTGTGATACTGGAATGCATGGAAAATGCATTCCAGGCTGGAGGTTTTTCCCAGCGTGAGTGTGGAATATGTAATATCTGCACGACTGCACCTGTTCTTCCCGGCCACGCAGCGCCTGTTCTCATTGTTTAGTTTATAAACATGAAACAAATATTCTTTTTCTGGTCATATTCTTGTCTTTTCTGTCTCAGTATCAGCAGCACCCTGATGGAGATGGAGAGTTTAGTGTCGAGCGGGCGTTCCACTCCTGCCATGATGAATGGACAGGGTTGTGCCAGTCGCTCTGGGACCAAGTCATTGGCTTACCCATGTTGTTGGGACCTCTGTCCACAGTGCTTCAACTCTAGTCCTGATCTGGCAGAGCATATCAGAGGAATACATGTAGATGGGCAGAGGGGAGGAGTCAGTAGACCTCTTTATTAACCCTTTATTATTCTACTGTTATAGGTTTCTGTTTTGTTCAGGTTTTGTCTCTGTGTTGCACAGGTGTTTGTATGTTTGTGGAAGGGTTGTAAAGTGTACAATACACCATCTACTAGTCAGAGTTGGCTCCAGAGGCACATGCTAACCCACAGTGGAGATAAACCTTTCAAGGTAAAACTGAAATTGTGACATTGTTCTCCTTTGTTTTCCCACCATTCTCCCCCATTCGTAATATGGTTACTAAGTAGAGTAAAAACATCTAGATCAAATCATGTGTTTTTAGCTTATGTGTTTGCCCCAGCATTGTTGTGCAAAATTTTATGGTCAGTCAGTGTTAGTTTTTATAGACCCAGACCAACCTTGGTGTGCTTTAACAGTTTGTATTTTTCTTGTTTCTGATTCTCTGCTACAGTGTGTAGTTGGCGGCTGCAATGCCAGTTTTGCTTCCCAAGGGGGGCTCGCTCGCCATGTACCCAGTCACTTCAACCAGCAGAGTTCTTCTAAGATGTCCAGCCAGGCCAAATTTAAAGAGGATTCACCGTCCAAAGCTGGACTCAGCAAGCGGAAGAAACTCAGGAACAAACGCAGGTGCTCTCTACGTACGTATACACACACAGAGCAACTAACTCTTTTCCATTACTCATTGTGTCTCCCCTTCATGCTTTGTTGATCACTACACCCTGACTAGCTTACAAGTTTTCAGCTACACACTTCTGGACCCACACTGTGCTAATTATATTCATGATATCAGAGGACTACTCATTGTTTTTTCTGTATTTGTGTAGTTGATCTGATCATGATAAGGATTTTTTTTTAGGTCAAAAGGTGGTTTCCCAGCATGAATTATTTTTCCAGCAGCCATTTTGACATTACATTTATGAAAAACACAAATTCCTGTCAGTTATAATTGACAAAATAATTATTTTGTCAGAATGACTGCTGTCTGAAAAAGAAGAATTTTGTCATGTGCCTGTGTGCCAGTTTTATCATAGCTGCTGTTTTTTCATTGCTTTGAGGAAGTCCTGTTGTGTGCCTGTACTTTGTTACCTCTATGCCTCCATCCAACACCACTGGATTGTCTTTAATGTGTACAAGCACACATATGACATAACTGGTATGACTGTTCTTCCCAGAGATCATTTTAAGGAATGGCAATGGTGTGAGAGAGCCTGGCTGTAACGAAACAATACAAAATAAGCTACAACAAAAGCCACAAAATCAGTAAAGTTCAGTTCAACTTTATTTGTGTAGTGCCTAATCACAACAAAAGTCATCTCAAGGCGCTAGATACATAAGCATAAATCATGAATAATTCAGAGAAAATCCCCAACGATCAAATGGTCCCCTATGAACAAGCACTAGGTGACAGTGGGAAGGAAAAACTCCTTTATAGGAAGAAACCTCTGGCAGAACCAGGCTCAGGGAGGGGCAGTCTTCTGCCACGACTGGTTGGAGGGTGAGGGGAGAAAAGAAGAAAGAAGAGACATACCATTCATAACATAACAACAACATGCAGGTAGACAGATGTTCAATTCAATTCAGTTTTATTTATATAGTGCCAAATCACAACACAGCCCATCTCAAGGCACTTTACAAAAAAAAAAGTGGGTTTAGGCCACACTCAAATTTATAGAACCCAGCAGAGACCCCTAAGAGCAAGCACTGCAGCGACACAGGCGAGGAAAAACTTGCCTTTAACAGGCAGAAACCTCGAGCGGAACCATAGCTCATAGAGGTCGGCCATCCACCTCGACTGGCTGAGTTGAAAAGAGAGGTAAAAAGTAGGAGGCCTGACAGTAGCTACATTCCAAACAAACAGATACAATTCAACATTAACATTCAAAGCCAGACATTCCAGTATCAAGCCGGGTTAGGCTCCACATGCGAGTGAAGGCCTGGCAGTGGCAACATTTTTAACTATAGGCCTTATCAAAGAGAAAAGATTAAAAAAAAGATTTCTCTTGAATAAAGAGAGAGTGTCTGCCTCCCAAACGGAATTGGGAAGATGGTTCTACAGGAGGAGAGCTTGATAACTGAAAGCTCTACCTCCCGATCTACATCTGGAGACTTTGGGGACCACCAGTAGTTTGGATTTTTGGGAGCTCAGAGCTCTGGTTGGATGATGGGGAACTATGAGTTCTTGCAGGTAAGAAGGAGCCATACCATTAAGGGCTTTATAAGTTAGGAGCAATATCTTGAATTCAATTCTATATTTTCTTGAGAGCCAATGTAAAGAAGCTAAAACTGGGGTAATGTGATCTCTTTTCCCTGTTCTCATCAGGATACGTGCAGCTGCATTCTGAATGAGTTGGAGAAACTTTATGGACTTATTAGGACAACCTGATAAAAGTGAATTACAATAGTCTAGCCTAGAGATGATAAAGGCGTGGACAGGTTTCTCTGCATCTTTATGAGACAGGATGGACCTAATTTTAGAAGTATTACACAGATGGAAGAAGGCAGTCTTAATGGTTTGTAACTCCAAGATTCCTAACAGAAAACTTAGGAGCCAGTGCAATGTCATCTAGTGTTGTTATCTTACTAGAAAAAGTACTTCTAGCATGTTTGGGGCCAAGAACAATGACTTCAGTTTTATCTGTATTCAGCAATAGAAAGTTGTAGTTCGCCCAGGTTTTAATATCCTTAAGACACTCCTGGAGTGAACCCAAATGGCTGGGATCATCTGGATTGATGGATAAATATAATTGAGTGTTGTCAGCATAACAGTGAAAATGAATAGAATGCTTCCTCATAATGTCTCCCAAAGGCAGCATGTATAATGTAAACAGTACTGGTCCAAGTACCGATACCTGCAGAACTCCATAGCTAACCGTGGTCTGGATAGAGGACTTGTTATGGACATAGACAAACTGGGAACAGTCTGATAAATAAGACTGGAACCATCTTAGCGTTGTTCCTTTCAAACCAATTTGCTGTTCATGTCTCTCTAGCAGAATATGGTGGTCAATGGTGTCAAAGGCAGCACTAAGGTCCAATAAGACGAGGACAAAGACAAGTCCTTTGTCAAATGCCATAAGGAGGTCATCAGTGACTTTCACTAAGGCTGTCTCTGTGCTGTGGTGTTTCATAAAACCTGACTGAAATTTCTCAAATATAGAATTATTTTCTAAAATGGTGCACAGTTGATCGGTGACTACTTTTTCGAGGATCTTGGAAAGGTAGATAAGACGTGCAAATTCTATCAAAGCTAATTTGACCTAATATTACAGGATTTTTATGTGCTTTTTTTAGGCTTATTAAGCTAACTAAAGAATCTCATCAGAAACACTGCAAGCAGACAATCCGTAGCTGGTCCTGGTGGTGTAATGCCCAAACACTATGCACAGTGAGCATAAATAGCAGGTTTTTTGTATAAGTGGACATAGTAGATACTAGAAGTCAAAACTATGATATGCAAAAGTCAATCTACACTTGTGAATGATGTCCAGTTAAAACATGATATCACATCTAGTTAGCCAGCTGTCACATACAGACGTGGACAAAATTGTTGGTACCCCTCTGTTAATGAAAGAAAAACCCACAATGCTCACAGAAATGACTTGAATCTGACAAAAGTGGTAATAAATAAAAATTCTATGAAAATTAACCAATGAAAATCAGACAGTGCTTTTGAATTGTGGTTCAACAGAATTATTTTAAAAAACAAACTCATGAAACAGGCCTGGACAAAAATGATGGTACCCTTAACTTAATATTTTGTTGCACAACCTTTTGAGGCAATCACTGCAATCAAACGATTTCTGTAACTGTCAGTGAGACTTCTGCACCTCTCAGCAGGTATTTTGGCCCACTCCTCATGAGCAAACTGCTCCAGTTGTCTCAGGTTTGAAGGGTGCCTTCTCCAGAAGGCATGTTTCAGCTCATTCCACGGATGTTTAATAGGATTTAGATCAGGGCTCATAGAAGGCCACTTTAGAATAGCCCAATGTTTCGCTCTTTGCCATTCTTGGGTGTTTTTAGCTGTGTGTTTTGGGTCGTTATCCTGTTGCAAGACCCATGACCTGCGACTGTGACCAAGCTGTCTGACACTGGGCAGCACATTTCTCTCTAGAATACCTTGATAGTCTTGAGATTTCATTGTACCCTGCACAGATTCAAGACACCCTGTGCCAGATGCAGCAAAGCAGCCCCAGAACATAACACAACCTCCTCCATGTTTCACAGTAGGGACAGTGTTCTTTTCTTGGTATGCTTCATTTTTGCGTCTGTGAAGATAGAGCTGATGTGCCTTGCCAAAAAGTTGCAGTTTTGTCTCATCTGTCCATAGGACATTCTCCCAGAATCTTGTTGGCTTGTCAACATGCAGTTTGTCAAATTCCAGTCTGGCTTTTTTATGATTTGTTTTCAACAGTGGTGTTCTCCTTGGCCGTCTCCCATGAAGTCCACTTTGGCTCAAACAATGACGGGTGGTGCGATCTGACACTGATGTACCTTGACCTTGGAGTTCACCATGAATGTGTTTAGAGGTTGTTCTGGGCTCTTTTGTTACCATTCGTATTATCCGTCTCCTCCTGCGGCCACGTCCAGGGAGGTTGGCTACAGTCCTGTGGATCTTAAATTTCTGAATAATATGTGCAACTGTAGTCACAGGAACATCAAGCTGCTTGGAGATGGTCTTATAGCCTTTACCTTTAACATGCTTGTCTATAATTTTCTTTGTAATCTCCTGAGACAACTCTCTCCTTTGCTTCCTCTGGTCCATGTTTAGTGTGGCACACACCATGTCACCAAACAACACAGTGACTACTTGTCACCCTTTAAATAGGCCGACTTCTCACACAACACAACACATTGCCATCTACAGAAGTTCTCTGATGACTCTGCGATCGTTGGTCTCATCTCCAGCGGAGATGAAGCTGAGTACAGAGGGCTTATCCAGGACTTTGTGGACTGGTGCCATCGGAACTGCCTCCAGATCAACGCGAGGAAAACTAAGGAGCTGGTGGTGGACTGCCGCAGGCATGGGCAGCCCCTCACAGCACCAGTAAATATACAGGGAACAGACATCGAGATGGTGACATCCTACAAGTACCTGGGTATTCATCTGAACAATAAACTAGACTGGTCACACAATACTGACGCACTCTACAAGAAGGGACAGCACAGGCTGTTCCTGCTGAGGAGACTCAGGTCTTTTGGTGTACAAGGGGCGCTGCTGAAGTCATTCTATGACACGGTGGTGGCATCAGCCATCACTTTTGGAGTGGTCTGCTGGGGCAGTGGCATTACTGCAGCCGATAGGAAGAGACTGAACAAACTGATTAAGAAAGCTAGCTCTGTCCTGGGGCAACGCCTTGATCCGATGGAGGAGATAGGAGAGAGAAGGACGGTGGCTAAACTGTCATCTCTGCTGGAGTCCGAGTTCCACCCTATGCAGGACATACTGGATGCATTGAGGAGCTCATTTAGCAGCAGACTACATCATCCCAGGTGCACAACCGAGAGGTTTCGTAGGTCCTTCCTACCAACGGCTGTCAGACTGTACAACCTAAGCAGGGCTGCTCGCAGAGATAGCAAAAAGACGTAACAAACTAATAGTTTTTTTTGAATGCAAAAGATGCAATAGACTTACACAATTGTCCTCTCCGGCATACAACTAGGAACATACCGGTCGCTATGGAGGGTGAGAATATGTATGGGCACATAATCATACCATGTAGGATAACTAAATAGACGGTTATGCTGTTTCATCCCACCTAGCAACAATGCTCTGCACTGTGTGTGTTTTATATATTTACATATTTATTCCATCTAGCTACAATGCTCAGCACTGGGTGTGTTTATATTTATATATCTATATATTTATTCCATCTAGCTACAATGCTCCGCACTGTGTTTTTATATATCTACATATTATTCCATCTAGCTACATTGCTCCGCACTGTGTGTGTTTATATACTTGCATATTTATTCCACCTAGCTGCAATGCTCCGTACTGTGGGTGTTTATATATTTACATATTTATTCCATCTAGCTACAATGCTCTGCACTGTGTGTTCATATATTCATATATTTATTCCATCCAGCTACAATGCTCTGCACTGTGTGTCTGTGTGTGTGTGTGTGTGTGTATATATATATTTTATAGTGATATGTACATATGTATATTAGCTGCTCTTGCTTGCTTGTTTTTTTTTCTTGCCTTCTGATTGTTGCTCTGAGTGTTGCTATCCCTGTGCTGTTGCAATCCTGGAATTTCCCCATTGTGGGACTAATAAAGGCTTATCTTATCTTATCTTATCTTATCTTACTGATTACAAGTTTGTAGACACCTGTGATGTTAATTAGAGGACACATCTTGGTTGAACATGTCCCTATGGTCACATTATTTTCAATCTTTTCTAGGGGTACCATCATTTTTGTCCAGGCCTGCTTTATGAGTTTGTTTTTTAAAATAATTCTGTTGAACCGCAATTCAAAAGCATTGTCTGATTTTCATTGGTTAATTTTCATAGAATTTTATTTATTACCACTTTTGTCAGATTCAAGTTATTTCTGTGACCATCGTGGGTTTTTCTTTCATTAACAGAGGGGTACCAACAATTTTGTCCACGTCTGTAGCTCATACACACAATCAAACGGATGCACAGCGGGCCCCAATGATGCGGACTAAAACACTTCGCACACGTCTAACAGTGGAACAGTATGCATAGTACTGTTACACTACTAGTTACAAACATGTAACATGTAGGAAGTCAATTCAAAAGCTTTGTCAAATAGGAAAATTTTCAGTTTTGACTTAAAGGCAGAGAGGGTGTTAGCCTCACACACCCAGGCTGGTAATTGGCTCCATAGAAGAGGGGCCTGATAACTGAAAGCCCTACCTTTTAGAGACCTTAGGGATTACTAGGAGTCTTGCATGCTGAGAGCGTAATAATCTGTTAGGATAATGGGGTACAATCAGTTCTTTAAAATAACTGTGGGATAGATTGTGTATGGTTTTATATGTCAAGAGAAGAACTTTAAATTTGAGTCTGGATTCAATGGGGAGCCAGTGAAGGGAGGTTGAAGTGTTCACTGCGCTGTGCTTGACTGTCCTACTTGTAAACAAAAGGGCACTTCCTGATGATGTAAAGCCATGCATAGGTTATTATGTTGTAATATGACACATCTACAAGAGTTATTCGTATTCAGGTCAAGCTGAACCAGAAGCAGTGTGAGCACAGGACAGCAGGGAACATGGGAAGAGGGACAATTGTGCTTTGGCATGCTGGAAGCTATGGGCCCTAACAAGAGTGTGCCCTTAATTAACCTGCATGGAGGTCTATTTGTAGAATGGTGTTAAGTAAAAGTTCAGCTGGTTAAAGCCAAAAAAGTTTTGCTTGCTCTGCACACACAGAGGCCATGTTGTTTCCGTTAAATGTCATCACTAAAGATGCAAAGGGCAGCTTGATGGAACAATGGTTAGCACTGTGGCAGCACAGCAAGAAGGTCATGGTATCGATTCCACCCTAGACCATCGTGGGTTCGATCCCACACGCTGACTATCGGTGGCCCTTCTGTGTGGAGTTTGCATGTTCTCCCCGTGTCTGCATGGGTGTAATCTGGGCACTCCGGTTTTCTCCCACAGACCAAAGACATGCAAGTTAGATTAATTGGAGACTCTAAAGTGGCTCTAGTTGTGTGTGTGAATGGTGAAGGGATTGGCACCGCACCATGGCTGCCTCATCCAGGTGGATACCAAGAATTTCTCTGGGAATAATAAAGTGTACAAAAAAAAAAAGTAGAGTTGTGCATTGATAGCCTGACCCTGAGGGATAAATTCATGGTACACTTTTCTGTGGATGATAAAATGAATATATAAAATAACATTAAAAAGGCACCTCAGGCTTCTGATCCAGCGCCTCATCCGATGAACAGCCTCTGGGCTTTGAAAAGGACACTTGAATAGAAAAAAAAAAAAAAAAGATTGAAAGTGCCCATTGATAGCTAGAGGCGTACTACTTGTCACCAGCAATGTTCCAACACAGTCAAGTTCCCTTGGTTTCACATATAAATACATGTTTGTGCAAATTTGATGTCCGTGGTGAGATTGCAGCACACACTCTGGTTGAATAGTCACAGCAAAAATACCAAGGCCAGAGCTAATAATGGCAACCTCTAGATGGTTCTGAAAAATGCATTTTGTACTGCTTTGAGCTCAGAGGATTGACTGTCCATTTCACTGAATACACATATATACAGTGATGCGGTTAGCCAGAGTAACTGCATCCGTACAAACTCAAAAATGAAATAATGCACCGTTAAATGAAGATGTACCTTGTTGGCTTTTTTTCACTAAAAGCAACATAATTTATCATAACATAGTCATGGCTGATCTGTTACCTATTAAGTGCAACAGTTTAAACCCTGGGGCTTTGCTCTCATCTGAGTCTGTCCTTTTATTCAAACAGCGAGGCCCCATGACTTCTTTGATGCCCAGACCATGGATGCTATTCGGCACAGGGCCATCTGTCTAAACCTTGCCACCCACATTGAAAGTGTGGGCAATGGTCACAGTGTTGTCTTCCACAGTACGGTATGTGCTTAACTAATCTGTTTTCTTACCTCTGACCTTCTGTTTCCATTTTAATTGGTTTCAATACATGACTGGGGAATGCCAAAAGAACACTGATAAGAAGCTTTCCACTTATGTAAGATGGTAGATTTCTCTTCTTCTTGATTTAGTAAATTAATATATTGTTTGCTCTATTTGGCAATAAAAGTTGAGAAGTTAAGATGGAATTGGAAAGTCAGACTGTGTTTATGTGAACTAAACTCAATATTACTATCCATGTAAACCACTTATTTAAGTAACCCTGCACAGTTCATAGCTCTAATTAAGCTCTACTCCTTCTTAGTGCAGTCCTGCAGTTTATCTGAAACATGCAGTTTCTGCCCTTTTCCTTTTGTTCGGCCAACTGTCCTGATTGGTTTATTTAAATTAAAAATACACTGATCAGGCATAACATTATGAGCACCTAATATTGTGTTGGTTCCCCTTTTGCTGCCAAAACATCCCTGACCCATCAAGGCATGGACTCACACTAGATCCCTGAAGGTGTGCTGTGGTGGGAATTTGGGGGAGCACAACAATGAGCTTGAAGTGTTCCTCTAAATTCTTCAGCTCTCAGTCCAATCAAGCATCTGTGGGACGTGCTGGACCAACAAGTTCGATCCATGGAGGCCCCACCTCACAATTTGCAGGACTTAAAGGATCTGCTGGTAACATCTTGATGCCAGATACCACAGCACACCTTCAGTGGTCTAGTGGAGTCATGCCTTGATGGGTCAGGGCTGTTTGGCAGCAAAAGGGGAAACCCAACACAATATTAGGTAGATGGTCATAATGTTATGCCTCACTGGTTTATGTACCTGTATGTGGCGCTATCCAATTGCTGCCCTCTCACAGAAAATGCATTCTAACACCAGATGTAAATGGAGCCTCAGAAACCCCAAGAAATTCAGTTGTATTGATGCATGACTCTTTGAGAAGGAGCAAAACCTTCCAAACTTTACTGTTTGTTTTGTTGAAAATCCTACAGGAGGAGGGCAACAATGCTTTTCTTTTGTGTACAAGAAAAGTCAGTATTTTGGTAAAATTCTGCTTCACATCAAAATGTTTTCATCTTGTAGACAACAGGGGGCGTGAAAGAGCCGGTTTTCAATTGTCAAGAGAATTTTTTTTCTTTTTCTTTTTTTTTTCGTCTGCACTTGATTTGAACCCCTAGAAACGCCTTAAGGCTTAATGATGTTTTTCTGTGAATCAGGCTTCACAGGAAAGTCAGTTGTTTTGTTTTTGTGTGTGCTGGGTGATCCATTCTGAACCAAGTGTATCGTACATTATTTACAAGCAGAAAAAGTGTTGTTTTTTTTTTTTTTTTTTACCTGATCTGAGACATAAGAGAAAAACTATATGAATATGTACATATTTTTTTGACAGTGGCTTCACAGATGGGAGTAGAATAATACATTCGTATCATGAATGATGCAAAATAATTCCCATCACTTTTTAAATATGCTGTTCAACTGCATTTCCACTAGAGAGCACTCTGTCCCCAGTTGAAGACCATTACTTTGAGACTGTCGTTTTCAACAAAAACTGCTTAAAAAGTACATGTAAATATTTGATCCAAATTTCCTTTTGTGTTCACGTTATCAGACACACTCGTCTTAGTACAATCTCTGTGTCTCTGAGAATAGAAGACTTTAAAAAAAAATTGTTTTCCTATTATAGCAAAGTATGTTACCACTGACCAACCTAGAAATGTTTCTGTGGTTAAAGTTGAATAAAAACGCATAGGCCATGGACCCTCGGTGGTTGTTTCAGTGGTGCACAGTTCTGTAAGACGGTATTGCCAAAAGGATTTTAAGGATTTTTTTTAAGCCCAATTGTTATACCCTTTATTTCTCTGACAGTTTTGTGTAAAATTATTTTTATTTTTATTGTTAAAGACACACTCTGGTGGCTGTAAATCCCCTATAAAAGCAAATCTACATTGTCTAAAATGGTATATTATGCCCTTTTTTTCTACAATTTCTTTCATTGTCTTACAGTTTCGTGTCAAAATCTTTTCACTCCCCCCCCCCACCCAATTTCAAAAGCCGGAATCAGTGACTAGACCCAACCCACATACTACAAGGCTAGTCGTAGCTAGTGCTACATTAAACAGCATAAATCCTGTGATAGAAAGACTTACCGGTTGAAGGACATGCCCAGTTGTATGCACGGTAGCCCAGGACAATGAGTGAAACTGTATCAGTCCTTAAAAGCAGTTTAATAGTAAAGAGAAATATAGAGTGATACAAGAATAAAAGGTGGATCAGCCGCAGCTCCTGACCGGATGGAGTGATGATGTAGGGTGGGGTGCGTGGCGGTGGTGTATATGTGGGCTGGTTGCCGGCCGCCAATCGGGTCTAAAGGAAGAAGAAGAATCAAGACTAAAAGAAGAAGAAGAATGAGATGAGATGCAGATACGGACTACAGCTCCTGACCAGATAGAGTGATGATGTGGAGTTGGGTGCGTGGCGGTAATGCAGCTGTGGGCTGGTTGCCATTCGAATCTAGAGGAAGAAGTTGTTAAGATATATAGAGTGATATATAAAGCTGGTGGCGGTGGTGCACCTTTGGGCTGATACCAGCCGCCAGTCAAGTCTAGAAGAAGAAGAAGAATCAAGTCAGTGGCGGTAATTAACCTGTAAGCTGGTTGCCAACCGCCAGTCAAATCTAAAAGAAGAAGAAGGAGTTTAATGGTAAAACCCATCTTAAAAGGAACTCTGATTATATTGGCATGTTAGCTCTATATGCTTTATTTTGATGTTAGTAACATAACTATAATTTAATTTTTTTGAAAATAATTCCCAGTTTTATATATTTTTAAGAAACTTTATTACGATTTTTGTTTACGTCGCAATGCATTCTGGGTAGTGACGTAGAATGGTTGCAGCCGTTTTTTCTGTCTTATACAAGCCAAGAAGCGAAGCTACGAACTACTGCCATTTATCAGTGAAAATGCCACATTGCGCGGCTTTTGGATGTAATTTCCAATCAAAGGGAAATAAAGAGAGCGGGGTAAGCCTCCATAGCTTTCCTAAAGAGGGAAAGTGGAGGAAAAAGTGGGGCGGCAGCGGCTTAGCAGGTAGTCTAATAACCCCATGGTTGGCGGTTCGCATCACGCTCTCCCCAGATATCCTGCCGTTGTGTCCCTGGGCAAGACACTTCACCCGCATTGCCTCCAGTGCCCATAATACTGGATATGAATGTGTAAAAATGTTTAAATGCTCGGTGGTTGCCGGAGAGGCTGTTGGCGTGGATTGGCAGCCACATTCCCCTCACTCTGTCTGTGATCACACGCTATGTAACGCATGCCTGATAAAGCTGACATATGTATTAATCACGCTGTGATAATAGCACAATATCGCTCAAAGCGCGCGCATGAGACATGTCTGTGATCGCACGCTTGTGTTGACCGTTCCTGCCTTTCCTCTCCTAACTGTGGTTTTGGGACGCAGGGGAGATGCATCTTCCTCCGCGGTCAATTCCCGAGTAAATCTCACTCTTGTGGTACACAGAAGCACAGGCTGTTTTGCTGAAGCGTTGGGGCTTTACAGTGATCCCTCGCTACTTCGCGCTTCACCTTTCGTGCCCTCAGTGCATCGCGGATTTTTCAAAAATATTCATCAAAAATTCAAAATTGAGAAATAATGGGCGGGCGCTAGCAGAAGGCAGGGAGACTACATTAGACCATCAGGTGTCAACACGGAGAGCAGCACAACTCTCTGTTCGCTATTCTCGTGTTGGCTCGGCTCGGAAATCTCGCAAGCTGATTGGCCGAGACGTTTCACCCCGCAAGCTGATTGGCCGAGACGTTTCACCCACCTCCTCTCCCTGCCGAGCACTCATGAAGGGAAGGAAGACCGCATTCATTGCTTTTTATCGCTCGTGTTACTTAGTCTCGCCGCGTGGAACTTTTTGCTGTTCTCTTGTGCCATTTTGTGCGAAATAGTCTTCCCGTCGAGCCACTAAGCCGCCTCCTGCAGCTTCAGCTCTATCGGAAGCTGCCCTCGATGATCCTGCGCCTCCAGCACCTCACGATGAGGCGTCACCTGAGGAGCAGTAAAGCTCTCATTAACCTGTGCAGTAAATCATTTTCATCTTGAGTTACGTATCTTGTTATAAGAATAAAAGAGTTCTAAAAACATATTTATGTACACTTTGTTTACATCTACGTATGTATGTACACGTACACACACACACACGTATCATATGAGAGAGAGAGAGTGAGAGAATGAACGTACGCATTATTTATGGATGACGTCATTGGGGTGACGCTACTTCGCGGTTTTTCACTTTTCGCGGTCGGTTCTGGAACCCATTAACCGCGATAAGTGAGGGATCACTGTATTTATATACCGCACTGTTGTCAGCAACAAATTCTACCTGCTCTGGTCGCCTCGCTCTTTCTACTTATTCGCACCAAATCACACACCGTTCGCTCACCAGGTTATTCCACACACACCGGGGGGGGGGGGGGGGCGCCTCGGCTGCGCAAACGCTGCCACGCACTCAAGTCCACGTACCGAGCTGCTCCATCCAAACACATGCACCAGACACATCCCACAACACTTGATAGAGCTGACATATGTATTAATCATGCTGTGATATCGCTCAAAGCGCACGCTTGGCTTGACATGTCGAAGATCTGGCTGGCAACAGTCAGAAAAAAAAAAAGTGGAGCGCTGCTTATGGACGTTCAACCCGCATTCTGAGAAAGCAACAGAGAAATTGCTTTATGGTGCTCAGAGTCCATGTTTATCAGTTCAGTGCCCATCATGCTTGTAGACAATTTTTTGTGTTTGAGCATTCTATTGTAAGTAAATCAACAATATATAAGTTTCACTCCGCTCCGAGAGTGTCTCTCCGCTCCGCAAGTGTCTCAAGCGTGCGCTCGAGGAAGCATTATTTTAAGGTGAAATAAAACGGCCTGTGCTTCTGTGTACCACTCGGGAGTAAGATAGTGGAGGAAGATAGATCTCCCCTGCGTCCCCAAACCACAGTTAGGAGACGAAAGGCAGGAATGGTCAACACAAACGTGTGATCACAGACATGTCTCATGCGCGCGCTTTGAGCGATATTGTGCTATTATCACAGCGTGATTAATACATATGTCAGCTTTATCAGGCATGCGTTACAGCGCATGATCACAGACAGAGTGACGGAAATGTGGCTGCCAATCCACGCCAACAGCCTCTCCGGCCACCACCGAGCATTTAAACATTTTTACACATTCATACCCAGTGTTATGGGCACTGGAGGCAATGCGGGTGAAGTGTCTTGCCCAGGGACACAACGGCAGGATATCTGGGGAGAGCGTGATGCGAACCGCCAACCATCGGTTATTAGACGACCTGCTTTTCCTCCTGAGCCGCTGCCGCCCCACTTTCTCCTCAACTTTCCCTCTTTAGGAAAGCTATGGAGGCTTACCCCGCTCTCTTTATTTCCCTTTGATTGGAAATTACATCCAAAAGCCACGCAATGTGGCATTTTCACTGACAAATGGCAGTAGTTAGTAGCTTCGCTTCTTGGCTTGTATAAGACAGAAAAAACGGCTGCAACCATTCTACGTCACTACCCAGAATGCATTGTGACGTAAACAAAAATGGTGAGTTACATCATAATAAAGTTTTTTAAAAATATATGAAACTGGGAATTATTTTCAAAAAAATTATATTAAAGTTATGTTACTAACATCAAAATAAAGCATATAGGGCTAACATGCCAATATAATCAGAGTTCCTTTTAATTTGGGTCAAGTTTTTAAAGCAGCTAGCCCAAAAATGCTAACTGACTGGAGGATAACTTCATTTAGGCCAGAGAGTCTTGAATGGCTCAACACTACTCACGTGCCAGCGGCTGTACATATCTACGTCACCAAATATGCTCCATTTCATCTTGCCTTTTTTAAAGGGGCAGGGCTTCAGTGAAACTTTACAGCAAAAAAAAAACAAAAAAAAAAACAAAAAAACAGACACATGAGACATTTGAATGATTTTTGCTCTTGAGAAGTCTTGTAAGTCATAAAAAACATGTTAACAAGAAAAAAAAAACAACTTGATTTCTGGCGGAATGTCACTTTAAATCTACATTATCCCCCCTCCTGCCCACACACAATATTTTTCTGAGTTTATTCAGACACACTAAGTGAAAAAAGAACAAGAATCAAAATGGCCTATGAAGAGTTTCTGTCTGCTGATGTGATAGATTTTCAGTTTGTATGCACATTACAAGCACCAACAGGCAACCATTCATTTATTCACCTGATTGAGTCATTTTGAGAAATATTAAGTATTTAGTGCTTTTTTTTTTTTTTTTAAACAGACTTACCCTGCTTTTGTTGATGTTAAACTGTATTTATAACCATCCCACTCTCCTATTTTCTGGCTGGCTCTTACAAACCTCAGCTGCTCAACAGCAGCCAAGAATTTAGAAAACAAAACAAAAAAATCAAGATAAAACTTGGGAATAGGTTAAAAGAGGTAACTGCATATTTGGACACAGAGTAAGGAGGAGGAGGATGTTGAGCCAGGGAAGGGAGAGGGGAAAAAACTGAGAGAAACATGCTTGGAGAGCGAGGGTGGGGAAAGGAGGTTAAGTGAAGGTCAGGGTCACGGAATCGGAAGGAGATCTGAATAGTTTGGGCATACGTTCTCTTTCGCTCTAATCTCTGGAGGATTGTGGTGAAGCATTGCAGCGCTAGGCCAGACCCCGGCCCTCAGTGGACCTTCGGTTCCTGGGGAGACGGATCAGAACTGTGGGGGTTCTGTGGAGTTTGGCCAGTCAGCCAGCTGACCCACCAGTGCAACTCAGTCATGTTTATGATGGGATATTTTTGTTATTTCACCGATCTGCGTCATCCACAGCTTGACCCCCGACACAAGACAGGCACCCAGTTTTAGCAAGCCTGCCTTCCCCTTAAACTCCTGCAGCTTTGGCTGCCTTGTTTTGGAGCCACATTAATATCCACCGTTCACTCCCTATGTCCCGCTGCTGCTCTCTCTCCCTCTCCCTCCCTCCCATTCTTTTACCTCCCTCTCTTGGGTTTATAGAGGATTAAGATCTGTCCCTTAAAGCAGCAACCACCATCATCCAACCACTCAGCTCACAAATCACTTCATGATGCTTAAACACAAACCTTCTTCTCCATTACAAGCTTCTACGTACAAGGTCATGGTGCTTTTCTAGTGCAGGCCTGGCTTGTAAGGTTACAGTATTTACCTGCTGCTCTGTAGAGCATGCAGGTTAACCCCTTGTACTCCGGTCAATTTTCCTAAAAACGCCAAAAAATAATGTGCCCAAAGTAAATCGAAAGCTGTTCTTCAACCCTTTGCAGCATCTTCATGGGGTTGGTCTCATTTAAAAGAAAACACTTTGAATTTTTTGGCAAAACAGTCATAATCTCTCTAAGTGCTCCGGCCACTGAGTTACAGTCATCTAAACATACTGAACTTGATGAAAATAAATTTGGCCTTAATTAAATCTGGGTGTTTTTTTTGGATACAAATGCTTGCAAATAACACACAGCTTCAGATCCGGGCTGGAAAATGCAACAGAAATGTAGAACCAAGTGTTATCCAGCTGAGGTCAAAATTTTGTAACAATACCACAAAAACTGAATATATTACACAGCTTTGTTCTCAGATAGTTCCCAGGCGTTTTGGAACTGCGCCAAATTGTGCCAAATGGCACAGTTTGGAAAAACGTCTGTAACTTTTGAATGATTCAATGTAGAAGCTCCATTTTGGGCTCTAATGTAAGGTGACACTCAGGGCTGTGTCTGTGTGTGTGTGGGGGGGGGGGGTTGTCGTCCGCCCCCCTTGCTACAGAGGACGGAGATCGGCCATCGCTGCATGACGGATTACACTCGGATGTGGCGATGTGGCCACAGCAGCGCTGTCACCGCGGCTCCCCCCCCCCCCCGCTACAGAATAGTAGCGGCGGGGGGGGCGTTCACGGTCTGGAGGCGGCGAACGAACCGTGTAGCGCGGCGCACGCACTTCGGACATCGTGCACCGCACAGTTGTAATTTACCGATCGGTCAAAAGTCATTTTTGATTACAATTTTCAGGGATAAAAAATAATTTGGCTTATAACACCTTACCTCTTCACAGCCACATTGTCCTGACCAACTTCTCTTCCTCATTGTCAGACGAACGCGACGCTGGTCCGCTCGTGGTTCTGGTCTCGCGACCCGGTCAAAACACAATTCCATGATTGTGGTTTTGGCGAATGATTTACAACCTTCGTCGTCGGCCTCCGTCGGTCTATGATGACCATATAAGAGAATCCTAAACACTCTGCTGGAATTTAAAAAAATAAATAAATAAATAAAGCACTGCCTGTGGCTCCTGAAGCAGTCTCTCTTCACCCAGCTTTAGACAAAACAGCTCAGCGAACTTCTGTACTTCAATTGGCTCGCTGCGTTGGTAGGCGGGTCCTTCTTGCTAAGTTGTCAGTCATTGGTTCTTCAAGGTTTCAGAAACCCAAATCAAGGCTCTTATTAGTCGAATGAGAGGTCAATCAGATGAACTAATCTGTTCGCGGCTGTGTCTGCAGCTTTTATTTTCAGTGCGCGCTTGGACGCCATACACCACCTACATCACAATCTCCATCATGCGTCTTAGAGCGCACGAGGGTGCTCTCGTGCGCCCTCGTGCGCTCTAGGATGCAGAGACTTGCCCGTCCGTGGTACAACGGAGTGCAAGAGGTTAACAGATTTCTGTAGCGCTTTTCAAATCCGATAGTTGTTTCTTCCCCCACGCTGCTTGAATTTAATAAAGGTAAACTACAAATTTACCTTGAACAAATTACCCTTAACCCCAAGGCAAAAAAACAACAATTTGATAAAGTCACAAAATTTACCAAAAAAGTCACAAATTTAACTTAATAAATGTGCATGTACAAGGAAAGAACATTAAACTTTGTGTAACACACTGCAAAAAATTGTGCAGGGGAGGGGTTCTAAGAGATGTAAATTTGAGAAAACCTTTAAAATTATAAGGGAAAAATTCATATGTATAATATACATTTATAAGAACAAAAAGATCCCATTGACTGGAAAAGCTGCAAATTTATTAAGGGAAAAAAATGCAAGAAAAGTTGCAGATTTACTTGAATAAGTTGCAGATTTATTAAAAAAATGATGCAATAGACTGAGGGGGAACAGAGATCGTACGTAATATTCAGATTTTCCCTCTGGATTCCTCCCAAAGACTGGTATTCTCAACAGCCCTACAGCAAGACAAGATGGCACATACAGTCTGACGTGCAAGAATAAAGTGTAGTGCAAATGTATGAGGTAAAACTAATGCTCTGAAAGTTGGGGAATCTGTTAATTGTTTAAATATTGGGATTGTTATCTAAAACTAATTATTTTAATTTTTTCGGTGATGCATAATTGAATTGTTTTATGCCACATTTATTTTGCAAATGATGCTTTGAGCAGTTTTTTTGGGGGGGGAGGGAGGGGCAGTTTCTTAGTCAGATGCCACTTTTGAATTCTGTTTTCAAAATGCCTAAAATGTTATGGTGTTGCCAATAAATTAGGCAGATGTCACACTAGCTAATTCCATCTTTCATAATTTAAGCACTGCTTTTACTGCATATGATTTGGATTATTTTAAAGGGTAATTGTAAATACTTTTAGATTTCCTCCATCCATCCATCTTCTTCCGCTTAATCCTTTTCGGGTCGTGGGGGGGCTGGAGCCTATCCCAGCATCTTTGGGCGAGAGGCAGGGTACACCCTGGACAGATCGCCAGTCCATCGCAGGGCCAACACAGAGAGACAGACAACCATTCACTCTCACAGTCACACCTAAGCACAATTTAGAATCCCCAGTTTGATGCCAATTAACCCAACTTGCATGTTTTCGGCATGTGGGAGGAAACCGGAGAAATCCCGGCGTAAACCCACACAGACACGGGGAGAACGTGCAAACTCCACACAGATCACTGTTGGTCGGGGGCTGGGATCGAACCCGGGATCCCCCGGCCAAGGGTGAGTTGCTGTGCTGCCGCAGTGCTAACCACTCCGCCACCGCGCTGCCCGTTTACATTTCCTCATACTAACAAATTCAAGAGGAAAGCTTCCCATATTGGAATGAGTAAAGTTGGAAATGTACATGAAAAATTTCACAAATATGTCACAACTCACAAATTTATTAGAACAAACTTTGTATATTTACAAGAATAAAGTCTCAAATGTGCAAAATAAAGGACACCAATTTATGTGGGGAAAATGATCTTTGATTCAACTTTATGCAGTGCCTAATCACAGCAAAAATTGTCTCATGGTGCTGAATGCATAATGAGTAAAATGTTACATGAAAAAATATTTAAGCAAAATGGGTTCAAATTTGAGAGGAAAACTATGAAAGAAACATATTTTTGAGGAAGGAGTCACAAATTTAGGAAGAAAAAAAACATGACAACGACAAAGGCACTTTAGTTATTTTTTTTTCTTACTCTAATGAAGTAATTTCTTTGGTAACTACTCATACTTATGCTTGAGCAATTGCTGTCATACATTAACATCACTTTTAGAACAGTTTCTGGATACTCTACCTATCTGTGAATGATTTAGATTAGTATTTCTGTAGAATACATGCACATTTTCTCATCATCTCCCATGCTATTTGTTCTTTTCTTGTGTTTGATACCTGCACACTGAATTACAGTTGTGTCTGTGTGTGGGGGGGGGGGGAGGGGGGGTTGCTGATGGCTGACTTGGCTGCTGTTTGCAAAACCTGTTGTAGACAAATTTTAAAGCACCAGTGCATGAAAAACAAAGTTGATCTCAGTCTGCCCACCCTAAATACTCAATGTGGAAAAAATAAATTGTCAGATCATCTGTTCATTGTTTAGCTATATCTGCTTATCCTGGTGAGTAGTCTAGTGTCTGATCAAAACAAAGCCAATCTCCTTCAAACAAAAATATATTTTTCTTTTTAATTTTCTAGTCCAAAATACAAAGGGAAGAACAGTTTTCAGCAGAGTGATTCCAGACCTCCGTCTTTCTCTTGTCTCAGCGGAGCCTGTTCTCTCATGTCCTTAAACCAGTTTCTATCAATGCCAGAGCCGCTCCCTGGAGTCTCGAAAATAATTTCAAAAATTCATGTGCGCAAGGGAAGTTCTTCACGTGTGAGCTCATTCACTATCCTAAAAACAGATCCTCACAAAAAAGCCAATTGACGCAAGAAGTTACAGCTGGGACTATTTTTGTCTCTCCTGGTTATTTTTCTTGCTTTTCTTTTCCCTACTGACAATATTTGTGAATTCCAGACCATGTCTACTGTAAACCTACACAGCATGATAGCTGAAATGTTATGCATTTTAAACAGCCAGCTGTTTAGGAAACCTGGTATTGTGTCAAATGTGTTTTCACAAGGAGAAAATATTTGAAGTCAAGCTGTGTCATGAGTTTAGGATCTGAACTTTTAACAGTACAATAATAAAAAGTGGCAGGTTACTCACATACAGTAGAAATGTTCAAATCTCTAATTGCATTTTGTCTAAAGTTTATACAAAATAAGATGAGCATTTTCAACATAACGGCTCACTGTTTCTAATTTTCTGGCTTCCCAGAATGTGTGGGACTTTTGCCTGAATCTCTCGGTCTTACAGTATGTTGCAAGGGAATGAAAGATGAATTCCACTGAAAATAGAAATCAGACTGAACCCCTGCATGCATTATTAAGAGGGCTCACTTTGCTTATTAGTGTAATCATCAGCTACTGTATCACTTGATGGGATTTTGAAGCTTGTAACCTCATTATTCATTGGAGAGATGAGGCCAGAATGAGGGCATATCTTTGAAGTTGGTTCTCTATGGATAAGATAGGAGAGTATGCTGCAATGCAAGCAAAACCTGATGCATGAAAATATGTGTGGAGAAACAGAAATAAAGTTAATTTAAAAAAATAACAGTAATGAGTTACAGTATGTACTATGGTGTTAATTTTTATTTATTACTTTAATTGTGTTTGACGGTCTGCAGGTTCTAGCCAGAAGGAAGGAGGGTTCTGGGAAGGTGAAGGTTCTCCTACACTGGACACCTGAAGATATGTGAGTAAAACCCTGTAGATTAAGAAACTAATGAGTTACATACTCAATGAGACAAATGACTAAACTGAGACCACAAGCTGACAACTAACCACTCTGATATACTGGTGCTTGATATTCATTGTACACTGTCATACATCATTGGTTTCATCGTTCCATTTTTCAAATCTTCTGTCTGTGGCAGATTTTTATGAAGACAGGCATGTTTAGTTTGTTAGGTTTCAAGCTGTAGCAAAAGCGCCATGTGAATGCTCCCCGAAGAGCAGAAAACTTAAAGATGCAACAGTGGTGGTAGGAATACAAGTACTTCTTTGACAACAAATAACCCTTGACCAGTAATGCTGTCAAAAAAGGTAACTCAAACACAGTGCTAATTTTGCTTTGATGTCAAAAATAAATCTTAATGGATTTGTACTACTACTGGCCGTCACTCCTGCAGAGTATGATTACTTCGGCAATATCGTTCATGGGCGTACAGCCCAATGTGGTGGGAACATCATCTGCCGTAGTGACCGCAGAAGAAGTGAGGGCTATGGGTTTTAGGATCAGCAGCTGATGCAGCCTTGGCAGCATGCTTTCGACTGCACTCAACTGTCTCCTCAGCCAGATGGTCGTCGATTAGGGAGACAGAGCCTCTGACAGCAGATCTCCACCAGAGACGGTCACTTGCGTCAACCTCCCAGGAGTTGACGTCGAAGGCGCAAGCCTTCAGGTATCTTCTGAGACAGTTCTTGAATCTGAGCTTGGGTCTGCCTCTGTTTCTTGTACCACTGACGAGTTCACCATAAAAGATAGCCTTAGGAAGCCACGAGTCATCCATGTGGACTACATGGCCACTTCATTGCAGTTGACTCTGCGAGAGTAGTGCCTCAACACTGGCTATACTTGCTCGTCTTCTTACTTCCACATCAGTAATCCTGTCTTGCCAGCGGCTCTTAAGGAGATGTCTCAGCTGGTTCATCTGAGCATGCTGGAGTCTCTTGATGTGGCGACGATACGGGGTGTAGGTTTCAGAAGAGTAGAGGAAGCGGGTAAGGACCACTGCACGGTACACCTTGTACTTAGTTGCTAGCCAGATGCCATGTCTCTTCTATATGGATCTGTAACATACCTCATTTTAACTCTACAAATGACCTATTGTCTACTGTGCAAAGTCGGCAGGATGTGCTGGTGAGAACTTTTTTGGGGTGATCAGAATGGGTGTAGCACAGTAGCTACTTGCACAGGGCTGTACATTGCAACATACTGTATAAGTTGCACGTGCGAGGTGAAAATTTGTCTTTGCGAGGAATGAACGAACTGAAGTTAACACCAGTGTGATGAGCCGCAGTCACAAGCTCCATTTGCATAAATTCACACCTCAACAACCTGGTGATGCAGAATCAGAATCAGAATCAGAATCAGAATCAGCTTTATTGCCAAGTATATTTACAAGTAAACACACAAGGAATTTGACTTGACATAAGACGCGCACGTTAGGCGCATCCAATGACGCGTCGCCATACAAGGCGCCTGTCAACAGTGGAGGTAAAGAGGGGGGAGGAGGGGGAGGAAAACACAATAGGAGAGAGAAAAAACATAGTAATCAGAATAAACGCTCATATGTGAGCCAAATTTTGACTACACAGAAAAAAACCCTCATGCATTAGCATACAATAGAATTCACAAGACACAAGAGAGCAGTGTACAGTATCTTTAATCAGTTCATGAATCAATGTGTGTGCGGTGTTGAGCAGTGTTGATGATAATAAGAGAGACCCAAGGACCCTTGGCAGAAGATGTTTTGTCTGTCTGGCGCCCAGTCTTATCTGGCGCTGCAGCTGGCTGTCCAAGGCCTTGTGCTCATGATTTTGAAAAAAACACAGACTGCAGACAGCCAGGAGGAATTTTCATGGGGAATAATAGTGCCAAATAGGACTGATCACAGAGAAGACTTGTATTTCTTCTGTAGATTCAGTACATTAATCCTTCATTGCGCAGCTTTGAATTCGTCGTGGAAAGACCTGAGCGAACCCATGATGTAATCCACCTTACGAGACAGTTCTCCAGTAGTCGCTATCATGGTCTTCTCCAGTTTCTCAATTTGTTGGATGCACCTCGCCTGGCCAGCATTTTGATAGGTTGAATCCATCTTCAGCAATTTGCGGTAAACCAAGACAATTCCTGTCCCAATCAGAATTATCCCAATCACCAAGATTACGAAGATAAACAGATCTTCAATATCTTCGATAGAAAGATTAGAGAGACACAGCATTTTCCATTTACCCGTGTCACATAGATAGCCCACTGGAGCCGTTCCAGCGGGGCAGACAGCTTCCCCCGGAGCACTTTTCCTTGTTGAAAAAATAGTGTCAATTGTGTTCAAAGCCCAGCTTATTAACTCCATAATTTCTTTTCGGCGGTCGCAGTTAGACGCAGGCAGACAACAGCAAGCTGGGATCTAGTAATAACAGGAGGGGAGGAAAAAATCAGCAGGAGAGAAGAAAAAAGCGTCTGCTCTCTTGGGAGGGCGGAAGTAGAGTGACAGGCCACTATTAAGAGTCACTGGTATTTTTACAAGTCTTTTACTTCTGTCACCCTGTGTCAAACTCAACGCAAATCATAGGTGGACTACACCGATCTATGTAGTTCAGTAGTTGCTGCTCTTTGTCCTCCGTTACAATGGAGAGGATTGCAGAATGCACCCGACACTTTTTCATGTCAGCACTGCACTGTGTGTTTGTGTGTACAGGCTTCACTTTTGTGTGTTACGTTTAGTGTCATACAAAGCGGGATATATTTTATTTCAGAGGGGGCTGTCGCGGTGTAAAACGAAAAGGAGCAGAGGATAAGTTGATGCGAGGTGAACTGAGATGCATAGATTGCTCCTCGCTGAACCAGGACAAGCTGTTCTCTTCTCCACAGCAGCCGGGGGACGGTCAGAGCTGCTGCAGGGTCTGATGGAATGACTGAAAAAAATGTTCTTTAATAAATCTCACTCTCAGCCCCTGTGATATTTGTGTAATTGTGGCACACAGAGCTGTCTGCTGCAGTGTTAATTTTGTTGACGAATAATTTTCGTCATAGTCTTTGTCAATGAAATTTTTTCTGACAAAATGAGACGTTAACTAAATGGGGATTAATGAAGCTAAAATTCTGCCTAAATGTATTGTCACTTTTCGTCAGCAAATAAAAGCGAAACGAAAATGTTTCAGAGATGAGATCTAATCAGAATGGTTTGAAATTAGAGTGATTTTTCAAAGGAATAAAACGAGAAAAAAATGCTGGATATAATGGGATGGGGGGGGTACCCCTATCCAGGGCCAACAGCGGAGCCCAGTATTCAAGGTGGGTTCATTTTGCAGCTGGTCTATGGAAGAGAAGTGCAACAAAAAAGTTAACGTATAGCCCTAATGCGTCTCCTTTTGTTTATTGGGTAGTGGTAATCGGCACTAAAGCACAGTATTGTCACCCTGTGGCAAAGCAAGGACAGGAAACGGAAATATGATTTTTGTTTTTAAAACATAAGTACTGCAATATTATCATGTGTATTGACACAGTTTCACTATTGCAGGATTTCCATTGGTAATATTTCCGCATGGCAGGCCGCCTCCCATGAAACTATGCTGCCACGCTAAGGAAAAATAAATTTGAGAAAAATAAATGAAAGAATGACACTCCGCAAGCACACACACAAACAACGTGACAGTCAACTATGCGTCTGAGTTCGGAAGCGCGCCGCCCGCATGACTGTTCCAATAGCCAGGTAAAGTGTCTCTCTAGCATCGCTGTCTGAGAGAAGCATGAGCTTATTAAAGTACTTTAAATGCGGAAAAAAAAACAGAAGAGGTATGTAAGCTGTGGAGGCATTTATCATGATTTTAACCCGCTGGTAACAGGAACAATAATAAGATAAGATAAGCCTTTATTAGTCCCACAATGGGGAAATTCCAGGATTGCAAAAGCACAGGGATAGCAACACTCAGAGCAATAATTAAGAAGATAAGAAAAATAAAAATAAGAGCAGTGAATATACATACGTACACACATACATACACATAAATATATATACAAAGTGTGGAGCATTGTAGCAAGATGGAATAAACAGCATAACCATCTACTTAGTTATCCTACATAATGTAATGAAGAGTTGCTTAGCTAACAGGTGTGGTTAGGCTTCATATGCAGGCTTCACATGCAGGGAAAGGCAAGAGGGACTGATGAATTGCTGAGGGTTTGCTTCACCAGCCGCTACAATATTAACTAATTTATGTTCATTATTATGTACCTGGCAAGTTAAGATGACCGAAATTCACGAAGTCAATGACTTTAATCCGTCAATATCCTCCAGCCTTCAGACAAACTAAACGTGTCAACATTTGGATTTCAAAATAAAGGTTTTTTTCCTGCTGTCTGGTTGGTGAGGAGTGTTCTAAAAAAACTATAAATATATAGAAATATTATAACAGAAATAACTGCATCTTTGATAATTTAAGTTAATTTATTTCATTAAATACAATTTTAATAGTATTTTTTTCTTTGAAATCAGAGTTAAATTATTGTTCTGTTCTGGCGCTGCAAAATTATGTCAAAAGTGTAAATTGTATAAGGAAAAAAAGTAAAAATTTTACCACAATCTGTTTCAAATTTATTTAAAAAAATGGTAATTTTATAAAAAAATAGACAAAAATTAGCTGTAAAATAATGCACAAGTTTATAATAACATCTCAAATATACAAGAAAAGTCATAATTTTACAAGAGGAAATTACAAATGAGGAAAATGGTTGCAAATTTAGATAGATTTACAGAGAAAAGTAGAAAACTATAAGCAAATTGTTAAAAATTTTGGAGAAAACCTCAAACCTTCAAGACTGAAGTCATTACTCAAGTTTTTAAGTGGGTGCTTTTAGGGCTGCGCGATTATGGCCAGAATGATGACCACGATTATTTTGATCAATGTTGAAATCACGATTATTAATCACAATTATTCATTAACTTTAGGAAAAACACAGATTACATAAGAATTCTATTTTTTTAATTCATCTAATTGCTAGATGAAGCCTGTGGCCAAAGCACTGGAGCCCCATCCATTTATTTAGAGAAGCTGCCTTAACAACATATTCTGCTTGACCATAGGTCAGTCGTAGTTGCAAAGTACTCAACAGTTGTGATATCCATCTGTATTTTTCACAGAGCTCAGATAATGTAACTTTGGAGAATCATGTGGGGATCATGTATTTCTTGTCCAGTATTTTGACCATATTTTTAAAGCCTTCATTGCACATACAGTATTTAGTGGACACATATCGGCCAAATAAAATGCTATTGCATCAGTTACTTTAACGTGTCTTTGGGAGGTGGATGGATACGGGGAAGTTCTGTGCAGGGTTGATACTATGGTTCCTGGGTCAGCGCCGGACATGGACTGTGATTTAATGAAGTGACATTCGCTTTAGCCTTCTTGCATTTATTGTACTTGTGTTTGTGGTGTTTTTTCAGGTGGTTGAATAAATTAGTTGTGTTGCCCTGTGGTGCAGACACCGCCCTATGGCACTCTTTGCATATAATTTCTTTTTAGTCAGCATCTCTTGCCTTGAATCCAAAATGCGTCCAGACAACGGATGATGATCCTTTCGAGGCAGTAGCTCCTCGCTTCCACATGTTGCCATACTGTCGCATTCTGCTCCCGACATCTGGTTTGTGTTTCACCATCACACCAGTCCACTATTGAAAACTTAAGGCTGCTGCTACAGGGTGCGCCCGCTTGTCAGTTCTGTGGCTTAATGTTGCCCTAATGTGTGCTCGCCCCCTGGTGGTCGGCTGGCTGTTGCTTGAGAAAATGCTTGATTTGATATGCAGCAGAGCCCACATTTTAAATGTTAGTATCGCTGACAATTACGTTAATTTAATTGTGACAGCCAAAATTGTAATCGCGATCAAAATTTAATTAATTGTGCGGCCCTAGGTGCTCTTTGTACCCTTAACTCAACTTGAAATTTTTGGTTGTCTATTTTTAATTATTAATTTCAAAGCACTGCTTTTACACAAGTAGAATTTCTGGCTACTACACCCACCTCTGATCATATAATTTAAGTATACATGAGTATACTTAAATACTATACATAAATTACTATTATGAATATTTTTTCCCTGCTCTTTCCTACTCTTTCTCAATGGAAAAAAGAAACACGAGAATAAAAATAAAAAAAAAATACACATATTTTTGTCATTTATGTAAACCATGACAAAAAAAAATCCTGCATGACAAAAGATGACACTTGGGCACAGATTTACCAACATGCTACGCCATTGCAAAACCCTGCTTTGGAGTTAAAAAACTACTGTTGAGATTTACTAAAGGGCGCAGGGCAAAATTAGTGGCAGAAAGATGTGGACTCTGTTAATTTTGCGCCTGGCCTCATTGGATGTGTATTTGTGGGAGTTGTCATGTCAGCAAGGCCAGCATATCAACATCAATGGCCTCAGCAAGGCCATTGATAGCTTGGCCGCTGGCAAGGCACCTGGCAACAACGGCATACCCCCCGACCTGATCAAGCACTGCAAGACCGCCCTACTGCTGCCATTGCATGACGTCCTCTGCCGATGCTGGAAGGAAGGTGCCGTACCACAGGACGTGAGGGACGCCAAGATCATCACCCTCTACAAAAACAAAGGGGAGAGAAGCGACTGCAACAACTACAGGGGCATCTTCCTCCTCAGCATTGTTGGCAAAGTCCACGCACGAGTTGTCCTCGTTCGTCTACAGAAGCTTGCCGAACGTGTCTACCCCGAGTCTCAGTGTGGCTTCCGCGCTGGGCGATCGACGGTGGACATGATATTCTCCATCCGCCAACTCCAGAAGAAGTGCAGAGAACAGAACATGCCCCTGTACGTCGCCTTCATCGATCTCACCAAAGCGTTCGATCTGGTTAGCAGAGAGGGCCTTTTCAAAATCCTGCCAAAGATAGGATGCCCACCAAAGTTGCAAAGCCTCATCGAATCGTTTCACACCAACATGCAGGGGATGGGGCAGTACGACAGCAACGTCTCAGAGCCATTCAATATACACAGCGGAGTGAAACAGGGCTGTGTACTTGCGCCAACCCTCTTTGGGATTTTCTTTGCTATGCTCCTGAGGCATGCCTTCAGCACAGCAACAGTGGGAATCTACCTGCATACAAGATCTGACGGCAGGCTTTTCAACCTCGCCCGCCTGAAAGCCAGAACCAAAGTACGTGAGGCTCTAATCAGAGATATGCTGTTTGCAGACGACGCTGCAGTTGCGACCCACACACAGCAGGAGCTTCAGACCCTGATGGACCGCTTCTCCCAGGCATGCATGGTCTTCGGGCTTACCATCAGCCTGAAGAAGACTAACGTCTTGGCGCAAGGCACGGAAGCACCACCAACCATCGCCATCGACGACTACGAGCTGGAGATCATGAATTAGTTCACGTACCTGGGGTCCACGATCAGCAGCAACCTCTCCCTTGATGCAGAGATCGACAAGAGGATTGGAAAATCAGCCTCCACACTCGCTCGCCTCACCACACGAGTGTGGGAGAATCCCAAACTCTCTGTCAAGACAAAGATGGCAGTGTACAACGCCTGCATCATCAACACACTGCTCTATGGGAGTGAGACGTGGATAACATACGCCCGGCAGGAAAAGAGACTGAATTCCTTCCACTTGCGCTGCATTCGCCGCATCCTGGACATATCCTGGCAGGACAAAGTGCCCAACACAGAAGTCCTGTCCCGCGCCGGCCTTCCCTCCATGTTCACTCTACTCAGGCAGCGCAGGCTCCGCTGGCTAGGCCATGTTCATCGTATGGAGGATGGCAGAATCCCCAAAGACGTCCTCTATGGAGAACTGGCGACTGGCAGGAGAGATGCTGGCCGCCCACAGCTGCGCTTCAGAGATGTCTGCAAGAGAGATATGAAGGCCCTGGAGATCAACACAGAGCGCTGGGAGGACCTTGCAACGGATCGCTCCAAATGGAGAGGCACCCTGACGAGACAGCTCAAGGTGGGTGAAGAGAAACTGACTGCTGCAGCAGATGAAAAAAGGACCCGCAGGAAGAACCGCCATAGACCCAGCAGCACGGAGACCATCCACAAGTGCGACCTGTGTGACAGGGACTGTCATTCGCGCATTGGCCTGTTCAGCCACAGGCGGTGCTGTTCCAGCAGAGTAAACGTCTAGGATTCTCTTCCATGGTCATCGTAGACCGACGGAGGCTGACGATGTCATGTCAAAGAGCAAATTTGAGGGAGGAGAATATTTAAGTGACTGGCGCAAGGTGATTTATTAAGGTTTACAGTTGTCAATCTTCTGCTAAATGTGCCAGGATTTAACACTCAACGAAAGCATGTCTTAATTAATCTGCGCCTAACATGGCAGTGATAGTTGGTGCCAGGAGACACTGGCAAGAACCGAGGACGCATGGCCGAAGAGACAGAAGCTTCTCTCTGCACGTGATTTTATTTGGCATGATAGAACAGATTATATGAACAGGGGTAGAACAGAAATGATCTCACAGAGATCGGTGTTGTATTGAACTGGACATAAGGTTCAGCACAACTGGACATTGAGGGTATTGAGGTTTCTATTCTTGCGCCTTCTCGCTGAAATCCCAGAGAGGCGTGCGCACATCGCAAGATGTAAACACGGGCATTAAAGGTGAACTGAACTCACGTTTTTGCCAAAAAAGTAGAATAGCAGATTAATTCCTTATTACCTATTGTATTTTTCAACACATAAAAGAAATTTTTAGGCCGTGCGATGGCCAAGCTATAAGCCGATAAACTTTTGCCTCTGGCTGGCAGTGCCAAACAAACCGGAAGTAGTGCAGACGATGCTGCGTGACATCACGGGTGTGAGCCTTATCAAAACAACAATGGCAGATGATAGCAGTTCCAGCAGTCAAGAACACCAGAGTTTTCAGAGTGAAGAGGCATTCAGGATCGGTGACAAGACAGAGGAGGATGCAGGAATGTCAAGTGAACAGGAAGAGAGCGAGGGAGGCATCGAACCGTACAGATTAGAGCCAGAATTTTCGGGGGATTCCAGCACCGACTCAGACCGCAGCAGTGATGGGGTGGAGAGTCGCTTATTGAATACAGAATGGTGAGTCTTTACTTTGGCATGTTTGGGGTGTCAGGATAAGGAAAATTAACAATAAAAAAGAAAGGGGAAAAAAAAACATCAGCATTTTTCCAACTTATTACAGTTATCCCTCACTTATCGCGTTTAATGCGGTCTTCCTTCGCTGGGTATAGGCGCTCGGCAGGGAGCGAAGCTGGGTAAAACGTCTCGGCCAATCAGCTTGCGAGATTCCCGAGCGGGCTGGAGAGCCAGGGAGAGCGGGCTCTCCGTGTTGATACCTGATGTTCTAATGAGAAGGCAGGGAGACTACATTAGAACATCAGGTATCAACACGGAGAGCCCGCACAGCTCAAAATCTACCTCTCTGACCACCGCTCCACTCCTCTCCGCCCACCTCTTCACCGCTCGGGAATCTTGCAAGCTGATTGGCCGAGACGTTTTACACAGCTTCTCTCCCTGCAGAGCGCCTTCTTTATCGCTCGTGTTGCTTAGTGGCACTTTTCGCTGTTCTCTTGTGCCTTTTTGTGCAAAATAGTGCTTGTGATGCCCTTGGGGGGGGGGGGTGACGCTACTTCACGGTTTTTCACTTTTCGCGGTCGGTTCTGGTCCCCATTAAACGCGATAAGTGATGGATCACTGTATATCTAGAAACGCATCGCTTCCCGGTCGTTTTTCCTCCCCCTTTCTTTTCTTTCGTCACCATGACAGCTTTCCTTGGCCACTGAACAGATCTTCCCAGGTGTTGGAAGTGTTTTGTAGTCGACTATCACGACAAAATGCACCAAAAACAACCAGTGTCGACGTGCTCGCAATGGTAAACATGAGGACTGGGTCACACTCGTGATGTCACGCGGAACTCCGGCTGCGCTTCGGTGGATTTGTCTGATTTTTCAGGGCGGGAAATTCTAAATCACGATTTTCTCCAAGATTCCGGGATTTGTGGAGGGGGTCCCAATGATAAATTATCTTTATAATTGTATGTACTATCACACGGTGCCGTTCAATGCCGTTCAGTTCAGTTCACCTTTAAACTGCTGCAGACGTTCACACACGACTGCACTTCAACCCTGGCATATGGACCATGGATTCAACATCTAAAGGTAGAATACATTTTATATAATGCCTAAGATTCTGAAGGACATGTGCCGTGTAATTGCAAGCCTTGCCATGCTTGGTGTATCATGTAAACACATAAAATATTAGAGCGATGTTGCCGTCATTTACGCACGTGTCTATTATACAGTGCTAGTATACCCTGCTGATATTTCTAGTCTTCTAGTATTCATAATACATCACATCTGGCCTATTCGAAATTCTATGCAGTGTGTCAGAATCTGAAAACTCAGAGTGATCGTATGTCAGTTCGTTACCTCAATTAAGATTCATGACACAGAATATTAGTTCTCATATATATATTTACTGCAGGAGTGCATACCTTTAACAGAATTTTCAGCACTGAAGAGTTTAACAATTCAGAGACTTTTTATACATCGTCAGTCATATAATCACAAGAGAACATCTGCTGAATGTCATAATATCATATACAGTCATAACAGGAATATGCAAAGATCGGCCCGAAAGGAGAACAACATGACCTTGCTATGACCTTGCAGGTGGGCTAAGTCCAGACTCCAAGTTAATCATAGTCACAGCATTTCATAGGAAAACAAGATTAATTTTCCCTTATTTCCAGACCCCTTATCACGTACATAGTTTTATCTAGTGAGACAGTTTTATTTCTCAAACTAAGCACATCTTAGTTTTGCACATGAAGGACATTCAGTTAGTCTTCTCAATATCCAAAAAATGAAACGGTGTGTAATGAACTTATGGTTTATAAAAGATGATAATATGCATACAATATACACTTAAGTATATAAAATGGATATAAAATGATAACATGTATATACAATTTTCTGACACAGTGTTAAGATAGTCTTTTGAATGCAAACTTAATGACAAGATAGTCGATTGCAATCCATGGCATACAGGCCGTCACTTAATTGTAATTGACTAACACAATACATTCACTCTGTGAAATTGTTTTTGCTGGCTGTTATTTGTGAAATTACAATTTTTTTTTCCACAATATTTTTTATTGAACCTTTTTTTACAAACATAGCACAAACAATCAGACACTAACACTAAAGTAATTTAAAAATTAAAAAAAAACACTAACAACAATAAAAATGTACTAAAAACAACAACAACCATTAACAAAAGCAAGTCAACAACAATGCTCCTCTGTTTAGTCTAGGTAATCTATTACATAAGAATACATAATATACATTCACCAGTTTGGAATTTGCAAGGTCCACACATATCATTCACCTTCTTCTTCAGAAGTTATGTTTAATTTCTTTACACAATCAATGAAAGGTCTCCATATATTCTCAAACACATTTTCCTTTAATTTCAGTATATATGTTATTCTTTCTAGTGGAAGGTTTGTTAACATCTGTCTTAACCACTGAGTCACATCTGGTCTATGAGTCTTTTTCCACAATAGTGCAATACATTTTTTGGCATTAAGCAAACCGAGGTCTATGAATGCTCTTTCACTCTTATTAAAGTTATGTTTTTCTGGATATAGACCCAACATAAACAGTTTAGGGTTCAATGTAAATTGTTTTGAAATTATTTTTTCAATTGTCACCCTCACCTCTTCCCAAAACATTCTGATTTTTCTGCATTCTCATAAACAGTGAAATAGGGTTCCTTTACTTTCCATACATTTTGTGCATGTATCTGGTATGTTTTTGTTATATCTATTTAGTTCCACTGGTGTAACATACATCCGCATTAACCATTTAAAATGTATCAGTTTAAGACGTACATTTATTGATTTGGTTTGAGCTCCTGCACAAGCCATTTCCCATTGTTCCTCTGAAATTTCAATTTGCAGGTCTTCTTTCCAATGATTCAGTCTTTTCTGTGAGTTTTCACTTGAGAATAGTGTCAATGAGTTATAAAACTCTGAAATAATACCCTTTCTCTTATTATCTTTAGTCAAAATTTTTTCCAAGGATGAATAAGTAGGTCAGGTGAGAGCATTATTTTGATTTGATCAAATAAAATTTCTAAGCTGAAGATATTTAAAAAAAAAAAGTGTTCTATTAAGATTGAATTTAATCCTCAGTTCTTCAAAAGACATTATGTTATCTGAGCGTGACAAATACAAGTCTTGAATCTTTTGAATCCCTTTTAAATTCCATATTTTAAATACAGTATCCGCTCTCCCTGGTGTAAAATATTGATTACCCCATATTGGGCTAAATTGTGACAGTAAGTGTGGTTCTTTTAAATATTTTTTGGTTTCACACCATATTTTGATCATGTGCTTTACAATTGGATTTTTAACTTGTTTCTGTAATTTTTTAGCCGAGTCTGAGTATATGAATAAGGGAAGAGGTAAAGGTAAATTATGATTCCATTTCAGTCCAGTGAGGGAGATCATTTGATGAAAAATAATATGTCATAGACCTCAGTTGTGCTGACCAGTAATGCAACGTAAAGTTTGGACATTTCAGACCTCCACGATCAAATGGTAAATATAGTAAGGACAAACGTAATCTAGCCTTCCTATTGTTCCATATAAATTTCACTAACTTTTTTTTAATTCTTGAGAATAGATCTGAAGGTGGTGGTAAAGGAATGTTTTGAAATAAATAAAGTATTTTTGGTAAGATATTACTTTTAAGTATATTAATTCTCCCGATCATCTACATTGGTAGTGACATCCATCTCTGAAGTAACTCATTAATATCTGTCATTAAGGCTTCATAGTTGGCACTGGCGACTGATTCTAGCTTCGGCAAAATTTGAATTCCTAAATATTTAAACTGATTTACAACACTGAATTGATTTACCTCAGGAGCTGGGTGATTTCTCTGGGTCTCATTTAGCATTAATATTGAAGATTTAGCTTTATTTATTTTATATCCTGATATTTGCCCAAAGTTCTTTATTAAATTTAACAAGGTCGGAATTGATTTTTTTAAAATTCAACATAAACAAAATTATGTCATCGGCATACAGGGAGATTTTATGTTCTGTTGGTCCTACTTTAATTCCATAGATTTGTGGATGTAAACGTACTGCCATCGCTAAAGGTTCAATTGCCATAGTAAACAGTAAAGGTGAAAGTGGACAGCCTTGTCAACATCCTTTATTGATTTTTATTGCTTTTGAGATATTGCTGTTTGTTAGGATTTCTGCTGTAGCATTATTGTATATTATCTGGACCCATTTTATGAAATTATTTCCAAGTCCAAACCTTTGTAGGACTTCAAAAAGATAGGGTCGAATGGCCCTATCAAAGGCCTTTTCGGCATCCAATGATAGGAGAGCTGTATCCGGTGCTTCTTTATTGGAATAAATAATATTAAATAGTCTTCTTACATTATGGAAGCCTCGTCTTCCCATTATAAAGCCATTCTGATCTTGGTTAATAATATTTGGTAATATTTCTTGTAGTTGTTTTGCTAAAATTTTACAGATTATTTTAAGATCAGCATTTAATAGGCTTATTGGTCTCATGTTTTCACATTTATTAGGGGGTTTACCTGGTTTTGGCAACAGTATAATTAAGGCATTATTCATGTATGGTGGTAAATTACCATTTTGAAATGCTTCTAAAACCATTTCCAAAAGTGGTTTTATTAATTTATTCTTAAATTTTTTTTATAGAGGTCAACTGGAAGACCATCTGGTCCTGCTCTTTTTCCTGATTTCATATTATCAATGGCTTGCCCAACTTCTTCTTGACTAATTTTAGACTCCAGTATCTCCCTGTTTTCATTTGGAATACACGGTATAGATAATCCACCCAAAAACCCATTTAGTTTTGTTAAATCAGTTTCACTTTTTGTATCATATAGTTTTTCATAATAATCTCTAAAGGCACTATTAATTTCTAAAGGATCTATAACTACCTGTCCGTTACTTATAATACTGGTAATTGGTGTTTTAAATTCTAATTGTTTAATCTGCCATGCCAGTAATTTTCCTGATTTTTCACCTTGTTCATAAAAAGTTTGCTTCAATCTTAGAAGACTCGAGGCAGCTCTATTTGCTGATTTTTTTTTTGTCATATTCAGCTCTCAGAATCAGTAATTCGTTCTCTTAACTGTGGGTTACTTCCTGCATACACTTTTTCTTGAAGAATTTTTATTTTACGTTCCAATTGGACTCTCTCCTCTCGGGTCTTCTTAGATTTTGAACCTGTATAACTAATAATATGCCCCCTAATAAAAGCTTTGAAAGCCTCCCACTTTATACATGCCATTGTTTGTGTAGTATTAATATCAAAGAGCTCATCTATCTGTTTTTCTATGTACTTAACAAATTCCTCATCCTGAAGCCATTTATGCTGAAAATGCCACCTACCTGGATTCTTTGTCAGTTTCTTATCTCCATATATTAGACAGCAGGGTGCATGATCAGAGATCACAATGTTATCATAGAAACAGTTTTGAATCTTGGACCTTAATTCTGTAGAGATCAAAAAGTAGTCTATATGTGAGAATGTCTTATAGGTATTAGAATAACAAGAATAGGCTTTGACTTGTAGTTTCATTTCTGTCCATATATCTAGCAATCTCAATTCTTTCATAAAATGATTAATGGTCATCCTACATCCATTGTGCGTACAGTCCAGTCCTGTTGATCTATCTATACTGGGATTCAATGTACAATTAAAATCCCCTGCTATTATATGTTGCCCTGTAAGTGATGATAAAGTAAGGAATAAATTAACAAAGAAGTTTTGATCATCAATATTGGGACCATATAAGTTCACCAGATTTGTATTTTCTAATAACAAAGATCCTTGGATGATTAGATATCTTCCAAATTTGTCTCCAATTACATTTTTCACTTGAAATGGGACTGTTTTGTGTATGAGTCATAACTCCCCTGGCTCGGGATCAAAATGATGAGGTGAACACATTACCTTGCCATCTTCTCCTAATTCTTTTTACATCCTCCTCTATTAGATGAGTTTCTTGTAAAAATACAATTTTTGAATCTGTCTTTTATTTTATTCATAACTTGTTTAAGTTTTTTAAGATCTTGTAGACCTCTGCAATTCCATGAAGTTAAATTAAGGTTAACGCTTTGATCTATGATCAGTAAAGAGTTTGAGATTACCTTGCAATATGAACATACTCTTACAGAGAAGCAAAAACATGGATGATGGAACATTCATCCTACAAACTAATCAAAAACAAATTCCCTTTCCCCACATTCGTGGTAATCCCCCCCCAAAATCAAAAAAATTCCGTCTCCCGTTATAGCTAGTGACTGTTCCACACTTGCGAGGATCAGTCAAACCACTCTGTCTTTCTCCTCTCAATCACCCTGACACTACTACTATTCTTATAACATTAAATCTCTTCTGTAGTTTTTTCAGCATAACTTCAAAGTTTTATAGCAACGTTGTACATCATAGCTTTTTTTTTTTTTTAATTCAGTCTGTATTTTGTAGACTTGTTATGTTTCAGATCAATCAGATGTCTGTACATACGCTTAAATGTTCTACCTTTGTCATGTTCATGCTTAGCTCCCACCAGTCTCCTTTTGGATTTGCTTGATGAGCTCCTGCGCCTCTTGAGGGGTCTTGAAGGTGTGGGTTCTCCCTTTATATGTGACCAGCAGTCTTGCCGGATGAATTACTCCGTGACGAATCCCGAGGTTGCGCAGCTCTTTGCGGGCAGGGTCGAACTGCCTGCTTAATTGTTGTATTCCTGTGGCGAAGTCTGGGTAGAACCGCACCTGTTGATCGTGGTATTTAATTTCCCCTTTAGCTCACGCCGCATTGGTGACCGTCATCTTGTCTCTGTAGTTGAGGAACTTCATAATCAGCGTCCTCGGTGGTGTCTTATTATCTCTCGGTGGGCCGATTCGGTGAGCTCTCTCTAAAACGACCGATGACTGCAGATCCGCGTTGTTCAGCGCTTCTGGAATCCACTTTTCCAAAAAGGAACATGGGTCCCGTCCCTCCGCTCCCTCCGGGAGGCCCACCAGCCTCAAATTATTCCGTCGCGAGCAGGATTCCAAGTCCAGGACGTTATCTTCCAGACGTTTACATTTTAATTCCAGTGTTTGCAGCTTAATTTGCAGGCTGGTGACGTCATCCTCAGCGCTTGATATTCGGAGCTCCGCCTGCGATATTCGCTCCATGCAGTCGTTTCTTTCTTTCCTCATTCCTTCTATCGCTGCTATAATCCCATCAAATTTAGACGAAAACTCTGTTCTCATGGAGGTGATGGCAGCGAGCACTACACTTGTCCCCTTCCCAGCAGTTCCCGCTCCGCCGCTGGCTCCATCCTCTGCCATTGCCTCTGGAGTTTTCCCTGCCTCGCCTTGAGCGTGGAAGTCAATTAGCTTGGATTGTTTTGTCGAGTTGCCTTTTCCTCCACCTAATTTTCCAACCTTGGTCTTTACCATATCCACGCCAAAACGCTGGGATGGGTTTTTGTTCCAGTTGAGAGAGTTTTAGTAAAATTTTTAGTTTTACAAGCAGAGCAGTGTGAAACACGTCTTCCTACATGGCCGCCATAACCGGAAGTGAAATTACAATTTTACTAGTTTTGGAGAGGGTTCAACTTCAACATCAGACTGATTAGGGGACAAAACTAAGTTATGCTTAGAACTGTCTATATCGCATTCAGCTGTATGAAATCCAAGAAAGTACAGCTATAATATTTTTTTTTCCACAATATTTTTTATTGAACTTTTTTTTTTTTTTTTTTTACAAACATAACGCAAACACTCAAACTCTAACACTAAACTACTTTAAAAAAAATATACTAAAAACACCAACAACCACTAACAAAGACAGGTCTTCAACAATGCTCCTCTGTTTAGTCTAGGCAATCCATTACATAAGTATACATATTATACATTCACCAGTTTGGAATTTACAAGGTCCACACACATCATTCACCTTCTTCTTCAAAAGTTATGTTTAAATTCTTTACATAATCAATGAAAGGTCTCCATATATTCTCAAACACAATTTCCTTTGATTTCAGTATGTATGTTATTCTTTCTAGTGGAAGGTTTGTTAACATCTGTCTTAACCACTGAGTCACATCTGGCCTATGAGTCTTTTTCCACAATATTGCAATACATTTTTTGGCGTTAAGCAAACTGAGGTCTATGAATGCTCTTTCACTCTTATTAAAGTTATGCTTTTCTGGATGCAGACCCAACAAAAACAATTTAGGATTCAATATGATTTGTTTTGAAATTATTTTTTCAATTGTTACCCTCACCTCTTCCCAAAACATTCTAATTTTTCTACATTCCTATAAACAACGAAATAAGGTTCCTTTACTTTCCATACATTTTGTGCACGTATCTGGTATGTTTTTGTTATATCTATTTAACTCCACCGGTGTAACATACATCCGCATTAACCATTTAAAATGTATCAATTTAAGGCGTACATTTATTGATTTGGTTTGAGCTTCTGTACAAGCCAATTCCCATTGTTCCTCTGAAATTTCAGTTTGCAGGTCTTCTTTCCAATAATTCAATCTTTTCTGTGAGTTTTCATTTGAGGATAGTGTCAATGAGTTATAAAACTCTGAAATAATACCCTTTCTCTTACTATCACAGCTATAATATTAATTTACATATTTAAATAGCAGATTATACCAGGAATAGGCATATATATATATAAATATTTTAAACATGAAATCAACACATTGCAATACACATGTATTGTCTATTGACATTGTTGTCTGATACCCGATTGTAATCAGGTGGATAGCAAGCTTGCGGAAATAAATTTTACACTTAAATATTGCAGCCGATATGCTTAGAACACTGATAAAACCTTGGACAACAATATACTGTGAATTTGTAGCAATGGGATAGAGTTATGATAGCACAAAGTAAGCCTACTTACCAGTTCGTTTGGTGGGTTCTCCATGTTGTTTTGATATCTTCGCCTCTCTGGTGCACAAGGGATTATGGGATACATCAATACCCTGAATAAGCCGGCAGAGGATTTTTTCAATCTCATTTGTTTATATATAGCCTACTACTACTACCACCACTACTACTGCTAATTTATTTCATTTGTAACGCCTTTTACATTTCGGTGCAGAATCTCAAATTGCTACACAAATAGTATGGCTTAAGAAAGAAACACACTGCCTATATGGCAATACTTGACCTAATTGAAAAAATCAGTGACCTAATTGAAAAAATCAATGATGCAATTGAAAGAGGCAACTACGGCATTGGCATTTCTTTAGACCTGTGTAAAGCATTTGATACCATTAACCATGACATCCTAATTAATAAATTACAATATTACGATATCAGAGGCCTAGCATTAGATTGGTTTATTAATTATCTGTCTGGAAGACTTCAGTATGTTTATATAAATAACCACAAGTCATCATATAAATCCATCGATCATGGGGTTCCCCAGGGTTCCATTTTAGGACCAGTTCTATTAATTCGGTATATAAATGACATTGCTAACTCCTCATCTCTACTACATAAAGTACTGTTTGGTGATGACACCAATTTATTTTTTGCTCCCCAGAATCCAAATGAACTTGAACAGATGACAAATAGTGAACTTATGAAAATAGACACCTGGCTACAGTGTAACAAACTTTCACTTAATATCAGTAAAACTAATTGTATTGTATTCCGTTCCAATAAAAAGCCGGACACCAAGGAACTTTGCCCCAAAATCAATGGACAGTATATTACAAGAGTTGGCTCTATAAAATTCTTGGGGGTCCTCATTGATGATTTTTTCAATTTCAAATGTCACATTGACGATCTAACCAAGAAACTGGCCAAATACACTGCTCTCTTTTTTAAAGTGAGACATTTTCTACCACTTTCAGCACTTCTCACTTTATATAAAACTTTATTTGAGCCTCATTTACATTACTGCAATATCATATGGTGTAACACATTTCCAACTCACCAAAAAAAGCTAGAAATTCTCTAAAAGAAAGTCATACGTGCCTTATCGTGGTCTGAATATACTGTAATTCTCCTACTAGTCATCTTTTCCATCATTATAATCATCTAAGACTTGCTGAGCATCATTATTTCCAGAATGCCTGTATAATGTATCAGGCTGTCCACAAACTCAACTATAAATTATGTGAACTCATGCCAGCCTTCCTTCCCATGCACACTTATACCACTAGAAATAAAAACCAAATTACTGGGAACAAACGAAGATTAAAATCCACCAGGTTTAGTATTGTGTGCAGAGGACCACAGATTTGGAATGAGCTTGATGAGAATCTAAAAATGTCACCTTTCATCTTCAAGAAAAAACTAAAAATGCAACTCCTATCATTATATAATTAATCTGCTATTTGCTACACAAACTTGCTTACTGATGAGTTGTTACGCCATTGTAATTTTCCAATAGAATTTAATAACTTGACTATATATCTTGAACTCACCTACTATTTCAGTGTAAACAAATGCTGGGATTTTGTGCTATATGTCTGTCATATGTTTTTGTTCTTTCACACAAAGATATCAGACTGATTTCTGTCATCATTTCATTGTAGAATTGGGCTCCCTACTAAAAGCTTTAAATAGCTTATTTGTGATGACCCATTCACACTCCAAAACAACGTAAAAAAAAAAAAAAGCCTATTGTATACTGCTAATTATGCTGTTGATAACTCGTATTGTAATTCATTCATGCTGTTGATAATGTGTGATGTGTGTGTATGTGAATAAACTAAACTACACCAGTTTTAAACTACACCAGTTTTTTTTAAATAGAATTGAGAACAAGAATAAAAGTATTCTTGGAGTTTACTCTCCTGTGCATTAATCAGACTCCCCCTCGCTTTTGAAACAAAAGCTCTTCCACATTGTCAGTATTCTCCATTTTTTTCCCCTCTATCCATATTTCTATATTTGTTTCTTTTTGCTGTGTATAAAACAGTAATTCGGTTCCCTCTTCTCTCTCCCAGTTCAAGATACAATGGGAGGAAAACGAGATATTTAAAAAAAAAAAGGGCATAGATCCATAGACGTCCCCTGAAATTGCATCATTGTAGTATGACAGCAGTCTCTGGCTGTCCAAGGAATAAGTGAAATTGTGTGTGTTTAACTTTTTTATGTTCCAGACTTCAGAAAACATAAAACACACATTTATCAAAAGTCATGGACTGGGAGACCTGTAAATTTTGTTAAAACAAAGTTATTCACGTAATAAAACCTTAGAGTCATCAGACCATCTTGACCGTTCTTGTGCTAATAAAATAAACATGGTCAAATAATACATTTATTCATGAGTGGTCCTTTTTTAAATTGGATAGAAATACTAAATTTATAAATATTAAACGGAGTCTGCCATGTGAAATGAAAATCAAAACTTTGGAATATGACAAGCAAAAATAAACCATTTTACTAGGTTTTGCGCTTAAACGAAAGCTTTAAAAAAAAAAAAAACTTCTATATTATGCTCCTCCAAACTGGCTGTGCCTGTGTTGATGACCCGTTTCCTCAGGTGTGATTGTTTGTTTGTTTCAAATCATCAAACAGATTTAAATATTAGACAAAGATAACACAAGTAAACACAAAATACAGTTTTTTAAATGAATGTGTTTATTGTTAAGTGTAAAAAAAAAATCCAAACGTACATGGTCCTGTGTGAAAAAGGGATTCCCTCCCTATTAAAACATAAATTAACTGTGGTTTCTCACATTTTTGGAAAGCTGTGTTCAATTTTTCTAGCCACACCCAAGCCTGATTACTGCCATACCTGTTCTCAATCAAGAAATAACTTAAATAGGACCTGCCTGACAAAGTGAAGTAGACCAAAAGATTCTCAAAAGCTAGACATCAATGCTGCTATCTGAAGAAATTCAGGAACAAATGAGAAACAAAGTATTTGAGATCTATCAGTCTGGAAAAGGTTATAAAGCAATTTCTAAAGCTTTGGGATTCCAGCGAACCACAGTGAGAGCCATTATCCACAAATGGCAAAAACATGGAACAGTGGTGATCCTTCCCAGGAGTAGCCAGATGACCAAAATTACCCCAAAAGCACAGCGACGACTAATCCAAGAGGTCACAAAAGACCCTGCAACAACATCCAAAGAACTGCAGACGTCGCTTGCCTCATTTAAGGTCAGTGTTCATGACTCCACCATAAGAAAGAGACTGGGCAAAAATGGTCTGCATGGCAGAGTTCCAAGACGAAAACCACTGCTGAACAAAAAGAAAATAAAGGCTTGTGTCATTTTTGCCAGAAAACATCTTGATGATACCTCAAGACTTTTGGAAAAATACTCTGTGGACTGACAAGACAAAAGTCAAACTTTTTGGAAAGTGTGTATCACATTATATCCAGCGTAAAAGTAACACAGCATTTCAAAAAAGGAACTTCATACCAACTGTAAAATATGGTGGTGGTAGTGTGATGGTCTGGGGCTGTTTTGCTGCTTCAGGACCTGGAGGACTTGCTGTGGTAAATGGAACCATGAATTCTGCTGTCTACCAAAAAATCCTGAAGGAGAATGTCCGCCCATCTGTTCGTGACCTCAAGCTGAAGCACACTTGGGTCCTGCAGCAGGACAGTGATCCAAAACACACCAGCAAGTCCACCTCTGAATGGCTTAAGAAAAACAAAATGAAGACTTTGGAGTGGCCTAGTCAAAGTCCTGACCTGAATCCGATTGAGATGCTGTGGCATGACCTTAAAATGATGGTTCATGCTCAAAAACCCTCCAATGTGTGGCCCAACCTGTTATTAGGTTTTGGGGGCAATCACTTTTTCAGACAAGACCATGTAGGTTTGGATTTTTTTCCCCTTAATAATTAACACCTTCATTTAAAAACTGCATGTTGTGTTTACTTGTGTTATCTTTGTCTAATATTTAAATTTGTTTGATGATCTGAAACATTTAAGTGTAACAAACATACAAAAAAAAAGAGAAATCAGGAAGGGGGCAAATGCTTTTTCACATCACTGTACTTAGCCTGACTCGCCTCAACTTTACTCTGTTTGTAGGGTTTTCCATTAGTACCTGGTACCAGGTACTTTTTTCGTAAGTACTCCATTCGGGTTCCAACCGTGCTGAGTTGAGCTGAAAATGTGACGTCAACAGACTGAGGGCCACTGATTGATCAGGACGTAATGTCATGAGAGCGACATCTTCACCAGAATCTTCAGCCGTCATTTACAAAAATTCTTCAGCAAGCCAGCGTCAGTGTAAACACAACAACGATAGAAATGGCTTCACAGAAATCGACACCGTGGTCCAATAGACTTTTCTGTGCCTTTTGGCTGATGAGAGAATCTAGAGGGTACTAGACGGAGCGACCCGAAATGAATTTACGGCCACTGATTGGCAAATAACGGGAGGCACACTGGCGTCGACCCAACAACTGCATCATTGTTGAAAACCGTGATAGAGGATGGTGAGTGATTTGATATGATGTGATATTATGCATCTTTTAGGTTAATTATCCCAGTGGTGGAAAGTTCACTTTGAACAAACATCGTTGTCTCCTGTATGCAGACAGTGAGCTAGCTTGTTTGCCATCAATGCTAACTCCGTGCTCTGCTTGTATTTTGCGCTTGTGTCGACAACATTTGACAAAATAAGCTAGTGTTAATCCTGGTTGAAAAGGTTTTTTTACATGCTGCACTTTTGTGCTGTGCATGTACTTAAGTTGTGTGTATTTTCATTCTAGAGTCCGACCAGCATCTGCTTTGACACTGGCAACGTAGCACGGCACAGCAATGTGTTATGACTGGTAAGTAAAGTTGTATACCCCCATTGTTTTTAGTAGTGGTGGACAAAGTACTTAAATCCTTTGCTTTTTAAGTTAGAGCACAGATAAAATGCCAAAACTAAAGTAGCACAATTTCCACTTAAGTAAAAACATTAAAGAACTCACTTTTTTGAATGTACTTGAAGTATAGCTAGTGCATTCCCATAGAAAGAAAGTATTCCTGTCTGACACAGGTAGCCCAATCAGGCTTTACAGGCCCAAATGTAGGTTGTATTTCAAAGTGGACAGCACATCAGCTCTATGTTCACGGACGCAAAAATGAAGCATACCAAGAAAAGAACACTGTCCCTACTGTGAAACATGGAGGAGGTTGTGTTATGTTCTGGGGCTGCTTTGCTGCATCTGGCACAGGGTGTCTTGAATCTGTGCAGGGTACAATGAAATCTCAAGACTATCAAGGTATTCTAGAGAGAAATGTGCTGCCCGGTGTCAGACAGCTTGGTCTCAGTTGCAGGTCTTGGGTCTTGCAACAGGATAATGACCCAAAACACACAGCTAAAAGCACCCAAGAATGGCTAAGAGTGAAACACTGGACTATTCTAAAGTGGCCTTTTATGAGCCCTGATCTAAATCCTATTGAACATCTGTAGAAGGAGCTGAAACATGCCGTCTGGAGAAGGCACCCTTCAAACCTGAGACAACTGGAGCAGTTTGCTCAAGAGGAGTGGGCCAAAATACCTGCTGAAAGGTGCAGAAGTCTCATTGACAGTTACAGAAATTGTTTGATGGCAGTGATTGCCTCAAAAGGTTGTGCAACAAAATATTAAGTTAAAGGTACCATCATTTTTGTCCAGGCCTGTTTCATGAGTTTGTTTTTTAAAATAATTCTGTTGAACCACAATTCAAAAGCATTGTCTGATTTTGACTGGTTAATTTTCGTAGAATTTTTATTTATTACCACTTTTGTCAGATTCAATTTATTTCTGTGACCATTGTGGGGGTTTTTTTCATTAACAGAGGGGGTACCAACAATTTTGTCCACGTGTGTATATGTTACATTCATAATAGTGTATCTTGCATTTTATAGAATGGGAGTTGTTCAGTCACCATTATAATTCAGTTTATATGTGTAGTGTATAGTCTGTCGTCAATAAACTCATGCAGTACTATAACGGGACACATTTACAAATATTTGAGACCCATTGTAGGGCATCCTTTTATATTTTAGCAATATTATAAGTACAAAACACCGCCCACACTTCTTGAAGCCAGGGCATGAACAGACACAGAGCAGTGGCTGAACTTTTGATAAAAATTACATATTTTGACTGAGCGACTCCATACTTGGGGAATCACACCCTCATAACCTCAGCAAAGAACGTATAAAACCTTAGGTCAGTCTGACAAATGGTTCAAGAGATATGCTTGGAACAGACACACGCACACAGACAGATAGATGCTGCATTTATAGTTGGTTAAAGTACTAGATTCCATTCAACTGAATGTATTAACTCATTCTGATTACTGAGGCCACAGTAAAAAATGATTTTAAACGTAACTTAGCCCTTGTTAGATCTACTTTCCTGAAGCGCAACTACATAAAAATTGTGGTTAAATGCAACAACAAAGTATTGTTTTGTCACACTCCACCATTGGCTTATATTAAGTATATTTCCCAAATATATGTTTTAAACTTGCTTTGATTAACCACCACCCATTTCTGTCTTTCTTCTAGGCAAGAGGAAAACGATCCACCCCAAACTGGACCATATGTCACTATTTACAGAGATGTAGGCTGAAGATCTGCTGAACCGGGACCAGTGTGAGCGGCACATCCAGTTGCTTCTCAATGAGGCAAGGGAACATGAAACTACCTTGTGAAGGGAGGAGATGGCTCAAATTGCTGCCTTCAATCAAACGTTCCTTGGTGTGCTGGGCCACTTTATGAAGGCAATGAGTGGCCGGCGTGTGACCCATTCTCATTTTTTTTTTTTTTTTTTTTTTTTTTTTTTTACAGTTTAGAGTTTGAATTTTGCACGTTCTAAATCTGGATTTTGCTGCTGATTGTAACAAACAATTTAATGACTTATTTGTTTGCATCATGATTTTCTATTTTGTCTGTTTAGACACCAGTGGGAAAAGAGTCAACAGTACAGTACAGCAACATTGAAAATAATGGCTCATTTTTAAGAAAAAGTATCCAAAAATTTTATTTACTGAAGACTGTATTGTTGCATGTGCCAGTGCAGAAGACACTGCGCACTTTAGTGATAGTACCAGTATATGGAGGAATTCTGTGCCATATTAGCATCTGTATTTCCTAATAATGGGTTAGGGTAGTGTTGTCCAATCATGTGCCACAGAGGGCCAAGACCCTGCAGTCTTTACTTCCAACCAGTGTCTTTAACAATAAATTCCAGTGAATTTTTTTCCCCACTGATGAAGTGAAAACACCTGCTGAAGAGACTGGGTAGAAGAGAAAACCTGCTGGGTCTTGGCCCTCCATGGCACATGATTGGACACCCCTGGTTTAGGGTTTAATGAGATGTAACATTTTAACACAAACTGCTTTATGGTTCATAATTTTGTTGACAGACTTACACCAAACCAAAAGTGATTTCTCAAACTACTGGTTTATTCTTAGACAACTTTTCCAATCTTTTAGTATTTAAATTATGTCACTTGTTGGTAACCTTCACAAATAAAACAAAAGTGGAGACACATATGCAAAAATACAAAAGTTTGTCAAAATTCCGGGTGCAATATTAAATGAATACATGTACAATACATTGTTGATGGAGAGAATATATATTTATACAGCATCTACAGTGGTGTGCAAAAGTGTTTGCCACCTTCCTGATTTTTAATTTTTTGTATGTTTGGCGCACTTAAATGTTTCAAATCATCAAACAAATTTAAATATTAGACAAAGATAACACAAGTAAACACAAAATGCAGTTTTTAAATGAAGGTGTTCATTATTAAGGGGGAAAAAAAATCCAAACCTACATGGCCCTGTGTGGAAAAAGTGATTGCCCTCTAAACCTAGTAACTGGTTGGGCCACCCTTAGCAGCAACAACTGCAATCAAGCGTTTGTGATAACTGGCAATGAGTCTTTTACAGCGCTGTGGAGGAATTCTGGACCACTCATCTTTGCAGAATTGTTGTAATTCAGCCACATTGGAGGGTTTTCGAGCATGACCTTTTTAAGGTCATGCCACAGCATCTCGATCGAATTCAGGTCAGAACTTTGACTAGGCCACTCCAAAGTCTTCATTTTGTTTTTCTAAAGCCATCCAGAGGTGGACTTGCTGGTGTGTTTTGGATCATTGTCTTGGTACAGAACCCAAGTGTGCTTCAGCTTGAGGTCACAAATAGATGGCCAGACATTCTTCTTCCGCTTTTTTTGGTAGGCAGCAGAATTCATGGTTCCATTTACCACAGCAAGTCTTCCAGGACCTGAAGCAGCAAAACAGCCACAGACCATCACACTACCACCATATTTTACTGTTGGTATGATGTTCCTTTTCTGAAATGCTGTGTTACTTTTATGCCAGATGTAATGGGACACACACCTTCCAAAAAGTTCAACTTTTGTCTTGTCAGTCCACAGAGTATTTTCCCAAAAGTCTTGGGGATCATCTAGATGTTTTCTGGCAAAAGTGAGATGAGCCTTTATGTCCTTTTTGCTCAGCAGTGGTTTTCGTCTTGGAACGCTGCCATGTAGGCCATTTTTGCCCAGTCCCTTTCTTATGGTGGAGTCATGAACACTGACCTTAACTGAGGCAAGTGAGGTCTGCAGTTCTTTGGATGTTGTTGCGGGGTCTTTTGTGACCTTTTGGATTAGTCGTCGCTGCGCTCTTGGGGTAATATTGGTCAGCTGGCCACTCCTGGAAAGGTTCACCACTGTTCCATGTTTTCGCCATTTGTGGATAATGGCTCTCACTGTGGTTCACTGGAGTCCGAAAGCTTTAGAAATGGCTTTATAACCTTTTCCAGACTGATAGATCTCAATTACTTTGTTTCTCATTTGTTCCTGAATTTCTTCGGATCGCAGCATGATGTCTAGCTTTTGAGGATCTTTTGGTCTACTTCACTTTGTCAGGCAGGTCCTATTTAAATGATTTCTTGATTGAGAACAGGTGTGGCAGTAATCAGGCCTGGGTGTGGCTTGGGAAATTGAACTCAGCTTTCCAAAGATGTGATAAACCATAGTTAATTTATGTTTTAACGGGAGGAGGGGGGGGCAATCACTTTTTCACACAGGACCATGTAGGTTTGGATTTTTTTTTTACCCTTAATAACACCTTCATTTAAAAACAGCATTTTGTTTACTTGTATTATCTTTGTCTAATATTTAAATTTGTTTGATAATCTATAATATTTGAGTGTGACAAACACTTTTTCACACCACTGTGCATGTGTATATCCAGTAAATCCGTGTATTTCTCCATATGACCTTGTGACTGCATTATTTTAATTGCTTTTAATCCTAGATCAAGTTTGTTTTGGCTTAAAAATGCATCATAATTGTTAAATATAGCTTATTCCTAACTCAGTACTGTTTACCTGTTGAATTAGATATTTTACGGCTAATTCAACCCTATCACTACAGTATGGCACTTGGCGATCAATTTTTGCCAGCTGATCACTTTTGTCTACAGCACCACCACAGGCTGGAGTGCTGCTGGAAGAACTACATCCTATGTCTCAACAATCTCTCCGTGATTTTCACATAGATCAGAGCAATTTGTAGCACAGGATGTTAACGTTTCTTCAGACATTCTGAAGCTCTGCAACCACTGCACGCTTGCGAAACTGGGATGACATCCCATCACTGGGAGGCTCGGTTGAAAGCCCAGACTGACGGTTTGAAGCGATAATTTTACCACAAGAGAGCCATCTGAAACGCACACAGAGCATACATATTTTAATACCTAATAGCAATAACTTGCCGTGATTACAATGTAGTACAGGGAACTTATTAATGACTGTCGCAAACTAGCATTAGCAAGCATTAGCTTACCCTCACATGTGATCTAGTTCGTATCCTCACGTCTTCAGCTTTATACTGCTCCATGGCTTCCCACACTCTCCAGTACTTTTCCAGTGTTTCGTCTCGCCACCTGTAGCCTTCTCTGGTTCTCCTTTTCTGCCTTTACTCTGACAAAAAGCCAGCGAGCAGCAGGCTTGCCTCGATATCCATCTTGTGTTTTGCCTGTCACATACAAATGACGTCACGGGAGTGTTGGGCCAACTTGCCATAAAGATCCCACCCACTTTGAGGTGGTACTCAGCTGTAATGGAAGACAAACCACACCGTGTTGAGTTGAGTTGGGTAAAGTCGAGGCGAATCGGGCTAAGTAGGTACTAGTGGAAAAGGGGCTAAAATGACTGCCAGCATGCCCAGGTCTGGCTGTCCAAGCAAGTTCACCCCAAGAGCCAACTACAAGATGCTAAAAGAAGTCTCCAAAAATCCTAAAATGTCATCATGGGACCTACAGCAGGTTCTTGCTACTATTGATGGGAAAGTCCATGCCTCTACAATCAGAAAGAGACTGCACAAGCTTAACTTGCATGGGAGGTGTGCAAGGAGGAAACCTTTGATCTCTAAGAGAAACATGAAGGCCAGACAGAAGTTTGCCAGAGAGAATGTAGACAAAGACCAGGACTTCTGGAATAATGTTCTTTGGACAGATGAGTCTAACAGTGAATTATTTGGACACCAGAACAGAGGACGTGTTTGGTGTAGACTAAATTCAGCATTCCAGGAAAAGAACCTCATATCAACTCTGAAGCATGGAGGTGGAAGTGTCATGGTTTGGGGATGCTTTGCTGCAGCAGGACCTAGCCAGCTCACCATCATAGAATCCACCATGAATTCTACAGTGTATCAGAGGGTACTTGAGGACCACGTGAGACCATATGTAAAAAAAAAAAAAAAAAAAAAAAAAAAAAAATTAAAGCTGAAGTGGAACTGGACCCTGCAACATGACAGTGACCCAAAACATACCAGTAAATCCACCAAGGACTGACTAAAAACTAAGAAATGGAGAGTCCTGGAATGGCCGGGTCAAAGCCCAAATCTTAATTCCTTTGAGATGCTATGGGGTGACTTGAAACGAGCTGTATATGCAAGAAACCCCTCAAACACCTCACAGTTCAAAGAATTCTGTGTTGAGAAGTGGGGCAAACTTTCCTCAGACCAATGTCAGAAACTGGTAGATTGCTACAAGAAGTGTCTCACTGAAGTTATTTCAGTCAAAGGGAGTAACACTAGCTATTAGGCGGTAGGGTGTCCTAACTTTTTCCTCAGTTAGAATATGCATTTTTGTTGATATCTTTTGTTTAATGAGTAAAACCAGGTTAAATTTTTATTTACCTGTAATTAAATCACCTTTGCCAGAGATAAATAAAAACAAGATTAGATATCAATATGTGAACATTTCTTAATAAAGAACTGAAAATTTAATGAGTGTCCTAATTTTTTCACATGACTGTACATAGTAGGGGTGAAATTTTTCATCAGTCATCTTGATTTTATTTCAAACATCAGCAACAATAACCGACAAATATTTTTATTGTCAACAAATTTCTGTTGTTGATGTCCATTGAAAGGAGAAACGATTCACTTTTTCTTTCAATGCCATTTGCGCATACTTTCAAAAGGGATTTGAATCCACATGCAAATCATTTTCTGCGTGTGTAACCATGCAGAGCCTGACTAACATTTCCTTTTTGAGCAGCAGGCATGCACACATCTAAGTGACCATCAGCGGTGTAAACATATCTCTCTGTTAGCTTTACGATTATCCTCTCTATTTAGTTGTGCACACAGCACAGTAGTTCCTTTGCATCAGGCTTTGCTTTAAATCTTTCTGTCTTGGCTGATTCAGTGTTTGTTGCAGAGAGCTCCAAGTGTGAGGAATCTAGGCCACCTATACAGTTCATCACATTAGTTACTCTGCTTGACACTGTAGTGCTTTTCTTCAAGAAAGCCGAGGGCATCAGCCATAATTATCCTCACACAGTATTATGATACTCTGATTCATGTCTGAAGCATCAGTGTTTTGCGAACAGTTGTTAGGAATAGGTGTCCATCCATTTCTGCATCTGACACTGCACTACTAAAATAACCCTAAAAAAATTAAGATGCTGTATAAAAAGAAGGGAATCTATCTTCTTATTCTGAGGATCCCATTTGGTAGAAGTTGAGTCCTTTCTCAGAAGTGGCTGATACAAGTCATACATTGTAGGGGATTGACGGCACACTCTGTACTTGGTTGAAAAGTGCCTGAGTAGGGCTGTCGCGATAACCGCAATTAGGTAGTATCACGCTAAGGACAAGCCTACTGCGGAGGATAATGAGCAACCGCAGCAACCATAGTGTTCACTTTTTTTGTGTGTGGTTAAATCTCATTGTTCACTTATGTGCTCCTATTGATTACACCAGGGTTACAAAAATATTTTTTTTTGTAAGCTGTCTGTTTTTTTCAACTGATTTAAGACAATTTTGCACCACTGAATCCGAAAATGACATCCGTTTCTCTCGATCAGGTGCCAAATAAAAACCTGTACTTACTTAGTACTTACTTAGTACTGTGCGTGTACTTACCTTTATATAAAGGTAAGTACATGTAAATTGAATGTTACATTATCATTGTTCAAAATTCAGAGAATTTCAAGACATAAAAAAGAATTTTGCATCATATAAAGCGAAAATACCCGTACATGTAAACAAACGTATAAAACATGTGGCCATAATTCAAAAAGTTGACCTGATTGAGCAAAATCAACGTGATTTTTGGATTCAGCACATCAAAATTGTCCTAAATCAGCTAAAAAACTTAGACAATAAATTTGAAGTTGACCAGTGTTCTTAAATAAACTGTTAAACGTTCCTCCTTTATCATTTCTGTTTTTATTTTTGTTATATCTAACCCTTTTCACTCAACAAATCAAGTCACTGCTGGTGTATGATCACCAAACTCTCCTGGATCTCCAGTTTTCTGTTAACTTATACTTCAGATACCGCGGCCAGGCGTATTTAAATGTTTTTGTTTTTTTTTTTGTTTTTTTTTAAATCTCAGCTGCGTCATAGTGAATTGTGTTAAACATGCTTACAGAAGGCAGTCATGCCTTACATCGTGTGAAAACTTAGAATTTAGTCTATTTAATTATTAAAACAGATTTCAGAAAAATGATAACACTGGATTGAAATACAGGGTTTCCTCTGGTAACATTTCTCGTGGTGGCCCACCTCGCCAGAAAATTTACCGCCATGCCAAGAAGGAGATATGAATTTAAGAAAAATATATGAAGCAATGACTTTCTGCAAGCGCGCACACGAACAACGCGCATGGCCGTCATCTGTGCGGAGTTTAGAAGCGCCCCGCCCATGCGAGCTTTCCAGTCAGTCAGCAGGCAGTGTCTCGCTAGCGGCAGCAGCATCTTCGTGGAAAAGGAGTGAAAACCGAGAAGTCAAACAGCAGAAATGGACTCTATTTGAAAAGAAACTTTGTGAAGAAGTCCGCTGTTTCTTCATTGGTGAAAATCCTTGCGCGTCAGTGCCTTGGCACTACCTATGGAGGGGGAGTGAAACTACAAATGATGGTTGTGTGCATGTGTCAACCACTTGGCCTGGGTAGATGAAAAAAATAAGTATGTACAGCGCCACGTGCGTGTCGGGCTCGTCCAAAGTGTACTTGGACCAAAGCGGACTAGAGGGGAAATGCAGCATGAATAACACTTGACTGTCCGACAGAAACATGAGTTTATTAAAGTACTTTAAACGCGGGAAAAAAAAATCAGAAGAGGTATGTAAGCACTGGAGGCATTTATCATGGTTTTCACCCGCTGGAAACGGGAGCAATAACGGAAGACTCGCTTAGCTAAGAGATGTGGTTAGAATTCAAATGCAGCCGGCTTCACCCGCGCAAGGCCCCCGGTCCGGACGGCGTGTCTCCCTCTACCCTGAGACACTGTGCGAATGAGCTGGCTCCTGTCTTCACAGACATTTTTAACACCTCCCTTAAGCTATGCCACGTGCCGTCCTGCCTCAAATCCTCCACCATCATCCCTGTCCCCAAGAAGCCACGGATCACTGGACTTAACGACTACAGACCTGTAGCGCTCACCTCTGTAGTCATGAAGTCCTTTGAGCGCCTGGTCCTGCCCCACCTCAAGTCCATCACCACCCCCCTCCTGGACCATTGTACAATTTCGCAAGATGGCGCCCACAGTGGTCGCCATGGTGCTTCGCTGCGCCCTTTGTTTGTTTTTGTTTGTCAATTGTGTGTCTGCCTGCTCTTATACCCGTGAAGAGCTTCTAAATATCAGGACTTTCACTCCCACGGACCTACTCCCAGTTTTTTTAGCTCCTGCCGCCGATCTGGTTCATTGCTTGGCTCGGAAAGTGAGACGGCGAAAGAGAGGAAGACGAGCGGGCGCTCTCGTTCGGCTCCGCAGGAGAGGCACGCGCACGGCTTTGCCTGGCATATTTCTGTCCAATGCCAACTCTCTCTCTAACAAGGTAGATGAACTAAGACTGCTGATGCGTTTTAAGGACCTCTCTTCCTCGGCTGCCCTCTGTTTTACTGAGACCTGGCTCAGGGAAAATACACCGGACAGCGCGCTGCGCCTCGAGGGATTTCAGCTGTTTCGTGCTGATCGAGACACAGAGCTCTCCGGTAAATCCTCAGGAGGCGGAGTCTGCTTTTACATCAACAGAAGCTGGTGCTCTGATGTAACGGTAATTTCCAAACACTGTTCTCCCGCCCTGGAATTTCTTTTTATTAACTGCAAGCCATTTTATTCCCCGCGGGAGTTCGCCTCATTCATCCTTGTCGCTGTGTACGTCCCTCCCGACCCGGACACGCGCGAAGCTCAGCGCGTGCTCGCGGATCACATCCAACACACGGAGTGGATTTTTCCAGACTCTCTGGTTATTGTGGTTGGCGACTTTAACCAGAGCAATCTGAGCCACGATCTCCCCCGCTACAAACAGTTTATTAAATGCCCCACCAGAGGAAAAAACACGCTGGATCACTGTTACACCACAGTGAAAGACGCATATCGCGCTGTTCCCCGCGCTGCGCTCGGACTATCTGATCACGTGATGGTCCACCTCATTCCCACATACAGACAGAGATTGAAGCTCACTAAACCTGTTGTGAGCACTACGAAGAAATGGACCAGTGAAGCTGAGGAGAAGCTGGAAACGTGCATGGAAATAACTGACTGGGGCATGTTTAAAGGAGCCACGCATGATCTGGATGAATACACGGACACTGTGAACTCTTATATCCACTTTTGTGAGGAGAGCATTCTTCCATCGCGCACCAGGGTGAGGTACTCTAATGATAAGCCCTGGTTCACTGCTAAGCTCAGACAGATCAGGAAGGAGAAGGAAGCAGCGCTGAAAAGTGGAGACAGGGGCTGCTACAGGGAGGTTAAATATCGGTTTAACAGAGAGCTGAGGAGAACTAAATCTGTGTATTCTGAGAGACTCCAGCAGCAGTTCACTGCTAATGACTCGGCTTCTGTGTGGAGAGGACTGAGGCAAATCGCCAACTATTGGCCTCAGGCTCCTAAAGGTCAGGATGACAAAGCCCTTTGTCAAAGACTGTCCCAACACTATGCCCGTTTTGACACCTCGTCATCTGTGTCCAACTCCCCCCCTCCCTCCAGCTCCACAGCGTCCACGATCCCTACTTCATCAAAGGCACCCCCCCTCCTCCCCCCCTGCCCTTGTCATCAGTGAGCAGGACGTGCTCAAACAGTTCTCCAGACTGAACCCGCGCAAGGCCCCCGGTCTGGATGGCGTGTCTCCCTCTACCCTGAGACACTGTGCGAAAGAGCTGGCTCCTGTCTTCACAGACATTTTTAACACCTCCCTTAAGCTATGCCACGTGCCGTCCTGCCTCAAATCCTCCACCATCATCCCTGTCCCCAAGAAGCCACGGATCACTGGACTTAACGACTACAGACCTGTAGCGCTCACCTCTGTAGTCATGAAGTCCTTTGAGCGCCTGGTCCTGCCCCACCTCAAGTCTATCACCACCCCCCTCCTGGACCCGCTGCAGTTTGCCTACCGAGCCAACAGGTCTGTAGACGACGCAGTCAACCTGGCCCTCCACTCCATCCTGCAGCACCTGGACTCCCCGGGAACCTACGCCAGGATCCTGTTTGCGGACTTCAGCTCCGCATTCAACACCATCCGCCCCGCTCTGCTCCAGGACAAGCTGTCCCTGCTCGGCGTGCCTGACTCCCTCTGCAGGTGGATCACCGACTTCCTGACGGACCGGAGGCAGCATGTGCGGCTGGGAAAGACTGTCTCAGACTCTGCTAGCATCAGCACCGGATCACCCCAGGGCTGTGTACTTTCCCCCCTACTCTTCTCCCTTTATACCAACTCCTGCACCTCCAGCCACCAGTCTGTCAAGTTGATCAAGTTTGCGGACGACACCACCCTCATCGGGCTCATCTCCAACGGCGACGAGTCCGCCTACAGGAGAGAGGTGGCCCAGCTGGCGTCCTGGTGCAACAACAACAACCTGCAGCTGAACGCTCTGAAGACAGTGGAGATGACTGTGGACTTCAGGAAAGTCACAACCCCTTTGCCCCCCCTCACCCTCACAGGCTCTCCCATCACCACTGCTGATTCCTTCCGCTTCCTAGGCACCACCATCACCAGGGACCTCAAGTGGGAGCCGACCATCAGCTCCCTCATCAAAAAGGCCCAGCAGAGGATGTTCTTCCTGCGGCAGCTGAGGAAGCTCAAGCTACCCACCAAGATGTTAGTGTAGTTCTACACAGCCATCATCGAGTCCATCCTCACCACCTCCATAACCGTGTGGTACGCAGGAGCCACTGCCAGGGACAGACTAAGGCTGCAGCGCGTCGTGCGCACTGCTGAGAAGGTGATCGGCTGCAAGCTCCCATCTCTCCAGGATCTGTACATCTCCAGGACCCGGAGGCATGCTGGCCGGATCATAACCGATCCCTCACACCCTGGTCACGTACTGTTTGCCCCTCTCCCCTCAGGTAGAAGACTTCGGTCCATCCAGACTAAAACCTCTCGTCACATGAACAGCTTCTTCCCCTCTGCCATCAGACTGCTGAACACTAAGTGACTTATTGACTCTCGTGCACTATGTACAGCAGCTCAACCAGACTCATGTCAATCATCACTGTTTTCTTCCTGCATTACCGACTGCACTATATGGCACATTATCTGCTGCTCGCTAAAATATTTTAACTGCTGACTAGTATTACTCACTCTTATTCTACACTTTATTGCATGTATAGTTTATTTCTTTTATTTTATCATGTTTAATGTTGCAGCATTGTACCGAGACAAATTCCTAGTTTGTGTACTACATGAACAATGGCAATAAATCTGATTCTGATTCATATGAAGGGAAAGGCAAGGGGGACTACTGAATTGCTGAGAATATATTTCACCAGCCACTACAATATTAAATTATGTTCCCAATTATGTACTTGGCAAGTTAAGATGACCAAAATTCACAAAGTCAGTGACTTTAATCCGTCAGCAGCCTTCAGACAAACTGAACGTGTCAGCATTTGGATTTCAAAATAAGGGAGGTTTTTCTTGGTGGTGAGGAGATTTCTTAAAAAAAAAGTATAAATATATAGAAATATTATAACAGAAATAACGACATTCTTGGTCATTTAAATTAATTTAAATCCTTAAATACAATTTTATAAATATTTTTTTCTTTGTAATGAGAGTTAAATTATTGTTCTGTTCTGACTGCAAAGTTATGGTCAAAAATATAAATTGTTACAAGGAAAAAGTAAAAAAAAAAAAATACCACAGTCTGTTTCAAATTTATTTAAAAGACAGTAATTTTATTTTAAAAAACAGACAAAAATAAGCCATAAAATAATCCACAAATTTATAATAAAGTTTCAAATGTACAAGAAAAGTCAATTTTACAAGAGGAAATTACAAATTTGAGGAAAATGGTTTCAGAGTTAGATAAATTTACAGAGAAAAGTAGAAAACTGTAAGAAAATTGTTACAAATTGTGGAGAAAAACCTTAAACCTTCAAGACTGAAGTCATTACTCAAACTTTAAGTGGGTACGCTTTGCACCCTTAACTAGAAATTTTTGGTTGTCTCCTTTAATTTACATGCCACTTGATATTTTCTAACTTGTTTGTATACCACCGTAGACAGAGCGAGAACCTGAATTAGACAGAGCTCAGAGAGGGCAAGATTAGACAGAAGAGAGGAGCCAAGGAGAAGAAAGTGAGGTGAGAGCAGAGGAAGGAGAGAAGGATGACACCAGTAAAAAGTCCAAATACAGGACGTCTGGGTGGGACCCCAAATGGCCCAATATTCCAGCATTCAAGCCTTGGTTGTACAATACTTCAAATTGTAAGTTCCATATGCATGGCAGTGGCTCAGGAGGTAGAGCGGGTCGTGCAGTAACCGGATGGTTGGCGGCTCGAATCCTGCTCTCCCCAGATATCCCGCTGTTGTGTCCTTGGGCAAGACACTTTACCCACCTTGCTTCCAGTGTCCATAACACTGGGTATGAATGTGTATAAATGTTCAGTGGTGGTTGGAGAGGCCGTTGGCCCGGATTGGCAGCCACGTTTCCGTCAGCCTGCCCCAGGGCAGCTGTGGCTACAGTAGTAGCTTACCGCTACCATTGTCTGTCTGGAGTGAATGAATGATGCATCTGTAAAAAACGTCTTTGAGTGTCTATGATAAAGAGCTATATAAATCTGATGCATTAGTTACTGTGCAAAATTTAAAAAAAAAAGAAATAAATAGTATAAAATGAACATATTCATACATATGTTTTCTGCCCCCCCTCCCTCGGGAAAATATGTTGCCACTGCGCCAAGGTCTTTAAGCCAGAGGAAGCACTGAAATATAACTTTTAACCACGTAACATTAGCATGAGCATGAATGAGTGACTTACCGAAAGTAGCTTGTTGCCGTCCCAGAATCAATGATTGTTCCACAAATACAGTCTATTTGTATTGCAAAGGGTCCAAAAGGGTCCAATATATCCATTTGAGTAAGATTTATTGTCCATCTTGATGACGACGGGAAAAACTGACCATAAATAGACCATAAAACTGCCGAAAATTGGCCGAAAACTGTTAGCTTTGTAAGCTAGAAATACATCACTGCCAGGAGGTTGAACTGGAAAAAGAATCCCCCCTCCCCAATCCAGGTGAGGATGGGTCATGCCCAGGAGAGATTGACAGCTCCTTTGACCCAATAGAGCCTCCATTTTGTAATTGACAGCTATGGAAACCCAATGAGCGATAAAGGTCCATGAAGGTCCAGCCTTATAGTTAACGGGAACACAACGAGCCAGTTATATCAGAGTAAGCAAATGATGGACATGTGGCTTAGACAACTAATTTCTGAATTCAGGGATACCTCACAAGGGGCCCATTCAGCTTTGTTATCCTCGCGACAGCGCATGCGTAACGCAGGTGCGTAAAGCTAGCAAAAACCAGTCTGTGAATCCAAGAAAGAAGCGTTGTAACACCACTCACCTTTTTGAAAAATGGCTAAAATTAACACGGAGCATCAAAGAAATTATTAATTACTTGACCCGGTCATTAGGTGAAGAATCACGGGGGGGGGGGGGGGGGGGATGACCATGGCACAGTTTGGCACAATTTGAAGACGGATGAAGATGCCTGACAGAAAGGTATGTAATTTCTTCATTTCTTGTCCTGTTGTTACCAAATTTTTTACCTGGACTTCATAACACTTTGTTCTACATTCTCATTGTGTTTTCCAGCCAGTATATTAAAATTAAAATTAAATTAAATCACCCTTTATTGTCATTCAACCATACAACCAATCATGTACAGTAGAACAAAATTGTGTTTCTCCTATCTATAGTGTTAATCACACACACCCCATATATAGAATCAGAGGGGCCGCAGCCATGCAAGGCGCCGCCACAGATTTCCCTCCTCCATTCCATTATTGCTGAGCATCAAGCTGGACAGCAGGAAGTTCCGCTTTTATATGGTCTTCAGCATGACCCAGCAGGGATTTGAACCCCTGCCTCCCGGGTGTGGGGCGGATGCTCTACCAACTGAGTCACCACTCTGGTAACAGCTGTATGTTATGTTCAGGCATTTGTATCTAAAAAAATGCCCAAGCAAACTTTTGTTTCTTCAAATTTAGTATGTTTAGATCACTGTTACTCAGTGGCTGAAGCACTTAGAGGGATTCTGACTGTTTTGCTAAAAAAAAAAAGTGTTTTCTTTTGAATGAGACCAACCCCATGAAGATAGTGCAAGGGACTGAAGAGCAGCTTTCAGTTTAATTTGGGTATGTTTTTCAGGCACTTCAAAGGGAAATAGGCTCGAAGAATAAGGGGTTAAAAACCTAGCTTCATTTGATTTTAATGGGCAGAAAACTTTGCCCCCAGTTTTAGTGGGAGTTCCCACTCACCTGTACCAGGCTTCGGTTCCATCCTCCCGCCGGAAGCGTCATAGACGCCGAGGTAAACGTGGCGGTTGGCTGATAAAGCTCAAGCTCTGCCTGGTGTGCTCCTCTTCCATTTCCTGAGCATGGATTATCTTTTCCCTTGTTTGTGCCTTGGTGCTCCTTGGATCCAATTAATGCCTGTCTGGTACCTATGACCGGCTTGGATGAGGTGCACCAGCCCCGCCACCCCTGCTCTCCCTGGCTTCGCCAGCTGGAACCCGGGTCCACTGTGTCGGGCTCCTTGGTCCTTCTCCACCACAGGCCCCAGTTCCTGCCAGGATTGGCCTGGTAAACACCAGATTACTGGTAAATAAAACTTTGATCCTCATGGATTTCTTCACCTCCCGTGGTCTGGACTTCCTCTGTCTATGTGAGACTTGGTTGAGTGTTGGTAACTGTAGCATTTTTTCTGATCTTTTACCGGATGGTTACTCTTATTTTAACTCCCTGCGGACATCGGGTCGAGGAGGAGGAACGGTGACTATTTATAAAAAAGGACTTTAAATGTAAGCAGTGCTTTCTATCATCGTCGCTCCTCAGTTTTGAAATGACTTTATTTGAGGTGGGTCGCTCTGACCTGGTGCTGGTCGCTGTCATCCCCCTCCCCCCCCCAAAAAAAAAAAACTACAGTAAGGATTTTATGAATGGCTTTGCCATTTTTTTGGCAGAAATTATGCCAAAGTATGACCAAATCCTTATTGTTTTTGAAATTTAAGTTTTTATTAATTTTTTTTGGAAGGCCATGTACATGGTGTATAAAAGAGAAATAATACAGACAGCCTGTTATACATATGGTGACTATACAAAGTGCTGATGTATAAACTAGGACATGGTTCTCTCTTGGCAGATCATTAAAATTTAACCTAAACCACTTGTCAGAGGTTGTTTTCATGTGTCCAAAGAAGGTCCCACGCTGAGGATCTCTCCCTTCAGTCTACTGAGCATCCGTTCTTATAATGCTGTCTCCACCATGACATCTGTCCATTCTCTCACTGTTGGAACTTCCATTGTTCTCCAATGTCTCAATATAATCCTTGATGCTGTGATTAAACCAACCATGATCACTGAAAAATCCATTTTTGAAATGTTTGACATTTGCGATCTGCCCCCCAGCAAGCAAAGAGCAGGAGTCATAGGAATTTTTGAACCATACCATCCAGACATAATAGATAAGATTCTAACCCAAAATGGCCTTATTTGACAACAGTCCAAGACAGTGCAAAAATGTTCCCATTGTCGTTTGACATTTCCAACATAAACTATTTTTTGCCAGTTTTATTCTGTATAGTCTCAGTGGAGTATGGTAATACCTATATAATATTTTGTACTGAGTAAACTTCCCTTTAAAGATAACTTTATTATCATTCTATCCATACAGCCAATCATGTACAGTAGAACGAAATTACGTTTCTCTTATCTACAATGTTAATCACATCTAGAATCAGAGGGGTCGCTGCCATGCAAGGCGCCGCCACAAATTTTCCCTCCTCCACTCCATTATTGCTGAACACCAAGCTGGACGGCAGGAAGTTCCACTTTTATATGGTCTTCGGCATGACCCAGCTGGGATTTGAACCCCAGCCTCCCGGGTGTGAGGCGGATGCTCTACCAACTGAGCCACCATTTTCCACATTCTTCCACAATTCTACACCATCTGTCATCATCAGTTTCCTCTCCTAAATCTTTCTGCCAAAGCCTTTTCATGTTGGTACAATCATTACTTATAAAGTTATTAGTGATTTTATAAAACTGTGAAGCTGTATGGCGTTTCAGCGGCAGGTCAAAAAAAAGAGATGAAACTGTTATCAGCCCTTTTGAAAACAGATGTCATACAATTTCTTATCTGTAGGTACCTCCAAAATATACCCTTGCCCTCCAAGCCATATTGGTGAATTAAATTTTCATAAGATAGACTATTCCGTCACTGTATAGGTCTCCTATAGTACGTATGCCACTGCTCCCAGTATGTACAACCGTGGACAAAATTGTTGGTACCCCTCTGTTAATGAAAGAAAAACCCACAATGGTCACAGAAATAACTTGAATCTGACAAAAGTGGTAATAAATAAAAATTCTATGAAAATTAACCAATGAAAATCAGACAATGCTTTTGAATTGTGGTTCAACAGAATTACTTTAATAAACAAACTCATGAAACAGGCCTGGACAAAAATGATGGTACCCCTAGAAAAGATTGAAAATAATGTGACCATAGGGACATGTTCAACCAAGATGTGTCCTCTAATTAACATCACAGGTGTCTACAAACTTGTAATCAGTCAGTCAGCCTATTTAAAGGGTGACGAGTAGTCACTGTGCTGTTTGGTGACCACACTAAACATGGACCAGAGGAAGCAAAGGAGAGAGTTGCCTCAGGAGATTAGAAAGAAAATTATAGACAGGCAGGTTAAAGGTAAAGGCTGTAAGACCGTCTCCAAGCAGCTTGATGATCCTGTGACTACAGTTGCACATATTATTCAGAAATTTAAGATCCACGGGACTGTAGCCAACCTCCGTGGACGTGGCCGCAGGAGGAGACGGATAATACGAATGGTAACAAAAGAGCCCAGAACAACCTCTAAACACATTCAAGGTGAACTCCAAGGTCAAGGTACATCAGTGTCAGATCGCACCATCCGTCGTTGTTTGAGCCAAAGTGGACTTCATGGGAGATGACCAAGGAGGACACCGCTGTTGCAAACAAATCACAAAAAAGCCAGACTGAAATTTGCCAAACTGCATGTTGACAAGCCACAAAGCTTCTGGGAGAATGTTCTATGGACAGACGAGACAAAACTGGAACTTTTTGGCAAGGCACATCAGCTCTATGTTCACAGACGCAAAAATGAAGCATACCAAGAAAAGAACACTGTCCCTACTGTGAAACATGGATGAAGTTCTGTTATGTTCTGGGGCTGCTTTGCTGCATCTGGCACGGGGTGTGTTGAATCTGTGCAGGGTACAATGAAATCTCAAGACTATCAAGGTATTCTAGAGAGAAATGTGCTGCCCAGTGTCAGACAGCTTGGTCTCAGTCGCAGGTCATGGGTCTTGCAACAGGATAATGACCCAAAACACACAGCTAAAAACACCCAAGAATGGCTAACAGCGAAACATTGGACTATTCTAAAGTGTCCTTCTATGAGCCCTGATCTAAATCCTATTGAACATCTGTGGAAGGAGCTGAAACATGCCGTCTGGAGAAGGCACCCTTCAAACCTGAGACAACTGGAGCAGTTTGCTCATGAGGAGTGGGCCAAAATACCTGCTGAGAGGTGCAGAAGTCTCATTGACAGTTGCAGAAATCGTTTGATTGCAGTGATTGCCTCAAAAGGTTGTGCAACAAAATATTAAGTTAAGGGTACCATCATTTTTGTCCAGGCCTGTTTCATGAGTTTGTTTTTTAAAATAGTTCTGTTGAACCACAATTCAAAAGCACTGTCTGATTTTCATTGGTTAATTTTCATAGACTTTTTATTTATTACCACTTTTGTCAGATTCAAGTTATTTCTGTGACAATTGTGGGTTTTTCGTTCATTAACAGAGGGGTACCAACAATTTTGTCCACGTGTGTAGTCATCTTCCTAATGCGGATTGCAGGATTATTCCACAATGATGAATACTTCTGAACATACACTGACAGCTTATACATTCTATGACATTTATCCCAGACATCTTTTGCATGACTGAGGATGGGATTTTTTATATTTCCTGGATTTTGAGAGAACTTATCAAAGACATTGAATGGAGAACACAGTTCTGAGTCTATATTTACCCAACCCATTCTGTCAACAGACTTTCAGTGTTTTCGCCAATTTAGCTAACTCAAATGATAAGCAGTACAATCTAAGACTGGAGAGGCCTAACCCTCCTTTCTCCTTAGGGGCATACAATTTACTTAAACTAATTCTTGGTCTTTTCCCCTCCCACAAAAAATGTTTAACTGCATTTTCATACTTTTTAAAAGTTATGGCTGGTATTTTAATTGGTAGCATTGTAACAATATAGTTAAACTGAGGGGCTATCACCATCTTTTTTATGTTTATTTTACCCTATAGGCTGAGTTTAATCTTTTCCCACTTACTTTTTCATTTTTTGCAGCAAAGGATTAAAATTGAATTGAGATATTCCCTCCAAGTCCTGACTCAGCTTTATCCCTAGATACTTCATTCCTTCTGGAATCCACTTGAAATTACATTTCTTTGACATACGTATGAGAGTGACAGCTTTTTGAAATTGGCATAGTCTCTGACTTACTCCAATTAATTGTATAACCTGATAATTTTGAAAAAGATTGTACAGTGTCCATTAAATGCGGTACAGAGGTCATTGGGTTTGTTATTGTAGCCAAAATATCATCTGCATAAAGTAGTAGTTTATGTGGTTCCAAGGTTGTCATAGCCAGGAGCGGTACTGGGGTTAAGCTCCCAGTGCTCATAAAATGCTCCTTACGGCGTGCGTCTCGAAAAGCCTCTGACAACTAAGTCCAACTCCTAGCCTGCTCGTGTGGTTTAGTCTCTAAGCCCGGCGGAACTGCTTTTACTAATAGGAGAAGGGGCGAGGGCGGATCTCTGGCGCCTTAAAACCAGATGCTTCGGGTAGATGGTGGCTCGTCAGCCTGGGAAGGTAGCCCATCTAGGGGAAGGTAAACCCTGATTTCAAACCTCCGCTGCCTTGCAGCACACCCGGTCACGGGAAAGGCTTCGGGAGTCAACCCTGAGGGAAAAATCCGGAGTCGGAGCCCCTAAGGCAGTTCTCTGTTGTGCTCAACATTGTTCTGGCAGCTCCTGCGACGGCGCTGGTGCCAAACTACAGCAGCCCTGCTGTTCCTTTGGATTCATCAGTGACGTGGAGAGGGGGGACATGCTGCATGGGTAACATCTTGTCCTCCATATCTTCCTGCCCAGGCTTGAATCCTACCAACGCCCAACGCTGGAAGGTAGAACACCGGTGCGCATCGGCCTGTTCAGCCACAGGCGGTGCTGTTCCAGCAGAGTAGACATTTAGGATTCTCTTCCATGGTCATCATAGACCAACGGAGGCCGACGAGTAGTTTATGTTCTGTGCCACCTCCCTCAACCCTTTGAGTATGTGGATTAGTCCTAATGGCTATGGCTAATATTTCCAAACAAATTATGAACAGCAGAGGGCTTAAAGAACAGCCTTGTCGTGTCCCTCTAAAAAACATTCAAAAGCAAAGATGTTACTCCGTTTGTCATTACTGCGGCTTTTGGCTCATTATACAATGCTCTCATCCATTTAATAAAACCAGGTCCTATTCCAAAGTGTGACAAGATAGAGAAGAGAAATTCCCATTCCACTTTATCGAAAGCCTTCTCAGCATCTAAGGAAACAGCAGCTATAGGAACATCTTTTGATTGACTCAGCCATATCAGATGTAGTAGTGTTCTTATGTTACCAGAAGATGATCTACTTTTCACAAAACCCACTTGGTTAGGATGGATAATACTTGGTAGTACCTTTTTGTAATCTTAAAGCTAAAATTTTTGTCAGTATTTTACAATCCAAATTTAGCAAACTTATAGGTCTATAGTCTATAGTTTGAGGGATCAGTTATATTCCTATCCATTTTGGGAATTAATGTTGTCAAAACCTCATTAAATGTTGGAGGAAACTTTCCTTTGAAGAATATTTCTTCATGTGCTTTCTTTAATATTGGGGAGAGAATATCTATGAATTCCTTATAATATTCTACAGGAAGGCCATCATCATTTCCCGGTGATTTCCCATTTTTCATATGTAAAATGGCTATTTTTATCTTCTCTGTTATTGGGGATTTCAACCCTTCAGCCATCTCCGCCTGCAACTTGGATACCTCTACATTCATCAAAAACTTTTAATTCCTCCTGCTCTGCGTTTATAGATACCGTTGAACTGTACAATTTTTTTATAATACTGATGAAAAACCTCACTTACTGGATGAAGTTAGTTTATCCCCCTGTTTAATTAGTGGAATCATATTGTAAATACATTTTTCTTTCAATTGCCTGGCGAGGAGTTTGCCTATTTTTTCACCCCCTTTGTAGAAACTGGACTTTAATCGGTACAACACATACTCTGCCTCCTTATTATAAATATCCTATAACCGAAATTTAAACTTAAAAAGTTCTTGATACATTGAGTCCGAAAAAACTTCTGATAACTTAGTTTCTTTTATTTTAATTTCTTTTTCCATTTCTTGAATCTTGTTTAACTTATCCCTATTCTTTTTAGCTGCTTGTGCAATCAGTTTCCCTCTCACATATGCTTTGGAGGCTTCCCGCACCACTGAAATGTCTTCTGTGCTACCCACATTGACCTCTAAAAATGACTTAAGGTCCTCCTCTAACCTTTTTTTTAAAAACTTGATCTTGTAGTAACAATCTATTCATTCTCCATCTTCCTTTCCTTTCAACATCACAGTCTATATTGATGCTTAGTTCAACTGTGGCATGATCTATGAGGGCAATTGTATTAATGTTACAGTTTACGACCTTAATTTAAAGGGAGGTTGCCATCAAAAAGAAATCAATTCTGGAGTGGGATTTATGATGATGTGAGAAAAAAAAGTATATTCTCTATAATTAGGATTGGTCAGCCTCCATATATCTATAAGGCCCATATCTTTGATTAACATGTGGATTGCCTCTCTGTCTGGGGTCTTTATAGGACCACTAAGTTTACTTTTATCTACTACTGGGTCCATCACTTCATTAAAATCCCCCGACAAAATAATCTGACCTTCCATATTCCCTAGTATACTATTTACCTGATGGAAAAAATGAGGGTTTGACATATTAGGGGCATAAATGTTACATAAAACCATCTGGGAGCCTTCTATCAGTGCCTGGATATAAATTATCCTTCCCTCTTTATCTTTTGTCTGTTTGTGTTAGAGAAAACTTATATTTTTGTTAACTAATATCATAACTCCATTATGTTTACTGTTGAATGAACTATAGAAAATATGGCCCACCCATCCTTTTTTAAATTTTAAAACTTCCTCCCCCTCAAGTGTGTTTCCTAAATAAAAATTATATCTGCCTGATTATGTTTTAAATAGGAAAGTATTCTCCTCCTCTTAACTGGGTTTCCACATCCATTAATATTCCATGTCATGAATTTAACACATTTTTCACCATATTTAAATATTTACAATATTCATGTTACACTTTGATCCCCTGTCCAGTATATCCTAATTATAGTTTTTTTTTTTTGTGGATACCCTGACCACCTTTAACAACCAGTACAGATGCCTTCCTAATAAAACACAGAACTCTAGACACAAACACATCCCAGTGAACACCCAGAACAAAAGAAAAATCACCTCAAACGAAGAAACCCCAGGCTGGACCGCCACAGCCATTGTAACGGCTTAAACAAAAAAAAAATAGACAAAATAAGAATTGTCCCATCCGTGGATTATGCAGACACTCTGCCCACTGCTGTCCTCCTTCCCTCCGGCTCTGTAGCCCAGCTCCGAACCCACAAGTTCACAGTTCTCGATACATTTTTGTTTCCTGCATTTAATGTTCACAAAGCCCACCTTGCTCCTTATTGAATTATGCTTCACCTCCAACCCGACATCTCTCGTTGACAAACTTCTCTGTGGCAGCTGCTGTGGTGCGCTCATTCTTCCCATCCCGTCTGAGGCGCAGTGTTGCCGGAAACACCAGCATGTACCGCACGTTAAGCTTCATAAGTTTTCTTTTCACAGATGTAAATGTTTTCCTCTTCTCCACTAGCTCTTGGGTCATATCTGGAAACGGGGAGAGTCGGCATCCTTCCCATTCAATGCCACGTTTTGCCTTAGCAGCATTAATCACTTTATCTCTTGCCGACTGCCTCAGGAAACGGATCAACACTGCTCTGGGTGGCCTGCCTGCATTAGGCACAGGTACCAGGGTCCGATAAACCTGTTCAATCTCCAGTTCCTCACCATTTTCAATACCGAGGCATTCCAATATGATTTTTTTTTTTTTTTTTGCACACAGCTCAACAATGTCCCATTCTTCCTATGTATTTCTTCAAGCCCCATTAAACATACGTTATTCCTCTTGCTGTAATTTTCCAGGGCTTGTATTCAACTCTGCATGGCCTCCATCAGTTTGGCCTGGTTACTCCCATCACTCACCAGCCTGTCAGAGGTTTCCTTCAAGTGGGTGATGTGTGCCTCAGCTTTGTCCAGTCTCACCTGCGAGGCCGCTACTGCCGTCTTCAACTCCAACACTGTTTCTTTAATGGTTGACACGTCTGTTGCTACGGCTCATAAAGTAACATTCATTTTAGTAATTTCTTCAAATAATTTATTGAGTCTGGCCGTCTGTGTCGGTGGGTTTGATGGGGATTCGTTGTTCATTGCATCGTCCTCTTGTGCAGGGCTTTTTCTGCTAGCCGTGCGGCCTGTAGTCCTGAAATATTTTGACATGGCCATGAACTTTAAATTATCTTTTTTACCACTTCGAGAAGAAAAATACGTCTAACTGCAGCGCTATAGCTTAAAATTATTGAAGTAGGAACCGTAAAATTATCCCATTTAATGTGTTTAGTTTGTGGGCTTGTCGGAGATCAGCTAGAGAGCCGCCATTACGTCCAGTGACTCCACGTGACCTCCCCAAGTCCTTATTGTTGGAGATTTTAATATCTACAGTATGTGTGCTGTCCGGATAAGCCACTGGTGAATGACTTTTTAAACCTTATTTATTCTTTTAATTCGGAACAGTTTTTACCTGGTGGACCTACACATGAATACGGGCATACATTAGACCTTGTTCTTTGACATGGTTTGTGTTTAAGATAAGATAAGATAAGATAAGATAAGCCTTTATTAGTCCCACAACGGGGAAATTCCAGGATTGCAACAGCACAGGGATAGCAACACTCAGAGCAACAATCAGAAGGCAAGAAAAAACAAGCAAGCAAGAGCAGCTAATATACATATGTACATATTACTATAAAATATATATATACACACACACACACACACAGACACACAGTGCAGAGCATTGTAGCTGGATGGAATAAATATATGAATATATGAACACACAGTGCAGAGCATTGTAGCTAGATGGAATAAATATGTAAATATATAAACACCCACAGTATGGAGCATTGCAGCTAGGTGGAATAAATATGCAAGTATATAAACACACACAGTGCGGAGCAATGTAGCTAGATGGAATAATATGTAGATATATAAAAACACAGTGCGGAGCATTGTAGCTAGATGGAATAAATATATAGATATATAAATATAAACACACCCAGTGCTGAGCATTGTAGCTAGATGGAATAAATATGTAAATATATAAACACACACAGTGCGGAGCATTGTAGCTAGATGGAATAAATATATAGATATATAAATATAAACACACCCAGTGCAGAGCATTGTAGCTAGATGGAATAAATATGTAAATATATAAACACACACAGTGCAGAGCATTGTTGCTAGGTGGGATGAAACAGCATAACCGTCTATTTAGTTATCCTACATGGTATGATTATGTGCCCATACATATTCTCACCCTCCATAGCGACCGGTATGTTCCTAGTTGTATGCCGGAGAGGACCATTGTGTAAGTCTATTGCATCTTTTGCATTCAAAAAAAAAACAAAAAAAAACAACTATTAGTTTGTTACGTCTTTTTGCTATCTCTGCGAGCAGCCCTGCTTAGGTTGTACAGTCTGACAGCCGTTGGTAGGAAGGACCTACGAAACCTCTCGGTTGTGCACCTGGGATGATGTAGTCTGCTGCTAAATGAGCTCCTCAGTGCATCCAGTATGTCCTGCATAGGGTGGAACTCGGACTCCAGCAGAGATGACAGTTTAGCCACCGTCCTTCTCTCTCCTATCTCCTCCATCGGATCAAGGCGTTGCCCCAGGACAGAGCTAGCTTTCTTAATCAGTTTGTTCAGTCTCTTCCTATCGGCTGCAGTAATGCCACTGCCCCAGCAGACCACTCCAAAAGTGATGGCTGATGCCACCACCGTGTCATAGAATGACTTCAGCAGCGCCCCTTGTACACCAAAAGACCTGAGTCTCCTCAGCAGGAACAGCCTGCGCTGTCCCTTCTTGTAGAGTGCGTCAGTATTGTGTGACCAGTCTAGTTTATTGTTCAGATGAATACCCAGGTACTTGTAGGATGTCACCATCTCGATGTCTGTTCCCTGTATATTTACTGGTGCTGTGAGGGGCTGCCCATGCCTGCGGCAGTCCACCACCAGCTCCTTAGTTTTCCTCGCGTTGATCTGGAGGCAGTTCCGATGGCACCAGTCCACAAAGTCCTGGATAAGCCCTCTGTACTCAGCTTCATCTCCGCTGGAGATGAGACCAACGATCGCAGAGTCATCAGAGAACTTCTGTAGATGGCAATGTGTTGTGTTGTGTGAGAAGTCCGCAGTATAAAGAGTGAACAAGAAGGGAGCCAGCACCGTTCCCTGGGGGGCCCCCGTGCTACTGATGATCGTGTCGGAAACACAGTCCCGGGTTCTCACAAACTGAGGCCGGTTCGTGAGGTAGTCCAGGATCCATGATGACAGGTGCTGGTCCACCCCTGCGCGCAGCAGCTTGTCCTTCAGGATCATCGGTTGGATGGTGTTGAAAGCACTGGAGAAGTCAAAGAACATGATCCTCACCATATTCCCGGGCTTCTCCAGGTGGGACAGAGAACGGTGAAGGAGGAAGATCACCGCATCCTCCACCCCAATGCCATGCTGGTAGGCGAACTGGAGTGGATCCATCGCTGGTTCCACCAGGGGGCGGAGATGAGCAAGGAGCAGTCTCTCCAGGGTCTTCATCAAGTGGGACGTCAAGGCCACCGGTCTGAAGCTGTTCAGGTCTTTGGGGTGGGAAGTTTTTGGTACAGGTACCACACAAGATGTTTTCCACAGCTGTGGTACCCTCCCCAGTTTCAGGCTCATGTTGAAGATATACGTCACAATCCCACACAGCTGGTCTGCACAGGACTTGAGGAGCTTTGCGCTGATGCCGTCCGGTCCCGACGCCTTCCTCGCCTTGATCTTCCTCAGCTCCGTCCTCACCTGGGTCTTGGTCAGGGTCAGGATGGGGGGCTGTGTGTTGGGAGTGGGGGGGGGTGTCGGTGGAGTGGGGAGTGGGTAGCAGGACTTGATTTCTTAGAGGCAGCAGTGGTTGTTGTGCAGACAGGGGGGAGGGCGGTTGGTCAAATCTATTGAAAAACAGATTCAGGTTGTTCGCCCACTCCCTGCCCCCCGTGGCCTGGGGGGAGGTATTCTGGAGCCCCGAGATGGTTTTGAGGTTTCTCCAGACCCCGCTGATGTCGCTCTGTTGCAGCTTGTCCTCCATCTTCTTCCTGAAGCTGTCCTTGCCTTCTCTGATCTTTCTCCTCAGCTCCCTCTGTACGGACTTCAGCATCTCCCTGTTCCCCGACCTGAAGATCCTCTTCTTCTCTCTCAGAAGTGTTTTTATCTCAGGGTTGATCCAGGGTTTGTTGTTTGAGTGACGCCGTATGGTCTTGGTGGGAACGGATTTGTCCACACAGAAGCTGAGGTAGCCCGTGAAGGTGTGAATGAGGCCATCGATGTCCTCACCATGTGGATCGCAGAGCTGCTTCCAGGCAGTGGCTTCAAAACAATCCTTTAGAGTGTCCATTGTCTCCTCAGACCATAACTCCACAGTGTGCATGGCCGGAGGTTGTCTGTGCACTAGGGGTTTGTACACCGGTCGGAGATGAACCAAGTTGTGATCCGATCTCCCAAGTGGGGGGAGTTGTGATGAGGTGTACGCCTCCTTAGTGTTTGCGTAGAACAAATCCAGTGTTTTATTGTCTCTAGTGTGGCATGTGACATACTGGGTGAAAGTGGGCAGAATGGGAGACAGTGAAACGTGGTTGAAATCGCCTGAGATGAGGAGAAGAGCATCTGGGTGTTCTGTCTGCAGCCTGCTGGTTACTGAATGGATGACGTCACGCGCTGTCCCAGCGTTCGCCGTCGGATTTGCATAAACAACAATGCAGATCACGTGTGAGTGTTCTCTCGGGAGATATGTAGGCCTCATGCTAACAGCTAGCAACTCAATGTCTTTGCTGCAGTGTCGTTGTTTAACCTGGAGATTGATGATGTATTTTCTGACCATATGCCTATTTTATTTGATGCTGCCTTCTCCTGCACCAAAGTTAAAACCCGTGCCCCTGCTTGCCGCTGTAGAATTTTTAACCCCTCCACTGCTGGTCAGTTTTCTGCTTTTACCCAGCTCTGTGCTCCTCCAGATTTTACTTCTTCTGATATGGAGGACCTCAGTTCCTGGTTTTACCAAACTGCCCTGGACTCTGTGACTCCATTAAAAATTAAGCAACCCAGAGCCAAACTTGAGCCATGGTTTAATGACAGAACTCGGGCAGCCAGAAGGGAATGCCGCAAAGCTAAGCACAGGTGGAAGAAGGACAAGCTGCAGGTATCATTTCAAATTTTAAAGGACTGCTGGCATCTCTACCAGAATTGTTATATTATTGCAGCGAACTGTTATGACCCACGTGTGTTACTTAAAACTATTGATTTTGTTCTTAATGCCTCACAATCTGTCAGTATGGAAGCATCTTCTTTAATATGCAGTGACTTTTTACATTTCTTTATTGATAAAGTCACCACCATTAGGGCTCTCATCCCAGCTTCTAGCTCTGACTCATCTGTGTCTGTCCCTTGCTCTGCTGTTTTCAGTCAGTTTGAGCCTGTGACCCTGCAACAATTACAGGATGTGGTTGATCATATTAAGCCCTCAGCCCTCCTTGATTTTTTTTTTTTTTTTTTTTTTTTTTTTTTTTTAAGAAGTCTTTCCTAGCATAGGTCAGTCAGTTTTAACAATTTTAAACGACAGTTTATCTTCTGGTGTGGTTCCTGTAAATTTTGAGCATGCAGTAGTTAAACCCTTGATTAAGAAATCTGGTCTTGACTACACTGTGTTGGCTAATTTTAGGCCAATCTCCAGGCTGCCTTTTATTTCAAAAATATTGGAAAAAATAGTTTATTTCCAGTTGAAGGCTTTTTTTGGATAAACATGATATCCTGGAGGTGTTCCAGTCTGTTTTTAAAATCCTACATAGTACAGGGTCGGCATTATTAAGGGTTGTTAATGACATCCTTTTGATGTCTGATTCCAGTGATTATATGGTTCTTGTTCTGCTAGACCTAACCGGTGCTTTTGATACAGTGGACCATGATATTTTAATTTCTCGCCTGCTGCATCTTGTGGGTATTTCTGGTACCACATTGGAATGGTGCAGGTCCTATTTAACTGATAGAACCATGTGTGTAAGCCTTGCTGGCTCTGAATCCTCCTCTGCTTCCTTGTCATGTGTGGTCCCACAGGGCTCAATTTTAGGGCCCCTGCTCTTTTCACTTTATCTGCTTCCACTGGGTTCAATTCTTAGAAAGCGTGGGATCTCCTTCCACTGTTATATTGATGACGGTCAGGTTTATGTTTCATTAAGGCAGAAGGAGGCTTTTTCAATCATATCACTTCTTGAATGCCTTAATGTCATTAAAGATTGGATGGCAGTGAACTTAAGTTTTAATGAAAAGAAGACAGGAGTGATTGTGTTTGGACCCAGTGGCTCCTGTGAGCGCCCCCCCCCCCCCCCGTTGACCTGGGCCTCTTGGCAGGATTTGGTGAAGCTACGGTTACTAATCTGGGTTTTAAGATGGACAGTGGTTTTAAATTAAGATAAACTTTTATTAGTCCCACAGTGGGGAAATTAGATTGTCAAATTGCTGCAGTAGTGAAGAGCAGCTTTTTTCATTTAAGGCAATTGGTAAAGGCTAAACCCATCCTTTCTAAACACCACTTTGAAACAATAATCCATGTCTTCATCACATCTTGGCTGGATTACTGTAATGCACTTTATTTTGGAGTGAGTCAGTCTTCCCTCTCATGCCTCCAGTTGGTTCAGAATGCTGCTGCACGTCTTTTAACTGGAACACGTAAGAGGGACCACATTACACCCATTTTAGCTTTCCTTCACTGGCTGCCTGTGCACTTTAGGGTTCATTTTAAAATTCTTGTATTTGTTTTTAAATCATTGAATGGCCTTGCACCGCCTTGCCTCTCTGAGCTTCTTCACTTTTACACTCCTGCTCGGTCTCTCAGGTCAGCTGATCAGCTGCTCCTGGAGATACCAAGATCGAAGAGGAAGCTTAGAGGGAATAAAGCTTTTTCTGTTTCTGCTCCTAAACTGTGGAACAGTCTTCCTTTGCCTATTAGACTGGCTCCTTCACTGTCCATTTTTAAAACTTATCTTAAAACTCATTTTTACTCCTTGGCCTTCAACCCAGCATGAGACATTGATTTTACTTGTTTTATTGCTTTTATTATGTGATTGTCATTTGTACCTGTTTTGTTTTATACTTTTATAGTTGCATTTTATTGTTGTTTATTTATTTTTGTCTTACATGTCCTTCGCATTTGATCTATTCCTGATGTACAGCATTTTGTATCAGCTGTAGTTGTTTTTAAAGTCTTTAGAAATAAAGTTGGATTAGATATATGAGCCTCACTGCCCACTTCATTGATTAAGATTGGAATTTGAAAAGCAAATGTCTTCAAACTTTGCTGAAGACCATATAGGTGAAGTGATATAGGACTGACTGAAGTACTTGCATCCTGGAGACTGAGTGAAGACAAACAAGTCTGCATCACGACAGACAGTGGGACAAAGGCTGCAGTGCTTTGGGCATGTACTTCACTCAGCTATCGGTAAGTTGATGAGCAGAATATTATAAAATAGTTATATTTTATGTTTTATAATTATTTGAAATACAGTTGTATAATGTTCTACACTACATTTGTCAAGTTCAATTTCTGACAGAAAATAAATATTTAAAATTAATCTTGTTATAGCTTCACATCTCACTTAAGAGTAAGAAGGAACCTTTAAGATTGACAGAAATAGTGATTTGATTCATATTGCAATATACAGTATATCGATATTGATCAATATGGAAAATTATTGTGACTGTAATTTTTTCATGTCGCCCAGCCCTACTCAGAGCAAATTTGAACACGTGTATATATTGGATCATTTTGTTTTCACACAACCAAAGTGATGTCATTAATGGATTTTGTGCCTTTTGAGCAGATTTTGAGTGTTGTAATCAATTAATAATTTTTTTTTTTTTTTGATTGAACAAGCATTTTCTACAAGATTTTAAGACTTGGTTTTAGTTCTTCATAATCAGACATCCGAACATGTTAATAAAATAATTAGACAACTTGTTCAATTCCAAATATACACAAGATTTGACTGTCAAAGCACTTTCCAAACAGTGCCATCCATCCGGAGGTCCAGGCCGCGGAGGGAGCAGTTCAAGCAGAGAAGCCCAGACTTCCCTCTCCCCAGCCTCCTGTTCTAGCTCTTCAGAGAGGATACCAAGGCATTCCCAGACCAGCTGGGAGACGGTCTTTACAACAAGTCCTGGGTCGGCCCCGGGGTCTCCTCCCAGTGGGACGTGCCCGAAACACCTTAAGTGGGAGGCGTTCAGGAGGCATCCTGATTAGATGCCCAGACCACCTCAACTGGCTCCTTTCTATGTGGAGGAGCAGCGGTTCTACTCTGAGCCTCTCCCGGATGACTGAGCTTCTCACCCTGTCTCTAAGGGTGAGTCCAGCAATCCTACGGAAAAAGGTCCTTTCAGCCACTTGTATCCGCAATCTCATTCTTTTGGTTATTATCCAAAACTCGTGACCATAGGTGAGGGTAGGAACATAGATTGACCGGTAAATCGACAGCTTTGCCTTAGAGCTCAGCTCCCTCTTCACCACAACAGACCGGTACAACATCCACATCGCTGCAAATGCTGCTTCGATCCATCTGTCAATCTTTGGCTCCATTCTCCCCTCACTCGTCAATAAGAGCCCTAGATACTTAAACTCCTCCACTTGGGGCAGGAGCTTGTCCCTAACCTGGAGAGGACAATCCACCTTTTTCCGGCTGAGGACCATGGACTCAGACTTGGAGGTGCTGATTCTCATCCCAGCCGCTTCACACTCAACAGCAAACCATCCCCATAAGACCTATAGCTCATTGCTGGATGAAGCCAACAGGACAACATCATCTGCAAACAGCAGAGATGAGATCCTGTGGTTACCAAGCATGACACCCTCCGTTCCCTGGCTGTACCTAGAAATTCTGTCCATAAAAATTATGAACAGTATCGGTGACAAATGGCAGCCCTGGCGGAGTCCAACTGTCACTGGGAATGAGTCAGACCGAGTGTTGGCAATATGAACCAAGCTCTGACAGGGGTCGTATAGAGACTGGATAGCTCATAACAACAAGCACGATACCTCATACTCCCGAAGCACCCCCCACAAAAAACCCCGGGGGACACAGTCAAATGCCTTCTCCAAGTCCACAAAACACATGTAAACTGGTTGGGCAAACTCCCATGAACCCTCAAGGATTCTCGAGAGATGAAGAGCTGGTCTGATGTGCCACAGCCAGGCTGAAAACCACATTGCTCCTCCAGAATCTGAGGTTCGACCAACGGTCAGACTGTCTTCTCCAGTACCTTGGTATAGACCTTCCCAGGGAAGCTGAGGAGTGTGATCCCTCAAAAATTGGAACACACCCTCCGGTCCCCCTTCTTGAAGAGAGGAACCAACACCCCGGTTTGCCATGCCAAAGGCACTGTCCCCGACCTCCATGTAATGTTGCAGAGGCATGTCAACCATGACAGCCCTACAACATCCAGGGCCTTGACGTACTCGGGGCGAGTCCCTTCCACCGAAGAGTTTGGTGCATAGGCACAAATGATCGTCAGGACCCGTTTTCCAACCTGAAGGCATGGGGAAAACTCCAATATCGAGGCAGCAAGGTGGGGGGATACAAGAATATCCACCCCTGCTTGCCGCCTCTCACTCGGGGCAACTCCAGAAACAATGATCATCACTAAATATCACTGTGATCTTTTTTTCTCTGAAGAACGTTGTCAGAATATGGAAGACACAGCCAGTTTTTAGCTCATTCCAGTGAAGGTGAAATGAGCTACTACAGTGGCACTGTGTCTGTCCATCTTTCCGTTTGTCCACAGTTCCTGAGGATTACTCTTCCTCTGTCAAATTGCTCTGATGCTCATCAAACTCACAATGATCATATATGGGTCTACATCCAGGTTGTGATAAAGGTCAAAAGTGAGAGGCCCTAAGAGTACCTTGCCATGTGTTCATCAGGTGGAAATGAGCTACTCTGTGTGTGGTTACTTTGTTGTTCTTCACTGTGTCCTTTGCTTAACCAAAGTTCGCTCATGTTTAAGAGTGGATTAGCATTTAAATCTCAGATGTTTTTTTTTCCCCTAATGCTCTTCAGTAAAAATTTCAAAAGCTTTCCATATAATAGAAGTATTAATGGTAACTGAATATGTTGCAGTTCGGTTAAGCCTCTCTAGACTTTTTTTGAAATCCTCACCAGACACATACCTATGATACGTACCTATTGTCACTGCATGCTATTGACTGAACTCTGTTGAAGGTGAAACCACAGAGTGTATCACAGAATGCTGTAATTACCAACAGGGCCCTTGCTCAGGGGAAGCTCCCACTTCAAACTCTCACACATTAAAGGTCTTGACTGTATGGTCTCTGAAAATGATCAGAGAGAAGAGAGGGGAAGTGTGAAAGGGAGGAGGCTGTATGATTTGAGGAAATGAAAGCAAGGAGGTCGAAAGAGGTAAGACAACAGGGTTAAATAAGGTGTGACAGAGATCATCCTGCGCAGTTCGCCCAACACGGGACACGAACCCGCGACCTCTCAGTCAACTACACAGTTCGAGCATGGGAGACACAGCACGATCGCGCTGAGCTAAAGGTCCGACCGATAGCTCAGCGCTACCGATACTGTATGAGGCTTTGGGAGGGAGGTTTTACTAACGTTCTACGCCGAACAGTACTAGTTGGCATCCGTTACACTCTCCCCCTTAAACCTCACTCCCATCCCGGGTTCACGGCACCATTGTGACAGAGATCATCCTGCGCAGTTCGCCCAACACGGGACACGAACCCGCGACCTCTCAGTCAACTACACAGTTCGAGCATGGGAGACACAGCACGATTGCGCTGAGCTAAAGGTCCGACCGATAGCTCAGCGCTACCGATACTGTATGAGGCTTTGGGAGGGAGGTTTTACTAACGTTCTACGCCGAACAGTACTAGTTGGCATCCGTTACAAAGGCAAAGAAGAGTTTCAAAAAAAAAAAAAAGATTTCACCAACAGAAACAAAGCACTGGGCAAAGAGATGAAGGTGACAACTTCCACAGAGCATACTGTAGCAAAACCTTTGTCTCATGTTTCAGGATTGTTTCATCCTGCCAACCTTCCTGCTCTTCTTCCCTCCCCCACCTCTACAGTCTTTCCCTTCCACTTCATGTGGGAGTTTAATCTTTTGCATAGAGGTAATGGGAGAGTGGAAGAATGGAGTTTGGTGATCAGGAAGCATTTCTCAGATTAATTCCAAACAGAGAGACAAAGATGTAGATTGATGCTCAAACCCTAAAGACAGGTGGAGGCAGGATGAATGAGGCAAAGAATGGAGTCGAGATTGGAGGAAAGTGAAAAATGGGACAGGGAGCAAAATGGTTGTGGAAGGGACAGATGTGTGGAAGAGACGGCATGAACCCAAAGAGAATGAATGATCACCACAGAATGAAACAAAGATGGAAAGCAAGAATGAGACCTCAGTTCATACAGGAGAAAGCAGTGGCTCAGCTGAGTCATATTTACCTCAAGGCAGACAACAGGGTTATTAATACTGATAATCTATCCTTTATAGAAGGGGTGTAGGACGTACAGTTATGCTTTTTGTTGCAGCAGCAAATAGATTATCTTTCAAAAGGTAAAACATGATGAAGATTGAGGAACATTTGCATTCACTCAATCTCTTTAAGATTTAACATTTTGGCACCATTCATAATTTTCAGTATGTGAAACAATGGATCCTTAATGTTTAATGCAGCACTGTTTTTTTAAAGCACTTTATAGAGCTGGAATACACAGAATTAGCCTTTTTACTTCTCCTTCTCATGAGTGTGGATTTCATTTGGCCCTGCAAGAGCAGTAGTAGGCTGAAATGCTAATGGCATGTAGCTGTCTAGAAACTGTAGATTAGGACTGAAAGGAGTGTTAAACACTAGTAGTGTTTAAAGGAAGAGGCACTGGAATGAGCCGCTGCGAAGAAGATTGTTTAATCTCAGTGGAAAATGGTGCTTTAGCATTTAAACGCTGTTGAATTTTGACTAACGTATGTCACCGACATGTCATTAACACCTCTGGGAACTGTGGCATGGATAAAAGCCATAATGTGTTTCCTTTAAATTTTTGCATACATGCTTGCTGTAATATAGCCATACTGATAATCAGAATTTCACTTTTCAGCCATATTTCCTATTTATAGCATTTTGCATTGTATTGCCATTATCTTAATTTTTTGTGCACATACCCTTGAAATATTGCATCTGGTTTTCTCACTCTGTTAGTAACTCATCCTGGCTCACAAAAGGGCTTTGGGCAGGAGTCTGAAACCTTTGCCAAACAAAGAGACATTTTTTCCCATCTCCCACTAAAATAAAAGTGGCTGAGAGCCACAACAGCAATTTGACTTTTAAAATAAAGATAATGCTGCTTATAAAGTTCTATACTGTATATACACAGCTCTGAATATTATGTGGCATTAATGAATTCCTACTACAACAGTGGGGAAAAATTTCAAGCTTTTATATAATATGTACATGGTGTGAAAAAGTGTTTGCCCCCTTCCTGATTTCTCTCTTTTTTTTTTTGTATGTTTGTCACGCTTAAATGTTTCAGATCATCAAACAAATTTAAATATTAGACAAAAATAACACAAGTAAACACAAAATGCAGTTTTTAAATGAAGGTGTTTATTAAGGGTAAAAAAAAAAATCCAAACCTACATGGCCCTGTGTGGAAAAAATGATTGCCTCCCCCCCCCCTCCCCGTTAAAACATAAATTAACTGTGGTTTATCACATCTTTGGAAAAGGATTAAGTGGAAGAAGATGGATGGAAAGCTGAGTTCAATTTCTCTAGCTACACCCAAGCCTGATTACTGCCACACCTGTTCTCAATCAAGAAATCACTTAAATAGGATCTGCCTGACAAAGTGAAGTAGACCAAAAGATCCTCAAAAGCTAGACATTGTGCTGCGATCCAAAGAAATTCAGGAACAAATGAGAAACAAAGTAATTGAGATCTGTCAGTCTGGAAAAGGTTATAAAGCCATTTCTAAATTTCTGAAGCTTTGGGACTCCAGTGAACCACAGTGAGAGCCATTATCCACAAATGGCGAAAACATGGAACAGTGGTGAACCTTCCCAGGAGTGGCTGGCCGACCAAAATTTCCCCAAGAGCACAGCGACGACTCATCCAAGAGGTCACAACAGACCCCACAACAACATCCAAAGAACTGCAGATCTCACTTGCCTCAGTTAAGGTCAGTGTTCATGACTCCACCATAAGAAAGAGACTGGGCAAAAATGGCCTGCATGGCAGAGTTCCAAGACAAAAACCACTGATGAACATAAAGGCTCATCTCAGTTTTGCCAGAAAACATCTTGATGATCCCCAAGACTTTTGGGAAAATACTCTGTGGACTGATGAGACAAAAGTTGAATTTTTTGGAAGGTGTGTGCTCCCATTACATCCGGTGTAAAAAGTAACACAGCATTTGGAAAAGGAACATCATACCAACAGTAAAATATGGTGGTGGCAGTGTGATGGTCTGGGGCTGTTTTGCTGCTTCATGACCTGGAAGACGTGCTTTGGTAAATGGAACCATGAATCTGTCTGTCTACCAAAAAATCTTGAAGGAGAATGTCCGGCCATCTGTTCGTGACCTCAAGCTGAAGCACACTTGGGTTCTGCAGCAGGATAATGATCCAAAACACACCAGCAAGTCCACCTCTAAATGGCTTAAGAAAAACAAAATGAAGACTATGGGGTGGCCTAGTCAAAGTCTTGACCTAAATCCGATTGAGATGCTGTGGCATGACCTTAAAAAGGTGGCTCATGCTCAAACCCTCCAATGTGGCTGAATTACAACAATTCTGCAAAGATGAGGGGGCCAGAATTCCTCCACAGCGCTGTAAAAGACTCATTACCAGTTATCACAAATGCTTGACTGCAGTTGTTTCTGCTAAGGGTGGCCCAACCAGTTATTAGGTTTAGGAGGCAATTATGGAAAGAAATCAGGACAGGGCAAACACTTTTTCACACCACTCTGTGTGTGTGTGTGTGTGTGTGTGTGTGTGTGTGTGTGTGTGTGTGTGTGTGTGTGGGTAGCTTCATTCATGAAATAAAAGTATTACAAATATATTAAATTGTTTTGTGCTGAAAAAGTTTATATCTGAATATGTAAGTTTTTTGTATAGTTTTTAATTAGCACATTCATAAATTGTTTAAATCTGAAAAGTATCATCCATCTCTTACTTTCAACAATGATAACAAAGCTTTAGCTCCTGATATTTTAATAGAGACTACAGTTTTATATACTGTATAGAAGCTACTGTTCATCCTTTTTATGTTTCCTAATAATGCTCCTTATTCAGATCTATTAATAGAATTTAAATCTGTGTCCTTCACTTGTTCTCCAGACTCTAAATTTTATAACTAGTAGATTGGTTGTCTAATAACTTTTACATATTCTTCATTTATTTTGGAATAAAACGAAGAATTCTAAACAACTTTCTAAATAATATAACTTTTAAAAAATCATTTGGTGTAAGTTAAGCCAATTAGAAATAATTACAGCAGAGTGAGAAAAAAACATTTAAATTTTTTTTCTTCTGCTGAGCTAAATGTTAGTTATAATTTTTTTTAGAAAATGTAGCATTGATAGGCAGTCTGCACAGACTGTCCAAAACGCCACAGATAACAAATTATCTAAACAAAGCAGTTATTCTACAGACAAAAAAACAAAAACGTCCTTAAAATATAAGGCTGACCTCTTCATCACTGTCAGAAAATCTCTTTTCACTCATTTGAACTGCTTTTACTGTTTTTTTGTTTTTGTTTTTTTTTAATTTCTTTACAAATCATGAAGGGAAAACTGTTGGACTGTAGGCAGTGGCAGTCCTGGCTTGTATGACGCCCTGGGTGGACTGCCTCCCCACACACACATGCACATTTTTTTTTAAACTTTTTTAAAACTTTTTATTTATCTCATAAATGTCCAATTTTCTTACCAATTGGTGAGGTTTTTCTTGCAACTTCTTCCTGGCAAGTTTATTACTTTAAAAAAAAAAAGCTTTTGCCATGTTTCGCCTTCCCCCCCCTCATATTTTCATGATTTCTCTTACATAGTACATTTGCACCTACCCCCTCACTGATGGAGGCATCTCAGTAAATTAGAATGTCATCAAAAAGCTGATTAATTTCAGTAATTCAATTCAAAAGATGAAACTCATATTGTATAGATTCATTAGATTCATCAGAGTGATATATTCCAAGTGTTTATTTCTTTTAATTTTGATGGTTATGGATTACAGTTAATGAAAACACCAAATTTTGTTTCTCCAAAAATTAGAATATTACATAAAATGAATACTTTTTTTTTTTAATTCAAAGTCTGCACAGCCATGTACCAGGAAATATTAGAGCACTTCATGCTCCTGTCTGCTGACAAGTTTTATGGAGATGCTGATTTCATTTTCCAGCAGGACTTGACCCAACAATGCAGGTGAGCTGAAGGCTGCTCTAAAAGCAACCTGGGCTTCCATAACCCTTCAGCAGTACCACAGGCTGATCACCTCCATGCTACACTGCATTGATGCAGTAATTCATGCAAAAGGAACCCCGACCAAGTTCTGAGTGTGTACATGGACATAATTTCAGTCGGCCACTATTTCTGTTAAAAATCAATTTTTTAAAAATTAATTTTATGTCATATTCTAATTTTTTTGAGAAACTGAACTGGGGATTTTCATGAGCTTTTAAGCCATAACCATCAAAATTAAAAGAAATAAACACTTCAAATATATCACTCCGTGTGTAATGAATCTATATAATATAGGAGTTTCATTTAAAAAAAAATTAAATTACTGAAATAAAAAAAACAACTTTTCAATGACATTCTAATTTAATAATGAGATGCACCTGTACTACATTGTTCTATATAAACTATCCTTGCAGTCTCTGTGGGAATGGATGGTTTTAGCTCATTTTGCAGACAAGGGAAATGGCTTTTTTTTTTAATTTTTTGCATTTATTCATTTGAATGAAATTTGAATTATTTATTGAAAGAAATGGTTTTTTTTTAGATTTTTGCAAGATGCTTTTATTTTGAAGAGAGAATCATTTTTCAATGGAAGCTGCCCATTTTTTTTTTTTTGTCATTGACCTTTACATAATTAATGATGAAGACTATGGTCTCTTTGTGAGTTGATAATTTGTAATTTGTAGGGTATTAAATATGTCCATGAGCATTTAGATATTAAAGTAAAATAGATGCCAACTAAGTAAGATATAAAGTTTGCATATATTTTTAACAAATCTTATTTCATGTGCCCCTTTTTTTTTATCAATTTGTACCCTTGCCCCTCAAATGATCTTTGCACAGCCCTGAAATCACTTCATGTGGCCAGTAAACTGAAGCCAACTACAATACATTGGGGAAAAAAAATATTTCGTAACATAAGCTGTAATAACCAAATGTTGCCATTTTAGAGCTCAGCGTTTTAAAATTCAAACCACTGCATAATTTATGCAAAAAACCTTACTTTTAATGTTTTTTTTTCCTCCTTTGCTCCGCTTTGAATGTCTGCCATGCTGGAGTTCGATCTGTCGAGTAGGGCTGTCACGATGGAGTAATTTCCCCTGTGGTGACAGGGGATAGCTCAACACCATGAATGTGCAGTGTTATTCCAAATGTTTTTAGGACCCTGTGGTCTTGTAATTTAAACAGGGTTCATAACTTATGTGGCAAAAGATGGAAGCTGTGAGAAACTCGCTGCAGCTCCGCTTTCAACTTTATGTGCATGTGTGACAATTGTGCGGAGCTCCCGTCTTCCTAGGCATGAACTGCTGATTCTGTAAAAAAAAAAAAAAAACTCGCTCATTTTCATAAAGCAGTGGCAGTAACTCCAGTATTTCAACTACAGGGTGTGTGGACTGGTTGGAGACTGCATCAACATTCAGCATATTTAAACAGGACAGCCTCCATACAGGACCCTGCGTGGCTCTTGTCTCCATGATTTTTGGATTTTTGCCGCTGTCCGAAAAATCACGTTCAAACAAGCAATGCACTATGCAGTAGTTGTTTTGCTCTCGGAGCTCAATTATCAGGATCATAAACACTCCACTCAGAAGGAAATAACAGGCTCTGTGCCCTGTGTTACTGTTTCGGCTGTATTTAGCACTTCATTCAAATGCTTCCGCCACTAACTGCCTGCTGGAGTCCGTCTGGAGAGAGAGCATGTCCCACACGGTGCTGTGGAAGCTTCCACAGTACTGGGTGCAAACATGCAGTTGGCAATAAAAATACACTTAACATTTAACAATTTATTTAATAATCAGTAGGGGCACATAAGTGAACGAGATTTAGCCACACACACACACACACACACACACACACACACAAAAATGAACACCGTGGTTGTTGTGGTTGCTCGTTATTTTCCGCGGTAGGCTTGCCCATGGCATGGTACTACATAATTTCAGTTATTGCGACAGCCGTAATGTGGAGTCTGCCAGCCATAGACAGAGGGCACCAGAATCCTGCCTGTAGAGGGCGCCCATTTGCCACAAATACATTCTCAGCACAAATAATTATGACTCTTTTATTATTATTTTTATTTTTCTGATTCTCATGTCATCCCCAAAAGAATGGTGCCTTGGGCATCTGCCCACATTGTCCATATCTGAAACCACCACTGACTGCAGATCTTATTTTAGGCAAGTATATCCAGTTGACAGCGTTTCATAAATAAAGCACATAACAAACAGCCATTCTGAAAACTGAATCGCTATAGAGGGCTTTTATTTTTACATGATTCAGGAAGTATTGAGCTATGATGGTGAAAATGAATTCACACCACAACTTCGGTTATGTCTGGTGAATGTGGTATTTATAGCATAGATTACTAATTTTAAGGTTATTGACCAGAAATTCAAGGATTGTTTCTCATTTTTAAGGATAATTACATCTGCTGCCGTATGTCTCTGCACCTTACTGCATCCATTTGCACAAATGCCATACCTGCTGCTGTCTGTTATTGAAATATTGATCATGTGCAGTCCAATCTGTCACTATCTGCACCTACACTACCACAATGAAATATTACGGCTCTACTTTTTCTGTGTATAGGGTGTTATCGCTTATCTTTATTTACACTATGGGATTGCTGGGTTTTATCTTTATTTGCACTATGGGTAGCATTACTGTACATAGACTGCTGTTGTTGTTTTTCATCCTTATTTCTTTTCTTATATATTGCGCACACCACTAAGAGAGAGAGAAACGGCATTTCAATTCTTGTGTATGTCCAGTACATATAGAAGTATTGACAAATAAAAATCTTTGAATCTTTTTAATTAAGGCACTGATTTTCGATTATCACATGTAAGACTTTTTATGGCCCTGCAGAAACTAGTGAGGCAGCTGTTTTTTGTTTTGTTTTTTTTATGTTCTTGTGGAGAAATTCTCTCCACATAACAACCATACATGAATGCAAATCAGTCTGTCCACACAGAATTAAACTCTCTATTTTCCTCTGTGATTTTACATTTTTTTCTGTATTTGTCGATGTGTTACCGAGGGTGGGGGAGGATGAGCAGGAAACTGCTGCTCTCCATGCTTTCCACATGCACTGAGGAGAGGCTGAGCAGCTCTCTATCCATATGAGCCGCTGTTGGATGTGACGCAGTCATGCATGGTTGACAACATGATAAATAACTTAAAAATATATATATTTTACGTTCATAAAAGTACGAGTTTCCATTGAGAAATGTATCCAGTTGCAATAAAGAATGATTTGAAAAATAAAATAATTAAAACGAACATCATTAATTTCCATGTGTTTTGAGATATAACTGCAGGGAGCCATGTGGCCGCAGGTTGCCGATCCCTGGATGAGGGTTTTTTAAATCTTTTGCTTGCAGGAGGTCCTTTCCACATGGAGGTGGTGTAGAGCAGTGGGGTGTTTTAATCTCTAAGTGGCAAGAAGTTATTTAGTTGAAAATTCCTTATAACTGTTAATCTCCTCAAAATATTGCTAAAATCTTGCATTAAAAGCACTCAATGGAAACTATTGGCAAGTGTCACTAAAACATTAAGAAATGAGACCTGTTGCAATGTAGATTTTTTTTAAAAAACTGTTTCTCATCTCAATTGTAATACTCCCAACAGTGTCTAGCGGTTGTCATTAAAACACTTTGGATGATTCAATTTTGATGTGGGGGAAAAGGCCAAAACACTGTAGGGAATGTATGTTTACTGGAATTGTTTTTTGATAATTAAGAAATGCGACCTAATTTGCAAATGGAATGAATCTTTGATTTTGACTGTTATTTGATGGTATGAGTGACACATTTAGGGTTGGCTTTTCTAAAATTTGCGAAATGGAACTTTTGGGTTGTCGGGGTTTGGTGGCACAATATATATATTTTTTTCTTCTTCATAGCGTAATCTGCAGTCCCTGAACCATGAACTCCATAACCTTTAAACTACGCTTTCCAGGAAATACTTGCATGTATAAATGAAGCGACAGCAGCAACACCACTTGTTTATCATTTGCTGTGCATAACTGATTACAGCTTTAAACTGTAAAAGCGATTTAAAATCAGTTTTGCTTGTGATTTAGTCAAACTGGACAAATCTGGAAACTTCATACAGTGTATGGCACTTTTGCCCATCAATTTGAGTCTTTATTTTGTACTGTATGTGTTTGGTGCATATGTTGTTTTTTTTTTCCCTCTGTGTCGACGATTAGCCTCATAAATATGGGAAGTCATGTTTATTAATGCAGCAGCGTACTCTTCACATTCTGACTGGCACTCATTAACTCTGGATCAATGAGTAACTGATTAACATGAACCATTCAGAGCAGTGAATTACCATCAGTTCACTTAGTAGAAAATGAGGAATGGGGGCTAGGAGAGAAAATGCAGAATCATAATTATAGTTTAATCTTTGATAGATTAGTAAATGGATTTCTCTGCATGCCGTTGATTGATTCACGATGGCAAATGCTAGACTCCTTGAGCCTTGATGGTGAACAGCTCGATAACTGCTGAATCAGATTAAATGCATGCAGCTTCCAGAATGTAAGGATATGTTTTTTAACAAGCTAAAAAAACCAAAATCTCAGAAAACCTCAAAACTTTTTACTAAAACACCGGAATACTGATTGACTTGAAAATGAACCAAAAAATTCCATTGCATATTCTCAGGGGTTTTCTTGGTGCAAGAATGGATCTTCTCCTGATCTTCTGGCGGTTGAGGGGTGAACAGATTTTTGCATACCATCGGACATTGTAAATTAGGTTTCTACATCAGTTTATTCCCTAGTTAAAATGAATACAGAATAAGTGAATTTAATTAGTTTTGACATAGTTAAATTTATATCCTGTAAAAGCCCTAATTCATCTGTCTGATTAGATAATTTTATTGGATCGATAGTGTATTATCACTAATTCGTTAATGTTATTTACTGTTTCCATCAATGGACTAGTAGACTAGTAGGAGTAGGAAATCTTATGGTCATTTCCACATTAAAACTAGAATTTTCAAAATGTTTTTATCTTAAGTATTTTGAATATATTTTGTCAATATTATTATTATTATCATTATTATTATTGTTTCGGGTAGATGGTGGCTCGTCAACCTGGGAAGGTAGCCCATCTAGGGGAAGGTAAACCCTGATTTCAAACCTCTGCTGCCTTGCGGCATACCCGGTCACGGGAAAGGCTTCGGGAGTCAACCCTGAGGAAAAATCCGGAGTCGGAGCCCCTAAGGCAGTTCTATGTTGTGCTCAACATCGTTCTAGCAGCTCCTGCAACGGCGCTGGTGCCAAACTGTAGCAGCCCTGCTGTTCCTTTGGATTCATCAGTGACGTGGAGAGGGGGGACATGCTGCATGGGCAACATCTTGTCCTCCATATCTTCCTGCCCAGGCTTGAATCCTACCAACGCCCAACGCTGGAAGGTAGAACACCGGATCACTGGAGAGGACACTCCAGCTTCGCCTTTGGCGTAGACAAAACACGGGGAATGACAGTTACCGGTTATAAGCCACTGCACAATTGGTGTAGAGCGTGGCGCCAGGGGTTGTTCCCGACGGTGGGAGGGATCATCAGATCTCACTGGACAGCTACCGCCCGCCTCAAGCTGGGCAGCCCCCAGCCAATAAGGTGTTGTCCCGCCACAGCTTGCTTTCCTCATTGGGTGCATGGGGATAAGGAGAAATCCAAACAGCAGGCTGAGAACCTTCGCACCAGGCAAGACAATAAAACAAAAGAGACCAACTCTAAAACTGGGGAACTTGGAACGTCCGCACTATGATGACAGGACTCGCTGCTAACCTAAAGGACATCAACGACACCAGGAAGACTGCCATCATCAATAATGAGCTGAAGAGACTGGGAGTGGATATCGCCACTCTCCAGGAAACACGGTTAGCTGATGCAGGCACACTGAGAGAGAAGGACTACATGTTCTACTGGCAGGGAAAGGGCAGTGACGAACACAGGGAACACGGAGTGGGCTTCGCAGTGAAGAACACCTTGCTGAAGATGGTGGAACCGGGCAGCACTGGCTCTGCACGACTCCTCACCCTCCGCCTGAACACCACTGAAGGCCCAGTCACCCTCATCAGTGTGTATGCTCCAACACAGACAGCCACACCAGAGGCAAAAGACGAGTTCTACGAGAATCTCGCAACAACTGTCAGGATCATCCCCAACTCTGAACAACTCATTCTCCTTGGAGACTTCAATGCCAGAGTGGGTGCTGACCACGACTCCTGGCCCTCCTGTCTTGGACCTTTTGGCATGGGCAGAATGAACGACAACGGACAGCGGCTGCTCGAGTTCTGCACATATCACGATCTGTGCATCACAAACTCGTTCTTCAAGACCAAGCCCCAACACAAGGTTTCCTGGCAACATCCGCGCTTAAAGCACTGGCACCAGCTAGACTTGATCCTGACCAGGCGCACCTCACTGAAGAACATGCTAATCACCCGTTCATTCCAGAGTGCAGATTGCGACACAGACCATTCATTGGTGTGTTGCAAGGTCAAGCTGCAGCTGAAGAAATTCCATCGTGCTAGACAACCTGGAAAGGCACGGATTGACACCAGCAAGATGGCCCAACCAGAACTTGTTGAGCAGTTTGCCTCCACCTTTGAGAAGGAACTTGGTGTACCACAAGGAGGAGAATCTGCAGAGCAGAAGTGGGAAGAGCTGCGAAACACCATCTACCACACAGCCTTGGCTACCTTTGGGAGGAAGACCTCGAAGTCACAGGACTGGTTTGATGCCAAGTTGACCGAAATGACCCCCGTCATTGAAGCCAAGCGCTCAGCACTTGCTGAGTACAAGAAGTACCCAAACGAGAAGAATCTCCAGATTCTCAGGGCTGCGAGAAGCAAAGTTCAGCAGACTGCTCGGCGCTGTGCCAACGAGTACTGGACTCAGCTCAGCCAAGACATTCAAACCGCTGCCATAACAGGGAACATCCGTGGTATGTACGATGGCATCAAGAAAGCACTTGGTCCGGCTCAGAGCAAGACGGCCCCCCTCAAATCTTCCACTGGGGAGATGATCACAGAGAAGAACAAGCAGATGGAGAGATGGGTGGAACACTACTCCGACCTCTACTCTAGACAGAACACCGTGACACCGTCAGCCCTTGATGCCATCGACTGCCTGCCATCCATGGACGAACTTGACGCCAAGCCAACCATCGACGAACTCAGTAAGGCCATTGATAGCTTGGCCGCTGGCAAGGCACCCGGCAACGACGGCATACCCCCTGACCTGATCAAGCACTGCAAGACCGCCCTACTGCTGCCATTGCATGATGTCCTCTGCCAGTGCTGGAAGGAAGGTGCCGTACCACAGGACATGAGGGACGCCAAGATCATCACCCTCTACAAAAACAAAGGGGAGAGAAGCGACTGCAACAACTACAGGGGCATTTCCCTCCTCAGCGTTGTTGGCAAAGTCTACGCACGAGTTGTTCTCGTTCGTCTACAGAAGCTTGCCGAACGTGTCTACCCCGAGTCTCAGTGTGGCTTCCGCGCTGAGCGATCGACGGTAGACATGATATTCTCCATCCACCAACTCCAGGAGAAATGCAGAGAACAGAACATGCCTCTGTACGTCGCCTTCATCGACCTCACCAAAGCGTTCGATCTGGTCAGCAGAGAGGGCCTTTTCAAGATCCTGCCAAAGATAGGATGCCCACCAAAGTTGCAAAGTCTCATCGAATCGTTTCACACCAACATGCAGGGGATAGTGCAGCACGATGGCAACGTCTCAGAGCCATTCAACATACGCAGCGGAGTGAAACAGGGCTGTGTACTTGCGCCAACCCTCTTTGGGATTTTCTTTGCTATGCTCCTGAGGCATGCCTTCAGCACAGCAACAGAGGGAATCTACCTACACACAAGATCTGACGGCAGGCTTTTCAACCTCGCCCGCCTGAAAGCCAGAACCAAAGTACGCGAGGCTCTAATCAGAGACATGCTGTTCGCAGACGACGCTGCAGTCGCAACCCACACACAGCAGGAGCTTCAGACCCTGATGGACCGCTTCTCCCAGGCATGCAAGGACTTCGGGCTTACCATCAGCCTGAAGAAGACTAACGTCTTGGCGCAAGGCACGGAAGCACCACCAACCATCACCATTGATGACTACAAGCTGGAGGTCGTGAATCAGTTCACGTACCTGGGGTCCACGATCAGCAACAACCTCTCCCTTGATACAGAGATCAACAAGAGGATTGGAAAATCAGCCTTCACACTCGCTCGCCTCACCACACGAGTGTGGGAGAATCCCAAACTCTCTGTCAAGACGAAGATGACAGTGTACAACGCCTGCGTCATCAGCACACTGCTCTATGGGAGTGAGACGTGGACAACATACGCCCGGCAGGAAAAGAGACTGAACTCCTTCCACTTGCGCTGCATTCGCCACATCCTGGACATATCCTGGCAGGACAAAGTGCCCAACACAGAAGTTCTGTCCCGCACCGGCCTTCCCTCCATGTTCACTCTACTTAGGCAGCGCAGGCTCTGCTGGCTAGGCCACGTTCACCGTATGGAGGATGGCAGAATCCCCAAAGACGTCCTCTATGGAGAACTGGCAACTGGCAGGAGAGACGTTGGCCGCCCACAGCTGCGCTTTAGAGATGTCTGCAAGAGAGACATGAAGGCCCTGGATATCAACACAGAGCGCTGGGAGGACCTTGCAACGGACCGCTCCAAATGGAGAGGCACCCTGACGAGACAGCTCAAGGCGGGTGAAGAGAGACTGACTGCTGCAGCAGATGAAAAAAGGACCCGCAGGAAGAACCGCCACAGACCCAGCAGCACGGAGACCACCCACAAGTGTGACCTGTGTGACAGGGACTGTCATTCGCGCATCGGCCTGTTCAGCCACAGGCGGTGCTGTTCCAGCAGAGTAGACGTTTAGGATTCTCTTCCATGGTCATCATAGACCGACGGAGGCCGACAACGATTATTATTATCATTATTTTTATTATTGTTAGAAAAATTCCTCTTAACCTTCAGTCAAAAACCAGGCTGGATCAGAGTTTCAGCAAAGTTAATTACACTGGCCAGTGGAGAACAATACAAAAATAGTCTCAGAGCCTATTCGCGCACCATTCTGACTCAAACACACATCACTCAGTTCTTTAAGCCCTTCATTATCTGAGAGGTGGAGGAGCAATTGTCCATCATGATTGGTCCAGTACATCTGGTCAAAACTTGGTGTACAAATTATCTCTTTCTCAGGAACCATGACGCTCACTCAGTACCAGTCACACGGGAGCCGCGCAAGATGAACTGAAAACAAGATGATAACCAGGATTTCCTCTGGTAAAATTTCTCGGTGGTGGGCCGCTGCGCCAGAAATTTTACCGCCTCGCCAAGGCAATATGAATTTATTAAGAAAAATATATGAAGCAATGGCTTTCAACAAGTGCACACATGAACAACGTGCATGGCCATCATCCACGCGGAGTTTAGAAGCGCCCCGCTCACTCGAGTTTTCCAGTCAGTTAGCGTCTCGCTAAGCGTGACTGTCCGACAGAGACATGAGTTTGTTAAAGTACTTCAAACGTAAAAAAAAAAAAAATAAGTATGTAAGCACTGGCGTTTATCATGGTTTTAACCCGCTGGAAACTAGAGTAATAATGGAAGAGTCGCTTAGTTAAGAGATGTGGTTAGAATTCATATGCAGCCGGCTTTATATGAAGGGAAAGGCAAGGGGGACTGATGAATTGTTGAGGATATATTTCACCAGCCACTACAATATTAAGTTATGTTCTGTAGGAATTGCAGAAATGAAGAGACTGGCACTTTCTTTCTTTTCTCGCTCGAGCAGGCGTGCCATTTTTATTCTCCAGCGGCAGTGACAAAAGGCAACAGCTAAAAGCGCTAGCTCTATTTTCACTTTAAACTGAGGTCCTTCAGCAGCTGCCTAGAGAGGTGCCTGATGAGAAAGCCTAAAAGCACAACTATAACTGCCTAAGCAGATCATTCTGTACATGAACACATATTGTGGTGAATTATGTCTTTAGAGTCCACTACAGTTCCCTATTATGTACCTGGCAGGTTAAGATGACCGAAATTCACGAAGTCAGTGACTTTAATCCGTCAGCAGCCTTCAGACAAACTAAACGTGCCAATATTTCATTTCAAAATAAGGGAGGTTTTTCCTGCTGTCTGGGTGGTGAGGAGATTTCTAAAAAAAAAAACATCATCCTTGGTCATTTAAGTTAATTTATTTCATTAAATTCAATTTTATTAATATTTTTTCTTTGTAATCAGAGTTAAATTATTGTTCTGTTTTGACAGCAAAATTATGGCCAAAAATGTAAATTGTTTTAAGGAAAAAGTTTAAAAAAAAAATCACCACAGTCTGTTTCAAATTTATCTAAAAAAACAGTAATTTTATTTTAAAAAACAGACAAAAATTAGTCATAAAATAATCCACAAATTTATAATAAAGTTTCAAATGTACAAGAAAAGTCAATTTTACAAGATGAAATTACAAATTTGAGGAACATGGTTTCACCTTTAGATAGATTTACAGAGAAAAGTAGAAAACTATAAGAAAATAGTTATAAATTTTTGACAAAAACCTCAAACCTTCAAGACTGAAGTCATTACTCAAGTTTTTAAGTGGGTGCTCTTTGTACCCTTAACTCAAGTAGAAATTTTTGGTTGTCTACTTTAAATTATTAATTTCAAAGCACTGCTTTTACATGAGTAGAATTTCTGGTTACTATACCCACCTGATCATATAATTTAAGTATGCATGAGTACATTACTATTATGAATGTTTCTTTCCCTTTCTTACTCTCTCAATGGAAAAAAAAAGAAACACTAGAATAAAAATACAAAAAATACACATATTTTTGTCATTTATGTAAACCATGACAAAAAAATCCTACAGGACAAAACATGACACTTGATATTTTCTAACCTGTTTGTATACCACCATAGACAGAGAGGGAACCTGAATCAGACAGAGCTCAAAGAGGGCAAGATGAGACAGAAGAGAGGAGCCAAGGAGAGGAAAGTGTTCAGGCAGAGGAAGGAGAGAAGGCTAACACCACTAAAAAGTCTCAACACAGGATGTCTGGGTGGGATCCCAACTGGCCCAACATTCAAGCCTCGGTTGTACAATACTTCAAATGGTAAGTTCCATATGCAACGTTACTGTGTAAAATTTTAAAAAGAAATAACACCGATACAAAGAAGCGACTCTGTCCCCGGTGATTGGGGCTCGCCGGAGGAACTAACCGAGGCAACAGTTGGACGGGAGCCGGATCGGAGTTCAAGTACAGCGGTGGTAGGAGACGGGGACCAGTGGAGGAGCAGCCGAGGCCCCAGCTGGATAAGAGCCGGAATCGGAGCCCAGCTACAGCGGCGGGGCTCGGCGGAGGAACTACTGAGGAAGACGGCGGTAGGTGGCGGGGCTCAGCGGAGGATCTACCGGGACCCCAGCTGGACAGGAGCAGGATCAGAGCTCAACTACAGCGGCGGGACTCGGTGGAGGAGCTGCCGGTACCCCGGCTGGACAGGAGCTCAATTGCAGCGGCGGTAAGCAGCGGCACTAGCAGCGGAGGGGGCTAGCTGAGGCCCAGCTGGATTCGAGGTCGGTTGGATCGGATACCGGCGACACCAGCAGAGATTGTTTTACTATCAGCAGGTCAGTAAAAATGCCACCAAAGAAGGAGGAAATGAAGGAGATCAAAAAATCTCTGAACTTCTTGTCAGAAGAACTGACCAAAGTGGCTAGTCAACAGGTTAAACTATTAGAAGTCCGAGAATTAAAATTAACAATTAAGGAAAAAGACAAAAAAAATTGCAGACTTGGAGCGACGTGTCGAGGATCTTGAACAATGTTCTCGTATGGATGATCTAATTATAAGTGGACTAGACATTAAATATCAATCATATGCTCATGCTACAGCAGGAATGAGAGGTGAGGAGGCTCCCCTGAGTGAATCGGTCTCCCTGGAAAACCAGGTGCTTCAGTTCCTTGAAAGTAGAAATACAAAGGTTGAAGCAAATGCAATTTCAGCCTGTCATGCTTTACCCAGAAAGGATAATAAAACAAAGAAATCAATTGTGATGCGCTTTGTGAACAGAAGGGTAAAGAATGACATACTGAGGCAGGCCAGAAAGCTACGGGGAACAGAAGTTTACGTAAATGAACATTTAACAAAGGCTAATGCTGAAGTAGCACGCCAAGCACGGATGCTGAAAAGACAAAATAAGATACAGGCAACATGGACAAGAAATTGTAGTTTGGATCAAACTAAATGGAACACCTGAGGAAGCGAAGACCATAATAATCAGAGATCTTACTGACTTAAATAAATATAGATGAACACTGATTAAGAAAATTAAGAGACTATGATAATCCATATCCACACACACGGCAAGAATAGTTCTTTTGTGACATACCATGTCAGTGTACTTAAAAAAAAAAAAAAAAAAAAAAAAAACGAACAAAAAAACTTATGACTGACTTGAGTAGACATCAATTCTATGTCAATATATCAATTCAATTCTATGCTATCCCTGTGCTGTTGCAATCCTGGAATTTCCCTGTTGTAGGACTAATAAAGGCTTATCTTATCTTATCTTAATTATCCCCAGTTGGAGGAAGTCATTTGACACAGAGTGAGGAAATTCAAACTCTGAAAATATGGCATTATGCTGAACATAAACTACAAGAGATGGAGAATGATATTGATCCTGATAACCACTTTTTCAATAATATTCATAATCATTGTGAATATTACACTGAAAAGCAATTCAAAAGTCAAGTGCAACTAGATGGTAAACTATCAATAATACACTTCAACAGCAGAAGTCTTAACAAAAACTTTCCACAGATTCAGGACTATTTAAAACAGCTAGACAGAAAATTTGCAGCTATCGCAGTCTCTGAAACTTGGCTTAATGAAGAGCAGGCTGCCCTGATGGCAAGAGAGGGCTACCAGATGTTTCACATTAACAGATCTCAAAAAAAGGGTGGTGGTGTTGCACTGTATATTGATGACCTGTATAGGTGTAAGCTTGTAAATGGAATGTTCTTTGCACTACCAGGGATTTTGGAATGTGTTACTGTTGAGATCGACCAAGATAAAGCAAAAAATCTAATTATAAGTTGTATATATAGAATGCCGGGAACTTGCATTGAGACTTTCAGAGATAAGTTAGTCAAGCTGTACAATAATATTACTAGTAAGAAAATGGTAGTAATTTGTGGAGATTTCAATATTGATTTACTAAATCCATTTCAACAAAATGTAATTACAGAGTTGATGAATTCTATGTACAGTATGAGTCTATATCCCACAATAACACATCCCAGTAGAATCACAGTTCACACTGCTACACTTATTGACAACCTCTTTGTTAATATTATTGATAAGAAAATAGAAAGTGGATTATTGATAAATGATATAAGTGACCATTTGCCAATCTTTGCACTTATCCATGGCCACACGGGGGCCAATACAGAAAAATTTTTTCAAATCTTTCAGATACAAATCACAAAATGCAATCAGTTCTTTTAAAGAAGACTTGCTGAAGCAAGACTGGACAGAAGTCTATGTATCAGATGTAGATGAAGCCTATGACACATTTATAAACATTGTAACCACTCTTTATGAAAAAAAAATGTCCATTAGTAAAGAAAAAGCTTAAACATAAATTTGTTGATAAGCCATGGTTAACCAAAGGATTACAAAAGGCGTGTCAAAAGAAAAAATCATTATATAAAGCTTTTCTAAAGAAAAGGACAAAAGAAGCAGAGCAGTGGTATAAAACATACAAAAACAAGTTAACGTATATAATAAGATGTAGTAAAAGAGACTATTACAGTAAAGAACTGGAGAAAAACAGAGACAATATTAAAAATACATGGACAATACTCAACAATATTCTTGGAAATAAAAACAGAAATACAAGCTACCCAACCAATTATTCAAAAAATAATAAAACGACTCAGAGTGTGAATGCAGTTTCACCTGCAGATGAATTTAATAACTTTTTTGTTAACATTGGTCTTAATTTGGCTCGAGAAATACCCATTACGGCACCGACGGGTGATACAATAAGCAAAAACACTGCTATAAAAGTCTCCCATTTTCATAAAGAACACAGACGAGAGAGAGGTCATTGAAATTGTTAAATTGTTTAAAAGTAAAACATCTACGGACTGTGATGGTATTGACATGCTCTTAGTCAAAACTATTATTGAATGTTTAGTGAAACCACTGACGTATATTTGTAACCTGTCTCTCCAAACAGGTATATTTCCCAATGCAATGAAAATAGCTAAAGTAATTCCGATATACAAGACGGGTGACAGAGGGGAACTTTCAAACTATAGACCAATTTCACTATTGCCGCAATTTTCCAAGATACTTGAAAAAATATTCTGTGAGAGAATTGACAACTTCATAATGAAGAATAATTTATTGTGTGAGCAGCAATATGGGTTCAGACACAAGAGGACAACTGCATTTGCTCTAATGGAATTTATAGAAAAAATATCAACTGCCGTTGAAAATAAAGAGTACTCAGTTGGGGTATTCCTGGATCCTAAAAAAGCATTTGATACAGTGGATCATAATTTATTATTAAAGAAACTACAAAATTGTGGTATTAGGGGGGTAGCACTGTCCTGGTTATGTAGTGACTTAAACAATAGATATCAGTATGTATGTGTTGGTAACAAAAACTCACAGTTACTGAAGGTTACTTGTGGAGTCTCACAGGGTTCAGTTTTGGGGCCACTGTTATTCAATATGTATATAAATGATCTATGTAAAGTTTCGGAAAAATGGATTTAATATTGTTTGCCGATGACTCTAATCTATTATGCAGTGGAAGCAATTTGGAACAACTTTTGGATACACTCGGAAAGGAATTAGGAAAGCTTCAGGTTCAGGTTACTTTATTTGTACCCGTAGGTAGATTTGTTTTGCAGTCTGGTGACATCCATATATACAAGCCACAAATTACATTCAACATAGACACAAACACAGGCACATATGAAGCTGACTATAAACATGATAAAAATACTCAAGGCTCCATCAATCAGGGTATAAAAAGACAAAGAGATGGGAGAAAAACCAGAGGTAAGAGAGAAGGGTCATATTAAAAGTTAAAAACTAGTCAAAGAGGTTAAAAACTCAAAGGTCTAAAACCCAATAAAATATTTAGAACCCAAGTGACATCCTACAAAAATAAGTAAATATAAAATGGAGTTAATAAATAGGTACCTAAATTATGTGCAATATATTTTTACAGCTTGTTCAACTCTTTGACAGCAGCAGGGACAAAGCTGTTTTTGTAGCGCTGGATTCTACTTTTTGGGACAGCAAACCTCCGTCTTGAGGGAAGAAGCTGAAAGTGGCAGTGCAAAGGGTGGGAGTCATCATTTAAAATGGAGGTAGCCATCCTCTGTACTTGTCTGGTGTACAGGGATGTCAGGCTCAGCTGTGGCTCACCAAGCAAACGACTGGACCATCTAACTACCTGATCCAAGGATTTCCTCTGTTTCAGTTTTATCTGACCAAACCATGACACTAAAGAAAAGGATAAAACAGATTCAATAAAAGCCTGATAAAACATTGTCATTATGGTTCGGTCAATTTGGAAGCGTGCAAGTTTTCTCAAGCAATGCAAATGTTGCTGACCCTTTTTGCACGCCCTTTCACAGTTCTCTTCAAACTTTAAATTACTATCAATAATCGTCCCAAGATATTTGTAGGATTGTACACATTCGGTGGTCTGGCCTTTTAGTACGGTGACTTTGTGCCTGGGATTTTTCCTCCTAAAGTCAATAATCATGTCTTTAGTTTTTGTCGTATTCAGCTGCAGGTAGGAATCCTCGCACCAGTGAACAAAATTATCAACTACTGGGCCGTGGCCACTCTCACCAGCCAGGAGGAGACTGACAATAACTGAGTCATCAGCATACTTTATAATGTGTCTGTTGTCATGTCTGCTCCGACACATGTTTGTGTACAGGATGAAGAGTAGTGGTGACAACACACACCCCTGAGGAGAGCCAGTAGAAGAGCACTTTAGGTCCAACAATGTACCATTGACCCTTACTCTCTGTGTCCTGTTGGTTAAGAAATCCAGAATCCAACCCACCAGATTATTGCTCAAATCAAATTGTTGCAGGAGCCTTTCAACTAAGATATGAGGTTGGATTGTATTAAAGACTGAGGAAAAGTCCACAAATAAAAGTCTGGTGTGTGTCCCATTAAAATCCAGATGTTTAAAAAGCATGTTAAACAGAGTGACCGTGGCATCCTCCACTCCTCTGTGAGGCCTATAGGCAAACTGCAGAGGATCCAATGCATGCTCAGTCTGCTTTAGGACCTCACATCTGACCAATTTTTCAAAAATTTTCATTAAAATTGAAGTCAAAGCAACTGGTCTAAAGTCGTTTACCATTTTAGGACAGCTGGATTTTGAAACGGGAACAACCACGGCTTCTATCCAGATCCAGATTGTGTCTGTAAGGACTTGTTGAAAATGTAATGAAATACAGGACTCAGTTCATGTGCACAGGACTTTACCAAGTGCCCACATATATTATCAGGGCCCTGACTTTTGTTCACTTTTACAGCGCAGAACTCCCTTTTAACATCCTGCACCTCAATATTAAAGTGCTGATTGTCTTTGAGTTTCTGTTTCAAATCTTGGGTTTCAGTGCTAAAATCAAAGCAGTCAAAACGACCATAAAAACAATTAAGAGCATTAGCCAGCTCTGTGTCTGAATTAAAACCATCTAAAAACACACGATTACTGCGCTTTGTGCTCTGAAGGCCTGCAATAGTTTTCATACTGGCCCAGGCTGAACCAAGTTTATTTGCTGCCATCTTGCTTTCCAACTCTGATTTATAATTCTGTTTCGCTCTTGAAATTTCGGCCTTCAGCTCCTTTGTGGCAACCTGTAGCTCAGAAACAGACCCCTGTTTAAAGGCAAGTGCTTTCCTCTGTAAGCAGGATTTAACTGATTTTGTAACCCATGGTTTGTTGTTGGGATATATTTTGACACGTTTACGTGGAACAATCTTATTTTTACAGAAAGCCATGTATGAGCATGTGACGTCCACCAAAGAGTCCAAATCATCCCCGCAGGACAGTGTGAACATCTCCCAGTCTGTACAGTCAAAGCATTCCTGGAGGCTGTGCACTGAATCTTCTGTCCACACATCAATGTCTCTCGTCTCCACCTTGCCTCTTCTGAGAGCAGTTTTATATGTGGGCAGCAAATATACACATTTGTGATCTGAGGATCCTAAAGGAGGAAGGGGGAGTGATTTATAGGCCCTCTCAATGGATCCATAGCACAGGTCCAATGTCTTTTTTTGCCTGGTTGGGCAGGAGACATACTGATAAAAGTTTTTAAGTGTCTTCTTTAAAGAAACATGGTTGAAATCCCCAAGAATGAAGTTTGGCGCCTCTGGAGAAATTGATTGCAGCTGCTGGATCACATCAAAGATAGTGCTGCAGGCGGAGTCAGCGTCTGCCCTCGGATGAATGTACACAATTGTGATGAAAAGTTGGGGGAACTCGCGAGGCAAATAAAAGGGGCGTAGTGACACAGACTTAAAAGCTTAAACTGTGGTTTGATTCAAACAAATTAATGTTCAATTTAAGTAAGACAAAATTTATAATTTTTAACAACCATCACAACAACTTAGTATCTAAACTCAGTGTAAATGGTGTAGAGATTGAAAGGGTATCCGAAACTAAATTTCTTGGAGTAATAATTGATAATAAACTGTGTTGGAAGTCACATATTAATTATATTAAAGGTAAAATATCTAAAATATATAAATAGCTAAATCTCTATACTAAATCTCTATACTCAGAGAGACTCCAGCAGCAGTTCACTGCTAATGATTCGGCTTCCGTGTGGAGAGGACTGAGGCAAATCACCAACTATCGACCTAAGGCTCCTAAAGGTCAGGATGACAAAGCCCTTTGTCAGAGACTGTCCCAACACTATGCCCGTTTTGACACCTCGTCATCTGTGTCCAACTCCCCCCCTCCCTCCAGCTCCACAGCCTCCACATTCCCTACTTCATTTAAGGCACCCCCCCCTCCTCCCCCCCTCCCCTTATCATCAGTGAGCAGGATGTGCTCAAACAGTTCTCCAGACTGAACCCGCGCAAGGCCCCCGGCCCAGACGGCGTGTCTCCCTCCACCCTGAGACTCTGTGCGAAACAGCTGGCTCCTGTATTCACAGACATTTTTAACACCTCCCTTAAGTTATGCCACGTGCCGTCCTGCCTCAAATCCTCCACCATCATCCCTGTCCCCAAGAAGCCACGGATCACTGGACTTAATGACTACAGACCTGTAGCGCTCACCTCTGTAGTCATGAAGTCCTTTGAGCGCCTGGTCCTGTCCCACCTCAAGTCCATCACCACCCCTCTGCTGGACCCGCTGCAGTTTGCCTACCGAGCCAACAGGTCTGTAGACGATGCAGTCAACCTGGCCCTCCACTCCATCCTGCAGCACCTGGACTCCCCGGGAACCTACGCCAGGATCCTGTTTGTGGACTTCAGCTCCGCATTCAACACCATCCGCCCTGCTCTGCTCCGGGACAAGCTGTCCCTGCTCAACGTGCCTGACTCCCTCTGCAGGTGGATCATCGACTTCCTGACGGACCGGAGGCAGCATGTGCGGCTGGGAAAGACTGTCTCAGACTATACTAGCATCAGCACCGGATCACCCCAGGGCTGTGTACTTTCCCCCCTACTCTTCTCCCTTTACACCAACTCCTGCACCTCCAGCCACCAGTCTGTCAAGTTGATCAAGTTTGCGGACGACACCACCCTCATCGGGCTCATCTCCAACGGCGACGAGTCCGCCTACAGGAGAGAGGTGGCCCAGCTGGCGTCCTGGTGCAGCAATAACAACCTGCAGCTGAACGCTCTGAAGACAGTGGAGATGATTGTAGACTTCAGGAAAGTCACTACTCCTCTGCCCCCCCTCACCCTCTCAGGCTCTCCCATCACCACTGCTGATTCCTTCCGCTTCCTAGGCACTACCATCACCAGGGACCTCAAATGGGAGCCGACCATCAGCTCACTCATCAAAAAAGCCCAGCAGAGGATGTTCTTCCTGCGGCAGCTGAGGAAGCTCAAGCTACCCACCAAGATGTTAGTGCAGTTCTACACAGCCATCATCGAGTCCATCCTCACCACCTCCATAACCGTGTGGTACGCAGGAGCCACTGCCAGGGACAGACTAAGGCTGCAGCGCGTCGTGCACACTGCTGAGAAGGTGATCGGCTGCAAGCTCCCATCTCTCCAGGATCTGTACATCTCCAGGACCCGGAGGCGTGCTGGCCGGATCATAGCCGATCCCTCACACCCTGGTCACGTACTGTTTGCCCCCCTCCCCTCTGGTAGAAGACTTCGGTCCATCCAGACTAAAACCTCCCGTCACATGAACAGCTTCTTCCCCTCTGCCATTAGACTGCTGAACACTAAGTGACTTATTGACTCTCGTGCACCATGTACAGCAGCTCAACCAGACTCATGTCAATCATCACTGTTTTCTTCCTGCATTACCGACTGCACTATATAGTTCTCCACAGTATCTGCTGCTGGCTAATGTATATTTTAACTGTTGACCAGTATCACTTAATCTTATCCTACACTTTATTACATGTATAGTTTATTTCTCTTATCTTATCATGTTTAATGTTGCAGCATTGTACCGAGACAAATTCCTAGTTTGTGTACTACATGAACAATGGCAATAAACCTGATTCTGATTCTGATTCTGAAATATCTAAATCAATTGCAATACTGTGTTAATTGATAATAAACTGTGTTGGAAGTCACATATTAATTATATTAAAGGTAAAATATCTAAATCAATTGCAATACTACACAGAGTGAAATATTAACTTAATCAACCCACACTATATACTTCGTATCATTCATTAATACTCCCATACATGACATATTGTACTGAAGTATGGGGAAATGCCTATAAAACAAAAATATATCCAGTCTTTATGCTTCAGAAGAGAGCTATTAGAATAATAAAGCTGCTTACAGGGAACCAACAAACCCACTTTTTCTTAAATTAAAACCTCTCAAGTTGAAAGATCTGGTTGACTTTAAAACTGCAGTAATAATGTTTAAAGTGAAGAATCTATCACTTCCCGCAAATATCCAAAAGTTGTTCCAAATAAGGGAGAAACAATATCATTTCAGAGGAACATGTATATTTCAAAATCCTTCAGTGAGAACTACCACCAAGCAACACTGTGTTTAAGAGCAAGAAGTCAGATTATGGAACGATTTTGGACCTGAATTAAAATCATGTACAACGCTTGGACAATTTAAACAAAAACTAAAGGAAGAAATACTCCAAACATATATACAAGATGACATGTAAAATCACATAAGGATTGTCATATCCAGTCTGTGTTGTGTTGTTGCTTAGTTTTTTTTGGTCACATTTTGTCTTAGCTTTGTTCCGAATTGTAATCACTCTTGTTTTGTTTTTCTTTTGAATTCTTAGATGGAATATGGGTGGGCAATATAAGCTGCGGCTTCAGCCATCACCCATTTCGGATAACTTATGTTGAACTGTATAATCAGAGGAGTTATTGTTTAATTTGACCTTGTTGGATTTTTTTTCCTTTTTTTCCCCTTTGTTATATTATTCTTTCTTTTTAGTCTTTACTTTTAATCTATCCAAAATAAAGATTCATTCATTCATTCATTCATTCAAATAAATAGTATAAAATTAACATATTCCGGTATGTCCCCCCCCCCCCCCGTGAAAAATATGTTGCCACTGCACCAAGGTCTTTAAGCCAGAGGAAACACTGATAACTAATGCAGCTGCATCCTTGACACTTCTACACAGACTCGGAGGCAGCCTCTGAGACAAAGCAAATCATATGCATGAAACAAATATGAAACTTTTCTGTCATTCTCCCCCCTTTGATGCCATGCAAGGCATCAAAAAAAGAACAATTTGTGGCATCTAAAACCCCATCTGGCAGCTATGCTAACGCCAGTGTATTTGCATGCAACAGATCCTAACTAGCTAACGACGAGGAAAGTCCGCCATCGGCTCTGCTGCCCCAGGCACCAGCTAAACGTTTTAGTCCTTTAGGAAGAGAAATGGAGCAATAAACTCATTAGCTCGAGTAGGTTCATTTTGTCTTCATTTAATATTTGCTTTTTGTTCTTATTAAAGACAAAGATGTTGTTTTTTTTACCTTCTTTTCTTTACATGTTTCGACTGTTCACTGCAGTCTTCATCACAAGTGTCAGCTGATTGCTGCGAGGTGTCATTTATCAGCTGACTTTTGTAGGTGGGGCCAGCCCAGCAGAGCTGTCAGATCCACTGGGCCGGCCCTGCTTTCCGCCGTCTGATGGCCTCTGGAGAACGTAGTCCCAGGTGTGAGAAAGCATAAATGCCCCCTCATCCCGGTTCATGCTGTCTTTTCCCCGCTTCCTGATTTTTATGGCCTCCTTGATCCAGCGTTTGTGTCTGTTACTCTCCGATCCAATGATTTTTGCGTTGTCCCAGTCCATGATGTGATTATTTCTTTTGCAGTGATCTGATATAACTGATTTTAATGTTGCTTGTTCTGCCTTTTCTTTTTGTGATCTTGTGAGTTGTCCTTGTGTTTCCTTCTCATATTCCTTCTGGTGTTCTTTTTTCCTTGTGGTGAATGATCCTCCGGTTTCTCCAGTGTACATTTTGTTGCATGATCTGCATGATATTTCATATATTACGTTGCATTTTTTTTTTTTTTGCCTTGTTCTATTTTATCCTTGGGGTGTACTAATAACTGTCTTAATTTTTTGTGTGGTTTTACTGCTGTGTTTATTTTGTGTTTTTTCATGATTCTTTGAATTGGTTCTGTTTTCCCTCAGATGTACGGTATGGTTATGATGTCCTTGTTTTTTATTTTGGCTTTTGTTCTGTGTCTTGTTTCCTGTTTGTTTTTTTGTTTTTGACTTGTTGTCAGCACATAGTGCAAGAACGCCTCAGGAATGACAGAATCCTTAAAAGACGCACAAATCTCACAGTTGACAACATATCTGGACTATTACAATTTGTTGCAAAATCCACCTATTTTCAATAGACAAAAAATCTACAGACAAAAAGAAGGATTTGCAGTGGAAGACCCACTATCAGCCATCATGAGCAGTTTTTTCATGGAAGATCTGGAAAATAAAGCCATCAACACAGCACCCGTACAATGTAAACCCACCCTCTGGAAGAGATACATGGACGACATATTGGAAAAAATAAAGAAATGACACACACAAGAACTCACTGACCATCTGAAAAGCAGGGACAGCACTGGGAACATAAAATTCACACACGAAGAGGAAGAAAATAGCACCATAGCCTTTCTGGACATGAAAATCTACCACAACAATGACGGCAGTATAAAAACCACAGTCAACAGGAAATCAACCCACACAGATCAATGCCTACTGTGGACATCAGAACACCCCACAGCACACAAACTATCAGTTGTCAGGACGTTATACGAACGGGCCACAGTCATCACAGACCAAGAAGACAGGCAGGAGGAGGCAAACCACATAAAACCTGCACTCACACGCTGCCAATATCCAGCATGGGCCATAAACAAAGGGAAACAACAAGTCAAAAACAAAGAAAACAAACAGGAAAGAAGACACAGAACAAAAGCCAAAATCAAAAACAAGGACATCATAACCATACCATACATCCAAGGGATAACAGAACCAATTCAAAGGATCATGAAAAAACACAAAATAAACACAGCAGTAAAACCACACAAAAAATTAAGACTGTTATTAGTACACCCCAAGGACAAATTAGAACAAGGCAAAAAATGCAACGTAATATGTGAAATATGCAGATCATGCAACACAACCTACATTGGAGAAACTGGAAGATCATTCACCACAAGGAAAAAAGAACATCAGAAGGAATGTGAGAAGGAAACACAAGGATGACTCACAAGATCCAAAAGAAAAGGCAGAACAAGCAACATTAAAATCAGTTAGATCACTGCAAAAGAAATAATCACATCATGGACTGGGACAACGCAAAAATCATTGGATCGGAGAGCAACAGACACAAACGCTGGCTCAAAGAAGCCATAGAAATCGGGAAGTGGGGAAAAGACAGCATGAAGTGGGGTGAGGGGGCATTTATGCTTTCCCACACCTGGGACTACATTCTCCAGAGACTATCGGATGGCGGAAAGTCGGGCTGGCCCAGTGGATCTGACGGTTCTGCTGGGCTGGCCCCGCCTACGAAAGTCAGCTGATAAATGACACCTCGCAGCAATCAGCTGACACTTGTGATGAAGACTGCAGTGAACAGTCGAAACGTGTAAAGAAAAGAAGGTAAAAAACATCTCTTTTCTATCTTTGTCTTTAATAAGAACAAAAAGCAAATAAACTCATTAATCAATAAAGAAAATCATCAATGGTAAAAACAGTGAAAAACAAAATGATAAAAATAATAATAAAAAGATATAAGGGTATATGTGTGTGTTATAGTTGTCATTGCAGCTTATATAAAAACAAAGGATAAAACAAAACCATATAAAACAAAACAATAATCATAATAATAAAGTGCAATGATAAAGTGTAAAAAAACAAGAATAACATAAAAGCAAAATAAAAGTAAAAATAATGTTTCAAACTTCACATCATGATCATGCAGCTCCTTTCAGTTTTCTGCATGTCAGTCATACTTTTACTCTGTACTCAGGTCATGGAGAGACACCTTGAGCTCACATTGTTTGTTCATCATTGCCAGCATCCCCGGCAGTTGCGCCATAGTACATCACTAAATTGACAAGCACCAATCTCATTATCATATTATGGATGCAGGGAACAACACACAAAAAAGCCAAAAATAATACCACAAAAATCATTAACAAGTTCATGATGAGACCGCTCTATGAAGGGAATAACCAACTTAACCAGGTATGTTCATCAGTGACATTGTCCCTGGCCATAGCAGTTTGCAAAGCAGTCAAATGCTGTATGGCTGAGGCAATCACGTGACCATCTGCATCATTTTCAGGGATAAAAGTACAACAATAATCTCCTACAATTACACACACGCCCCCTCGGGCGGCAGTTATTTGATCAAGAACCATTCTATTTTGAACCAACATAAGGCTAAAAGCTGTTAATTCCTCATGTATACCAGAAAAAGCAGATAAAGAAAAATTCACAAATGAGTGTAGTCTATAACTAGTTGTTTCAATCCATAAGGTGTTCTTAACCACTCCTACCAAAGGGAACAGGGAGTTAAGTACCTCCTGCCCCACGGTTTCTAGCTTGAATTCTTCCGGCACGTCTGTGCTCCAGATGGGATCATGTGATGCAAAAGAGACATCTCTCTTCACCCTGCCCACCTGTCCTGCTGACAATATGATGGTATGGTCAGTCACAACTACGGGGGCACATACCCCTCCCCAGTTCATGGGTAGGTGTGAGTCGGCACGATGGCCACACAGCCACCATCCCCCTGTCACCATATGTGTGCTATGCTTGTGAGAATCACAAATGGCAGCGCTACAGAACTCATGCAGGGTAACATTTCCTTCCAGACTTCTAGACTGACAAAAAGGATCTTCAGGACAACTTTTGCCCACTACGTTGGTCCAGCAGATAGCAGTAGAGGGGCGAGACGCACTATGCACTGTTGCACACCTAGAAAGCAGTAAACTGCCCAAAGAGACATTTCCACACCCTTTTAGACAAAAGAAGAAATTCCCCGGTGAGATTAACGTTGCCTTCACCGAGTAAGGGGTGTCATCGTGTCTCTGGTCAGTGGAGTCATAAGCAATGTGGCAGGTGTGATTCAAATTAATGCTTGCTGTACTATTTCTATACATAGCCTCTTGCAAGAAACAAACAGCTTCTGATAGGTCCATTAGCTTAGCAGTGATAGATATTTGACCAGCAGAAAGTGGAAGCAAAGAACACACATAGCAGTTTGAACAATTAGCTGATTTGGCTGTATAATTAGCATACTTCCACCACACATTACCAGCATAAACATGATCCTCATGACCTGGAACTTCTACCCAGTCATGGTGTGTGTGAGTAATGTATCTAGCCCTATGATAGATGGGTAATGATGTCCCTAAAAATAACCAAAACAAAAGTGTCACCACAAGGATGATGATGATGATGATGAAAAACAGGTGTACCATTCACATCCTTCAATTGCCAACCTTCTCTGTCTGGCCTTTTGTCTCTCCATGATAAACAACAATTGTTGCGCTATACAAGTCGTTACTGGGACAAATTGTCAGCCGACACCCATATAGAAAAACAGTTAACAGTTGAACAGTCACTTGTTGAAGATTTTTTTTTTTTTTTTTCAGAGTTTGCAATGGGGATTAAAGTAGAAACAGTCTCTTGCCGAGGGAATGAAGATTGAATAGTTTCTGGCTGGGGGAATGGGAATTAGTTAGTTTCTTGCTGGGGGTTTTGAACGGGGTATATTTTGCAATGTGTCAGATGCACCCAAGAGTGACGCCCTTCGACTTTCAAGCAAGCAAGCAAAGTTTATTTGCATAGCACTTTTCACAGATATATGTCACAAAGTGCTTCGTAACAAATTAAAATGTACAAATACACAGAAATTAATCAATAGAAATAAGATAAAATATTCATATTAATAAGGATAAAAAGAAAAAACCATGAAAAAATAAAAGCCATTCAATGAGAGCGAAAAGCCTGCCTAAACAAATGAGTTTTTAACTTCTTCTTAAAGGAGTCAATAGATCCAAGGAGGACAAGCAAGGACAGGGGAAGTGTGTTCCAAAGCCGTGGTGCAGTGGCCTTGAAAGATCGATTTCCACGAGTTCTGAATTTGGTCTGAGGGACCACCAGGAGTCTCTGGCGTAGGATCTTAGAGATCGTGTCGTGGCATAAGGAGTCAAGAGGGCTGAAATGTATGAAGGGGCTTAGCCATTAAGAACTCTAAAAGTCAGAATTAAAATCTTAATATGAAATCTAAAAGCAACTGACAACCAATGAAGGGACTATAAAACTGGGGAAATGTGTTCCCTTTTCTTCGTCCGGGTTAAAAGCCGTGCTGCTGCATTTTGCACAGTCTGAAGGTGGGCAACAGCAGTTTTATTAAAACACATAAAAAAGGCATTACAATAATCTAAGCAAGATGAGATAAAAGCATGAATGATCATTTCCAGTTCAGGTGTTGAGACCATTGGTCTAAGTTTTGCTATATTCCTCAGATGAAAAAAGCAATTTCTATCTAGTTGCCGACCATGGCAGTCCGATGACATAGCATTGTCAAAAACAACACCCAGGTTACGCAAGCTGGGCTGGACAGAAGAGCCAAGGTGACCTAAGTGTTGCTTTATCAGAGGAATTTTGCTGTCTGGAGTGATGATTAGTGTTTCTGTCTTGTTAAGATTTAATTGTAAGAAGTTATTGTTTAACTATTTGTTAATGGCAGACAGGCAAGTGATTAAGTTTGATAAAATGTTCAGCTCATTTTCTTTAAAAGAGCAGTAAAGCTGAATGTCGTCTGCGTAAAAATGGTAAGAAACACCCTTAAACTGACTAATAATCTGGCCAAGTGGGGTTAAATACAATAAAAACAGAGTAGGACCCAGAATTGAGCCTTGAGAAACCCCACAGGAAAGTCCTTTAACCTCTGACATCTTTTCATTAAACAAAAGCACAAAACCCTCTGTCAGTTAAATAGGATGAGAACCATTTCAGAACTAATCCTGAAATACCAAACATGTCCTTTATCCTATTTATCAATATATTGTGGTCCACTGTGTCAAAAGCAGCGGTGAGATCCAACAACACCAGGACCGAGTACCGACCAGAATCTGCTGCCATCATGATGTCACTGGAGACTTTAATTAGGGCTGTCTCGGTGGAGTGCATTTTGCGGAAACCAGACTGGAAGGTGTCTAAGATTTTATTTTTCTCTATGAATGTAGTTAATTGCTCGGCTTCTGCTTTCTCAAGCATTTTGGATAAGGAGGGAAGCGTTGAAATTGGCCTGTAATTGTTTAGTTCTGTAGGGTCTAAGTTTTGTTTCTTTAATTTGGGTTCGACCACTGCTTGTTTAAAAGAACTGGGAACAGTGCCTGATAAAAAGAGACCAATTTATAATTTTGACAGTTAAAGGCCCGATAGAGTCAAATATTTTGAAAAACAGTGGCGTTGGGAGGATATCTAAGGGGCTTGAAGAGGGCGTCATAGAGGCCAGAAAACCATTTAGATCCAGTAGCGTGACTGGAGTGAATAAGGACCACATGTTAGAGGGGACCTGATTCAGGCTAAGGTCCTCAGCAGATGTAGTGCTTCTCTAATATCATTCACCTTATTCACCATAAAATTTGCAAAGTCATTACATTCAGCATTAGAGTAAGCAGGAACCATGGCTAAATCACGTGAGACAATGGAGTTAATGGTGTCAAACAAAAACTTGGGATTTCCCTTGATTAAGGATATAAGCTGAGCAAAGTAGTTTGTCCTCGAATCCTTCATCATATCATTTAGTGAGGTTATGAGGTCTTTGAGGTGGAGTGTGTGCACCTCAAGCTTGGTGGCCTTCCACAAACGTTCCACCTTACGGCAGCTTCTCCTAAGAATACAGATCTCTTCATTTAACCAAGGGCATGGTTTCTTAGGAGAAGTACTATAGCTACAGGTACATCTCAAAAAATTAGAATATCATGAAAAAGTTCAATATTTTTTGTCACTTATTTCAGAAAGTGAAACCCATATAATATATAGTGTGGAGGAATAAGATCAGGCGAGATGCGACAAGCTGGAAGGTTGCAGGGTTTTATTTCCTCCAACATCATGAGACACACATCGTAGCTCAGTGAGCTATTGTCCCCTGAGGCATGTCTAGCAAGCTCTTTTATACATGTTACACAGACAGAGAGAGAATGTATGGCACATTAGCATAGTGATATACAGACGTGGACAAAATTGTTGATACCCCTCTGTTAATGAAAGAAAAACCCACAATGGTCACAGAAATAACTTGAATCTGACAAAAGTGGTAATAAATAAAAATTCTATGAAAATTAACCAATGAAAATCAGACAGTGCTTTTGAATTGTGGTTCAACAGAATTATTTTAAAAAACAAACTCATGAAACAGGCCTGGACAAAAATGATGGTACCCCTAGAAAAGATTGAAAATAATGTGACCATAGGGACATGTTCAACCAAGATGTGTCCTCTAATTAACATCACAGGTGTCTACAAACTTGTATTCAGTCAGTCGGCCTATTTAAAGGGTGAAAAGTAGTCACTGTGCTGTCTGATGACATTGTGGAGATCACAAAATGATGAGACTGGTTGCTTTTTAGTTCCAGTTTATTGCATCTTACATCTCCAGCCTTCTCTCTCTCTCAGACAGAAATAAAGAGGAAGTGCTGCAATAAACCCACACATATATATATCATGCACCCCCACAGACAGAGTCACCCACTCAAGTCAAATCTCTCTATTCATCCCTCACACCAAAAGTCACACATTCACGTTACATCAAATCTTTCTATTCATAACGTACATCAAAGGCAAAGTCACACATTCATGTTACATCCTTCCATTCACGCTTAATCCGAAGTTCCTTCAGGCTTTCGTCCCTGAGCCTCTGTCCTTCTTCTAAGTCCGCAGGTGGCCCAGACTCATTGTCCATTTGAGGCGTGAGGTCAATCCACATTGCAAGCCCACAGTCCTTCTGTGTTTAAACCTAAGCATGCAAATATGTGAGCTACATACAGTTATGAATATGGGCGCTACAACATGGTGTTTACCACACTAAACATGGACCAGAGGAAGCAAAGGAGAGAGTTGTCTCAGGAGATTAGAAAAAAAAATTATAGACAAGCATGTTAAAGGTAAAGGCTATAAGACCATCTCCAAGCAGCTTGATGTTCCTGTGACTACAGTTGCACATATTATTCAGAAATTTAAGATCCACAGGACTGTAGCCAACCTCCCTGGACATGGCCGCAGGAGGAGACAGATAATACGAATGGTAACAAAAGAGCCCAGAACAACCACTAAACACATTCATGGTGAACTCCAAGGTCAAGGTACATCAGTGTCAAATCGCACCATCCGTCATTGTTTGAGCCAAAGTGGACTTTATGGGAGACGACCAAGGAGGACACCACTGTTGAAAACAAATCCTAAAAAAGCCAGACTGGAATATGCCAAACTGCATGTTGACAAGCCACAAAGCTTCTGGGAGAATGTCCTATCGACAGACGAGACAAAACTGGAACTTTTTGGCAAGGCACATCAGCTCTACGTTCAGACGCAAGAATGAAGCATACCAAGAAAAGAACACTGTCCCTACTGTGAAACATGGTGGCGGTTTTGTTATATTCTGGGCCTGCTTTGCTGCATCTGGCACGGGGTGTCTTGAATCTGTGCAGGGTACAATGAAATCTCAAGACTATCAAGGTATTCTAGAGAGAAATGTGCTGCCCAGTGTCAGACAGCTTGGTCTCAGTCGCAGGTCATGGGTCTTGCAACAGGATAATGACCCAAAACACACAGCTAAAAGCAGCCAAGAATAACTAAGAGCAAAACATTGGACTATTCTAAAGTGGCCTTCTATGAGCCTGATCTAAATCCTATTGAACATCTGTGGAAGGAGCTGAAACATGCCGTCTGGAGAAAGCACCCTTCAAACCTGAGACAACTGGAGCAGTTTGCTCATGAGGAGTGGGCCAAAATACCTCCTGAGAGGTGCAGAAGTTTCATTGACAGTTACAGAAATTGTTTGATTGCAGTGATTGCTTCATTGGGCTGCACGGTGGCGCAGTGGTTTAGCACTGTGGCAGCACAGTTTTACCCTTGGCCGGGGGATTGCGGGGATCATGAGATCGTGGGTTCGATTCCAGCCCCCGACCAACAGTGAGCTGTGTGGAGTTTGCATGTTCTCCCCGTGTTGCGTGGGTTTACTCCGGGATTTCTCCGGTTTCCTCCCGCATACCAAAAAACATGTAGGTTTAGGGCGCTCGCGCACGCAGCGACCAGCAGCCGGTGGCTTGTCACCAGACTGCAAACCAAGTCTACCTACGGGTACAAATAAGTAACAAAAAAAAAAAAAAAAAAAAAAAAAAAGGTTGTGCAACAAAATATTAAGTTAAAGGTACCATCATTTTTGTCCAGCCCTGTTTCATGAGTTTGTTTTTTAAAATAATTCTGTTGAACCACAATTCCAAAGCATTGTCCGATTTTGATTGGTTAATTTTCATAGACTTTTTATTTATTACCACTTTTGTCAGATTCAAGTTATTTCTGTGAGCATTGTGGGTTTTTCTTTCATTAACAGAAGGGTACCAACAATTTTGTCCACGCCTGTACATATCAGTCAATACATATCATTAGCATGACCAACTGGCGCCTGGATGTCCTTGCCCTCATCCAGGGGATGTATACACAGCAGTCCATTGTTCTGATTGCCCCTAGGGGCTCTCTGTCCATATGTGAATTGTCCTCTGTATGTAAATTGTCCTCTGCTTCCTCCAGACCTGCTGAGTATGAAAAATGTCCGTGCAGAGTGTGGTGGGTCACCACAGGGCTCCCCCCAGAACACTCAGAAGGGGCTGTGACCCCCCCCCCCCCCCCGGTCGTTTGGGCTCCAGCTCTGGTAGAACTGTCCTGCTGTAGAGGAGTGTCGGAGGGCATGTCCGTCCGTGGGGGGGATGGGGGATGGGTGGAAAAGACAGTGTGCTCTGCTCCGGGTTCCAGCACATTGAACGGCTGTGGATCGTGGACGCATGGGGCCGGTGCGCGTCGTGCATAATTTATTTATTATTTATTTATTTACCTTTGTTTAACTAGGAAAAAGCCGTTGAGCTTAAAAACCTCTTTTTCAAGGGAGTCCTGGCCAAGAGGCAGCAAAAAAATCACAATTACACTTACAATGACATACAAATCATATAAAACAGTTACAAATTAGTGAGGCCGTCTCAAGTGTTCTCAATCTGGATTTAAAGTTGTTCAATGAAACAAGTTCTGTTAGTTTCCAGTCTTTTTGCAACATGTTCCATGTAGAGGGGGCTGAGAACATGAAAGCTCTTTTTCCCAGCTCAGTATGGGCAAATGGAACAGAAAGCAACAAATGATCATTAGAACGCAACCATAAGAATCAACACTTCTCAGTGTGATCAAATTACAGATGTAAGGGGGCAGCAGTCCAAGCATGGCCTTGTAAATAAAAATGTACCAGTGAGTCAGCCTCCTGGTGGACAAAGAAGGCCATCCCAGTCTAGAATACAGTTCACAGTGATGGGTCAAGGCTCTACAGTTTGTAACAAACCTCAAAACAGCATGATATACAGAGTCAGTCAGCTCAGACACTGAGCTGAAGCGTTCATATACAAGAAGTCTCCATAATCTAAAATAGATAAAGTTGCAGTAACAAGACGCTTTTTAACCTCAAAAGAAAAACATTTATTTCGAAATAAAAAACCCAGCTTCAGTTTAAGTTTCTTCACAAGAATTTCAACTTGGGGCTTAAAAGTCAGAGCATCATCAAGCAAGATACCAAGATACTTGTACGAGTGAACCACCTCAAATTCATTTCCCTCAAAAGTGGACACTGTGGGAAAAGTTTGTGGACTCTTCCTAAAATTTGAAAACCACATCAGTTTAGTTTTGTCAGCATTAAGGACTAGTTTTAGCTGCAGAAGTGTGTGCTGCACCACATTAAAAGCTTTTTGCAGAGAAGCAACAGCATTAGCAGGGGAAGAGCCAAAGCAGTAAATAATTGTGTCATCGGCATAAAAATGCAAACTAGCATCAGACACATTTTGTCCTAGATCATTAATGTACATAATGAATACAGAACCCTGTGGCACCCCCTTATGGACACTGACAATTTCAGAACACAAACCATCATATTTAATACATTGGGTCCTGTCACTCAAATAATTTGCGAACCAGGAGACTACATGTTCCGACAGACCAAAACTGATGAGTCTTTGCTTTAAAACTGTATGGTCCACAGTGTCAAAAGCCTTTGACAGATCAATGAAAAGTGCAGCACAGTACTGCTTTTTATCAAGAGCAACAAGTATATCATTGACCACTTTTGTCGCAGCAGTAATAATGCTGTGCTTTTTTCTAAAGCCTGATTGCAGTTTTGAAAGAAGTTCATTTGAGTATAAAAACTCTTTAACCACTTGTGCTCCGTTGTTCCGCGGGCGGGCAAGTCTCTGCGTCCTATGACGCACGAGGGCGCACGAGAGCGCGCTCGTGCGCCCTCGTGCGCATGACGCATGATGGTGGTGATGGTGATGTAGTAGCGTCCAAGCGCCACTCAAAAAAAAACTGCAGAGACAGCCGCGAACAGATTAGTTCATCTGATTGACCTCTCATTCGACTAATAAGAGCCTTGAATTGGGTTTCTGAAACCTTGAAGAACCAATGAATGAAAATCTAGGAAGGAGGACCCGCCTACTGTGAACGCAGGAGCCAATTGAAGCACAGAAATTCTGGCTGGGTGAAGAGAGATTTACTGTTGCAACAGATGAAAACAAAGGACGCTGTACGAATCTACTACAGACCCAGGCTCACCCAGCAGCATGGAGAACACCCACAAGTGGGACCTGCACTCATTCCAGCAGAATAGACGGAGGCCGACGACAAAAGTCGTAAATCATTCGCCAAAACGGCAATAATGGAATTATGTTGATCAGGATCCACGAGCGGAGTAGCGTCGCGTTCGTCTGACAATGGGGGAAGAGATGTTCGCCGCGACTCTGCTGCTTTGAAGAGGTAAGGTGTTATAAGCTAAATTATTATTTATCCCTGAAAACTGTAATCCAAAAATGACTTTTGACCGATCGTTAAATTACAACTGTACTGCGCACGAAGTACGTGCGCCGCGATAAACGGTTCATTTGCCGTGTTCGGACCGTGAACGCCCCCCCCCCCCCCGCTGCAGAAGAGGAGCGGGGGGGGGCACGGTCCGAACGCACCCCGGTCCGCGGGGGGAAGCATATCAGTCTATTCCATCATGTAGCGATGGCCCTCTTCTGTAGCGAGGGGGGGGGGCCTTCACGGTCCGTTCACGGTTCCCCCCCCCACACACACACACACACAGTAGCGAGGGGGGGGGGAGCCGCTGTGAAAGCATGCAAGGAGTGTAATCCGTCATGTAGAGGGCCGAATTTGGTCCTTGGTAGCGGGGGGGGGGGACAACCCCCCGCCCACACAGACACAGCCCTGAGTGTGACCTTTCATTAGAGCCTAAAATGAAGATTCTACATTGAATTATTCAAAAGTTACAGATGTTTTTCCAAACTGTGCCATTTGGCACAATTTGGCACAGTTCCAAAACGCCTGGGAACAGCCTGAGAACAAAGCTGTGTAAAATATTCATTTTTTGTGGTATTGTTACCAAATTTGGATCTCAGCTGGATAACACTTGGTTCTACATTTCTGTTGCATTTTCCAGCCGGATCGGACAGCTGTGTGTTATTTACAAGCATTTGTATCCAAAAAAACACTGTGTCCAATTTTTTTTTCTTCAAGTTCAGTATGTTTAGATGACTGTAACTCAGTGGCCGGAGCACGTAGAGAGATTGTTTTTTTTGCCAAAAAATTCAAAGTGTTTTCTTTTAAATGAGACCAACCCCATGAAGATGCTGCAAAGGGTTGAATAACAGCTTTCGATTTACTTTGGGCACGTTATTTTTTGGCATTTTTAGGAAAATTGCCCGGAGTGCAAGTGGTTAAGTTGATTACACACGAGAGATTCAAGAATCTTGAACAAGACACACAAGTTTGATATTGGTCTGTAGTTAGTTAAAACTGCTGGGTCACCTCCTTTTAAGAGAGGAACCACAAAAGCTGACTTCCATACTACAGGAATCTCTTTGTTTTCAATTGATAAATTAAAAAGTACTGTAAGAGGCTGTGCAATAAAATCAGCAGCCATTTACAAAAAAAATGGCTGGTAATGGAACCAACCGGCAATCGGCCGGCTTTAGGGAGTGAGGTGTGGGAAGAGCGCTGTGGAGGAGGAGGGAGAGGGGGGTGGGAGTGAGTGAGTGCCGGCCCGGGACGTCAAAGGTGTCTGGGCTGCGCAAAAATTGCGTGTGGATCCGCGATAGTGAGGGACTTTCCCGGTCAACCTGGCGGTGATCCACAGCGGCTGTGAAAAAATTAAGTCTCTGACTCTTCTCGCGGCTCGGTCCAGCAAGGATGTGGGGAAGGCGAACGGCCAAGTTCCCCGAGAATGCATAGCGGCTGTGAAACAACTGCAGCTGTGTGAGGGACTTGGCGGTTTGGCTTTTAGGTGCGGAAGCAGCCCTAAAGCCATTGGGAACAGCAATTGGCTAAATTCCCCTTGTGCGCCGTGGCCGAGAAACCCATACAAAGTCCTGTGTGCGGGCTGCGTATCTGCTTCAGGTGCATGAGCAGCCCTGAAGGTTCCAAGGATGGCGGTCGGCCGTGTTTCTCAGGCATGTGCAGCAGCAGAGGACGATGTATCAGTCTGTGGAGCCGGTTTGTCCCTGTGCGTGGTGTGTGCTTGGCGCAGTGACCACATAGCTGGAAATTGCGCTGTCCTCGTAATCCTGCGGTGTGCGTGCGGGGCTTCTGTGTGCGGGAGATCTGCTGTCCGGAGTGAGCCAGGGTCGGGGAGCTTGGTGGAAATTAACACAGATGGCGCCGGTGATTTTCCCCATTCAGGCTGCTTCCTTCGGTTCGCTCATGTCGCCGTTCATGGTGCGTGTCGGTCCCAGCGCTGCCCACTCTGGAGAGCGCGCTCCGGTGTGGATGAAGAGGATGCCGGCGTTCTCTGGTCCTCTGGGATCCACAGTGCGGTGAGAGGGAGTAGACGGTCATTCTCTCTCGTCAGGTCACCAGTGTGGAGGAATAAGATCAGGTGAGATGCGACGAGCTGGAAGGTTGCAGGGTTTTATTTCCTCCAACATCATGAGACAGACATCGTAGCTCAGTGAGCTACTGTCCCCTGAGGCATGTCTAGCAAGCTCTTTTATACATGTTATACAGACAGAGAGAGAATGCATGGCACATTAGCATAGTGATATACATATCAGTCAATACATATCATTAGCGTGACCAACTGGCGCCCAGATGTCCTCTCCTTCATCCAGGGGATGTATACACAACAGTTCATTGTTCTGATTGCCCCCAGGCACTCTCTGGCCGTATGTAAATTGTCCTCTGCTTCCTCCAGACCTGCAGAGTGTGAGAAATGTCCATGCAGAGTGTGGTGAGTCACCACAATAGATTCATTACACAGAGAGTGATATACAGACCTGGACAAAATTGTTGGTACCCCTCTGTTAATGAAAGAAAAACCCACAATAGTCACAGAAATAACTTGAATCTGGAATATTGAACTCTTGGACACCCCTTTGTGGCTAATACCGATTTTTAATGACCAGTCTGGAGGATGGATTTGCAAGAGACGTTTTTTTCATAATTTTGATTTGGGCCGCTTAAATGTCTGTCATACATACTGCAACGATATTGGTCTGTGGCCTGCTGTGTAGTAGGGATATTGGACTCAAAATACTGCATAGCTTTGTGTGCAGGTCTGATGTCACTGAGCTTGGTCCGGCCGAAATCAAACGCAGGGAGTAGCAGTACCTTGGCACACTGAAATCCTGCATTACATTTACTTCTGTCACATGTGGAAAATGTGATGCTCTCATACCATTCTCCGTTGGGAAACTTTATTGGAATGTTCTGAACCTGCAACGTCACTTCAGGTAAACACTGTATTGTTAACATCAAGTCAAAGTCAGGTAAATGGATGTCTGTTATGTCAGTGTTAGCATCAACAGTTATACTTAGCTTCGGTGTGGTCAGTCAGGTGGTCGGCCCATGAGGTCCTCCACCCCCTCTCCACCGCTGCTGGCGTCCAGGACATTGCCTCCACCAGTGGCCCTTTTGTCCACATTGATGACAAGCATGACGTTCTCCTGGCCACGGCCAGCTCATCCCACGCCTTCCTCCGTCCCCCCTCCACCACTGGGGTCCAGTTTCGGTGCCATCCTGAAAAATAGAATTGGGGGGAGCCCCCCCCCCCGTGTCAATAATCATACAAACAGGAGTTGGTTTTTCTTTTACTTTTTTTTTTTTTACTTTTTCTTTCCTTTCCTCCTCTATTATCTCTGCATGTTTGACATAAGTTAGCACATTGCCAAATGCAATCAGCTAGGTGTGGCTAGCTGTGCATGTTTTGCAAAAAGACACTTTTCAAAGGCTGCCAATAAGGTTCTACGCCTGAATCTTCAGCAGCCTTAGTTAAATCAGAATGTCCATCAAACCTCTTGTAACCTGGTTCTATAAGTTTCAACACTTTCATCGTTACCTTGTTTGTGGTTTGGATCATCCCATACAAGCTGTATTTAAAGTTTAATCACAAAATATTATTCAGTGACATTTTCCCATAATCTTCAGTCTTACTGATCGTATTGATGGTGAGTGTGGAGTGAACATGTGTGCATATCTACTTAACTCTTGGGCGCCCTGGTGTGGCTACTCCGGGTAAAGGGGTGGAGACGAGTGGAGGTGAGTTGACATCAGCCGCAGCTTTTCCAGCCTGGAGTTCTGTGAGATCGGGGTATGGGCTGAGCAGCGGGGGAGTACGGAGGAGCAGAAGCACAGCCCTCTGCCCCCATGCCAGACTCATCATGCACCATAGAAGAGATAGAACACAGATTAGTCAAATCGTTTTCCTTCCTTTTACCATGGTCAATTTTTCAGATTTATCATCAGATTTTGATTTTACCGTCCAAGTCCAGTCCAAGTCAGCCTGTCGCCCCCTTTTTTTTTCCTTTTCCATCTGAAGCCACTGTTACCCCTCAGTTGGAGAGATAATGCAACTGTGAGCTAGAGAATACAGTTGCACTGCAGAAGTCAAATATAAGTCAAATGAAATAACCTAATGTTGTTTACCTGGCTTCAGGCATCCCAAACAAAAGAAAAATCAAATTTTCTTGCTCTGCTGGCAGGTAATTTTACTTAAAATAAGCGGAAAATTCTGGCAGTTGATAATGTTGGTTAAAAATAAAGACATTTGCCAACAAAGCAAGATCGCATTGCTTAATACAAGTAACTATCATAAAGCTAGCAAAAACCCCACAAAAAAATGTGCAACAAAAGAAATTACTGCCAAAACTATCTTGAGATAAAAAGCCGGCATTTAATACCTTTAATCTTACCAAAATCCCCAGTTCAGTGTGACTTATTATTGCTTCAGCACAACACAGATTAGTCCTTTCACACACACACACAGCAAGTCCCAGATAAGCACACACGTTGGTGAAACAATCCCAAAGTCGCTTAATAATAAGCAGATCTGGCAACCCAAGGTTCTCATTGTCACTCATCTTCTGCCGCTCTGAAAACATCTTTGTCACTTACCAATCTTCCATGCACAAATCTGCCGTTTCCCGTGAAACAACAATCTCATTATTGTCCTTCTGCCCTTCACAACAAGAAAAACAACCTCGACTTCTGTCCCGCTGCCTGACTTCCACATTCTCACATTTTTTCTCTTTTTCTCACCATAGTAACCCGTAAAACATCAAAAACACACATGAGCAAGCACATGAACGACCAGACAAACAGACTGCAGTTATTTATTTGATGTATTTATTTTATTTTATTATAATTTGAGGTTATTTTATCGTATATATTTTTAAGGGTTCTAAATTGTCCTTAGGTATGACTGTGAGAGTGAATGGTTGTCTGTCTCTCTGTGTTGGCCCTGCGATGGACTGGCGATCTGTCCAGGGTGTACCCTGCCTCTCGCCCAAAGATGTTGGGATAGGCTCCAGCCCCCCCGCGACCCGAAAAGGATTAAGCGGAAGAAGATGGATGGATGGTTATTTTACTTTATTCTAGGCCTGTTTTGAATTATGCATAAAGGTATTTTAATTCTTATTACCACGTTAGAGTTTATCCTTATTATATTAGTGCTATTTACCTTTATTTTAAGGTTATCCCTCACTTTATCGATGCTCACTTGTGATGTAAACAAGATCTTACATTGATATTTTTTCTTAACTCTTTGAGTGTGTCTGTCACCGAATTGTGACATAACCCCTAGTGGTCAAGAGTGGTAAATATTTTTTGTCACTAAAATAGTTCAGATTTCCAAGGCTATAACTTGAAAATGGTACAAGATAATGGCTTACTGCCAATTAGAACAATGTAAAATTTGATCCAAAGTTTCAGATAGGAATAAATTTATGCATCTAATTTGCATAATGTCACGGCACCTCTTTAAATTTCCATAACTCAGTCAAAACTGGACTTTGGACATAGTTACACAAAGAATGGTTCAGTCTTTTGACACCGTTTTTTGTACAGAGTTACCTCATCATCTTATCTTCAAAGTATATGAACAAGAAATCAGTACAATATTAAAAAAAACACAGAAATTCCTCATTTACCGGCGGCTAAGGGGACTCGCTCGCTGCCGTTGTCACTGCGTTTTCACCCATCGTGGTCATTATTTTGCATTGTGTCGGTCATTTACACTTTCTACCACATCTACAAAGTCTTATGATTATCCCACATAAATTTTGCGTGTATCCCTCAGCTATTTTCCGTGTACAGAGACAACTAAGTGACGGTGCACGATGACGGACGGCAGCCATATTAGCTTTCTGGGCTAAAATGCTAAAAACAGGAAAAGGAAATGAGGAGTTCTTCTTCTTTGGTGTACTACATGTCATCCATTGAGTCCTCCAATGGATGTCTGCCACCTTCTGAAACTGGCAGATCAGTACAAATCAGTACAAATCCTCAATGAAGCCGATCATGTCAGAGTGAGATGACAGGCACAGCGCCGCGCTCTGCCACTAGGGACATGCAAAATCTCACACTCAAAAGGTTGATCTATGCTCACTTGTGATGTAAAAAATATCTTGCTTTGATTTTAATCTATGCTCACTTGTGATGTAAAAAAGATCTTGCATTAATTTTTATTGATACCCCTACGTGCTTTTTATGGGTCCACTTTATGCAACAAAAATGCACTTCCCTGTGGACTTGAACCGGGACCCCTAAGCCTCTACCTCGTCCAAACCTATTGGGACTTTGCGGTATCAAACGCTTGGCTTACAACTCTTCTACGTGCATTCTCAGACCAACCACGGACTTGAACCAGATGTCATCAGCAATTAACTGTTTGAGTGTGTCTGTCCCTGAATTGAAATATTTTTTGTCAATAAAATAGTTCAGATTTCCGAGGCTATAACTTGAAAGTGGTAAGAGATAATGGCTTACTGTCAATTAGAAAGATGTAAAATATGAGCCAAAGTTTCAGATGGGAATAAATTTATGCATCTAATTTGCATCATGTCGCGGCACCTCTTTAACTTCCATAACTCGGTCAAAACTGGACGTGGAACATATTTACACAAAGAATGGTTCAGTCTTTTGACACCGTTTTTTGTACAGAGGTACCTCATCATCTTATCTTCAAAGTATATGAACAAGAAATCAGTACAATATTAAAAAAAAACACAAATTCCTCACTTACCGGCGGCTAATGGGACTCGCTTGCTGCCATTGTCACTGCATTTTCACCCATCGTGGTCGTTATTTTGCGTTCTGTCGGTCATTTACGCGCTCAACCACATCTACAAAGTTTTATGATTATCCCACATAAATTTTGCTTGTATCCTGTGGTTATTTTCCGTGTACAAAGCCGTCTTAAGTGACAGTGACGATGACCGATCGAGGCCATATTAGCTTTCTGAGCTAAAAGAAGGGAATACAGGAAAAGGAAATGAGGAGTTCTTCTTCTTTGGTGTATTACGTGTCATCCATTGAGTCCTCCAACGGATGTCTGCCACCTTCTGAAACTGACAAATCAATACAAATCAGTACAAATCCCCAATGCAGCCAGCAGTGTCAGAGTGAAATGACATTGCCACGCTCTGCTACTAGGGGCACACAAATTCTCACACTCAAAGGGTTAAATTTACTCACTGTGATCCGCCTGCGGGTTGTCTCCATCACCCTCCAGCTCTGCTCCTAGTGCCTCTGGACCGTGCCCCACTTCCACAAAATCGGCTCGTTCGCACCAGCGGGGGAGCAGCTGTGCGCACTCGCTGTGGTGTCAGAACGCCGGAAGCAGTCAGGAGAGGTATCTGGAGTCCCTGAGTTCGGGTGCCAAGTATGTTAGAAAAATTCGTCTTAACCTTCAGTCAAAAACCAGGCTGGATCAGAGTTTCATAAAATTTAATTACACTGGCCAGTGGAGAATAATACAAAAATAGTCTCAGAGCCTATTCGTGCACCATTCTGACTCAAACACACATCACTCAGTTCTTTAAGCCCTTCGTTATCTGAGAGGTGGAGGAGCAATTGCCCATCATGATTGGTCCAGTACATCTGGTCAAAACTTGGTGTACAAATTATCTCTTTCTCAGGAACCATGACGCTCACTCAGTACCAGTGACACGGGAGCCGCACAAGATGAACTAAAAACAAGATGATAACTAATGCAGCTGCATCCTTTACACTTTTACACAGACTCTGAGGCAGACTCTGAGACAAAGCAAATCACATGTATGAAACAAATATGAAACTTTTCTATCAGTTATCATTTTTTTTTTTCAGACACACAAATGGGTCCATACATCTATGTACAGCCATACATAAAACCCTTGTGCTGAAAATTGTTCTTTACTTGTTTAGGTGGGAGTTCATAATCAGGCTTTCCATGTGTCGGTTCAGAGAATGATGCACCACATTATCACAATGAACTCCTGCAGTTGCTTCTGAGTTTCATATAAAGCCATTTAATATTTTAGCGATTTATTACAGACGCTGTGAGTTTATGATGAACTTATTGCTCCTGTCACCACTGGGAGTTTTAGGGCCTGGAGCCAGCTGTCAAGTTTGGGTTGACGATGAGACTTCAATCTGGAATCCCCACACTGCCCACCCAGCACAGCTCAACTGTGCATTTTCTTTACGTCAAAAAACTCCTCAGTGCTACAGCACACTGGTAGTGACATGTTTACAGTGACTTTGGAGTGGATCAAAGTGTGAGAGTCCACAAATGTGTGCTGGTGTTTACAGCTTTTGTAACAGTTTGCAGGGCCTTTCTGTCATTTGAAGTTTGCTTCAGTAAAGGACACCTACTCAACACTAACCCAAACTTTAAGCTGCTTTGAAGGGGACTGTTTCTTGTGACATCCCTGCCTCAACTTGGCTTGTTCTCTTATCCTCCCACCATTAAAGGGAATAGAGGCTATAATACCATGTTTTCTCTGATTTGCCTCTTACAGTATATACAGTGGATATAAAAAGTCTACACACCCCTGTTCAAATGCCAGATTTTTTGTGATGTAAAAAAATGAGACCAAGATAAATCATTTGAAAACTTTTTCCACCATTAATGTGACCTATAACCTGTACAACCTAATTGAAAAACAAACAAATCTTTTAAGGGGAAAACTAAAAAACTGCACACCCTGAAAGTAATACTTTGTTGCAGCACCTTTGGCTTTTATTACAGCATTCAGTCTTTATGGGTAGGAGTCTATCAGCGTGGCACATCTTGATGTGGCAATATTTGCCCACTCTTCTTTGCAAAAACACTCCAAATCTGTCAGATTGCGAGGGCATCTCCTGTGCACAGCCCTCTTCAGATCACCCTTACAGATATTCATCGGATTCAGGTCTGGACTCTGGCTGGGCCATTCCAAAATCTTAATCTTCTGGTGAAGCCATTCTTTTGTTGATTTGGATGTGTACTTTGGGTCACTGTCATGCTGAAAGATGAAGTTCCTCTTCATCTTCAGCTTTCTAGCAGAAGCCTGAAGGTTTTGTGCCAGCACTGACTGGTATTTAGAACTGTTCATAATTTCCTCCACCTTAATGAAGGCCCCAGTTCCAGCTGAAGAAAAACAGCCCCAAAGCATGATGGTGCCACCACCATCCTTCACTGTAGGTAAGATGTTCTTTTGGTGATGAGCAGTGTTGTGTTTGCGCCAAATATACCTTTTGGAATTATGGCCAAAAAGTTCAACCTTTGTTTCATCGGACCAAACACATTTTCCCACATGTGTTTGGGAGATTTCAAATGTGTTTTTGCAAAACGTGGCTGGGCTTGGATGTTTTTCTTTTCAAGATGGGGCTTCCGTCTTTGCACCCTAGATGGGAGATTGTTGTCACATGTACTAAACAGCCAGTACTTGCCAGACATTCCTGCAGCTCCTTCAGTGTTGCTGTCGGCCTCTTGGCAGCCTCCCTGACCAGTTTTCTTCTTGTGTTTTCATCAGTTTTGGAGGGACAGCCAGTTCTTGGTAATGTCACCGTTGTGCCATATTTTCTCCACTTGATGATGACTATCTTCACTGTGTTCCATGGTATATTTATTGCCTTGGAAATTCTTTTGTACCCTTCTCCTAACTGATACCTTTGAACAGTGAGATCCCTCTGATTCTTTGGAAGCGCTCTGTGGACAATGACTTGTGCTGTAAGATGTGACTACAAAAATGTCAGGAAAAGCCTACTAGAACAGCTGAACTTTATTTGGGATTAATCAGAGGTACTTTAAATGGTGGCAGGTGTTTGCTGACTCTCATTTAACATGAGTCTGAATGTGATTCAAGATTCAAGAGATTCAAAGATTTTATTTGTCAATACTACTATACGTACAGGATATACAGGAGAATTGAAATGGCGTTTCTCTCTCTCTTCAGTGGTATGCACAATACAAAAAAGGAATAAGGCTGGAAAAAAACGACAGCAGCTTTCTATGTACAGTAATGCTACCTGTAGCACAAATGACAACAAAAGATAGACCCAGACCTCCCATCATGCAAATAAAGATAAGTGATAAATGATGAGACCCATCCATCTATCCATCCATCTTCTACCGCTTTTCCGGAGGTCCGGGTCGCGGAGGCAGCAGTTCAAGCAGAGAAGCCCAGACTTCCCTCTCCCCAGCCACCTGCTCCAGCTCTTCAGAGAGGATACCAAAGCGTTCCCAGACCAGCTGGGAGACATAGTCTCTTCACTGACTCCTGGGTCTGCCCCGGGGTCTCCTCCCAGTGGGACGTGCCTGAAACACCTCAAGTGGGAGGCGTCGAGGAGGCATCCTAATCAGATGCCCAAACCACCTCAACTGACTCCTTTCAATGTGGAGGAGCAGCGGTTCTACGCTGAGCCTCTCCCGGATGACTGAGTTCCTCACCGTATCTCTGAGGGTGAGTCCAGCAATCCTACGGAGAAAGCTCATTTCAGCCGCTTGTATCTGCAATCTCATTCTTTCGGTCATTACCCAAAGCTCTTGACCATAGGTGAGAGTAGGAATGTAGGTTGACTGGTAAATCGACAGCTTTGCCTTAGAACTCAGCTCCCTCTTCACCACAACAGACCGGTACAACGTCCGCATCACTGCAGATGCTGCTCCGATCCGTCTGTCAATCTCTCGCTCCATTCTCCCCTCCCTCGTGAATAAGACCCCAAGATACTTAAACTCCTCCACTTGGGGCAGGAGCCTGTCCCCAACCCGGAGAGGACAATCCACCTTTTTCCGGCTGAGGACCATGGACTTGGACCTGGAGGCGCTGATTGTCATCCCAGCCGCTTCACACTCAGCGGCAAACCGTCCCAGCAAGAACTGTAGGTCATTGTTGGATGAAGTCAACAGGACAACATCATCTGCAAACAACTGAGATGAGATCCTGTGGTCACCAAGCATGACACCCTCCAGTCCCTGGCTGCACTTAGAAATCCTGTCCATAAAAATTATGAACAGGATCGGTGACAAAGGGCAGCCCTGGCGGAGTCCAACTCTCACTAGGAATTATGTAGTCCGACCGAGTGTTGGCAACATGAAGCAAACTCTCACAGCAGTCGTACAGAGACTGAATAGCTTGTAACAACAAGCTCGATACTCTATACTCCCGAAGCACCCCCCACAAAAAACCATGAGAGACGGGGTCGAATGCCTTCTCCAAGTCCACAAAACACATGTAAACTGGTTGGGCAAACTCCCACTAACCCTCGAGAATTCTCGAGAGGGTAAAGAGCTGGTCCGATGTGCCACGGCCAGGACGAAAACCACATTGCTCCTCCAGAATCTGAGGCTCGACCAACGACCGGATCTCCTCAATCCCACCGATACACCTTCCACAGAGGAAGCAGGGCTTGTGGATGAGGAGGATGACTCGCCTATCACAGGGGCTGAGGTCGCCAGGGTGGTTAAAAATCTCCTTGGTGGCCAGGCCCTGGGGGTGGATGAGATTCGCCCTGAGTACCTCAAGGACCTGGATGGTGTAGGGCTGTCATGGTTGATACACCTCTGCAACATTGCGTGGAGGTCGGGGGCAGTGCGTTTGGCATGGCAAACCGGGGTGGTGGTTCCTTTCTTCAAAAAAGGGGACCGGAGGGTGTGCTCCAACTTTAGAGGGATCACACTCCTCAGCCTCCCTGGGAAGGTCTATACCAAGGTACTGGAGAGGAGAGACCCAGCAATCTTATATGCAGAAAGTAGAGCAGTAATACTCATAGTACCAAATTCAGTGCGGTAGTGTAGGTGCAGATGGTAACAGATAAGACAGCACATCATCAATATTCATGATCAGTATTGCAGTGACAGACAGCAGCAGATATGGCATTTGTGCAGATGGTTGAAATAAAGTGCAGAGACATACAACAGCAAATGTATTACTGTTGGTGTGCCAGTCTTTTTGTGCCAACAGTTGAGGTAGTTATTGTGTGGGTGAGTATGTTAAGGTCCGGGGGGTGGGGGGGGTGGGGACAGAGTTCAGGCTCCTGATGGCTTGATGAACAATAGCAGTCTTGTTGAGTGGGTCTGGAGGCACAGGTACCTTTTCCCTGAGGACAGGGAGCTGAAGAGGGAGTGTGAGGTGTTGCCTGCGATGCTGATGAGTCTGCGGGTGAGGTAGATGTCGGAGAAGGGGGGCAGGGGGCACAGATGATCTTGCTGGCTGCTTTCATTGTGCATTGTAGTGTCTTCCGGCAGTTGGCAGTGCAACTTCCATACCACACAGTGATGCAGCTGGTGAGGATGCTCTCAATGGTGCCCCTGTAGAATGAGCACATGATGGGGGGTGGGACTCGTTCTCGCCTCAGTTTGCGGATTAAATGGAGGCGAGTTTGAGCCTTCTTGGCTAGTGATGTTGTGTTGCTGGACCAGGAGAGGTCCTCAGAGATGTGCACCCCCAGGAACCTGGTGCTGTTTACCCTCTCCACAGCTGCTCCATTGATGATCAAAGGGAGATGCTGTGTGTGTCCCCTCCTGAAGTTGATCACAATCTCCTTTGTTTTTCACACGTTCAGAAAGAGGTTATTGTCTTTGCACCACTGGACCAGTTGGCTCACCTCATTTCTGTAGTTGGCCTCCTCATTGTTGGTGATGAGGCCCACCACTGTCATGTCATCTACAAACTTGATGATGTGGTTGGTGCTGTAGGGTGGCACACAGTCATGGGTCAACGGGGTGAAGAGCAGCGGGTTGAGCCCGCACCCTTTTGGGGCCCCTGTGCTCAGTGTGATGGTCTTGGATTTGTTGCTGCCAACCCGCACATTCTGTGGCCTCCCTGTGAGAAAGTCCAGCACCCAGTTACAGAGAGAGGTTTTAAGTCCCAAGTGTCTGAGTTTTTGTATTAGGTGCTGGGGGATGATTGTGTTGAATGCTGAACTGAAGTCCAAGAACAGCATTCACACGTTGTGTCCAGGTGGGTGAGGGCTGGGTGGAGAGCAGTCACATCCCCAGTTATAAGAGGGTGTGCATATTTATGCAAACAGGTTATTGTAAGTTTTTATTTTTTAATTGAGTTGTACAGGTTATAGGTTACATTAATGGTGGAAAACATTTTGGAATGAATTTATATTGGTCTCTTTTTTTACATCACAAAAACCTGGCATTTGAACAGGGGTGTGTAGACTTTTTATATCCACTGTATATTAAAGAAACACTTTTTGTCGTTGTCGGGCATAAACCTCATATCTACAAAACGGGCATCTTTTTTTACGGAAAAGAGGAAAAACTACTTTTTTGATGATGATTTAGCGATTGCAGAATGTATTCACATTGCTTCTCTAATGTTTATCATTGGTTTGATATGAGTAAAAGTCATCCCAAGACATAAAGGGGGACCAAAACCTGTTTGTTTTTTTTATATATAAACCCATTCTGTTCACCCAACAATTTTCTCTATCTTATAGGACACGGTGATTCAGCTTTTAACTTAAAATATTAAAAGAAGTTAGTGTTGTTGTGATACCGGTGTTGCTATTGGGGAGTACACTAGCCTGAACTCTAATCCATCTACTCAGTCTAGTAACCATGAAATGGTACCCAGGTACTTGACAGTTGGCAAAGTTAGCTCTAATGAAACAAGAAATCAATTCTTTGTGTATAAACGGTACACAGGAAGCCATGCTTTACTGCCATTGGCAGCTACTGTTTATGACCAATAAAGAAGAGAGTTAATTGTGTTAGCACGATTAATGTTAACCTGAGTCAGACTATACAGCAATGCTAGTAATAAGATGAGATAAGCCTTTATTAGTCCCACAATGGGGAAATTCCAGGATTGCAACAGCACAGGGATAGCAACACTTGGAGCAATAATTTAGAAGATAAGATAATAAGAGCAGTGAATATACATTACACATAAATATATATACACAGCACGGAGCATTGTAGCTAGATGGAATAAACAGCATAACGGTCTATTCAGTTACCCCACAAAGTATGAATACAGTGGGGGAAAAAAAAGTATTTTGTCAGCCACCAATTGTGCAAGTTCTCCCACTTAAAAGATGAGAGAGGTCTCCAATTTCCATCATAGGTATACCTCAACTATGAGAGACAAAATGAGAAAAAAAAAAAATCCAGAAAATCACATTGAAGGATTTTTAACGAATTAATTGGTAAATTCCTCGGTAAAATAAGTATTTGGTCAATAACAAAAGTTCATCTCAATACTTTGTTATATACCCTTTGTTGGCAATGACAGAGGTTAAACGTTTTCTGTAAGTCTTCACAAGGTTTTCACACACTGTTGCTGGTATTTTGGCCCATTCCTCCATGCAGATCTCCTCTAGAGCAGTGATGTTTTGGGGCTGTCGCTGGACAACATGGACTTTCAACTCCCTCCAAAGATTTTCTATGGGGTTGAGATCTGGAGACTGGCTAGGCCACTCCAGGACCTTGAAATGCTTCTTATGAAGCCACTCCTTCGTCGCCCGGGCAGTGTGTTTGGAATCATTGTCATGCTGAAAGACCCAGCCATGTTTCATCTTCAATACCCTTGCTGATGGAAGGAGGTTTTCACTCAAAATCTCACGATACATGGCCCCATTCATTCTTTCCTTTACACGGATCAGTCGTCCTGGTCCCTTTGCAGAAAAACAGCCCCAAAGTATAATGTTTTCACCCCCATGCTTCACAGTAGGTATGGTCTTTCTCCTCCAAACACGACAAGTTGAGTTTTTACCAAAAAGTTCTATTTTGGTTTCATTTGGCCATATGACATTCTCCCAATCCTCTTCTGGATCATCCAAATGCTCTTTAGCAAACTTCACATGGGCCTGGACATGTAGTGGCTTAAGCAGGGGGACACGTCTGGCACTCCAGGATTTGAGTCCCTGGCAGCGTAGTGTGTTACTGATGGTAGCCTTTGTTACTTTGGTCCCAGCACTCTGCAGGTCATTCACTAGGTCCCCCCATGTGGTTCTGGGATTTTTGCTCACCGTTCTCGTGATAATTTTGACCTCACGGGGTGAGATCTTGCGTGGAGCCCCAGATCGAGGGAGATTATCAGTGGTCTTGTATGCCTTCCATTTTCTAATAATTGCTCCCACAGTTGATTTCTTCACACCAAGCTGCTTACCTATTGCAGATTCAGTCTTCCCAGCCTGGTGCAGTTCTACAATTTTGTTTCTGGTGTCCTTTGACAGCTCTTTGGTCTTGGCCATAGTGGAGTTTGGAGTCTGACTGTTTGAGGTTGTGGACAGGTGTCTTTTATACTGATAATGAGTTCAAACAGGTGCCATTAATACAGGTAACAAGTGGAGGACAGAGGAGCCTCTTAAAGAAGTAGTTACAGGTCTGTGAGAGCCAGAAATCTTGCTTGTTTGTAGGTGACCAAATACTTATTTTACCAATGAATTTACCAATTAATTCATTAAAAATCCTTCAATGTGATTTTCTGGATTTTTTTTTTCTCATTTTGTCTCTCATAGTTGAGGTATACCTATGATGAAAATTGGAGAACTCTCTCATCTTTTTAGTGGGAGAACTTGCACAATTGGTGGCTGACTAAATACTTTTTTGCCCCTCTGTATGTACCCATACAGCATATTTTGCATTTGAATCAGCCTAGTTGTCACCCTCTGTAGCGATTGATATTGTCCTAGTTGTATAATGGAGGGGACCATTATTGTGCAAGTTTGTTGCGTCTTTTGCATTTAATACTTATAAGGTCGTAAAATTTTTTATGATCTCTGCGAGCAGCCCTGCTTAGGTTATAAAGTCTGACAGCCGTAGGTATGAAGGACCTGCGAAACCTCTCGGTCGCGCACCTAGGATGATGCAGCCTACTGCTAAATGAGCTCCACAGTGCGTTCAGCGTGTCCTGCATGGGGTGGGACTCGGACTCCAGCAGAGATGACAGCTTAGCCGCCATCCTCCTCTCTCCTATCTCCTCCACTGGGTCGAGGCGCTACCCCATGACAGAGCTAGCTTTCTTGATGTCTATTCGGTCTCTTCCTGTCAGCTGCTGTGATGTCGTTGCCCCAGCAGACCACTCCAAATGTGATGGCTGATGCCACCACCGAATTGTAGAAGGTCTTCAGGAGCACCCCTTGTCCACCAAAAGACCTGAGCCTCCTCAGTAGGAACAGCCTGCGCTGTCCCTTCTTGCAGAGTGCGTCGGTATTGTGTGACCAGTCCAGTTTATTGTTCAAATGAACACCCAGGTACTTGTAGGATGTCACCATCTCAATGTCTGTTCCCTGGATGTTTACTGGTGTTGTGAGAGATTGTCCTCCCCTGTGGCAGTCCACCACCAGTTCCTTAGTTTTCCTCGCATTGATCTGGAGGCAATTCCGATGGCAAGGCAGTTTCACTGGCAAGTATCATACCATCCATCCATCCATCCATCCATCTTCTACCTCTTTTCTGGAGGTCCGGGTCGCGGAGGCAGCAGTTCAAGCAGAGAAGCCCAGACTTCCCTCTCCCCAGCCACCTGCTCCAGCTCTTCAGAGAGGATACCAAGGCGTTCCCAGACCAGCTGGGAGACATAGTCTCTCCACCGAGTCCTGGGTCTGCCCCGGGGTCTCCTCCCAGTGGGACGTGCCTGAAACACCTCAAGTGGGAGGCGTCCAGGAGGCATCCTAATCAGACGCCCATACCAGCTCAACTGACTCCTTTCAATGTGGAGGAGCAGCGGTTCTACTCTGAGCCTCTCCCGGATGACTGAGCTCCTCACCGTATCTCTGAGGGTGAGTCCAGCAATCCTACGGAGAAAGCTCATTTCAGCCGCTTGTATCCGCGATCTCGTTCTTTCGGTCATTACCCAAAGCTCGTGACCATAGGTGAGAGTAGGAACGTAGACTCGTAAATCGACAGCTTTGCCTTAGAACTCAGCTCCCTCTTCACCACAACAGACCGGTACAACGTCCGCATCACTGCAGATGCTGCTCCAATCCGTCTGTCGATCTCTCGCTCCATTTTCCCCTCACTTGTGAACAAGACCCCAAGATACTTAAACTCCTCCACTTGGGGCAGGAGCCTGTCCCCAACCCAGAGAGGACAAGTATCATACATGCTACTTAAAAGTAGGACCCTGGAAGTACCCAGGAGTACTTCCAGGGTATGTAAACTTTTGATCAGGGTCATTTGTGTAGTTTCTGTTGTCATTATGATTTAAAAAGAGCCAACACAATTGTTTGATAATAAATGACTTCACCCAACCCCTAACGATGAGTGAAAGAAAGGTTTTTGTATTATCATTCATATTCTCTGAAAAATGGCTAAAAAAAATTACAGATTCCACAAGGGTATGTAAACGTAGGAGCACAACTCACTCTGTGTGTGTGTGTGTGTTTATATATGCACTTGGGTATCGGATTGGTGTTGCCACACAATGTTGCAGAGGTGTGTCCACCATGACAGCCCAACAACATCCAGGGTCTTGAGGTACTCAGGGTGAATCTCGTCCACCCCTTGGGCCCAACCACAAAAGAGATTTTTAACCATCTTGGCGACCTCAGCCCCTGTGATAGGTGAGTCGTCCCCTTCATCAACAAGCCCTGCTTCCTCTGTGGAAGGCGTGTCATTGGGATTTAGGAGATCCTCGAAGTATTCCTTCCACCGCCCAACAATTTCCCCAGTCGAAGTCAGCAGTGCCCCATCTGCACCATACACAGTGTGGACAGGGAGCTGCTTCCCCCTCCTGAGCCGCCGGACAGTTTGCCAGAATCTCTTCGAGGCCGACCGAAAGTCTTGTTCCATGGCCTCACCGAACTTCTCCCATACCCAAGATTTTTCTTCAGCAACCACCCGAGCTGCACTCCGCTTGGCCTGCCGGTACACCTCAGCTGCTTTGTGAGTCCCACAAGCCAACAAAGCTTGATAGGACTCCTCCTTTAGCTTAATGGCCCCCCTCACCACTGGTGTCCATCACTTGGTTCGGGGGTTGCCACCACGAGATGCACCGATGACCTTGTGGCCGCAGCTCTGGGCAGCTGCTTCAACAATAGAGGTGGAGAACATGGCCCATTCAGACTCCATGTCTCCAGACTCCATCAGAATGTGGTTGAAGTTCTTCCAGAGGTGGGAGTTGAAGACGTCCCGGACAGGGGCCTCAGCCAGACATTCCCAGTACACCCTTGCTATATGTTTGGGTCTACCAGGTCTGAATGGCATCCTCCCCTGCCATCGGATCCAACTCACCACCAGGTGGTGATCAATTGACAGCTCTGCACGTCTCTTTACCCGAATGTCCAAGACGTATGGTCGCAGGTTTGATGACACGATAACAGAATTGATCATCGACCTGCGACCTAGGGTGTCCTGGTGACAGGTGCACATATGGATACGTTTATGCTTGAACATGGTGTTCGTTATGGACAAACTGTGGTTAGCACAGAAGTACAATAACTGAACACCACTCGGGTTGAGATCGGGCAGGCCGTTCCTCCCAATCACCCCCCTCCAGGTTTCACTGTCGTTGCCCACGTGTGCATTGAAGTCCCCCAGTAGGACAATGGAGTCTACAAGAGGAGCACTCTCCAGCACCCCAGTCAGAGACTCCAAAAAGGGTGGGTACTGTAATGGATTAATGGGTTTTATAGGTATTTTATTGTTGGTACAAGTATTAATGTAAATATTAATGTGAGTAGGAATGAAGATGTATTTTCATTCATTCATATCCTTGTAGGGCACTAGTCCAGATAATGGACAGTTTTATTAACAATTCTTTATTTGTGCCAATTATGAATCAGTCTAAAAAAAAACCCTTGTGAATTCTTGTCTGCAGATAATCAAGAAGATGGACATGAAATCAAACAATAACTCCCATGTCTTTCAATGGTTTAATAAGAAATGTCAAAATAGGTTAACATATATGGGTAACTTTAAAACAGAATTCAACATGTATCATGGGCATCATAGACTGAGTTACGGAGTGTCACATGTAAATCACATTTGTGGAACCAAATACTGAAAATTGGAAAACCATAAAATAGCATTGGTCAAGAAAAGTGGATGCAATTTTATGAAGAAAATGATGAGTAAACTATCTCGAAAAATAGAAAATTGGTGTTGCTCTGAAAAAGAATGTAAATTAATGAGAGGACAAAATGCATTTTGAAATTCTGATGTGGGTTTGCATGAAATTAAGTTTAAAGAACTTATACCAGGAATATTCTGAAGAAGTAAGTTTAAATTGAACAAGAGACAGTCAGCCACAGAGTCAGATCACGTCCCTGATGGCAGCAGGGCCCCCTCGTGCCAACCTTGATTCAGCTGGTTGTCCGTGGGTTCTGTTGATGGAGAGGATGATAGACAGATTCTCCCACAAGGCCGTGCTCCTGAGATCGCAATCGGGCTGTTCTTCAGCAAGCCTGGGGAGGTCTTCTCTTATGCACTGAAAAGGAATTTGTTTATTGTACAACGTCCCATCAGAGAGACAAACACAAGCCACAGATTGGTTTCTTCCAATGTATTGTGGCTGGAATGAGTTGGTTTAAGCTTAGACAAAATCAGACAAAATCTTCTTGCCAGGTAATTTAAAGAAAAAGATTAAAATAAGAAAAAGTGAATTTTAAAGAAAAGAAACAGGATTTTCACAGAGCCTGGAAGACCCTGGGCCTACTTAAAAGATAGAAAAAAATAGAAGAGCAGAAAAGGCTCCTTACAGCTTGACCACTGCCCCAAAACGGAACAAAGGAAACAAAAAGCAAGTTTTTCCTCGAGTGTGGCAGGATGGGCTGAAACAATTACATTTGAGCTTCTTTGTTTGGCAGAAGTCATAAACTGACTAAAAAGGCAATGAAGATAGGTTTGGGAGCTCATTGGTCAGTTCAAATTTTTGAGGTGGGGGTCTCCCACAGACAGAGGAGAGAAGGGAGAGAGACATTTGATATGAGAAGTGAGACCCCCCCCCCCCCAAGACACATATGTTGCTGAATAAAACATAAATTCCTTAAACTTAAGTGACTAAGATATTCTGCTCAATAATAAGGGAACATACAGTGTCTCTACATCGTAACTGTAATTAATTTGTGATAGTAAGCATGCAAAAATTAATTTCTTCCTGAAAATAAAGTAACACATATGAAATCATATCAATAAAAGCATTTGAAACCACACTGTCTATCCCAAGAGTTCAACCATGTCTTCAGTAGTGGATACTGTTTTGAGAGAAAGAATATGAATTAATTTATTTGTCCATAATGCATAAATTCTGTTGCAAAGAGAAAAAAAATATTCCTGATTCGTCCACCAGATGGCACCGTGAAACTGTCTGGTTGTTTACTGGAGAATCTTGACTCCCAAGTCTTGATTATATCAACTATAAACCTGTCAATTGAAACATTCCTTTGCCAAAGAGCAGAAAAGGGAAAATGACTAAGTCCTGGCGAAGGGATTAACTTCTACTTTATGGCCAATGGGTAGTGTTACAGCTCTGGTTCTTGGGTGATAGAAGCAGTTCAGGACCAGACTTTTGAGTTGAAACAATTTTTCTTCAGCAAAGAATGATTTTATAGATTGGAACTCAAGGTCAACGCTATGGTACTCTGAACCATCATTTGGTGCATAGGCACAAATGATGATCAAGACCCGTTTCCCAACCCGAAGGCACAGGGAAACAACCCTTTTGTCCACCGGGGAAAACTCCAATATAGAGGCAGCAAGGTGGGGGGATACAAGAATGCCCACCCCTGCTCATCGCCTCTTGAGGCAGTGGCGCAGGTGTAGTGTGACCGACGACTGATCGGAGGGTCATGGGTTCAATTCCCACTCTGTCTGCTGTCCGCTTGTCAAAGTGTCCTTGAGCAAGACGTTGAACCCCCAGTTGCTCCTGGTGGCCTGGCTAGCACCTGTGTGTATGGTAGCTCTGCCTCCATCAGTGTGTGAATGTGTGTGTGAATGGGTGGATTGCAGGATCTGTAAAGCGCTTTGGTCATCCTAGATGAGAAGAAAAGCGCTATATAAGTGAACGCCATTTACCATTTACCATTTGCCTGGGGAAACTCCAGAGTAGGCCAAGCTCCAGCCCCTCTCCAGGAGACTGGTTCCGGAACCAGAGCTGTGTGTTGAGGTGAGGCCGACTATATCTAGCTGGTATCTCTCAACCTCATGCACCAGGTCAGGTTCCTTCCCCACCAGAGAGGTGACATTCCACGTCCCAAAAGCCAGTTTAGGAAGCTTGGGATCAGACCGCCAAAGTCTCTGCCTTTGACCGCCACCTGATCCACATAGCACCGGATCCCCATGGTCTCTCCTGCAGGTGGTGAGCCCACTGGAGGGCGGACCCATGTAACTCCTTTGGACTGAGCCCGGCCGGGCCCCATGGGCGGAAACCCGGCCACCAGATGCTAGCCATCGAGCCCCTCCCCCAGGCTTGGTTCCAGGGTGGGGCCCCAGTAACCCCATACTGGGCAGGGTACACTGAATCCTTGTTCTAGCGTTCATCATAAGAGTCTGTTGGATTGTTCTTAGTCTGGCCCTTCACCCAGGACCAGTTTGTCTTGGGTGACCCTACCAGAGGCAAATTGCCCTGGACAACATAGCTCCTGGGATCACTAGGGCACGCAAACCCCCCACCACAATAAGGTGACGATCCATGAGGGGTAATTTAATTAAAAAAAATAATTAAAATGAGCTTCATTGACTTCCGGTTATGGCTGCCACGTAGGACGGACGTGTCTCGCTCTGCTCTGCTCCTGGAAAAAAAAAAATCGGCAAATAACTCTCTCATTTGGGACAGAACGTATCCCAGCATTTGGGCGAAGATATGTCGGCGAAGCCTAAGGCTGGAAAACCAGGAAAAGGAAAAAGCGAGCCGCCGAAACAGTCCAAATTAACGGACTTTCAGGTCTGTGACGCAGTAAACAAAACTCCATATATGGCGGAGGAGGCTGGCAACGCTGCGATATCTGCGGGGAATGGCGCAGATGCGCTGATGGCTGCCATGAGTTCAATGAGAGCGGACTTTTCCTCTAGATTTGATGGGATTATGACAGCGTTGGAAGGAATAAGAAAGGAATTGGGTGACTGTGTAGAACGAACGGCGCAGATGGAGCTCCGTCTCGCTAGTGCTGAAGATGACGTCACCCGTCTTCAATTAAAGGTGCGCACTTTGGAAAAAAAAAATAAATCTCTGGAAGATAATATTTTGGATTTGGAATCTCGGTCGAGACAGAATAATTTGAGGCTGGTGGGTCTTCCAGAGGAATCAGAAGGTCGGGACGTATGTTCCTTTCTGGAAAAGTGGATTCCGGAGGTGCTGGGCAGCGAGGAGTTGCAATCAGCAGTGGTTCTGGAAAAGGCACATCGTATTGGCCCACGGAGAGATAAGGGACCGCCGAGGACCTTAATTATGAAGTTTCTTAGCAACAGAGACAGGATGAAGATCTTCAACGCTGCACGAGCTAAAAAAGGAGAGATTAAACACCAGGACCAGCAGGTGCGGTTCTACCCAGATTTGGCCACAGGAATCCAGCAATTGAGGAAGCAGTTTGATCCCGTACGTAAGGAGCTGCGCAACCTTGGGATTCGTCATGGTGTAATCTATCCTGCGAGACTGCTGACCACGTATGAGGGCAGAACCCACATCTTCAAGACCCCAGAGGAGGCGCAGGAGTTCATCAAGAAGATCAAAGAAGAAGAAGAGACTGGTGGGAGCTAAGCATGAACAAAATATAAGGTAGAATAATTAAGCATTTGCACAGGCATCTGACTGACTTGAAGTAAATAGTAAGTTTACAAAATATAGATTGTATTATATATTAAAAAAACAAAACAAAAACAAAACAAACCAAAAAAAAAAACTATGATGTACAAAGTTGTTAAAAATTTTGGAGTTAAGTTGGAAAACTACAGAGGAGAGTTAATGTTACGTCATTAAAAGCAGTAGAGTTAGGATGATTGGGAGGATGAAGAAGGAGTGGCTTAGGCTGATCCTCGTGGGTGTGGAACGGTCGATGGCTATATCGGGAGACAGAATTTTTCTTTTGATTTTGGGGGATTTGCCACAAGTGTGGGAAGGGGAAATTTGTTTGTGTGTAGTTTGTAGGATGAATGTTCAACCACTCATGTTTTTGCTTCTCTGTATGAGCATGTTTACACTGCAAGGTAATCCCAAACTCTCTATTGATCATGGACCAAAGTGTTAATCTTAATTTAACTTCATGGAATTGCAGAGGTCTACAAAATTTAAAAAAACTTAAACAAGTTATGAATAAAATAAAGGACATGGGTTCAAGAATTGTGTTTTTACAAGAAACTCATCTGATAGAGGAGGGTGTTAAAAGAATTAGGAGTAGATGGCAGGGAAGTGTATTCACCTCTTCATTTTCATCCCGAGCCAGGGGAGTTATGACTCTCATACATAAATCAGTTCCTTTTCAAGTGAAAAATGTAATTGGAGACAAATTTGGAAGATATGTAATCATTCAAGGTTCTTTGCTATTAGAAAATATAAATCTTGTGAACTTATATGGTCCCAATATAGATGATCAGAAGTTCTTTGCTAATTTATTTCTCATCTTATCATCACTTACAGGGCAACATATAATAGCAGGGGATTTTAATTGTACATTGAATCCAGGTGTGGATAGATCAACAGGACTGGATTGTACGCACATTGGATGTAGGATGACTATTAATCATTTTATGAAAGAATTGAGATTGTTAGATATATGGAGAGAAATGAAACCACAAGTTAAAGCCTATTCTTGTTATTCCAGTACCTACAAGACATTCTCACGTATTGATTATTTTTTGATTTCCACAGAATTAAGGTCCAAGATTCAAAACTGCTTTTATGATAACATCGTGATCTCTGATCATGCACCCTGTTGTCTAATATATGTAGATAAAAAATTGACAAAGGAATCAGGTAGATGGCAATTTCAGCATAAATGGCTTCAGGATGAGGAATTTGTCAAGTATATAGAAAAACAGATAGACGAGTTCTTTGACATCAATACTACACAAACATCAGCATGTGTAAAGTGGGAGGCTTTCAAAGCTTTTATTAGGGGACATATTATTAGTTATACAGGATCAAAATCTAAGAAGACTCGAGAGGAGAGAGCTAAATTGGAACATAAAATAAAAAGTCTTCAGGAAAAAGTGTATGCAGGAAGTGACCCAAGGTTGGAGAATGAATTACTGATTTTGAGAGCTGAATACGACAAAAAATCAGCGAATAGAGCTGCCTCGAGTCTTCTAAGATTGAAACAATCTTTTTATGAACAAGGTGAAAAATCAGGAAAATTATTAGCATGGCAGATTAAACAATTGGAAATTAAAACACCAATTACCAGTATTATAAGTAAAGGACAGGTAGTTATAGATCCTTTAGAAATTAATAGAGCCTTTAGAGATTACTATGAAAAATTATATGATACCAAAAATGAACCTGATTTAACAAAACTAAATGGGTTTTTGAACGAACTATCTATACCGTGTATACCAAATGAAAACAGGGAGATATTGGAGTCTAAAATTAGTCAAGAAGAAGTTGGGCTAGCCATTGATAATATGAAATCAGGAAAAAGTGCAGGACCAGATGGTCTTCCAGTTGACCTTTATAAAAAATTTAAGAATAAATTAATAAAACCTTTTTTGGAAATGGTTTTAGAAGCATTTCAAAATAATAATTTACCATCATACATAAATAATGCCTTAATTATACTGCTGCCAAAACCAGGTAAGCCCTCTAATAAATGTGAAAATATGAGACCAATAAGCCTATTAAACGCCGACCTTAAGATAATCTGTAAAATTTTAGCAAGACGAATACAAGAAATTTTACCAAATATTATTAATCGAGATCAGAATGGCTTTATAAAGGGTAGACAAGGCTTCCATAATGTAAGAAGACTATTTAATATTATTTATTTTAATAAAGAAGCACCGGATACAGCTCTCCTATCATTGGACGCCGAAAAGGCCTTTGATAGAGTTGAATGGCCCTTTCTTTTTGAAGTCCTACAAAGGTTTGGACTTGGAAATAATTTCATAAAATGGGTTCAAATAATATACAATAATGCTACAGCAGAAATCCTAACAAATAACAATATTTCAAAACCAATAAAAATCAATAGAGGATGTCGACAAGGCTGTCCACTTTCACCTTTACTGTTTACTATGGCAATTGAACCTTTAGCGATAGCGATACGTTTACATTCACAAATATATGGAATTAAAGTTGGACCAACAGAACATAAAATCTCCCTGTACGCCGATGATATAATTTTGTTTATGTCGAATCTAAAAAAATCAATTCCAACCTTGTTGAATTTAATAAAGAATTTTGGGGAAATATCAGGATATAAAATAAATAAAACTAAATCTTCAATATTATTGCTAAATGAGACCCAGAGAAATTACCCAGCCCCTGAGGCAAATCAATTCAATGTTGTAAATCAGTTTAAATATTTAGGAATCCAAATTATGCCTAAGCTAGAATCAGTCGCCAGCGTCAACTATGAAACCTTAATGTCAGATATCAATGAGTTAACTCAGAAATGGATGTCACTACCAATGTCGATGATCGGGAGAATCAATATACTTAAAAGTAATATTTTACCTAAAATACTTTATTTATTTCAATACATTCCCTTATCACCACCTTTAGATCTATTCTCAAGAATAAAAAAAAAGTTAGTGGAATTTATATGGAACAACAGGAGGGCTAGATTACGTCTGTCTTTATTATATTTACCATTTGATCGTGGAGGTCTGAAATGTCCAAATTTTATGTTGTATTATTGGTCGGCACAACTGAGGTCTATGACATATTATTTTTCATCAAATGATCTCCCTCACTGGACTGAAATGGAATCATACAATTTACCTTTACCTCTTCCCATATTCATATACTCAGATTCGGCAAAAAAATTACAAAAACAAGTTAAAAATCCATTTGTAAAGCATATGATCAAAATATGGTGTGAAGCTAAAAACTATTTAAAAGAACCACAGTTATTGTCACAATTTAGTCCAATATGGGGTAATCAATATTTTAAACCAGGGAGAGCGGACGCTGTATTTAAAGTATGGAATTTAAAAGGGATACAAAAGATTCAGGATTTATATTTGCCATGTGCAGACAACATAATGTCTTTTGAAGAGCTGAGGATCAAATTTAATCTCAATAGAACACATTTTTTTAAATATCTTCAACTTAGAAACTTTATTCGATCAAATCAAAATAAAGCTCTCACTCGACCTATTTATTCATCCTTGGAAAAAATGATGATGAAAGATAGTAAAAGAAAGGGTATTATTTCAGAGTTTTATAACTCATTGACACTATCTTCAAGTGAAAATTCACTGAAAAGATTAAACTACTGGAAAGAAGATCTGCAAATTGAAATTTCGGAGGAACAATGGGAATTGGCTTGTACAGAAGCTCAAACCAAATCAATAAATGCACGCCTTAAATTGATACATTTCAAATGGTTAATGCGGATGTATGTTACACCGGAGGAGTTAAATAGATATAACAAAAATATACCAGATACATGCACAAAATGCATGGAAAGTAAAGGAACCCTATTTCATTGTTTATGGGAATGTAGATTAATAAGAATGTTTTGGGAAGAGGTGAGGGTAACAATTGAAAAAATAATCTCAAAACAAATCATACTGAATCCTAAACTGTTTTTGTTGGGTCTGTACCCAGAAAAGCATAATTTTAATAAAAGTGAAAGAACATTCATAGACCTCAGTTTGCTTAATGCCAAAAAATGTATTGCACTATTATGGAAAAAGACTCATAGACCAGATGTGACTCAGTGGTTAAGACAGATGTTAACAAACCTTCCATTAGAAAGAATAACATATATACTGAAATCAAAAGAAATTGTGTTTGAGAATATATGGAGACCTTTTATTGATTATGTAAAAAATTTAAACATAACTCTTGAAGAAGAAGGTGAATGATGTGTGTGGACCTTGTAAATTCCAAACTGGTGAACATAATATGTATACTTATGTATTGGATTGTCTAGACTAAACAGAGGAGCATTGTTGAAGACTTGATTTTGTTGGTGGTTGTTGGTGTTTTTAGTGCATTTTTTTTTTTTTTTTTTGTAGTACTTTAGCGTTAGTGTTTGATTGTTTGTATCATGTTTGTTAAAAAAAAAAAAAAGGTTCAATAAAGATATTGTGGAAAAAAAAATGAGCTTCATTAATTTCCATGTGTTTTGAGATATAACTGCAGGGAGCCACAGCTTGGGGGCTGAAGGGCCGCGGGTTGCCGACCCCCGGTCTAGCTGAAATAAGAAGGGACATCCCTGAAAAAGACTTTTCTTTGGTTGGCAGCACAGGGCTGTACATTAACTTGTTTTGCTCATAGCGCTGGTGCTACAGAGGTTCATAGTCATGTAGCACAAGACAAAAATTTGAAGCATGATGAACATCTGTTACTTCTCTAAAACTGACTACCAGTAGTGCAGTTGAATTATTAAAAATACCATTTTTCACTTTATGATAAAAACAACTTGTCAAGATCTAGAAATTATTTTAAATTTACCGACATTTCCACATCAGTCATCAATCTTAACCTAACCACCTGAACTCACCATACAAACTAACAGGCCAGTTTTGGCACCCCTGGACAAGGCCATTTAAACACTGAGTAGACTGCTCACACACTGACTGTTCCATCACTCCCCTTACATCAAATGAGGTCAAAACTGCTCTGAGGAAGCTGAAGAATGGGAAGGCTCCTGGCATCTGTAACATCACAGCGGAGATGCTGAGGGCTGGAGGTGATCATATGATCCAGTGGCTCACCCAGATCATAAACCATGTATGGATCCTAGAGAAACCTCCAGACGATTGGCGACGAGGTATCATCTTACCATTCTGGAAGAGGGAGGGAGACCAGCTCGTCTACAGTAACCAGAGGTATTATGCTACTTTCCATCCCAAGCAAACCGTTTACCCATATCCTATAAATCAGAGCGATTCCAGCCATCAGGAGTAGACATCACCTGCATCAAGCAGGCTTTATGCCCATTCGTTCAACTATTGACCACATCTCTGCACTACGCCTTGCCATTGAAAGGTACGTGAGTTTAGACGAGATCGAGATATCTATATTGCCTTAATAGATCTCTGAGCCGCCTTTGACACAGTGGACCATGCATCCCTTTGGAAGTTCCTGAAAGTGCTTGGAGCACCACCGAAGATAATCACCCTCTTCCAACAGATGTACAACAATGCTAAGAGCTGCATCAGAGTGAACAGTAAGGATTCCAATTGGTTCACCATAAATAGTGGAGTCCATCAGGGTTGTGTGGCAGCACCAGACCTGTTTAACTTTGTCATTGACTACCTAATGACCAAGGTCAATGTACACATACCGGGGGTTTCTTTCGGAGAGTACAATCTGACAGACCTCAAGTATGCTGATGACACCACCTTATTCACTGATGAACTGGAACGACTCTGAGACGCCCTCACCGTGTTCGACGAGGAGGCCAAGAAGCTTGGCCTCAGCATCATCTGGTCCAAGACTGAGCTCATGTATATTGGAGAAGGTCCTGACCCTGCAGCCCTCATGTTTGACCAATGTCTGGTCAACTTTGTCTCTGCCTTTAAATACCTGGGCTCAACAATTTCTCAGACTGGTAACCTAAGGCCTGAGGTTGACTGACGACGTTCGCTGGCCTCGGCAGTGATGCAGTCCTTATGGAGACCTGTCTGGCACCACCACCACATTTCACAAAGGACTAAGCTTCATATCTACAACTCTTCTGTTGTTTCAGTCCTACTGTATGGCTCTCAGACCTGGCCACTCAATAACACCTTGGCAGCCCGGCTTGACGACTTTGATAGCAGAGCTCTAAGGAGAATCATCGGCAACTGTTGGCATAACTACATCACCAATAAAGAACTCAGAGAACAGACTCAACAACTTTCCGCGTCAGGTCTTGCCACAATGCGACGTGTCCGGTGGTATGGCCACATTCTGCGCCTCCCCCCTGAACACTCCACTAGGGCTATCCTGGACTTTATCCCCATACATGCGGGGTGGAGATGACCAAGGGGGGGGGGGGCTCCCTGCACCCGTTGGATGGACGTCCTCTCTTGTTACTTGCAACAGTATACGATATCTCTGCACCAGGCCCAGCAACTAGTGCAGGGTAGAGGGAGGTGGCAAAGCACTGGTTACTCTGGTTGGCTCTACGCATACTATGCAAGAGGATTGATAATGATAATGATGATGATGATTGACTAGACCAGGGGTGTCCATTCATGTGCCATGGAGGGCCAAGACCCTGCAGGTTTTCTCTTCCACCCAGTTTCTTTAACAGGTGTTTTCACTGATCAGCAATCAGTGGGAAGAAGTTCAGTGAAATCTGTTGTTGAAGACACTAGTTGGAGGTAAAGCCTGCAGGGTCTTGGCCCTCCATGGCACATGATTGGACACCCCTGGACTAGACTGTTAAAATAGCCTACATATTTGGGGTTTCGTTAACCTCAGAAAAAGCTTCATTTGTTCTTCACAGTAGTATATAACTAATCAAAGTGAGGTCACATTTCTCTGTTGTAAGAAAACTCACATTAGTGCAGCTGCGTGTGGCTGAGAGTGGAAGCTGGTGTCTTCTGCCGGCTGCCTGTCTGTTCATTGCCCTGTGGAGCTTTCTTTTTCTCCGTTGCACTCCTCCTGCAGAGACCGGCCACAAAATGAACCCGCCATGAATGGAGTTGGGCTCCGCTGTGGGCCCAGTACAGGGGGCTAAAAAGTTCAATGTGGTCAAATTTGTCTAAATGTGGGTTATTTTTCAACTGCAAGGATCCAAGCACTGCAACACCGATGGAAGAAGTATGTGGGCCGAAGGGGAGATTTGTTGAAAAATAAACCACATTTGGTCAAATTTGACCACTAACTTTTCAGCCTATGAATTTTTCAGCCCCTCCTTCTTCCCGATATAGGAGAAGCCGTGGACATGCCCCCCTCCCCGGCCACTTCAACGGCAGCACAGGGAGAAGTGCATGGTGGGTGACAACGGAGCACAATCTGGATATATCCAGCATTTTTTTCTTCTTTTAATTAATGCTTAGAAAAAATTGCTCTTATTTCAAACCATTGTGATTAGATCTCGTCTCTGGAACATTTTCGTTTTGTTTTTATTCGTTGATGAAAAGTGTCAATACATTTTGTCAGAATTTTAGCTTCATGAATCACTTTATTTAGTCAACGTCTCATTTTCATCAGAAAAAACAGCACACTTTTTCATTTTGCATCAGTCCATCTCAGTTGAACTTGGGCCCAGGGCAACTGGTGGCATTTCTGGATGTTGTTAATATATGGCTGACAATAGTTTTCCAAAGTGCTTCTGAGCCAACATGGTAATATCCTTTACAGAATGATGTCAGTTTTTAATACAGTGCCACCCGAGGGCTCAAAGGTCACAGGCATTCAATGTTGATTTTTGGCCTTGTCACTTAAATGCAGAAATTTCTCCAGATTCCCTGAGTCTTTTGATGATATTACGGACTGTAGATGATGAAATCCCTAATTCCTTTCAATTCTACGTTGGTAAACTTTGTTCTCAAACTGTTGGACTATTTGCCGTCGTAGTTGTTCAAAAGTGTTGAACCTCGACCCACCCTTGCTTGTGAATGACTGAGCCTTTCGGTGATGCTCCATTTACACCCAGTCATGACACTCGCCTATTTCAAGTTCACCTACTCACCTGTGGATTGTTCCAAAAAGGTGTTTTTTGAGCATTCCTCAACTTTTCCAGTCTCTTCTTGCCCCTGTCCCAGCTTTTTTGAAATGTGTTGCAGGTACCAAATTCAAAATGAGTATTTGCAAAAAAAAAAAAAAAAAAAAAAGTTTCAGTTTGAACATGAAATATCTTGTCTTTGTAGTGTATTCAATGAATATGGGTGTTTTTTTTGTGGGGGGGGTCCAGTGCACTATATCAGGGGTATCCGACTTTCAAGCGCTCTCTCTTTTTCTGTAATTTGCAGATGTCGGTTTCGTTTTTATAATATGCAAGGGAACATAAGAGTTTCAGACTTGCATTGCAATTTTTTAAAAAAATCATTGATTTTGCCGTTAGAATCGAAACTATTGGTCGTGTCCCCTCATTTTTCCCAGTTTTTGTGTGACATGAAAATCGCATCAATTTCAAAGTACTGTAACGTGATCTCTGAGTAACTCTTTCTACTCAAAATGCAAGAGATAACAGAGTTGTAATGCAAATTCAAAATAAAACATTCCCCAATGTGATCGGATCTATGGTTTTTGTACGGCGACCCCTGCAAATTTACTCGTACGACGTAAATTTCCGTGTCCCCAAATTTATGCAGCAACATGCAAGTTATTTGGTAAAATAACCAGAAAACAGGAAGTGCTGATGCTTTTCACTTTGCACCTTTCAAATCCCAAACCATACACGTAAAAAGGAGATCAGTCTTTGTGAAGCTCAGATGTAGAATATTTCAATAAAATCTCAAACATTTATGATACATCGAATATGGTGTCCTTTAAAAAATTTACGTCTTCGGTCTTGGTCGGCCGCGCGCAGCCCCGTCTGGCGAGGTGACCGCCCTGGGAAAGCACTTTTATTTTCTCTACCCCGGATGTGCTCAACCCATGTAGAGAGGATTAACCGTGGTCACTTTATATTGAAGTTATCGAAGGTCCAAACTTCCGTGTCCCGCATTTACGCCTTTTGTGATTTTACGTCTTATCCAACAAACAGGGAGAATTTGAAGGTATGTATACATGTTATCACATCTTAATATGTCATGAAAATGTAGCTGTTGATGAGTTTTGATGCGTGAAAAATACTGGAAGTGTTGAAGTTGTTTCGTGTAAAACGTGTGCCATTGCAAAGTGCATTGGCACACGGGGAAACAAAAGCCCGAGTGTCCCGTTTACGTCTCCATTTACAAGTAGTTGAAGTGAGCGCTCATCCTCAAGAGTTCCTGAACGTGAATGCCGTTACGAAAATAGTTAATAGTTTCATAAACCTGACACAATTGGATAGTGATTAGTCAATTTCATGTGCAGATTTGATCAATTTTAAATTTTGCCACCAATGTCACACATTGGACCCCTAATAAATAAAAACACCCATATAGGTTGAAAAGGGTTTGCACATCATTGTATTCTGTTTATATTTACATTTTATGCAACATCCCAGCTTCATTGGAATTGGGGATTTGTACGCTGAAAAATTCATTATCTTGCAGTATTGACAGAAGTGACAAAAATACCTGGATCTGCACCAAAATTTAAAGGAGTATAGTGTGTGGGCCAAAGACCCACACACCTTCACAAATTATATGGAGATCTGTTCTGTAGTTTTTGTGTAATTCTGCTGACAGATGATTGCTGATGTGAACATAGCCTCCTTGGTGGATATAATTAGTTCATTATATTTGTCATTTTTGTGCATAATTGATTTCTTCTACATATTGAAAGCATGGCTGAGTTATTTTATAATGCTCCTCTTTTTATTAAAACATTTTTATTAGACAAACTTTGTCGGATAATTTATTAACTACCACTTTATTAATCAAAGGCCTTATCAGGTGTGTTTATATCTGCCAAAAGCTGGCCTCGTGGCTTGCTTGTGGATGGTGAGTTGTGTTTCTGAAAACCTTGTTTATTTGGGTAGAAGAAAATATGTGTGTCAGTTGTAATCACTGATTAAGTAGTTGTACAAATTAATTTAGCAATAATAGCTTGGAAATATTGTGCATAATTTAGTGCTGCAGATGAATATTAGATTGCTCCGCTGAAGCTTTTTTAGCTTTACAGTATGTAATTACCTCATGCAACTCTCACCATCTTCCAGACACTTAAACATGCCATAAAAGGATTTGCAGCCACTCAGGCGAGTCATTTTATTTTAACACAGGCCTCTTCAGTTATACCCCCCACCCCCCACCCCCTTCCCTTTTTCCTTTCTCATCTTTGTCTTTTCCTGTCCTTCATTTGTCTTTTACATTATGTCTGTTCTCTTTGTTCTTCACCTTCACCGGGGTGGCTGTGGTGCAGGTGTAGTGTAGCCGACTACTGATCGGAGGGTCAGGGGTTCGATTCCCACTCTGTCTGCAATCTGCATGTTGAAGTGTCCTTGAGCAAAACACTGAACCCCCAGTTGCTCCTGGTGGGTCAGGCCAGCGCCGGTGTATGGCAGCTATGCCGCCATCAGTGTGTGAATGTGTGTGTGAATGGGTGGATAGCAGGATTTGGAAAGCGCTTTGGTCATCTAGAGATGAGGGGGGAAAAAAAAACCGCCATATAAGTGAATGCCATTTACCATTTACCTTCAGATTCACGTGAAGTGCTACCTGCGCACCATTCCACTGAATGGGCTGACTAGGCATGTGAATGAGTGATTTGGTTGGGTGACTGTCTGCTTGCCTCGCTCTTGCCTGCAGTGTGTGTCTGTGTGTGTGCGCCTCTCTCTGGGGGCTCCTGCAATGACGCACATGGTGACGGGGGAATGCTGGAGGAGGAGACGGCGAGGTGGGGGCAGAAGGAAGGAGGGAAAGTGCAGTTGGCTTGCTAAGCTCTTTGTTTCTTTCTTCTACATCTCGGCTTAACCACGCCAGTGCGTGCACGCTCCATCACTCACAGGGGTCACACTGTAGTAGCAGTAAGATGCTGCTGAATAGTACAGTGTGTGTGTGTCAGTGCAAGTGGTAGCAGAAAATTAAATATGCCTGCTCTGATTTTGAAAAGGACCATTAGTCTGTATTTCACCCCCTGACAAAATTAAAGATAATTTAGAAATGATAAACTGCATATATCTATGGGCAGACTCAAACTTGCACACAAGCCGATAACAATCAAGGACCATGGTACACTTTTCGCTCCATTTATGTGGACCTGCTAACAATATTGTCGTTATTACTTACGGATATATGAGCACTGTGTTCTGAGGAAAGCGTTGACACGTTTTGATATTTCATCCCATCCACCCTGCTCCCACTCCATCCCCTCTCTTGTATACCTTAAAACCTGACCACATGTTTTCCCTCCTTGTCTGCATTGTCTTTCAGTCTACCTGACGTTTGGGTCAACGAAGCCGAGCGATCTCAGCTGAAGACTAAAGTGGTGCACTTATCACAGTTACCACGGGACACAGCTATGTTGTTAGACCCAAACATCTATCGGTGAGTGTGCACTGATGTTCAGAACTGTTTTGCATTAAGTGTGCTTCTCAAAGACTACATTATTGAAATATCTGTAGTGTTTGGGGCATTGAAAACTGTTAGATATGATCACTATGCCTGTGTGTAGTGCTTTTCAGACGTTCATGCTTCATTGAGCTGCTAGAATTACTACATCTAAGCCCTTCCTCTGAAACAGCTCAATTCAGACATGACACTAGAGGCTATGTGAAAGGTGTTTTTTTTTGTTTTAGGAGTCTGAGTACCTCTTCTAAAGGTGTCAATAACTTGTGCAGAAGTGTGGAAGAGATAATCGTTTATGTATGCTTTAAAAAAAAAAAAAAAGCTTCTTTTGCAAATGACCTCGTAAGATTGCCCACTTCTACAGACTAGGGTAACATTGACACCCGAAGCCACCACTAGCCATCATGCTTGCTATCACAATAAAGAAAACGTGTGCATGTCTGTAAATATTACAGTGCAAGCGCATCAGATTGTGTGTGCACATGACCTTTCATCCAGCAGGTGGCACCAATTCCTGAGTTCAGCAATTTGGTTCAAAAAGTACCCTGCAGATAAAAACGTTCTGTGTGTGCCTGTGCAAAAATTGTACAGTAAACATTCTCTGTACAAGCAGGTCAGAGATGACAGTCATTGACCAGAATTTTGATTTATCAGGAATTACAACGAAAAATGTTTAATAAACACTTTCAGCTGAATATTCTTCACAAGAGAACATTATGATATAGGTAAGTGATCCAGTCAAAACCAGGCTGTTTACTTAAGAAATAAATAGAATACAGTTGAATGGTTTAGTAGAGAAAAACTGTTTTGGCACCACATGCCACTAAACATCAGCTATGATATGTTAATCCTCTGTATGCTGTGCAATTTCCTGCACTCATCACTTAGTTGAGAAAACAAGGTTCACTTTATGATACTCCATAAAAGGCTGGAAATGAATCCCAAAAGAGGAACAACATGCCTAAAGTAACAGATTGGTCATCTTACCAGAGATATATGGCACACATGTGCTAATCAGGAGGCTGACTGATTTTAATTAGACCTGAAGGCTCTGTAACTGCAAGGCTGCTGCCGGACTCTGGTTCCATTGCTGAATATACCCGTCAGCGTCCAGCCAATTTATGTCAAGGTTGTCCTAATGCATGAAATCCCAAAACAAATGGGGTGCTAGGTTGCTATGACGGTGAATTTCAGTGTATTCACAACCTTGTGATCGAGATGCATGAGATTGCAAGGACAGAGTTTCTCGTAGAGGAGGTGTAGGGCTTCATTATTTCAGCAGATTAAAATGGGTCAGACAAACACATATCAGTAAAAAATTGTATGATTTCCTTTTTTTTTTTTTTTTTTTTTTTTTTTTTTTTAACAGAGCACTTCCTCAAAAGCGACTGAAGCGCAGGTAAGCCAAACACTTGGTGCTTGTTAGTTAAATAAATAGATACTGTTTGGGTTTACACAGTGATATTTATTCAGGTTCTTGTAAATCAGTTACAGTAAGTGCACAAATAAATTGAGCTGGACAATTAAAAACTTTTGTATAAGAATATTATGTAATGCAATTTCATACTATGGGTCATATTATGATGGCGTCTCAGAGGACAGATGAGCACGCACTTTGTGGACTGCCACATGAAAGAAACTATAAGAGAAATCATAAAGGGAGCTGACAGAAGTCTTTGAGATTTTGTGCAGTTTCCTGGAGCAGATTTCCCAGTTGTTTTTATTTCATACAACTTTGTGCTTGTCTTTAATTCACTCGGGAAGTGTGTTGTAAAAAATGAGCAGTTTTGGCTCTTATCAAATGAGGAGTGAAAATGGACAAAACCTGACCCAAACGTACACGTGACGGGGACTGGGTTGATGCATGTGAGATAGAAAGTGTACACAAATACACAAATTATATTGTGTGGGTTTGTTTGTCATTCAAAATCTGGCAACACAAGTTGGGACACTGGTGGTTAAGCCTGGCCCAAACCAAAAGATTTAAAAATCTTAATAGATTTTGAAAAAGTTACAGACCCCACAGGAGAGAGAGAGGGAGGGAGCGAGAGAGAGAGGGAGGGAGAGGTGTGACTGCAGCAGTATGAGCACACCACACACCAACAGATTCCATTTGCCAGCAGCCAGAGCCCCTATAGATTTTGCATGATAAACAAGCATTTCTGTCTGTTCAAACAAGGGTGGATGATGTGACTCGCTGTTCTGTCACACAGCAACCCAGTCTCTCTTGCTTGTAATCTGGGTCAGCTTTTGTTCATTTTGGTGCCTGATAATTTTTTTATTTTTCAAATTTAAACTGGGACTGCTCATTTTTACAAGTGACTTTCAGGAAAAACGAGCTCAAAGTTGAGGGAAATGACTGCCAAATCTCCAAAATCTCTGTGGTCACATACCATGACTTTAAGGGTAAACAACATGACGAGACTTTCTTCTTCCATCAGATCGCTTTCTGATTATCATTTCATTCTCATGACACCCCCCCCCCACCCCCCCCACACACACACATACAGAACAAAATATCAGCTCGTAAATATTCAGCATACTGGATATTTCCAACCAAAGTCAGCCCAACGTCTTTTAGAGGAGATTGGATCACTCATTGCTCACCTCACACTACAGGGAAATCTGAGCAGATGATCTGTCCCATCAAAGTGATTGGGACTTCTCCGAGTACGTGTGTCAGAAGTTGAAAATCAGGCCCCAGATTCCCCAATTTATCTTCTTGTGTGAGGCTGGCTTCAGTGTGTGGTGTGCTTGCTCCCATTGCTGCACCCCACACATGGTAAGAATAAAAATTGTTAAAGCGATGATTTTTTTTTTTAAATCGTTGTGTGGTATCAGAGTTTTTAAAATCCATTACTGTGGGCCCAGCCTTTGGGCTAAAATGCCTGTAAAGAAATCCTTGTCCAACTTCAGAACATGCAGGATATGGACAGTTTTTTTTCTCCCCCTCATGTCAAACTGGGAACAACTAATTTTTCCTCCCCCCTTCTTTCCGTCTTTGTGCTCAGCCTGTGAAGACTCATCTTTGGACTTGATACCCAAGGGGGAAATCCTGGTTCATGGGAGGTTTATCTGTGCAGGATGGGACTCTTCCATCTGCCTCTGTTAAACCGCGGACTGAAGTGGGAATTGAAGGAAACGAAGCTTGCTCTGCTGCAGTTATCTTTCCCCCACCGTCTTCAGTTTTGTGTGTGTATGTATATATATATATATGTATATATTAAAAAAAAAAACCAATGTAGCCAAGTGTGGTGTAAAATTTGACTTTTTTTTTTTTTTTTAAGTCTGTCCTCATGAAAAACGTAAATGAATGGTTTTTTTTTTTTTTTTTGTTTTTTTTTTTAACAAGAAACAAAAACCAGAAAGACTCGATACCCAGTAGTGTAAGAATGTTTTGTGTGTGCTGGCCAGAGGAGGCGGCATATTTTATAATTGTTTTGTTTAAAATATTTATCTAGATCGGTAACTTATTTTTATACCCTGAAAATACTGGTGTTCTGTGGATTTTTGTGAAGGGTTTGATTAAAACCATATTTACTGTGATGATGGTAACTCTCACTTGTAAAAAAAAAAAAAATATTTGGAAATTTGTAATGTATTTATGTTGCGTGTGTGATATAAGTCTTAAATTATCCTACTTATACTTACTGAAAACAGTGCTGTGTGTGTGTGTGTGTGAGAGAGAGTGAGTGAAGTTGTGCCAGTCATGTCAGACTTGTATTTGATGCGGTCCGAACTGTTCCAGCAGCAATAACCCGGTAGTGAAGGACACTGCCGTGTAGCGCTGTAGGCTGTACACCGTAAAAATAAAAGCTATTTTAGCACGTTTAACTCTTAAAATTCCAGTGTTCCACCCGCAGAACATTTCACATTGGCTGGAAAGCTAAGGGGTTAAAATGATTAATTGCACCACCTCTACCAGAGTTAACAGGACCTGTGTATATCCGTTGTTTTACTAGAATTACATTTTAAGCCTATTTAAGCACTCAAGAATAACTGTTCAATCTTTTTTGTAAAACACACTGTTCTCTCTTTTAGAAACTAAATGGTGTTTTGTTTTTTTTGTTTTTTAATAAAACTGAAGAATCAACCAAGTGCATTTTGTTTGTGCAGATGCATACAGAGGCGCTGGAGTGAGCAGTATACATATCAATGTGGGCTATTATTTCTTTACGCCTCCACTGGAGGGACTGGCTGGATTTGCGGAGCAGCCTTGGGAGCGCACTGGAGAAGCTAATGAGCGGGCCGGCTGGCGATCACGCCTGCAGAGCAAACTATAGAGTTCAGTCAGAGGTCTGCTTCAATATTCGGCTGGTCACGCGCAGGTCTCGCATACAAAATTAATCGTGGGCTGTAGCGTGTGATACAGTGCTGCTTTCAGGTTTGTAGGGGCGTGATCACTAGAGGTTTGTTGTTTGGGTTTCTGCACGTTTCTTTTTGTTCACAACAACTAAGTGAGGTGAGAGATGGTTTTCATACCTCAAAATGTCTTTTGGATGCTGTGATTGTTAGAACGTTCATGCTCAATTGTAAATGGGAAAAAAAAATGCTCACAGTATTTCAGAATACTTTTACGTACAGTATAATGACACTTTCAGTTTTGTATTTTAAGTTAGACAAAGCAAAAGATTATTCTCTTAACATGTATTTTTAATTGCTCTTATGGGGCAAACAAAAACGACCTTTTTTAGCAATTAAGCATTGTGATTGTGTATACAGTGGGGAGCAAAAATGTAGTCAAATAATATTTTTTAACTGAAAAGACAAACGGTCTTAAATATGGGGAAAATATTAACGGAAAGCATTATCGCATAGTTAGATTATTTAATGAACAAGCTTAAACGATTGTTCTTTTGGCTGCTCCCTTATCAGGGGTCGTCACAGTCCACAAATGTGATTTGACAAGGATTTTACATCAGCTGCCCTCCCTGACACAACCCTCCTCATTTACCTGAGCTTTGGGACTGGCACAAGGGCTACACTGGCTTGTGGCGAGGTGGCCAACTTTCCCCATTCTGTTATGTTGAGCACCAAGGTGGAAAGTACCACTTTTATATGGTCTTTGGTATGACCTGGCTGGGGCTCAAACTGTCATGGAAATATGATGCACTGTGCTTGGAGAGGGATGAAATGAAGAATCCTATCGGGGTTCCCGTGAACAACAAAGGTGGAATGTTAGAGTCAAACTTGCAACAGCTCCTTTGGTATCTACCAGGGTAACAGGAGGGACAGGGAGGCAAAATGGCATAGCTTTACATGTGGAGGGCACTAAGGGGGAGCATAACGTGCGCATGTGGCAAGCCCATTCAACATCTTATTTGGTAACTATACAGGGTCAGTCCTTGAGACAATGAAGGAAACCGTGTGGAAGCAATTCACATCATCAGAAGATGGGCAGGAAGCCACAGGACCAGTGGCATGAGGCGCAGGAGGGTGTTGCGTCAACAATTTGAATACAGTGATCAAGAAAATTAGGCGATATTAGACATTTCCATTTCAGCACCAACAACCTTTCAGCTGTAGGGGACCAAAAATCACTAAAATGTTGTTTGTCAAAGGGTGGCCAAATTTATCTATATCACTGTGAACTGACATAGACTTTAAGGTTAAAACCGGTTGACCCCATGTCACCTTTCTCCACTGATTGAAACTGCATTTATCAATGACAGGCTTTTGTTCCATCTATGGTACTCCTTAGTTGGAGATAACTCACTGATCTTGAAAGTTCCCATTTGCTGTGGCTGTGTTCTCTAATCCTGCTTCAGCCTGTGACAGAAACACTGACTCAACCCCTGAGACGACTTCGTCCCTTCATCTTCATCATTTCTATCTCCAAAAATCTGTTTTCCTTCCAGAAATCTTTGTCTCCCCTTTGGAAAATTCCCAGATGAATGTTTTTTGTTTCAGATTAATCACAGCATGTTTGCAGACTGACTGATGTTTTTGTTCTTTTACGGTCAGCCTGGGTGTGATAGAAGCACCTTCAGTACTCCAATACAGTATGTGCACCTCATTAATTGGTCATCTGTCATATTGTATTTGTAAGTGTTGCCTGTTGGTTTTGTAGTTGCACATCCTCAAACCTGGACCCCTTCCACTGTCTGGAATACTTTCTTGCTTATGTCTTTAATGTAGTTCATAGAAATAAAGTAGGAAACAGAATTGATGGTTTGCAATGAATCTATTCAATATACCTTTAAAAGTGATTAATGATGTGGCATATTTTCTGAAAAGTTGAAGGTGATGGACTGCTAACTTTGAAGCAAAATGTTTTGATTTTGTGGTTCACTTAACATATCTACATGTGTATATGTCGTTTATGCTAAAATAAAATACAAAATAAATACAAAATTTGTTATCATTACAGGCTTAGCCACAAGAACGTGGTGCTCAACTGCAGTGATCCCTGGTCTGATTTTGAGTAAGAGTGATCTTGCCTGTATGTCTCTCCCCTGCTGTTCACCCCATTCCTGTCTTTCTCTTAATTATCTGTCTGTGTGTGTATCACATTATAATATATATATATATGGAATGAGATACTCCCATCATTGACAGTCTGGTTTGATTTTCATAAGGCTAATCAACAAAATCTAGTTTGGAAACTGTGATTATAAAAGCCAGAACAGAATCAAAGAAACCTTGACATAAACATGGCAGCAAGCTCATAAACTTTAAAGGATTCATGCAGGAGGGTGGGTTGTAAACTGCCATGTAATTTGCAAAATTCCTTTGTAGATGTCATTTTCATTGGTTTTCCATGATGTTTTGGATTCGCTTGTTGCTGCAAGAAGCCCTAATGGTCTTTTTATGGGGCAGCCTCTCCATGTGTGGTTGTGGGTTTTTTTGTTCTGTTCTCAATGAGATGATGTAACCCTGTGTTGTGACGAGTGTTGGGAGTAACGCCACTACTTTTGCAGTAACATGCTGTGTAACGAAATTACTGTTTAAAAATTCAGTAATGCATTACAGTTACTGAAATTTGATCAGATGTATTACTCGTTTTATTAATATGGATAGATATTTTAATGCAAATAGACAATCATACAACTTGCAGTTGCTAGACACCCACCTCATCAGCTGCCAACTGGGGATGAATACACAGTTTTGGTGGCTATGGGCGGGACTGCCATCCCCGGCGCCACCAGCGGTCTCAAGCCACTGGAGGTTGTCATGCCAAAGGCAAGCAAATAAATATAAACTGACCCTACCGTAACTGATGCAGCCGTCACACAGTCTCCTCCGCGGGTCTGTTTCCTGTCCTGCCCCAGTTCACATCACAACCCAGTGGGGAGAAATGCCGTGGCGGTGGCGACTTCTCATATAAGATAAGATAAGCCTTTATTAGTCCCACCATAGGGAAATTCCAGGATTGCAACAGCACAGGGATAGCAACACTCAGAGCAATAATTTAGAAGATAAGAAAATAAGGGCAGTGAATATACATACTGTATGTACACATAAATATATACAGTGGGGCAAAAAAGTATTTAGTCAGCCACCAATTGTGCAAGTTCTGCCACTTAAAAGATGAGAGAGGTCTCCAATTTTCATAATAGGTATACCTCAACTATGAGAGAGAAAATGAGAGAAAAAAATTCAGAAAATCACATTGTCTGATTTTTAAAGAATTTATTTGCAAATTATGGTGGAAAATAAGTATTTGGTCAATAACAAAAGTTCATCTCAATACTTTGTTATATACCCTTTGTTGGCAATGACAGAGGCCAAACGTTTTCTGTAAGTCTTTACAAGGTTTTCACACACTGTTGCTGGTATTTTGGCCCATTCCTCCATGCAGATCTCCTCTAGAGCAGTGATGTTTTGGGGCTGTCGCTGGGCAACACAGACTTTCAACTCCCTCCAAAGATTTTCTATGGGGTTGAGATCTGGAGACTGGCTAGGCCTCTCCAGGACCTTGAAATGCTTCTTACGAAGCCACTCCTTTGTTGTCCGCGCGGTGTGTTTGGGATCATTGTCATGCTGAAAGACCCAGCCACATTTCATCTTCAATGCCCTTGCTGATGGAAGGAGGTTTTCACTTAAAATCTCACGATACATGGCCCCATTCATTCTTTCCTTTACATGGATCAGTTGTCCTGGTCCCTTTGCAGAAAAACAGCCCCAAAGCATGATGTTTCCACCCCCATGCTTCACAGCAGGTATGGTGTTCTTTGGATGCAACTCAGCATTCTTTCTCCTCCAAACACGTCAAGTTTAGTTTTTACCAAAAAGTTCTATTTTGGTTTCATCTGACCATATGACATTCTCCCAATCCTCTTCGGGATCATCCAAATGCTCTCAAGCAAACTTCAGATGGGCCTGGACATGTACTGACTTAAGCAGGGGGACACGTCTGGCACTGCAGGATTTGAGTCCCTGGCAGTTGTAGTGTGTTACTACTGATGGTAGCCTTTGTTACTTTGGTCCCAGCTCTCTGCAGGTCATTCACTAGGTCTCCTCGTGTGGTTCTGGGATTTTTGCTCACCGTTCTCATGATCATTTTGACCCCACGGGGTGAGATCTTGCGTGGAGCCCCAGGTTGAGGGAGATTATCAGTGGTCTTATATGTCTTCCATTCTCTAATAATTGCTCCCACAGTTGATTTCTTCACACCAAGCTGCTTACCTATTGCAGATTCAGTCTTCCCAGCCTGGTGCAGTTCTACAATTTTGTTTCTGGTGTCCTTTGACAGCTCTTTGGTCTTGGCCATAGTGGAGTTTGGAGTCTGACTGTTTGAGGTTGTGGACAGGTGTCTTTTATACTGATAACGAGTTCAAACAGGTGCCATTAATACAGGTAACGAGTGGAGGACAGAGGAGCCTCTTAAAGAAGAAGTTACAGGTCTGTGAGAGCCAGAAATCTTGCTTGTTTGTAGGTGACCAAATACTTATTTTCCACCATAATTTGCAAATAAATTCTTTAAAAATCAGACAGTGTGATTTTCTGGATTTTTTTTTCTCATTTTGTCTCTCATAGTTGAGGTATACCTATGATGAAAATTGGAGACCTCTCTCATCTTTTAAGTGGGAGAACTTGCACAATTGGTGGCTGACTAAATACTTTTTTGCCACACCGTAAATACATACAGTGGGGGGAAAAAGTATTTAGTCAGCCACCAATTGTGCAAGTTCTCCCACTTAAAAGATGAGAGAGGTCTCCAATTTTCATCATAGGTATACCTCAACTATGAGAGACAAAATGAGAAAAAAAAATCCAGAAAATCACAATGAAGGATTTTTAATGAATTAATTGGTAAATTCCTTGGTAAAATAAGTATTTGGTCACCTACAAACAAGCAAGATTTCTGGCTCTCACAGACCTGTAACTTCTTCTTTAAGAGGCTCCTCTGTCCTCCACTCGTTACCTGTATTAATGTCACCTGTTTGAACTCATTATCAGTATAAAAGACACCTGTCCACAACCTCAAACAGTCAGACTCCAAACTCCACTATGGCCAAGACCAAAGAGCTGTCAGACGACACCAGAAACAAAATTGTAGACCTGCACCAGGCTGGGAAGACTGAATCTGCAATAGGTAAGCAGCTCGGTGTGAAGAAATCAACTGTGGGAGCAATTATTAGAAAATGGAAGACATAAAAGACCACTGATAATCTCCCTCGATCTGGGGCTCCACGCAAGATCTCACCCCGTGGGGTCAAAATGATCATGAGAACGGTGAGCAAAAATCCCAGAACCACAAGGGGGGACCTAGTGAATGACTTGCAGAGAGCTGGGACCAAAGTAACAAAGGCTACCATCAGAAACACACTACGCCGCCAGGGACTCAAATCCTGGAGTGCCAGACGTGTCCCCCTGCTTAAGCCAGTACATGTCCAGGCCCGTCTGAAGTTTGCTAGAGAGCATCTGGGTGATCCAGAAGAGGATTGAGAGAATGTCATATGGTCAGATGAAACCAAAATAGAACTTTTTGGTAAAAACTCAACTTGTCCTATTTGGAGGAGAAAGAACACCATGCCTGCTGTGAAGCATGGGGGTGGAAACATCATGCTTTGGGGCTGTTTTTCTGCAAAGGGACCAGGACGACTGATCCGTGTAAAGGAAAGAATGAATGGGGCCATGTATCGTGAGATTTTGAGTGAAAACCTCCTTCCATCAGCAAGGGCATTGAAGATGAAACACGGCTGGGTCTTTCAGCATGACAATGATCCCAAACACACTGCCCGGGCAACAAAGGAGTGGCTTCGTAAGAAGCATTTCAAGGTCCTGGAGTGGCCTAGCCAGTCTCCAGATCTCAACCCCATAGAAAATCTTTGGAGGGAGTTGAAAGTCCGTGTTGCCCAACGACAGCCCCAAAACATCACTGCTCTAGAGGAGATCTGCATGGAGGAATGGGCCAAAATACCAGCAACAGTGTGTGAAAACCTTGTGAAGACTTACAGAAAACGTTTGACCTCTGTCATTGCCAACAAAGGGAATATAACAAAGTATTGAGATGAACTTTTGTTATTGACCAAATACTTAATTTACCGAGGAATTTACCAATTAATTCATTAAAAATCCTTCAATGTGATTTTCTGGATTTTTTTTTTCTCATTTTGTCTCTCATAGTTGAGGTATACCTATGATGAAAATTGGAGACCTCTCTCATCTTTTAAGTGGGAGAACTTGCACAATTGGTGGCTGACTAAATACTTTTTTTCCCCACTGTATACACAGTGCAGAGCATTGTAGCTAGATGGACTAAACAGCATAACCGTCTATTTAGTTACCCTTCATGGTATGGTATATCGAGCCCTGAGCACCTGTTGTCCGAGCGGTAAGTAGCCCCTACCAGCTCCTACCTCTGTGGTTAAACATGAGTATTTTTTAAGCAAGAAGCTCGCATTTAATGTCCGCATTAAATGCATTGAAAGTTTTCTTACGCACAGAGAAAAGGTGACTCGGTGAACTTTCATTTACACACGTGGACAAAATTGTTGGTACCCCTCTGTTAATGAAAGAAAAACCCACAATGGTCACAGAAATAACTTGAATCTGACAAAAGTGGTAATAAATAAAAATTCTATTAAAATTAACCAATGAAAATCAGACGATGCTTTTGCATTGTGGTTCAACAGAATTACTTTAAAAAACAAACTCATGAAACAGGCCTGGACAAAAATGATGGTACCCCTAGAAAAGATTGAAAATAATATGACCATAGGGACATGTTCAACCAAGATGTGTCCTCTAATTAACATCACAGGCGTCTACAAACTTGTAATCAGTCAGTCAGCCTATTCAAAGGGTGACAAGTAGTCACTGTGCTGTTTGGTGACATGGTGTGTACCACACTAAACATGGACCAGAGGAAGCAAAGGAGAGAGTTGTCTCAGGAGATTAGAAAGAAAATTATAGACAAGCATGTTAAAGGTAAAGGCTATAAGACCATCTCCAAGCAGCATGATGTTCCTGTAACTACAGTTGCACATATTATTCAGAAATTTAAGATCCACGGGACTGTAGCCAACCTCCCTGGACATGGCCGCAGGAGGAAACTTGATGAAAAATGTAAGAGACGGATAATACGAATGGTAACAACAGAGCCCAGAACAACCTCTAAACACATTCATGGTGAACTCCAAGGTCAAGGTACATCAGTGTCAAATTGCACCAGCCGTCGTTGTTTGAGCCAAAGTGGACTTCATGGGAGACGACCAAGGAGGACACCACTGTTGAAAACAAATCCTAAAAAAGCCAGACTGGAATTTGCCAAACTGCATGTTGACATGCCACAAAGCTTCTGGGAGAATGTCCTATGGACAGACGAGACAAAACTGAAGCTTTTTGGCAAGGCACATCAGCTTTATGTTCACAGACCCAAAAATGAAGCATACCAAGAAAAGAACACTGTCCCTACTGTGAAACATGGAGGAGGTTCTGTTATGTTCTGGGGCTGCTTTGCTGCATCTGGCACAGGGTGTCTTGAATCTGTGCAGGGTACAATGAAATCTCAAGACTATCAAGGTATTCTAGAGAGAAATGTGCTGCCCAGTGTCAGACAGCTTGGTCTCAGTCACAGGTCATGGGTCTTGCAACAGGATAATGATCCAAAACACACAACTAAAAACACCAAAGAATGGCTAAGAGCGAAACATTGGACTATTCTAAAGTGGCCTTCTATGAGCCCTGATCTAAATCCTATTGAACATCTGTGGAAGGAGCTGAAGCATGTCATCTGGAGAAGGCACCCTTCAAACCTGAGACAACTGGAGCAGTTTGCTCATGAGGAGTGGGCCAAAATACCTGCTGAGAGGTGCAGAAGTCTCACTGACAGTTACAGAAATCGTTTGATTGCAGTGATTGCCTCAAAAGATTGTGCAAGAAAATATTAAGTTAAGGGTACCATCATTTTTGTCCAGGCCTGTTTCATGAGTTTGTTTTTTAAAATAGTTCTGTTGAACCACAATTCAAAAGCACTGTCTGATTTTCATTGGTTAATTTTCATAGACTTTTTATTTATTACCACTTTTGTCAGATTCAAGTTATTTCTGTGACAATTGTGGGTTTTTCTTTCATTAACAGAGGAGTACCAACAATTTTGTCAACGTGTGTATCTGTGCTTTCTGTTCTATTTTTTCTTATTAATTTACATGCTGTTATATGCAAGTATTTCATTGAAGTAAATCCTCTAAATATGCATTTTTAATGGGCTGGTCCAGGGGTGTCAAACATATGGCTCGTAGGCCAAAAACGGCACACCAGGGGGTCCAAAATTTTCTCTGTGAATTCACAGCTCTATTTCTAGTAAATTTCTGTCTACTGATTACAATAGTTTGTGTAAATCTGAGACTTTTTTCTCATCAGTTTTCTTTTTCTTGTTTTTTTCTGATGACAAGGGGCCCTTGATCTTGCTGTGTGCAAGATGATTTAAGTATGCATTTAAAAGTAATGTGAAAGTTACTTTTCCAAGTAACTAGTTATTTTAATCATGCAGTAACTCAAAAGTAACTCAGTTACTTTTGAAAAGCAGTAACTAGTAACTGTAACTAGTTACTATTTTTTTAGTAACTTGCCCAACACTGGTTGTGACACACAGCTGTCCTTAGCTTCCTTTGCTTGTGTCTTTTATTGTGATTTTTTTTTTTTTTTTTTTTTATGTAGTGAAGTTGGGCTGTTGCGATAACTGCAATTAAGTAATACCGCGCTATGGACAAGCCTACCGCGGAGGATGATGAACAACCAGTGTTCACTTTTTTGTGTGTGTGGCTAAATCTTGTTCACTTATGTGCCCCTATTGAATATTAAATAAATTGTTAAATGTTAAGTGTATTTTTATTGCCAGCAGCATGTTTGCAGGGCATAAAGCATGTTGTTTGTACTACTTTTGGTGAGATCAGATTGCTTGTGGCAGATTGGGGGGGGGGAGAGGACAGTGAGGTGAGAAAATATCCTAAATTTAATAAAATAATGGCTGGCTGGGCTCCTTCTGAATTTATGATCCTGACGATTAAGCCCTGCTACTGTATAGTGCATTGCTTGTTTGCTATGTGAACCTGACTTTTCGGACAGCGGCATTATCCAAACATCACTATGGAGAGACACGGAGACAAGAGCCACGTGGGGTCCTGCATGGAGTCTGTCCTGTTTAAATAAGCTGAATGTCGCAGCTGTTTCTAACCAGTCCACACACCCTGTAGTTGAAATGCTGGAGTTACTGCTACTGCTTTATGAAAATGATCGAGGTTTTTTTTTTTTTTTTTTACAGAATCAGCCGTTGATGACTATAGGAAAACCTGAGCTCCACACAATTGTCACACATGCACATAAGTTGAGAGCGGAGCTGTAGCTGCAGTGATTCTCAACATAGCTTCCATCATTTGCCACATAAGTTTTAACTCTGTCTAAATTATGAGACCACAGGATCCTAGAAAACATTTGCAATAATACTGTGCTTTTGAGCTATCCACGGTCACTGCAGGGGAAATTCCTCCACCGTGACAGCGCTATAGTGAAGCTTTGTGCACAAATGTATTTCGACAGCTTCCATTAGTGCAGAGGGCATATTGGAGAAACAGTCAATACATTGTCCTCAATAGGCCCTGACTGTTGAACCTTCCTCTTAACACAGGAAAGTCGTCAGTCCCCAATGAGCCCAGATCTTAAGCTAGTACACTATATTGCCAAAAGTATTGGGACACCCCTCCAAATGAATGGGCACCCAATGCACAAAGCAAGGTCCATAAAGACACAGATGAGCAAGTTTAGTCTGGAGGAACTTGACTGGCCTGCAAGGACTCTGACCTCCACCTGATAGAACACCTTTGGGATGAATTCGAGTGGAGACTGTGAGCCAGGCCTTCTCATCCAAAATCAGTGCCTGACCTCACAAATGCACTTCTGGAAGAATGGTCAAAAATTCCCAAAAACACACTCCTAAACCTTGTGGAAACTCATTCTTTGCAGCTATAACAACTTTAACTTTTCAGAGAAGGCTTTGCTAGTTTATTGCTAAATTTTTGATTTGGTTATAAACGCTTTATAAATCACTACGCAATTATGAATTATATGACACATTTCACACAGAGATATAGACCCACTGTTTGGCAAGATCAAGTGTCCAAAGGGGGTGCAGTGGTTAGCACTGTGGCAGCAAAGCAAGAACATCATTGGTTCGATCCCACCCCTGGCCAGTGGTAACCTTCCTGTTTGGAGTTTGCAGGATCTCATTGTGTCTGTGTGAGTTTTCGCCGTGTACTTGGAGTTCCTCCCACAGTCCAAAGACGTTGACAAGATTGGAAACAACTGGGTATTCAGAAATTGTCCTTGGGTATGAATGTGAGAGTGAGTAATTGTCTGTCTCTATTGGCCCTGCGATGAACTAGCGATCTGTCCAGGGTGTACTCTGCCTTTCACCCAAAGATGACTGGGAAAGCACAGGAAAAGTATTGAGGGAAACGGGTAGAGAGGTATGTGGTGTATCTAGTGGACAGAGGAAGAAAGACGAGGAGACTTGGTGGTGGAATGAGGAGGCACAGGAATGTATTCAAAGGAAGAGGTTAGCAAAGAAAAAGTGGGATAGTCAGGGAGATGAAAAAGTAAACAGGAGTATTTGAAGTCTAGGGGCATGGCAAAGGAAAAGGCATATAGTGAGAGGCTAAACACTAAGGAAGGAGAAAAGGAGCTGTATCAACTGGCTAGACAGAGATTGAGCTGGAAAGGATGCTGCATCAGGTTCAGTTGATAAAGGACAGAAATGGTAATGTAGTAACAAATGAGTGTGTTGAGAGGGTGGAAGGAGTACTTTGAAGAGCTCTTGAAAAAAGAAAATGAGAGAGAGGATGGATGAAGGAAAGATGGTGAACAAGGAAGTCCTGAGGACTAGCAAGGCATAAGTGAGGACAGCTTTCAAGAGGATGCAAGAATGGAAAGGCAGTTGGTCCAGATGGCATACCTGTAGAGGCATGGAGATGTTTAGGAGAGATGGCAGTGGACTTTTTTTTTTTTCCACAATATCTTTATTGAACCTTTTTTTTTTTTTTAACAAACATGATACAAACAATCAAACACTAACACTAAAGTACTACAAAAAAAAAAAAAAAAAAATATGCCCTAAAAACACCAACAACCACCAACAAAATCAAGTCTTCAACAATGCTCCTCTGTTTAGTCTAGACAATCCAATACTTAAGTATACATATTATGTTCACCAGTTTGGAATTTACAAGGTCCACACACATCATTCACCTTCTTCTTCAAGAGTTATGTTTAAATTTTTTACATAATCAATAAAAGGTCTCCATATATTCTCAAACACAATTTCCTTTGATTTCAGTATATATGTTATTCTTTCTAATGGAAGGTTTGTTAACATCTGTCTTAACCACTGAGTCACATCTGGTCTATGAGTCTTTTTCCATAATAGTGCAATACATTTTTTGGCATTAAGCAAACTGAGGTCTATGAATGTTCTTTCACTTTTATTAAAATTATGCTTTTCTGGGTACAGACCCAACAAAAACAGTTTAGGATTCAATATGATTTGTTTTGAGATTATTTTTTCAATTGTTACCCTCACCTCCTCCCAAAACATTCTTATTAATCTACATTCCCATAAACAATGAAATAGGGTTCCTTTACTTTCCATGCATTTTGTGCATGTATCTGGTATATTTTTGTTATATCTATTTAACTCCTCCGGTGTAACATACATCCGCATTAACCATTTGAAATGTATCAATTTAAGGCGTGCATTTATTGATTTGGTTTGAGCTTCTGTACAAGCCAATTCCCATTGTTCCTCTGAAATTTCAATTTGCAGATCTTCTTTCCAGTAGTTTAATCTTTTCAGTGAATTTTCACTTGAAGATAGTGTCAATGAGTTATAAAACTCTGAAATAATACCCTTTCTTTTACTATCTTTCATCATCATTTTTTCCAAGGATGAATAAATAGGTCGAGTGAGAGCTTTATTTTGATTTGATCGAATAAAGTTTCTAAGTTGAAGATATTTAAAAAAATGTGTTCTATTGAGATTAAATTTGATCCTCAGCTCTTCAAAAGACATTATGTTGTCTGCACATGGCAAATATAAATCCTGAATCTTTTGTATCCCTTTTAAATTCCATACTTTAAATACAGCGTCCGCTCTCCCTGGTTTAAAATATTGATTACCCCATATTGGACTAAATTGTGACAATAACTGTGGTTCTTTTAAATAGTTTTTAGCTTCACACCATATTTTGATCATATGCTTTACAAATGGATTTTTAACTTGTTTTTGTAATTTTTTTGCCGAATCTGAGTATATGAATATGGGAAGAGGTAAAGGTAAATTGTATGATTCCATTTCAGTCCAGTGAGGGAGATCATTTGATGAAAAATAATATGTCATAGACCTCAGTTGTGCCGACCAATAATACAACATAAAATTTGGACATTTCAGACCTCCACGATCAAATGGTAAATATAATAAAGACAAACGTAATCTAGCCCTCCTGTTGTTCCATATAAATTCCACTAACTTTTTTTTTATTCTTGAGAATAGATCTAAAGGTGGTGATAAGGGAATGTATTGAAATAAATAAAGTATTTTAGGTCAAATATTACTTTTAAGTATATTGATTCTCCCGATCATCGACATTGGTAGTGACATCCATCTCTGAGTTAACTCATTGATATCTGACATTAAGGCTTCATAGTTGACACTGGCGACTGATTCTAGCTTAGGCATAATTTGGATTCCTAAATATTTAAACTGATTTACAACATTGAATTGATTTACCTCAGGGGCTGGGTAATTTCTCTGGGTCTCATTTAGCATTAATATTGAAGATTTAGTTTTATTTATTTTATATCCTGATATTTCCCCAAAATTCTTTATTAAATTCAACAAGGTTGGAATTGATTTTTTTAGATTCGACATAAACAAAATTATATCATCGGCGTACAGGGAGATTTTATGTTCTGTTGGTCCAACTTTAATTCCATATATTTGTGAATGTAAACGTATCGCTATCGCTAAAGGTAAACAGTAAAGGTGAAAGTGGACAGCCTTGTCGACATCCTCTATTGATTTTTATTGGTTTTGAAATATTGTTATTTGTTAGGATTTCTGCTGTAGCATTATTGTATATTATTTGAACCCATTTTATGAAATTATTTCCAAGTCCAAACCTTTGTAGGACTTCAAAAAGAAAGGGCCATTCAACTCTATCAAAGGCCTTTTCGGCGTCCAATGATAGGAGAGCTGTATCCGGTGCTTCTTTATTAAAATAAATAATATTAAATAGTCTTCTTACATTATGGAAGCCTTGTCTACCCTTTATAAAGCCATTCTGATCTCGATTAATAATATTTGGTAAAATTTCTTGTATTCGTCTTGCTAAAATTTTACAGATTATCTTAAGGTCGGCGTTTAATAGGCTTATTGGTCTCATATTTTCACATTTATTAGAGGGCTTACCTGGTTTTGGCAGCAGTATAATTAAGGCATTATTTATGTATGATGGTAAATTATTATTTTGAAATGCTTCTAAAACCATTTCCAAAAAAGGTTTTATTAATTTATTCTTAAATTTTTTATAAAGGTCAACTGGAAGACCATCTGGTCCTGCACTTTTTCCTGATTTCATATTATCAATGGCTAGCCCAACTTCTTCTTGACTAATTTTAGACTCCAATATCTCCCTGTTTTCATTTGGAATACACGGTATAGATAGTTCGTTCAAAAACCCATTTAGTTTTGTTAAATCAGGTTCATTTTTGGTATCATATAATTTTTCATAGTAATCTCTAAAGGCTCTATTAATTTCTAAAGGATCTATAACTACCTGTCCTTTACTTATAATACTGGTAATTGGTGTTTTAATTTCCAATTGTTTAATCTGCCATGCTAATAATTTTCCTGATTTTTCACCTTGTTCATAAAAAGATTGTTTCAATCTTAGAAGACTCGAGGCAGCTCTATTCGCTGATTTTTTGTCGTATTCAGCTCTCAAAATCAGTAATTCATTCTCCAACCTTGGGTCACTTCCTGCATACACTTTTTCCTGAAGACTTTTTATTTTATGTTCCAATTTAGCTCTCTCCTCTCGAGTCTTCTTAGATTTTGATCCTGTATAACTAATAATATGTCCCCTAATAAAAGCTTTGAAAGCCTCCCACTTTACACATGCTGATGTTTGTGTAGTATTGATGTCAAAGAACTCGTCTATCTGTTTTTCTATATACTTGACAAATTCCTCATCCTGAAGCCATTTATGCTGAAATTGCCATCTACCTGATTCCTTTGTCAATTTTTTATCTACATATATTAGACAACAGGGTGCATGATCAGAAATCACGATGTTATCATAAAAGCAGTTTTGAATCTTGGACCTTAATTCTGTGGAAATCAAAAAATAATCAATACGTGAGAATGTCTTGTAGGTACTGGAATAACAAGAATAGGCTTTAACTTGTGGTTTCATTTCTCTCCATATATCTAACAATCTCAATTCTTTCATAAAATGATTAATAGTCATCCTACATCCAATGTGCGTACAATCCAGTCCTGTTGATCTATCCACACCTGGATTCAATGTACAATTAAAATCCCCTGCTATTATATGTTGCCCTGTAAGTGATGATAAGATGAGAAATAAATTAGCAAAGAACTTCTGATCATCTATATTGGGACCATATAAGTTCACAAGATTTATATTTTCTAATAGCAAAGAACCTTGAATGATTACATATCTTCCAAATTTGTCTCCAATTACATTTTTCACCTGAAAAGGAACTGATTTATGTATGAGAGTCATAACTCCCCTGGCTCGGGATGAAAATGAAGAGGTGAATACACTTCCCTGCCATCTACTCCTAATTCTTTTAACATCCTCCTCTATCAGATGAGTTTCTTGTAAAAACACAATTCTTGAACCCATGTCCTTTATTTTATTCATAACTTGTTTAAGTTTTTTTTAATTTTTGTAGACCTCTGCAATTCCATGAAGTTAAATTAAGATTAACACTTTGGTCCATGATCAATAGAGAGTTTAGGATTACCTTGCAGTGTAAACATGCTCATACAGAGAAGCAAAAACATGAGTGGTTGAACATTCATCCTACAAACTACACACAAACAAATTTCCCCTTCCCACACTTGTGGCAAACCCCCCAAAATCAAAAGAAAAATTCTGTCTCCCGATATAGCCATCGACCGTTCCACACCCACGGGGAACAGCCTAAGCCACTCCTTCTTCATCCTCCCAATCACCCTAACTCTACTGCTTTTAATGACGTAACATTAACTCTCCTCTGTAGTTTTCCAACTTAACTCCAAAATTTTTAACAACTTTGTACATCATAGTTTTTTTTTTTTTGTTTGTTTTGTTTTTGTTTTGTTTTTTTAATATATAATACAATCTATATTTTGTAAACTTACTATTTACTTCAAGTCAGTCAGATGCCTGTGCAAATGCTTAATTATTCTACCTTATATTTTGTTCATGCTTAGCTCCCACCAGTCTCTTCTTCTTCTTTGATCTTCTTGATGAACTCCTGCGCCTCCTCTGGGGTCTTGAAAATGTGGGTTCTGCCCTCATACGTGGTCAGCAGTCTCGCAGGATAGATTACACCATGACGAATCCCAAGGTTGCGCAGCTCCTTACGTATGGGATCAAACTGCTTCCTCAATTGCTGGATTCCTGTGGCCAAATCTGGGTAGAACCGCACCTGCTGGTCCTGATGTTTAATCTCTCCTTTAGCACGTGCAGCGTTGAAGATCTTCATCCTGTCTCTGTTGCTAAGAAACTTCATAATTAAGGTCCTCGGCGGTCCCTTATCTCTCCGTGGGCCAATACGATGTGCTTTTTCCAGAACCACTGCTGATTGCAACTCCTCGCTGCCCAGCACCTCCGGAATCCACTTTTCCAGAAAGGAACATACGTCCCGACCTTCTGATTCCTCTGGAAGACCCACCAGCCTCAAATTTTTCTGTCTCGACAGAGATTCCAAATCCAAAATATTATCTTCCAGAGATTTATTTTTTTTTTCCAAAGTGCGCACCTTTAATTGAAGACGGGTGACGTCATCTTCAGCACTAGCGAGACGGAGCTCCATCTGCGCCGTTCGTTCTACACAGTCACCCAATTCCTTTTTTATTCCTTCCAGCGCTGTCATAATCCCATCAAATCTAGAGGAAAAGTCCGCTCTCATTGAACTCATGGCAGCCATCAGCGCATCTGCGCCATTCCCCGCAGACATCGCACCGCCGCCAGCCTCCTCCGCCATATATGGAGTTTTGTTTGCTGCGTCACAGACCTGAAAGTCCGTTAATTTGGACTGTTTCGGCGGCTCGCTTTTTCCTTTTCCTGGTTTTCCAGCCTTAGGCTTCACCGACATATCCTCGCCCAAATGCTGGGATACGTTCTGTCCCAAATGAGAGAGTTATTTGCCGATTTTTTTTCTCCAGGAGCAGAGCAGAGCGAGACACGTCCGTCCTACGTGGCAGCCATAACCGGAAGTCCGGCAGTGGACTTTTTAACCAGATTGTTTAACACAATCTTAGAGAATGAGAGGATGCCTGAGGAGTGGAGAAGAAGTGTTTCAGTGCCAATTTTCAAGAACAAAGGTGATGCTCAGAGTTGTAGTAACTATAGAGGCATAAAGCTGGGGCAGTAGTGGCTCAGGAGGTAGAGCGGGTTGTCCAATAACCGGATGGTTGGTGGTTCGAATCCCACTCTCCCCAGATATCCTGCCATTGTATCCCTAGGCAAGACACTTTCCCCCCAGTTGCTCCTGGTGGGTCTGGACAGTGCCATGTTGGGCAGCTATGCCGCCATCAGTGTGTGAATGTGTGTGTGAATGGGTGGATAGCAGGATCTGTAAAGCGCTTTGGTCATCTAGAGATGAGAATAAAAGCACTATATAAGTGAATGCCATAAAGTTGATCAGCCACACTATGAAGATATGGGAAAGAGTTGTTGAAGCCAGCTTAAGAGGAGAGGTGACAATCAGTGAGCAGCAGTATGGTTTCATGCCAAGAAAGAGTACTACAGATGCAATGTTTGCTCTAAGAGTGTTGATGGAGAAGTATAGAGAAAGTCAGAAGGAGTTGCACTGTGTGTTTGTGGCAGAGGAGTGATCGTGGATATAGTATTGGACAAAGGATGTTGAAGATGGATCTGCCAGGCAGGAGGAAGACCACAGAGAAGATTCATGGATGTAGTGAAGGAGGACATGAAGAGGGGTTGGTGTTACAGAGGAAGATAAGATACGATAAGATAAGCCTTTATTAGTCCCACAATGGGGAAATTCCAGGATTGCAACAGCACAGGGATAGCAACACTCAGAGCAACAATCAAGAAGACAAGAAAAACAAGAGCAGTGAATATACATATGTACATATAAATGTATAAACACACAGTGCGGAGCATTGTAGCTAGATGAAATAAATATATATACACACAGTGCGGAGCATTGTAGCGAGATGGAATAAACAGCATAACCGTCTGCTTAGTTATCCTACATAGTATGAATATGTACCCATACATATTGTCACCCTCCGTAGCGACCGATATTGTCCTAGTTGTATACTGGAGGGGACCATTGTGTAAGTCTATTGCGTCTTTTGCATTCAATACTATTAGGTCGTCACGTCTTTTTGCTATCTCTGCGAGCAGCCCTGCTTAGGTTATACAGTCTGACAGCCGTAGGTAGGAAGGACCTGCGAAACCTCTCAGTTGCGCACCTAGGATGATGTAGTCTGCTGCTAAATGAGCTCCTCAGTGCGTTCAGTATGTCCTGCATAGGGTGGGACTCGGACTCCAGCAGAGATGACAGTTTAGCCACCATCCTTCTCTCTCCTATCTCCTCCACTGGGTCAAGGCGCTGCCCCAGGATAGAGCTAGCTTTCTTGATCAGTTCAGTCTTTTCCTGTCGGCTGCTATGATGCTGTTGCCCCAGCAGACCACTCCAAATGTGATGGCTGATGCCACCACCGTGTCGTAGAATGTCTTCAGCAGCATCCCTTGTACACCAAAAGACCTGAGTCTCCTCAGTAGGAACAGCCTGTGCTGTCCCTTCTTGTAGAGTGCGTCGGTATTGTGTGACCAGTCTAGTTTATTGTTCAGATGAACACCCAGGTACTTGTAGGATGTCACCATCTCAATGTCTGTTCCCTGTATGTTTACTGATGCTGTGAGGGGTTGTCCTTGCCTGCGGTGGTCCACCACCAGCTCCTTAGTTTTCTTCGCGTTGATCTGGAGGCAGTTCCGATGGCACCAGTCCACGAAGTCCTGGATAAGTCCTCTGTACTCTGCTTCATCTCCGTTGGAGATGAGGCCGACGACCGCAGAGTTGTCACAGAACTTCTGTAGATGGCAGTGTGTTGTGTTGTGTGAGAAGTCCGCAGTATAAAGGGTGAACAGGAAGGGAGCCAAAACCGTTCCCTGGGGGGCCCCCGTGCTGCCGATGATCATGTCGGACACACAGTCCCGGTTTCTCACAAACTGTGGCCGGTTAGTGAGGTAGTCCAGGATCCATAATGACAGGTGCTGGTCCACCCCTGCGCACAGCAGCTTGTCCTTCAGGATCATCGGTTGGATGGTGTTGAAAGCACTGGAGAAGTCAAAGAACATGATCGTCACTGCATTCCCGGGCTTCTCCAGGTGGGACAGAGAACGGTGAAGATAACGGTGCTCCTTGCTCACCTCCGCCCCCTGGTGGGACCAGCGAGCGGAGGTGAGCAAGGAGCAGTCTCTCCTGGGTCTTCATCATGTGGGACGTCAGGGCCACTGGTCTGTAGCTGTTCAGGTCTTTGGGGTGGGAAGTCTTTGGTACAGGTACCACACAAGATGTTTTCCACAACTGTGGTACCCTCCCCAGCTTCAGACTCAGGTTGAAGATGAGCTCCACAATCCCACACAGCTGGTCTGCACAGGACTTGAGGAGCTTTGCGCTGATGCCATCCGGTCCCGACACCTTCCTTGCCTTGATCGGAACCAGCTCCGTCCTCACCTGGGTCTTAGTGAGGGTCACGTTGGGGGGCTGTGTGTTGGGAGTGGGGGGGTGTTGGTGGAGTGGGGTGTGGGCAGCAGGACTCGATGTCTTTAGATGCAGCAGTGGTTGTTGTGCAGTCGGGGGGGAGGGCGATTGGTCAAACCTATTAAAAAACAGGTTCAGATTGTTCGCCCACTCCCTGCCCCCCGTGGCCTGGGGGGAGGTATTCTGGAGCCCAGAGATGGTTTTAAGGTTTCTCCAGACCCCACCAATGTCGCTCTGTTGCAGCTTGTCCTCCATCTTCTTCCTGAAGCTGTCCTTGCCTTCTCTGATCTTCCTCCCCAGCTCCCTCTGTACGGACTTCAGCATCTCCCTGTTCCCCGACCTGAAGATCCTCTTTTTCTCTCTCAGAAGTGTTTTTATCTCAGGGTTGATCCAGGGTTTGTTGTTTGAGCAACACCGTATGGTCTTGGTGGGTACGGTGTTGTCCACATAGAAGCTGATGTAGTCCGTGATGGTGTGAGTGAGGCCATCGATGTCCTCACCATGTGGATCGCAGAGCTGCTCCCAGGCAGTGGTTTCAAAACAGTCCTTTAGAGCGTCCATTGCCTCCTCAGACCATAACTTCACTGTGCGCATGACCGGAGGTTGTCTGTGCACTAGGGGTTTGTACACCGGCAGGAGATGAACCAAGTTGTGATCCGATCTCCTGAGTGGGGGGAGTGGTGATGAGGTGTACGCCTCCTTAGTGTTTGCGTAGAATAAGTCCAGTGTTTTATTGTCTCTAGTCTGGCATGTGACATACTGGGTGAACGTGGGTAGAATGGGAGACAGTGAAATATGGTTGAAATCGCCTGAGATGAGGAGAAGAGCATCTGGGTGTTCTGTCTGCAGCCTGCCAGTTACTGAGTGGATGACGTCACGCGCTGTCTCAGCATTCGCCGTCGGATTTGCATAAATAACAATGCAGCTCACGTGTGAGTATTCCCTCGGGAGATATGTACGCCGCATGCTAACAGCTAGCAACTCCATGTCTTTGTTGCAGTGTTGTTGTTTAACCGTGGTATGTCCCGGTCTGCACCAGTTGTTATTGACATACATTATCACTCCTCCACCCCTTGCCTTCCCACTGTCTGGTGTTTGGTCTGCCCGTATTGCGTGGAAACCCTCCAGTTAGTTCTGTTAGCCACGTCTCCGTGAATAGCATCAGGCTACACTCCCTGTATATGCTATCGTAGTGGGAGATAGCCGCTAGCTCATCTGTTTTTCTGAGTGGCGATCGTACATTCCCCATAATAACGGATGGGAGGGCGGGTCTGTACCTTATATTCCTCGGCTGCCATCTTATTCCAGCACGACATCCACGCCGTTTCCGTCTTATTTCTCCTGGTATGTCGAGTTTTTGCATTAGCATCGTGGGCCGGTTAAGTGCTAACAGTTGGTCCCTATTGTACTGCCTCCTGCAAGAAACAGTGGATCCGTCCGCTGGCTCAGGAGACATTTGGGCGATCTACGTGTCTGTGATGGATCAAGGTGTCGCCGAAACAGAAAGATTATCAAGAGAGCCAGATAGTAAATAGAAATAGGAAGAAATTGATCCGCTGTTGCAAAAAGGCAGCCTACTCCTGTGGCGCCGGAAGTGAAAAAAATCGCAAGGGACAGGGTGAGATGGAGGCAGATGATCTGCTGTGGCGACCCCTAAAGGGAGCAGCCGAAAGAAGACGAAGATATGTCTAGCCGCTGGCACATGAGTAGTGTTGAGCCAGTCAGGACTCTGGCCTAACTGAAGTTAGCCTCCGGCCAGTTAGCATTTTTGGACTAGCTGCTTTGAAAACGACCCAAATTAAGATCGGTTTTATTATTAAACTGCTTTTAACCTTTTAACTGTCCACATTTCATGGACAGGTCATGCGCCCCCAGTGGCACAGCGCAACAACTGTGCCTGTCAACTCACTGGCTGTACTCTGACATCCCCGGCTATTATGAGGATTTGTACTGAGCTGTACTGATCTGACTGTTCAGAAGGTGGCAGACACGCGTCAGAGGAATCATGGCTGAGATGGAATTCAGCAAAGGAGAAGAAATCCTCATTCTTCTTCTTTCTTTTTCTGCCATGAGCTCACAAGATCATGATGGCCACCACCACGATTGTCTGGATCCTCACAGAAACTGCATCATACAGGAAAAATAGCCACGTAACACAAACGAAATTCACGTGGGATAATCATAAGAGTTTGTAGATGTGGTAGAGAGCGTAAATGACAGACCAAACGCAAAACAATGACCATGATGGGCGAAAAGGACCGACCACATGAGCAAGCCCCCCCGCCACCAGTAAGAGACGTATTTGTCTTTTTTTTTAACATTTTATTGATTTTCTGGTTCATATACTTAGAAGATAAGATAAAAACATACCACTGTAAACAAAATGGTGTCAAAAAAATGAACCATTCTTTGTGTAAAGATGTCCGAAGTCCACTTTTGACTGAGTTATGTAATTTATATAGCTGCCGCGACATTATGCAAATTAGATGTGTAAATTTATTCCTATCTGAAACATTGTATTCTACATCTTTCTAATTGACAGTAAGCCATTATCTCTTGCAACTTTCAAGTTATAGCCTTGGAAATCTGAACTATTTTATTGACAAAAAATATTTACCACTCTTGACCACTAGGGGTTATGTTTACCCTTTAACCGTCAGTCGCCATACGGTGACTGGGACAGTTAAATTATGGACTGATGCAATTACAGTCATTATCCTGGGCCACCATGCATACAACTGGCCATGTCCTTCAACCGGTAAGTCTTTTTTATCATAGGATTTATGCTGTTTAATGTAGCGCTAGCCACTATTAGCCTTGTGGTATGTAGGCAGGGCCTAGTCACGATTCTGGCGTTTTGGGGGGAAGGGGGGTGAAAAGATTTTAACATGAAACTGTAAGAGAATGAAAGGTTTTGTTTGTAGAAAAAAAGGGCAAAAGATACTATTTTAAACAATGTAGATTTGCTTTTATAGGGGATTTATATCACCAGAGTGTGTCTTTACAAACCAAGTTCAATATGGAATATCGCCTCCATTTGCATTAATGCAGGCAGTAATATGCCTCTGCATGGACAAGCTATCTAATGTTGTCCTGGGAGATATTTAGCCACTCCTGCAATGCCATGACCAGTTCCTGTCTGTTCTGCGTCGCTGGTACGCTGGCTGAAATACGTTGCCCAAGTTGATTCCACAAGTGTTCAATGCTAAATCCGGAAAATAAAAAGGACAAGGAAGGGCCATCAAAGTTCTGTTGCTGCAGGTACTCCCTGTGGACAAGCATTGTCCTGCTGGAACACAGCCACATCGTGCCATCGTGGAGATTTCACAACATAGTGCTGCATATTTGTTCATCTTTATGGAAGATGATCACTCCGTAAGATCACTCATTTTTGACTTCTGAGCACCCAAAAACAATGAGCTCAAAAAGACTGAAGAGCCAGAGCTCAAAGACAGTGAGTTGTGACAGTGTACAACCACTGAAAATCAGTTCTAGATGTATTTTGAGTCATACAAACACTGTTACTCAAGCTCAGACAGGATGGACCCAAAAATATTTATATAAAAATTGTGTTGTGCTTTCATTGGCAGGGAGTATACTATTCATATTTCCTCATTTGTCTTTTTTTTCATAAATTTTACTTACCTTCTCTTGTTTTCACTCTGTCGGGATGTTTAGTTTTATCCACCCATTTTATTACTGGATTCTGTGCAGTTATTCTCATGCTCCTGAATAAATGATTTTTATCTATCTACTCAGTGCCACTAGGGAGTTTTCCCAATATAATATGCTTCACTTTCATACAGAGAATTTCTAAAAGCCTCTTCTATAAACTTCCAATCAAATCATGTTCAATAATTTATATTCATAAAAATAATGTATGTATATAATCTGTTTCCACTTCTGTTCCTTCCCCAATGTGAATTTATTTCTTCATTTCTGAAGATGAAAATCTCATATTTATTTCCCAAACAAATTCCCATCAAAGGAACAATGTGAAAGCTTTATAAATTTTCCTAAATATTTGTTTCCCTATGTGGTATTTCCGAAAACTTTATTTCCAGTTTTATTTTATCTTTATTGTTTTCCTCTGGCTGTTTTTTCTTTGATGCTTTCTAATGCCCCCCGGAGTTATCCAGAATATTCATAAGTGGGTATTGAGTGTGTCTTTTATTTATTAGCAGATAATTTCTGCCCATCCTGCAACACCATGGGATTGATCTAGTTTAAGCTAGAAGCCAAAATCATAAAGTAATGCCAGAATTAGTTTATTATTTGGGAGAAATACAATTAAATGAAATGCTGATTTTTTTTTCTCAGTCTTGTTTTTTTTGTTCGGCTTTCCTCACATGGTGTTTTTTGCTAATCTGTGCACTTAAGTGACAGAGAGGCTGATTTCTGCTTCTTCTAGCCTATGAATCCATGTTGATCAATGTTGATGATGCTTTTATTTGTGCAAACTTGCAAGATATATTTTTTTATATATTTCTAAACAGTCAAACATGGAAGCTGAGATCAGTCAGTCTGTACTGTTTTCCTTGTATTTTCTCATGATCATGGAATAGTATAGTGCTCATTTTCTCAAGAAAATTAAATTCTTCTTTTTCTTTTGGCTGCTCCCTTTAGGGGTCACCACAGCGGATCATCTGCCTCCATCTCACCCTGTCCTTTGCATCTTTCTCTGTAACACCAACCCTCTCCATGTCCTCCTTCACTTCATCCATGAATCTTCTCTGTGGTCTTCCTCTTTTCCTCCTGCCTGGCAGTTGCATCTTTAACATCCTTTGTCCAATATATCCACTATCCCTCCTCTGCACATTTCCAAACCATCTCAGACGGTGAACACTACAACGCTTAGAGAAGAGGACGGGGCCAGACCAATGAGCATGGCGTTACCACATGCTCAGCAGCAGCTCATCAGGCTGAGTAAGATTTCACTTCGGGTTATGGACTTGGTTCGGGGTGATGAACGACCACGGCGAAGATGGGCCAGACAACAGCCAGCAAAACATCAAGTACGTCTGTGGACAGTGGCGAAACTGGGAGCGGCATGCTTCTGGTTGTCCAATGGCTTGATGAGGCATGCCAACCAGCTACAGCGTGTCCAAGAGGATGCTCCAGGTGGCGAGGCTGGACGTGAGTCGGTGATGGCGGTGTGGCATCCGGGCTCCGTCGTCCGGAAGATCAGCCATCGTTCCGGGGGCCTGTTGCCTCCAGGTGAGCGCCTGCTGAGGGGCTGCCCTGTGCCCCCCCATGCCGGTTCCACCTTTCCCACCCAAGTGACTGTGCGGTAGGACTTTGTTTATAGTTATGTTGTTATTGTGTGCTATAATGTTTAGTTTAGGAGGACGGCTGATATTTTTTACTTTGAAAAAAGGACATTTTAGTTTAATTTGGTGACAGAATAATCCACTGTGCCATGTGGGTTGTGTGGTAGTCTACCAACCAACCCTATTGTAGGTTGTTTTGTGTGAATGTGTTAGGCCTTTAGCAATTTCAGTTTATTTTATTTAGTGTGTGATTCGGGTTCCAGATTGGGGTGGGTTTGAATTGCTTGAGTGGGTTTTTGGACTTTATAAAGGGGGGAGAGAATGTGATGGTGGCACTTATTGTGAAGTGCAGTGTGGTGACGCCGACTTCCTGTTGCGTCACCGGACTGCCCTATATAGCGGGGTGGACCACCATGGGCACACTCTCTTATGCCAGATGGTCCTGCTGGGTGCTTGCCGTGTACTCTTACATCATCTGTTCAATAAAGCAGTGTTCAATGTTACCACTGTCTTCGCCTCATTCATCACCAGGTTTGTGGACATAATACTGAGCTGTCTCTCTGATATTGTGGAAGAAGGAAGCAGATGAGGCAATGAGCTGAACGACACTCAAACTTTATTCCTTTTCCAGCATCAAGTACAGTAAAAACTCTCTCTGGGTCTCAGGGCACCTTCTTTTTATAACCTTTAATTCCGTCCCAGGAGACCCAGGGAGCCCAACAGCAATGCATTCAGTGGACAAAGACATGCGGGGCACATTAATATCATATAACACCAGTCCCGCTTCTCACACCCTCTCTTCCTCCAGCGTCTCTGGCATCTCCTGAACTCCCCGGGGGGCGAATAGTCCTTTCTGTTCCGTCTGAGACCCCCGGTACCACTTCCTCCTTCAGTTCATTGCTCCTTCTTCCCCCCAGCTCCCGACTCTGGGTGGAGAATCCCCCACACAGTGCCATTACATAGCCCCCCCCAAACACCCAGAAAGGGCACTAACCCCCCCGTCCTTTGGGCTTGAGCTGGCACCCATAGCGGCAGTAGCGGGGGGTCGCCGCTCCGGTCGAAACACCTTGCTGGCGAGGTGTGCAGGAGGGCACGTCAGTCTGTGGAGGGGAAAAGGGGGGGTGGGGGGGCATGTTAGCTTCGCGAGCGTAGGTTTCTACCGAGGGAACACCAACTTGTGAAGCCACCGACGGTGGGCGTCCATGCTGGGGAGCTTGGGCCAACACCATCTGCTCATCTGCCAACACAAAAGCGGGCTTCAGCATGTCAATGCAGACGGTTTCCCTACTCCCCCCAAAGTCTAACACAAAAGGCTTTGGCCCAGTTTCCAGCACCCTGAATGGTCTGGTGGGTGCAGCGGGGTTTGGTGCACATTGTGCCTGACAAACACAAAACTGGCATTCTGTAAGCTTTTCGGGACGAAGGTGTGGGGAAAACAATGGTGGGCTGGGCCCGGCACGTTAACAGCCTTTGTACTGTGCAAAAATTGTGTGGGTGGATCGGCCCCAGGCACAGGGTTTTCTGGTAAAAAACTCACCAGGGATCCACAGCGACTGAGAAAAAACGAGTTCTGCCGGGGAGGCTGCCAGATCCTCCTTAGGCATGGAGCGTAACCTTAAAAGAACCCAGGGCAGGCAGCCAACTTAATTTGCATCCGTGAGCGAAGCTCTGAGTGCTGCCTTAAGCGACCTATGAAAACGCTCGCATAACCCATTAGCCTCGGGGTTGTACTCGGTAGTTGCAGTAAATTTTGACCCCCAGGCTCTAGGCCATCACAGACCAGAGTTCCGAAACGAATTGCAGACCTCTGTCGGAACTGATGTCCGATGGGGATCCGAACCGTGCAACCCAAGCCAACAAAAAAGCATGAGCCACTTCCGCAGACGTGATGGAAGCCAGTGGGACCACTTCAGGCCAGTGCGTGGTGCGGTCCACAATTGTCAAAAGGTGCGTGAAACCTTGGGACGGTGGGAGGAGTCCCACCAAATCCACGTGGACGTGGCCAAACCTCCTGGCTGGGATTTGGAACAGCTCGAGGGGGGCTCTGGTGTGCTTGTGCACTTTGGCCCACTGGCTCGCAACGCACGCTGCAGCCCACTCTTTCATGTCCTTGCGCAAGTGTGGCCAGACAAATTTCGCCCCCATCAGTTTAACTGAAGCGCGCATGCCAGGATCCGAAAGGGAGTGGACTGACTCAAAAATGCAGTGGTGCCAAGAACTCAGAACCACCGGGCGCAGGTGACCGGTGGAGACGACGCAGAACAAGGGAGGGCACACTTCTTGCACCACTCTGCTCTCCAGCTTTAGCCCAGTAGGCGCAGACTGGAGCGTGCAAATGTCCGTGTCCCCGGCTTGCTCCGCGGCCATGGCAGGGAAATCTATTCCCATGTAGATCGGGGAGACTAACACACGTGACAGGCAATTGGCCACGACGTTGAGCTTACCGGCAACGTGTTGAATGTTGGTCGTAAACTCCGAGATCATGGCCAAATGCTGTTACTGCCGGGCCGACCACGGTTCCAAGACCTTGGGCATCGTGCATGTTGGCAGCTTATGGTCAGCGAATGTGGTGAACTTGTGCCCCTCTAGCCAAAACTGGAAATGGCGCGTCGCCAGGTGGAGAGCCAACAATTCTGTTGAATGTGCTGTATTTGCGTTTGTTGTCGTGCAAAGTGTGACTGAAAAATGCGAGCAGCTGCCACGAACCTGAGACGTACTGCTCCACCACTGCCCCATGGCAACGTCAGACGCATCCATGGTGAGCGCTATTCGTGCCGACGGGTCAGGGTGGGCTAGCAAAGCGGCATCAGCGAGCGCTGTTTTGGCGTCTGCAAAAGCCTGGACTCGCTCGTGCGTCCAGTCGATGTTTTCCGCGGGCTTCTTTTTCTTAAACACGGCATACAACGGCTGCATCAGCTGGGCTGCCTGGGGGAGGAAACGGTTATAAAAGTTGACCATTCCCAAAAACTCCTGTAGGGTCCTCATGGTCTGCAGATGCGGAAAGTCTGACACGGCGCGCACATTATCTGGTAGTGGAATCTTGCCCTCCGGCGAAATGCGGTGACCCAAAAAAATCAATCACTGGCACACCGAACTGGCATTTCGCCGGGTTCACTATAAGCCCATGCGCTTCCAACCTCTGGAAAACCATCTTGAGATGGACGATGTGCTCCTCCTTGGATGTGCTAGCCACCAGAATGTCATCTAAGTAGACAAAAATGAAGAACAAGTCACGAAGCACTGCGTCCATCACTCTCTGCAAGGTCTGCACCGTGCCCTTTAATCCGAACAGCATGCATTAAAAACTCAAAAAGGCCAAAAGGAGTTATTACTGTTGTTTTAGGAACATCTTCTGCGCGCACTGGGACCTGGTGGTAACCGCAGACCAGATCCACTTTCGAAAAACATGCGTCCCAGCCAGGTGCACTGAAAAATCCTGGATGTGACGGATGGGATACCGATTATGTTCCGTGGCGTTGTTCAAGCGTCGGAAATCGCCGCACGGTCGCCACGACCCGTTGGCCTTAGACACCATGTGTAGCGGGGATGCCCACGGGCTGTTGGAGTGTCTGACGATGCCCAGTTGCTCTAAGTTGGTAAACCCCTCGCGCACACTGGCCAGTTTAGCTGCTCCAGGCGCCGAGGTCGCACGAACACCGGCGGGCCTTTTGTGGTTATGAAATGTTCGACCTCGTGTTTAGCTACTGTAGCAGAAAAAGTTGGGGCTGTGAGTGCTGGGAACTATGCAAGTAAATGCTGGTACTTACCCCCTGGAGCTATAACGTTAGCCAGTGTTGTTGACCCCGCACCCCGAGCTGTGCAGGGCAGTGAGGTGAAAGAGACAGCATCCACTAAACATCTGTTGTCAACATTGACTACTAACCCATAAGCACATAAAAAATCTGTGCCTAAAATGGGGGCAGAACATGCAGCTACAACAATGTCCCACTAAAAATTGCGTCTGTGTAAGCATATCGTCAGTCTCCGCTCACCAAATGTCCTGATGGTAGACCCATTGGCGGCCGTAAACTTGAGACCGCTGCCTCCCGCCCATCTGTCTGCGCTGGCTGGCAGGATGAGGCTCTTCTGGGAGCCGGAGTCCACCAAGAAACGTCTCCCCGAATGGGTGTCCGTGATAAAAAGCACCTTGTTTCTGTCGCCAGCAGTTGCAGCTGCTACTGACTGCTGGCTGTGCCATTTCCCAGCTTCTTGAATTGGCATGGCGGCAGGCAGCATTGGGCATTCAAGCCGAAGCAGCGATGATAGAAACAGATTGCCCCGTTCCTGCGTCTCCTGGCGTCTGTCCTGGCTACCACCAACGGCTCCACGACCTCACTGGAGTCCTTCATGGATGCTGGTGCTGCTGCATTCACGCTGAGAGCTCTGGTTGCTAAAATGATGCGATCAGCTTTCTGTGCCTGTGTGCGGTCACCCTTGGTCACCAGTAGTAGCGAGTTGGCCAGGATTTCCCTCGCTGTAGCCAGTAGGTTCCTGAGGAACAAGTGGGCGAAAAGGAAAGATTTGTCGTTCTTCCCCAACAGCGCCAGCATGCTCTCCATGAGCTCCACGGCTGATCTATCACCTAACTCTGAACGTGTTAGGAGTCTCTCTGCCCTCTCGTTGTCAGACAGGGTCTAATGCTGGAGTAGCATCCACTTGAGTGCTTCATATTTACCCTGGGCCGGTGGGTCCTGGAGCAGGCTCATTACCTGTTGCGTGGTGCGTACATCCAGCGCAGCGACCACATGGTAATACTTCGTGTCGTCCGTTGTGATCCCGCAGACTGCAAACTGGGCTTCTATGTGCAAGAACCACGCGGTCGGATTGTGAAGCCAGAAGTCTGGGAGCTTGACTGTGACAGCGCACGCAGCGCTGGTGCTCTCCCTCTGGGTCGTTTCCGGGGAGGTGCTTGGCCCATACTCTATGGCACGTTTTGGGGTCACCAATGTGGAAGAAGGAAGCAGATGAGGCAACGAGCTAGACGACACACAAACCTTTTTCCTCTTCCAACATCAAGTACAGTAAAAACTCTCTCTGGGTCTCAGGGCGCCTTCTTTTTATAACCTTTAATTCCATTCCAGGAGACCCAGGGAGTCCAACAACAATGCGTGGCACATTAACATCATATAACGCCAGTCCCGCTTCTCACGCCCTCTCTTCCTCCAGCGTCTCTGGCGTATCCTGAACTCCCCGGGGGCCGAATAGTACTTTGTGTTCCGTCTGAGAACCCCCAGTACCACTTCCTCCATCAGTCCATTGTTCCCTCTTCTTCCCGGCTCACGACTCTGGGTGGAGAATCTCCCACACAGTGCCACCACAATATACTCATTTGTAATCCTGTCCTTCCTAGTCACTCTCAATGAAAATCTTTGCATCTCTGAAGAAAATTAAATAAAAAAAAAATAGTAGCAGCCATGGCTACTTCCGGTATAACAGGCCACAGTATACCCCCAGTCCAGACTATACCCGGGGTTAAAGCAGCCTAGACTAGATTATACCCCTGGTATATTAGGGCCCAGGCCAATGTATACCCCCATGATATCAGCAGTGTTGACTGATATACACAAGAATTCCTTAATTTTTTTTTTTATCCCCCGCAGGTCCCAAAGGGAGGTAGATTGTAAATCCACAGGGGGTCCTTTTGTTGTGTTGCAGTGTAGAATGTCAAAAGCTGGTCATACAGTTGGTCTTCCATGGTTGTGCAAAGTCCCGCCAGCACATCCAAATCGCATGACTGCTTTAGGATGCGGTAGCAGCAGATGCAGCCTTGCAGAATCCCCATTTGTAGATCAACCCCCACTTTGGTACCTTTGAAGTACCTCTGAAAAAGAGGTGAAATTTTACTTTTTAACAATATCTACCTCTTGTAACAGAAAAGCTATGAAAATTGATATGAAAATTCAGTTCAGTTCAGTTTTATTTATATAGTGCCAAATCACAACATACAGTAGGTCATCTCAAGGCACTTTACAAAAAAGAGTTGGTTTAGGCCACGCTGTCAAATTTATAGAACCCAGCAGAAACCCCTAAGAGCAAGCACTGCAGTGACACAGGCGAGGAAAAACTTCCCTTTAATGGGCAGAAACCTTGTGCGGAACCATAGCTCATAGAGGACGGCCATCCGCCTCGACCAGCTGGATTGAAAAAAGAGGTAAAAAGTAGGAGGCCTGGCAGTAGCTACATTCAAAACAAACTTAACAAATACAATTCAACATTAACATTCACAGCCAGACCTTCCAGTATCAAGCCGGGTTAGGCTCCACATGCGTGTGAAGGCCTGGCAGTGGCAACATTTTCAACTATAGGCCTTATCAAAGAGAAAAAATTTCAACTTACTTTTGAATAGAGAGAGTGTCTGCGTCCTGAACTGAACTGGAAAGATGGCTCCACAGGAGGGGAGCTTGATTACTAAAAGCTCTACCTCCCAGTCTACTTCTGGAGACCTTGGGGACCACCAGTAGTTTGGATTTTTGGGAGTGCAGAGCTCTGGTTGGATAATAGGGAATTATGAGTTCTTGCAGGTAGGAAGGAGCCATACCATTAAGGGCTTTATAAGTTAGGAGTAATATCTTGAATTCAATTCTATATTTTATTGGGAGCCAGTGTAAAGAAGCTAAAACTGTTCTCGTCAGGATACATACAGCTGCATTCTGAATGAGTTGGAGAAACTTTATGGACTTATTAGGACAACCTGATACAAGTGAATTACAGTAGTCTAGCCTAGAGGTGATAAAGGTGTGGTCAAGTTTCTCTGCATCTTTATAAGACAGGATGGACCTAATTTTAGAAATATTACACAGATGGAAGAAGCAGTCTTAATGGTTTGCTGTATATGAGAGTTAAAAGACATATCTTGGTCAAAGACAACTCCAAGATTCCTAACAGAAAACTTAGAAGCCAGTGCAATGCCATCTAGTGTTATCTTACTAGAAAGAGTACTTCTAGCATGTTTGGGGCCAAGAACAATCACTTCAGTTTTATCTGTATTCAGCAATAGAAAGTTGTAGTTCATCCAGGTTTTAATATCCTTAAGACACTCCTGGAGTGAACCCAAATGGCTGGGATAATCTGGATTGATGGATAAATATAATCGAGTGTTGTCAGCGTAACAATGAAAATGAATAGAATGTTTCCTCATAATGTCTCCCAAAGGCAGCATGTATAATGTAAACAGTATTGGTTCAAGTACCGATCCCTGCGGAACTCCATAGCTAACCGTGGTTTGGATAGAGGACTTGTTATGGACATAGACAAACTGGGAATGGTCTGATAAATAAGACTGGAACCATCTTACCGTTCCTTTCAAACCAATTTGTTGTTCAAGTCTCTCTAGCAGAATATGGTGGTCGATGGTGTCGAAGGCAGCACTAAGGTCCAATAAGACAAGGACAGAGACAAGTCCTTTGTCAAGTGCCATAAAGAGGTCATCTGTAACTTTTATTAAGGCTGTCTCTGTGCTGTGGTGTTTCCTAAAACCTGACTGAAAACCCTAAATCTGTGCTCCAAATTTAATTTAATTTAATCTCTTTGTATGCATTATTTATCTTCTGCACCTTTTATATGAATCTTTTTGTATTTGCTTTGTTTAAACCCCCTGGTTTTTGTTGTTCTGTTTGTGTTGTTTCTGGCTCACCTTTTTATAGGCATCTATGCAAATTTTAAATAAAGAAGTCCATCCATCCATCCATCTTCTACCGCTTTTCCGGAGGTCCGGGTCGTGGAGGCAGCAGTTCAAGCAGAGAAGCCCAGACTTCCCTCTCCCCAGCCACCTGCTCCAGCTCTTGAGAGAGGATACCAAGACGTTCCAAGACCAGCTGGGAGACAGTCTCTCCACCGAATCCTGGGTCTGCCCCGGGGTCTCCTCCCAGTGGGACGTGCCCGGAACACCTCAAGTGGGAGGCGTCCAGGAGGCATCCTAATCAGATGCCCATACCACCTCAACTGGCTCCTTTCAATGTGGAGGAGCAGTGGTTCTACTCTGAGCCTCTCCCGGATGACTGAGCCCTTACCCTATCTCTGAGGGTGAGTCCAGCAATCCTATGGAGAAAGCTCATTTCAGCCGCTTGTATCCGCAATCTCGTTCTTTCAGTCATTACCCAAAGCTCGTGACCATAGGTGAGAGTAGGAACGTAGATTGACTGGTAATTCGACAGTTTTGCCTTAGAACTAAGCTCCCTCTTCACCACAACAGACTGGTACAACGTCCGCATCACTGCAGATGCTGCTCCAATCCGTCTGTCAATCTCTCGCTCCATTTTCCCCTCACTCGTGAACAAGACCCCGAGATACTTAAACTTCTCCACTTGGGGCAGGAGCCTGTCCCCAACCCAGAGAGGACAATCCAATAAAGAAGTGAGTTTTTTAAAAAAGTATCGTCATTTCAACTTGTGTTGAAAGTGCAGATTCCAAACTCTCTCCCAGTTTTTAAATTATGTTGATAGGGCAAGTAAAACCAGAGTTATGATAAACAATTTCCATCATGTTTTTCCAAATATTTTCATCACGTTTGGTGTACGTTTGGAGCAGCAAAAAAAACTTTAAAAGCAGAAAGTGAAACTGAATGTGCGGATTCTAAAGACTAGGTTTGTTTGACATAGACAGAGATGTGAAACACTGAGATATGGTTTTAATATTATAGTAGAAAAATATTTATCTATGCGTTAAAGAGGGATGGGCAGGCATGTCATTTATTTTGTTATATATGTCATTTTATAAAATGGAAAAAAGTGGTCAGATCAGCTGATGATAATAATGTAAGGTAGCGTAACATTGTGACGTCATGACGTGGTGAGGTGTTGTGTTGCAAATATACTGTGTAAATTCAATCAAAACCTCTTTACACAAAAGGGGCATACTCTGGCCTGGAGGGGTATAGTCTGGCCTAGGCTCTTTTACAACTCCGGGTACAGTTTGGCCTAGGCCAGTTTAACCCGGGGTATACTCTGTATACCTGGGTTTAATCTGGACGGGGGTTACTTTGGCCTGTTACACCGTCATTAATATTTGGCTAATTATAGAAAAAAATCATAGCGTGCTTGTTTTTTAAAATAGCTATGTAGTGATCCCGGCATCTTCTTCCATTTAGTTCCAAGGTTCTGTTTAGTTCACGTTAGAAACCCATTTATTTACTAAAGGGACGCAGTGCTGCTGAATAGCTGTACCTTAAATACAATAAGTCCACTAACTCTCTCGATTGCAGAAAGCCAGACTGCAGAGATTATGTAAGTCGTCATTACAGTTGACCTGGAAGCAGCAGGAAGCCATGCATTAATGAGTTAATACCCCCCCCAAACTCATTCAGTTCTGTTTCCACATTCAGGCTCTGCCACAGTGTCGACTAGCCCTGTGGCCATTTACTCAGCATCATGCTCCCTTTCCACTTTCCCATCAGGCTGTGGAGCAAAACAACAGTAATAGCTTTTATTTATAGATGATAGCATTTCATCAGACCCACGGTGTGTCATCGGCACTGGAGATGGGAGGTAAAAAAACAACTTTTGTAGTAGATGTGACTGAGCCATCATATGAAGCAACACAGTTATACTTTCATTTCGGAATTGTTAAAATAATGTTCATTTATCATACATTGTCTCATTCTGTTTATTTTTTGCTTCTCGTGGGAATTTGGGAAGATCTGGTGGGATTAAACATAAAATTTAAAAACTGCATGACCTCCAGCTGGGGGTCATCACATGACAAATACTATCATAAACCACAATACTCTGCTTTTAGAGTAGCATTAAATCACAACTCTGACATCAGCTTGTGATTTATATCTCTGATATTTATTCATTTGTTAATTTAGTCCTGCATATGGTGACATGAGAATTACAATTGTGCTAAAAATCTTATCTTAGACTATTTGTCAGAGATGACTATTCTCAGTCTGTTATGATAGTTCCATTGTAACACTGCATGTCAACTGTGTTGGGCTGATGGGCTGATTTACTGTATGATGGTCAAGGGCAGTGTAGAACTGTAGTAGAGACGGAGGCAGAAATAGATGGTGAGGACTCTTGTTTTCTGAACTTGGGGCCTTGGGGGAAAACGATTTAGTGAAGGCACATTAACTAAGTCTAACATCAGCTTTTTAAATATTTCATGTGAGATGGAATTGGTCTGTCCATGTCTTTTAGTCATGAATATCTAGATATCGGTATTAGCAGGGCCTAATTTGTAAAGCTGAGCATCCCAGAACACAGAGAGGCCAATGTTCCTACAGCTCAATGGGGAGATAAAGGTACCTGATACCAAGACACAAAGAAAAAGAAAAAAATGGCCTGCCTAAGTGCTAAATTTTCTAACTAAATAAACCTAAACAACACCATTTTCAAAACCAGAGCAATATTTATACAGATGCATTAATCAGAATAATATGTTCATTCAAAATCAGCAGGAGGATATGCATATAAACAGCTATTAACAGTTTGCAGCGTTTTGCCTCTTCTGTCTTTTCCCTTCTGCCAGATTTGTACAGTGGGGAAAATGAGGAACTAGGGCCAAATTCTCTGTTGACAAGGAACAAAAACAAGCTCTCCGCCATCCAGTTTTAGCACCGCTGACCAGCAACTCACACCTACTACAAAGACACTCACTAGCTAGTGGGGTTTACAGTAACTGTACACTAAAATATGTGTGTGTATACACACACACACACACACACACACACACACACACACACACACACACACACACGCACACATTATGTAGCATTAATTATAGCCAGTGTTGCCAACTTGGTGACTTTCTTGCTAAATGTGGTGACTTTTCAAATCATCCTAGTATGGCGCATATTTAGGGCGCATATATGGTATTCATATTCCCCGCATATACCTAGTAGGCATGATGGTGCATATTCTGGAAGCTTCACGTCTTAATGGCCAAAGAGGACCTGACCCTGCAGAGACCTACGGGAGGTGTGATGTTGCTCTTGCAGGAGACGGGAAGTTGGAGAGAATGTCCCAGCAGGAGCCCCGGAGGCTAGAAGGATGAGAGACAATGGAGACGCCAAGGAGCCTCGGGGGCTGTATGTTTACTAAAGGACTGTGGGTTGGGGGTGTGTTATTTGATGTTGGGGGTTTGTGACTTTGGAGAGTATAAGAACTGTGAAGGACGATTGTTCTGCCTCTTTTCTGAGATTCTGTGCTTGTTAGAGGATGTGACCTTGCAATAAACCAACCCTGAGAAATAAACTCAGTCTCGTCTGTGAAAGGCATCCTCTACACTGGTGATCTACGACAAACTATGGCCGGTGGCGACGATCTTCCCGCACCGGATTCTTCAGGAGCCAACCGGGTTAACGCAGCTACCACACTACAGCTGCCCGATTTCTGGCAACATAACCCGCGCTCCTGGTTTACCACTGTGGAGGCGCAATTCCACCTTCGGGGAATCTCAGCAGACGCAACGAGGTTCTACCATGTCGTCACGAAGCTGGACAGCCCCACAGTGCAGCGGGTGGAGAGCCTGACCAACCACCCGCCCCAGGACGACAAGTATGGCGCACTGAAAGCCGCCCTCATTCGAGCTTTCACTCCCTCGCAGGGAGAGCGAGCAGAGAGACTTCTGGCGCTAACAGAAGGGGAAGCAGACAGGCCGGCAGATCTGATGGCGAGGATGATGAACCTGAGAGGCGAAGATGACGATAGTTTTATCTTCGCCCACCTCTTTCTCAGAACACTACCACCAGCAGTGAGAGTCACCCTGGCCAGCTCACAGCTGCTCAACGACCGTGACTACCACGGGCTGGGCCAGGAGGCGCAGCGGCTCGTCAACGCCCATAGACGACACGCAGCCACGACGGCGGCAACGGAGCTGAACGCACCCCCGCGAGACGAGGGGAGACCAGAGGCCGCAGCACCGGACCCACTGACGTCAGCAGCGGCAGAGACCAGGAGAAGCGGAGCGGATGGCACCCTCTGTTTTTACCATTGACGTTTCGCCGAGAGGGCGCGCAGATGCATCCCACCGTGCCGATACAAGCGCCAGGGAAACGCCAAGACCGAGAGTCGGTAGCAGCTGCTGCTCTCGGCGCGAAGAACAAGCTACTTTTCGTGACGGACGCAAATTCAGGGAAGGATTTCCTGGTGGACACAGGCTCCCAGCTGAGTTTTGTCAAGCCTTCCTACGCGGACCTGCTGGCGCCTTCCAGCGGACCCCTGGTGCTAGCGGCAAATGGCTCGACGATCAAAACCTATGGGGAGAAGACGCTCCTCCTATCCTTCCACGGTCGCACCTTCGAGTGGACTTTCATCGTAGCTGCAGTTAGCAACAACATGCTAGGTGCTGATTTTTTATGCTCAAACAGTTTATTAGTTGATCTTACTAATAGACGTATTGTAAATGCACTGTCTTTCCACTCTATCTCCTGTACAGCTTGGGTGGCCCTGCCTTCTGCACATCCCAATGTCACAGCTGCGGGTGGTAAGTTTCATGCACTACTCAATCAGTTCCCAGCACTCACGGTCCCAACATTTTCAGCGTCAGTAGCCAAACACGGGGTCGAGCACTTCATAACTACCTCTGGCCCCCCTGTTTTTGCAAAAGCTCGGCGCTTGGACCCAGCTAAACTGGCCATCGCGCGCGAGGAATTCGCCAACTTGGAAAAACTGGGCATTGTTAGACGCTCTAACAGCCCTTGGTCGTCACCCCTGCATATGGTTCCCAAGGCTGACGGCTCGTGGCGGCCTTGCGGTGATTTCCGCAGGCTAAATAATGCTTCAGCACACGACCGCTACCCGATTCCGCACATCCAGGATTTTTCGGCACATTTGGCGGGGGCACGCATCTTTTCCAAAATAGATTTGGTGCGCGGTTATCACCAAGTCCCAGTCCGCGCTCAAGACATACCCAAAACGGCAGTAATAACCCCCTTTGGGCTTTTTGAGTTTTTGCGCATGCCTTTTGGCCTCAAGGGCGCCGCACAGACGTTCCAACGCATGATGAATGTGGTGTTGCGCGGCCTCCCTTTCGTGTTCGTCTACTTGGATGATATTTTAGTAGTCAGTACATCGGAGGACGAACACGAACGCCACCTCACAGCAGTTTTTCAGAGGCTGACAGAGCATGGGTTAATAATTAACCCAGCGAAATGCCAGTTCGGGGTAGCGCAAATCAATTTTTTAGGGCACCGCGTTTCTCCAGAAGGAGCGGTCCCGCTGCCCGATAAAGTACGCGCGATAACGGAGTTTCCCCAACCGCAGACAGTTAAAGCATTGCAAGAATTTTTGGGGATGGTCAATTTTTATAACCGCTTCCTCCCCAGCGCAGCACAGCTCATGCACCCACTGTACGCGGCACTAAAGAAACAAAAACCTGCAAATAAAGTTGAGTGGTCCCCGGAACGGGAGCGCGCTTTCTCCCAGGTCAAGTCGGCCCTGGCGAACGCTGCGTTATTGGCACACCCGGTGCCAGCAGCTCGCATGGCGCTAACCACGGACGCTTCCGACGTGGCAGTGGGGGCGGTTGTCGAGCAACTGGTAGCAGGGAGCTGGCAACCGCTTGCGTTTTTCAGCAAAACATTGCGCGATAACGAGCGGAAATACAGCGCGTTCGATAAGGAACTTTTAGCCCTGCATTTGGCCATCCGCCACTTCCAGTTCTGGCTGGAAGGGCGCCGTTTCACCGCATTTGTAGACCACAAACCTTTAACATTTGCAATGGCCAAGATTTCAGAGCCTTGGTCGGGCCGACAGCAGAGACAGCTAGCCGCGATTTCGGAGTTTACCACCGACATTCAACACGTGGCGGGCAAACACAATGTAGTGGCAGATTGTCTCTCGCGCGCAGTTGCAACGCCAGGCCCCCAGGGGGTGGACATGGTGGCCGTGGACGCGGGCCAGGCTTGCGGCGCGGAAGCGCTCGCAGCCCCGGTCTGCATGGGCTTAGATTATGCAGCCATGGCCGCCGAGCAGGTTAGCGATGCGGATGTGCGCGCGCTCCCATCTGGGCCAACAGGGCTAAGGCTGGAGCACAGGGTGCAACAGATAGGTGCGCCTCCTCTAATCTGCGATGTCTCCACGGCTCTCACGGACACAAATTGGGCTGATAAACTTCCATGGGTTTTATTAGGGTTGCGTTCAGCACCTAAGGAAGATTTGCAAGCCTCTCCGGCTGAGCTAGTTTTTGCCCAACCCCTCCGGTTACCGGGCGAATTCCTTCCAGAGAACCCCGCACCAAACCGCCCACCCACTCAGCTGCTGCAGAGCGACACGGGATCAAACACCCTCCCCGGCCCAGTTCATCACAGTTTCCCACGCGTTTTTGTGCCTAAGACCTTAAAGAATGCAGAATTTGTCTTTGTCAGACACGACGCTCAGAGGCCAGGTTTAAGACCGCCTTATGATGGACCGTTCAGAGTGATGGAAACTGGGGAAAAACATTTTTTGCTCGATTTGGGTGACAGGAGGTAATTAGTCTGCATTAACAGACTCAAACCCGCTTTTGTGTTGGCTGATGAACAAATGCAGTTAGCCAGGGCCCCCGTCGCGGCAGGCCACCGGGGAGACACTGTTCTAAGCTTTCACAAGGATGTGCTAACGACTCTAATCCACAGATGCAAGAAACAGCTACAGGCAGATCGAAACCTGCTTACAGCAGATATGGCAGGAGGTTGAAGCCCAAGCAGTTGGGAGTGTGATATGTTGTGCCATTTTGCTGTTCTGTGTGATATGACATGATTCTATGCATATTGGGGTGTACTTTGTCCTTATGTAGACGTTTGGGGGGGGGGTTATATGGCACATATTTAGGGCGCATATATGGTATTCATATTCCCCGCATATACCTAGTAGGCATGACGGTGCATATTCTGGAAGCTTCAAGTCTTAATGGCCAAAGAGGACCTGACCCTGCAGAGACCTACGGGAGGTGTGATGTTGCTCTTGCAGGAGATGGGAAGTTGGAGAGAATGTCCCAGCAGGAGCCCCGGAGGCTAGAAGGATGAGAGACAATGGAGACGCCAAGGAGCCTCGGGGGCTGTATGTTTACTAAAGGACTGTGGGTTGGGGGTGTGTTATTTGATGTTGGGGGTTTGTGACTTTGGAGAGTATAAGAACTGTGAAGGACGATTGTTCTGCCTCTTTTCTGAGATTCTGTGCTTGTTAGAGGATGTGACCTCTCAATAAACCAACCCTGAGAAATAAACTCAGTCTCGTCTGTGAAAGGCATCTGCTACACTAGTGACTTTTTTTTTTGTCAAAAGTGACTAGCGACAAAGCTAGCGACTTTTTCTGGTGTTACTGGAGACTTTTCTGGTGTTTTGGAGACTCTGATGTGAAAACACTATTGCTGTTAAGGTACATGTCCACCTAGGTGTGCGTTTTCACGCTTCCCATTCATTGTCTATTCCTGGTGGCTGGAGCTCCACGCTGCAAAAATACCAGGAAACCCCCTCACTCACTAAAGGTAATGATCCAAACCCACAAAAAAACTTTTGATTCAAAGATTATCACATATATTAACACGAATGATAAAATAAAATCAAAGAAATAAAACTTTAGACTGTGACCGCTCCCGCAAATGAAAAAATAAAAATAAGTTAGTTATGCAATTTTCAAGCAGATATTTTAGACAACAGTCTTTAAACTCTTTGTTTTGGTGAAAATGTCATTTTGCCTCTGAATGGAGGAATATCGGCCGTTCAGTCTCACTCAAAAAAAAGTCGGAGCAGTCTGAACTTTTTCAGTCCAAGCAGGAATAATAACAAACTTAGTTGTAGTCTCTTACATTGTGGAGGAACAAATAAGTTCAGGCGAGATGCGGCGAGCTGGAAGGTGGCAGGATTTTATTTTCCTCCAACATCATGAGACAGCGCTGTGTTGTGCTGTGTGTGCTCTGTGTGTTGTGTGTGTTGTGTGTGTGCTATTGAGGCATGTATAGCAAGCTCTTTTATACATGTTATACAAAGAGAGAGAATGCATGGCACATTTGCATATTGATATACATATCAGTCAATACATATCAATCGCGTGAACAACTGGCGCCCGGATGTCTTCTCCTTAATCCAGGGATGTATAAACAATAGCCCATTGTTCTGGTTGTCCCCCCAGGGGTTCTCTGTCCGTATGCAATCCCTGCTGAGCGTGAATAGTATCAGTTTGCATTGTGCTGGGTGACCACACGGCTCCCGCCAGAATGCTTGGAAGGGGCTGTGAACCCCCCCCCCCCCCCCCCCGTCGTTTGGCTCCAGATCCGGTAGAACTGTCGGAGGGCATATCAGTCCGTGGGGGGGAAGGAGGAGGGGTGGAAAAAAAAAAGTGTGCTCCGCTCCGAGTTCCAGCACGTTGAACGGCCGTGGATTGTGGGCGCATGGGCTGGTGTGCGTCGTGTGTAATGGAGTCATACGGCGATCGGCCGGCTTTAGGGAGTGAGGTGGGGGAAGAGCGCTGTGGAGGAGGAGGGGGAAGGGGGGGTGGGAGTAAGTGAGTGTCGGCCCGGGACGTCAAAGGTGTCTGGGCCGCTCAAAAATTGCATGTGGATCCGCAATGGTGAGGGAATTTCCCGATAAACCTGGCGGAGATCCACAGCGGCTGTGAAAAAAAGAAAAAAAAAATTAAATTAAGTCACTGACTTCTCGTGTGGGTCCAGTCCAACGGGGGGGGGGGGGGGTGTTGCCGCTTCGGTCGAACTGTCTGCTGGTGAGGAGTTGGAGGGCCCGTAAGTCTGTGGGGGGAAAGGCGGAGTGGTGGAAAAGCCAGTGGTTGTGAAAAAAGGAAAACTTACATTTCTGACTCCTCTTCGCGGCTCGTCCTGCGAGGATGTGGGGAAGGTGGGCGGCCAAATTCCCCGAGGATGCGTAGCAGCTGTGAAACAACTGTAGGTGTGTGAGGAACTTGGCGGTGTGGCCGTAGATGCGGAAGGGACAGCAATCGGCTAAATCCCCGTTGTGCGCCGTGGCCGAGAAACCCATACAAAGTCCTGTGTGTGGGCTGCACAGCTGCTTTAGGTGCGAGGGCAGCCCTAAAGGTTCCGAGGATGGCGATCAGCCGTGGACCCCGGGATGTGCAGCGGTGGAAGACAATGTATAAGTCAATGGTGCTGGTTTGTCCCCGGTGCATGGCGTGTGCTGCGGCCACGTAGCTTCCAGTTGCGCTGTCCTCATAATCCTGCAGTGTGCGCCCGGGGCTTCTGTGCGCTGAAACTCCGCTGTCGGGAGGTGAGTCAGGGTCGGGGGCTTGATGGAAATCAACACAGGCGGCGCCGATTTTTCCCATTCAGGCTGTTTCTGTGTGGTGCTCATCTCGCTGATCCTCGTGCATCTCGGTCCCTGCGCCGCGCTCTCCCTCCGGCCCTGAGGTTGCCATCATGGAGAGAGGAATGCGCACGCGCTCCAGTGTGGATGAAGAGGATGCAGGCGCTCTCTGGTACTCTGGAGTCCACAGCATGGTGAGAGGGAGTAGACGGTCATTCTCTCTCGTCAGGTCACCAATGTGGAGAAAAAGGAGTCCACAGCGCGGCGACAGGGAGAGATAGTCCATTTCATGTCAGGTCACCAATGTGGAGAAACAAATAAGTTCAGGCGAGATGCGGCGAGCTGGAAGGTAGCAGGATTTTATTTTCCTCCAACATCATGAGACACACTGTAGCGCTGTGCGCTGTGTTGTGCTGTGTGTGCTCTGTGTGTTGTGTGTGTTCTGTGTGTGCTATTGAGGCACGTATAGCAAGGTCTTTTATACATGTTATACAAAGATAGAGAATGCATGGCACATTTGCATATTGATATACATATCAAACAAAACATATCAATCGCGTGACCAACTGGCGCCTGGATGTCTTCTCCTTAATCCGGGATGTATAGACAATAGCCCATTGTTCTGGTCGTCCCCCCAGGCGTTCTCTGTCCGTATGCAATCCCTGCTGAGCGTGAATAGTATCAGTCTGCATTGTGCTTGGTGACCACAACATTTACATTAATAGAAGGAATGATGTAAAATTACTATTAAACATCAACACAATAAATTATAAATGTGATCTACCCGCTGTCAGGGGAAGGGAGGGGTAACCACCAGCACACTAATGTTGCATTCACTTCAACTCAGAAATCTGACTTTTTATAAATATTCATCATCAATTAATAAAACGAAGTTTGATGCCAAAGGCTTAGTCTGGGGCTTTTTTGGGGGGGGGGGGGCACTGTCACTTATTATGGGGGGCACAAACCCAGAATGACTCTCCATGGCACCGACTCTGTGTCTAATTATACTGAATGAATGTTGAAAATCTAACTGGCCCATCAAAAGGGCACTTTGGACACTTTAGCAAAGGGGAGGGTCTCAAGCCCCTAAAGCTCCCCCCTCTGCACGCAAGGCTGCCTTAAGAACGGGCTAGGCTGGACTAAAGCCCAGGGGCCTATCATAAGGCAATAAAAAAGATCACATCGTTGTTAATTGGTCAGATTCTATGTCCATCACTTGATATTCGTGTGTGGCTGGCTGCTGATTGGTCCAGTTTACATGTGGCCCATGTGGATACTATGTAACAATAGTCTATCAGAGGAATTGTTTTGACATGTGACTATGCAAGCGCCAGAGAACGGTAACAAGTAATTAGCTCGGTCAAAATGTCCGAAAAAAAGTTTGTGAGGGGCACTTATAAAATTATTGAGAGGAAAAGTTTAGGAAAACCAAATTGCTCAAAAAAAATCCCAAAGAGTAAAGGATTTTTCTATGCTGGGGCAACGAGTGGAGGCGGGGCTGCTAATTACTGCACCAAGGAGACAGGTGGGCCATTAAAGCACTCACCTGGAGAAGAAGACCACCAGACCCTGCCGATGGAGAGCAGGCCAGTGGAGAAGGCAAGTTGAGAAATGGAGACCAGCACAAGAAAAGCCAGGTCTGATGTAAGGCCATCATTGCTTACATCAGACATGTGTGTGTGGGACAGTAGACTCGGAGCTTGGTTAAAAGTAGACTAGATCAATCATGCTTCTTAAACAGACTGTGTGACCTCACATTGATGTCCATAGAGTATGACATTATTCGTAAGCTGGACTTAAATTAAATTAAATCAAAATCACCCTTTATTGTCATTCTACTGTACAACCAATCATGTACAGTAGAACGAGATTGTGCTTTACCTATCTACTGTGTTAATCATACATACCCCAAGTGTAGAATCAGAGGGCCGCTGCCGTACAAGGCGCCGCCACAAATTTCCCTCTTCCATTCCATTTTTGCTGAGCACCAAGCTAGACGGCAGGAAGTTCCACTTTTATATGGTCTTCGGCATGACCCAGCTGGGATTTGAACCCCTGCCTCCTGGGTGTGGGGCGGATGCTCTACCAACTGAGCCACCACAGGATTTTTCATTAAAGAAGGCCAGAAGAAAAAAACTTTAAAAAAAGTAAGACATGCTATTTGTAGCTTTCCAGTCACCTGTGCAGGTTTTTAATTACCTCCGCCAAGGAGGTAATGTGATCAGGGTTATTTGTTTGTTTTTCTGTTTATTATCAGGATTATGCAAAAACTACTGTTGTGGTGACCCAGCACACTGCGGACAGACACTATCTCACACTGAGCAGGGCTGGAGGAAACGGAGGACAATTTACATACGGACAGAGAGCCCCAGGGGGCAATCAGAACAATGGACTGTTATGTATACATCCCTGGACGACGGAGAGGACAGCCGGGCGCCAGCTGATCAGGCTAATGATATGTATTGACTGATATATATATCACTATGCTAATATGCCATGCATTCTCTCTGTTTGTATAACGTGTATAAAAGAGCTTGTCATACATGCCTCAGCAACGCAGAAACTCTCCTACCAGACACTCGGCCCTAGTGGGCAACACTGGGGTCCACCGGCTGTATTTATGTTAGAGGGTCAATAAAGAACCTGTGTTGACCTATGCTCGTGCTTCGCCTACATCCTTTCCTTACACCCTCCACATTGGTGACCTGACGTGAAATGGACTATCTCTCCCTTTTGCCGCGCCGTGTATTCTTTTTTCTCCATATTGGTGACCTGATGGGGATGAACTGTCTCTCCCTTACGCTGCACACCATATGGTGACCTGACATGGGATGACTGTCTGCTCCCTTTCACCGCGCTGTGGATTCCAGAGACCGGGGATCGCCTACATCCTTCGCATCCACACTGGAGCGCGCGCGCCTTATCCTCTCTCCACGATGGCGACCTCCAGGGCCAGACGGAGAGCGCGGCACTGGGACTGAGATGCACGAGGATCAACGACACGAGCAACGCGCATAAACAGCCTGAACGGGGAAGATCATCGGCGCTGTCTGCATTGATTTCCACCAAGCTCCCCGACTCTGACTCACCTCCCGACAGCGGACTTTCTGCGCACAGAAGCCCCGTGCGCACACTGCGGGATTATGAGGACAGTGCACCTTCCAGCTATGTGGTCACTGTACCAGGCGCGCGCCACACACCAGGGACAAACCGGCTCCACAGACTTATACATCGTCCTCCGCCGCTGCACAAGCCCGAGAAACATGGCCAATCGCCATCCTCGGAACCTTTAGGGCTGCTCACGCACCTGAAACAGACATGCAGCCCGCACAGGGGACTTTGTATGGGTTTCTCAGCCATGGCGCACAACGGGAATTTAACCGATTGCTTTCCCCAATGACTTTAGGGCTGCTCCCGCACCTAAAACCAAACCGCCAAATCCTCACACAGCTTCAGTTTTTTTCACAGCCGCTATGCATCCTCGGGGAATTTGGTTGTTCGCCTTCCCCACATCCTCGTAGGACTGAGCCGCACGAGGAGTCAGAGACTTAATTTTTTTTTTTTTGCACAGCCGCTGCGGATCACCACCAGGTTTACCAGGAAAGTCCCTCACCATGGCGGATCCGCACGCAATTTTTGCATGGCCCAGACACTTTTGACATCCCAGGCCAGCATTCACTTATTCCCACCCCTCCCTCTCCTCCTCCACATCGCTCTTCCCGCACCTCACTCCCTAAAGCTGGCCGATCACAGGTTTGTTCCATTACGCACGACGCACACCGGCCCCATGCGCCCACAATCCACAGCCGTTCATCATGCTGGAACTCGGAACAGAGCACACTGTCTTTTCCACCCGTCCCCCCCATGGACTGGCATGCCCTCTGACATTCCTCTACAGCAGGACAGTTCTACCGGAGCTGGAGCCCAAACGAGCGGGGGGGGGGGGGCGGTCACAGCCCCTTCTGAGTGTTCTGGGGGGAGCCGTGTGGTGACCCAGCACACTGCGGACAGACACTATCTCACACTCAGCAGGGCTGGAGGAAATGGAGGACAATTTACATATGGACAGAGAGCCCCAGGGGGCAATCAGAACAATGGACTGTTATGTATATGTCCCTGGACGACGGAGAGGACATCCGGGTGCCAGCTGGTCAGGCTAATGATATGTATTGTCTGATATGTATATCACTATGCTTAATGTGCCATGCATTCTCTCTGTCTGTATAACGTGTATAAAAGAGCTTGTTATACATGCCTCAGCAACGCAGAAACTCTCCTACCAGACACTCGGCCCCAGCGGGCAACGCTGGGGTCCACCGGCTGTATTTATGTTAGAGGGTCAATAAAGAACCTGTGTCGACCTACGCTCATGCCTCGCCTCCACATCCTTCCCTTACACCGTCTACACTGTACAGATTTTGACGAGATTTTCACCAGAGGTAGCCCTTGGGCCAAGGATGAACCCATTAAATTTTGGTGATAATTTTAGAGTGCATACCTCCACCAAGGATCTTGTTTGTATTTGTGCAGCAGGATTACACAAAAACTACTGGATGGATTTGGATGAAATTTTCACCAGAGGTAGTCCTTAGGCTAGAGAGGAACCCATTACATTTTGGTGATGATTGGAGAATGCAAACCTCTATCAAGGCTCTTCTCACAGTGTGTTAGCAATATTCCTCCAAAACTATTGAATAGACTTTGATACAGTTTTCACCAGAACTGGCTCGTGGCCTACACACAAACCCATTACATTTTAGAGGTAATCCATGAGGGACGGAAGGAGCCTTGGCGGAGGTCTGCACTCTCTAAGTGCTTTTCTAGTTGCTGCTGTTGTGCATTGTTTGAATCAGGAATACTTGACTGATACTGATTTAACTGTGTTCTGCTGTCATCATTAGAATGTAATTGTTGATCAGTGTCATCCTCTGATACCTGGTGTTGTTTAGGCCATGGTGCTGTCTGTGAGAGAGAGAGATTAGACTAATTTGTGTTTATGTTGAAAACAGTAGTATCTGTCACTGTAAAAATGAAAAATCTTAGATAAAATATCCTTAATCAAGGCTACAGTTTGTTTTTTTTCTCATAATATAATTTTGACAAGACAAGAATTTCTTTTTGTTGTGCAGTTTTCTGTAAGATTTTACTTGATTTAACACAGTTTTTACTTGTTTTAAGAAATGTAATCTTACTTTTTTGGCAGATATTTTTTTTCTAACGTTAACTAAAATTATCTATTGCCAGAATTTTTTTTTTTGCTTATTTTAAGTAAAATTATCTGCCAACAAAGCAAGAAAATTTGACTTATCAAATTGCTTAATATAAGTTAAAACTATCTGAAAGCATGTAAAATTTTCTTACACCTAAACTGCACAGCAAGAATAAATATCTTGTCAGACAAAAAGACAAGCATAAATAGCGTTAATTTATTTAATTTTACTTACATTAGATTTTTTGCAGTGTAGTTGTGTTTTCTACCTCACAGTTGCACTATTTCTCAAAGAGAAACAAAAATGAGGCTGTAGTGGCTCAGGAGGTAGAGCAGGTCACCCAATAACCGAAAAGTTGGCGGTTTGAATCCTGTTCCCCCACCTTGCTCTTGTGTCCTTGGCAAGACACTTTACCTACCTTACTTCCAGTGTGTTCATGGTTCATGACACATGTATGAATGAATGTCAGTAACTGTTCAGTTGGCGTAGATTGGCAGCCACGTTTTTGTCAGTCTGCCCCAGGGTAGCTGTGGCTACAGAAGTAGCTTACCACTATCATTGTCTGTGGAGTGAATGAATAATGGACTCATTGTAAAGTGTTGGGCGTCATGAAAAGTGCGATATAAATGCAATCCATTATCAAAACATGGCTATTACATAATTTTAAACTGAGATTTTGTTGGGGGGGGGGCTACAATGGCAAGTTCAGGTAGCCCTGTCCGCACGTGCATGTCGTGCAGAAGTTAGCTGCAGTCAGAGAGGAGACCCACACCACTGTCCAGACTGCAAATTAATTGTGCATGCCCCCCCCCAACAATCCCGCCTTGTTTTACAGGAAGCCGTGTATTGGAGATGATACGCAATACTGCCTGTACTGTCCCAAGCCAGGATAAAGGAGGAGGGTTTGCTGTAGAGCTAGCAATTCCACCCCATATAAGTCTTTTTTTTTCCACAATATTTTTTTATTGAACCTTCTTTTTTTTTTTTTACAAACATAACGCAAACAATCAAACACTAACGCTAAAGTAATTTAAAAAAAAAGAAGAAAAAGAAAAAAAAAATGTACTAAAAACACCAACAACCACTAACAAAGGCAAGTCTTCAACAATGCTCCTCTGTTTAGTCTAGGCAATCCATTACATAAGTATACATATTATATATTCACCAATTTGGAATTTACAAGGTCCACACACATCATTCACCTTCTTCTTCAAAAGTTATGTTTAAATTCTTTACATAATCAATAAAAGGTCTCCATATATTCTCAAACACAATTTCCTTTGATTTCAGTATGTATGTTATTCTTTCTAGTGGAAGGTTTGTTAACATCTGTCTTAACCACTGAGTCACATCTGGTCTATGAGTCTTTTTCCACAGTAGTGCAATACATTTTTTTGGCGTTAAGCAAACTGAGGTCTATGAATGCTCTTTCACTCTTATTAAAGTTATGCTTTTCTGGATACAGACCCAACAAAAACAATTTAGGATTCAATATGATTTGTTTTGAAATTATTTTTTCAATTGTTACCCTCACCTCTTCCCAAAACATTCTAATTTTTCTACATTCCCATAAGCAATGAAATAGGGTTCCTTTACTTTCCATACATTTTGTGCACGTATCTGTTATGTTTTTGTTATATCTATTTAACTCCACCAGTGTAACATACATCTGCATTAACCATTTAAAATGTATCAATTTAAGACGTACATTTATTGATTTGGGTTGAGCTTCTGTACAAGCCAATTCCCATTGTTCCTCTGAAATTTCAGTTTGCAGATCTTCTTTCCAATAATTCAGTCTTTTCTGTGAGTTTTCATTTGAGGATAGTGTCAATGAGTTATAAAACTCTGAAATAATACCCTTTCTCTTACTATCTTTCGTCAAAATTTTTTCCAAGGATGAATAAGTAGGTCGGGTGAGAGCATTATTTTGATTTGATCGAATAAAGTTCCTAAGCTGAAGATATTTAAAAAAATGTGTTCTATTAAGATTAAATTTGATCCTCAGTTCTTCAAAAGACATTATGTTATCTGAACACGACAAATATAAGTCTTGAATCTTTTGAATCCCTTTTAAATTCCATACTTTAAATACAGCATCCGCTCTCCCTGGTTTAAAATATTGATTACCCCATATTGGGCTAAATTGTGACAATAAGTGTGGTTCTTTTAAATATTTTATGGTTTCACACCATATTTTGATCATATGCTTTACAAATGGATTTTTAACTTGTTTCTGTAATTTTTTAGCTGAGTCTGAGTATATGAATATGGGAAGAGGTAAAGGTAAATTGTGTGATTCCATTTCAGTCCAGTGAGGGAGATCATCTGATGAAAAATAATATGTCATAGACCTCAGTTGTGCTGACCAGTAATACAACATAAAGTTTGGACATTTCAGACCTCCACGATCAAATGGTAAATATAGTAAGGACAGACGTAATCTAGCCTTCCTATTGTTCCATATAAATTCCACTAACTTTTTTTTAATTCTTGAGAATAGATCTGAAGGTGGTGGTAAAGGAATGTTTTGAAATAAATAAAGTATTTTTGGTAAGATATTACTTTTAAGTATATTAATTCTCCCGATCATCGACATTGGTAGTGACATCCATCTCTGAAGTAACTCATTAATGTCTGTCATTAAGGCTTCATAGTTGGCACTGGTGACTGATTCTAGCTTCGGCACAATTTGAATTTCTAAATATTTAAACTGATTTACAACATTGAATTGATTTACCTCAGGAGCTGGGTGATTTCTCTGGGTCTCATTTAGCATTAATATTGAAGATTTAGTTTTATTTATTTTATATCCTGATATTTCCCCAAAATTCTTTATTAAATTTAACAAGCTCGGAATTGATTTTTTAAGATTCGACATAAACAAAATTATGTCATCGGCATACAGGGAGATTTTATGTTCTATTGGTCCTACTTTAATTCCATATATTTGTGGATGTAAACGTACTGCCATCGCTAAAGGTTCAATTGCCATAGTAAACAGTAAAGGTGAAAGTGGACAGCCTTGTCGACATCCTCTATTGATATTTATTGATTTTGAGATATTGTTGTTTGTTAGGATTTCTGCTGTAGCATTATTGTATATTATCTGAACCCATTTTATGAAATTATTTCCAAGTCCAAACCTTTGTAGGACTTCAAAAAGAAAAGGCCATTCGACCCTATCAAAGGCCTTTTCGGCATCCAATGATAGGAGAGCTGTATCCGGTGCTTCTTTATTAGAATAAATAATATTAAATAGTCTTCTTACATTATGGAAGCCTTGTCTTCCCATTATAAAGCCATTCTGATCTCGATTAATAATATTGGGTAATATTTCTTGTAGTCGTCTTGCTAAAATTTTACAGATTATCTTAAGGTCAGCATTTAATAGGCTTATTGGTCTCATGTTTTCACATTTATTAGAGGGTTTACCTGGTTTTGGCAACAGTATAATTAAGGCATTATTCATGTATAGTGGTAAATTACTATTTTGAAATGCTTCTAAAACCATTTCCAAAAATGGTTTTATTAATTTATTCTTAAATTTTTTATAAAGGTCAACTGGAAGACCATCTGGTCCTGCACTTTTTCCTAATTTCATATTATCAATGGCTAGCCCAACTTCTTCTTGACTAATTTTAGACTCCAGTATCTCCCTGTTTTCATTTGGAATACACGGTATAGATAATCCGTCCAAAAACCCATTTAGTTTTGTTAAGTCAGTTTCATTTTTTGTATCATATAGTTTTTCATAATAATCTCTAAAGGTACTGTTAATTTCTAAAGGATCTACAACTGCCTGTCCGTTACTTATAATACTGGTAATTAGTGTTTTAAATTCTAATTGTTTAATCTGCCATGCCAATAATTTCCCTGATTTTTCACCTTGTTCATAAAAAGATTGCTTCAATCTTAGAAGACTCGAGGCAGCTCTATTCGCTGATTTTTTGTCATATTCAGCTCTCAGAATCAGTAATTCATTCTCTAACTTTGGGTCACTTCCTGCATACACTTTTTCTTGAAGAATTTTTATTTTATGTTCCAATTGGACTCTCTCCTCTCGAGTCTTCTTAGATTTTGAACCTGTATAACTAATAATATGCCCCCTAATAAAAGCTTTGAAAGCCTCCCACTTTATACATGCTGATGTTTGTGTAGTATTGATATCAAAGAACTCATCTATCTGTTTTTCTATGTACTTAACAAATTCCTCATCCTGAAGCCATTTATGCTGAAATTGCCACCTACCTGGATCCTTTGTCAATTTCTTATCTACATATATTGTGTGTTTCCGACACGATCATCAGTAGCACGGGGGCCCCCCAGGGAACGGTGCTGGCTCCCTTCCTGTTCACTCTTTATACTGCGGACTTCTCACACAACACAACACATTGCCATCTACAGAAGTTCTCTGATGACTCTGCGATCGTTGGTCTCATCTCCAACGGAGATGAAGCTGAGTACAGAGGGCTTATCCAGGACTTTGTGGACTGGTGCCATCGGAACTGCCTCCAGATCAACGCGAGGAAAACTAAGGAGCTGGTGGTGGACTGCCGCAGGCATGGGCAGCCCCTCACAGCACCAGTAAATATACAGGGAACAGACATCGAGATGGTGACATCCTACAAGTACCTGGGTATTCATCTGAACAATAAACTAGACTGGTCACACAATACTGACGCACTCTACAAGAAGGGACAGCGCAGGCTGTTCCTGCTGAGGAGACTCAGGTCTTTTGGTGTACAAGGGGCGCTGCTGAAGTCATTCTATGACACGGTGGTGGCATCAGCCATCACTTTTGGAGTGGTCTGCTGGGGCAGTGGCATTACTGCAGCCGATAGGAAGAGACTGAACAAACTGATTAAGAAAGCTAGCTCTGTCCTGGGGCAACGCCTTGATCCGATGGAGGAGATAGGAGAGAGAAGGACGGTGGCTAAACTGTCATCTCTGCTGGAGTCCGAGTTCCACCCTATGCAGGACATACTGGATGCACTGAGGAGCTCATTTAGCAGCAGACTACATCATCCCAGGTGCACAACCGAGAGGTTTCGTAGGTCCTTCCTACCAACGGCTGTCAGACTGTACAACCTAAGCAGGGCTGCTCGCAGAGATAGCAAAAAGACGTAACAAACTAATAGTTTTTTTGAATGCAAAAGATGCAATAGACTTACACAATGGTCCTCTCCGGCATACAACTAGGAACATACCGGTCGCTATGGAGGGTGAGAATATGTATGGGCACATAATCATACCATGTAGGATAACTAAATAGACGGTTATGCTGTTTCATCCCACCTAGCAACAATGCTCTGCACTGTGTGTGTTTATATATTTACATATTTATTCCATCTAGCTACAATGCTCAGCACTGGGTGTGTTTATATTTATATATCTATATATTTATTCCATCTAGCTACAATGCTCCGCACTGTGTTTTTATATATCTACATATTATTCCATCTAGCTACATTGCTCCGCACTGTGTGTGTTTATATACTTGCATATTTATTCCACCTAGCTGCAATGCTCCGTACTGTGGGTGTTTATATATTTACATATTTATTCCATCTAGCTACAATGCTCTGCACTGTGTGTTCATATATTCATATATTTATTCCATCCAGCTACAATGCTCTGCACTGTGTGTCTGTGTGTGTGTGTGTATATATATATTTTATAGTAATATGTACATATGTATATTAGCTGCTCTTGCTTGCTTGTTTTTTTTTTCTTGCCTTCTGATTGTTGCTCTGAGTGTTGCTATCCCTGTGCTGTTGCAATCCTGGAATTTCCCCGTTGTGGGACTAATAAAGGCTTATCTTATCTTATCTTATCTTATTAGACAGCAGGGTGCATGATCAGAGATCACGATGTTATCATAGAGACAGTTTTGAATCTTGGACCTTAATTCTGTGGAGATCAAAAAATAGTCAATACGTGAGAATGTCTTGTAGGTATTAGAATAACAAGAGTAGGCTTTGGCTTGTGGTTTCATTTCTCTCCATATATCTAGCAATCTCAATTCTTTCATAAAATGATTAATGGTCATCCTGCATCCATTGTGCGTACAGTCCAGTCCTGTTGATCTATCTATACTGGGATTCAATGTACAATTAAAATCCCCTGCTATTATATGTTGCCCTGTAAGTGATGATAAAATAAGAAATAAATTAGCAAAGAAGTATTGATCATCTATATTGGGACCATATAAGTTCACCAGATTTATATTTTCTAATAACAAAGATCCTTGGATGATTAGGTATCTTCCTAATTTGTCTCCAATTACATTTTTCACCTGAAACGGGACTGATTTATGTATGAGAGTCATAACTCCCCTAGCTCGGGATGAAAATGATGAGGTGAACACACTTCCCTGCCATCTTCTCCTAATTCTTTTTACATCCTCCTCTATTAGATGAGTTCCTTGTAAAAACACAATTTTTGAACCTATGTCTTTTATTTTATTCATAACTTGTTTAAGTTTTTTTAAATTTTGTAGACCTCTGCAATTCCATGAAGTTAAATTAAGATTAACGCTTTGGTCTATGATCAATAAGGAGTTTGAGATTACCTCGCAATATAAACATGCTCATACAGAGAAGCAGAAACATGAGTGGTTGAACATTCGTCCCACAAACAACACACAAACAAATTCCCCCTCCCCACATTTGTGGTAATCCCCCCAAAATCAAAAAAAAAATTCCGTCTCCCGCTATAGCCATTGACTGCTCCACACCCGTGAGGATCAGTCTAACCACTCTTTCTTTCTCCTCTCAATCACCCTGACTCTACTGCTTTTAATGACATAACATTAACTCTCTTCTGTAGTATTTCCAACTTAACTCCAAAATTTTATAGCAACTTTGTACATCATAGGTTTTTTTTTTATATATATAATACAATCTATATTTTGTAGACATGCTATATGTTTCAGATCAGTCAGATGCCTGTGCAAATGCTTAAATATTCTACCTTTATATCTTGTTCATGCTTCATGCTTAGCTCCCACCAGTCTCTCCTTGGATCTGCTTGATAAGCTCCTGCGCCTCCTGAGGGGTCTCGAAGATATGGGTTCTCCCTTTATATGTGACCAGCAGTCTTGCCGGATGAATCACTCCGTGACGAATCCCGAGGTTGCGCAGCTCTTTACGGGCGGGGTCAAACTGTTTCCTTAATTGTTGAATTCCTGTGACCAAATCTGGGTAGAACCGCACCTGTTGATCCTGGTATTTAATTTCTCCTTTAGCCCGCGCCGCGTTGGTGATTGTCATCTTGTCCCTGTAGCTGAGGAACTTCATAATCAGCGTCCTCGGTGGTGCCTTGTTATCTCTCGGTGGGCCGATTCGGTGAGCGCTCTCTAATACGACCGATGGCTGCAAATCCGCGTTGTTCAGCGCTTCTGGAATCCACTTTTCCAAAAAGGAACATGAGTCCCGTCCCTCCGTTCCCTCCGGGAGGCCCACCAGCCTCAAATTGTTCTGTCTCGACCGGGATTCTAAGTCCAGGACACTATCTTACAGACGTTTATTTTTTAACTCCCATGTGCGCACCTTTAATTGTAGGCTGGTGACGTCATCCTCAGCGCTGGAAATTCGGAGCTCCGCCTGCGATACTCGTTCCATACAGTCGCTTATTTCCTTTCTCATTCCTTCTATCGCTGCTATAATCCCATCAATTTTAGAGGAAAAGTCTGCTCTCATTGAGCTAATGGCAGCGAGCACCGCACTCGTGCCTTCCCCAGCAGTCACCGTTCCGCCGCTAGCTTCCTCCGCCATAGTCTCTGGAGATTTTTCTGCTTTGTCACGAGCATGGAAGTCTGTTAGCTTGGACTGTTTCGACGATTCGCTTTTTCTTCCGCCTAATTTCCCAGCTTTAGGCTTTACCATATCCGCGCCCAAACGCTGGGATAGGTTTTGTTCCAATTGAGAGAGTTATTAGCCAACTTTTTATTTTTAGGAGCAGAGCAGAGTGAAACACGTCTTCCTACGTGGCCGCCATAACCGGAAGTCCCATATAAGTCTTTTGATTAAATTTGTTATTCTAACATTTAACAATGCAAGACAAAACTGATTTCTGTAATGCAGGTCTAGACAAAGCGTTAAAGTCATAAAGTTATTTTGAGAAGTGATGGCCTATTTATATGGCAGAATTAAAACAAACAAACCAAGAATCAACAGAAGAAAGTTAATATGTAGTTCTAAACATATTTAGGGTGTTTTTTACTCACTTTTTGTCTCTCCCATGGCATTATTCCTCTCTTCTACAGCATCCATTACAATTACATGTAAATGACCAATTGTGCAAATTAGGCGATAACGTCATTTAGCGACTTTTAGGACAGCCAGTAGCTACTTTCCTTACTGAGGAGTTGGCAACACTGATTATAGCCAGCATCAAAATGAATAATCACCACAAACACAGCAGAGAAAAGCAGTAAAACTTCCTCTTACCTTCATCCTTATTTGTACACACCAGCCCATAAATTATCCACAGAGCCACCAACTTTCATTTCTTTACTCTGGTAGGTTTGTGTTCCTTTTTTAATCCTTGACTTCACATAAGGAATGGAGCCAGGAGGCCGACAGGGCACTAGTTCACTCAGTTCAGAGATCCTTCAGCCCATCAAGGATAAATTCCCCATCACTGTCCATCGCTATGCTCTGCTAGCAACAGGTGCAGCTAGACTAACATCACTTCTACCTTAGCACTGCTACCTGTCCTCCTGTCTCCATGTGGCTGTCCACACCACACTGTAGATCCACATCCACTGAAAGGTTTGGCCACACTGAGTCCATCTATTTCACTGCAAAGAAATTCAGTGAAGTTGCCTGTCTCTTGTCCAGTTTCCTCCAGGACCAGTTGCTGGCTGGGAATGAAAAGGAGAGATACCATCTTCGCTTCTAAGGCAAACCGCTAAACCGCAGGACACACACCAAGGCTTGATCATCCTGTGGTGGGCCTGTCTCAGTGGAGGGTGTCTTGCGATAAATGGCCAAAACACCTTGTGATGCTGAGGTACACAACTGACGATGTGTCCCGGTGGTGAAGCCTTATAGCACCCATCTCTCAATAACTCCTCACGGACTCAGAAGTGGTGCAAACAGCAAGGATTGTAACAGCTAGTCCTTTCATTGAACCTTGATGCTAATAGCTAATTCATTGTCATCTTAGGTGCCCAGTGCTGTCCACTTCCCCTTGCTAAAATCCAGTTTAAAATGCAGATAAAATGGGTAAACAAGGGATTTTAACAATAAATAATAGACAAACACTTTGTGGTGTCGTGAGTGTAGTGTGTGTGTGATGCTGTACCTGCTCATGGGGTGACGTCAGGCGGGCACGGCCACTGGTGTATATAATTCTGTGTTCTGTAATAAAGTGTGGTTTGCTGTTCAGTTCACCATGGCTCCTGTCTCTTATTATTCATACATAACATTTTGGCAACGAGGATAATTATGGCAGCGTATGGGCTACCGCAACCCCTAGTGCCGTTGCTGGAGTACACGGGAAGCCGGTGATCCTGTGGCTGAAGTGCAGGGCCATGTTTGAGGGCTATATTGGGGCGCTGGGCCTAGGTGGACTTGACGGGAGAAGACGACAAGCGCTCCTCGCCCATCATCTCGGCGCGGAGGGCCAAAGAATTCTCGGTATGTTGGGAGAAATGGAGCGCAATGAGGAAGCTGTCAAGCGGTTGGCCGATTTTTTTTTACTGGGCAGACGAGGACCACGATGCTGTGGGTGGCGGGAATATTGGTGCCAAACGCTGCTAAGCTAGTTAGCTGGGAGAAGCTAACGGCACAGTCAGTGTCTATGGACGAGCTTACCATGAAGCTAACTGCGCGCCAGAAGAGGGCTCCAAGCTACCAGCTGGGCATCGAGGTGGGACCGGGGGAGTCCCTGGTCACTGAAGACAGCGGGCCAGCCGTGAAGAGCAGGAAGGTGGTTGACCAGAGCGCTGATGAGTTGGATGGCACGGTGTGCGATGACAGTGGAGAGGGAGAGCAGCAGGAGTCATCCCCGCAGCTTGGAGGTTGAGAGCGCCCTGGAAGAGCTGTGACAGCTGGGCATGGAGACGACACAGCAGGGTGCCTGGGACGAGGGTGCCGAGAGCAGTGACGAAACGCATGGGTCGGAGAGTGACGCCAACCATAGTGAAGCTGAGAGCCCTGGGAGAGAGCAGCTACGACCGGGCATGGAGACAGCGCAGCGGAGTGCCTGGAACGAGGGTGCTGGGAGCAGCGGTAAGATGCCTGGGTCGGAGAACGATGCCGGCAAAAGTGATGCGGTGAGCTCCAGGAGTGAGCAAGCAACTGGACACGGAGGCAGCGCAGCGGAGTGCCCTGGAGGAGGGTCCTGGGTGTTATGGTGAGGCGCCCGACGCAGCGAGCAGTGCTAACGAGCAGCCTTCGGATCTCCCCGGAGCTCGGCCACAGGGGGCCGGAGTATTCAATTCAATTCAATTCAATTCAACTTTATTTATTTAGCACCATATCACAACAACAGTCATTTCATAGCACTTTCAAATGTAGGGGAAACCCCACAACTGCAGAAAGACCCCAGCAATCAGATGATCCCCTGTGAGCAAGCACTTAACGACGGTGGAGAGGAAAAACTCCCATTTAACAGGAAGAAACCTCTAGCAGAACCAGGCTCAGGGAGAGGCAGCCATCTGCTGCGACTGGCTTGGGGGTGAGGGGATAGAGAAGATGAAACAACAGACATAAAGAGAGCAAACATTAATGGAGAGAAGCCAAGTACATCATTGGAGGTCGCCCGGCAGTCTAAATCTATTAACAGCAAAACAAAGGGGGGGGCTAAGAGACACAAGATCCCTCCCTAATCATAGGCTATATTGAAGAGGAAGGTTTTTACCCTATTCTTAAAAACAGAGATCGAGTCTGACTCCCGAACCGAGATTGGTAACTGGTTCCACAGGAAAGGAGCTTGATAGCAGATGGCTCTGCCTCCCATTGTACTTTTGGAGATTCTAGGTATTACAAGTAATCCAGCATTTTGGGAGCGTAGTGCTCTGTTAGGATGATAGGGTGATATCAGATCTTTTACAGACTGTAAAAGGGGACTGATTATTAAGAGCTTTGTAAGTGAGAAGAAGGATTTTAAACTTAATTCTAAACTCTATGGGAAGCCAATGAAGGGAGGCCAAAACAGGAGAGATATGATCTCTCTTTCTAGAACCAATTAAAACTCTTGCAGCGGCATTTTGGATCAACTGAAGACTTTTTAAAGATATTTTAGAACAACCTGATAATAACGAGTTACAATAATCTAATCTAGAGCTAACAAAAACGTGTATCAGTTTCTCAGCATTATTCAGAGACAAGATGCTCCTAATCTTGGCAATATTGCGCAGATGATAGAAGGCAGTCTTAGAAACAAATTTAATAATAATAAAAAACAGATCTTGATCAAAAATAACTCCAAGGTTCCTCACAGAACTATTCAGAGTAAGAGTAGTGGCATCCAAATTAAGAGTTTGATTTGGAAAAGTATTTCTAAGGTTTTTTGGACCAACAAGAATGACTTCAGTCTTATCTGGGTTTAATAGCAGAAAATTACATCATCCAAGCTTTGATTTCCTTAAGACAGGTATCTAACTTGGCTAATTGATTACAATCATCGGGCTTCATTGACTGGTATAATTGTGTGTCGTCTGCGTAACAATGAAAATGTATACAGTGCTTTCTAATGATGTTGCCTAACGGAAGTATATATAAACTAAAAAGAGTAGGGCCTAACACAGATTCCTGTGGGACTCCATGACTGAGCTTAGAGTTGGAAGAACTCATTATTGATATGAACAAACTGAAGTCTATCGGTCAAATAAGATCTAAACCACTGCAGCGAAGTTCCATTTAGTCCAACATAGTGTTCTAATCTATCAAGTAGAATATCATGACTGATAGTATCAAAGGCTGCACTAAGATCTAAAAGGACAAGTACAGAAACAAGTCCATTATCAGATGCGATAAGGAGGTCATTAGTGACCTTCACTAAGGCTGTTTCAGTGCTGTGATGAATTCTGAACCCAGATTGAAACTCTTCAAATAAACAATTTCCTTGCAAGTGGTCAAATAATTGCGTAGCAACAACTCTTTCTAAGATTTTTGAAGATTTTTTAGAGCCATGACGGCGGTTTTGAAGGTGGTCGGGAGCGGACCGACGAGCACGGAAGGATGGTGTGCCGGACAGCAGCACGGCGGGTCCCGAGGAGTGACACAGTTGGCCGTGAAGAGGAACATTATGGCGGGAGAGATTGTTTTTGATCCCGGGAGCGGATGTTGGCCATGGGCGCACATGTTGTGGGGCTGCCCAAGGCCTCCGAGCCGGTCTTATCTTCAGCGGCCAGGGGCATTTATGATTTGGGACTGCCCTGGGTGCCTGGGCTGGTTTTACCACTGGCTGCCAGTGGACAGAGGTGTGACTTGAACACTATCAAATGTAAACACATGTACATAGTGCTGGTGTGCATGAGAGTATGTATGTGATGTGTTATGGGATTATTTTACGTATTTTTAGAGACTTGGTCCAATTTTAGTTGTTTTGTGTGAATGCGCACAAGTTCAGCACGGCTCCTGTCTCTTATTATTTATACATAACACACTTTACATGTTTTCATCCCACAACTGGTCCCTACATGGGCACTGTTGCCAACTCCTCAGTAAGGAAAGTAGCTATTGGCTGTCCTAAAAGTTGACAAAAGTCGATAAATGATGTCATCACCTTATTTGCATAACTGGTCATTTGCATGTAATTGTAATGGACGCTGTAGTAGAGAAGAATAATGTCACGAGAGAGACAAAAGTGAGTAAAAAACACCCTAAATATGTTTAGAACTACAAATCAACTGTCTTCTGTTGATTCTTGGTTTGTTTGCTTTAATTTTGCCATTTAAATAGGCCATCACTTCTTAAAATAACTTCATGACTTTAATGCTTTGCCTAGACGCGCATTACATAAAATCATTTTTGTCCTGCATTGTTAAATGTTAGAATATAAAATTTAATCAAAAGACTGTTATGTGGGTGAAATTGCTAGCCCTACATCCAACCATCCTCCTTTATCCTGGCTTGGGCCCGGCAAAGTTGTTATGTATGAATAAAGAGACAGGAGCCATGCTGAATTGAACAGCGAACTACTCTTTATTATCAGAACACAGAATTATACGGTGAGGCAAAAAAGTATTTAGTCAGCCACCAATTGTGCAAGTTCTCCCACTTCAAAGATGAGAGAGGTCTCCAATTTTCATCATAGGTATACCTCAACTATGAGAGACAAAATGAGAAAAAAAAAATCCAGAAAATCACACTGAAGGATTTTTAATGAATTAATTGGTGAATTCCTCGGTAAAATAAGTATTTGGTCAATAACAAAAGTTTATCTCAATACTTTGTTATATACCCTTCACTGGCAATGACAGAGGTCAAACGTTTTCTGTAAGTCTTCATAAGGTTTTCACACACTGTTGCTGGTATTTTGGCCCATTCCTCCATGCAGATCTCCTCTAGAGCAGTGATGTTTTGGGGCTGTCGCTGGGCAAAACGGACTTTCAACTCCCTCCAAAGATTTTCTATGGGGTTGAGATCTGGAGACTGGCTAGGCCACTCCAGGACCTTGAAATGCTTCTTACGAAGCCACTCCTTCATTGCCCGGGCGGTGTGTTTGGGATCATTGTCATGCTGAAAGATCCAGCCACGTTTTATCTTCAGTGCCCTTGCTGATGGAAGGAGGTTTTCACTCAAAATCTCACGATACATGGCCCCATTCATTCTTTCCTTTACACGGATCAGTTGTCCTGGTCCCTTTGCAGAAAAACAGCCCCAAAGCATGATGTTTCCACCCCCATGCTCACAGTAGGTATGGTGTTCTTTCTCCTCCAAACACGACAAGTTGAGTTTTTACAATAAAGTTCTATTTTGGTTTCATCTGACCATATGACATTCTCCCAATCCTCTTCTGGATCATCCAAATGCTCTCTAGCAAACTTCAGACGGGCCTAGACATGTACTGGCTTAAGCAGGGGGACACATCTGGCACTGCAAGATTTGAGTCCCTGGCGGCGTAGTGTGTTACTGATGTAGCCTTTGTTACTTTGGTCCCAGCTCTCTGCAGGTCATTCACTAGGTCCCCCCATGTGGTTCTGGGATTTTTGCTCACTGTTCTCGTGATCATTTTGACCCCACGGGGTGAGATCTTGCGTGGAGCCCCAGATGGAGGGAGATTATCAGTGGTCTTGTATGTCTTCCATTTTCTAATAATTGCTCCCACAGTTGATTTCTTCACACCAAGCTGCTTACCTATTGCAGATTCAGTCTTCCCAGCCTGGTGCAGGTCTACAATTTTGTTTCTGGTGTCCTTTGACAGCTCTTTGGTCTTGGCCATAGTGGAGTTTGGAGTCTGACTGTTTGAGGTTGTGGACAGGTGTCTTTTATACTGATAACAAGTTCAAACAGGTGCCATTAATACAGGTAACGAGTGGAGGACAGAGGAGCCACTTAAAGAAGTTACAGGTCTGTGAGAGCCAGAAATCTTGCTTGTTTGTAGGTGACCAAATATTTATTTTACAGAGGAATTTACCAATTAATTCATTAAAAATCCTTCAATGTGATTTTCTGGATTTTTTTTTCTCATTTTGTCTCTCATAGTTGAGGTATACCTTTGATGAAAATTGGAGACCTCTCTCATCTTTTAAGTGGGAGAACTTGAACAATTGGTGGCTGACTAAATACTTTTTTGCCCCACTGTATACACCAGTGGCCGTGCCCGCCTGATGTCACCGTGTGGGCAGGTACGGCATCACACACACACTACACTCACAACACCACACTTCCCCTCCCCCTTACAAAATGCAAAACCACACACACAGTCGAGACCCTCCCCAATTTAGGACCCGAATCATGCACTAAGAAAACAGGGGAACAATTAACTGTAATAAAATAGCCTACCACATTCACACAAAACAACTAAAATTGGACCAAGTCTCTAAAAATACGTAAAATAATCCCATAACACACCACATACATACTCTCATGCACACCAGCACTATGTACATGTATTTACATTTGATAGTGTTCAAGTCACACCTCTGTCCACTGGCAGCCAACGGTAAAACCGGCCCAGGGCAGCCCCAAATCATACATGCCCCTGGCCGCTGAAGATAAGACCGGCTCGGATGCCCCGGGCAGCCCCATGACATGTGCGCTCGTGGCCACCGTTTGCCTCTGGGATCAAAAACAATCTCTCTTGCCATAATCTCTTGCCCTCTTCACTGCTGACTGTGTCACTCTTCGGGACCTGCCCTGTTGCTGTCCGGCACACTGTCCCTCTGTGCCCATCGGTCTGCTCCCGACCGCCTTCAACACCACCGTCATGGCTCCAAACACTCCGGCCCCCCTTGGCCACACTCCGGGGAAAACCGAAGCCCGCTCATTGGCACCGCTCGCTGCCTCAGGCGCCTCGCTGTACCACCCAGCGCCCTCATCCAAGGCGCATGGAGCTCCGGCACTGAGACGCTGCCCAGCCTCCGTAGTGCACGGCTGCTGCTGCTCACTCCCAGGGTCCACAGCATCGTTCTCGTCGGCGTCGTTCTCCAGGCCAGGCACTTCATCACTGCTCTCAGCACCCTTGTCCCAGGTGCTCTGCAGTGTTGTCTCCATGCCCAGCCGTAGCTGCTCTCTCCCGGGGCTCTCAGCTTCACTCTCGTCGGCGTCGCTCTCTGATCCAGGCGTTTCGTTGCTGCTCTCAGCATCCTTATTCCAGGTGCTCCGCTGTGTCGTCTCCATGCCCAGCTGTCACTGCTTTTCCCCGGGGCTCTCAGCCTCCATGGTCCTGCTCACTCGCTGCCTAGCCTCCAGCTGCAGGGATGACTCCTGCTGCTCTCCCTCTCCGCTGTTGTTGCACACCGTGCCGTCCAACTCATCAGCGCTCCAGTCCTCCACCTTCCTGCGCTTCGCAGCTGGCCCGTCGTCTTCAGTGACCGGGGACTCCCCTGGTCCCACCTCGATGCCCAGCTGGTAGCTTGGAGCCCTCTTTTGGCGTGCAGTTAGCTTCATGGTTAGCCCATCCATAGACACTGACTGTGCTGTTAGCTTGTCCCAGCTAACTAGCTTAGCCTCGTTTGGCGCCAACGCTCCTGCCACCCACAGCGTCGTTGTCCTCATCTGCCCGGTGAAAAAAATCGGCCAACACTCACGACAACACAAAAGTGACCCTAAAGAGGCACTCTGGCAGAGTTAGTTTTTTTTTTTCTTATTTTTTTCTTCTTATTTTTTGTTTTTGTTTTTTTCTCTCTTTATTTTTTAAGTTTGGTTTAGTTGCTAACCTTATGCTCCGCTTCGGAACCTACAACAAGTTACAGTAAAACATGAACATTTTTTGCCATAACTATAACATTTTTAACCTTTTTTGTATGACAGTTTTAACTGGACAACATTAACAACCAAAATTAACAAAAAGAGTCAGAAAAAAACTGTAGTGGCAATGTAAGAAAATGATGGTAACTAGTCTGGCCCTAATTCAGGGTCATTGTTTTTTGTGGACCTGAGTGGTGTGGAGCTCTTCTCTGACTGCAGCTAAGCTAACTGCTGCACAGTTTTGTGTTGCTAGATATATGATAGTTTTAGCGCCTATACAGTATTCAATCAAACTTTTTAAAAAGGCAAAATATACGATAGTTTTGGCATTTCCATGCACCCCCCCCCCCAAAAAAAAATAAAATGTTTTGATTTATGTGAACACCCACACATCACCAGAAACTGAAGCTTGCTCTTAACCGATCAGCTCATACCTCCTGGGATGGCTGGCTGGCTCTTCCTCCCTGTCTGCCACTGCCAATCAGTCACATCAGCAGCACTCGGCTCATGTTTCTTTACTGTACGAGCACCGCAACAAACATAAAAAGCGAACATGAGTTTGGACTAGCAGGAAAAAAAAAAAAAGAGTCCGGCAGCACTGACACAGACGCTGGTAAGAAAACAAAGCAACCCTGCCGGGGCGGTCACAGCAGCTTTATCGCCCTGCCCTGCCTTGGCGTTATACCATTTGGCGTACATTTAAGGGATGGCTTGAACCTGTTGCTGGGAAGAAGGCTAAAGCACTTTGCCGCTGCTGCAGCATTCAGCTGGTATTAGACATTGCAGTTCTGAAAAAACTATTAATTTATTGTAACTGTAACACTGCTGCTGCACGAGGCTACTGTGAGACTGACCGAGACTGCCTGTGATTGCTTTGGGATGGGAAGGGGACAGGAGAGCCTCACGGTACCACCCACCGCTTGATGAGGATGATAACTGCAGAACAATTGCGCACTTTCACGTCAGTGTCCAAAACACCAGAAAAGTTTTTGATAACACCAGGAAAAGTCGTTAGATTTGTTGCTAGTCAATTTTGACAAAAAAAGTCATTGAGAGGGGCTGAAAAGTCGTCAGATTTAATGACAAAATCGCCAAATTGTCAACTCCCACTGTACATGGGAGGTGCCAGATCTTGTTTCGGCCCAAGTTAAGCCCTGGGGAACAGCAAGTTGCATTTAGTCAAGAAATTGTACTTTGCTATGTTTTTTTAAATTGTAATATGCCTTTTATTTGAGTATATATATGAAAAAAACTGTACTTTTATTCAATTACATTTTATTGTACTTTGAGTTACTTTTGATTTTATTGCTGTGAATACTTGTCAGAAATGTTCTTTTTCATCATGCATTGTATGAAATTGTGGAAAATTATTGTTTTATGGCACTGAAATGAGAGTTGCAATTACTGCTTAATTTTTTCCCCTTTCAATTTTGGCTTTGGAAATTTACTTTATTACTGGATTTAGATTAAAGAGGGCATGTTAATAGTTTATATTATATTTTCTCAATACATTTTGGAAGAAAACCCTAACTTACAAATTTGCAAATTCAGAAAGCCACAAATCTATTACAATAAAGTCACACAGTTATAAGGAAAGAAGTTGTAAATTTAGAAGAAAAATATCAGTCTTGTGAGAATAAGCACTTAAATTTATAGGAATAAAGTCAGTTGTACAAGGAAAAGGCTGCAAATTTATGACAACACTGGAAATAATGAGAAAAGTTGCAAATTCAGATGAAAAAGTTAAAAATTTAGCAAAAAAATCAAATTTACAAAAAAGTAGTACATTTACAACAAAAGATTCACAGATGATGAGAAAAGATGCAGATAAAAGAGAAAAGCCACCAAAATTGATGAAAGTAAAAACTATTTGTTAAGATAATATTTTTCTACTCTTACTCAAGTTGTTATTGGTAGCTACTTATACTGACTTTGAGTAAATACTCTCAGAAGATAAAGATACTTCTACTTGATACTACTGGAGTGCAATTTCTGGATACTCTACTTCACCTATTCCTACAATATGTCTCCGCACTCGTAGAAGGTGAAAATAATGCTGCTGTCCCAAATTTTTATTTTATTTTATTTTAGTCCAGTCTGTTTGTTCAGAGTGCTTGAGATCATCCTCACCCTGACAATTTAAAACTACTCCTCTCTGACAGAGACCACATAATAAGAAATAACTCCTCAAGTTATAAACTAACCATATTATCACAAAGATCTTATAGTTGTTGCATTATCATCCTCCCTGTCCTTTTCCATCCATCCATCCATCCATCTTCTACTGCTTTTCCTGTCCTTTTCCCCTGATGATTAAACACATTTTCCATTGAACTCTGATTGCCCTGCTACCTCTTCTCCTACAGCCGATCATTTCCCAGGCTTTAGTGATTTGTCAGTATTGCTGCTCAGTCTACTTTGTGCTCTGCGTTTCTCTCCATCCTCCACTCTTAGCTGCTTTCCATTCTCTTCATTATCTTCTTATGATATCAAGCACTGGGCTCTGACAGCTACAACTCTATTTCCTCTTCACGTTAAGCAATATCTTAGAGTAAGATGAAAGTCCATCAATCAATGCTATGCCTTTAGCAGGGCCTGCCAGCAGGAAATGGAAGATGATGTGATGATTTGCCAAGTGTGTGTATCGCTCTTTTACTGTGCAGCATATTTCTTTGGTTAGTTATTAGCATGCTGTCATTTATGCAGAAAAAAAGAGATATTCTAATGACGCTTGTGGTTTACTGGCTGTGTTATGGTTCTCAGATTGTGCATAAGTGATGCAGCTCTAATGAGAATAGTTTATATGTGGAGCTGGATATTGTGGGAAGTACATTTTTCATGATTTATAATGCGATATATTTGGACAAGAATTTAAACTACAGAGCTTGCTTTGTTGACACTAAAAGAGCTGTTTTTAGAAGTCCCATATTGTGTTCTCTTGGGTATTAACTATAAAATACATCCATGGTTCACCTCTATTCCATTATAATATCAGTTCTCCAAGTTAAAGCAAATGCACCTTGACTGCCTCCTTACTTGTGATGAGCAGAGTCAAAAACTTTTACCCAGTCAAGATTAGGGGCTAATATTAATGAGCAGGCTGAAAACTGGCAGACCTTTGAAAGTAGCTTTTCTGATGAGCTGTAAAACAACTCAGACACTGTTTATATCGATGCACAATAACCAATTTGCTGATATTTTGAACACAGTTTTTGCCGATTGCTGATGTAGATAATGATATCTGTACATATTTTTCCCCACCTATTTACATCTCCTTTATCATACAGTGATGATTAACCGTCATATACAGTGGTGTGAAAAAGTGTTTGCCCCCTTCCTGATTTCTCATTTTTTTGTATGTTTGTCACACTTAAATGTTTCAGATCATCAAACAAATTTAAATAGACAAAGATAACACAAGTAAATACAAAGTGCAGTTTTTAAATGAAGGTGTTTATTATTAAGGGTAAAAAAATCCAAACCTATATGGCCCTGTGTGGAAAAAGTGATTGCCCCCTCCCGTTAAAACATAAATTAAATGTGGTTTCTCACATCTTTGGAAAACTGAGTTCAATTTCTCTAGCCACACCCAGGCCTGATTACTGCCACACCTGTTCTCAATCAAGAAATCAATTAAATAGGACCTGCCTGACAAAGTGAAGTAAACCAAAAGATCCTCAAAAGCTAGACATCATGCTGTGATCCAACGAAATTCAGGAACAAATGAGAAACAAAGTAATTGAGATCTATCAGTCTAAAAAAGGTTATAAAGCTATTTCTAAAGCTTTGGGACTCCAGCGAACCACAGTGAGAGCCATTATCCACAAATGGTGAAAACATGGAACAGTGGTGAACCTTCCCAGGAATGGCCGGCAGACCAAAATTACCCCAAGAGTGCAGCGACGACTCATCCAAGAGGTCACAAAAGAGCCTCAACAACATCAAAAGAACTGTAGGCCTCACTTGCCTCAGTTAAGGTCAGTGTTCATGACTCCATCATAAGAAAGAGACTGGGCAAAAATGTCCTGCATGGCAGAGATCCAAGACAAAAACCACTGCTGAGCAAAAAGAACATAAAGGCTCGTCTCAGTTTTGCCAGAAAACATCTTGATGATCCCCAAGACTTTTGGGAAAATACTCTGTGGACTGACGAGACAAAAGTTGAACTTTTTGAAAGGTGTGTGTCCCATTACATCCGGCGTAAAAGTAACACAGCATTTCAGAAAAGGAACATCATACCAACAGTAAAATATGGTGCTGGTAGTGTGATGGTCTGTGGCTGTTTTGCTGCTTCAGGACATGGAGGACTTGCTGTGGTAAATGGAACCATGAATTCTGCTGTCTACCAAAAAATCCTGGAGGAGAATGTCCGGCCATCTGTTTATGACCTCAAGCAGAAGCGCACTTGGGTTCTTCAGCAGGACAATGACCCAAAACACACTAGCAAGTCCACCTGTGAATGGCTTAAGAAAAACAAAATGAAGACTTTGGAGTGGCCTCGTCAAAGTCCTGACCTGAATTCAACTGAGATGCTGTGGCATGACCTTAAAAAGGTGATTCATGCTCGAAAACCCTCCGCTGGGGCTGAATTACAACAATTCTGCAAAGATGAATGGGCCAGAATTCCTCCACAGCGCTGTAAAAGACTCACTGACAGTTATCGCAAACACTTGATTGCGGTTGTTGCTGCTAAGGGTGGCCCAACTGTGGTCTATATTAATCATATATCCCATAACCTACATATGTATAAGCATATGAGAATGTTTGGTGATTACATATGAAAAGCGACTTCACACCTCAGAACAGGACAAAGGGTCTCAACCGCCAGTGAAGATCAAAGAGCATCCGAGGCACTGCGGTGGAGACCAGATAGGTCGCCCTGACCTCTCAGGGCCAGGTGGAGGGGTACGGAGACAAAGGAGGATAATTAAGTTAATGGGGGATGTCAGCTTTGTATGCATGTCTTTTGTTGTGTGTGAGTATAAGTACACAGAGCCGAATGTGTTCGCTCTCTTACTTCTTCTGCTGCTGCACTAGATGAGACTTGTTAGAGGAGCAAAGCTGATAATAAACTTTGGTTTATAAGTCACATCGCCTCGTCATTCCGAGCTCTTCTACACTGGTGACCCTGACGCGAGGATGGACCAGAGGCGTTCCCCAGCGATCGACTCATCTGTGGCGACCCAGGCAGACGCTGGCGCCCATGCAGACAGGGGAACAGATGGACGACGTTCCCCCACGGCAGAAGTGATAGAGAGAGCTCAACCGAGCACCAGCGCCGCTGTGAGAGCCGAAGGAAGACACTCTCACCCTGCGGACACATCAGTGACGGTCCACACAAACGCCGTCACTGTCAACCTGCCGGACTTCTGGCAGGAAGACCCCGCCTCGTGGTTTCAGCAAGCTGAAGCCCAGTTTGCACTTGCGGGCATCACGGCTGACGATACAAAGTTCTATCACGTCGCCAAACTCGACGCCGCCACTTCGAGATGTGCGCGGAGCATAATCCAGCGGCCGCCGGCCCAGGACAAATACAGATGGACATTTGTTGTAGCGGCGGTGAGTTTTAACTTGTTGGGCGCAGACTTTTTGTGTGCACATGGGTTATTGGTCGATCTAGCAAACAGACGCTTGGTTAATGCATTGTCCTTTGCTTCTATTCCCTGCTCAGCTCGAGTTTCTCCACCACCCGTGCAGGCCAGCGTCACTACAACAGGAGGTAAGTTTGATCAACTCCTCACCCAATTTCCAGCACTCACTATTCCCAAATTCTCAGCTACAGTGGCTAAGCACGGGGTCGAACACTTTATTCCCACAACGGGCCCGTCCGTATTTGCCAAAGCTCGGCGCTTAGACGCGACCAAGCTCGCCATAGCTCGGGACGAGTTTACCACCCTTGAAAAACTAGGCATTATCAGGCGCTCAAAAAGCCCCTGGGCGTCACCGCTTCACATGGTCCCTAAACCCGACGGTTCTTGGAGACCGTGCGGCGATTACCGCAGATTAAACAATGCGACAGCGCATGACCGCTACCCAATTCCTCACATCCAAGATTTTTCACTACATCTTGCGGGTGCGCGCATTTTTTCAAAAATAGACCTGGTCCGCGGCTATCATCAAGTCCCTGTTAGAGCGGAAGACATTCTTAAAACAGCTGTAATAACCCCCTTCGGCCTTTTTGAATTTTTGCGGATGCCTTTCGGCCTCAAAGGCGCTGCTCAAACCTTTCAGCGGATGATGGACGCAGTATTACGCGACCTCCCTTTCGTGTTCGTCTACCTCGACGATATGCTGGTAGCCAGCTCGTCTGAGGAAGAACACGAACAGCATCTCACTATGGTTTTTCAGAGACTAGAAGAGCATGGGTTAATAATCAATCCAGCCAAATGCAAATTCGGCGTGTCACAAATTGATTTTTTGAGACACAGAGTTTCACCGAAGGGGGCAGTCCCAGTGCCAGACAAAGTTCACGCAGTAAAAAGTTTCCCACTGCCACAAACGGTCAAATCGCTGCAAGAATTTTTGGGAATGGTTAATTTTTACAACCGTTTCCTCCCCCGCGCAGCTCAGCTCATGCAGCCCCTATATGACGCGCTCAGAAAACAAAAACCTTCCAACGCGGTCGAATGGACCCCGGAGCGCGAACGCGCCTTTACGGAAGTAAAAAGTGCCCTAGCTAATGCCACATTGTTGGTTCACCCTGATCCCTCGGCCCGCATTGCGCTAACCACAGACGCTTCAGACCTGGCCATAGGGGCGGTTGTAGAACAACACGTCGGCGGAACCTGGCAACCTTTGGCATTTTTCAGCAAATCGCTGAACCAAACTGAGCGTAAATACAGCACCTTTGACAGGGAGCTGCTAGCGCTTCATTTATCCATCCGCCACTTCCAGTTCTGGTTGGAGGGGCGGCGTTTCACGGCTTTTGTAGACCACAAACCGCTCACCTTTGCGATGGCTAAAATTTCTGAACCGTGGTCAGGCAGGCAACAAAGACAGCTAGCTGCGATTTCAGAGTTCACCACAGACATTCGACATGTGGCAGGCAAACTTAACGTGGTAGCAGACTGCCTCTCTCGCGCCGTGACATCGCCAGAGCGCGAGGAGACAGATTATACTACCTCAGCCGCAGAACTCTTTGCCAACGCGGACACATACGCATCCCCAATCCACGTAGGGATAGATTATGCAGCCATGGCGGAGGAGCAAAGTAGTGACGCGGACGTGCGCGCACTCCTGTCTGGACCAACAGGGTTAAGGCTGGAGGAAAGGGGTTTACGCGACGGTGTGCCCCCCCTAATATGCGACATCTCAACCGGCCGACCTCGCCCGGTAGTTCCAGCTGCATGGCGCCACCGTATTTTCGACTCAATTCACTCCCTCGCACACCCAGGTGTGCACACTTCGGTTAAAATGGTCGCCGAAAAGTTTGTGTGGCCTGGCCTGCGCAAAAACGTAAAAGAATGGACAAAGACTTGCATTTCTTGTCAGCGCGCCAAAATACACAAACACACAAAAGCCCCTCTAGAGCCTTTTCGAATCCCTGCTAGAAGGTTCGACCACGTTCATGTTGACCTCGTGGGACCACTACCTTCCTCCCAAGGTTTCACACATCTGTTAACAATGATAGACCGTACTACGCGCTGGCCGGAGGCGGTCCCTCTGGCGTCAACCACAGCGGAGGAAGTCGCTTGCGTTTTTTTGACAAACTGGGTGGCACGTTTCGGCGTCCCATCGGACATCACGTCCGATAGGGGGCCTCAATTTGTCTCGGAGCTTTGGTCAGCCATGGCCAGCAGCTTTGGAGCGACAATTCACCGCACCACCGCTTATCACCCTCAGGCTAATGGGTTATGCGAGCGTTTTCACAGGTCTTTAAAGGCCGCCCTCAGAGCCTCACTAACGGATACAAATTGGGTAAATAAACTTCCTTGGGTTTTATTGGGGTTGCGTGCTGCACCTAAAGAGGATCTAGACGCCTCCCCAGCAGAATTAGTTTTTGCACAACCTCTCAGGCTCCCAGGTGAATTTTTACCAGAGAACCCAGAGCCAGGGCATCTTCCAGCCCCGAGGTTTTTAGGCATCAACGGACCGGACTCTCTCCCCGGGCCGGCACATCATTCTTTTCCACGGGTTTTTGTCCCCCAAGCTTTAAAAGACGCTGAATTCGTTTTTGTTAGGCATGAAGCTTTAAAACCAACCTTCCGCCCACCATACGATGGACCATTCAGAGTGCTGGAACCTGGTGATAAGCATTTTGTGCTTGATTTTGGGGACAGAAAAGAAACAGTCAGCATTGACAGACTTAAACCTGCCTTCTTGTTGAGAGACGAGCCTGCACGGTTGGCGAGAGCACCTCGGCGGGGTAGACCCCCCAAGAGAAAAGACTCAGCCACCCTGCAGGGAACAAATAATCACTCTCCCTCCCAAGCTGCAGATTCCTTACAGGAAGGTCCCACCAGGACGCCCGAATGGACCCACAGCAGATTCCGAAGAAGATTAAAGCCCAGACGGCACAAGGACTGATACAAACAACTCAGAAGTTGTTCACTAATTGTGCTGTAACAGTTTAGGACTGACTTGTGATATTACTATGCTGCTATGATTACCACTGAATTCTCTACAGGAGCATAGCTGCTGGAAAGTTTCTTCTTTGTCAAGAGGTGTAGCAGTTAGTATGTCATAATAATTATCTTAAACTGTGAATTTTCCTGTTGTCCTTTTCTTAGTCGTTTGGGGGGGGGGCTGTGGTCTATATTAATCATATATCCCATAACCTACATATGTATAAGCATGTGAGAATGTTTGGTGATTACATATGTAAAGCAACTTCACACCTCAGAACAGGACAAAGGGTCTCAACCGCCAGTGAAGATCAAAGAGCATCCGAGGCACTGCGGTGGAGACCAGATAGGTCGCCCTGACCTCCCAGGGCCAGGTGGAGGGGTACGGAGACAAAGGAGGATAATTAAGTTAATGGGGGATGTCAGCTTTGTATGCATGTCTTTTGTTGTGTGTGAGTATAAGTACACAGAGCCGAATGTGTTCGCTCTCTTACTTCTTCTGCTGCTGCACTAGATGAGACTTGTTAGAGGAGCAAAGCTGATAATAAACTTTGGTTTATAAGTCACATCGCCTCGTCATTCCGAGCTCTTCTACACCAACTAGTTATTAGGCTTAGGGGGTAATCACTTTTTCACACAGGGCCATGTAGGTTTAGACTTTTTTCCCCTTAAAAATAAACACCTTCATTTATAAAATGCATTTTGTGTTAACATGTGTTATCTTTGTCTAATATTTAAATTTGTTTGATGATCTGAAACATTTAAGTGCGACAAACATACAAAAAATGAGAAATCACAAAGGGGGCAAACACTTCTTCACACCACTGTAAATACACATTCCCAAGAAAAAAAGACAAGTACCACCACCAGCGTAGAAGCTCAGATTAATGGCCTGTTTATATACAGTATATATATATATATATTGCGGCGGCATGAAATAAAGCTGCGTTGAGAGGTTTTAAGTAGAGTTTATTAAGTCATACCGCCGTCACAGGATCCCCGCTCCGTGCCAAGTGTGAGCAGCCCGGAGCGGGATCCTCAGGCTCTCAGAGAAGAGACACAACGTGTGTGTGTCCAGCAGCAGTTGAAGAGTGAGTGAGAGAGTGAGCATGGATTTCAGTGCAGTACTTATACCCAACTCAGACAATACATCAAAGGATATTCCCAGCAGTTGGTATGATCAAAGAGACTGCAGAACAGGCATGAGACATTTGCATTTGAGAGACATACATAACAATAGGCAGATTGCTGTCCTCTGCTCCAGCTTGCAGGACAAAGAGGTTACAAGGCACATCTACATATTGATCTCAGTCTCTAGGTCACAGTAAGGACAGGACACATGAACACTATACATGAATGGCACATTACATCACAATACATGAATGGCACATTACATCACAATACATGAATGGCACATTACATCTCAGTAGTGCAGCGGGAAAAACCAAGAGAAGAGAGCTGACTGTCCTTAATTTGTTGTGGGGGTTAACCGAACCGCCACAATATATATATATATATATATATATATATATATATATATATATATATATATATATATACAGTATATACAGTATATATTATGCTACTTCAGAAACTTTTTTTTTTTTTACCAGGGATGTTTTTAAACTTGTGTGCTTTTAACAATCTTATTGAACATGGAGCAAGGATCTTTTTTTGTTGTTGTTGGCATTTACATGCCTGCTATCGGTAGAGACTTGTTCAAAGTTGTGAGGCGAGGAAGAGATAAATTGTCAGTACAGACTGCTGAGTATTATTGTCAAAAGGACTAAACGGAGCATATGATTGTTGCCAAGAAGGGGAGGTGGGTTGGCCTCTGTTGGGTAGCTCGTCTCAGCGTTGAGCTGCCCTTGGCTTCCTACTGTCCTCGCTGTCTCTAGAAGCAGTTAGCATGATGGCTTGCGTATAGCACTTAATCTGCCTGTCTCTATTGCATTAGCTGTGGTGCTGGCAATGCAGCGCTGTGGAGGAGGCTGCTGCTCAAAGTTTTATTTTGTTTTTGCTTTTATGTTTTTCAGTTCGAGTTTTTTCTCCTCCCCATGGTTGTGTGGAGGCAGCCATGTTTGTTTTGGGTGCACGCCGGATGTGATGACATTCTATTGCACCATGGGAAAAGCGCAACACTGTTATATTTTGTCAGTTGTAAATATACATTTTTCTTCAAATTCCTCAGTGTTGGGCACTTTAGCAATTTCAGGTTAAACCCAATTTTATTTGCCATAGTTTATCGTCCCTCATCAACCTATTCAGAATTTTTATCCGAATTTGCTGATTTCTTAGCTGATTTAGTGCTGAAATCTGATAGAATAATTATAGTAGGGGACTTTAATATACATGTGGATGTAGATAGTGACTGCCTTAATGTGGCTTTTAATTCAATATTAGACTCGATTGGGTTTTCTCAGAAAGTAGGAAATTCTACTCATTACCTCCACCATACATTGGACCTTGTTCTGACATGGAAATAGAAAATCTTGTAGTGTCTCCTCATAACCCTGTACTGTCAGACCATTGTCTGTTAACCTTTGATTTTACTATCTCTGACTATTTGGCTCCTAAAGAAAAATATTATCACAGTAGATGCCTCTCAGATGATGCTGTTTCCAAATTTATGCAGATTGTTTCCTCTATGCCATGCGTCAACACAACGAAAATAAGCTATAGACAGCTTGCTCCTTCTGTAATTGATAACATGGTGGATAGTGTTTCAGCTTCTCTGCATCAGGCTCTAGACTTGGTGGCCCCCCTAAAAAAGAAAAAGTCTAATCAGAGATTTTTAACTCCTTGGTTCAACACAGAAACTCGTAGCTTAAAACAGAAGACTCGTCAATTAGAAAGAAAATGGCGCTCTACTAATTTAGATGAAATCTATTTAGCTTGGAGAAATCATCTTTTAATTTATAAAAAATCTCTTAGAAAAGCTAGAACGAGTTATTACTCTGCATTAATAGAAGAGAACAAGAATAATCCCAGGTTTCTTTTCAGTACTGTAGCCAGGTTGACAAAGAGTCAGGACTCTGTCAATCCTAGCATCCCCTTAGAGCTTACTAGTCAGGACTTTATGAACTTTTTATTTAACTTTATTTATATGAACTTTATGAATTTATGAACTTTTTCAATAATAAAATTTCATCCATCAGAGATAAAATCAATCAGATTCTTCCCACAGTTAACTTAAATACTGTAACTACTACAACTCCTTCTATTGATGTCTGTCTTGATGAGTTTACTCCAATCGACCTTTGTGAGTTAGACAAAATAGTTTCCTCATCCAAACCTTCAACTTGTCTTTTAGACCCTATTCCTACCAGGTTATTTAAAGAAGTCTTCCCACTTATTGGTAGCTTTATTCTTCATATAATCAATTCTTCATTAACTTTAGGCCATGTACCGCAGGCTTTTAAAACGGCTGTAATTAAACCCTTACTCAAAAAGCCAACGCTAGATCCAGGAGCTTTAGCTAACTATAGACCAATCTCTAATCTCCCTTTCATTTCAAAAATCTTAGAAAGAGTTGTTGCTACGCAATTATTTGACCACCTGCAGGGAAATGGTTTACTTGAAGAGTTTCAATCTGGGTTTAGAATCCATCATAGTACTGAAACAGCCTTAGCGAAGGTCACTAACGACCTCCTCATTGCATCTGATAATGGACTAGTTTCTGTACTTGTCCTTTTAGATCTTAGTGCAGCTTTTGATACTATTGATCATAATATTCTACTTGATAGATTAGAACACTATGTTGGACTTAATGGAACTTCGTTGCAGTGGTTTAGATCTTATTTATCTGATAGGTTCCAGTTTGTTCATGTAAATGAAGAGTTTTCTTTCAGCTCAAAGCTTAGTCATGGAGTTCCACAGGGATCTGTGCTAGGCCCTACTCTTTTTAGTTTATATATGCTTCCGTTAGGCAACATTATTAGAAAGCACTGTATACATTTTCATTGTTATGCAGATGACACACAATTATACCTGTCAATGACGCCAGATGATACTAATCAATTAGCCAAGTTAGAAGCCTGTCTTAAGGAAATCAAAGCTTGGATGACTTGTAATTTCCTGCTATTAAATTCAGATAAGACTGAAGTCATTCTTGTTGGTCCAAAAAACCTTAGAAATTCCTTTCCAAATCAAACTTTCAGTTTGGATGCAGTTACTCTTTCTCTTAATAGCTCTGTGAGGAACCTTGGAGTTATTTTTGATCAGGATTTGTCCTTCAATTCACATATTAAATTTGTTTCTAAGACTGCCTTCTATCATTTGCGTAATATTGCCAAGATTAGGAGCATCTTGTCTCAGAGTGATGCTGAGAAGCTGATCCACGCTTTTGTTAGCTCGAGATTAGATTATTGTAATTCTTTATTATCAGGCTGTCCTAAAACATCTTTAAAAAGTCTTCAGCTGATCCAAAATGCTGCAGCAAGAGTTTTAACAGGTACTAGAAAGAGAGATCATATCTCTCCGGTTCTGGCCTCCCTTCATTGGCTTCCCATAGAGTTTAGAATTAAGTTTAAAATCCTTCTTCTTACTTACAAAGCTCTAAACAATCAGGCTCCTTTTTATTTAATAGATCTGATACTACCGTATCATCCTAACAGAGCACTACGCTCCCAAAATGCAGGATTACTTGTAATACCTAGAATCTCCAAAAGTACAATGGGAGGCAGAGCCTTCAGTTATCAAGCTCCTCTCCTGTGGAATCAGCTGCCAATCTGGATTCGGGAGTCAGACTCGATCTCTGTTTTTAAGAATAGGGCTAAAACCTACCTTTTTGATATAGCCTACAATTAGGGAGGGATCATGTGTTTCTGAACCCTCCCTTAGTTATGCTGCTAATAGGTTTAGTCAGCCGGGGGACCTCCAGTAATGCACTGGGCCTCACTCCTTTCCTCACTCTCTATGAAATATTTTTTTTTTTTTGCTGGTCATTAACATTTGTTTGTTCTCTCCCATAGATTGAGTCCCCATCGTGCTGTTTGCTCTCTACATGTCTGTTCTTTTCTTCTTCTCTATCCCCTCACCCCCCAGCCAGTCGCAGCAGATGACTGCCCCTCCCTGAGCCTGGTTCTGCTGGAGGTTTCTTCCTGTTAAAAGGGAGTTTTTCCTCTCCACCGTCGCCAAGTGCTTGCTCACAGGGGATCGCCTGATTGCTGGGGTCTTTCTGCAACTGTGGGGGTCCCCCCTACAGTTGATAGTGCTATGAGATGACTGTTGTTGTGAAATGGCGCTATATAAATAAAGTTGAATTGAATTGAATTGAATTCAAATGCCAATAAATCACTTTAAATGCTTTATTGTGCAATAGCATGATAATATTATCGTGCATCCCTAGTTTATTGGTTTTTAAAACTACATACACTCTTGAACAAAATCTTAAGACTGAGGGAAAAATTACAAATATTTGCATTTCGCGCTGGTGGATTGGCCCTGCGATGGACTGGCGATCTGTCCAGGGCGTGCCCTGCCTCTCGCCCAAAGACGCTGGGATAGGCTTCAGCCCCCCTGCGACCTGAAAAGGATTAAGTGGTCGAAGATGGATGGATGGAAGATGGATGGATGGATGGATTGTAACCAGGCTGTAAGCAGAACTTCAGAATGCAAAAAGAAGAAGTAGGAGCAAGACACAAAAAATAGTTAATTTATTTTAAACTGCATTTAAAATCAAACAAACTGTTTATCAGCTGCCCCCCCCTCAAAAAAAAACAAAAACAGAAACAGAACTAAAAGCATCAAAACAGGACTCAGTAGTGAGCAGCTCCACTGTTCTTGTTGATCACTTCAGCAATTTGTTTAGGCATGTTTGATGTGAGTGTTTCCAGGAGGCTGTAGGGAACGTTGCTCCATGTGGTGAAGATGGCTTTATGAAGGGCATCCACGGTCTGGAACTGATGTCTGTTTTTGTGAACTTCCCTTGCATTCCACCTCCAAACGTTCTCTATTCAATTTCAATTCAATTCAATTCAACTTTATTTATATAGCGCCATTTCACAACAACAGTCATCTCATAGCACTATCAACTGTAGGGAGGACCCCCACAGTTGCAGAAAGACCCCAGCAATCAGGCGATCCCCTGTGAGCAAGCACTTGGCGACGGTGGAGAGGAAAAACTCCCTTTTAACAGGAAGAAACCTCCAGCAGAACCAGGCTCAGGGAGGGGCAGTCATCTGCTGCGACTGGCTGGGAGGTGAGGGGACAGAGAAGATGAAAAGAACAGACATGTAGAGAGCAAACAGCACGATGGGGACTCAATCTATGGGAGAGAACAAACAAATGTTAATGACCAGCAAAAAAAAAATATTTCATAGAGAGTGAGGAAAGGAGTGAGGCCCAGTGCATTACTGGAGGTCCCCCGGCTGACTAAACCTATTAGCAGCATAACTAAGGGAGGGTTCAGAAACACATGATCCCTCCCTAATTGTAGGCTATATCAAAAAGGTAGGTTTTAGCCCTATTCTTAAAAACAGAGATCGAGTCTGACTCCCGAATCCAGATTGGCAGCTGATTCCACAGGAGAGGAGCTTGATAACTGATCAAGCTGATCAAGCTGATCAAGCTGATCTGATCTAAATCTCTATGGGATTTAGATCAGAAGAACATGCGGGATGGTCCAAAACAGTGATGTTGTTCTCCTGGAAGAGGTCCTTCATCAGGCGGGCGTAGTGAACTGCAGCATTGAAAGACTCAGTCATTACCACACGGACGAGGATCCTCAGTCAAGAGAGATGCCCACTGCAACATCCCCACATAGCCAGCCGCTATGACACCTCTGCACATCCTGCAGCAACATTGTTCTATTGAAGGAAAAAGCACCCCAGATAATGATAGCGCCTCCTCCTGTCATGATCCTGAGCACAGGTGGAGGCTGTGCTCAGTCTCTAGATTGAGTTTAGGCTTTCCTGTTTGTTTGCTTCTTTGTTGATTATGGTCTGTTGTATTTGGTCTCTGTTTATTCATGAGTCGTTTGTATTCTTAGTTTTGTCCTTATTGTCCTGTCTATTTATTGTGTGTCATTTTGTATTTATGGTATTATTTATATCTTTTGGGGTTGTGCTATCTTATTCTTATGTTGTTATTTGGTTTCCGGTTTGTGCTTTTATTTTGACAGTGCTGTGCAGCTTCCGGCTGTCAAACTCTGTTTCGCGAGTTGCACAGCTGTCACTTTTTTGTGTTGATTATTTCCTCATTCACGTACCCACACCTGTCATCCACTTCCACTCATCCCATTGGCTTATTTAGGACACGACAATGTTTTCCCCGTTGCCGTGTCCTACTGTTAGGCTTCTCAGAGGTATCAGCCAAAACCCTGAGTGAGCAAGGTTGTGCGCCGACGTGAACAGGTGTGCTTCGTCCAGGTACATTTATCTCTTTCCCCTTATCTTTAGCCGTGAGCCCCGTTTCCTTTCGGGTGTGACTCCGGCAGGATTAATCTCTTTTTTCCCTGGCGTTCCTACACGCCTCAGCCTGAGTCCCTACCAAGTTGTTTGTCCTCCTGCAGATGTTAAGCCCCGTTCTCCTCCTGCACTTTCATTACTCCATTATATGTAAGTGTTGTGTTTTTGTGTAGTGTGCATCTTTCAGTTAATAAATGTTGCAAACTCACAGCGTGCGTTTGGTGTCCTTCTACAGCCCTTAAAAAGGGCAATTTATGACAGAAGGACACGGCCAGTGTGGACACCAGTCGTTGTGTGTTTGTTTTTTCCCCCTTCACCTGTTCTTTTTCTTTCCGGAGAGAGAGTAGACATTATGCCATCAGAGTGCTTGGGCTCTGCTAGCAGAGGCAGGTTGGCGGCTTGAAGCCCTAGCGTGGATGAACAGTGGGTGGCTCTGTTCATCCAGGATTTTGTTGATGCAGCACTCGCCTCCCAGTCATCTAAGGAGGTTCTGAAGAATGTGGAGTCAGCGGCAGGGATCGTGGAGGCGCATCCCGGTTTGAGGAAGTACCCCTAGTATGCGGAGCTCCTGATGACCATCTTCACCCTCCAGATGACATTTCACAGGCTGGTGAGAGGCTTACCCCCCACTGTACCGAAGTTAACGAGGAAGGGGCATTCCCGGGTGCAGACATCATCAGCCTCTTGCCGCCAGCCAGCTGAGGAATTCTTCCACCTTCCCAGCAGTTTCCTCCTTGCCACTCTGGAGAACCGCAGCAGCAGCCTCCTCCTCATTCTTGAATTATTTCCCCTTGGCTGTTCCATCAGTCTCCTCCTCATCTGCCGCTGCTGCCTCCCTCTTCTTCATGATGGCTCCACCTGCTGCTGAGAATTTGGCCATCCTCAGGTCTGCGGGGCTGGCTCCTCCACTCTTTATCTGGGTGCCCTCGCCCTCTGCAGTGAACAAGAGGGAGTTATCCGGTCCTATGGCAGTAGCAACCACCAGGTCCTCGGAATTAAGGCAAGTACCCTTTCATTTTTTAACAGCCAAAAATGAATTGTCTTGTCTTATTCCCAGAGGGGGAAGGGCTCAGCAGCAGTCACCCACTTTAGCTGAGCCCTCACTGCAGGCTGCTGCAACCAAAAATTTAACCTCACCTGCTTCTCCCGTGTCCCTCTCTACTTTTCCTGTGAGTCCGCCGGTCCTGGGAGGGAGCCGCCGGATGATGGGGGGGGGGGGCTGCGGCCCTGGAAGATCCTGTTGCAGCCCCGCAGCCACGTCTTGGATGGGAGAGAAGTGCCTCCTGTGTCCCGGAGCCTGAGCCGACACGCAAGTGTCCCCTGGTTCCAGCATCGCAGGACTCAGAGCCAGTGGTGAGACGATCCCCAGTTCCAGCCACTGCCTCTGGAGATCCACTGGCATTAGCTGCTTCATCTGGGGTCCTGTCAGCGTCAGCCACCATGACTGGGGTTCCGCCAGATGCACCACCATCATGCCTGCTGCTGGGGTCATCGCAACAGAGTCACTGGAGTCCTGGGTGGTGGCGAAGCTCGAGCCCAGGCAAGTAGTCTGTTCTATTTTAACACCTGCAGATCTACAGAAATCTTGTCTGGCTCATGGTGAGGAGAACTGGCTGCAGATGTCCTCTGCTCCTGAATTCTCCTTGCCAAGCTCCACCACCGCCAGTAACTATGTTCCGGTGTTTTTCTCTTCCTCCCCGTCTGAGGTGGCCGAGCCGGGGTGGAAGTGCCAGATGACTGGATTTGAGATGTCCCAGCTGAAGTTGCTGGAGTCCTGGACGGCAGTGGAGCTTGAGCTAAGGCAAGTTCTCTTCTTTGTCTTCACATTATCAGTATTAGAGAAATCTTGCTTAGCTTTTGGTGAGGAGAAACAGTCTCAGCTGCCAGCTGTTCCTGATTTCTCCTCGCCGGGCTCCATTGCTGCCGGTGGTAATAACCCGGTGTATGTTTCTTCTCCTCTGCACGAGTCCTCGTCTGGGTCCGCTGATGGTCTTCCTCCATCTCCGCCTGAGGTCATCATGGGTCCTCCATCCTCGTTTGAGGTTGCTGTGGGTCCTCTACCATTGCCTGAGGTTGCTGTGGGTCCTCTGCCCTCGCCTGAGGTCACTGTGGGCCCTCTGCCTCCGTCCGAGGCCACCGTGGGTGCACCACCTCCGTCCGATGCCACAGTGGGTGCTCTGCTTCCGTCTGAGGCCGTCGTGGGTGCACCACCTCTGTCCAAGGCCACCATGGGTGCTCCGCATCTGTCCGAAGCCACTGTGGGTGCTTCGCTTCCGCCTGGGGTCATTGAGGGTCCTCCATCTCTGCCTGAGGTTGTCGACAGGCCTCCACCCGAGGTCGTTGAGGATTCTCCACTGTTGGCTGAGGACACTGTGAGTTCCCCAGCCTCACCGGAGGCCTCCGCTGAGCAGTCACTCCCCTCATCTGGCCCTCACATCGGGCAGCTATGCTGACTAGCCATCCTTACGGCCAGTCTACCCATTTATCAGCCACCCTCCTCATTGGGGTTCCATCTCCCAGCTCCCGTGGCCCATGGTAAGCACTGGGCCCGGCTGCTGCCTCCGGGGGGTGGGTGGGGTGGGTGGGGACGCATTGTGCCCCACCGCCCGCTGGCTCAGGGATGCTGGGAGACCACCTGATGGACTACGCCGTCTGCTTGGGTGGCTCTGGAACTCTGGGAGGCCACCTGATTTGTTCCACCATGGGATTGGGTGGCTCTGGGACTCTCACAAGCAACCTGAACTGCCCTTGTGTCACCTGAATGTCCTAAAGTTCTGTTCACCTTTCTGTTCAGTGTCGTGGGTCATGAGTGTTTTTTCTTGTTTTGTTTTTGGTCCCTCCGTGCTTGGGTTTCCCCTCCTCCCACCTGGGGTGGGTTGTTATTCTTGTTGGTGAAGGAAGGGGGGTCTCCTTTGTGGGCGGGTCTGTTGCCCTGGGGTGTCTGGGTCCACCCCTTGGCAGGGGGCACTGTCATGATCCTGAGCATGGGTGGAGGCTGTGTTCAGTCTCCAGGTCGAGTTTAGTCTTTCCTGTTTGTTTGCTTCTTTATTGATTATGGTCTGTTGTATTTGGTCTCTTTTTATTCATGAGTCGTTTGTATTTTTAGTTTTGTCCTTTTTGTCCAATTTATTGTGTGTCATTTTGTATTTGTGGCATTATTTATATCTTTTGGGGTTGTGTTATCTTATTCTTATGTTGTTATTTGGTTTCCAGTTTGTGGTTTTATTTTGACAGTGCTGTGCAGCTTCCGGCTGTCAAACTCTGTTTCGTGGGCTGCACAGCTGTCACTTTTTGTGTTATTTCCTCATTCACGTATCCACACCTGTCATCCACTTCCACTCATCCCATTGACTTATTTAGGGACATAACAACGTTTTCCCTGTTGCCGTGTCCTACTGTTAGCCTTCTCAGAGGTATCAGCCAAAACCCTGAGTGAGCAAGGTTGTGCACCGAGGTGAACGGGTGTGCTTTGTCCAGGTACATTTATCTCTTTCCCCTAATCCTTAGCCGTGAGCCCCATTTCCTTTCGGATGTGACTCCGGCAGGATTAATCTCTTTTTTCTCCGACGTTCCTGCATGCCTCAGCCTAAGTCCCTATCAGGTTGTTTTTCCTCCTGCAGACATTAAGCCCTGTTTTCCTCCTGCACTTTCATTACTCTATTATATGTAAGTGTTGTATTTTTATGTAGTGTGCATCTTTCAGTTAATAAATGTTGCAAACTCACAGCGTGCGTTTGGTGTCCTTCTACAGCCCTTTTAAAGGGCAATTTATGACACCTCCACTTTGTGTAGAAAACATCTATTGGTATTATTATGCCAGTAATGCTGGAAACCATCAGGAATGCCTAGGTTAAATTTTTTCTTGTCAGAGAATAAAACTTTCTTCCACCTTTCAGTGTCCCATGTTTGGTGCTCCCTTGCAAAGTCCAAACAGGCAAGTTTGTGGCAAGGAAGGAGATGTGGCCTTTGAAGACATTTTTTGTTCTTTAAGCGCTTTTTTGTAGATGCCGTCTTATGGTCATTGTGCTGCAGGCAGCATCAGTAAGGGCCTTAATTTGGATCAAGGACTGGCCTGTGCCTTCATGGCCATCTTCACCACATGGAGCAGCGTTCCCACACCTCCTGGAAACACTCGCATCAAACATGCCTAAATTAATTTTTGAAGTGATCAACAAGAATGGTGGGGCTACTCATTACTGAGTCCTTTTTTTGGCACTCTTACTTCTGATTGTTGTTTTTTTTTTGGGGGGGGGGTATGGTCTTAAACTTTTCATCAGCTGATAGATTGTTTGAGTTTAAATGCAGTTTTCTATAATTTACCTACTCTCTACTTTTTGTCTCTTGCTCCTGTTTCTTCTTTTTGCATTTTGAAGCTCTACTTAGACCCTTGTTACAATCCACTAGCGTGAATTGCGAATATTTGCAATTTTCTCCGTCAGTCTTTTTGTTCAGGAGTGTATGCATGTCCTTGAGGATGTCAAAGCTTAAAAATAATCTCTAGAAAATGCACAATAGGGGACCTTTAATAGAGCACTGCAATCCCACAGCAGACTATATAAACACTCAATGATTAATCAAGTGGTTGCAATCTGCATAATTAATCTACTCGCATGAAAAACAACAGAGCAGCCCTTGATAATGTCGTCTGTCTGACTGGAGAAACATTCATATGGAAAAGCATCTAGTACCTCCTAAATTAGTGAAATGGTACAGTTGCTCCAAGAAACCACAAAAGAATGGAACAGGAAACAGAAATAAACAGAAACCAGCCACAAATCAGTAAATGATTCTGACTACTGTATACTGGTTTGGTGTGTTCACTTCTGGATAAACAGAGAGGGGGAACTAGGTCTGCAAATCACGCTCTACTTGTCACAGTCATATCTTATGCAAATAAAACTATTGCTGAGCTTGAGCTGAGCTTGTTAGATGTGACTGGCTGGACAGGTTAGTGTGTAGCTGTCTGCTCAGGTCACATTACTGAATGCAGCAGTGGCCAGTATCTCTTACTCGCACATGCACAGATACACAGAAGAAGCGGGCATGTCATGGTAACTCTGGCATGGATGCTGGCTCTTTCATCTAAGGGCCAGGCAACCTCTTTGATCAAACTCCCCAGCACCAGCTCCGTTGCCCGCTATGAAAATATCTGGTGACTGTCTTTGCTTTTATGAGTTATTTTGTCTTTTCTAAACTGTCAAAATTCACTTTCAAGAAATAAAGAGTTTCTATAGCATATTGAGAGGCGAGATCATTGGGCCCCAAACCAGCTAGCAGATATGTTGCAAAGTAGCAGGTTTGTACTTGTCCAACTTAGCAGTATTTGCACACAGGTAACATCCAGAATACAGTGCATCCGGAAAGTATTCACAGCACTTCATTTTTCAAATATTTTATGTTACAGCCTTATTCTGAAAGGGATTAAATTCATTTTTCCGCAAAATTCTACACACAATACCCTGTACTGACAATGTGATATATTTTTTTTTTTAGATTTTTGCAAATTTATTAAAAATAAAAAACTAAGAAATCACATTTACATAAGTATTCACAGCCTTTGCTCAATACTTTGTTGATGCACCTTTGGCAGCAATTACAGCCTCAAGTCCTTTTCAATATGATGCCACAAGCTTGGCACACTTATCTTTAGGCAGTTTTGCCCATTCCACTTTGCAGCACCTCTCAAGCTCCTTCAGGCTGGATGGGAAGCTTTGGTGCACAGCCATTTTCAGATCTCTCCAGAGATGTTCAATTGGATTCAAGTCTGGGCTCTGGCTGGGCCACTCAAGGACATTCACAGAGTTGTCCTGAAGCCACTCCTTTGATATCCTGGCTGTGTGCTTAGGGTCGTTGTTCTGCTGAAAGATGAACCATCACCCCAGTCTGAGGTCAAGAGCGCTCTGGAGCAGGTTTTCATCCAGGATGCCTCTGTACATTGCTGCATTCATCTTTCCCTCTATCCTGACTAGTCTCCCAGTTCCTGCCGCTGAAAAACACACCCACAGCATGATGCTGCCACCACCATTGGCGTAGTTATGAGTGGTGCCTGGTTTCCTCCAAACATGATGCCTGGCATTCATGCCAGAGAGTTCAATCTTTGTCTCATCAGACCAGAGAATTTTGTTTCTCATGGTCTGAGAGTCCTTCAGGTGCCTTTTGGCAAACTCCAGGCAGGCTTCCATGTGCCTTTTTCTAAGACGTAACTTCCATCTAGCCACTCAACCATACAGGCCTGATTGGTGGATTGCTGCAGAGATGGTTGTCCTTCTGGAACGTTCTCCTCTCCCCTCAGAGAAATACTGGAGCTCTGACAGAGTGACCATCAGGTTCTTGGTCACCTCCATGACTAAGGCCCTTCTCCCCCGATCGCTCAGTTTAGACGGCTGGCCAGCTCTAGGAAGAGTCCTGGTGGTTCTGAACTTCTTCCATTTACAGATAATGGAGGCCAGTGTGCTCACTGGGACCTTCAAAGCAACAGAAATTTTTCTGTACCCTTCCCCAGATTTGTGCCTCAAGACAATCCTGTCTTGGAGGTCTACAGACAATTTCTTTAACTTCATGCTTGGTTTGTGCTCTGACATGCACTGTCAACTGTGGGACCTTATATAGACAGGTGTGTGCCTTTCCAAATCATGTCCAATCAACTGAATTCACAACAGGTGGACTCCAATTAAGCTGTAGAAACATCTCAAGGATGATCAGCAGAAACAGGATGCACCTGAGCTCAATTTTGAGCTTCATGGCAAAGGCTGTGAATACTTATGTACATGTGATTTCTTTTCATCCGCTTGTTTCCGCGATCTTGTTCTTTCGGTCATTACCCAAAGCTTGTGACCATAGGTGAGAGTAGGAACATAGATTGACTGGTAAATCGACAGCTTTGCCTTAGAACTCAGCTCCCTCTTCACCACAACAGTGGTACAACGGTACCGGTTGTACCGGTACAACGATGTTGTACCGGTACAACGTCCGGTACAACATCGGTACAACACGTACGGTACAACATCACTGCAGATTTCTGCTCCGATCCATCTGTGAATCTCTCGCTCCATTTTCCCCTCACTCGTGAATAAGACCCCAAGATACTTAAACTCCTCCACTTGGGGCAGGAGCCTGTCCCCAACCCAGAGAGGACAATCCACCTTTTTCTGGCTGAGGACCATGGACTCAGACTTGGAGGTGCTGATTCTCATCCCAGCCGCTTCACACTCAGCGGCAAACCGTCCCAGCAAGAGCTGTAGGTCATTGCTGGATGAAGCCAACAGGACAACATCATCTGCGAACAACAGAGATGAGATCCTGTGGTCACCAAGCATGACGCCCTCCATTCCCTGGCTGCGCCTAGAAATCCTGTCCATAAAAATTATGAACAGGATTGGTGACAAAGGGCAGCCCTGGCGGAGTCCAACTCTCACTGGGAATGAGTCCGACCGAGTGTTGGCAATACGAACCAAACTCTCACAACGGTCATACAGAGACCGAATAGCTCGTAACAACAAGCCCGATACCCCATACTCCCGAAGCACCCCCCACAAAAAAACACGAGGGACGCAGTGAAATGCCTTCTCCAAGTCCACAAAACACATGTAAACTGGTTGGGCAAACTCTCACAAACCCTCGAGAATTCTCGAGAGGGTAAAGAGCTGGTCCAATGTGCTACGGCCAGGACGAAAACCACATTGCTCCTCCTGAATCCGAGGTTCGACCAACGGTCGGACTCTCCTCTCCAGTAACTTGGCATAGACCTTCCCAGGAAGGCTGAGGAGTGTGATCCCTCTAAAGTTGGAGCACACCCTTCGGTCCCCTTTTTTGAAGAGAGGAACAACCACCCCGGTTTGCCATGCCAAAGGTACTGTCCCCGACCTCCACGCAATGTTGCAGAGGCGTGTCAACCATGACAGCCCTACAACATCCAGGGCCTTGATGTACTCAGGGCGAATCTCGTCCACCCCTGGGGCCCAGCCACCAAGGAGATTTTTAACCACCTTGGCAACCTCAGCCCCTGTGATAGGCGAGTCATCCCCCTCGTCCCCAAACCCTGCTTCCTCTGTGGAAGGCGTATCACTGGGATTGAGGAGATCCTTGAAGTATTCCTTCCACCACCCGACGATATCCCCAGTCAAAGTCAACAGCGCCCCATCCACACCATACACAGTGTGGACAGGGAGCTGCTTTCCCCTCCTGAGCCGCTGGACAGTTTGCCAGAATCTCTTCGAGGCTGACCGAAAGTCTTGTTCCATGGCCTCACCGAACTCCTTCCATGAGCTTTCTCCGTAGGATTGCTGGACTCACCCTCAGAGATAGGGTGAGGAGCTCAGTCATCCGGGAGAGGCTCAGAGTAGATCTGCTGCTCCTCCACATTGAAAGGAGTCAGTTGAGGTGGTATGGGCATCTGATTAGAATGCCTCCTGGACGCCTCCCACTTGAGGTGTTTCGGGCACGTCCCACTGGGAGGAGACCCCGGGGCAGACCCAGGATTTGGTGGAGAGACTGTGTCTCTCAGCTGGTCTGGGAATGCCTTGGTATCCTCTCTAAAGAGCTGGAGCAGGTGGCGGGGGAGAGGGAAGTCTGGGCTTCTCTGCTTGAACTGCTGCCTCCGCGACCCGGACCTCCGAAAAAGCGGTAGAAGATGGATGGATGGATGGATGGATGGATGTGATTTCTTTGTTTTTCATTTTTAATAAATTTGCAAAAATCTCAAAAAAAAATTTCACGTTGTCATTATGGGGTATTGTGTGTAGAATTTTGAGGAAAAAATGAATTTAATCCCTTTTGGAATAAGGCTGTAACATAACAGAATGTGGAAAAAGTGAAGTGCTGTGAGTACTTTCCGGATGCACTGTATATGATTTCTTTTTGTTTGAAGTGACCACTGGGCAGTTGCATCCTCCAGATAGCATCAGAATGTTCTGCTCTTCTTATATTTAGGATGTTTCCTCCAGCACAGCATCAAACGATATCTACCCCTCTGATGGCCAAACTATTTGACTTTTTGCTCTGATGCAAACCCAGCTTAGATCTTTTGATGGACTGTCTCAAATATTGATTTTTTTTTCCACTTAATCTTTTTTTCCAGGATGATATATTACATTTGTTATTTGTTAGTGCTCCCACTTGTGTGGTAAATCGCTGTTAGGGAAATAATGGTTTAGCATGTGGACAGAAAAATGGAGGCTTGTATAAATACCTGAGAAGGATTAATGTTGGCTTTCCCATCTGTTTTGTTTTGCTTTCTTTTCTGTAGCAGAGACCCTTTTTTCATATTTTAGCCTGTTTTTAATGGTTTACACTGTATCTTCTTCATATCCCATACTGTAGTCAGGGTTGGCTTTTTGTTATAAACACTCACTCTTCTTTGCTGCAGTTCCCACGGATAATGGTGATATACTCGTACACAAGGAGAAATAATGTTTTCAGTCTTTTTCTCAGCAAATATTTTATAATCTAAGATTAAATATTTAGGGAAGAGTGGGTACTCCCTCTTTATTGCAGCTGAAGGTGTTTAGCATTAACTGTATGCATGTCTCTTACTTTATTTTAATCAATGTTTTGGCAAGTCTTGCATGTAAAATTCATAGCAATCACATTTAAAGAGTTTGTTTTGCATATTTTAACTGTTTTGAATTCCCTGATAGTATTCCAATTTGATTCACACGTGACCTTTTACACGGCCAACCTTCAATGCTTTATTTCTTATTTTTTTTCTTTTCACTTTTGCTTGCATAATTTGGATCATTTCTTTGCTGGTTTATCTTGAATTTTTCAACATCCTCGTCAATCACTGCTTGATACAATGCTGAATGTAAAACTGAATCACTGAGTCAGATACCTAATCCCAGAGGGAAGGGTTTAACCCTAAATAATAGCATTCCCGCCACTGTATTATGAGTTTCTTTAACTGAAAAGCTGTCTTCAGTCTGTGGCAAACATGCTTCCTGTGTATGTGGCCAAACAACACTTGGTTGGCCCATCCAGAGCACTCCAATCCAAAAAAGCCTGGTCTTTGTCTGCTTGTTCATTGGCTTTTGGTCTCATGATCTTTTTTGGACAGAAAAAGCTTTTTCCTGGCTCGTCTCCAAAGCACTTAAAACTTGGGATTGCTTTCTGGTTTTATACTCGTGCACTTTAAAGCTCTGGAAGAGTTACCTGCTGACTGTGTGATGAGACTTCTCTTAGCATAAAATAGTCTGATTTTGGGCTGTTTACTTGGGCAGACACGAGCAAACTGACAGACATTTAAACCTGTGAAACATTGTTTTCCTAAAAGTGCAATGATTCATTTGAAATAATTTGAATATCTGTTTTCCCCTTGAAGGCCTTGAGGAGTTATTTAAGTTTTGGTGTATTAATATCACACTCTTTGGTATGAACACCAGTTTATACTGGAGCTACAGTATCACAGATTTTGAGTTAAAGGCTCTGTCATTTCATATAGAAGTTTATTATTTTTTTCCTTGGGAAAGAACAATTTATTTATTTGGAATCTTTCAGGCATTAAATGTGAAGTCAAAATATGTGTATAAAAATAAAACTTAATTATAACTGCTACAGTTTGCTGAGGGTCTATCAATAATTTGAGACATATTTTTTTCTACATTAAAATATTTTTCCTCCCCATTCTTACTCAGTACCTTTTTTTTTTTTAGGCAGGGGACTGCAACCTGGTCTTAGACCCAGTCACATGCACCTCCTTTGCCCATAACTTTTAGCTTTCTGTGAATCTGACAGCAGCAACAAATCTAGAAATCCATTCAAATTTGTGAGGAAAAAGGCACATATTTAAGAAAAAGTCTCAATTGTACAAAAAAAATGTTTCAACTTTAAAAGAAAAAGAACTCACAAATTTACAAAAAAGTGTCACAAAAATTGTAAAAAGTTCAAATTTTACAGAAAAGAAATTTCAAACTCAAAGAGAAAATTCTTCAATTTAAAGGTGATAGAGACGATATTCTGACCTCCTGGCCAGTAGGCACTAGGTGATTCGAGGCGGGATGCCATCCCCCTTGTTACCAAAATGACCCCAAATCATCCCCATCCCCATAAAGAGTGCAAGGATAGCATCGTAGCAAGTTACAGTTCCTACATGTACTAGAGTAGCTTTTTGGCTAAATTGTACTTTCCTGACTCATGTGTGGAGTTTGTATGATTTCCTTCAGACTAACACTTCTAAGAGGAAAACGTCACAAGTCAGTGAGTATAGCTGCAAATCTACAAGACACACACACACCTTTCGGCTGCTCCCTATTTGGAGTCGCCACAGCAGATCATGGGTCTGCATTTTGATTTGGCAAGGATTTTACACCAGATGACCTTCCTGACACAACCCTCAACATTTATGGGCTTGGAAATGGCACAAGCAGTACATTAGTTTTATACTTAAACTCTCTGTGGTTCTATTTACACTGAGCACCAAGCTAGAAGGCAGAAAGTACCATTTTAATGGCCTTTAGTATGACCCGGCTGGGGCTTGATTCCACAACCCCCTGGCTGTGGGACAGATGCTCTGCCACTAGGCCGCCACTGCTGGGTCAAATCTACAGGAAAATTGAAAATTTTCTAAAATTTATGATAAAAAAGTTGCAGATTCAGCAGAGAAGGGTGTCAAATTTATGAATACATTTTTGTAAATTTGTGTGGAATAAAGGTAAATTTATCACAAAAAGTGGCAAGTTCATATATAATTCCAAAATGAATCAGAAAAATCACGTACGTACCAAAAGCCAGTTTAGAAAGCTTGGGATCAGTCCACCAAGGTCTCTGCCTTTGACCGCCACCTAATCCACATAGCACCGGACCTCCATGATCCCTCCTGCAGGTGGTGAGCCCACTGGAGGGCGGACCCATGTAACTCCTTCGGGCTGAGCCTGGCCAGGTCCCATGGGTGGAAACCCAGCCACCAGATGCTAGCCATTGAGCCCCTCCCCCAGGCCTGGCTCCAGGGTGGGGCCCCGGTAACCCCATACCGGGCGGGGTACACTGAATCCTTGATATAGAATTTATCATGAGAGTCTGTTGGACTGTTCTTAGTCTGGCCCTTCACCCAGGACCAGTTTGTCTTGGGTGACCCTATCGGAGGCAAATTGCCCCGGACAACATAGCTCCTGGGATCACTGGGGCACACAAACCCCACCACCACCACCACCACCACGATAAGGTGACGATCCATGACGGGGACGACGAGACGAGATTTGTCCTGAGTACCTCAAGGCCCTGGATGTTGTTGGGCTGTCATGGTGGACACGCCTCTGCAACATTGCGTGGAGGTCGGGGGCAGTGCCTTTGGCATGGCAAACCGGGGTGGTGGTTCCTCTCTTCAAAAAAGGGGACCGGAGGGTGTGCTCCAACTTTAGAGGGATCACACTCCTCAGCCTCCCTGGGAAGGTCTATACCAAGGTACTGGAGAGGAGAGTCCGGCCGTTGGTCGAACCTCGGATTCAGGAGGAGCAATGTGGTTTTCGTCCTGGCCGTGGCACATCGGACAAGCTCTTTACCCTCTCGAGAATTCTCAAGGGTTCGTGGGAGTTTGCCCAACCAGTTTACATGTGTTTTGTGGTCTTGGAGAATGCATTTCACTGCGTCCCTCGTGGCTTTTTGTGGGGGGTGCTTCGGGAATATGGGGTATTGGGCTTGTTGTTACGAGCTATTCGGTCTCTGTACAACCGTTGTGAGAGTTTGGTTCGTATTGCCAACACTCGGTCGGACTCATTCCCAGCGAGAGTTGGACTCCGGCAGGGCTGCCCTTTGTCACCGATTCTGTTCATAATTTTTATGGACAGGATTTCTAGGCGCAGCCAGGGAATGGAGGGTGTCATGCTTGGTGACCACAGGATCTCATCTTTGTTGTTTGCAGATGATGTTGTCCTGTTGGCTTCTTCCAACAATGACCTACAGTACTTGCTGGGACGGTTTGCCGCTGAGTGTGAAGCGGCTGGGATGAGAATCAGCACCTTCAAGTCCGAGTCCATGGTCCTCAGCAGGAAAAAGGTTGATTGTCCTCACTGGATTGGGGACAGGCTCCTGTCCCAAGTGGAGGAGCTTAAGTATCTTGGGGTCTTATTCATGAGTGAGGGGAAAATGGAGCGAGAGATTCACAGATGGATCGGAGCAGAAATCTGCAGTGATGCGGACGTTGTACCATTGTACCACTGTTGTGGTGAAGAGGGAGCTGAGTTCTAAGGCAAAGCTGTCGATTTACCAGTCAATCTACGTTCCTACTCTCACCTATGGTCACGAGCTTTGGGTAATGACCGAAAGAACGAGATCGCGGATACAAGCGGCTGAAATGAGCTTTCTCCGTAGGATTGCTGGACTCACCCTCAGAGATAGGGTGAGGAGCTCAGTCATCCGGGAGAGGCTCAGAGTAGAACCGCTGCTCCTCCACATTGAAAGGAGTCAGTTGAGGTGGTATGGGCATCTGATTAGGATGCCTCCTGGACGCCTCCCACTTGAGGTGTTCTGGGCACGTCCCACTGGGAGGAGACCCCGGGGCAGACCCAGGAGTCAGTGAAGAGACTATGTCTCCCAGCTGGTCTGGGAACGCCTTGGTATCCTCTCTGAAGAGCTGGAGCAGGTGGCTGGGGAGAGGGAAGTCTGGGATTCTCTGCTTGAACTGCTGCCTCTGCGACCCGGACCTCCAGAAAAGCGGTAGAAGATGGATGGATGGATGGATCAGAAAAATCATAGATTTGCCAGGGGAAAAGTTGTAAATTTAACAGAAAAAAAATAATGAATTCTTCATGAATGTTACAAGTTTACAAGAAAAACTTCACAATTGGAAAATTTATGAAAAAAGTCAGAATTTATTCAAATGTGCAGCTTTTGTTAAATTTTCAAAAATTTTCTTGTAAATTTGTGATTTTTTTCTTGGAAATGTGTAGAAATGTTTGTTTTTCCTCACAGATTTGTAACTTTTTTCTTGTATTTTGTGACTTTTTAAATTGTAAATTATTATTTTTGTCATCTTTTTGCAGCTTCATTCTTGCAAATTAATACTTAATTTACATTTAGACACTTGTACCTGTTTGTATCATCCCCCTTGTTAAAAATTAACAAATTGCGTACTGCCAATAGGTGTCGCACTTACTCTTGCCCCAACTCGTTGGTAGAGACAAACATCAACACCCATCGCAGACTACTCCACATTCTCATTTCGTTGGTTATTATGAGGCAGATACAGCATGTCAAGCAAGGACTCTTTTGTGGTATGACCTTAATGAGGCAACAAAAAGTGATGTCAGCCTAGTTATACTGTTGGCTGTGACATCATTAAGTGGCCACCGTAGTCTCGTCATGCACCTGCTCAGATGTAAATATGATCGCTTTGGACCCATAGGTATTTTTCTTCAATATATTACTTTTTTGAAGAATAGAAAAGCTTTAATTCTGCACACTTTTAAACATTTTATCTACTTATAAAGTTCCCTTTGATACCAAAACAGTAAAGCTAGACTAAACTGAACTGAACGACCTAATGAAGAGCTCATTTTTGCCCAGGTCTACACTGCTTCATCATCACCACGCTGTCTTTGGCCACATGATCCGACCTTAACCTCACACTGATAACCATACGTAGCAGACATTGTTAAAGGCACAATGACAAGCTGCTCCCGCTCTCCCAGAGACTGAAGGAGGACAGTGATGAATACAGAGCACTGTGATGTGTATTTGTGCTGCAGTTGTAGGGATAACACGTGAAGAAGGGGCCTTTGCAGCCTCCTGCCTCTCAGGGCTCCTTTGGCCTGTGTATAATTGATGAGTGGAGTGAATAAGGAATGAGTTTGTGACTGTCAGCTTGCCTGATGGGGACGGGCACAGCTCAAGTTTGGCTGTCCTCATCTGGCTGATGATGATAACGATGGTGCTGATGATGCCCATGCTTCTTCCATGACTCTCTCCTGGACTCTGCATCACCATCATTGTCACTATTACCTTTTCTGGATGGCAACACAGACAGGGGGATGTGCCAGGAAAGTTGAGGTAAGTATCATGGGAGGAGGTGGATTTGGGGTTGGTGTGGGAGGGAAGAGCAGCAAGAATGGAAGCTGGATAAAAGGAGGAGGGCAGAGTGGGGGATGGTCAGATGGAAACAACTAAGGAGTGGAGACATTTCATGACTTCATGACTTTCAAATCAGAGACCGATAGGGATTCAGTTGGAGAGTTTTCACACCTGAAAGTCTGGGCCAAGGTTCATGTTTTTGCTACACTGTATGCATTTGGTCTGGTTAGGTCTGGTGTCCTACTGCTCCTTATCCAAGCGAACCAAACAACTTTACATGATGCACCTACATTCTGTTCTCATTATGACATATGTGCAGGTTACAGACTGCGGTAGTTGCAGATGCTACTCACCCTCTGTGGAGTTTTCTGCAGCTCTTGGGCATGCTTGACTGCACTTTAAAGGTGAACCTGGGGAAGATTTCACCACATCAGAAGGGGAACTAGTTCATTAAAAAGGACACTTGATCTTCAGGTGGCATTGCTCGTCCACTCTTTCACATCCTATCAGAAAATATCTGGTAAGGTTCTACATTTTTATTATTAATTTTACAATTAAATAAAATGCTTCTCTTTGAGTAATTTTGGCTCATTTTTCCGCTTTACTGCTGCCATAACTTCCTGTGTTTGGTCTGAAAATCCAAAATTTTCTGAGAATTGCTTTCACATTAGATCTGCACCAAGGTTTAGTTTGATCTGGACCAAGATCACCTCTTTTTACTGGACCAAATTATCATTCTTTAGTGTGGACTATAGTTCGGGGTGAGGTTTCACACCTAAAGTTTTGATCCAGATCAAACAGAAAAGTCCGGACCAAAGCAGTCAAACATGAAAACACCCTAAATCCTTCATTTATGAGAAAGCACTCAATCATGTGTATAAGATGAGACCATCAGTGATAGAGTGGCTCATTCCAGTTTGATGAACACGGCATGAGGTCACCAAGACCCTTGGCTTTACAAACATGTATATACTGTGGTGGGAAAAAGTGTTTGCCACTTTCCTGATTTCTCATTTTTTTCTATGTTTGTCAAACAAATGTTTCAGATCATCAAACAAATTTAAATATTAGATAAAGATAACACAAGTAAACACAAAATGCAGTTTTTAAAATGAAGGTGTTTATTATTAAGGGGAAAAAAAAATCTAAACCTACATGGCCCTGTGTGAAAAAAATGATTGCCCCTAAGCCTAATAACTGGTTGGGCCCCCCTTAGCAGCAACAACTGCAATCAAGTATTTGTGATAACTGGCAATGAGTCTTTTACAGCACTGTGGAGGAATTTTGGCCCACTCATCATTGCAGAATTGTTGTAAGATAAGATAAGATAAGCCTTTATTAGTCCCACAATGGGGAAATTCCAGGAGTGCAACAGCACAGGGATAGCAACACACAGAGCAATAATTTAGAAGATAAGAAAATCAGAGCAGTGAATATACATATGTACACATAAATATATAAATATATATACACAGTGTGGAGCATTGTAGCAAGATGGAATAAACAGCATAACAGTCTATTTAGTTACCCCACATAGTATGAATATGTACCCATACATATTAGATAGATAGATGTACTTTATTGATCCCAAACTGGGAAATTACAGTGTAACAGCAGCTGTTACACTGTTATTGTCACCCTCCGTAGCGACTGATATTGTCCTAGTTGTATACTGGAGGGGGACCATTTTGTGTAAGTTTGTTGCGTCTTTTGCATTCAATACTAATAGATCTTAATGTCTTTTTACAATCTCTGCGAGCAGCCCTGCTTAGGTTATACAGTCTGACAGCCGTAGGTAGGAAGGACCTGCGAAACCTCTCGGTCACGCACCTAGGATGATGTAGCCTACTGCTAAATGAGCTCCTCAGTGCGTTCAGTATGTCCTGCATAGGGTGGGACTTGGACTCCAGCAGAGATGACAGTTTAGCCACCATCCATCTCCTCCACTGGGTCGAAGCGCTGCCCCAGGACAGAGCTAGCTTTCTTGATCAGTTTGCTCAGTCTCTTCCTGTCGGCTGCTGTGATGCGATGCCGCTGCCCCAGCAGACCACTTCAAAAGTGATGGCTGATGCCACCACCGAATCGTAGAAGGTCTTCAGGAGCACCCCTTGTACATCAAAAGACCTGAGCCTCCTCAGTAGGAACAGCCTGCGCTGTCCCTTCTTGTAGAGTGCATCGGTATTGTGTGACCAGTCTAGTTTATTGTTCAAATGAACACCCAGGTACTTGTAGGATGTCACCATCTCAATGTTTGTTCCCTGGATGTTTACTGGTGTTGTGAGGGGTTGCCCTTGACTGTGGCAATCCACCACCAGTTCCTTAGTTTTTCTCGCGTTGATCTGGAGGTACTTCTGATGGCACTAGTCCATGAAGTCCTGGGTAAGTCCTCTGTACTCAGCTTTATCTGCATTGGAGATGAGGCCGACGATCGCAGAGTCGTCAGAGAACTTCTGTAGATGACAGTGTGTTGTGTTGTGTGAGAAGTCCGCAGTATAAAGGGTGAACAGGAAGGGAGCCAAAACCGTTCCCTAGGGGACCCCCGTACTGCTGATGATCGTGTTGGACACACAATCCTGGGTTCTCACAAACTGTGGCCGGTTTGTGAGGTAGTCCAGGATCCACGATGACAGTTGCTGGTCCACCTCTGCGCACAGCAGCTTGTCCTTCAGGATTACCGATTGGATGGTGTTGAAAGCACTGGAGAAGTCAAAGAACATGAGCCTCATCGTGTTCCCAGGCTTCTCCAGGTGGAACAGGGAATGGTGTAGGAAGAAGATCACTGTATCCTCCATCCCGATGCCATGCTGGTAGGCGAACTGGAGTGGATCCATCGCGGTGGATCCATCGAGGGTTTTCGAGCATGAACCGCCTTTTTAAGGTCATGCCACAGCATCTCAATCGGATTCAGGTCAGGACTTTGATGAGGCCATTCCAAAGTCTTCATTTTGTTTTTCTTAAGCCATTCAGAGGTGGACTTGCTGGTGTGTTTTGGATCATTGTCCTGGTGCAGAACCCAAGTGCGCTTCAGCTTGAGGTCACAAACAGATGGCCGGACAGTCTCCTTCAGGATTTTTTGGTAGACAGCAGAATTCATGGTTCCATTTGCTTCCAGGTTGTGAAGCAGCAAAACGGCCCCAGACCATCACACTACCACCACCATATTTTACTGTTGGTATGATATTCCTTTTCTGAAATGCTGTGTTACTTTTACGCCAGATGTAATGGGACACACATCTTCCAAAAAGTTCAACTTTTGTCTCATCAGTCCACAGAGTATTTTCCCAAAAGTCTTGAGGGATCATCAAGATGTTTTCTGGCAAAAATGACATGAGCCTTTTGTTCTTTTTGTTCAGCAGTGGTTTTCATCTTGGAACTCTGCCTTGCAGGCCATTTTTGCCCAGTCTCTTTCTTATGGTGGAGTCATGAACACTGACCTTAACTGAGGCAAGTGAGGTCTGCAGTTCTTTTGATGTTGTTGAGGGTCTTTTGTTACCTCTTGGATGAGTCATCGCTGCGCTCTTGGGGTAATTTTTGTTGGCCGGCCACTCCTGGGAAGGTTCACCACTGTTTCATATTTTCACCATTTGTGGATAATGGCTCTCACTGTGGTTCACTGGAGTCCCAAAGCTTTAGAAATATAACCTTAAAACCTTTTCAAGACTGATAGATCTCAGTTACTTTGTTTCTCATTTCTTCCTGAATTTCTTTGTATCACAACATGACGTCTAGCTTTTGAGTATCTTTTGGTCTACTTCACTTTGTCAGGCAGGTTCTATTTAAGTGATGTCTTGATTGAGAACAGGTGTGGCAGTAATCAGGCCTGGGTGTGACTCGAGAAACTGAACTCAGCTTTCCAAAGATGTGATAAACCACAGTTAATTTACGTTTTAACCGGGGGGGGGGGGGGGGGTCACCTTTTCACACAGGGCCATGTAGGTTTAGATTTTTTTTTACCGTTAATAATAAACACCTTCATTTAAAAACTGCATTTTGTGTTTACTTGTGTTATCTTTGTCTAATATTTAAATTTGTTTGATGATCTGAAACATTTAAGTGTGACAAACATACAAAAAAATGAGAAATCAGGAAGGGGCAAACACTTTTTCACACCACAGTAACTCATAGGTAAAATGCCACCTACTCTACTACTACTACCGTAAAATCACATAGGTGCCAATATCTCATGACTTTTGATATTGACCTTGAGCACACCCGGAATGCGGACCCCCCTGAGAATCATTGTGACCATCTGGGCAGTTGCCTAGGAGGGTTGCAATTCTCTTGAAATCACATGTCTACAGTGCTGTTAAAAAGTATTTGACCCCTTCCTGATTTCTTATATTTTTGCATATTTTAATACACTTAAATGTTTCATATCATTAATATGAGACAAAGATAACCCGAATAAATACAAGACACGATTTTTAAATGACAACTTTATTTATTATGGGGGAAAAAAGCTTTCCAAACCTACCTGGACCTATGTGTAAAAGTAATTGCCCACCCTTATTACATCATGAATTAAATGTGATTAACCACATTTTTGGAAAGCTGAGTTTAGTTTCAGTAGCCACACCCAGGCCTGATTACTGTCAGACCTGTTGAATCAAGAAATCACTTAAATAGAATCTGAATGAAGTAGGCTAAAATTCCTCAAAAAGTGATACATCATGCCGCGATCTAAAGAAATTCAAAAACGGATGAGAAACAAAAACTCAGAACATTAGATTAGATTAGATTAGATTCAACTTTATTGTCACTACACATGTATGAATACAAGGTAACGAAACACAGTTTAGCATCCAATCAGAAGTGCAAAGGACAGCAGTGCAGTATATACGGTAATTAACAGTATGTGCAATTTAAGCAAATATATGTAAATATATGCAGCAGTGCAGAAAGTTAAGAGTGCTGTTATGTGCAAATAATGTACAATAAGTTAGATGGGCAGTTATGTACAGGTGAGGATGGTAAGGGATGATGGTAAGAGAGTCAGCGGGGAATTAAGTTCAATAACGTTACAGCTGTTGGAAAGAAACTGTTCCTAAACCTGCTGGTTCTAGTCCGAAGGCTTCTGAAACACCTTCTGGAGGGGAGAAGCTGGAACAGTCCATGAGCAGGATGGTTGGAGTCCCTAAGAATGCTGCGTGCCCGGCGCAGACATCTTTTCCTGCAGACGTCCTCTATAACTGGACATCTAAAGAACTGCAGGCTGTCATATGTGCTTCTACAAGGCAGAGAGGACAAACACGTGTGCTGGATGGTGCTGTGCATTTTATTTACAAAAAGAACATAAAGGTCCAAAATGGTGCAGCACATACAAAAAATGCAAAACAAGAGAAACTTACAGACTGAAGCGCTCCTGAACCGGCTTGGCTCAGGAGGACATGAGGAGGTGATTAGACTAATGATCATGCAGAGGAAAACCAGTCTTGACATTCAGTCGAGCAGGACTGAACAGTAGAAAGGCAGTGCATAAATACACACAGGTCAATGAGACCAAACGCGAACAGGCGGCGCAAACCCATATAAAGTGAATGGAAAGATGCCAGTTTGCGTGAATTTGCGCAGTCACACATTCGCGTCTGCGTGTTAGCTAGCTGCTAGCTTTGAGATTCTGCTCTCACCGGAGTAAAAGTATCACCATTGCAGATTAAACTAGTTTGAAAATGAAACTCACTCACTGGGAGACAGGAGGACTGGAAACTCTTCAGCTGAATCGGGATTTTGGAGTTATTTACCCACGGTTTCTGGCCACAGACGTCCTAGCAAGCTAGCAACGTAGCAATGTAAACACCCATCATCTGTGAAGTTTTGGAGGCTTGAGACAACATTTTCAGGTGAGCCCCCAGTCGGATAATGTAAACCTAAACATAACGTTATTTTGGGAAGTTCCACAGCAGATTGAGCACAGCTGCAGAAGTTTTAAAGACAACTTTGCCTGTCTGCATTTCACTCTTCATGTCTGTTCACGTGTTTATATTGAGTTATAATGTAATCATAACACACGAAAAATTCACCTGTTCACGTTTGGTGTGAACGCACCTTAACAGTCAAAATATAATCACCCATCATTTTATGGTGATTCATTAATAGTTTTTTTTAAATTCCATCCACATTCACATTTTAATTGCAGACTTAGTGTTGGAGTCTATAGCATTATTTTATTTTTTTAGATGAATGAATGAATGAATGAATCAACAAACAGGGGAAAAGGGTATGCAGAAGTAACTACATAAGAATATAAAATAAAAATAAATACTGAAACGTATGCCCAAGGGGGATGTGTTCACTTCAGAAGCAGGCCCAGAACAGCAGGAAGCCTCCACAAACACTGATCTTTATATGAGCATCACCTGACGCTGATGTCAGCTGATCTATGCCGAGTATTTCTCTGATTTTTCAAAACGTCTGTAAAAGTTGGTCCAAACGCTATAGAGTTAACCCACCTTTAACTTAGGCTGACTTAGGTAAACTGCATAACTTAAGTCAGTGCTCAGGAACTTTTACAAAATGTGCACAACTTTCACCAACGTGTATTTCCAAACATCGGTAAATTTTCAGCTGAAAATTTTCAAAGAACACAACTTTCGCCAGTGTTTGCCAACAAACACCAGCAATCATTAGATTTTGCCAGCAGAGCCAGACGTTTGCCAGAACGTCAGTATAAGTCGGTCCAAAGGTTGTAGTGTGAATCCACCTTTACATCTGGTCTAAAACTAACACAGCATTTCATAAAAAGAACATCATACCATCAGTCAAACATGGTGGTGGTAGTGTGATGGTCTGAGGCTGCTTTGCTGCTTCAGGATCTGGACGACTTGCCATAATTGATGGAACAATAAATTTTGCACTCTACCAGAAAATCCTGATGGAGAATGCCCAGCTATCAGTTCGTGACCTCAAGCTCAAACCCTCAAATGTGACTGAATTAATACAATTCTCCAAAGAAGGGCAGGCCAACATTCCTTAACAGCGATGTAAAAGACTTATTGCCAGTTATCACAAATGCTTGATTGCGGTTGTTGCCGCCTGTTGGCCCTATGTAAAAAAATACTTAAAAAAAACCTTTTTTTGTATAGGGCCAGGTAGGCTTGGATAGCTTTTTTCCCTTAATAAATGAAATTATCATTATGCCCCGGTGAAACGGATGCTTACAGTAATCGGTTAGTATGTCTATTTTTTGGCTGTGTGTATGTGTCTGCCTGTCTGTCTCTCTGTTTCAGCTCGCCCGGTCAAAATTAAGTGGAATTAAAGGCTTGTATCATTGTATCACCATATTTTTCTTGACTTTTAGTTTGCCAGAATTTCAAAATAACGCTTTGTTTTTGAAATAAACACAAATTTAGCTCACCATTTCTGTCAATGCTGCAGCGAGAAAAAAAAAAAGGTATTGTAATAACTATCCCGGGCCACTAGAGGTCAGAGTGCCACTATTTTACAGCCGCCCATGCTGCCATGGCACAAGCACCGAGGCACAGCACCTTGGTGTTTTCATTTAAAAATTGCATTTTGTATTTACTAGGGTTATCTTTGTCTAATATTAGCATGATGATTTGAATCATTTAAATATGATAAATATGCAAAAATATAAGAAATCAGGAAGAGGACGAATACTTTTTCACAGTACTGTATATCTTATAATCTTTGATCTTGACCATGGCCTTATGTACTGCTTCTGGATAGGTCTGCAGCCCCTGTCCATACTTCATGTCCCTTTCTGACGCATTTATCATGTTTGGTGTGTATCCCCTCTGTGTCTGTCAGCCTCACACGTCCGGTCAGCTGTTTTCCTCATGTGTCAGCCATTTTTCATGATTGCTGTCCTCAACAACAGTGACCTGTGTGAAGTTTGCATGTTTTCCCTGTGTCTGCATGGGTTTACTCCGGCATTTCTCTGGTTTCCTCCCACATGCCAAAAAAAACATGCAAGTTCGGTTAATTGGCATCAAACTGGGGATTCTAAATTGTCGTTAGGTATGACTGTGAGAGTGAATGGTTGTCTGTCTCTCTGTTGGCCCTGCGATGGACTGGCGATCTGTCCAGGGTGTACCCTGCCTCTCGACCAAAGATGGTAGGATAGGCTCCAGCCCCCCCGCGACCCGAAAAGGATTAAGCGGAAGAAGATGGATGGATGGATCCCTCTGTCTATATATGTACCTTTTCAGTCTGTGTTCTTTGCTGCGACGTTATGTTAACTCCATGCATTTCCACCACGCTATTTGGAATTATTGTTTGTCTCCCCATGTGCTGGATTATTATTATTTTATGTCACTCCTGCCTTTGTGCAGCGTTTATTTTCTGTTTGTTAATAAATCATGGTTTACCAGATTCATCTGGTGAGCAGGTGCTCTCCTTCGCTCCGTAGGGGCCAACATGACACCTTGAGTACAAGCTGGATGCCTAAGAGAAGGGATGGATGGATGGACAGATGGAAGATGGACAATAGATGCAGAACCATGGCATTGGCTCATTTTACCTATGCAGGAATAATCTGGAAATGATGCATTTCAGCATTTAATCAGTTCACTTTCATGTAATATATAGATGTGGTAAAAGGAACAGTACCATATGAAATGAGCAGAAAACTGTTCTCATGTATAATCCTGCAATCTTTATTCTGGCCACATCTCTGGGGAAATGGAAGCCATTTTTGCTGCGTGGGATGTTTTAAGGTGGATTTTTCCTCATGAATTCTTCCATCATTGTGAGGTCAGCCAGAGTCAAAGGAATATGATTTACTTTAAGCCTTCAAAACCATGGTTTGATGGCCTGCTTATTACATTGGGAGATTCTCTCTGCATGTACCAATCGCTGTTGTTCCAGTCCACCTCAGAAGTTAGACCTTTACTGTGCCTCCACTCTCTGCAGATCTCCAGAAACTAAAATTGATGCGAGCATGTTTGGGTTTGGAGCCAGAGGAGAGAAAATGTCAATACATGCCCCATCATACAGTATGGATTCCAGCCTGTGGAGACAGGATAGCTGGGCTACCTTTGGTGAACTGAAAAGGAAGGTGGGTTAAGCTGAGGAGTATTTGACAAGAAAGGGAGCTACAGTTACTCTAGGGACTGGTAAATGTTGCTGCATTAAAAATAAAATGTAGAGACGGGATATATTTAACACCATTTGATTTCGTTTTCTCCATACAAAGAGATCTATTATCACTGATACTAAACAGTAATCCAGCCAACCTCAACTGTGAATAAAACTGCACAGAGATGCAAACTTTGACCCTTTAAATAAAAGTAAAACAACCGAGTATAAGAATGAACGGACCTTCTAACTTTAGCAATAAGCAAGTCTTTTTACTTTTAATCATACAACTTATCACTTGTATTTACAAGGTTAGGTTTTCGCTCATATATTTATTCTTTTCCTTTTTAGTATCACGGTGTGCTTAAGGAGTCCTAACTGCCTAACTCTGTGTGTGTGTGTGTGTGTGTGTGTGTGTGTTATTAGCATCCATTAGTATTAGGATTGAGTTACTGCGTTAGTGTGTCGTGACCTTATTAGAATTGTTGTTTCTGTACCTATTTCCTTGGCATTCGTTCGGAGGGCAAAGTAAGAATTTCATTGCCAGCCATATTAGAGACTTCATTCAAACAAGACACAAATTTAGTAAATTTGTCACCCCTTCTGAAGCTTAAGTATGAGCTGAATTCAATTCTAACACAAAAAGTTGAATTTTCCCTATTTCATCTTAGGCACAAACAATTTGAGGAGGGGGATAAAGCTGGCAAAATGCTGGCTAGATATATTAAAATGAAAGAAGCTCAGTGTACTATATCTGCTATTAGGACACAGGATGGTACTCTGGTGTCAGACTTAAATGAAATTAATGGTGCTTTCAGAGAATTTTACACCTCGCTTTATTCTTCTGAAATGGAGGCTGGATCTCAAGAGATCTATGCATTTTTATCATCTTTATCTTTGCCCTCCCTAACGAAGGAACAAATAGACTTACTTGACGCCCCAATTACTAAAGAGGAAATTGTGAAAGTGATTAAGAGCTTCCCGACTGGAGAGGCACCGGGCCCTGACGGATTCACTGCAGAATTTTACAAGGCCTGTGTTGATGAGCTTTCTCCTTTACTTTTAGAAATGTTTGCGGAATCTTTTGAACAAGGCTGTTTGCCCCCTTCTTTAACAGAGGCTTTCATTTTGCTTATTTTAAAAAGCAATAAAGATCCGTTAGAATGTAAGAATTATAGACCAATTAGTCTTATAAACTGTGACTGTAAAATTCTCTCCAAAATTTTGGCATTAAGATTAGATAAAGTAATGATATCTCTTATAAATCCTGATCAGGTGGGTTTTATTCGTTCCAGGGGTGCGGCAGACAATATTAGGCGATTTATTGATATCATATGGTTAGTTCAAAATGATCCCTCACTTGCACACCTCTCTCCAGTGGCAGCCCTCTCCCTGGATGCTGAAAAAGCATTTGACAGGGTTGAGTGGCAGTATCTCTTTGCAACTCTAGAGACTTTTGGTTTTGGTTCAAAGTTCCTTTCTTGGATTAAATTACTATATAATGAACCTAGAGCTTCAGTGATATCAAATCGAGTTACATCACAGTCTTTTAGACTTTATAGGGGTACGCGCCAGGGCTCCCCTTTAAGTCCCTTGCTTTTTGCTTTGGCATTAGAACCATTAGCTGTTGCTATCCGCAAAGACGGCAATTTTCCAGGTATTCAGGTCCATGGCAGTACCCATAAGATAATGTTGTATGCTGATGATGCATTGGTACTGATTACACAACCTCAAAAATCAATTCCAGCTCTCCTTAAAATTATTAACCAATTTTCACGTTTGTCTGGTTATAGAGTTAACTGGATAAAATCAGAAATTCTCCCTCTAACATCTTATTGCCCTAAAACACTGTTTACATTTGGTCAAAATATAGGCTTTTCTTGGCCAAAATTAGGAATTAAATATCTTGGCATCCTGTTTCCTCACACTTTATCAGATCTGATTCAGATTAATTTTGAGCCCTTGCTTGAAAAATTTAAAGTAGACATAGAAAGGTGGTCACCTCTTTTTTTGTCTCTCTGGGGCAAGGTCAATGTTATTAAGATGATTTGTGCACCCCGATTTAATTACCTTCTGCAATCTCTTCCTCTTAGGATCCCAGTTGGTTATTTTCGACAATTTGATAGGTTGTGCAATAAGTTTTTATGGAATGGTAAGCGCCCTAGATTAAAGTTGAAAAGATTGCAGAAGTCTATAGATTCAGGAGGTTTGGGGGTCCCAAATTTGGTTTTATATCATTACGCTTTTAGTCTTAGACATTTGATTCATTGGGCTCTCCCCCCTGAGAGAGCTCCCCCTTGGTTTTATTTGGAGAGTTATTTGAGCAGCCCTCTTCCCCTAGTACATCTAATCACAATTAAACTGTCTCCTGAATTTCAGTCGCATCCTATTATATCCTTTTTACAATACGTTTGGAAGAGAGTTGCTTCTATACTAGAGTTTAGCTCTCATCTTCATTCTATGGCTTCTATTTGGCTTAACCCAAGTCTCCATATTGGAAAATCCCCATTTATGTGGAAAATCTGGGTGAAAAAGGACATCTTGATGTTAAAAGATCTATATGAAGGGGGAGCTCTCAAATCATTTGATGTTCTACGGGCACAGTATGGACTACCACAGAATCAGTTTTGGAAATATTTACAACTTCGACATCTGCTGTGTCAAGTCTTTGGATCTACAACTACCCCTCCTCCTGATGTAGATTGGCTCATCCAGGCTTTGAGTTCCTGTGGCAAAAGATCTAAGGCCTCAAATTTCTATTTAATGCTCCTTAAGAGCTCAAATAAAGATTCTACATTCCTTAAACACGTATGGGAAAAAGATCTGAATTCACAATTTACTGATGTTGAATGGGCAAATATTTTAAAGAATGGGAAGAAAGTGTCTAGGGAATTGAAAACCAGACTTGTTCAATTTAAAATTTTGAATCGATTTTACTGGACACCTCGTAAAATGTTGAGAGCGAATCTCATTCACTCTTCAAGCTGCTGGAGATGTCTACAGGGGGAGGGGACATTAATCCATATGATTTGGAGTTGTTCGGTAATACAGGACTTTTGGTTGCAGATCCATAGACATATTATGACAATTGTTAAGCAAGAAGTACCATTTACTCAGAGACTTTTTGTCCTTGGGGATCCATCAATGATTCAGGACCCAATCTCTGATGCCGAGTGGATTCAGACTGCTTTGATGCTGGGCCGAAAGTTGATCACTTTTTACTGGAAATCTTCCTCTGCCCCACCCGTAGCTCAATGGCTCAGGGAGTTGGGCAAGCTTGCTGCACTAGAACGCCTTTCATATAAACTTCTGGACAGGATGGACAGCTTCTATAATAAGTGGGGATCCTATCTTACCTTTATAGGTGTAGTAGATTAAGCTAATCATCTTAAGAGTATTAGGGTGGAAATGGAATGTTTTATCCTCTCACTGGGTATACTTGTTTTTTTGTTTTTTTTTTGTTTGTTTCTGTTTTATTTTCTAAATTGAAAACCCAATAAAATTCAAATTACAAAAAAAAAAAAAAAGAATTTCATTGCTCAGGAAATGTAGCATTTCTTAACTGTGCACATGATAAAAAAGCCTTTGAATCTTGAATCTTTTTTATGCAAAATGTTTGTTTCTGGCAAAGTTTTTAAGGTTCATTTTATAAGTTTTGAACTTTTGTCATATATTTGCAACTTTTTTCAACACACTGATAGTCTAGGCACGGAAACACTTTGGCCTCAGAACTAACACATGCAGCTGTGCTGTGGAGGCAAAAGTCAAGGTCACAGGGTCACCATCTTCGTCTGTTTTTCCAGACTCTAAAAAATGAATGTTGCAGGAATAGTACATGCAACATTTTAGACATATTCCTTTTGTGTCAAAAGGTGACAGGGTCACTGGGGCTCTATATCTCTGAGTGTAATTCTGGTGTCTTGCAAATTTGTTTTTTTCTTGTAAATTGACTTTTTTTTAATTGCAGATTTCTTCCTCAGAATTGGTGAATTGTTTAACAAATTTGTGAGTTCTGCAAAAGAGTTGCACGTTGCTCTTGAGCCACAATTAGCACACCCCTGCTCAGGCAAATCAGGACTTGGATATTTGCTTTCTGAAGTCTTAGCAGTCATATACAAAAGCAATAAATAGCCTCACTGACACAAAACAATGACTATTTGCATTTTACTTCGACTTGGACCTCACGGGATACGTATATTTTCATTCATACCAGTGGAAGTGTGTCATGAAATAATCCGTGAACCTGAACACAGTGACATGTTTAAACTGTAAATTCCTTTAACTCTCCCCTGTTCAAGAAAAAGTATAAAGTGATGACTGAGATCCAACACCGATGCCATGTGTTACACTGGAAACGTGAGGATGCAGACATATGCCGACATTACTGAGGTAAACCATGAATCACTTTCACTCTGTCCTCCTTTAAAAAAAAAAAAAACATTGTCCATTCAAAGGCAACGGTTTACTAGTACATATTAATGGGCTTCTTCAGAGTCCAACTACTAACAGAAATTGGACTTGTTACAGATTTGATGGAAAAGAACATGCTACAAATGACTCATAAAGCACTGCATTTTTTTCCCTGCTGATACTAAGCTGTCTGTGCAGCAACCAGAGATAAAACTGTCACAGTCAAAGTTTCTAGGACAAATCAGGCAAGGATTGACCTATCTTTGGAGGTGAATGTTAATCCCCAGCTGCAGTTCATGAAGGTAACATTGCACAATGCAAATGTGTAGTCATATGAGTGTATTTTCATTTTCAACCATGCTATAAGAAACACATCTCCAAATTAAAGCTTACATGACTATGAATTGATGAAACATTTTGTTTTTTAACAGATAGTGGCGTGCAGTTTTAAGGTTTTAATTTAATTTGGTGTGCCAGATGGGCCATCATGTGATAGAACAATGAGAAGAATGCATGAAGAACACAATTTGTCCACAAATTAAAATATAATCTGCAGTTAAGCTTTCTAACCTTTGCCTGCATTGGGGGGTGGGGGGTGGGAGAGCATACAAATAAATCAAAACATAGCATTAGCCCCTCATTAGCATACACTCCAGTGTAAAAAAAAATACACTCCAGTATTTGGATGTTTTTGTCCATTTTTCACTTGTTTAAATTTGACCCCCCCCCCCCCACACACACACACTTCAATTTCTTGTGTGATGAAGTTCTTATGTAAGGCTGCTCAAATCAAAGCTAAAAAAATCTTCTCCTGGCATTAATTGAGCCACTCTTTACCAATAAAAAATACTTTAAATTTTATCATAAAGGGTTGCTTTCTGCTTTAAAATCACTTAACATAGAGTGCCTGTAATCAGTGTAGTCAATAACCTCCACTCACAAGTTCCTTTGGTTCATGCAGCTTAAAACAGCAGCTGTCTACAATGGTGAAGCGGGCTGTGGTAAGAAGGAGGGAAACCCAAAGTTTACTATGTAAACCTATTTTGAACATAATGAGGATGCTGTTTCAGTGGTTCAAATGGTCTCCCAAGAGAAAACAGCAAGTATTATGACCGCTGTGACAAAAGCAACCCCTAGTGGTGGTGAAAATAACTACATGAAGTGAGATGACAATGATTTCCACTGACTCCGGATGTGGTCTGTTATGGCTTCGATTCAGTCTCCGTAGAACATAGTTCCATTCATAGCTCATTTGTGGTCAATGTTCTACTCCCCACCTAGTCCAGATCATTGCAGAATGATTGCAGCTTGTTGGATTTGTAAAACTAAAAAAACGCAATGAATCTATTTTGACAGATGCCAGATCCAGTCTGCAAGGAAATGCCGTGGTATCTACTGTATTTAATAACTGTTTATTCATTAAAAAACTATTTAAGGATCACCCTACTGTGTCAGAGAAGATAAAAACTTGGACATAACATACAAGCACTTAACAGAAGTGCTGCTACATTGATGGGCTACTTACACATTATTAGAGCACACGAATCCAGGTGAGAACTGGTACATCATGCTTCCTTGTTGTTATCACATGCTCGCAATTGGTCCTCCTCTGTCTGTCTTGGCCTCTCTTGAGCTCTCATGTTGTTTTATATAATTCTCATGTGATCTTATCATACCAGCCTGTTCTGATCTGTGCCAAATTAAAACACAAACACAACCGGTAGGGAGGAACGCAAGACTTTAACCGGATTACATCCACAATGGACTGCAACTGTAATTAGTGTAAATTAGGGATTAGAAGTGTAATGTAGTTAAAGTAGACCCTAATCATTATTTTAATGTTAACCACCAATAAATTTTTATATAATGTGTAAAGTAAGACAAATGTGAATCTAGAAGTGAAACACATCACAGAAGTAAACAGCCAGCAGTGAAGTAAAAGGAACATGGGCACACAAACAAGGGCCGTTTGCATGGAAGAGCACTTTTTAATACCTTCAGCTACAATGTACTGTTCTCCATATGAGGATTTGAATACTTTTGAAAAGGTGAAATGCAGTGAAACATGGTGGAGTCACTGTATTTGAAACGTTCCACCGGGTTGCATTGGGAAGGTTGGAATAAATTACTTCCATGGATGTAGAGCTTGTCAAATGTAATGTCATCATTTTCAGCTGCTCCTTCTTCTCTGCTACACATTGCATGTGTCTGCTCTGCTGCTCCAGTTTGTTTTTAACTGTGACACATACAGAGTTCACGAACATTAAAGTGTTTGGTGAAACAGCAACAGTGAAGTGCAGGAAGACAGTAGTAGACTTGTACTTTTAGTTTAAATTTGACAGCATACATAAGCAACATTATTAAGCCTTATTATAAGCCTTATACCTGACTACCCCACTTCCTATCAACACAGTTTGAGGCTACTCATCCTCTGGATATGATCAACAAATCAGTAACTTAAAACTACTGTAATTTTTAGTGGAAGTGACCTTATAATGTAATAAAGTAATGTTACCCAACACTGCTACTAACTTTGATAAAGGTTATAACACACTACACATGGGATACTAACTGAGTGCTCCATGGGCCTTTACTATTTGTTTTGCCTGTTTTATAACGCCAATTCCAGTAAAGTTGGGATGTTGTGGTAAAATGTGGTAAAAACAAGATAAAACAATTTAGAAATCCTTTTGAACTTTTATTCAATTTAATACACTACAAAGACAAGACATTGGATGTTCAAACTGATAAACTTCATTGTTTTGTTGATAATATTCACTCATTTTGAAGTTGAGGAATGCTCAAAAACACCTTTTTGGAACATTCCACAGGTGAACAGGTTAACTGGAAACAGGTGTGTCATGACTGGGTATAAAAGGAGCATCCCCAAAAGGCTCAGTGGTTGGGTTCAGTTGTTCACAAGCAAGCATGGGGTGAGGTTCACCACTTTGTGAACAACGTTTCTCAATGTAAAGACGTGGACAAAATTGTTGGTACCCCTCTGTTAATGAAAGAAAAACCCACAATGGTCACAGAAATAACTTGAATCTGACAAAAGTGGTAATAAATAAAAATTCTATGAAAATTAATCAATGAAAATCAGACAATGCTTTTGAAGCAACAGAATTTTTTTTCAACAGAATTACTTTAAAAAACAAACTCATGAAACAGGCCTGGACAAAAATGATGGTACCCCTAGAAAAGATTGAAAATAATGTGACCATAGGGACATGTTCAACCAAGATGTGTCCTCTAATTAACATCACAGGTGTCTACAAACTTGTAATCAGTCAGTCGGCCTATTCAAAGGGTGACAAGTAGTCACTGTGCTGTTTGGTGACATGGTGTGTACCACACTAAACATGGACCAGAGGAAGCAAAGGAGAGAGTTGTCTCAGGAGATTAGAAAGAAAATTATAGACAAGCATGTTAAAGGTTAAGGCTATAAGACCATCTCCAAACAGCTTGATGTTCCTGTGACTACAGTTGCACATATTATTCAGAAATTTAAGATCCACGGGACTGTAGCCATCCTCCCTGGACGTGGCCGCAGGAGGAGACGGCTAATATGAATGGTAAAAAAAGAGCCCAGAACAGCCTCTAACCACATTCATGGTGAACTCCAAGGTCAAGGTACATCAGTGTCAGATCGTACCATCCGTCGTTGTTTGAGCCAAAGTGGACTTCATTGGAGACGACCAAGGAGGACACCACTGTTGAAAACAAATCATAAAAAAGCCAGACTGGAATTTGCCAAACTGCATGTTGACAAGCCACAAAGCTTCTGGGAGAATGTTCTATGGACAGACGAGAAAAAACTGGAACTTTTTGGCAAGGCACATCAGCTGTATGTTCACAGACGCAAAAATGAAGCATACCAAGAAAAGAACACTGTCCCTACTGTGAAACATGGAGGAGGTTCTGTTATGTTCTGGGGCTGCTTTGCTTCATCTGGCACAGGGTGTCTTGAATCTGTGCAGGGTACAATGGAATCTCAAGACTATCAAGGTATTCTAGAAAGAAATGTGCTGCGCAGTGTCAGACAGCTTGGTCTCAGTTGCAGGTCATGGGTCTTGCAACAGGATAATGACCCAAAACACACAGCTAAAAAAACCCAAGAATGGCTAAAAGAAAAACACTGGACTATTCTAAAGTGGCCTTCTATGAGCCCTGATCTAAATCCTATTGAACATCTGTGGAAGGAGCTGAAACATGCCGTCTGGAGAAGGCACCCTTCAAACCTGAGACAACTGGAGCAGTTTGCTCATGATGAGTGGGCCAAAATACCTGCTGAGAGGTGCAGAAGTCTCACTGACAGTTACAGAAATCGTTTGATTGCAGTGATTGCCTCAAAAGGTTGTGCAACAAAATATTAAGTTAAGGGTACCATCATTTTTGTCCAGGCCTGTTTCATGAGTTTGATTTTTAAAATAATTCTGTTGAACCACAATTCAAAAGCATTGTCTGATTTTCATTGGCTAATTTTCATAGAATTTTTATTTATTACCGCTTTTGTCAGATTCAAGTTATTTCTGTGACCATTGTGGGTTTTTCTTTCATTAACATAGGGGTACCAACAATTTTGTCCACGGCTGTACATTTAAGATAAGATAAGATAAGATAAGCCTTTATTAGTCCCACAACGGGGAAATTCCAGGATTGCAACAGCACAGGGATAGCAACACTCAGAGCAACAATCAGAAGGCAAGAAAAAAAAAAAAAAAAATTTGCAGGGAATTTAAGGATTTCATCATCTACAGTCCATAATATCAAAAGATTCAGAGAATCTGGACAAATTTCTGCACACAAGCAACAAGACTGAAAACCAGCACTGAATGCCTGTGACCTTCGATTCCTCAGGCAGCACTGCTCTAAAAATCGACACCATTTCATAAAAGATATGTCACGTGGGCTCAGGAACACGTTGGAAAATTATTGTTAGTTATTGTGGCTCACATATTTTGACTGCATATGTATAAGCACAGGAGTGAGATGCTTAGGACTGCATGTGTTTTGTGACCTCACGTCTTTGAAGGAACAATACGTCTGGACCTCCTGAGGATAACAGCAGGAGGTGGAGGTGCCGTGATGAGGACTCTGAGAGGACTTCCTGACCTCCTGGGGTCAGACGGACGACGAAGGGACTCGGGGGGAGAATTATTGTCAATGGGGGGTTTGGCAACAATGTGATTCTGTTCTTTGATGTCCCAGGTATAAAAGTGGGGGTTTGGGGGAGTTCGCTCTCTTTTTCTGTTTGGAGAATGCTGGAGATGTGAGACCTTCAATAAATCTGAATTGAGAAATAAATTCAGCCTCATTATTTCACGCTCTCCACACTGGTGACCTAAGACGTGCGATGTCCAGAAGCAATTCCCCCGAACCAGACTCGTCAGGGACCGCCCGAGCAAGCGCGGTCTCGATCAAGCTACCAGAGTTCTGGCAGGACAACCCGGACTCGTGGTTCCTCCTGGCCGAAGCCCAGTTCGCACTCGGGGGAATAACAGCGGATGAAACCAAATTCTACCACGTCATAGCCAAGCTCGACAACCGCACAGCCCGATACGTGCGGAGCCTGGTGCAGCAACCGCCCGCTGGCGACAAATACAGCGGGCTGAAAGCTGCCCTCATCCAGTGTTTCACGCCCTCAGCCGAGGCGAGGGCTAGGAGGCTCCTAGCCCTACACGACTTGGAAGGACGCAGGCCTGTCGACCTGATGGAAGACATGCTCCAGCTGAGAGGCACAGACAACGATGATTTCCTCTTCACACACATCTTCCTGAGAACCCTTCCACCACAGACGAGGGCGACCCTGGCAGGCACGCATTTCGTGACCCAGCGGGACTTCTGAGCGCTGGCCCGAGAAGCGCAGTGGATCCTCGACTCCTGCGAGGAGCAGGCAGCCACTGCAGCAGCGGCAGACCTCGGCGCGGCGGCCGGGAGCAGCGGTGGGCCAGAGGCGGCGGAATCGGTCCCACCCACAATGGCAGCAGCGAGGTCCCGACGCAGCGGAGGAGATGACCTCGGTGCTTCGCAGAGAGGGCGCACAAGTGTGTACCGCCGTGCCAGTTCAAGAGCTCGGGAAACGCCAGGACCAGGAGTCGTTAGCAGCATCGGCCCTCGGCGAGCGAAATAAGCTGCTCTACCTCACGGATGCGCGCTCTGGGCGGCACTTCCTCGTGGACACGGGCGCCCAAGTGAGTTTCATTACCCCAACCTACGCTGACCGGCTGGCAGGTCCCCGTGGTGACGGGGCGACGGTGGCGAACGGCTTGAGCATTAAGACCTTCGGTGAAAGGACTCTGCTTCTGTCCTTGCATGGCCGCACATATGAATGGACTTTTATTATAGCGGCGGTGAGTTTCAACATGTTAGGCGCTGATTTTCTGTGCTCACAGGGGTTGTTAGTTGATCTTGCCAATAGGCGCCTGGTTAATGCACTCTCTTTTTATTCCATTCCGTGTGCAGCTCGAGTGTCCCCGCCACCAGCACAGACCAACGTCGCCACAGCAGGCGGTAAGTTTCACACACTCCTCACCCAGTTTCCAGCACTCACAGTTCCCACTTTTTCGGCAACAGTTGCGAAACACAGGGTGGAGCACTTTATCATCACAACTGGCCCCCCCGTCTTCGCGAAAGCTCGGCGCTTGGATGCAGCTAAACTGTCCATAGCGCGCGAGGAGTTCACCAACCTGGAAAGGCTGGGCATCATCTGCCGTTCAAACAGCCCATGGGCCTCCCCACTGCATATGGTCCCTAAAGCTGACGGCTCGTGGAGACCTTGCGGTGATTTCCGCAGGTTAAACAGTGCCACAGCGCACGACCGCTACCCAATCCCACACATTCAGGATTTTTCGGTGCATCTGGCAGGGGCGTGCATTTTTTCTAAAATAGACTTGGTCCGCGGGTATCATTAAGTCCCAGTGCGCGCCGAGGATATTCCCAAAACAGCGGTGATAACCCCGTTCGGACTTTTTGAGTTTTTACGCATGCCGTTTGGCCTCAAAGGCGCCATGCAAACCTTCCAACACATGATGGATGCCGTGTTATGCGATCTCCCTTTTGTGTTCGTCTACCTGGACGACATTTTGGTCGCCAGCACATCCGAAGAGGAACGCGAAAAGCACCTCACAGCAGTTTTTCGGAGGTTGGGAGAGCACGGGTTAATAATCAGTCCAGCTAAGTGCCAGTTCGGGGTGGCGCAGATCGATTTTTTGAGGCACCGTGTCTCCCCAGAAGGGGCGGTTCTGCTACCGGACAAAATGCGCGCAGTGGCAGATTTTCCCCGGCCTCAAACGGTCAAAGCATTACAGGAGTTTTTAGGAATGGTGAATTTTTATAACCGTTTCCTTCCCCATGCAGCGCAGCTCATGCAGCCACTATATGCCGCGCTTAAAAAGCAAAAACCCTCCAATGCAATCGAATGGTCCCCGGAGCGGGAGCGCGCATTCGCGGAGGTAAAAAAAGCCCTGGCAGACGCTGCGTTGTTGGCTCACCCAGACCCAACGGCCCGCATAGTGCTCACCACTGACGCATCAGATTTGGCCATAGGGGCGGTTGTGGAGCAGCACGTTGCCAGGGTTTGGCAGCCGCTGGCCTTTTTCAGCAGATCCTTGCGCGAAGCCGAGCGAAAATACAGCGCATTTGACAGGGAGCTGTTAGCGCTCCACTTAGCCATTCGCCACTTCCAATTCTAGCTAGAAGGTCGGCATTTCACCGCGTTTGTCAACCACAAGCCGCTTACTTTTGCGATGGCCAAAATTTCGGAGCCTTGGTCGGGCCGCAATTTCGGAATTTACTACTGATATTCAACACGTAGCGGGTAAACTCAACGTAGTAGCAGACTGCCTCTCTCGTGCGGTAACAGCACCAGTCCGCGCAGAGGTAGATTATACTACCGCAGCCGCAGAGCAGAATAACAGCGCGGAAGCGCACGCGGCTCCAGTTCACGTGGGGATAGATTATGCGGCCATGGCAGCGGATCAGGGTAGAGATGCGGACGTGTGCGCGCTCCAGTCTGGACCAACAGGGTTAAGGCTGGAGAGCAGGAGCTTACAAAATGGTATGCCCCCCCTAATCTGCGATGTCTCTACCGGGCGACCACGCCTGGTGGTGCCGGCTGCTTGGCGCCGCCGTGTTTTTGACTCGGTTCACAACCTGGCACACCCGGGGGTGCGCGTGTCTGTGAAAATGGTAGCAGAAAAGTTTGTTTGGCCGAGCCTGCGCAAGCACGTGAAAGAGTGGGCAAGAGCCTGTATGGCTTGCCAGCGGGCCAAAATTCACAAGCACACAAAAGCCCCCTTAGAGCCGTTTCACATCCCAGCCAAGAGATTTGATCATGTACATGTCGACCTCGTGGGCCCCCTACAGTCATCGCAGGGGTTCACACATCTTTTGACAATGGTGGACCGAACCATGCGTTGGCCGGAAGTGGTCCCACTGGCATTGACCACGGCTGAAGAAGTGGCCTGCGCATTTTTGATGGCTTGGATAGCGCGTTTCGGGGTTCCGTCGGATATTATGTCCGACAGGGGACCTCAATTTGTGTCTGAGCTTTGGTCAGCGATGGCCAACAGCTTGGGTGCGACAATTCACCGCACTACCGCTTACCACCCCCAGGCTAATGGTTTATGCGAGCGTTTTCATAGATCATTGAAGGCAGCCCTCAGAGCGTCGCTTACGGATGGAAATTGGGTAAACAGACTACCATGGGTTTTATTGGAGTTGCGTTCTGCGCCCAAAGAGGACTTAAAGGCCTCCCCAGCGGAGTTGGTTTTTGCGCAGCCTCTCCGGCTGCCAGGCGAGTTTCTGCCAGATCATCTGGCGCCGGGGCGTCCCCCGGCTCAGTGGTCACTGATCAGCACGGGAACAGACATGCTTCCAGGCCCTGTTCATCACACTTTTCCGCGTGTTTTTGTTCCCAAAGCTTTAAAAAATGCCGAATTTGTTTTTGTCAGGCACGAGGCTATGCGCCCACCCTATGATGGCCCATATAGGGTGCTGGAAACAGGTGATAAGCATTTTGTGCTAGATTTGGGGGACAGAAGGGAAACAGTTAGTATAGACAGACTAAAGCCTGCTTTTGTGATGAATGACGAGTCTGTACGGGTGGCGAGGGCTCCTCGACGTGGCAGACCCCCCAGGAAGCATGTCCTGGAGCCCCCGCAGGGATCAAATAACGATTCTCATCTTCAGTTAGCAGATTCACTGCAAGACGGCGCCGCAGGGGCTGCGAAGCCCGCTTACAGCAAGTTTGGAAGACGTTTGAAGCCCAGACGGCGTACGGACTAATGTGTGGTTTTATCATGTTGTGAGGACTATGCTGTATTGTTTCACTCTTCGACGTTTTGGGGGTGGGGGGTTATGTGGCTCACATATTTTGACTGCATATGTATAAGCACAGGAGTGAGATGCTTAGGACTGCATGTGTTTTGTGACCTCACGTCTTTGAAGGAACAATACGTCTGGACCTCCTGAGGATAACAGCAGGAGGTGGAGGTGCCGTGATGAGGACTCTGAGAGGACTTCCTGACCTCCTGGGGTCAGACGGACGACGAAGGGACTCGGGGGGAGAATTATTGTCAATGGGGGGTTTGGCAACAATGTGATTCTGTTCTTTGATGTCCCAGGTATAAAAGTGGGGGTTTGGGGGAGTTCGCTCTCTTTTTCTGTTTGGAGAATGCTGGAGATGTGAGACCTTCAATAAATCTGAATTGAGAAATAAATTCAGCCTCCTTATTTCACGCTCTCCACAGTTATCACAGTTCATCTCTACAGCTACAAGTGCAAGTTAAAACTCTACCACACAAAGCAAAAGCCATACAGTGGTGTGAAAAAGTGTTTGCCCCCTTCTTGATTTCTCATTTTTTGTATGTTTGTCACACTTAAATGTTTCAGATCAAGCAAATTTAAATATTAGAAAAAGATAACACAAGTAAACACAAAATGAAGAGTTTGTTTGCAAAAACAGATAAGTCCAATTGTTTTAATAATGAGAAAACAACTTTTCATATGTTGGTTTATATGTGTTAGTATTTCCAATTCAGCTTTTAAGACATGGGCACTTGAAATATGAGTATCTCAGACATAATAAAGCCAAAAATTGAATATCAACTCATTGTTATTTTTTCTTTTTAGCAATTTTTGAATACTTCTTGCCACAAGAAAAGATAAGTCCACAACACAAACTTTTGCAAAAACAGACATGTCCCGAAAACCATGCCAGTTTGTCTGGTGAACGCATCACTGGTTCATCTACTTCATCAAAATTATCCATATTTGACATAAAATGCAACAGAATTGTAAAAAAAAAACAAAAAAAAAACTGGCAGAAAAATCACGCAAAGCGAGCAGACCCAAGTAGAGGTCTCTGCAAAACGTTGCCGCAGCAGATAGAAACATGATTGGCTGGTCTCAGCATCTAGACACGTGATTGGCTGATCCTTGCTTCACCATTGAGTCACATCACCCAAATACCAAGCACTGATTTGCTGTGTATGACGTTATTTGGTTTTGTAAAAACAAGGTCCCGGTGTTTGTCGGCTTTTGAAAAAAAAAACCCATGAACTTCGTAGTGTATATAACAGCGGATATAGCGGATTTTTAGAAAAAAACAATTTGAACTTCTATAAATAGGTAATGTGAACAGTTGTCTGTTGTACAGAGGGAAATTTTCTTGGAAGTGGCGTTTATCGGTTTTTGCAAACGAACTCTTCAAATGCAGTTTTTAAATCAAGATGTTTATTATTAAGGGTAAAAAAAAAAATCCAAACCTACATGGGCCTGTGTGAAAAAGTGACACCCCCCACCCCCCCGGTTAAAACATAAATTAACTGTGGTTTATCACATCTTTGGAAAGCTGAGTTCAATTTCTCTAGCCACACCCAGGCCTGATTACTGCCACACCTGTTCTCAATCAAAAAATCACTTAAATAGGACCTGCCTGACAAAGTGAAGTAGACCAAAAGATCCTTAAAAGCTAGATGTCATGCTGTGATCCAGGAAAATTCAGGAACAAATGAGAAACAAAGTAATTGAGATCTTTCAGTCTGGAAAAGGTTATAAAGCCTTTTCTAAAGCTTTTGGACTCCAGCGAACCACAGTGAGAGCCATTATCCACAAATGGCGAAAGCATGGAACAGTGGTGAACCTTTTCAGGAGTGGCCGGCTGACCAAAATTACCCCAAGAGCGCAACGACGACTCATCCAAGAGGTCACAAAAGACCTCGCAACAACATCCAAAGAACTGCAGGCCTCACTTGCCTCAGTTAAGGTCAGTGTTCATGACGCCACCACAAGAAAGAGGCTGGGCAAAAATGTCCTGCATGGCAGAGTTCCAAGACAAAAACCACTGCTGAGCAAAATGAACGTAAAGGGTCATGTCAGTTTTGCCAGAAAACATCTTGATCATCCCCAAGACTTTTGGGAAAATACTCTGTGGGCTGATGAGACAAAAGTTGAACTTTTTGGAAGGTGTGTGTCCCATTACCATTACATCCGGCGTAAAAGTAGCATACCATTTCAGAAAAGGAACATCATACCAACAGTAAAATATGATGGTGGTAGTGTGATGGTCTGGGGCTGTTTTGCTACTTCATGACCAGGAAGATTTGCTGTGGTAAATGGAACCATGTATATGCTATCTACCAAAAAATCCTGAAAGAGACCATCTGTTCGTGTTCTCAAGCTGAAGCGCACTTGGGTTCTGCAGCACTTGGGTTCAATGATCCAAAACACACCAGCAAGTCCACCTCTAAATGGCATGAGAAAAAACAAAATGAAGACTTTGAAGTGGCCTAGTCAAAGTCCTGACCTGAATCCAATTGAGATGCTGTGGTATGACCTTAAAAAGGTGGTTCATGCTTGAAAACCCTTCAGTGTGGCTGAATTACAATAATTTTGCAAAGATGAGTGGGCCAAAATTCCTCCACAACACTGTAAAAGACTCATTGCCAGTTATCGCAAACGCTTGATCACAGTTGTTGTTGCTAAGGGTGGTCCAACCAGTTATTAGGTTTAGGGGGCAATCACTTTTTCACACAGGGCCATGTAGGTTTGGATTTTTTTTCCCCTTAATAATAAACACCTTCATTTAACTAATGCATTTTGTGTTTACTTGTGCTATCTTTGTCTAATATTGGGAAAGGTAGATGAGCTAGCGGCTATCTCCCGCTACAAGAGCATATACCGGGAGTGCTGCCGTTTGTTATTTACTGAGACATGGCTAACTGAACTAGCAGCAGATGCTAACATTGAACTGGAGGGTTTCCATGCAATACAGGCAGACCAAACACCAGACAGTGGCAAAGCAAGGGGCGGTGGAGTAATAATGTATGTTAATAACAACTGGTGCAGACCAGGACATATCACTGTTAAACAACAACACTGCAGCAAAGACATCAAGTTGCTAGCTGTTAGCATGCGGCCTACCTATCTCCCGAGGGAATACTCACACGTGATCTGCATTGTTATTTATGCAAATCCAACGGCGAACGCTGGGACAGCGCGTGACATCATCCACTCAGTAACTGGCAGGCTGCAGACAGAACACCCAGATGCTCTTCTCCTCATCTCAGGTGATTTCAACCATGTTTCACTGTCTCCCATTCTGCCCACGTTTACCCAGTATGTCACATGCCACACAAGAGACAATAAAACACTGGACTTATTCTACGCAAACACTAAGGAGGCGTACACCTCATCACCCCCCCCCCCCCCCCCACTCGGGAGATCGGATCACAACTTGGTTCATCTCCGGCCGGTGTACAAACCCCTAGTGCACAGACAACCTCCGGTCATGCGCACACTGAAGTTATGGTCGGAGGAGGCAATGGACGCTCTAAAGGACTGTTTTGAAACCACTGCCTGGGAGCAGCTCTGCGATCCACATGGTGAGGACATCGATGGCCTCACTCACACCATCACAGACTACATCAGCTTCTGCGTGGACAACATCGTACCCACCAAGACCATACGGTGTTGCTCGAACAACAAACCCTGGATCAACCCTAAGATAAAAACACTTCTGAGAGAGAAGAAGAGGATCTTTAGGTCGGGGAACAAGAAGATGCTGAAGTCTGTACAGAGGGAGCTGAGGAGGAAGATCAGAGAAGGCAAGGACAGCTTCAGGAAGAAGATGGAGGACAAGCTGCAACAGAGCGACATCGGTGGGGTCTGGAGAAACCTTAAAACCATCTCTGTGCTCCAGAATACCTCCCCCCAGGCCACGGGGGGCAGGGAGTGGGCGAACAATCTGAATCTGTTTTTCAATAGGTTTGACCAACCGCCCTCCCCCCCGACTGCACAACAACCACTGCTGCCTCTGAAGACATCAAGTCCTGCTGCCCACTCCCCACTCCACCAACAGCCCCCCACTCCCAACACACAGCCCCCGAACCTGACCCTCACTAAGACCCAGGTGAGGACGGAGCTGAGGAAGATCAAAGCGAGGAAGGCGTCGGGACCGGATGGCATCAGCGCGAAGCTCCTCAAGTCCTGTGCAGACCAGCTGTGTGGGACTGTGGAGTACATCTTCAACCTGAGCCTGAAGCTGGGGAGGGTACCACAGTTGTGGAAAACATCTTGTGTGGTACCTGTACCGAAGACTTCCCACCCCAAAGATCTGAACAGCTACAGACCAGTGGCCCTGACGTCCCACATGATGAAGACCCTGGAGAGACTGCTCCTTGCTCACCTCCGCCCCCTGGTGGGACCAGCGATGGATCCACTCCAGTTCGCCTACCAGCATGGCATTGGGGTGGAGGATGCGGTGATCTTCCTCCTTCACCGTTCTCTGTCCCACCTGGAGAAGCCCGGGAATGCGGTGAGGATCATGTTCTTTGACTTCTCCAGTGCTTTCAACACCATCCAACCGATGATCCTGAAGGACAAGCTGCTGTGTGCAGGGTGGACCAGCACCTGTCATCATGGATCCTGGACTACCTCACAAACCGGCCACAGTTTGTGAGAACCCGGGACTGTGTGTCCGACATGATCATCGATAGCACGGGGGCCCCCCAGGGAACGGTTTTGGCTCCCTTCCTGTTCACCCTTTATACTGCGGACTTCTCACACAACACAACACACTGCCATCTACAGAAGTTCTCTGATGACTCTGCGATCGTTGGCCTCATCTCCAACGAAGATGAAGCTGAGTACAGAGGGCTTATCCAGGACTTTGTAGACTGGTGCCATCGGAACTGCCTCCAGATCAACGTGAGGAAAACTAAGGAGCTGGTGGTGGACTGCCGTAGGCAAGGACAACCCCTCACAGCACCAGTAAATATACAGGGAACAGACATCGAGATGTTGACATCCTACAAGTACCTGGGTGTTCATCTGAACAATAAACTAGACTGGTCACACAATACTGACACACTCTACAAGAAGGGACAGCACAGGCTGTTCCTACTGAGGCGACTCAGGTCTTTTGGTGTACAAGGGGCGCTGCTGAAGTCATTCTACGACACGGTGGTGGCATCAGCCATCACTTTTGGAGTGGTCTGCTGGGGCAGTGGCATTACCGGAGCCGATAGAAAGAGACTGAATAAACTGATCAAGAAAGCTAGCTCTGTCCTGGGGCAGCGCCTTGACCCAGTGGAGGAGATGGGAGAGAGAAGGATGGTGGCTAAACTGTCATCTCTGCTGGAGTCCGAGTTCCACCCTATGCAGGACATACTGAATGCAATGAGGAGCTCATTTAGCAGCAGACTACATCATCCTAGGTGCACAACCGAGAGGTTTCGCAGGTCCTTCCTACCTACGGCTGTCAGACTGTATAACCTAAGCAGGGCTGCTCGCAGAGATGGCAAAAAGACGTGACAACCTAATAGTATTGAATGCAAAAGACGCAATAGACTTACATAATGGTCCCCTCCGGTATACAACTAGGAAAATACTGGTCGCTACGGAGGGTGACAATATGTATGGGTACATAATCATACCATGTAGGATAACTAAGTAGACGGTTATGCTGTTTCATCCCATCTAGCTACAATGCTCCGCACTGCGTGTGTTTATATATTTATATATTTATTCCATCTCACGACAATGCTCCACACTGTGTGTGTTTATATATTTACATATTTATTCCATCTAGCTACAATGCTCCGCACTGTGTTTATATATTCATATATTTATTCCATTTAGCTACAATGTTCCGCACTGTGTGTGTTTATATATTTACATATTTATTCCATCTAGCTACAATGCTCCACACTGTGTGTTTATATATTTACATATTTATTCCATCTAGCTACAATGCTCCGCACTATGTGTTTATATATTCATATATTTATTCCATCTAGCTACAATGCTCCGCACTGTGTTTATATATTTATATATTTATTCCATCTAGCTACAATGCTCCGCACTGTGTGTCTATATATTTATATTTATATGTACATATGTATTCTCGCTGCTCTTTTTTTTTTTTTCTTGCCTTCTGATTGTTGCTCTGAGTGTTGCTATCCCTGTGCTGTTGCAATCCTGGAATTTCCCCATTGTGGGACTAATAAAGGCTTATCTTATCTTAATATTTAAATTTGTTTGATGATCTGAAACATTTAAGTGTGACAAACATCCCAAAAAATTATACATCAGGAAGGGGACAAACACTTTTTCACACCACTGTATATCAACAGCCAACCTGAGGTGGACTGACAAAAAGTGGAAAAGTGTGCTGTGGTCTGTGCTGTAGTCCACATTTCAAATTGTTTTTGGGAATCATGGACGTCATGTCTTCCAGACCATCCAGATTGTTATCAGTATTAAGTTCAAAAGCCAGCACCTGTGATAGTATAGGGCTGTGTTAGTGCCCATGGGATGGGTAACATGCACATATGTGAAGGCACCATTAATGCTGAATGGTACATAACAGGTTTTGGAGCAACATATGCTGCCAACCAAAGAAAGTCTTTTTCAGGGACGTCCCCACTTATTTCTCCAAGACAATGCAAAGCCACATTCTTCATGTGATAGAACAGCATGGCTTCATAGTAAAAGAGTGCAGGTACTAGACTGGCCTGCCTAGTCCAGACCTGTCTCTTATTGTATGTGTGGTGCATTATGAAGTGCAAAATATGACAACAGAGATGAATGAAGTCAAATAAAGTCATACATCAAGCAAGAATGGGAAAGAATTCCACCTACAAAGCTTCAGCAATTAGTGAGCCGAGTTCCTAAGCATTTATGGAGTGTTATTAAAAGGAAAGGTGATGTAACACAGTGGTAAACATATCCCTATCCCACCTTTTTTGGAACATGTAGGCATCAAATTCAAAATGAGTGAATATTTTCAAAAAAAAAACCAATGAAGTTTATAACTTTGAACATTAAGTATCTTGTCTTTGTAGTGTATTCTGTCATGATTTAGTACTAAGGAGGCTCACATGCAGGGCAACCACACCGAATGAACACTCAGACACAAGCGGGAAAATTTGCACAACTTTAATGAAAACACAAAACACCCACACAAACCCAATAATCATCAACCCATGCACAACTAAGGAAAAACGCAAAATAACACCAACTTAAATACAGACAAAGCAGGAGCACGCTGGAGCCCACGTAGACTGAAAGAGAGGAGCAGAGAAATAATTAATACAAGGATAACTGAAGAGAGAGAAGGCGAGAGAGGAGAAAGGCTTACGGCTAGAGCTGAGGGCCCGGCAGAGAACTCCTGCAAGGGACACAGTTAGATAGAATGGGATGAGGAGATTATGGGCGACCTGGGTGGATGAGTCCATTGTCTTGAGGGAGGAGGATTCAGGTGAGCGCGTGCAGCCTCGGAGACACACCGCTGCATACTATGTAGGATAACTAAGTAGACGGTTATGCTGTTTATTCCATCTTGCTACAATGCTCCGCACTTTGTATATATATTTATATATTTATGTGTACGTATGTATATCCACTGCTCTTATTTATATTTTTCGTATCTTCTTAATTATTGCTCTGAGTGTTGCTATCCCTGTGCTGTTGCAATCCAGGAATTTCCCCATTGTGGGACTAATAAAGGCTTATCTTATCTTATCTTATCGATCTTATCTTCAGAGTGACCTTTCTCATCGAAATTTAATTATTAATGTTAAATAGACCTTATTCTCAATCCCTACCTCTGATGCTTACTGAACAGCTTTACTGAACTCCTTTCTGTTAAATTGCTCTGTGATGGATTGACCAGGATGCACCTCTCCTTTTGCCCTTTTGTAAGACATGATAGGCTCCAGTCGTGCTGGAGGCAGATAAGAGGTTCATAAAATAGATGGATGGATGTTGTGTATGAAATCCTGCCCTGTCTGGATCTGTTTTTTAAACTGTCATTGGCATAGCAATTTTAAAGGGAAAATCAGTCCTATTAAGTTCTTGTTTCATTTATGACATGTCTTCTTCCTAGTCCGCCATTAAAAAATGACTTCTGTTTCCCATCCTCAGAATATGACCATGTGTACTGTGTCAGACAGTGAAATCACCATGTTTCATATTATTTCCTCATTTCAAAATCACTGCGGGACAGTGGATGGTGACTAAAAATCATGCTGCCATGTGGGAGTCCTGTTTGTGTCTTCCCTTTTTTAAAACTACCATATAGTGTTTCCCTTCACTTCTATGTTTGCTGATGCAAATGCACATTTTAAGATGGTTAAGGTTAGGGTATTGGCTAGGGTTAGGTGCTGAAAATACATGCTAAGGTTAGCGTGCAGGCACATGCACAGATAGACCCCAGGTGATGCTCTAGCACCTCCCCATTTGCCCTCTGAAGTGCCCTTCTGCTGAGCTTTTTTTTTTAAAAAGTATTATAGCTTTTAATTTTCACCCAGCAAGACGTCAGTTGCAGATCAAATTTGTTTTAGTGTCGATAACTATATTTTAACATGCAATTAATTCTGTGTGACAGCCGCATGAGCTTAAAAAGCTTAAAAACAAGTTTTAAAGGCACTGACAGAAATTGAGGAAACTCTGATAGGCTATGGCACAACTCAAGTAACTTTTTTTGCAATATTATTTTGAGCTGTTTTATGGTAGGATGTATTTTTCCTCTTGTATGAGAGCATTTAGGGGGGAAAAAAACTGCTTTTTTCTCTTTTGTCCCCCCAAATTTTTATTTTACATCTTTATATGTATGTATATGTATGTTTTATCATGTGATTTGGATTCTATTAGAAGATGTGTGGACATGTGTTGGGTGGTGGGGGTGGGGCAATTCATCTAGTGGCATGGGGGTTGGCGTTTCGGGGCCTGCTTGTCCCGACCGTACTGCTGTTGTGTTGTGGGGTGGGGTGCTTTGTCGCATTGCCCCTGGTGTCATTGGTGGCAGGTGTGTGTTGGTGCTTGGGGGTGGGTGGGGGGCTGTTGGCGCGGATTGGTGGCCTTGTTTCCATTGGGTTGCTCTGGGGTGGCTGTGGCTGCAGGGCGGCCTGCCGCTGTCGATGTGCATCTGGGGTGGGTGGTTGGTGGGCTTGTGTGGGCGCTCGGGGGTATCGCTTGGCATGTGGGGCGCCGTGTGGGTCCAGCCCATTGTCCACTATTGTGACTATTGTTGTCCATGTGTGTGTGTGTAAATGAGTGGGAATTGGTTTGGCTGCTCCATCATGTTTGTGGTGCTGGGAGCGCCAGGGCACGATGCTGGTGGGTCCTGGGCTGCTTGCACTGGTGGCCCTCGCCCTGGGTTGGGATTTGGGGGCAGTGGGTGGCCTCATGAACCAGTTTGCAAGCTGGCTTCTGGGGGGGGGGGTGGCCTCGCATTTAGACCGCCTCCCTCCCAGTCTTATTTCCCACCCTCCCCCTCCCCTTGACTCTGGGTGGAATATACATCTTCTTGGAAACATTTAGGGTTTTGGGGTGGGGGTGTGCCGCACTGTGTTGGCAAAGGGGATACCTTTGCTGCGCGGTGGGGCTGCACTCACCTCAATTTTAATTGCATTTTAGACACTGAGGGCTTTGGGGGATGGGGGCCCCACTGCCCATCGCAGTGGCTAGCAGTGCTCCAATCACTATCCACCTAATTTTAATTGCACTTTGGTAGTCCACACATTTACACACAATTACATCATATAACCGACATACACCCACCATATTTTGTGCAGGGGGGGGTCTTCTCTCACCCCTCTTGCCCTCCTCCTGCTGGGGGCGTGGGGGCCAGGTGGGGACCCTGGGACCCATCATGTTGTCAAAATCCCTGGGTGCTACTGAATGTATAGATACAACCAAGGGAGTGAGAGAGGGACTGAATATGAGCGTAAGTGAGAGTGAGGGGGTGATGAATGGAGGTGGTGATGGTGGGTCGGTTTTGTGCGAAGCTTTGCATGTCGGGTGGCATCTCGGGGCGCCTGCGGTGGTCTGTTGATCAGTCGCTCAGGTGGGCGCCGGGGGTGGGGGTCTGCTTCTGAGGCCTGCGCCGGCGGTCTCCCCGGTCACTGCCAGGCACTGGTGCACGTTCAGGTTTGCTGCATCTGCTTCGCAGCCGCCTTATGAAACTAGGGTGAATGAGGGGTGAGTTTGAATGGAGTGAGAATGGAGTGAATGGAGTGAGAATGTGAGTGAGAATGGGTTGGTCTGGGTGAGTGAGAGTGAGTTAGTGCATATGGGTGCGCATGGGAGCATGTGGGTGTGAAGGTGTGGGGAGGGGTGTGTCTGCGAGTCAGGAGGTGCTGGATTAAGGGGGGTAGTGCCTCTCGGCAATGTGGGCTCCCCTGGGCGAGAGGACTTCTTTGGGCATGGGGGTCCCCGGGATGTGTGGTGGTGGCGCTGGGGCGGGTCCTGGGGGGGGGGCTCACGCTGGGGGGCACGGGCAGGTCTCCAGCCCGGGGAGTGGGGTCGCTGGCCTCCTGGGGCCCGGGGGCAGGTGTTGGCCCTGCTGGGGGGGGTAGGGGGCAAGCGGGTCCAGGGGTGTGGGCTCGCCGCACCGGCCGCTGAGTGACCTGACCTCCCTCGATCGTCCCTCTGGGGGTGGATGCCTGGCTTTCCTGGGGCTTGCTGACCTCGGACATTTTTGCCCTATGGGGGTTGGTGGCGCTGCCTTGCCTGCTCGGGGTTCCCGGGGGGAGAGCTGCTGTGACCAGCCCCCCACTTCGTATGTTTCCTGACAAACCACTCACATGCACACACTTATTTTACGCGCACTCTCATATATATATGCACGCAGACATACACGCACAAGTGTCTCTCCTTTAACAGGTACGGAAACCAGACTCGTGTTGAGACATCTTCGGTGGAAGAAGCAGTTTGTCTTTTGTTTGTTTTAGTTGTTGGTTTGTTTGTTTTTTGTCTGTTCCCCTTCCTTTTCTTTCCCCCTCCACACACTTCCTTTCCCTCTTCCCCATCCTGTCAGGTCTTCCATGGGTAAAATAATTAAAATAAAGTATTAAAAGTTATTACAGGAGGAGTTTACAGCAATATGTCATGTGGTGATCCTCGCGGATCACCAAGAGACGCCAAAGAGTCCACCAGTGAGTTTGGCAATGATGTTAATTTATTTACACACATGACAAGACAAGACTATAAACCCCGCAGGGCAAAACACACATTTAACAAGACTTGGGCTCGTAGGGCTAACCCCAGCCACTACGAGCTAAACTATGACAAGAGTTCAGATCATGAACCTGACATGAAGATCTGACGAAGTGTTGACCAACGTCTGGCAAGGAAGATTAGACAATACTCCTGACAAGGAAAGTTTGACGATACTCCTGCGTCATACCGTCGCTAGTGCTGAGTTTATAAAGGCGAAGCACTAACGAACGGCAATGGCATACAGCTGGCCAGCCTTGACAGGCGGAAGCCCCACCGAGCACCTTCACAATAAGAGCCCGGTGAGGCCAGAATACAGCCCACAGCTGTCAAGGCCAGCAGCGAGTTGGACATGGCCCGAGCGCTATCAGAACCAGCGCTTGGGTCGTAACAGTACCCTCCCTCCACGGGCGGACTCCGAACGCCCCAAGGGACCACCCTGCCCCCCCCCACCCCCCAGGGTGGGAGGCTGGGGGTAGGTGCGGAGGGAGAGAACCCAAAACCAGAAACAAAAAGTGACAACCACATCCAGGACAATGACAAAACTAACTACAAAGCATAAATCAAGAAAATGCACATGGCAAAACCCCAAAAAACAGAACTACTAGGTCAGAAAGACTAGATACAAGGCCTAAGACAAAATACCAAATATACAAATCAGATAAATCACACAGAGGAAAATAAGGCAACAGCAGAACATAACCCAATTGCCAAAAATCCCCAACTAAACTACAGGAAACACAAGGCAGCACGAGAAAAAATAAATCTTGGCCCACATGTTACACAAGAAGATGACACCCCCCCCTGAGTGAATACACATGAGAGTCTTCAAAAAAAAAAAAAAACCCAAATACGGAAGCAGAATACTTACTGGCACATATCTGAGTATACACACTACAAATTAAGGCCACAGCAAGACATAAAACACAAAATACACCGGACAGCAGGGAGGAAAAAAAAACCAGAACAATCACAGCTAGAACCACCCAGAAACACGACCACTACCCCCCCGACAGTTCACGCCGACCGGCGGAGACCAAGTGCCACAGAAACAGTTCAGGCGGTCTCCCCGCGTCCAACAGCCGGCGGGTGGTCATATGAGGTGAGACATGACCAGGCGGCTCACCAGAGTCCAATGCCCGGCACGTCCGCTCCTCCGGTGGCCGAACCAGGTCGCTCGGTGACATGCACAGTAGGTCGGGTGGCCGAACTGAGGCGCCGAACCGGCAAAACAGTCCCTCCGGTGGCCGACCCGTGTCCCTCAGCCACCAGTCCAGGGCAACAACAACCTGCGGCGGCCTCCCTGGCGAGGACACAACTCGAGAGAGCCGGGGCGAGCGAACAGGAGCCCCCACGGCCCCCGGCAATGATGCACAGGGGCGGTGACTCAAAAGGAACAGACGAGCAGGGCGAGCCCGTAATCCGCTCGACGGAGAAAGTTCTGCAGCTCCTCCCCCGTCCGTGGACCAAGCTGGCGCTGCACTGCCGTTGGACCCCGATTGGGTCCCAGCTGCACCCACGTTGGACCCCGATTGGGCCGGAACTGCACCCGCGGTGGACCCCGATTGGGCCTCCGACGCACCCACGGTGGACCCCGATTGGGCCTCTGGTGCACCCATGTTGGACCCCGATTGGGCCGAAACCGCACCCGCGGTGGACCCTGATTGGGCCTCCGACGCACCCATGTCGGACCCCGATTGGGCCAGAACCGCACCTGCGGTGGAACCCGATTGGGCCTCAGGTGCACCCGCGGTGGACCCCGAATGGGTCGGTGCAGCTCCGCTGACGATCTCCACCCCCGAACCTGGGACTTCCAACTCGGTGACTCCGAACCGTTCCCCGCCGGAGACACTGCAAGAAAGCTCAGGGACAGGAAAACCGGGATCAGAATCACCGGTAGCAGCGGAACCCAGCGAGATGAGCTCGGGTGCAGCAGACGGCTGCTCCTCACTCACCTCCCCGAGAGGCAGGCAAAAATGCTCCAAAACAGGGGACAGAGACACAAGAGGGAGAACTTGCCAGCACTCGGGTTCCGTTGCCACCCAGGACTCCGACAATCCAGGTTCAGGGTGACTCTCGTCAGCAGACTCACACTCAGCTGCGTCAGGCTCCGCAGCTGGGAAGATCTCATCTGCAGCCCGAGGTTCCTCCCACGCTGCTGTCCACGCCAATGACCCGTATGGCATGGGGACAGGGGACCCTCGACCCACTGGCTCGGACCACTCTGGCGAGGAGACCCGGGGACGCTTCTCCGTCGGCTCAGGCTCCGGGCCGCAGTCCGTTCCTCTCCTCCGTCCACGGCGTGGCTGCAGGGCCGTATCCAGGCTTTCTAGCACTGCGGGGGCCCTCTTCATCCGACGACGCTGGCCTGGCATCACGGACCGCTCGGCGGGGGAGAACACAGAGGCAGCAGATTTAGTAATTTCATCCACAGCAGGTGGAGGGAGCTTGGGAGGCTGCGGACCCCGAACTCCACCCCCAGGAGTCAGACAAGGCAGAACAAAATCAAGGTGTGACAAATTATCGTGCACTTGCCTTCCTCCCGGGGTTGAGATGGTTCCTGCTGTGGGGGACGTCGTTCCTCCTTCTCCCCGCTGGATGGCGACAGAGGGCCCCCTGGGAAGACGAGGAAGGGCCGCTCTCGGAGGTTCGCTGACGGGCTCTGCTGGCAGCGAGTCCAGCCGGGGATTCTGCTGCGAATTGCCCACGCCGTTGCGTCGACGTCGTCGTCGGCCCCCAGACGGTGCACACTCCTGGACCAACTCCGGAACGGGGACGGAACTCCAACTCGGGGAGCGAGGATGCTTCCTCCTCTGCTTCCTGCTCTCTTCCTCCTCCAGCCCACGAAGTACCTCGCGCTGCACGGCGAGTTCCTCCCACCTCGTTATCACCTCCGGGTGATCGTCATAGTTGAGGGGGAGGTTGTCCAGAAACTCCACAGCGTAGTCCAAATGCCTGCGAATGTCGCTGAGAGCAACGCACAGCGTAGCGGTGAATAACATGCAGTCCACACACTCCAGAACCTCCGCTAGCTTCCTGCCTAGGCGCCGACTGCGGCCCCTGCAGGATGGCATTCTCCCAGCAAAAGACACTCAGACAGGGAAGAACAACAGTCTAGTTCAGGCACAAACTCACGGTGAAACGGCGTCTCGGTGTGGCGCCTCCGGTTAGACGTCCTGGCAGGAGTATACTGTCATGTGGTGATCCTCGCAGATCACCAAGAGACGCCAAATAGTCCACCAGTGAGTTTGGCAATGATGTTAATTTATTTACACACATGACAAGACAAGACTATGAACCCCGCAGGGCAAAACACACATTTAACAAGACTTGGGCTCGTAGGGCTAACCCCAGCCACTACGAGCTAAACTATGACAAGAGTTCAGATCACGAACCTGACATGAAGATCTGACGAAGTGTTGACCAACGTCTGGCAAGGAAGATTAGACGATACTCCTGACAAGGAAAGTTCGACGATACTCCTGCATCATACCGTCGCTAGTGCTGAGTTTATAAAGGTGAAGCACTAACGAACGGCAATGACATACAGCTGGCCAGCCTTGACAGGCGGAAGCCCCACCGAGCACCTTCACAATAAGAGCCCGGTGAGGCCAGAATACAGCCAGCAGCTGTCAAGGCCGGCAGTGAGTTGGACATGGCCCGAGCGCTATCAGAACCAGCGCTTGGGTCGTAACACAATATACAATACACAGTTAGGTACTGTATAAGCTCCTCTTGGCAAAGTAAATCTGTTTTGGCACAGTAAGGGTGAAAGATCCCTGTTCTGCTTGCCTAGCTGCCTGACAGGACAAGGGGGGGAAGAAGACATGTGTGGACAGTTTATATTTTATTTTCCTCAGAAGAACATATGTAAGGAAAAGAGAACCTCCCAAACTCGTGAAAGTAAAGTCACAAATTTAAAAGAAAAGAGTTTCAAAGTTTAAAGTCCCAAATTTATCATAAAAACTGCAAATATGTAGGGAAAAAGATATGCATTTACACAAAAAAATTATGAGAAGGAACTCACAAATTTATTAGAATAAAGTGTCAAATGTACAGGGAAAATGTCACAACAAGAAAAAAAATTCTAATTCATGGGAAAAAAAACAAGTTATTAATTTACAATTGATCACTTGGATTTTTATTGCAAAATTATAAAAGGAATGTTTGTAACTTGCACTATTGTATGTAACTTAGGATGTCATGAATCTGGGTTTGGAGGGCAAACCCAGTTCTGACTCATTGTTATGTTTTGCCCTAGTTTTCCTCTGACAGCTCGGGCATGCCCCATCCTCCTGTCAGCTGCACTGTCACGGGTGTTCACACACATCCACACACCCACACGCACACACACACATGCACACGCTCCATTCACTCTCATTCACATGCCCTCTCACACACCTGGTGCCAATCAGTTCTGCCCACGCATTCTCACACTGGCAATCTCTTTCCTCATTAGCTTTAGGAGTATTTGTTTGCCGCTCCAGAGGAAAGAGATTGTCGGGGCATTCATCCTTGTTCATGGCAGCTTGTTCTCCATGAATGATGTTCCACTTCCTGCACGCATTCAGCCCAGCATCTTCAGACGATCTATCCCTGGATGTTCGCGGCTGCCCCAGCCTCCTATCTTTATCCGCCAGACTGCACAGTTCGCCCCGGATCAGCTCCAGACCTGTAAGTGTCTTTAGCCTTTCCTCTTGTGCTAGCAGCCCTGCAGCACTAGGCTGCTTGCCTTACTTGTTTTGTGCCCAACGCAGCCCTGCAGCACTAGGCTCTGTATTCACCAGGCTGTAGAGCATTCGGCTGGCGCCCTGTATGTTTGGTGGCCTAACCATATCATTGCACCTCTCTGTATATTGTGTGGTGTAACTGGACTGAGCTCCGTGATTTTTGGACTTATTTTCTGTGTGTTATTAATAAAGGTTCCAAGGTTGTCATAGCCAGGAGCGGCACTGGGGTTAAGCTCCCAGTGCTCATAAAATGCTCCTTACGGCGTGCGTCTCGAAAAGCCTCTGACAACTAAGTCCAACTCCTAGCCTGCCCGTGTGGTTTAGTCTCTAAGCCCGGCGGAACTGCTTTTATTAATAGGAGAAGGGGCGAGGGCGGATCTCTGGCGCCTTAAAACCAGATGCTTTGGGTAGATGGTGGCTCGTCAACCTGGGAAGGTAGCCCATCTACGGGAAGGTAAACCCTGATTTCAAACCTCTGCTGCCTTGCGGCACACCCGGTCACGGGAAATGCTTCGGGAGTCAACCCTGAGGAAAAATCTGGAGTTGGAGCCCCTAAAGCAGTTCTCTGTTGTGCTCAACATCGTTCTGGCAGCTCCTGCGACGGCGCTGGTGCCAAACTATAGCAGCCCTGCTGTTCCTTTGGATTCATCAGTGACGTGGAGAGGGGGGACATGCTGCGTGGGTAACATCTTGTCCTCCATATCTTCCTGCCCAGGCTTGAATCCTACCAACGCCCAACGCTGGAAGGTAGAACACTGGTGCGCATCGGCCTGTTCAGCCACAGGCGGTGCTGTTCCACCAGAGTAGACGTTTAGGATTCTCTTCCATGGTCATCATAGACCGACGGAGGCCGACGATATTAATAAAAGTGCACCATCAACTCTCGCTTTTGGGTTTTATTCTCTCTCTCGTGCGTCAAGCCATGGCGCACGGAGGTTTGTGACAGAATGCCCCGACCAGTGTAAAAAGCCCAGCGGAGAGGTGGTGCATGAGTGAGTTTTTGCTTTTGCTCCTTAGTGCTTTTTCCTCTAGTAGTCTCCATGGATTTTTCCATTTTTGGACTGAGCCCCAAGGAGTGTGGAGTGGCTGATCGAGTTGTGGTATTTGTTTCCCAGGCACGAGCCACCAACTCCCCAGAGGTGAATTTCTGGCTGTTTGACATCGCTGTTAGGGTGCTCCAGACGTGCCCCGGTCTCTGGAAATATCCGGGGTTGACATCGTTTCTCACCCTGGTCCATGAGACACGCCAACAGCTGGAGAAGATGACAGGAAGAGCCATCGGAGCTCAACCGTGGCTTCCCATGACGCGCTCTCGGAGGACTGGAGCCCATCGCTTGCCGCCCGAGTCGGAGTGCTCCTCCCCCTGCCGGATTTCCCATCCTACTCCTGGGAGTACGAAGCAGGACACTGAGGCAGCAGTGGACACCATCACCAGTCAGGAGTTCAGGCAAGTTCATCTCCGTTCTCTTGCACTGTCTCCTGAGGTGATTAATCAGATTCCTGTGGAGGAGCTTCAGAAATTGTTACCCACTGAAGTTCCCCAAACAGCTGCTGTCATGGCTCCTTATTCCCTGACTTCTGTCTCCCTTGACTCCCCGCCAGCCCCTGGAGAGGATTGTCGGATGCAGGAGGAGCGGGAGGAGTCAACCACTCGGCGTGAGGTTAATCCTAGGTCCAAGCGACGGAAGAGGCCCATCACCTCATCGGCGGTTCCTAATCTGACATCAAGCCCGACCGCTGCTGTGGCAAAGCCCCCCTCGGTGCCAGCTGTCATACCAGCAGACGTCCCTTCAGCTTCAGCCACAGTTCCTGTCATTGGATTGTCCACCCCAGCCACCGGAGGGATTGTGTGTGCCACTCCGGACCCGCCCACCTCCATGCCGTTGGGGCCAGCTCCTCCGTCAACCACCGAGGAGCCTAGAAGACCTATGGGCATGGAAAAGGAAGACAGCACTCCGTTGGCAGCCACCAGCATTCAGACCCGGGAGGCCAGGCAAGTGGGTTTTCATTCAACCTTAGTCATTAAGGATAAGCCTTGTCTGTCCTCCGGGAGAGAGCCTCAGGCTAGGCAGTCGCCTGAGTGCTCTCCCCCTGCTGCTCCTATGATGAACTCATCTATTTCCTCTGTGTCTCCATTCCCTGCCTTGGAGTGTCCACCAGCCATGGAGCTCGACGATCGGGGGAGGAGGGAATGCGCGGTGCTGGAGGACTGCACCCCGCAGAACCGCTACGAGCAGAGGAGCGCTGTGACCGACCGGAAACGGGTGCCAATGAAGGAGCATCCCCCTGCTTCAGTCTCTTTGGACACAGTGCCACCCAGGTCTCCACCTCCAGACTTTATGCCGGGAGGGTTACCAGCATTAGGGGCTTCACTGGAGGAGACCACGACTGCCGAGACCATCATGCCTGCTGTGGGGGCTGCCACAGCAGAACCATCCCCCAGACCAGACCTCCAGCCGATTGGACCCTGAACATCATCGTTGACGCCATCGGAGTCCTGGACGGCGGTAGAACTTGAGCACAGGCAAGTAATCTCTCCTGTAGTTCACCTGTCAAGTGTTGAGAGTTCTTGCCTGGCTCTTGGGGAGGAAAGTCGGGTGCAGCCCTAGCTGCATCTGAACTTTCCTCGCCGGGCTCTGCCGCTGCCGGCGACCCTAACCGTCTCCATTCTCCCGTCTCCTTTAAGCTCCTTCCTAGGGTCGCCGGAGAGGAGCCGCTGCAACCTGGGTTGCCCATGGATGACAAGGAGGGTCCAGTTGTCCTGGAGGAGGTCAATGGGAGTGCAGCACATGACGGACTGGAGGAACCTGCACACCCTAAATCACCGGAGTCCTGGATGGCGGTGGAGCCAGAAGTCAGGCAAGTGTGCTCCATTATGTCAGGGGTGTCAATATTAATGTCACACTGCCCGACTTATGGTGAGGTGGACCCGGGGCAGCTCACAGTAGCCCTCGGGACCGCCACACCGGGCTCTGCCGCTGCCGGTGACCCTGACCCGGTTTCTCTTTCTCTCTCTTTGGGCTCGGAGCCTCCGGCCGGGGTCGCTGGAGAGCTGCTGGAGACAACCGAGGATCAGGGTTCAATGCCGGAGGACGTGAGGAACATCACCTCCCTTGCTGGGGAAGCCACCGCGGGAGCAATGAGGCCCCTGATGGGGGTCACCGCAGGTGCAACGGTGCTTTAACTGGAGCCCATCGCAGGTGCAGCAGGGCCTCAGCTGGGGTCCACCACGGGTGCAGCAGGGCCTCAGCCGGGGTCCACTGCCAGTGTAGCAGAGCCCCAGCTGGAGTCCATCGCTGGTGTAGCAGAGGCCTAGCTGGATTCCACTGCCGGTGCAGCCACATCCCAGACCGGGACCGTCACAGTGCAGCCGCATCCCAGACAGGGACCATCGCGGGTGCAGCCACGTCCCAGACCAGGACTGTCGTGGGTGCCACGGTCCCCCTGCCCCAAGCCTCGAACGGCAGGGGAGCTCCTGTTCCTTGGCTTCGTCACCGAGGTCCCCGAGTTTGGAGGCTGCCTCTCCGCCCTCCTCTCAGGCCCTGGTGGCTCCACCATGCTGGTCGGCTACCCGAAGGACTTGGCTTATGTGTCGGGTGGCCCATTGGCCTGGGCAGGCCACCGGACACTATCCCACGGGCTGCCTGCTGGACTTGGGACTTGGGCAGACCATCCGATTTGCCACTCCTCACCATACTGGGGGTCTGGGACTCAGGCCGACCCCCTGAACTTTGGACTTCGGGGGAGGGGGGGTTAGTGTTCCAGGTTGGGGGTCGTTAGGAGGGGTTTGCTCTTTATTCTGTTTTTGTTCTGATTGTGTTTTCACTGGTTGCTTCCCTCCTAACTGGTTTTCCCCCACCTCCCACCCTTGGTTAGTGTTTGTTGCCGGGGGGGAGGGGTTCCCATGAGGGGTGTTGTTTCTTTTCTTTTCAGCTGATGGTACTGGGGTGTCTGGTATTCACCCCTGGGGGAGGGGTCCTGTCATGAATCTGGGTTTGGAGGGCAAACCCAGTTCTGACTCATTGTTATGTTTTGCTCTAGTTTTCCTCTGACAGCTCGGGCACACCCCCTCCTCCTGTCTAGTGCGATCAACTGCACTGTCACGGGTGTTCTCTCTCACACACACACACACACACACACACATGCACATGCTCCATTCACTCTCATTCACATGCCCTCTCACACACCTGGTGCCAATCAGTTCTGCCCACGCATTCTTACACCGGCAATCTCTTTCCTCGTTAGCTTCAGGAGTATTTGTTTGCCGCTCCAGAGGAAAGAGATTGTTGGGGCATTCACCCTCGTTCATGGCAGCTTGTTCTCCATGAATGATGTTCCACTCCCTTCACGCATTCGGCCCGGCATCTTCAGACGATCTATCCCTGGATGTTCGCGGCTGCCCCAGCCTCCTATCTTTTTCCGCCAGACTGCACGGTTCACCCTGGATCAGCTCCAGACCTGTAAGTGTCTTTAGCCTTTCCTCTTGTGCTAGCAGCCCTGCAGCACTAGGCTGCTCGCCTTTCTTGTTTTGTGCCCAACGCAGCCCTGCAGTACTAGGCTCCGTATTCACCAGGCTGTAGAGCATTCGGCTGGCGCCCTGTATGTTTGGTGGCATAACCATGTCATTGTACCTCTCTGTATATTGTGTGGTTTAACTGGACTGAGCTCGGTGATCTTTGGACTTGTTATTTTCTTTGTGTTGTTAATAAAAGTGCACCATCAACTCTCGCTTTTGGGTTTTATTCTCTCTCTCGTGTGCCGAGCCATGGCGCACGGAGGTTTGTGACATAGGGGACAAAGATCATGCTTAAGTGAGACAATGTGGGACAAGCTATCAGCTCTCAGCTGAAACGGACTGAACGGAATGGATGGAAACAAAGTGTGTGATTAAAAAACCTCACTTTTCGATGAAGGTCTGGACTTTTTTCTCTGCAGGTGATAAGTCCCATCTGGGGGTGGTAGGGAGGAGGCACGGGGCCTCCGTGCTTCCATAGTGGCCTCAGGATTCTTCACTCTGGCTTCTAGTTTTGCCCCAGCCAGCAGTCATGCTTTCAAGTCTGTCGTAATTTGCAGTCTTGGGCATTCCAACTCTAATGATAACCGTTTTTCACCACTACTACTGAAATATATGTATACACATTTCCATATTCCAGTGACATTAGCATAGTGGCAGTTTTAGCACTACCTCCAAACTTTCTCCATGGGGTGGGGGGCAGATTGATACTGTGCTAGGTTAACCTGTGATTGACCCATGTGCATGGTACAGTTTGACTGACAATAGTCACAGCGTCTGAGGTGAGAGCCTGCCCTACTTTCCTCTTAACTACTGGATATAAGTTACATCTTGTAAAGCGTCCATACAGCCTTTGAAAATTTGAGGCTATCAGAACGTGGAACAATGTCTCCATTGGCAGGATGGCCAAAACAAAAAGCCACTTGGTCAACCTAGCTAGTAAAAATTTTCTTTTGGGAGGACAGTCTGCTTCTAGACAAGAAGGTTGAAAATTTGATTTTCATTAAAGTAATTTTTTAGTGCCCTATATTTGACTTCAAATACATTAGGCTGAAGCACAAAGCTTGAAAAGAAAGCCAACATAACTGTGTTCACTCTGAGTTACAGTATGTGCTGGCATACTATTCAGCTAAAGATCAGGCTTGGTAAATGGTTCAGTGTCCTCAAATTTTCATCGTTCAAGTAGGCCTCAAAATCTGGTTTTAATATGGGCATTTTATTTTTACATCAATTCTATGCATTTGTGCAAACTTTCATATCTGACTTTAATGTAAAATTCTACACATGTACTTAAGCAATATTACACGAGATGAAGTTATGGTATCATGATTATAGTAACTGCTGCTGTGATACGTCTAATTTCCTGTGCTACGCGGAGCTACCACTGCGGTAAGCTCAACCATCTCTCCAGAATATGCTGCTCGACCCTCGCAGACTCACCACCTCACCCACCCAGTGGACCCAACCCGACCACTATCCACATGGGCACCAGCTACTGGCCATTACAGTGGTACACAGTGGAACTTGATGGCATCAGTCTGTCACTACTGCTGGACACAGCTGTCTTGAGGTCTCTGCTAAATAAGTCCACAGTTAGGAAGCTGTTTCCCTGGAAAATGATTAAGGCAAACGCGGAGGACCTATTTGGCTATGGGCATGTTAAGACTGGCATGGTGGGAATTCAGGTTCAGGTTCAGGGTTATTTTATTTGTACCTGTAGGTAGATTTGTTTTGCAGTCAGGTGACATCCATATTTACAAACCACAATTACATTCAACATGAACACAAACACAGGCACACATGAAGCTGACTATAAACATGATAAAAGTACTCAAGGTTCCACCAATCAGGACATAAGACAAAGAGATAAGAGAAAAAAAACAAGGAGATAAGAGAGAAGGGTCATATTAAAAAGTTAAAGACTCGTCAAAGAGGTTAAAAACTCAGAAGTCTAAAACCCAATAAAAGATTTAGAACCCCAATAAAAAACCTACAAAAATAAGTAAATATAAAATCAAATTAATAAATAGGTAACTAAATTATGTGCAATATATTGTTACATCTTGTTCAACTCTTTAACAGCAGCAGGAACAAAGCTGTTTTTGTAGCGCTGGGTTTTACTTTTTGGGACAGCAAACCTCCGTCTGGAGGGAAGAAGCTGAAAGTGGCAGTGCAAAGGGTGGGAGTCATCATTTAAAATGGAGGTAGCAATCCTCTGTACCTGTCTGGTGTACAGGGATGTCAGGCTCAGCTGTGACTCACCAAGCAAGCAGCTGGACCATCTAACAACCTGATCCAAGGATTTCCTCTGTTTCAGTTTTGAATGGTTACCTTCTCAGTGCGCTGTGGCTCCAGAGTTCTTCCTGCATTCATATTCCAAGTGACCCGCCAAGGTGCCAGTCTCTTAGGTATTGACCTGATTAGCAAACTGGGCTTCTCCATCACAGACCCCATGGACTCCGTTGTATTGACTGTCTCCTCAACTTGACAACATCACTGGCCAGCGCTCTTTGCAGGCCTGGGCTGCCTCACCGCCTTCAACCACCAGCCGCTCATTGACCCGACGGTATCCCCTATCATCCAGCCCCTTCGTCGGCTGCCCCTTGCTCTATGGGATGAGGTCACAGTGGAGCTGCAGATACTCCTGGACGCGGGCCTCATCCAATGGGTCAACGCATCCCCCTGGATCGCCAACCTGGTAGTGGTGAAGAAAAAATCTGGTGGTCTGTGGCCCTGCATAGACCTCAGAATGGTAAATAAAGCGGTAATCTTCAACAAATACCCTCTGCCCACGATGGAGGAGCTAGCCGCTACATTTCATGGCTCAAAGATCTTCTCCAAACTGGACCTTTGCCAGGGATACCTGCAGGTTCTCCTACACCCAGACAGCTGTGACCTTACGGCCTTCAGAATCAGAATCAGAATTATTGCCATTGTTCATGTGATACACAAACTAGGAATTTGTCTCGGTGCCATGCTGCAACATTAAAAACATAATGAGAAAAAGGGATAAACTAAAAAACTAAAGGACTAGAAACGTGCAATAAGTGTAGAAAAATAAGTAATAATAAGTAATAATAATAATAATACTAGTAATAATGAGTAGTACTAGTCAAGGCAGTTTTAAAAAATTAGCATGTAGCAGATAATGTGAAGTACCACATAGTGCAGTCAATAATGCAACAGAAAAACAGTGATGATTGACATGAGTCTGGTTGAGCTGCTGTACATAGTGCACCCTTGCCACCCTTGGTCACTTCGTGACCCACATGGAGGTCTTTCACTACACCCACAGGCCATCGGCCTCAGCTCTGCCCCTAGCTGCTTCTAGAAGATCATGGCCACCATCTTTGCTAGTCTCCCAGGTGTGGTAGTATACTTGGATGACATTGTGGAGCACGGCACAACAACATCTTCACATGACGCCCGTCTCTTCATAGTGATGGAAGTGCTTACCAGTCACGGCCTCACATTGAATGGGAAAAGTGCATCTTCGCAGCACCGGCCATTGAGTTTGTGGGGTTCCGTCTAACTGCCAAGGGCCTGAGCCCACTGCGTTCAAACATCGAGGCAGTATTACGCCTGCCTGAACCATCATGCCCCGCCCAGCTTTCCTCTTTCCTGTGAATGACGACCTTTTACGGGTGTTTTCTTCCCCACTACTTGAAGACAATAGAGCCATTGTGCGCCTTCCTGAAACCGGATGCACCCTGGTCATGGACCCCTGCATGCTCCGCCGCCATCCACCGGCTCAAAACACAACTCACCTCCCCACCTGTGCTCGCTCACTTTGACCTACAGAGCCCCACATTTATAACCTGTGATGCCTATAACACTGCCATAGGGGCCATGATGTCCCAACTCCAAGAAGGGGCCGAGGATCCGGTGGCCTTCGCTTCAAGGTCACTCACGCCAATGGAACAGAAGTACTTGGTGGGGGAGAAAGAAGCACTGGCTTGTGTCTGGGCATGCGAACGATGGCACATGCACCTGTACGGGTGGCATTTCATGCTCCAAACGGACCACCAGACTCTCACAGCTCTGTTAGCAGTGTCAGGGTCAGGACACAAACCACTACATATCTACAGGTGGACAGAGAGGCTGCAAGTGTACAACTTCACCACCCAATTCACACCTGGCAGAGAGAATGTGGTAGCAGACTTATGCTCCCGGGCTACCCCCAGCCCCACACTGGATGCTGACCAAGACCCCTTAGAACCGGAGCTGATCCTCATGCTACATGGGCCTCTCCAAGCTGCCGTCTCACTGCAAGAGCTTCAAACCGTTTCGGAATAAGACCCCACACTGACGCAACTCCGCACCTTTATTCTGGAGGGCTGGCCATCTAGGGTGCCAGAGGAGCTAGCAGCTTTTCACAGAGTCAAGGATGACCTCTCGTGCTGGAACAACAGCTGTGTGGCAAGGGGGCTCTGTGTGGTGGTTCCTGAAGCTCTGAGGGGCCACATTCTGACCATGATACAGTACATGAAGGTCATCTGGGCATCGTAAGGGTCAAACAATGCTGCAGAAGCTTGGTTTGGTGGCCAGGCATTGACAAGGACGTGGAGACCATGGTGAAGGACTGCATGGCCTGCCTTGCTAGCGGCAAGACTGGCTCACCACCACCACCACCACCCCTACAGCCTCTGCCGTGGCCGCCCATTCCATGGACACATATTCAGTTGAACATCTGCGGTGATCTCCATGGTGCCCCTCAGCACCAGTGCTTCCTCCTAGTGGCCTATGACCTCAGCTCTAAATGGCCCGAGGTGCTGCCCACTAGCTTGGTCACTACAGAAGTGGTCATTGACTTCCTCTCTTCTCTGTTTGCCCGCTGGGATGTGCCCGATGCTATCATGACAGATAACAGGCCACAGTTCATCTCAGTGGACTTTGAAGCATTCCTGGAAGGAAGAGGGATTAAGCAAACCAGAACAGCTTTTTACACCCTCAGGCCAGTGGGGGTGTGGAGAGGTTCAACTCAAACCCTAAAAAGTGGACTCAGGGCATACCTAGCGGATGGGCTCCCATTCCCTGCCGCACTGCAAAGCACCCTGCTGCACTACAGGGCGACACCGTACATCACAATGAGCAGCTCTCCAGCTCTCCTTATGCTGGGACATGAGATACACCTTCCCCTAGACCGCCTGCTCCCCCCACCAGACGACGCTCCTGAGGTGACACCCTCCTCTAGTGACAGGGTGGCTGAGCATCAATGCCGCATGAAGCAGAGGTTTGACAGGAAGCGTCGGGTGAAGCATCCCTCAATCATGGTGCTCAACTGGGTCCAGATTCGCCGACCCAACCGTTCACACAAACTGCAGTTGTTCTGGACAACACTGATGCAGGTCGACACTCAGCTTGGACCAGCCACCTTCTGTCTGACTGATGGGTCACGTTGGCACGCCAGCCGTCTCAGACAGGTACTGCCATCCCCCACTCTGGATCAAGGCGCTGTGGCTGATTCGACTAGTTTGGACTGGGACCTCATCGAGGCATGGCCCACAACCCCTGCGGGACGCCCACCGAAGCCAACGCAGCCCGAGCGCCGCTCACCTCAAGCTTAAAGGCGGTCTCGCTATCTTGAAGACTTTATAACAAACTTTTGATTATATATTGGTAGCTAGAGCATGGCCTGCTAAGTGGCAGAATTATCCACATGGCCATGCAGGCACACCGGCAGTCTACTCGGTTGCCCCTCACAACCCCTCTGCCCCCCCTCACCCTCTCAGGCTCTCCCATCACCACTGCTGATTCCTTCCGCTTCCTAGGCACTACCATCACCAGGGACCTCAAATGGGAGCCGACCATCAGCTCACTCATCAAAAAAGCCCAGCAGAGGATGTTCTTCCTGCGGCAGCTGAGGAAGCTCAAGCTACCCACCAAGATGTTAGTGCAGTTCTACACAGCCATCATCGAGTCCATCCTCACCACCTCCATAACCGTGTGGTACGCAGGAGCCACTGCCAGGGACAGACTAAGGCTGCAGCGCGTCGTGCGCACTGCTGAGAAGGTGATCGGCTGCAAGCTCCCATCTCTCCTGGATCTGTACATCTCCAGGACCCGGAGGCATGCTGGCCGGATCATAGCCGATCCCTCACACCCTGGTCACGTACTGTTTGCCCCCCTCCCCTCTGGTAGAAGACTTCGGTCCATCCAGACTAAAACCTCCCGTCACATGAACAGCTTCTTCCCCTCTGCCATCAGACTGCTGAACACTAAGTGACTTATTGACTCTCGTGCACCATGTACAGCAGCTCAACCAGACTCATGTCAATCATCACTGTTTTCTTCCTGCATTACCGACTGCACTATATAGTTCTCCACAGTATCTGCTGCTCGCTAATATATTTTAACTGTTGACCAGTATCACTTAATCATATTAAGATAAGATAAGATAAGCCTTTATTAGTCCCACAACGGGGAAATTCCAGGATTGCAACAGCACAGGGATAGCAACACTCAGAGCAACAATCAGAAGGCAAGAAAAAACAAGCAAGCAAGAGCAGCTAATATACATATGTACATATTACTATAAAATATATATATACACACACACACAGACACACAGTGCAGAGCATTGTAGCTGGATGGAATAAATATATGAATATATGAACACACAGTGCAGAGCATTGTAGCTAGATGGAATAAATATGTAAATATATAAACACCCACAGTATGGAGCATTGCAGCTAGGTGGAATAAATATGCAAGTATATAAACACACACAGTGCGGAGCAATGTAGCTAGATGGAATAATATGTAGATATATAAAAACACAGTGCGGAGCATTGTAGCTAGATGGAATAAATATATAGATATATAAATATAAACACACCCAGTGCAGAGCATTGTAGCTAGATGGAATAAATATGTAAATATATAAACACACACAGTGCAGAGCATTGTTGCTAGGTGGGATGAAACAGCATAACCGTCTATTTAGTTATCCTACATGGTATGATTATGTGCCCATACATATTCTCACCCTCCATAGCGACCGGTATGTTCCTAGTTGTATGCCGGAGAGGACCATTGTGTCTAGTCTATTGCATCTTTTGCATTCAAAAAAAAAAAAACTATTAGTTTTATGTGTTTAAGTTTTATGTGTTTATGTTTTAAGTGTTATTCTACACTTTATTACATGTATAGTTTATTTCTTTTATCTTATCATGTTTAATGTTGCAGCATTGTACCGAGACAAATTCCTAGTTTGTGTACTACATGAACAATGGCAATAAACCTGATTCTGATTCTGATTCTGATTCTGCCCAATTAGGAGTGTTATAGTTAAAAATGTGTTAAGCAGTTCTTCATGCTGGTCAGTTTGGCCTAGTCAGTTACATTAATATATGTTTTGTTAGACGCCCCCGCTAAGTTAACAGGCTAAACTTTTCAAGGGGGGAGTAAATGTAGTGTATGGATGTGTGCACATTCACGCAGGTGACGTCAGCACATTATTAGCGCCACAAGTCAGTTCTGTTCTAGTGTTCAAGCTGAATAAAGCTAAGCTCAGTACATGGTCGCTGTCCGCCCATTTTTCAGACATATCAAGCTGATGAAATTCTTGCACACTGGGAGGTTTCTATGGGAATAGCCTGGCTTCTTCCTTTCTCCTCCTCCTCCTATTCTGATGACCATTCATAATTTAACTCAAATGTTATATTTTGAAAAATGTCCATCATTTTGCCGTATTCCATTAATGTTGCCTTAAAGTGCCGACCAGGAGTCGACAGTAAATAATAATATGAATAATAATATGAATTAACAGTTTCTAGAACATCCTTGAAACGGAGTGATACATATCCATGAAACTGGAGTACAATTATTGGGGATTATAATAACTCCTGGAATCCCTATTGTCCAATCAAATCGCTCGATCAGAACTAACTGTTGTATAAAGTATCAGTCAATACTGTATGTGTACAGTTTTCTGTTGCTGTATTGAACTGTCTGGCTCATTCTTTAAAATTGAAATGGAGACCCACTAAAGGATTCTGTCAGTGCAGTGAATTCCTGCATTGGTGCCATGGAGAAAGAAAACCTGCCCTTTACACAACCTCTGGGACTGTGTGACTGACATTTCTGCTAATGCCATCATATGAGCAATGCCATTTCAACGAAGACATGGACAGATGCCACTCTGCTCCCACACTGCTGTGACTACACTAAACTCCCTGTCTGTCTCCGCTGTTCAATGAAATACAGTCATTCAAGAAACTACATTGCCTCTTTAAATGTAAAAAAAAAGTTTTTGTGTTTAGATGATCATTTTGTGCAGAAGATAAAAGAAAAAAAAAACTTGGGTGAGTGCAGTATATGCTGGGAGAATGTATGGCCGTGCTTGGCAAAGCCTATAAGTGATTCATTTTAGAAGTTTAGATGAATCTCTGACATGGCATGCTACATGTCTGAACATCATTTACAACTAATATTTTGCGGTTTGTTCACTTCAGATGAATTGCATTCTATAAAAAACCCCTGTTATGCTTTTAGAGTTTCTCCTTTTATTTTAGTGCATTATGTAGGAATTTGTGACATTAAATGGTGTGCAAAGCCAAAGAGCAGGCAGAAAGGTTCTTATCTCCTACAAAAAATTAAGACTACAACTCTGCCTTAAATGCCTTGTTTGGATTTGCTGTTCTTTTCCATGAGATTATCGCGTCATTACTTAGTAGACCTAATGCAGACCTGCCCCGTGGCTACTGTAGTCTGGCGTGCCCTCTCCTTGGAGGAGAAGAGGAAGTTTCCCACTGAGCCTCGGCGCTCACATGGCTACAGTGCAGCTAGCTTATTTAAGAGCTCTGCTCTGTAAGTTCTAGTCACCCCGCTAGACATTCATGGTCCTAGCTCGTTCAGTAATATATGAGGGGGGGGGGGGCTGAAAAGTTCATAGGCTGAATAGTTCATCGTGGTCAAATTTGACCAGATGTGGTTTATTTTTCAACCGCAGGGATCCAAGCACTGCAACATTAATGGAAGAAGTGTGTGGACCGAAGGGGAGACTATGCTGAAAAATAAACCACATTTGGTCAGATTTGACCACTATGAACTTTTCAGCCCCCCCCCCCCTTCCCACACACACACATATGACTCATATACTGGGATCATTAGCATGGCTTTCTTAGTGACATTAATCAGCACGACCAGGGTATATATGATTTTGTTTTTGTAAATTGTGTTCTGAAGCAAGTCATTCCTTATTCCACAATTATATATCCTGTACCATTCTAGCTTATTTTTTTTAATATTTTGGCCATCATAGTCGGGTAGATTTGGCTGCTAAATGCTAACATTAGCTGGTCTGAGTGGCTACAGCCAGGATTTCTGACCGACTTCGAGGTGGACTAGTTGGGTACAAACAGACTCCTGAGAGAGGAGTCCACCATCCTTCAGCTTGGCTGTGACTCTGTTTATGCCTCTTTTCTATTTATTCTATTCATCCCCACTAGGCACCCATTTTCCCAGCTAGATTATCCAATAATTCTTGATCATTTACTTCATTCACAGACATTGTTTATATAATTTATTCTTATTATAGTTTGTTATACTCTGGACTGGACACCTGATTAGCAGTGGTTAGCGACTGTTAGCAGAGTTAGCGTCCTCATTTAGGATCAGTGCTTGTCATACCCCAGGGTCAGGTTGTATGCTATCTACCATTCAAACTACAGGCCTCTGATAATGCTTTTTTGGGGTTAGCATTCAGCGAGTACTTGTATTAATAACCAATACTACTTAGTCCAAAGCTAAAAGCCAACATTAACCTGAAATTTGGCTTCACCATTAAAACATAAATCTAACTAACTAACTAACTAACTAACCTGCACTTATATAGCGCTTTTCTAGTCACAAAGACCACTCAAAGCGCTTTCATTAATATAACTAACCCTCTATTCTAAGGGCCTATAGGAAACAAATATCTAGGGACAATTTAGAACAGCCAATTAACCTAACATGCATGTTTTTTGGCATGTGGGAGGAAACCGGAGAAATCCCGGAGTAAACCCACGCAACACGGGGAGAACATGCAAACTCCACACAGATCACTGTTGGTCGGGGGCTGGGATCGAACCCACGATCCCACGATCCCCACAATCCCCCGGCCAAGGGTAAACTGTGCTGCCGCAGTGCTAACCACTGCGCCACCGTGCAGCCCTAAGAGAAATGATGAGGGAGGGAGGACGGGGTGAATTGAGGTTCATTATGCTATTAGAAAAAAACAGCCTGTTTTAAGGAGAACTCCTTCCCCACGTGTAAAATGGCACTGCTGTAATTAATCCCTAAGCTGTTTTGACCTCAGCATTCCACAGACATAAACACCTCTGGGAGCTGTGTCAACACCAGTGTTGGGAGTAACACGTTACAAAGTAACACGTTACTGTATTGCTGCTACTTTTGCAGCAACATGCTGTGTAACGAAATTACTGTTTAAAAATTCAGTAATGTGTTACTCGCGTTACTCGTTTTATTAATATGGATATATATTTTAGCGCAAATAAACTGACCCTAGCTGGCGCAGCCGTCAGTCTCCTCGGCGGGTTAGTTTCCTGTCCTGCTCCAGTTCACGTGCAACCCGGTGGCGGCTTCTCATATCGAGCCCTGATCGCCTGTTGTCCCAGCGGTGAGTAGCCCCTAACAGCTTCTACCTCTGTGGTTAGACATGAGTATTTTTAGAGCAAGGAGCTCACATTTAATGTCTGCATTAAATGCATTTAGTTTTCTTACGCACAGAGAAAAAGTGACTAATTTCAGCTTCTTGTAAGCGGTGAACTTTCATTTATCTGTGCTTTCTGTTTTATCTTATCGCATTCATTTACATGCTGTTGTGATATGCAACTATTTCATGGAAGTAAATCCTCTAAATATGCATTTTTAATGGGCCGGTCCAGGGGTGTCAAACGTATGGCTCGTGGGCCGAAAACGACCCACCAGGGGGTCCAAAGTTTTTTCTGTGAATTTACAGCTTTATTTCTAATAAATTTCTTACTTACTACTAATTACAATAGTTTATGGAAATCTGAGACATTTTTTCGCTGTAAGATGAGAGTTTTTTTCTCATCAGTTTTCTTTTTTCTTCTTTTTTTTTGATGAGAACAAGGGGCCCTTCATCTTGCTATGTGTGCAAGATGATTTAAGTATGCATTTAAAAGTAATGTGAAAGTTACTTTTCCAAGTAGCTAGTTACTTTAATCATGCAGTAACTCAAAAGTTACTTTTGAAAAGAAGTAACCAGTAACTGTAACTAGTTACTATTTTTTGGTAACTTGCCCAACACTGGTCAACATGTGGAAAAAGTGCATATTAGGAATTCTTTAACAATACAAGATCTACTTCCATAGCAGTGCTCGTAAAGTGATGGGGTGAGAGCTTGCAGAGTTCAAGACTCTCTGATTGACTATACTTTTCCTCTTCTGCTCTGTGTCTTTTGGGGGAAGGTGTTAGCTGGATATGAAGCAGACAAGTAGGCAAGCAGTGCATCGAGCTGAGATTTTCAGCTGAGTCCAGCATTTTTCACTCCACTCCCAGATGGTTTCCAGATGTTTTTAAAGCAGACACTCTCTCTCTTTGTATTTTGTCCTCATCTCTCTATCCCTTCTTTCACACATTCTCCTGCTTACCTTTGCATATCTTTCCAATTTTTTTTCTCTTTTCAGAGATCGCACCCTTGACAAAAGTGCTGGCTTCACCTTGTCTGAACGGAATCACCCTTTGTCAAATAAACAATCCTTCCACACCTGTGCTCTTCTTATTTCTCTTCAGCTCCCTTTCTCCTTCTTTCACTGCCCCTCATCTTTTATCACTCATCCTTCAACTGGTCTGATTGAAGGAAATAGCATACAGTTTCTCATTTAATGTACCCGACCTTGTTATGATTTTGCAGTTTCTGATTCATCCTGGCATGAGTAAATTTCATTCACAAGAATTGTGGTCTTATTCAGCACTAGATTGGGTCTTCAGTGGCACCATGCTACATTATTTGAGCAAATTTTAAGCACTTAGAATGATTGAATTATGATCCTTATGGCCAAATGAAAACTTTTCTCTACATTATCTGAAAGGGCCATCAGTTACAATTTCATTGTTTTTAAAAGTATGATTTAAAAAGCCTGAAGGAGCCTTTACTAAATTAAAATAGATTTGTCATACGTCATTTATTTTCTTCAAAATAAAACAGCTGACTGGACATCCCCCAAGAGTGGTTATTACATAAGTTTTGCTGGGGTTTGGATAATACTGAACCAGTTCGTAGTGATGTCTGTGTTTTGTAAACTGATATAAACTGTTAAGTGTTTAAAGGGGACACTGACTGAAAAATTGTCTTTTTAAGTTTAATATTTATTTGAAAGGGACATACAGTAGTAATGAATATGAATATAAATGTAAGTATGCCAGATTCAGCAATACTGCTAATTTGCATCTGTAGTCCCCCGGTGGGTCACAAAAACACACAGTCATACTAGAAGAACATGTGCAATGAAACTGTACAAAGTGGATATGCTAAAGTGCAAGAGTTAAGGTGCTACAAAACAAAACATTCAAATGTCACGAGTGAAGTGCTCTGTATGCGTACATGCACCTCACAGCAACACCAAACAACAGCAACAAACAAGAGGCGGGGCATATGTGTGTGATGCACGGGCACATATATACAGTATATGCGCATGCCGCAGAGCAACCACTAGTTATAGGTACAAGTTTGGTTGTTTAGCCATTTTTTACAATGAGTCTTAAAAGTGTTTAGTGTGGTACATTCTCTGATTGCAGGTGATATATTATTCCAGATCTTGGTGCCCCTCACTGATAACACAGTGAGCAAATGTGGTGCATCTGTGGGGGACCTCACAGTCTCCGCTGGTGATTGCTCTGGTGGTTGTTCTGGTGACAATCCTCAGTTTAACATATTCTCCCGGGGGGGGGGGGGGTACATAACCATTTAATATTTTATAGACTGAACAGGCAAATTTGACAGTTTTATAATTTTCAAAAGACAGAAAATTGTATTTCTTGTAAATGTGACAACAATGACGTCGGATCTTTCTTATCAAAGATTTTTATGGCTTTTTTTTATAGAGATTCAATGGGTTTGATTATGGTTACACCAGTGAGTGACCAGTTGGTAAGACAGTAATTGATGTGTGAGATCATTGCACGCAGGAACATTTTGACCGCACTGACTGTCAGCGATGGTCTAATTTGTTTAAAATTTCTCAGCTTGAATTTGAATGTTTGAGATTTTTTGATGTGTTTTTTAAAGGTTAATAAGGAATCGAGAATCACGTCGAGATACTTATATTCCTTGACTAATTGCAGCTCCTCTCCTTTAAAGAAAATATTAGAGTTTGTAATATTTGATCGTTGTTTGATAAACATCATGCAAACAGTTTTTTTAGTGTTTAGTAGGAGACATGATTTATGAAGCCAGTTATGGATTTGAGTCATCGCTGTTGGAAGAATACCGGCGGCTTCTTGTGTGTTTTTTGCAGGTGTGAATATTACCAGGTTATTTGCAGGTTAACCTTCTGGAAGGGGTCTGCATGATTATTGAAAAACACTCACTTCATCACTCTATAAAAGCAAGAAATCTCTGTGTGTCTGTCTGTCTGTGTGTCTGTCACGTTCATAGGACATCATAGGACGGCCTATGATCTCTGCTTCAACATCATAGGACGTCCTAGAACTCAGACATCATAGGACACATAGACAAATGTTTCTTTATGATGTCATATAGACCATGTGTCTTTGAACTCAGGCATCATAGGACACATAGTACAAATGTGTCTGAACATCATAGGACGTCCTATGAACTCAGGCATCATAGACACGCTCAGATCTATTTTCATGATCCTGTCCATGAACTGGGGACATCCTATGAACTCAGGCATCATAGGACGATATAGACAAATGTGTCTTTATGATGTCATATACATCAAGCCTGCCTTCATATCTTTATGATGTCATATACAGTGACAGACATCAGGCAACATGTCTTTATGATGTCATATACAGTGAGTCCATGCCAGACAGACTTTAAAGCACATTTCTAGGACATCATAGGACGGCCTATGATCCCTGCCTCATCATCATAGCGCGTCCTATGAACTCAGGCCTCATAGGACGACTTGCCATGCCTACATGACGGCAAATGTGTAACTTTGACGAATGCCAGTCTACACTACAAATGTGTAAAATGCCAAGCAAAGCGCTGATTTTCTGTGGGTGCTCCGGTTTCTTGGTTTCTACCGGCATGCACGGGCCTTCCTGAACAGGATCGAAAGCCACTTTTTCAGGATCGTGCCCATGAACTGGAATTACGATGCACCTATCCCTCAACCAGTGGTCTGAACGAAGAAGAAGAAGACCCACAAGATGGACAGCAATAGAATGAGGAGAACCGCTGCACATCAGGAAGGATGCCGTGAACATGAAACACCTCAGGTTCCACCAGTATGCCGTAGGCATGACTGTGAACAACACAGCCGTCTGAGACAAGAGAAGACACTTCAGTGGTCTGAACGAAGAAGAAGAAGAAGACCCACCAGATGATGTCTATATGATGGCTCATAGACAGAGCACATGACTCCCTACAAGACATATACTGTATATAGACACAGGTAAGCAACATAACACAGAACAGTGATAGGCAGGAGAGAAGTAACAAGCAGGGGCAAACAGCTCCAGATGGCAGGGCATATTTTGTGTGATTTTTATATTTTGCTGCAAACAAAAGCCATCACATGTGATTGCCACTTAGTGCTGTGTTGCTATACCAACTGTCCTGTAACTGGCAAGAATTCTGTTCCAATGCATCCCCTCTACGGGCATGAACGGGTTTCTACAGGCATGCACGGTTATGCACTATTTTCTTAAAAAACACACACACATTCCAGCTTAGCTGTCAATCATAAGGACAACAGTGAGCTAACAAGTTAGCTTACCAAGCCTGGTTTATATTATTTTCTTTAGATTTCAGTCACCCTAATAGATATCACTCTTTCCACTTGGTTCTTTAATCCACACTCTAAGTTACTACTTTATTGTTCCCACTGGGAAATTATTTCCTAGTGAGTAAAACATGTGAACTTGCTCATCCTTGACATGCCAGTACAGGAAAAAAAAACATCTCACCCAAATAATATAAAGTAGACATATAGCATAATACCAATACCCTGAAGGCTGAGGACGAATTGACATCATCATTCCTATCACAAACACACACACACACACACACACACATACTGTATATGTCATGCCATTCTGGTTTATTCTATTGTATTTTTGATGTAATGCTACATTGCGCACTGTCAGCATTAACTTGGTTATTTGGTTGATCAGCATTGGTCAAATGACTGCCAGGCAGCCTAGCATTAGCTTAACTGTTGATCAGGTCAGTTTGGATTGCTATTTTCTATAAATTCATAAACATAAGCAAAGAGGAAGCCATTCAACAATACTTGAAAAAATTAAATCTTAGTCAGATAAAATATAATAATAATAATGGATTAGATTTATATGGTGCTTTACATGTCAAGTGTCAAGCACTTATGGTGAGTCCATTATTTATTCACTCCAGACAGACATTGATAGTGGTAAACTACTATTGTAGCCACAGTTGCCCTGGGGCAGACTGACGGAAACATGGCTGCCAATCCACGCCAATGGCCTCTCCAACCACTACCAAACATTTATACACTTTCATACGCAGTGTCATGGACACTGAAGGCAAGGTGGGTAAAGTGTCTTGCCCAGGGACACAACGGCACAATGGCTGGAGAGAGCGGGATTCGAACCACCAACCCTCTGGTTATTGGACGACCCACTCTACCTCCTGAGCCACTGCCACCTACAATATCTTAAATCAATGCCTGTTTATGTCATGAAGTGGAGCACGGGGGGAGCACCGGGCACGCACTTTCAGTTATTTCTAATCATGTCCTGTACTTTTTTCTTCTCTGGGTTATTTTGTATTGGGTTTTGGGTTTGTGGTGTTTGCTTGTCCTTTGTTTCTGTTTAGAGTCCTCCTGTTGTCATATCGTAGTTGGTTATTAGTTCTTTCCTTAGAGTGTATATTAAGTTTTGTCTTTTACTTCTATCTGGTCCTTGCTTGTGTATAGTTATCGTTCTTAGTATGTTCCTGTTCATTTATCTGTTTCCTGACTTTCATTCATCCTGGTTTGTACTTTTATTTTGACAGTCTCCTTTGTTTTCTTCCGTGTGTCAAATTCTGTTTGTGGGCTGTCACACATGCCATTGGTTTGTTCTGATTATTCTCGCTCATATCACCCACAGCTGTTCATGATTTGTAATTATCCCTGCTTGCCCTATTTAAGGACTGCTGTGTTGGTTATTCGTCGCAGCGTCCTTCTCATTGTTTAGATGGGAGTCCCCCATCTCTCTTTTTGTATCCTGCGTGCATTCCACGCTTAGTCTACCTTTTCTATTCCAGCGTTTCCATACACCCCAATCTCCAGATCATTCTACTCGTTCCCGCACTTGTAGGTTTTGGTTCTTTTGTTGTATTTTGTGTTTTTATTATTAAATCACTTGCAAACTCACAGCTAACATTTGGGTCTTCATCCTTCCCTGAAAGGGTGATTTATGACAGAAGGACGCTGCCAGTGCAGACACCTGCAGCTGTGAGTTTGCCCCTTTTTTCTTTTTTCCCCTTTATTATATTTTTCCGCTTTCTGTTACTCCATTCCTGCTGAGATGTCAGCAGGCGGACAACGGTACCCAATGAGCATGGGGTGGGAGCTCTGCCAAGCTTTAATGGAAATTGACGGACTTATTGCTTCGGCTTATCTGTATTCCACCCCTAAGGATGCTCTTTGATACCTGGGTCTTGCGGTAGCGGTGGTGCAGCGTCATCCTCAGCTTGCCGAGCACGCCGAGGGAGTGGAGAGGATTTCCCTGGTGGTGGATCTGCAGCAGGAGAAAGGCGGGAGGTTGAGGAGTCCTACTAATAAGCCGAGGTCTGAGCTGACGAGGAGGCATCCCCTGGCCTCAGTACCATCTGCTCCTCACCAGTCACCAGCTCCAATCCCTGCTCCATCAGCTCCGCAGTCACTTCACGAGAGGAGGTCAGGTAAACCATCTGTACTGAGGTCTGTGCCGATGAACAAGCGTCCCCTGACTCTGACGTCTCGCCCGCTTCCACCTCCTCAACAGATGACCCCATCAGCTTCTTCTTTGCCGCTTGCTGCTGAGTATTTGGTTGTCTCATCCCCAGCTTCGCCCGTCATAATGCCTGCAGGGCCAGCTCTCCCATTGCCTGATTTGGTGCCCTTGCCCCCTGCAGCCATTAAGAAAGAATCTTCTGTGCCATCTGCAGCAGCTACCACCACACCAAGGAGTTAAGGCAAGTACATTTTCATTCTGTGTAAGTTCATTTTAAAACATCCAGGTGTCAGATAAACTTTCAAAAGGATTTTTTTTATATTAAAACAGCGGAATAAAAACTAATTAAAATACAAGACGTTTCAGTGTTCATCTGAACACCAACATCAGTTGTCAGACTGTAACAGGAAGTGTCTCTGGCCAATAAATAGCCTGCCTTTCTTAGCAGGAAGTGTCTCTGGCCCATAAATAACCTTGCAAGGAGGTCACATGACTTGTGAGAAATGTAGTAAAAAAAAAAATGAATGTAGTCCATGGTATGTGACCAAGGAGGAGAAAAGGAGAAGGAAAAAAAAAAAACCAAAACAAAACCTAGTGCTCCTCCTTTAAACCTGAGACTCAGAGCAAGTTCATTTGTCCATAAAGTGTCGAGGAATGGTTTTTAACACAGCATTGTAAATGGAGGACAGATGATGTCTTAGTCCCCCTCCTCTGTTAAGGGAGGGCTGTTCCACTTTAACATAGATGGCTTCCTTAACACCTCTTTCAAACCACCCCTCTTCTCTGTCCAAAATGTGCACATCTTGGTCTCAAAAGGTGTGTTGTTTTTGTTGCGAGTATAGACAAATTAATTTAGTACAGACAAATTTAATTAGTTTTTAGTCGGGTGTTTTCAATAAAAAAAATTCCTTTTGAAAGTTTACACTTTCATTCATTAACACCTAGTAATGAGAAGTCTTGCATATTCTCGACGGGGGGCTCAGCAGCAGCAATTTACTTTGGCTGAGCTCTCCCCAATAGCTGCTGCTATTTCATCTGCATCTCCCATGTTCCCCTCTGTTTTTTCTGTGTGTTCGCCGGTCCTGGGAGAGAGCTGCCGGACGACAGAGGGGACTCTGGTTCTGGAGGTCCCAGAGGTCCCTGTGCCGGTCCCAGAGATCCCTGTTCCGGCCCTACAGACACATCCTGGATGGGAGAGGAGCACCCCCTGTATCCCAAAGCTTGAGCCGACAATTGAGTGTCCCCTGGTTTTGGTATCGCAGGATCCGATGCTGTTGGTGAGATGTTCCACAGCCCCAGTATCTGCTCCAAGGTGCCACCCAGCAACAGTGCCTGCTCCACGGTGCCACCTAGCTCCAGTAACAGCTCCAGCCATCCTCGAGGTGCACACAACAGCTCCTGCTGTCCTTGAAGCACATGCCACAGCTCCCACTGTTCCTGTTCCGGTTCTACCCGAGGTGCATGCTTCGGTGCCTGTGGCTCATCCTGAGGAGGTCACCCTGGCAGCAGCAGCAACCATCATGCCCCGGGAGTTAAGGCAAGTTTCTTTTCATTTTCCAACACTTAAAAAAATGAACTGTCTTGCCTTATTCCCAGTGGTGAGGCTGAGCAGCTGCAACCCAATTTAGCTGAGTCCTCACCGCCTGCTGCTATTATTTTCCCCTCACCTGCTTCTCCTGTGCCTTGCTCTGTTTTCCCTGAGAGTCCGCTGGTTCTGAGGGGGAGCCACCAGACGACGGAGGAACCTACAGCCCTGGAAGGTCCAGTTCCAGCCCCTCAGCCATGTCCTGGATGGGAAAGAGCACCCCTTGTGCCCTGAAGCCTTAGCCCACAGGAGAGTGTCCCCTGGTTTCTGCGGCACGGTACTCAGTACCATCAGTGAGGCGATCTCCAGCGTCAGCCACCACATTGGGAGTTTCACCAGTGTCAGTCGCCATGCCTGGAAGTCCTTCAACTGCACCCACCATCACGCCTGCTGCCAGGGTCACCGCAGCAGAGTTGTCGGAGTCCTGGGCGGCGATGGAGCTTGAGTCTAGACAAGTACTCTGTTCTGTTTTTACACCTTCAGATCTAGAGAAATCTTGTCTAGCTCGTGGTGAGGAGAATCAGTTGCAGATGTCCTCTGCTCCTGAGTTCTCCCCTCCGGGTTCCACTGCTGCCAGTAATGATTTTCCGGTGTTTTTCTCTTCCTCCCCATCTGTGGTGGCCGTGTTGGGGTTGGATCTTCAGACGAGTGGAGTCAAGACGCCCCAGCCTGGATTGTCGGAGTCCTGGATGGCGGTGGAGATTGAGCTAAGGCAAGTCCACTTTTTTGTCTTCACTATGTTGGTTTTAGAGAGGTCTTGTTTAGTTCTTGGTAGGGAGACCCAGTCGCAGTTGCCATCTGCCTCTGAGCTTTCCACGCCAGGCTCTACTGCTGCCGGTGATATTAACCCGATGTCTATGTCTGTTCTCTCATCCGAATCTTCGCCTGAGGTCACCATGGGTCCTCTGCCTTCACCTGTCACTGTGGGTCCTTCATCTCCGCCTGAGGTCAACGTGGGCCCTCTGCCTTAGCCTGAGGTCACCGTGGGTCCTTCTCCGCCTGAGGTCACTGTGAGTTCTCCTTCTTCTCCTGAGGTCACCATGGGTCCTCCTTCTCCGCCTGAGGTCACCGTGGGTCATTCGTCTTCACCTGAGGTCACCAAAGGTCAGCCATCTTCACCTGAGGTCATCACTGGTCTTCAGTCATCACCTGAGGTCACCGTTGATCAGCCGTCGTCGCCGGCAGGTTTCCTCGCTAGCCAACCATCCTCCTCATCGGGTATCCACGCATCAGCCCTTGTGGATCGCGAAAGGCACGGGCTCCAGCTACTGCCTCCAGGTGGGGGAGTGTCGTGCCCCATGGCCCGTTGGCTCAGGGATACTGGGAGGCCACCCGATGGACTATTCTGTTTGCTTAGGTGGCTCTGGAATACTGGGAGGCCACCCGATAGACTACTCCATTTGTTTAGGTGGCTCTGTAACTCTGGGAGGCCACCTGACCTATTCCATCATGTGACCTGGTGGTCTTGGGATTCCAGCAGGCCACCTGAACTGCCTTATTTTTTCACTCAGAATCCCTAGTGTTCTGTTGTCACTTTATCTGTTCTGGTTGTGGGTCATGAGCATATTTTTTGTTTCAGTCTCTTCTAGCCTGGGTTCCCCCACTGCTTCCGCACTGCATCTCTTTTTTGATGTTACCTCGGGGGTGTCTGAAATCCACCCCTTGAGGGAGGGGCTCTGTCATGAAGCGGAGCACAGGGGAGCACCAGGTGCACACTTTCAGTTATTTCTAATCATGTTCTGTACTTTTTCTTCTCGGGTTATTTTGTATTGGGTTTTGGGTTTGTGGTGTTTGAGTTTGTCCTTTGTTTCTGTTTAGAGTCCTCCTGTTGTCATGTCAAAGTTGGTTATTAGTTGTGTGTATTTATTTAATGTTTTTCTGTATTATCTTGTATTTCAGTTTATTTTCCTGTGTTTATATTTGAGCCTTCTTCGTCCTCGTCTTTAGTTTCCCTTTGGGAACCTCAGTATTTAGATTTTAGATTTTTTTTAGATTTAGTATACTTTATTGATCCCCAGAGGGGAAATTGAGGGTCATCCACCACCTGGATGGATGAAGCAGCCACGATACGGTGCTATCCCTTAAGCATTCACACACACATTCACACCTAGGGCCGCTTTCGAGTCTTCAATTAACCTAACCTGCATGTTTTTTGGCATGTGAGAGGAAACCGGAGAAATCCCGGGGTAAACCCACGCATACACAGAGAGAACATGCAAACTCCACACAGATCACTGTTGGTTGGGGGCTGGGATCGAACCCACAATCCCATGATCCCCACGATCCCCCGGCCAAGGGCAAACTGTGCTGCCGCAGTGCTAACCACTGCGCCACCGTGCAGCCCAGTATTATTAGTATTGCATTATTAGCACTTGTTGGTTTTGTATTTCTTCTTGTCTTTGCCTTCTCCTTAGTTCTCTAGAGTGTATATTAAGTTTTGTCTTTTACTTCTGTCTGGTCCTTGCTTGTGTGTATAGTTATCGTTCTTAGTATATTCTTGTTCATTTATCTGTTTCTTGTTTTTCATTCATCCTGGTTTGTGCATTTATTTTGACAGTCACCTTTGTTTTCTTCTGTGTGTCAAATTCTGTTTGTGGGCTGTCACACATGCCGTTGGTTTGTTCTGATTATTCTCGCTCATATCACCCACACCTGTTCATGATTTGTAATTATCCCTGCTTGCCCTATTTAAGGACTGCTGTGTCGGTCACTCGTAGCAGTGTCCTTCTCATTGTTTAGACGGGAGTCTCCCATCTCTCTTCCCATTTTGTATCTTGCGTGCGTTCCACGCTTACAGTAGTCTACCTTTTCTATTCCAGCGTTTCCATACGCCCCAATCTCCGGATTATTCTACCCGTTCCTGCACTTGCACTTGCACTTGCACTTGCTTCCCGTTGCCTCAGGGATGCTGGAAGGCCACCCGATGAACTACTCCGTCTGTTTAGGTGGCTCAAAGACTCTGGGAGACCACCCAACAGACTGCGCCATTTGCTTGGGTGGCTCAAGAACTCTGGTAAGTAACCCCACTTATTCCACTGCATGATCTGGTGGTCTCTGGGCTCTAGCAGACCACGTGAACTGCCTTTATTTTCTTGCCCCGTGGGCCTAAGTTTCTGTAGCCACATTATCTGTTTTGGGTTGTGGGTCATGAGCGAGTGTCTGGTTTCGGTCCCTCCTAACCTGGGTTTCCCCACCGCCCTCCGTGGGTGGGTTTTTTCATTCCATTACTGTTAGGGTGAGTTATTTTTCCTTTTCTGGGGTGGGGTGGGGGTGTTCTTTTTGTTTTGTTTTTTTTCTTCTTTTGATGTTACGTTGGGGTGTCTGGTATCCACCCCTTGAGAGATGGGGTCTGTCATGACTGTGAGCATGGGTGGAGAGCCGTGCTCACGTCCTTAGTTTATTAGTCTGATTATTTTTCTGTATTCCTCACCTTAGTTTAATATTATTTCTGGTTGGTTGGATATATGTGGTTTTGAGTTTGCCATTTGTTTCTGTGTTTCTAAGTCTCTGTTTCTAGTTTAATTATTACTTTGTGATTTCATATGTCCATGACCATCCAGTTTTGCACTGTAATCATTATTTCTCTGTTTAATCACGAGCCTACCCTCACCTTTCTCTTTCTGTATTTTGTTATTAGTATTCTAGTATTTGTATCTCTTGTTTTTGAATTGATCTTGCCCCTGTCTTATGAGTCCTGTCTCCCTGTTTGTATAATCCGGTCTATTCCTCATTTTGTATCATTTTATAATTATTGTTAGCTTCTTGTTGCCATTTTCCTCTGTATTTTGACAGCGCTCTGTATCTACTTCCTGGGTTTGCCGGTTTTGCGGGCTCTCACAGCTGCCAGTGGTTGTCCTGATTACTTGCTCCTGTCATCCACTCCTGTCATCACTTGTTTATTCCTCTGTGCCCTATAAAAAGGTCATAGCAACACAGTCTGTTGTTGCAACCTTCTCAGTATCCAGACGTTAGTCTTACGTCGTTTCCCTTTCCTATATCCAGAGTGTTTTTAACGGGTGTGACTACGTCTCTTTTCTCTTTTCCTCTGGCGTATCCAAGTGCCTCAGCCAGTGTTCCGTCCAGGCTGTTCACCTGTTTTTTCCTGTGACGCGAGCCCCATTACTCTGGCGTTTCTGTACGCCATTACCTCCTAGTTCTCCTATGATGTAAGTGTTGTGTTTTCGTGTAATTGTGCCTTCTGTTATTAAATGTCAGCAACTCACAGTTCCAGCGTTTGGGTCTTCTGTCCACCCCTGCCGGGCCGGTGTATGGCACTACCTGACAAAGTGAAGTAGACCAAAAGATCCTCAAAAGCTAGACATCATGTTACAATCCAAAGAAATTCAGGAACAAATGAGAAACAAGGTAATTGAGATCTATCAGTCTGGAAAAGGTTATAAAGCCATTTCTAAAGCTTTGGGACTCCAGCGAACCACAGTGACAGCCATTATCCACAAATGGTGAATCTTCCCAGGAGTGGCTGGCCGACCCAAATTAACCCAAGAGCACAGCGATGACTCATCCAAGAGGTCACAAAAGACCCCACAACAACATCCAAAGAACTGCAGGCCTCCCTTGCCTCAGTTAAGGTCAGTGTTCATGACTCCACCATAAGAAAGAGACTGGGCAAAAATGGCATGCATGGCAGAGTTCCATGATGAAAACCACTGCTGAGCAAAATAAAGATAAATGCTCATCTTAGTTTTGCCAGAAAACATCTTGATGATCCGTATGACTTTTGGGAAAATACTCTGCGGGCTGACGAGATAAAAGTCAGCCCACAGACACACACCTTCCCCTCTTTGGAAGGTGTGTGTCTCATCACATCTGACGTAAAAGTAACACAGCAATTCAGAAAAGGAACATCATACCAACAGTAAAATATGGCGGTGGTAGTGTGATGGTCTGGGGCTGTTTTGCTGCTTCAGGACCTGGAAGACTTGCTGTGGTAAATGGAACTATGAATTCTGCTGTCTACCAAAAAATCTTGAAGGAGAATGTCCGGCCATTTGCTTGTGACCTCAAGCTGAAGCCCACTTGGGTTCTGCAGCAGGACAATGATCCAAAATACACCAGCAAGTCCACCTCTGAATGGCTTAAGAAAAACAAAATGAAGACTCTGGAGTGGCGTAGTCAAAGTTCTGACCTGAATCCGATTGAGATGCTGTGGCATGACCTTAAAAAGGCGGTTCATGCTTGAAAACCCACCAATGTGGCTGAGTTACAACAATTCTGCAAAGATGAGTGGGCAAAAATTCCTCCACAGTGCTGGAAAAGACTCATTGCCAGTTATCGCAAACACTTGATTGCAGTTGTTGGTGCTAAGGGTGGCCCAACCAGTTGTTATGTTAAGATAAGATAAGATAAAATAAGATAAGTCTTTATTAGTCCCACAATGGGGAAATTCCAGGATTGCAACAGCACAAGGATAGCAACACTCAGAGCAATAATTTAGAAGATAAGAAAATAAGAGCAGTGAATATACATATGTACACATAAATATATAAATATATATACACAGTGCGGAGCATTGTTGCTAGATGGACTAAACAGCATAACAGTCTATTTAGTTACCCCACATAGTATGAATGACTGATGTTGTCCTAGATGTATACTGGGGGGGGGGGCATTTTGTGTAAGTTTGTTGTGTCTTTTGCATTCAATACTATTAAGCCACAACGTTTTTTTTTACAATCTCTGTGAGCATCCCTGCTTAGGTTATAAAGTCTGACAGCCATAGGTAGGAAGGACCTGCGAAACCTCTCGGTCACATACCTAGGATGATGGAGCCTACTGCTAAATGAGCTCCTCAATGCGTTCAGCATGTCCTGCATAGGGTGGGACTCGGACTCCAGCAGAGATGACAGCTTAGCCACCATCCTTCTCTCTCCTATCTCCTCCACTGGGTCGAGGCGCTGCCCCAGGACAGAGCTAGCTTTCTTGATCAGTTTGTTCAGTCTCTTCCTGTCAGCTGCTGTGATGCTGCTGCCCCAGCAGACCACTCCAAAAGTGATGGCTGATGCCGCCACCGAATAGTAGAAGGTCTTCAGGAGCACCCCTTGCACACCAAAAGACCTGAGCCTCCTCAGTAGGAACAGCTTGCGCTGTCCCTTCTTGTAGAGTGCGTCGGATTTGTGTGGCCAGTCTAGTTTATTGTTCAAATGAACACCCAGGTACTTGTAGGATGTCACCATCTCAATGTCTGTTACCTGGATGTTTACTGGTGCTGTGAGGGGTTGTCCTTGCCTGCGGCAGTCCACCACCAGTTCCTTAGTTTTTCTTGCGTTGATCTGAAGACAGTTCCGATGGCACCAGTCCACGAAGTCCTGGATAAGTCCTCTGTACTCAGCTTCATCTCCATTGGAGATGAGGCCGACGATCGCAGAGTCATCAGAGAACTTCTGTAGATGGCAGTGTGTTGTGTTGTGTGAGAAGTCCGCAGTATAAAGGGTGAACAGGAAGGGAGCCAAAACTGCTCCCTGGGGGGCCCCCGTGCTGCTGATGATCGTGTCGGACACACAATCCTGGGTTCTCACAAACTGTGGCCAGTTTGTGAAGTACTCCAGGATCCACAATGACAGGTGCTGGTCCACCCCTGCGCACAGCAGCTTGTCTCTCAGGATCACTGGTTGGATGGTGTTGAAAACACTGGAGAAGTCAAAGAGCATGATCCTCACCATGTTCCCAGGCTTCTCCAGGTGGAACAGGGAACGGTGTAGGAGGAAGATCACTGCATCCTCCACCCTGACGCCATGCTGGTAGGCAAACTGGAGTGGATCCATCGCTGGTCCCACCAGGGGGCAGAGGTGAGCAAGGAGCAGTCTCTCCAGGGTCTTCATCAGGTGAGAAGTCAGGGCCACTGGTCTGTAGCTGTTCAGGTCTCTGGGGTGGGAAGTCTTGGGTACGGATACCACACAAGATGTTTTCCACAGCTGTGGTACCCTCCCCAGCTTCAGGCTCAGGTTGAAGATGTGCTCCGCAATCCCACACAGCTGGTCTGCCAGGACTTGAGGAGCTTTGCGCTGATGCAATCCGGACCCGAGGCCTTCCTCACCTTGATCTTCCTCAGCTCCACCCTCACCTGGGTCTTAGTGAGGGTCAGGTTGGGGCTGGGGGGCTGTGTGCTGCGAGTGGGGGGTGTTGGTGGAAGGGGGGTGGACAGCAGGTCTCTATGATGGTAGAGGCAGCAGTGGTTGTTGTGCATGCGGAGGAGAGGGCGGTTGGTCAAACCTATTAAAAACAGGTTCAGATTGTTCACCCACTCCCTTCCCCCCATGGCCTGGAAGGAGGTATTCTGGAGCCCAGAGATGGTTTTGAGGCTTCTCCAGACCCCGCCGATGTCACTCTGTTGCAGCTTGTCCTCCATCTTCTTCCTGAAGCTGTCCTTGCCTTCTCTGATCTTCCTCCTTAGCTCCTTCTGTACGAACTTCAGCATCTCCCTGTTCCCCGACCTGAAGATCCTTTTCTTTTCTTTCCGTAGTGATTTTATCTCAGGGTTGATCCAGGGTTTGTTGTTTGAGCAACACCGTATGATCTTGGTGGGTACGGTGTTGTCTACACAGAAGTTGATGTAGTCCGTGATGGTGTGAGTGAGGCCGTCGATGTCCTCACCATGTGGATCGCAAAGCTACTCCCAGGCAGTGATTTCAAAACAGTCCTTTAGAGTGTCCATTGCCTCCTCAGACCATATCTTCACCGTGTGTGTAACCGGAGGCTGTCTGTGTACTAGGGTTTTGTACACTGGCAGGAGATGAACCAAGTTGTGATCTAATCTTCTGAGTGGGGGGAGTGGCGATGAGGTGTACGCCCCCTTAGTATTCGCATGGAATAAATCCAGTGTTTTATTGTCTCTGGTGTGGCATGTGACATACTGGGTGAACGTGGGCAGAATGGGGGATATTGAGATATGGTTAAAATCACCCGAGATGAGGAGAGCATCTGGGTGTTCTGTCAGAAGCCTGCCAGTGACTGAGTGGATGGCGTCACGCACTGTCCCAGCGTTCACCGTCGGATTTGCATAAATAACAATGCAGCTCACGTGTGAGTATTCCCTCGGGAGGTAAACAGGCCGCATGCTAACAGCTAGCAACTCAGTGTCTTTGCTGCAGTGTTGCTCTTTAACCGTGATGTGCCCGGTTTACACCAGCTGTTATTGACATACATTATCATTCCTCCACCCCTTGCGTTCCTGGTGTCCAGTCTGCCAGTATTGCGTGGAAACCCTCCAGTTTGATGTTAGCATCTGTTGCTAGTTCTGTTAGCCATGTCTCAGTAAACAACATCATGCTGATCTCACTGAAGACGCTCGTTTGTCTTACTGAGTAGCGATCGTACGTTCCCCATGATTACGGATGGGAGGACGGGTCTCTGACAAGCCTCTGACAACTAAGTCCAACTCCTAGCCTGCCCGTGTGGTTTAGTCTCTAAGCACGGCGGAACTGCTTTTACTAATAGGAGAAGGGGCGAGGGCGGATCTCTGGCGCCTTAAAACCAGATGCTTCGGGTAGATGGTGGCTCGTCAACCTGGGAAGGTAGCCCATCTAGGGGAAGGTAAACCCTGATTTCAAACCTCCGCTGCCTTGCGGCACACCCGGTCACGGGAAAGGCTTCGGGAGTCAACCCTGAGGAAAAATCCGGAGTTGGAGCCCCTAAGGCAGTTCTATGTTGTGCTCAACATCGTTCTGGCAGCTCCTGCAATGGCGCTGGTGCCAAACTGTAGCAGCCCTGCTGTTCCTTTGGATTCATCAGTGACGTGGAGAGGGGGGACATGCTGCATGGGCAACATCTTGTCCTCCATATCTTCCTGCCCAGGCTTGAATCCTACCAACGCCCAACGCTGGAAGGTAGAACACCGGATCACTGGAGAGGACACTCCAGCTTCGCCTTTGGCGTAGACAAAACACGGGGAATGACAGTTACCGGTTATAAGCCACTGCTCAATTGGTGTAGAGCGTGGCGCCAGGGGTTGTTCCCGACGGTGGGAGGGATCATCAGATCTCACTGGACAGCTACCGCCCGCCTCAAGCTGGGCAGCCCCCAGCCAATAAGGTGTTGTCCCGCCACCGCTTGCTTTCCTCATTGGGTGCATGGGGATGAGGAGAAATCCAAACAGCAGGCTGAGAACCTTCACACCAGGCAAGACAATAAAACAAAAGAGACCAACTCTAAAACTGGGAACTTGGAACATCCGCACTATGATGACAGGACTCGCTGCTAACCTCAAGGGCATCAACAACACCAGGAAGACTGCCATCATCAATAATGAGCTGAAGAGAGTGGGAGTGGATATCGCCACTCTCCAGGAAACACGGTTGGCTGACGCAGGCACACTGAGAGAGAAGGACTACACGCTCTACTGGTAGGGAAAGGGCAGTGGCGAACACAGGGAACACGGAGTGGGCTTCGCAGTGAAGAACGCCTTGCTGAAGATGGTGGAACCGAGCAGTACTGGCTCTGCACGACTCCTCACCCTCCGCCTGAACACCACTCAAGGCCCAGTCACCCTCGTCAGTGTGTATGCCCCAACACTGACAGCCACACCAGAGGCAAAAGACGAGTTCTACGAGAATCTCGCAACAACTGTCAGGATCATCCCCAACTCTGAACAACTCATTCTCCTTGGACACTTCAATGCCAGAGTGGGTGCTGACCATGACTCCTGGCCCTCCTGTCTTGGACCTTTTGGCGTGGACAGAATGAACGCCAACGGACAGCGGCTGCTCGAGTTCTGCACATATCACGATCTGTACATCACAAACTCGTTTTTCAAGACCAAGCCCCAACACAAGGTTTCCTGACAACATCCGTGCTCAAAGCACTGGCACCAGCTGGACTTGATTCTGACCACGCGCACCTCACTGAAGAACGTGCTACTCACCCGTTCGTTCCAGAGTGCAGATTGCGACACAGACCATTCATTGGTGTGTTGCAAGGTCAAGCTGCAGCTGAAGAAATTCCATCGTGCTAGACAACCTGGAAAGGCACGGATTGACACCAGCAAGATGGCTCAACCAGAACTTGTTGAGCAGTTTGCCTCCACCTTTGAGAAGGAACTTGGTGTACCACAAGAAGGAGAATCTGCAAAGCAGAAGTGGGAAGAGCTGCGAAACACCATCCACCACACAGCCTTGGCTACCTTTGGGAGGAAGACCTCGAAGTCACAGGACTGGTTTGATGCCAAGTTGACCGAGATGAGCCCCGTCATTGAAGCCAAGCGCTCAGCACTTGCTGAGTACAAGAAGTACCCAAACGAGAAGAATCTCCAGATTCTTAGGGCTGCGAGAAGCAAAGTTCAGCAGACTGCTCGGTGCTGTGCCAACGAGTACTGGACTCAGCTCAGCCAAGACATTCAAACCGCTGCCATAACAGGGAACATCCGTGGTATGTACGATGGCATCAAGAAAGCACTTGGTCCGGCTCAGAGCAAGACGGCCCCCCTCAAATCCTCCACTGGGGAGATGATCACAGAAAATAACTAGCAGATGGAGAGATGGGTGGAACACTACTCCGACCTCTACTCCAGACAGAACACCGTGACACCGTCAGCCCTTGATGCAATCGACTGCCTGCCATCCATGGACGAATTTGACGCCGAGCCAACCATCGATGAACTCAGCAAGGCCATTGATAGCTTGGCTGCTGGCAAGGCACCCGGCAACGACGGCATACCCCCTGACCTGATCAAGCACTGCAAGACCGCCATACTGCTGCCATTGCATGACGTCCTCTGCCAGTGTTGGAAGGAAGGTGCCGTACCACAGGACATGAGGGACGTCAAGATCATCACCCTCTACAAAAACAAAGGGGAGAGAAGCAACTGCAACAACTACAGGGGCATCTCCCTCCTCAGCGTTGTTGGCAAAGTCTACACATGAGTTGTTCTTGTTCGTCTACAGAAGCTTGCCGAACGTGTCTACCCTGAGTCTCAGTGTGGCTTCTGTGCTGAGCGATCGACGGTAGACATGATATTCTCCATCCGCCAACTCCAGGAGAAATGCAGAGAACAGAACATGCCCCTGTACGTCGCCTTCATCGACCTCACCAAAGCGTTCGATCTGGTCAACAGAGAGGGCCTTTTCAAGATCCTGCCAAAGATTAGACGCCCACCAAAGTTGCAAAGCCTCATCGAATCGTTTCACACCAACATGCAGGGGATAGTGCAGCATGACGGCAACGTCTCAGAGCCATTCAACATACGCAGCGGAGTGAAACAGGGCTGTGTACTTGCGCCAACCCTCTTTGGGATTTTCTTTGCTATGCTCCTGAGGCATGCCTTCAGCACAGCAACAGAGAGAATCTACCTGCACACAAGATCTGACGGCAGGCTTTTCAACCTCGCCCACCTGAAAGCCAGAACCAAAGTACACGAGGCTCGAATCAGAGACATGCTGTTCGCAGACGACGCTGCAGTCGCAACCCACACACAGCAGGAGCTTCAGACCCTGATGGACCGTTTCTCCCAGGCATGCAAGGACTTCGGGCTTACCATCAGCCTGAAGAAGACTAACGTCTTGGCGCAAGGCACGGAAGCACCACCAACCATCACCATCGACGACTACGAGGTCGTGAATCAGTTCACGTACCTGGGGTCCACGATCAGCAACAACCTCTCCCTGGATACAGAGATCAACAAGAGGATTGGAAAATCAGCCTTCACACTCGCTCGCCTCACCGCTCGAGTGTGGGAGAATCCCAAACTCTCTGTCAAGACGAAGATGGCAGTGTACAACGCCTGCGTCATCAGCACACTGCTCTATGGGAGTGAGAGGTGGACAACATACGCCCGGCAGGAAAAGAGACTGAACTCCTTCCACTTGTGCTGCATTCGCCACATCCTGGACATATCCTGGCAGGACAAAGTGCCCAACACAGAAGTTCTGTCCCGTGCCGGCCTTTCCTCCATGTTCACTCTACTCAGGCAACGCAGGCTCCGCTGGCTAGGCCACGTTCACCGTATGGAGGATGGCAGAATCCCCAAAGACGTCCTCTACAGAGAACTGGCAACTGGCAGGAGAGACGTTGGCCGCCCACAGCTGCACTTTAGAGACGTCTGCAAGAGAGACATGAAGGCCCTGGAGATCAACACAGAGTGCTGGGAGGACCTTGCAACGGACCGCTCCAAATGGAGAGGCACCCTGACCAGACAGCTCAAGGCGGGTGAAGAGAGACTGACTGCTGCAGCAGATGAAAAAAGGACCCGCAGGAAGAACCGCCACAGACCCAGCAGCACGGAGACCACCCACAAGTGCGACCTGTGTGACAGGGACTGCCATTCGTGCATCGGCCTGTTCAGCCACAGGCGGTGCTGTTCCAGCAGAGTAGACATTTAGGATTCTCTTCCATGGTCATCATAGACCGACGGAGGCCGACGGACGGGTCTGTACCTTATATTCCTCACCCGCCGTCTTACTCTAGCTCGACATCCACGCCGTTTCCATCTGATTTCTCCTGGTATGTCGAGTTTTTGCGTTAGCACCGTGGGCCAGTTAAATGCTAACAGCTGGTCCCTGTTGTACCGTCTCCTGCTATGAACAGTGGCTCCATCCGCCGGCTCAGGAGACATTTGGGGCGATCTGTGTGTCCGTGATGGATAAGGTGTCGCCAGATCAGAAAGTTTAACCAGAGAAGCCAGATAGTAAATAAGAAAGAAGAAGAAAAACTCAGAATTGAGCTGCTGTTGCGAAAAGGCAGCTGACTAGTGTGGCACCAGAAGTATAGTTTTTACCCTTAATAATAAACACCTTCATTTAACAATTGCATTTTGTGTTTACTTGTGTTATCTTTGTCTAATATTTAAATTTGTTTGTTGATCTGAAACATTTATGTCATGAATCTGGGTTTGGCTGTTCCAGACCCAATTCGGACTTATTATTTATTTGCCCTATTTTCTATCTGGCGCGTCAGGAAGCTTTTGGCTTTTACTTCCTGACAGCTCGGGCACGCCCCCTTCTCCTGTCAGTGCCATCAGCTGTGCTCTGTTAATGGGTGTTCCCACACATACACACAAGCACACACACACTCCATTCATTCTCATTCATACGCGCAGACACTCACTCATGCACACCTGAGGTTCATTTGTCCAGCCCACGTTTTCCCACACCGGCAATCTCTTTCCTCGTTAAGGTTATTATTATTTAAGCGAGGAGTTAGTAGGAAGAGATCGCCGCAGCATTTGTCCTCATTCGTGGTAGCTAGTTCTCCACGGATGTTGTACAACTTCCTTCACACATTCAGCCTGACATTTACAGCCGTTCATCCCTGGATGTTAGCAGCTGACCTAGCATGTTTTCCCTCATTCGCCAGACTACACGGGAGGCCCCGGATTGCTCAAGTTCGGTAAGACAATTGTCTTTCTCCCTGTGCCGACAGCAACTTTGCGGCACTAGGCCGGGCTGTCGAGCATCCGAATAGTGCCCTGTATGTCTGGTGGCCATTTTGTTAATCATTGCAATTCTCTGTATTTGTGGATATTCCTGGACTTGCTATTTTCAAGGGTATTGTTAATAAAAGTGCACAAACTTTCTCTGCTCATGAGCTTCTCATTCCTCCCTCCATGCTCTGCATAATAGCGCACGGGGGATCATAGCAGAATGCTGTGGCAAGTGTAAAGCCCAGCGGAGAGGTTGTGCACGAGTGAATTTCTCTTTCTCTCCTTAGTGCTTTTTTCCCCCCTAGCTTTCTCCATGGATTTTTCCGTTTTTGGACTGAGCCCTGAGGAGTATGAAGTGGCTGATCGAGCTGTGGTTTTCATTTCCCGGGCTCATGCCACCAACTCCCCGGAGGTCAATTTTTGGCTGTTTGATATCACTGTCAGGGTGCTCCAGACGTGCCCCGGTCTCTGGAAATATCCGGGGTTGACGTCGTTTCTCACCCTGGTCCACGAGTCACACCGACGTTTGGAGGAGATGACAAGAAGATGAATGTGTTGTTTTATAAGGCCTCAGTTTCACCATCACTAATGTATTTATGTGTAATATTTAGTAAATGTAATGTGTTGTTCAGTGTTACTAAACCTAAACCTAATTCTAACTTGTGTAATACTGTCCCTGACTTCTACTCAAATAGCAAGTTTAGAACAAATCTCCACACCTCCATAGAACTGGATTTACTCAAGTACCAAGGATTTAGTCATCTGCTGCCAGCTGCTTGGTTCTCCAGGGAGGTAATGAGGGTAGTACCCTCCAGTGACCTTAAACTCAGCTGAGGTAAAACAATTGAAGGGGAGAGAAGAAAAGGTGAGTTGTTTCTTGTTTAAAAAAAAAAAAAAACTGTGCTGAACAAAGGGGCTGAATTGAACTGAACACAGCAGGGTTGAACTGTTGAACTGAACAATGGAACTGAACTGAATAATAATAATAATAAGTTTATTTATAGAGCACCTTTCACAGACAGAGTCACAAAGTGCTTAACATGGTACAAAACAAAATAAAAACACAGACACATAAAACAGTAAAAAAAAACAAAAAACAAAACAAAAACAAAGACAGTAAAAGCACATAAAAATACAATCGGCACATAGTTAAAAAGCCAGGCTAAAAAGGTGGGTCTTTAGTTGCTTCTTAAATACACCAATGGAAGGTGCAGATCTAAGTTCAAAAGGCAAGGAGTTCCACAGTCTGGGAGCAACAGCAGCAAAGGCTCTATCACCTTTGGTTCTGAGCCTAGTACTAGGGACTACCAATAGATTCTGATGAGAAGACCTGAGAGACCTGCAAGGCTGGTATAGAGAGAGCAGGTCACTAATATAAAAAGGTGTCTCTTCATGAATGGCTTTATAAGTAAGAACAAGAACTTTAAAATCAATTCTATAATTTACAGGAAGCCAATGCAAGGAGGCCAAAACAGGAGTGATATGACAGAATCTACTGGACTTAGTTCGTAATCTTGCAGCATTGTTTTGGACTAACTGTAGGCAGTGTAAAGAGGATTTGCTAAGACATGTAAAAAGAGCATTACAGTAGTCCAAACGTGAAGAAACAAAGGCATGAATAATGATTTCTAACTGAGTGTAGGAAAGCAGTGACCTAATTTTAGATATATTCCTAAGGTGGAAAAAAACAACTCCGGGTCAGAGATTTGACATGCTGATCAAAACTCATCAATTGATCGAAAATGACACCAAGATTTTTTAGTTTAGACCGTACGTTAGAGCTTAATGAACCAATGCTATTAACCAACTTAGGAATTAGATTATCAGGTGCTACAATAAGGACTTCAGTTTTATCAGCATTAAGTTGCAAAAAGTTACTAGACATCCAGTCCTTAATTGCAGACAGACAATCATGAATAATTTTTAAATTGTCAACATGGTCAGGCTTAAAAGAGAAAAGTAGCTGTAAATCATCAGCGTAGCAGTGATAAGACACACCTTTAAATTTGCTGATAATAGAACCAAGTGGCAGCATATATAGGGCAAATAAAAGTGGACCCAGAATAGAACCCTGAGGCACATCCAATATTTGCACATCTTTGCAGATATAAGACTTATAAAAGCATGCAAGCTTTAGTATACTGGCCAGGGATGAGCTTGGAAGTAAACAATTATGTCCAAAAATGTCAACTTTGTCAGAGATACAAACCTGAAAATCAAAAGGTGGCAGGCAAGCTCCAACAGACAATAGTGGGACGGCCCTGGGAAATGCTTGGGGTAGACTTCATGGGCCCCTTTCCCCGAAGCTCCAAGGGTAATGTACAGTATCTCACAAAAGTGAGTACACCCCTCACATTTTTGTAAATATTTTATTATATATTTTCATGGGATAACACTGAAGATATGACATTTTGATACAATGTAAAGTAGTCACCCCCTCATGGATCGTCACCTTATCGTGGTGGGGGGGTTTGCGTGCCCCAGTGATCCCAGGAGCTATGTTGTCCGGGGCAATTTGCCTCTGATAGGGTCTCCCAAGACAAACTGGTCCTGGGTGAAGGGCCAGACTAAGAACGATCCAACAGACTCTCATGATAAATTGTATATCAAGGATTCAGTGTACCCCGCCCGGTATGGGGTTACCGGGGCCCCACCCTGGAGCCAGGCCTGGGGGAGGGGCTCGAAGGCTAGCGTCTGGTGGCCAGGTTTCCACCCATGGGACCCGGCCGGGCTCAGCCCGAAGGAGTTACATGGGTCCGCCCTCCAGTAGGTTCACCACCTGCAGGAGGGATCATGGAAGTCCGGTGCTATGTGGATTAGGTAGCAGTCAAAGGCGGAGACCTTGGCGGACTGATCCCAAGCTTTCTAAACTGGCTTTTGGTACGTGGAATGTCACCTCTCTGGTGGGGAAGGAGCCTGAGCTGGTGTACGAGATTGAGCGATACCGGCTAGATATAGTCGGCCTCACCTCAACACACAGCTCCGGTTCCGGAACCAGTCTCCTGGAGAGGGGCTGGAGCTTGGCCTTTTCTGGAGTTGCCCCGGGCGAGAGGCGACGAGCAGGGGTAGGTATTCTTGTATCGCCCCACCTTGCTGCCTCTATATTGGAGTTTTCCCCAGTGGACGAAAGGGTTGCTTCCCTGCGCCTTCGGGTTGGGAAACGGGTCCTGACCATCATTTGTGCCTATGCACCAAATGATGTTTCAGAGTACCCACCCTTTTTGGAGTCTGTGACTGGGGTGCTGGAGGGTGCTCCTCCTGGAGACTCCATTGTCCTACTGGGGGACTTCAATGGGCACGTGGGCAACGACAGTGAAACCTGGAGGGGGGTGATTGGGAGGAACGGCCTGCCCGATCTGAACCCGAGTGGTGTTCAGTTATTGGACTTCTGTGCTAACCACAGTCTGTCCATAACGAACACCATGTTCAAGCATAAGGGTGTCCATATGTGCACCTGGCACCAGGACACCCTAGGCCGCAGGTCGATGATCGATTTTGTTATCGTATCATCAGACCTGCGACCGTATGTCTTGGACACCCGAGTAAAGAGAGGTGCAGAGCTGTCAACTGATCACCACCTGGTGGTGAGTTGGATCCGATGGCAGGGGAGGAAGCCATTCAGACCTGGTAGACCCAAACGTATAGTGAGGGTGTGCTGGGAGCGTCTGGCTGAGGCCCCTGTCCGGGAGGTCTTCAACTCCCACCTCCGGAAGAACTTCAACCACATTCCGAGGGAGTCTGGAGACATGGAGTCTGAATGGGCCATGTTCTCCACCTCTGTTGTTGAAGCGGCGGCCCAGAGCTGCGGCCGCAAGGTGGTCGGTGCATCTCGTGGTGGCAACCCCCGAACCAAGTGGTGGACACCAGTGGTGAGGGGGGCCATTAAGCTGAAGAAGGAGTCCTATCAAGCTTGGTTGGCTTGTGGGACTCCCGAAGCAGCTGAGGTGTACCGGCAGGCCAAGCGGAGTGCAGCTCGGGTGGTTGCTGAAGCAAAAACCCGGGTATGGGAGGAGTTCGGTGAGGCCATGGAACAAGACTTTCGGTCGGCTTCAAAGAGATTCTGGCAAACTGTTCGGCGGCTCAGGAGGGGAAAGCAGCTCCCCGTCCACACTGTGTATGGTGCGGATGGGACACTGTTGACTTCAACTGGGGATATCGTCGGGCGGTGGAAGGAATACTTCGAGGATCTCCTCAATCCCACTGATACGCCTTCCACAGAGGAAGCAGGGTTTGGGGACAAGGGGGATGACTCGCCTATCACAGGGGCTGAGGTCGCCAAGGTGGTTAAAAATCTCCTTGGTGGCCGGGCCCCGGGGGTGGACGAGATTCGCCCCGAGTACCTCAAGGCCCTGGATGTTGTTGGGCTGTCATGGTTGACACGCCTCTGCAACATTGCGTGGAGGTCGGGGGCAGTGCCTTTGGCATGGCAAACCGGGGTGGTGGTTCCTCTCTTCAAAAAAGGGGACCGGAGGGTGTGCTCCAACTTTAGAGGGATCACACTCCTCAGCCTCCCTGGGAAGGTCTATGCCAAGGTACTGGAGAGGAGAGTCCGGCCGTTGGTCGAACCTCGGATTCAGGAGGAGCAATGTGGTTTTCGTCCTGGCCGTGGCACATCGGACCAGCTCTTTACCCTCTCGAGAATTCTTGAGGGTTCGTGGGAGTTTGCCCAACCAGTTTACATGTGTTTTGTGGACTTGGAGAAGGCATTTGACCGCGTCCCTCGTGGATTTTTGTGGGGGGTGCTTCGGGAGTATGGGGTATCGGGCTTGTTGTTACGAGCTATTCGGTCTCTGTACGACCGTTGTGAGAGTTTAGTTCGTATTGCCAACACTCGGTCGGAGTCATTCCCAGTGAGAGTTGGACTCCGCCAGGGCTGCCCTTTGTCACCGGTCCTGTTCATAATTTTTATGGACAGGATTTCTAGGCGCAGCCAGGGAATGGAGGGTGTCATACTTGGTGACCACAGGATCTCATCTCTGTTGTTTGCAGATGATGTTGTCCTGTTGGCTTCATCCAGCAATGACCTACAGCTCTTGCTGGGACGGTTTGCCGCTGAGTGTGAAGCGGCTGGGATGAGAATCAGCACCTCCAAGTCCGAGTCCATGGTCCTCAGCCAGAAAAAGGTGGATTGTCCTCTCCGGGTTGGGGACAGGCTCCTGCCCCAAGTGGAGGAGTTTAAGTATCTTGGGGTCTTGTTCACGAGTGAGGGGAAAATGGAGCGAGAGATCGACAGACGGATTGGAGCAGCATCTGCAGTGATGCGGACGTTGTACCGGTCTGTTGTGGTGAAGAGGGAGCTTAGTTCTAAGGCAAAGCTGTCGATTTACCAGTCAATCTACGTTCCTACTCTCACCTATGGTCACGAGCTTTGGGTAATGACCGAAAGAACGAGATCGCGGATACAAGCGGCTGAAATGAGCTTTCTCCGTAGGATTGCTGGACTCACCCTCAGAGATAGGGTGAGGAGCTCAGTCATCCGGGAGAGGCTCAGAGTAGAACCGCTGCTCCTCCACATTGAAAGGAGTCAGTTGAGGTGGTATGGGCATCTGATTAGGATGCCTCCTGGACGTCTCCCACTTGAGGTGTTTCAGGCACGTCCCACTGGGAGGAGACCCCGGGGCAGACCCAGGACTCGGTGGAGAGACTATGTCTCCCAGCTAGTCTGGGAACGCCTTGGTATCCTCTCTGAAGAGCTGGAGCAGGTGGCTGGGGAGAGGGAAGTCTGGGCTTCTCTGCTTGAACTGCTGCCTCCGCGACCCGGACCTCCGGAAAAGCGGTAGAAGATGGATGGATGGATGGATGGATGGTAAAGTAGTCAGTGTAGCTTGTATAACAGTGTAAATTTGCTGTCCCTCAAAATAACTCAACACACAGCCATTAATGTCTAAACCGCTGGCAACAAAAGTGAGTACACCCCTAAGTGAAAAATTCCAAATTGTGCCCAAAGTGTCAATATTTTGTGAGGCCACCATTATTTTCCAGCACTGCCTTAACTCTCTTGGGCATGGAGTTCACTAGAGCTTCACAGGTTGCCACTGGAATCCTCTTCCACTCCTCCATGATGACATAACGGAGCTGGTGGTTGTTAGAGACCTTGCGCTCCTCCACCTTCCGTTTGAGGATGCCCCACAGATGCTTAATAGGGTTTAGGTCTGGAGACATGCTTGGCCAGTACATCACCTTTACCCTCAGTTTCTTTAGCAAGGCAGTGGTTGTCTTGGAGGTGTGGTTGGGGTTGTTATCATGTTAGAATACTGCCCTGCGGCTCAGTTTCCGAAGGGAGGGGATCATGCTCTTCTTCAGTATGTCCCAGTACATGTTGGCATTCATGGTTCCCTCAGTGAACTGTAGCTCCCCAGTTACGGCAGCAGCTCATGCAGCCCCAAACCAAGACACTCCCGCTACCATGCTTGACTGTAGGCAAGACACACTTGTCTTTGTAATCCTCACCTGGTTGCCACCACACACGCTTGACACCATCTGAACCAAATAAGTTTATCTTGGTCTCATCTGACCACAGGACATGGTTCCAGTAATCCATGTTCTTAGTCTGCTTGTCTGTTATTTCCCAGTTTGGGATCAATAAAGTACATCTATCTATCTTTCTATCTATTGTCTTCAGCAAACTGTTTGCAGGCTTTCTTGTGCATCATCTTTAAAAGGGGCTTCCTTCTGGGACAACAGCCATGCAGACCAATTTGACGCAGTGTGCGGCGTATGGTCTGAGCACTGACAGGCTGACCCCCCACTCCTTCAACCTCTGCAGCAATGCTGGCAGCACTCATACGTCTATTTTCAAAAGACATCCTCTGGATATGACACTTAGCATGTGCACTCAACTTCTTTGGTCGACCATGGTGAGGCCTGTTCTGAGTGGAACCTGTCCTGTTAAACTGCTGTATGGTCTTTGCCACTATGCTGTAGCTCAGTTTCAGGGTGTTGGCAGTCTTCTTATAGCCTAGGCCATCTTTATGTAGAGTAACAATTCTTTTTTTCAGATTCTCAGAGAGTTCTTTGCCATAGGCGCCATGTTGAACTTCCAGTGACCAGTATGAGAGAGTGTGAGAGCGATAACACCAAATTTAACACACCTGCCCCCCATTCACACCTGAGACCTTGTAACACTAACGAATCACATGACACCGGGGAGGTAAAATGGCTAAATGGGTACAATTTGGACATTTTCACTAAGGGGTGTACTCACTTTTGTTGCCAGCAGTATAGACATTAACGGCTGTGTGTTGAGTTATTTTGAGGGGACAGCAAATTTACACTGTTATACAAGCTGTACACTGACTACTTTACATTGTATCAATGTGTCATATCTTCAGTGGTGTCCCATGAAAAGCTATAATAAAATATTTACAAAAATGTGAGGGGTGTACTCACTTTTGTGAGATACTGTATACCTGGTGGTGTTTGTGGATTATTACTCACGTTGGGTTGAGCTATACCCATTATGGAAAGCTACAGCAGAGACAGTCTCTAAAACACTCACCCAAGAAATTTTGATAAGATGGGGAGTTCCAGATTACATTTTGTCTAGCCAGGGACCTCAGTTTGTCTCTGCAGTCTTCAAAGATACCTGTGACACCTGGAACCTGCAACATAAACTGACATCAGCCTATCACCCACAAACCAACCTCACTGAGAGAATAAACAGAACATTAAAAACTTTGATTGCATCCTATGTTGCTGACAACCACAAACAATGGGTCAAGTACCTGCCAGATTTTTGATTTGCCCTGAATTCCGCAGTGCAAGAAACAACTGTCATTTTGCCAGCAGAACTGAATCTGGGCCGGACCTTAAGAAGCACCTTGGATGTGACCTTGCAACCAAGAAATCGTCCAGATACTCCCTCTTACAGAAAAATAATTCTGCTTCAAGAAATGAAATCACTAGATTAAGAATAGGACATACAGATCTCAACAGTACACTGCATAAAATAGGGAAGCATCCAACTGGTAAATGTATACATTGTAATCAAGAGGAGACAGTCACCCATATTCTTCTCCAATGTAAGAAATATAGCACTGTGAAGCGGCATGAAATAAAGCAGCGTTGGTGAAGGTTTTAAGTAGAGTTTATTGAATCATACCGCCTTCACAGGATCCCCGCTCCGGTGCAAGTGTGAGCAGACCGGAGCGGGATCCTCAGGCTCTCAGAGGAGGAGACACAAAGTGTGTGTCCTGCAGCAGCAGTTGAAGAGTGAGTGAATGAGAGGGTTTTGCGTTACAGAGTTGCAGCCTATATACCCAACTACAACAATACATCAAAGAGCAGATTCACAGCAGTTGGTACGATCAAAGGGACTGCAGAACAGGCATGAGATATTTGCATTTGAAAGACCTACATAACAATAGGCAGATTTGCTCACCTCTGCTCCAGGTGTAGGACAAAGAGGTTACAAGGCACATCTACATATTGATCTCAGCCTCTAGGTCACAGTAAGGACAGGACGCATGAACACTATACATGAATGGCACATTACATCACAATACATGAATGGCACATTGCATCACAATACATGCATGGCACATTGCATCACAATACATGCATGACACATTGCATCACAATACATGCCTGGCACATTGCATCACAATACATGCATGGCACATTGCATCACAATACATGAATGGCACATTACATCTCAGTAGCGCAGCGGGAAAAACCAAGAGAAGAGAGCTGACTGTCCTGTGTGTTGTGGGGGGGGGGGTTGAATCAACCCGCCACATGCTCCCCCCCAGAGGGCACGGCAGGGGGCCGAGACCTCGATAATCCATCTATGGGAGCGAGCTGTGGGAGAAGCTCGCTGCAGGTGGAGGGGGAGGGAGGGGAGGGGTAGTAAGTGCCGGCAGGGGCGGTGAAATCGTCCGAGCCGCGCAAAAATTGCTTGCTGCTCCGCAACGTTGAGGGGCTGTCCCGTTGCACGTGTGGAGATCACAAGAAGAAAAATTTGTCTCTGACTCCTCTCGTGGCCATGAAGAAAAGCAGAAGCGGCTGTAAGAAAAAAAAATAAAAGCAGAGGGACTGGCGTGTTGACTTTAGGGCAGGCGCAACTCTAAAGTCCTCGGGAAAAGCTGACGGCTGAATTCCCTTATGTGCCGTGGCTGAGACCATTAAAAAATCCAGTGGCGAGCTGCGTGCTTGCTTCAGGTGAACGAGCAGCCCTGAAGGTTCCGAGGGTGGCGATCGGCCGTTTTTCTCAGGCATGTGCAGCGGCGGAGGATGATGGCGGTCTCTGTAGCCTTTATCGCCCCGTGCGTGGTGCGCCGTCCTCGTAACTCCCCGGTGCGCGCGCGGGGGTTCCGTGCGTGGGTGGGCCGCTGGAGTGGCGAGTCAGGGTGCAAAATCTTGGTGGAGATCGGCGCAGACGGCGCCGATAAAATCCAGTTTTGGGCTGTGGCTGCAGCTTGGCCATGGTGCGTTGGAACGGTGGGAGGAAATAGACGATCTTTTGTCCCTCAGGCTCGTGCAGATGCGTCGGAGCGGTGGGAGGGAATAGACGATCTTTGGCACCACTCGGCCGTGGTGCGTTCAGGTCCACGTGTTGCGTTCTCCGCCGGCCATGGAGGACGCCGTCGTGGAGAGGGGACGAGGTACCTGCGCTCTCGTGTGGAGGAACTGCGAGCGCGGCCGGTCCAGCGTGGATGAGCAGATCTCAGACGTGCAGATCTCATCCTGAAGAATGGGTCACCAGTGCAGCTGTCCAGATCAGAAAGTTACTTTGCACAAAACGTGTGCATGTTCGGGGTAACCAGTGAAGCGTTCACTGGCAGCGTGTTCTTTTCTGCCTTCAGGTCATGGTGCGTTGGGGAGGCGAGAGGGAGGAGACGTCTTGTGTCCCTCGGCCAGTTCAGCGTGGATGTCCAGACCAGAAGGCTGCGTCGCACAAAGCGTGTGCGTCTTCGGGGTCACCAGTGCAGCGGATGATAAAATATATAAGCAGCGAATGCTGTGGTTTTAAGCAGAGTTTTATTATATCATACCGCCGTCACGAGCTCCGCTCCCGGCTCCATGCATGCACGTCGGGAGCGAGCCCATGGCTCTCAGAGAAGGAGGACACAAAGTCTGTGTCCTGCAGCAGCAGTTGCAGAATCAGAATGAGAGGGTTTTGCGTTACAGAGTTGCAGCCTATATACCCAACTACAACAATACATCAAAGAGCAGATTCACAGCAGTTGGTACGATCAAAGGGACTGCAGAACAGGCATGAGATATTTGCATTTGAAAGACCTACATAACAATAGGCAGATTTGCTCGCCTCTGCTCCAGGTGTAGGACAAAGAGGTTACAAGGCACATCTACATATTGATCTCAGCCTCTAGGTCACAGTAAGGACAGGACGCATGAACACTATACATGAATGGCACATTACATCACAATACATGAATGGCACATTGCATCACAATACATGCATGGCACATTGCATCACAATACATGCCTGGCACATTGCATCACAATACATGAATGGCACATTACATCTCAGTAGTGCAGCGGGAAAAACCAAGAGAAGAGAGCTGACTGTCCTGTGTGTTGTGGGGGGGTTGAATCAACCCGCCACAACTGCAAGAATTCGTCTTGCTCACACATTGAAACATATTAAGTCAAACAGTTTGTTATTAGTAGCAACATCAAGCAAAACCTATTGACACATTATTACCTTTTTAAAGGAGTCTAGTTTAATAAATAGAATTTAGGGTTGTTGTTTTTTTTTCTCTCCTGTCCACACTCCAGCCCAGTTGGTGGCGGTAATGCACCTCAAAGCTGGCTTGCCAACTGCCATTAAATCCTAAAGAAGAAGAAGAAGAAGAAAATAGTGGCCAAAGGAACAAACAAAGGTGGCAAGTCTATCTGTCTACTCCATTAAGTGCTGTGCCTATCCATGGCATTTTACAAAAGTATTCCAAGTTTAGAACAAATCTCCACACCTCCATAGAACTGGATTTACACAACTACCAAGGATTTATTCATCTGCTGCCAGCTGCTTGGTTCTCCAGGGAGGTAATGAGGGTAGTATCCTCCACTAACCTTAAACTCAGCTGAGGTAAAACAGTTGAAGGGGAGATAAGAAAAGATGGGATGTCTCTTGTTTAAAAAAACTGTGCTGAACAAAGGGGCTGAATTGAACTGAACACAGCAGGGTTGAACTGTTGAACTGAACAATAGAACTGAACTGAACCAAAAGGGTTACAGATAACTGAACTATTTAAACGGATTATATTGAATTGAACTGAGTTGAACTGAGAAGGTGAACTGAAGAAAAAAAAATGAACCATTTGAACTGTTTATGGGTTGAGATTTTCGGTGCCTTCGATATAATTTTGTGGTTTTGCCTGAAAGGGACATTTGAGTTGATGGGTTGAGTTGTTTTGAAATATACTGCTTTCTCTATATTAACTGGCTAAGTGTGTTTGTGAAGTTGAGATATTTGAGTTACTTAAGGGTCCATGGTATTTGTTTTATTTACCTGCATCCTTGTGGGGGATTGTCCTAAGTTTAAAACAAGTTTTTTTTGTTTTTGTTTTTGTCGAAGTTTGCTTCAGTTGGTACCCCAAAAAGTTAAATTAGATGGCAATCCATTACAGTGTTTTGTCTGAGACATGCGCATGTGCGTATCTTTGGTTTCATTGTAAACAAACCGTACAGCGTGTAGAATAGTGGCAAAATGAAACAAAGTTATCCGAGCGGTGCAGAGAAATGGAGAAACAGGGAAGAGCACAGAAATTTTTTTTTTTTTTTAATCAAAACAACCTTTTTTACTTCTACCTGGGAGGAGACTTGCCTTCCCGAGGAGCAGATGGCAACGCTGCTTTTAAAAGCACACATGATGCTTTTGACGAGCACCTGTTGTTATTAATGAGGAGGCAGCGGTGATGCCAGTTGCTGACAGTACAGGTAAACAACAAAAATTTTTTACTATTTTTTTCTAATTGCAAGATTTGCAGAGGCCAAGGCTCACAAGGTTAAATTTAAATATGACCAACTGTGCTCCCCAGGCATGCACAGGATATCTGCAGCCTCAGCAGATGACATAACATGAGATTAAATATAGTTAGTTAGTTTTATGAAGATCCCCATTAGCACTTGTATAAAATATTGGCTATTCTTCCTGGGGTCTAACATATACACTCACCGGCCACTTTATTAGGTACACCTGTCCAACTGCTCGTTAACACTTAATTTCTAATCAGCCAATCACATGGCGGCAACTCAGTGCATTTAGGCATGTAGACATGGTCAAGACAATCTCCTGCAGTTCAAACCGAGCATCAGTATGGGGAAGAAAGGTGATTTGAGTGACTTTGAACGTGGCATGGTTGTTGGTGCCAGAAGGGCTGGTCTGAGTATTTCAGAAACTGCTGATCTACTGGGATTTTCACGCACAACCATCTCTAGGGTTTACAGAGAATGGTCCGAAAAAGAAAAAATATCCAGTGAGCGGCAGTTCTGTGGGCGGAAATGCCTTGTTGATGCCAGAGGTCAGAGGAGAATGGCCAGACTGGTTCGAGCTGATAGAAAGGCAACAGTGACTCAAATAACCACCCGTTACAACCAAGGTAGGCAGAAGAGCATCTCTGAACGCACAGTACGTCGAACTTTGAGGCAGATGGGCTACAGCAGCAGAAGACCACGCCGGGTGCCACTCCTTTCAGCTAAGAACAGGAAACTGAGGCTACAATTTGCACAAGCTCATCGAAATTGGACAATAGAAGATTGGAAAAACGTTGCCTGGTCTGATGAGTCTCGATTTCTGCTGCGACATTCGGATGGTAGGGTCAGAATTTGGCGTCAACAACATGAAAGCATGGATCCATCCTGCCTTGTATCAATGGTTCAGGCTGGTGGTGGTGGTGTAATGGTGTGGGGAATATTTTCTTGGCACTCTTTGGGCCCCTTGGTACCAATTGAGCATCGTTGCAACGCTACAGCCTACCTGAGTATTGTTGCTGACCATGTCCATCCCTTTATGACCACAATGTACCCAACTTCTGATGGCTACTTTCAGCAGGATAATGCGCCATGTCATAAAGCTGGAATCATCTCAGACTGGTTTCTTGAACATGACAATGAGTTCACTGTACTCAAATGGCCTCCACAGTCACCAGATCTCAATCCAATAGAGCATCTTTGGGATGTGGTGGAACGGGAGATTCGCATCATGGATGTGCAGCCGACAAATCTGCGCCAACTGTGTGATGCCATCATGTCAATATGGACCAAACTCTCTGAGGAATGCTTCCAGCACCTTGTTGAATCTATGCCACGAAGAATTGAGGCAGTTCTGAAGGCAAAAGGGGGTCCAACCCGTTACTCGCATGGTGTACCTAATAAAGTGGCCGGTGAGTGTATATTCTCCCTTGTGTCTATGTTGTACAGAGGAGGGAGCAAAATAGATGCCTCTGCAAAATGGACCACTCAGCAGACCATGAACAGGACCCTGCTGGCAAATGTGGGTAAGTCAGTCCCTCCAGGATTTCACGGGATGTTTTTATGATTGTTGCGGCCCAAAAAGCCTGAATTTGCGGGAGCTTTTTTTAAAAAAGTTGCGATAAAAGTTGTGATGTTTTGAGTTTTTTTTTTTTTGTACTAAAGGTTGTGGGAAGAATTACAAATTTTAAAGTCGATGATTTTTAATAGTTTACTGCAATGATATTCTATATAACACCACAAGAAAAGCACAGGATTGTCAAAAATTTCCTATTAAACAGTGATTTGTAAATTAAGCAGAAACTTCTGCTATACAGAAAAACTCTTTTGTGCAACAGCAAATACAGACTTTAACACAATTAAGTGCGAATGAAGTAGCTACTCAAAAATTTGTCATAAAAAGGATCAACACTGTAGGCTACTCTTGTTGTGAACATGAATTAAAGGATAAACAATTATCCATCACAACAGCTAAATTGCATTGAATGCATGTTAAAGAGTATAGATTTGGAAATTGTGGCAGCACCTTCATTTGAAAGCTCCCTAACCACAGTGGTCCCCAACCAAATGGTACCGAGCGCAGAAAAGAAAGAAATTATTTATTCTGTTGCTCTGTATTGTCTATCGAAGTCTGTGGTTTTCTGAAAAAAATACTGAATATTCTCTCTTTCTATGCCTGACTCCTACCCATCTGTCTATCTGCTGCACGTCTTGACACACACCTGTCTCATCACTCATTTTTCCTTTACTGGGAGGAGGGGCTCTCCTTGGGGGTTTGCCGGAGGCGCATATTAGTCTGTGTCCAGACCGGAGATTGACAGCTTTAAAGCTCATTGACAAGATGTAGTCATGATTTTACCTCTAAAGATGTATAAAATGTGACAACACTGGCTGTAGTGTTAGATTTGCTTGTTTGTTGGTGATTTTATGACGTCTCTCCTCACATGCCCTTTCGCAACGGGGTGCTTTTCAGGCAGGTGGACTTTTTCAACATATTCCCGGGACTTCGTACAGGCGGTCAAGACAGAGACGTGGGGAGACGTCCACCGGTGGTCCGGGGAAGATGGAGGACGGGACAGTGTGGGAAAACTTGTGGGTGAGTTTTTTTTTTTTTTAAATCACACACTGTTTTTTTGCTCCTGTGTTCCATTAATACTCACTGTAAATACGGAAGTGAGTGCGGTGCAGCGACGCATTTGATTGGTTAGCCTGAATGTTTGAGCGCTACTCTGGGACAAATTTGATTGGCGAAATTGGTGGAAGTTGATGAAGGTTGGCCAAAATTGCGGGAAAATTGCGGTGATTGGACAAAGTTGCAAAATCTCTTAAAAGATGCGGCGATGGCCTTATTTCACGGGTATTAGTGCGATCGGAATATCATGATTCCAAAGATCTTCCACTTGATTTGTTGTTGTTTTTTTTAATAATAGACAAGAGTCTACATTCAATTTGTTAAATGTCTGTTTTTCTACAGATGTAATTCATGATGCCTGAATGATATCATCATTTGAAGACTTCTGAGGACAACAAGTTTCAGGTAGGATTTCAGTATGGTCCTGAAATGAAAGTGAAGAACAAAGAAAAAGTAAGGCCCCATTTCTGTCTTTGCCTTGGGCCCCGAATGGACTAAGTCCACCCCTGTTTGTGCATAATTATTTCTGTATGATTTCAACATATTTTTAATGTACAGTGGATTCCAAGTGTATTCAGGACCGCTTCACTTTTCCCCCCTCATTAATCTACACACAGCACCCTATAATGACAAATTAAAAACCGAATTTTGAATTTTTTTATAAAAATTTGTAAAAGGGAGTCTGAATATCTTCTCAACCCATTGTATGTTACATTGCTGTGCTGCATCGCAGTCGAAAATGTGAAATGATGACAGCAGGAACCAATTGCTCCTACCACCACAATGGCTCAAAAACATAATTTTGCCTTCATCTTAAACCTGTAGTCCATGGAGTTGGTATTCTGGTCTTGGTCATAAAAGCACATATTTCAGTATTATCAATGGCAGGCTGAAAACAGACTATTTCAGACAGAGCTTCACAGATACAGTAGTTTTTTATGTTGGTGTTACTGAGCATGTGTCAGTATGTGGGACATAAAACTGTCCATGCTTATTTTACCGTTATGATGGATTAATCCAACGTCCAGTGTGTTATGTCTGTAAATACCTTGGTGAAATGAGGAGGCAGGGTGAACAGTCAAACTCAGCTTTATTGATGGGTTGGACACACCACACAGCCACCAGGCAGGGGCATCGGCAAAGAGGCTGTAACATGGATGCCCCCTGGTATTTATTGGGCGGTGTAGTAGCGGAAGAGGAAGTGGCCACCACTACACTGCACTTCATAATAAAACATAAAATATACCCCCCCCCCCCCCCCCGTAGAAAGTCCAAAAACACACACACAATCAAGACCCTCCCCAATTTAGGACCAGAAACACACACTAAGAAAATGAAAACTGAAACCATTAAATGCCCTATCACATTCACACAGCAAAACCTAAAACTAGGGAGGACGGGTGGACTACCGTCCTACCCCACATGGCAAGGTGGATTATTCTGCCACCTGTAAAATAAATAACAGTCCATTAATAACTTAAAATTACTGCTGTGTTCCTATACTAATAAAACCCCCAGAACAATAACTTTTTTTAAAACATACAAACACATGAACATTAGAAATATATATATATCCATCCATCTTCTTCCGCTTAATCCTTTTTGGCTCGCGGGGGGCTGGAGCCTATCCCAGCATCTTTGGGCGAGAGGCAGTTTAAAACAACGTTTTAAAGTTAATATACATGATCATAACATCAGTTTAGCTACAGAATTCAAATACCTTGGCATTGTACTAGATCCTCAACTCAAATTTAATCTTCACATAAAGAAAATTTCAAAAACAGTAAAAAAAAATCTGAACTGCTTTAAATTAATTAGATATTACATACCTTACGAAGCAGCTGCACTGTATATGCATTCTATGGTTTTTTCTCATATATCATACTGTTTGACAGTCTGGGCTCAAGCAGCCCCTTCCACAATAAGACATATACTGTAGGTTCATTATATAATCAAACCCTAAAAATCTTGGACAAAAAGCCCATTAGGTGGCATCACTGTAATGTTTTAAAAAAATACAACCTATTGAGTTTTGAGAGCTTCATTGACCTCTGTTTTCTGAAATTAACGTTCAAATGTTTCCATAAATCAGCACCCGAGCCACTTGCTGGTTTCGTCCAAAGACAGGACAGCAGCAGAGCCACCAGGAGTTCTGTTAACAATAACTGTAAAATATTCCACCACAGAACCACATTTGGACAAACAGCTTTCTCTATAAAGGGCAGTCACATCTGGAACACAATGCCAAATGTAATTAAAATAATAACGGACTTTAAAACATTCACTAAAAAGGTTAAAAACTGGCTGAAAAATAAACAAGAATGTACTCATGTATGAATTAATTGTCTGCAAAGTGAGAGTAAATGAAGGGAAGGAATAAATGTGTTTGTTTATAGTGAGTGACGAAGGGAGGAAGGCCTGAAATAGGCAAACGTGAGTTATGTTATATGTGTTAAATGTGAGTCAGGCTGTTATATTTGTGTATTTATAATATTTATAATATTTATGTTAAATGTGAGTCAGGCTGTTATATTTGTGTATTTATAATATTTATAATATTTATAATTGTGTATTTATAATCTTTCTGCATTGATGTATGTGGTTATTGTGTATATATTTTTTTTTTCCATCTTTTACTTGATTCTTTTTTCTAAAGCCCATCCAGGGACAAGAGTTGCAAATTAGCTAATAGCTATACACTCTATGTGCAACACATCAGATTGATTGTCTTTGATTAATTGTCTATGTTTATTGCACTGTCCCTGTCAAATAAACTAATCTACTACTACTACTAGGGTACACCCTGGACACATTGCCAGTCCATTCCAGGGCCAACACAGAGAGACAGACAACATTCACTCTCACAGTCATACCTAAGGACAATTTAGAATCCCCAGCTTGATGCCAATTAACCTAACTTGCATGTTTTTGGCATGTGGGAGGAAACCGGAGAAATCCCAGAGTAAACCCACGCAGACACGGGGAGAACATGCAAACTCCACACAGATCACTGTTGGTCAGGGGCTGGGATCGAACCCAGGATCCCCCGGCCAAGGGTGAGTTGCTGTGCTGCTGCAGTGCTAACCACCCCGCCACCGCACTGCCCATATGTATATATACGTATATATATATATATATATATATATATATATATATATATATATATATATACACTACCGTTCAAAAGTTTGGGGTCACTTAGAAATGTCCTTATTTTTGAAAGAAAAGCACTTTTTTTTCAATGAAGATAACTTTAAACTAATCAGAAATACACTCTATACATTGCTAATGTGGTAAATGACTATTCTAGCTGCAAATGTCTGGTTTTTGGTGCAATATCTAGATAGGCGTATAGAGGCCCATTTCCAGCAACTATCACTCCAGTGTTCTAATGGTACAATGTGTTTGCTCATTGCATCAGAAGGCTAATGGATGATTAGAAAACCCTTGTGCAATCACGTTAGGTCTGCAATGCTGTAATTGCTGCAAATGGAGGATTCTTTGACAAAACAAAGTTTGAAGGAAAAAATTATTATTTCAAATACAAATCATTATTTCTAACCTTGTCAATGTCTTGACTATATTTTCTATTCATTTTACAACTCATGGTGGTAAATAAGTGTGACTTTTCATGGAAAACACAAAATAATTGTCTGGGTGACCCCAAACTTTTGAACGGTAGTGTATATATATACAGTATATATATACAGTATATATATATATATATATATATATATATATATATATATATATATATATATATATATATATATATATATATTTTAAAACCACACTACTGTCCTTCTGGCAGAAAGGGGTAGAACTGGCTTGTGGGGGGCCCAGGGCAGCCCCTCAGTAAACCCGCCCCTGGAAGCGGCATGCCCCCAGGGTTGCAGCTGACCTCATAGACGAGAGTGCCTCTTCTTCTCGCTACTGACCGCCTCTCTCATCTGGACCCGCCATCAGAAGCCTCCTCCCGGGCACGCCGCAGCTCATTGGCGTGCCTCCACGAGTTGTCCGACAGCTGGAAGTAGGCTGTGCCCCGCTTAGCCACAATGCGTAGCCATTCCTGGTGTTCCTCTGGCTGTTGTTTGGCCCATATCTGCCATGGATGTCCCTCTCCTCGAGCCCGGACCAGGTCCGTAACTCTCAGGGGAGCTCTGCTTGGCCTGCAATGGTGCCATCTGGCACGTGGTCCCTCTGTGCCTGTCGGTCTGGCCCTGATCTCTTTTAAAGCCGCTGTAGCGGTCGCCGTTGTAGCTGCAGATCCTCCAGCCCCCTGTGGCTAAACTCCGGAGGAATCTGGGGCTATCTCGTCAGCGTCACTCACCAACGCAGGTGCCTCACTGCCATGCTCAGTACCCTCTCCTACCGTACCCTGAGCGCCGGCACTGAGACCATCCTATGTCGAACCTGAGTGAGGCTGGTCCTGTTTGACCATCGTGGTGCCTGGTAAATCTTCGTCCCACACAGCATCGTCCTCCACCACCGGAACCGGACGGTTCCACTGGCCACAACCTGTCCACTCTTCCCCAGCGTTGTCTTTAATGGTGAACCCCAGTCCATAAAACAGGTCGCAGCCCAAGATGTTGTCGCCTCAGGGTGTCACGTGGAACGTGAAGTCAGCCATCACTGCCGACTTGTACCAAACTGTCAACTCCAGTGTTCCAGCCGTGTGCAGCCTACCACCTCCATAACCATAGAGTGGCGCTGGGTTACCTCTTATTCTGTAGTGGGGGAAAAAATTTCCCCACTGTGGCCCAATTCAATAATGATCCCTCCGCCCCTGTGTCAGCCAGCTGTGGTACCTCCTCACCATCCAGCGTCACCTTGCAGAACGTGTACCTGGTGGCACTCTGAGACACCACATGGACAGTAGTCAGCCGTGTGAAGTTGATCTTCTCCGGGGGCTCTTCGGCTCAGACATACAGCACACCTTGGCATAATGGTTCAAACGTCCACATTTGCCACAGCGCGTCCCTCTAGCCGGGAAGTCCCTGGCCTTATTTTGGTGATTCGCGGACCCACAACCCATACACAAGGGTTTTCCCGGGGCAGACCTATGGCTAGTAGCATTGGTTTCTATTGTGTCATCATCCGTGCTATCCTCACTACCTGGATCCGCTACTAATGCTGCGGCTGGAGGGTCCAGCTGCCGTTGTGACTGGAGCCAATTTAGCTCCGATATTATACTTCCAGCTGGCCCGCTGCATCCGCGGAGAGAGAGCTTAGACTTTCTGCTGCACATCCACCAGCCATAATGCTCTGCACTGTGTGTCTATATATATACATTTATAGTAATATGGACATATGTTTGCTAGATGTTGTTTTTTCTTGCCTTCTGATTGTTGCTCTGAGTGTTGCTGTCCCTGTGCTGTTGCAATCCTGGAATTTCCCCATTGTGGGACTAATAAAGGCTTATCTTATCTTATCTTATCTTATCTTATTAGCTTGTCTGCGGTCTCCATTTGGAGAGCTAGCTTGACAGTCCTAGCTAACGTCGGGTCACACGGTACCTTGAGTAGCCTAGCTTGTAAAGCAGCGTAGGTTGTGTGCTCCACCAGCTGATCACGTACCATTTCTTCCTTCAGTGGCCCAAAACGACATTCACTAGCCAGCTGCTGCAAGTCAGCGGCAAACTAGTGGACAGGCTCACCCACTCACTGGTGTCGTTGTCGAAACCTAATCCTCCGGATCATTACACTATCTGGGGTGTGGAAATGGTTTGCTAGCAATTCGACTACATCTTCAAATGAGTCTGAAGCCCCGAGTGTGTGCAGGACACGCTGGCCCTCAGCCCCCAAATTATGCACCAAAAGCGCACGTGCTCTTCACATATCAAGCTCACCTAGGTCGAGCGCAATGATATAACTCTGGAAGGCTGCAAACCAACGCGGCCAAGGCACGGGTGGCTCACCCAGGAGCTCCAGGAAGGGGTGAAAAGGTGTGACACATGCCTCCATAGTTTACTCTCGTCGCCAAAATGTTATGTCTGTAAATACCTTGGTGAAATGAGGAGACGGGGTGAACAGTTGAACTCGGCATTATTGATGGGTTGGACATACCACACAGCCACCAGGCAGGGGCATCGGCAAAGAGGCTGTAACATGGATGCCCCCTGGTATTTATTGGGCGGTGCAGTGGTGGAAGAGGAAGTGGCCGCCACTACACTGCACTTCACAATAAAATATAAAATACAACATCACACAGTGATCTAAAGAAAATGTTAATTATACACAGTCCAAATGTCTGCTGTGGCAGAGACATGATCCAGTCCCTCAAATGTTTTCTGGAAATCAAAATCCATTTTTGAATAATCCATCCACAGTCTCAGCTGTCTGAAGTGACTGTTGATATCATATCTTCAGTCTATAACAGCGTGTCTGGCAATCAGTTGGTTTAATTGTTGCTGGGTCATAAACTGTACAGATGCATATCCGTGTTTGAAATCCAGCTGTTGGTGTTCAGATAAAGTAGATCCACTTCACGGGTTTAGTTGTTAGCATAGCTAGCCACTCCTTAGCATTAGCTTTGTCAGAGCTTGTTGCTGTTTAATCAGGTGCTTCTGAAGATCGCAGTAGGTCTCAACTGGCAATTTGCTTGAAACCCATCATTATACTTTTATCCTTAACTGCGGGAAAGGAAAACTAATCTATGTATTTCCACAAAAACAAAGTTGCTTCAGCTCTTCCTCCAGTCAAAGTGACAAGGTCATGAGGATTAACGGCTCTTTGTCACCATGGTGGGCGGATTGATGCAAATATCAATGATATCAATATCAATGTTGGTATTGATATTGAGCAATACCATTGTAATGAGATCAACACTCTGTGTTGCCACTCCCATCACAGCACGGTGCAGGTACACTCAGACACACTTTGCTCCTCTTCTTCTTGTGGTTTTACCTATGCCCTCCTCCTCCCTCTTGTACCATCACGTGACTTGGCAGTGCCAGGTAAACAAGCTAGCAAGCAGCAGCCACTGGCTGCCAACGTTGCATGCAAACACAGCACAGAGATGGCGCAAAAGAATGGCTGAGAGGAAGAGGAGTGCTGTGTGGCTATATTTCCAGGCTGAAAATGAAACAACAGCAAGCTGTACAATTTGTGAAAAGGCTGTGAAATGCAGTGGTAACACAACTAATTTATACAAGTATATGGAAAATCATCCAAAAGATAACACTGAGCTACAGAAACTGAGAGAAGAGGATGTTAGGTCTGAAATTACCCTGGTTCACAGATGAGGCGAGGTGACTTGTGGAACACAGCTTTATTGGACTCACTGGACATGGCGGCCACAGACAGGGCCCCAGCCAAGGCACAGGCAAGACAAGAGAAAGTAAGATGGCTGACTCGGCCTAATACAGGGTAGGACGAGACGTTGCCGGAGGTGCGGGTCACCATCTCACACTTCACAGTAAGATACATATCTCATACTGCCCCCCCCCCTTTAAAAAGTCCAAAACCACTCACTCGATTAAGACCCTCCCCAGTTTGGGACCTGAATCACGCACTAACAAATGAAAGCTAATGTCTCTAAATGGCCTAACACATTCACACGACAAAACCTAAAATAGGGCAGATGGGTGGACTGCCAGCCTGCCCGCATGGCAAGGTGGATTATTCTGCCACCTGCTAAAGTAGGTCAAAGTCCATTGATAACTAAAATTGTACGCCATCCTCCTAAACTAGAACAAAAAAACAAAACAAAAACTAAATAATCCCTGATATGACATTTTTTTTAAACAACACCAACAACAACAACACCAGAACTTCAACATATACTGTTTACAACCCAAGTCTTTGGGTCAGCAGATGCGCCTCTGGGAACTGCCCGTCCCCGGGGTGATGGCTGACCCTCCGGACGCTGAAGCCGCTCCTCCTCACCATTGACCTCGTCCCATGTCCAGCCTCGTCTCTCGGAGTCTTCTCCCAGACATGCCGAAACCAATTTGCACGCCACACTGAACCGTCAGACAGCCTGAAGTGCACTGCACCCAGTTTGTCCACTATGCGCAGACACTCCAGATGCTCCTCAGGTTGTCGTCTGGCCCCTCTTCCCCATGGATGTTCCTCATCTCAACTCCAAACCCAATCCAGGACCCTCAACGGGGCCCGGCTCGGCTTGAGACGTTGTTGTCAAGCACGCTGATCCTCCGTGTTGTCGGTTCTGCCCTGACCACTTCTAAGGCTGTTGCAGCGTGCGCCCTCATAGTCACAGATCCTCCGTCATCTTTAATGGCTAAACCCAGTCCGTAAAATGAAGCACAGCCCATGATGTTATTGCCCTGTGCTGTCACATGGAATGTGAAGCCGGTCACCATTGCAGACTTGTACCGAACAGTCAACTCCAAAGTCCCGACTGTGTCCAGCCTTCCACCTCCATAACCGTACAACGGCTGGAGCTAGCTTACCCGCGGTTTCCATTTGGAGGGCTAGCTTGACAGCTCTGGCTAACGTCAGGTCCTGAGACGCCGTGAGTAGACTAGCTCACAATGCGGCGCTACAAGTATGTTCTGCCAGCTGGTCACAAATCATTTCTTCTTCCAGTGCTCCAAAGCAGCACTCGATGGCTAGCTGCCTCAAGTTGTCAACAAACTGCCAGACAGGTTCACCTACTCGTTGATGTCGTTGCGAAAAGCGGATCCTCCGGACTGTCACATTATCCGGGGTGTGGAAATGGCTAGCTTGCAGCTTCGCTACCTCTTCATAAGAGTCCGAAGGATTGAGTGTTCGCAGGACCCGCTGGCCGTCTATACCCAAATTGTAATCCAGAAGCACTCGGGGTCTAAGCTTATCGAGCTCACCGAGTCCATGCTTGGCAATATAAGTTCCAACGGCTTCAGACCATCTAGGCCAGGACACTGGCGGCTCCCTGGGAAACTCAAGAAAAGGCCAAATTGGAGCTACGCACGCCTCCATGGTTTAATCCAACGTCGCCAATGTTATGTCTGAAATTACCCTGGTTCACAGATGAGGTGAGGTGACTTGTGGAACACAGCTTTATTGGACTCACTGGATATGGCAGCCACAGACAGGGCCCCGGCCAAGGCACAGGCGAAACAAGAGAAAGTAAGATGGCCGACCCGGCCTAATATAAGGCGGGGTGGAGACGTCGCCGGAGGTGCTCGTCACCATCTCACACTTCACAGTTAGATACATATCTCACAGAGGAGAGAAATCCCCCACCCCCTGGCCCTGACAGACTCAGTAGTGGTGGGTGGTTCGATCCAAATATTGATAATATCAATACCAATGTTGATATTGATATTGATCAATACCAGTGTAACGAGATTGATATTCTGTGTCTGTGTGGCCGTGCCTGTCACAGCACAGAGCAGGTACACTCAGCCACGCTTTGCTCTTCTTCTTCTTGTGGTTTTACCTCCTCCCTCCTCCTCCCTCTTGTACCATCACGTGACTCAGCAGTGCCAGGTAAACGAGCTAGCAAGCAGCATCCGCCAGCTGCTGGAGTGCCGGTGTTCTATAATTGTATGCCACTTATCGAGATGCACTACCACAGCGTGCACATACAGCACAGAGACGGAGCAGAAGAATGGCAGAGAGGAAGACAAAAGACAACGGCGAGCTACAGAAACAGAGAGAGGAGGAGAGAAATCCCCCACCCACTGGCCCCGACAGACCCCAACCCAGAGGCAGAGAACACTGGCAGATGCCTTTCAGTATGGCCGAAATTATCCAGGTATTTTAGTAATCTTCGGCATTAGTTAATATTAATTTTCAAAGTGCAACTGGTCATTTGTTACTTTAGCCAACTCAAAAAGTATAAATTATGCTCAGACCTTGGTATAATGCATTTATCCCATTGAAATGTTTTATTTAAATGAATTCATTTGCCTGAATTGAAACAAATATACTGAATATAGTATGGCTCAGATTTGATTGAATATAATTACCCTTTTGTGTTAACTGTGAAAGTGATACTGTATGCATTTACCTCTAAACTTTGCCCAAATTCTTTCCTGGGTTTTAACTAATTAATAATCCAAAGGAAAAAACAAGGAGAGGATTAAGCGGAAGAAGATGGATGGATGATGCAGCCACCTTAATGATTAAAAAGTATCGGTATCGTATCGATATCGGTGATACTGGCCCTGTATTTACTTGCAGTATCGCACACCACCACTTTGTGACAGGTCACGTCAATGACAGCTGCTTCTCACCTATGGTAAGGTCAGTTTGTTTATTAATTTGTGCTAAAAATATCTATCCATATTTATATATAAATAAAATGAATAATGAATCTGTTCAAGGGCGGCGCGGTGGCGGAGTGGTTAGCACTGCGGCAGCACAGCAACTCACCCTTGGCCGGGGGATCCTGGGTTCAATCCCAGCCTTCTACCAACAGTGATCTGTGTGGAGTTTGCATGTTCTCCCCGTGTCTGCGTGGGTTTACTCCGGGATTTCTCTGGTTTCCTCCCACATGCCAAAAACATGCAAGTTAGGTTAATTGACATCAAACTGGGGATTCTAAATTGTCCTTAGGTATGACTGTGAGAGTGAATGGTTGTCTGTCTCTCTGTGTTGGCCCTGCGATGGACTGGCGATCTGTCCAGGGTGGACCCTGCCTCTCGTCCAAAGATGCTGGGATAGGCTCCAGCCCCCCCGCGACCCAAAAAGGATTAAGCAGAAGAAGATGAATGAATGAATGAATCTGTTCAAATTTTGGTAACTAATGCATTACTAAATTTTTAAATAGTAATTTTGTTACACAAGTTACTGCAAAAGTAGTGGCATTACAGTGCTTAAAATGCTAGGCGTGCCGCACAGATAAATCTTTCCTTGAATACTTTTAAAATATTCACTTAAATTCATCAACATTTTGTTGCCACTTTGTTGCTTGTCTAATATGCATCGCTGAATGGGTCCTTGATGTAAAATACTGCATTGGAATTTAGCTTAAAAAATACCAAAATATGCAATATACATTTTTTAGAATGAAAATAGTGTTTTTCTTGCAGAAGCTTTATTTATTAACCATGCTTCATTGTGTGTTCTTTCCTTTTTCTTTTCTTCTCATTGCTTTCTGTTGACATAATTTTCTCAGCAGTCATAGACAGATTCCCTTAACAGTAGATGGACACAAGGGACATCTGTGAAGGGGTATCTGACTGGGCTTCTTTTCTCGCTGCAGATACAGGTTTCACATGAGTGTTCGGTGACAGACTGTGAAGTTGACTATAAACAGAGTGATCTGTTTTGATGACGCACAACCCAGAGCAAGCTCATTGATATGGAGAGGGGACTGAGGGCAGGAGCTGCCTCACCAGCAGACACATTCCTGTGATGTTGACCGAATGAACCCCAGTCCACCACACTGTGTTTAATGTGGGTACATGCTGTATGTATTATTGGCTAGAATCCTAAAAGTTTGTTCAAACTCTTTAAGATACACAAGATACACTGTTGAGGTGTTACCATGCTCATCACCTGCAGCAAACTGTGGTCCTATCCTTTAAAAACAGATTCATGTTCATCTTAAGTTTCTGTGTTTACATGAAAACCATAAAAGAACAAAAAAAAAAAATCAAACCATTGTGGCTGAATTACAATTCTGCAAAGATGAGTGGGCCAAAATTTCTCCACAACGCTGCAAAAGACTCATCGCTGTCATGAACTGGGGTGGTTTCCAGCCCAGTTCTATGGCACGGTCGCTGTCTAGTCTCCTGTTTATTTTGGGCTCTTCATTTGCCGTCTGACATCCGACAGCCACGCCCCCTCCTGCCAGCTCCTATCAACTGACTGTCATTACCTGCTGCTCTCCTCTCCACACACACACACACACACACACACACACGCAATTGTCCACACCTGTATTCACTCAGCACGTTTGCACTCACTCACCCCCCACACACACACATCTATTCCTATGCACTTACACACCCTCTCTCTCTCTCTCACTTTCTCTTTCTCCACACCGGCATGCACTCAGCTGATTAGTTTTGTAGTACTTATGATCTGGGTTCGCTGTTGTTTATTGTCGGGTAATTGTTGTTTGAACCGTGTGTTTAAACCGACTGTCAGTTTTTTCTGCACCATGATCGCTCTTGGACTGTCTTGGATTGTTCCAGTGCTGTGAGTACCATTTGCTTCACCCCAGCCATCCAGCCTGTCTGGAGGTTCCTTTCCCAGGCTCTCTTTTGTCCATTCCCCGCCGCAGTTCCGTTTGCCTGCATGCTGGAACATTTTCCCTTTGTGTACTTACTTGTGTGCTGTTGAGCATCCTGGAGAGTCTTCCAGTTCATCCTGTGCTACCTGTTTATGATTTGACTGGACTGTTATATCATTTGCACAATAAAATACACGCAACGATCTCCTGCAAGTGGGTTTGTCATTTCCGCCTTAAAACGGCAGAGAATTCATGACAGAATCACCCGACCAGTGTAGAACCCAGCAGAGATGTGTGTGTGTTTTTTTCACCCTTTTGTGTTTTTTTTCTCCCGTTCAGTAGCCCGCCAGCATGGACTCAACCCGGAGGAGTGTGCAGCGGCTGAGCGAGCTGTGAGCTTCGCTTCCTGGGCTTGTGCCACCCACTTCCCGAAAATCAACTTTTATTTGCTGGATATCGCTGTCGGGGTGATGCAGACAAGCCCAAGCCTCTGGAAATATCCGGGGCTGGTGCTGCTGCTCAAACAAATTTGTGATTCTCGACAATGCTTCAAGGAAATGGTGAGAGGACCCTCCACAGCACCTCCAGAGCAGCCTAAGAAGCGCTCCCGGAGGCTGAACGCCCAGCACTCGTTTCTCCGGCCGGCGTTCTCTTCTCCCCGTCAGGCTCGTCGTTCTACTCCAGGGGAGACGGAGCAAGACGCCGAGACAGCGGCTGATGTCATCACCAACCAGGAATTCAGGCAAGTGCTTCTACAATCTCTCGCCCTGTCACCTGATGTAGTATGCCAGATTCCTGTGGAGGAGCTCCAGATTTTGCAATCTGCTTGAGCTCTCCCATCAGCTGCTGTCACTGCTCCTCACTCCTCTGTCTCTGTCTCCCCTGATTCCTCGTTGGTCCCGGGAGGGAAGAGCCAGCTTCGCGGCGTAAGAACCATCCTTCATCAAAACATCGGAAAAGACCCTCGTCTTCCTCGACGGCCATGGACCTGACATCATCCTTGACTATCCCTGCGGCAGAGCCTCTTCCTGTGCCAGCTGTCCCACCAGCCTGTGCCCTGTCAGCCCTGACCGCAGCCCAGGTCGCCGAGACGTCTCCTCTCGCCGTCGTGAGATCAGCCGGGGGTTCCCCAGACACGCCCACTGCTGTGTCGCCTGAAATGGTTCCCCCTCCATCATCTGAGGGGCCCGGTACTGTTGTCGACACAGAGGAGGATAGCAGCTTGCCGCCGGTAGCAGACAACATCCAGGCCCGGGAGGTCAGGCAAGTGATTTATCTTTCCACTTCTGATAATAATGATGAACCTTGTCTGTCTCCGGGAGAGAGCCTCAGGGTAGGCAATCACCTGAGCGCTCTCCCCCTGCTGCTACTGTCAAAGACTCACCAATTCCTTCCGTGTCTCCTCTCTATCTTCCCAAGTGCCCGCCGGAACCAAGCCGCCGGACTGTAGAGGAGCTCGTGGCCCTGGATGATCATAGACCTGAGCCAGCACGGAGTGGACCCCCAGCCATCACCTTGGGGAAACCACCTGCATGGGGTGATTTACCTGGGGGTACTGTGACTGCAACCATCATCACGCCTTCTGCGGGGGCCGCTGCAGCAGAGTCACCCATCAAGCTGGATCTCAATTATTGTTCATTAATTGTTCAGTTGTTGAGCTGTTCAATTGTTGAAGTAATTGAACAGTAACTGTTCAATTACTGTTCATTCAATTACTGACTGTAACAAGTTTCTTTCCTTTTTTGTTGACAGAGTTACTGCTGTTAGGGCTGGTTTTACTCATTCCTCTTCCCCAAGCCTTGATTGTCCCAATAGACAGGTCATTTTAAGTTATTTTTACCTCCGCCAAGGAGGTTATGTGTTCATTGGCGTTGGTTTGTCTGTTTGTTTGTCTGTCTGTTTGTTTGTTAGCAAGATAACTCAAAAAGTTATGGATGGATTTTCATGAAATTTTCACAGATTGTCAGAAATGGGGTATCCTACAGATGATTAGATTTTGGTGGTGATCCGGATCACCTTCCAGAAGAAAACCGCCATTACGGAAAATGCCATTTTCGTGAATCCAATTGCTAGTCATATGTTTTCATGGTCAAGGAATCTGAAAACATACACACAAACACTGTATGGGGGGAACTGTGGCGAAAACCGCCATTACGGAAATTGCGATTTTCGTGAATAACTACTGAACCACTAATCCTATCATTGTGAATCCAATTGCTAGTCATATGTTTTCATGGTCAAGGAATCTGAAAACATACACACAAACACTGTATGGGGGGAACTGTGGCGCTTGGCGGAGGTCTGCGCTCTCTGAGTGCTTTTCTAGTTGTTATGGTGTGGCCCTCACGGTCCGCTAATGAGACGCTATAGGCGACCAGTGAGTTTGCGTATTTATTAACACAGGACAAAAGGGTACAAAACAATGAGCCACGAGGGGCTAAAGACAAATAAGGACTGAGGCAAGGATGCACTGACGATTCACACGGATAAAAGAAAAAACTTAGAGAGTGTTGCGAGGAATAGAGGATGACTGGAGCCGGAACATAGGGACTCCAGTCTAACGTTGGGGAGACCAACGTTATCCATAAGCGAATGAGGTCGCAGCCCCGAGCAAACAGAGCTGCTCCCTTAAATAGGGCTTTGACAGATTAATCAGCTGATGACCTTTCATCAGCTGATTGGAATCTTGCCGTTCAGCAGAGCTCCGCTCCGACAGCTGGAAGCCTCGCCAAGACGCTGTCAAAATAAAAGCCCGGAGGCTTAGTGGTGCGCCTGAGAAGAGAACGGAGAACAACCAGACAATGACAACCGGACAATGACAACCGGACCATGACAGTTGCCCCCGTTCACGAAGCGGATTCCAGACGCGGTGTAACATCGAGCCCCCCCCCCCCAACTGGAAGGTCAACATGACCACCCCAGGGAGGGAGGAGGGGGAAAAAGGCCGAGGACGGTCAGAACCAGGAGGCAAAGGCAAACACAGAAAATAAACCATGGAGCAATTACAGAGCATAGAAAAAAAACCACAAAACACTCCATAATGCACAGATGGCAGCCAGTCAGGACTTTTTTTTTCGATCCAAGATGGCACCCACAGTGGCCGCCATGGTGCTTCGCTGCCCTTTAATTTGTTTGTTTCTGTTCATCAGTTGTGTGTCTGCCTGCTCTTATACCCGAGAAGACCTTCTAAATATCAGGTCTTTCACTCCCACGGACCTTCTCCCGGTTTTTTTGGCTCCTGCCGCCGATCTGGTCCACTTTCTAGCCCAAAAAGTGAGACGGTGGAAGAAAGGAAAACGTGCGGGAGCTCTCGAACGGCTTCGGAAGAGGGGCACGCGCACAGCCTTGCCTGGAATATTCCTGACCAATACCAACTCTCTCTCTAACAAGGTAGACGAACTGAGACTGCTGATGCGATTTAAGGACCTTGCTAATTCGTCCGCCCTCTGTTTTACTGAGACTTGGCTTAATGATTCTACTCCGGACAGCGCGATCAGCCTTGAGGGATTTCAGCTGTTTCGTGCTGATCGCGTCACAGAGCTCTCCGGTAAGTCTAAAGGAGGAGGAGTCTGCTTTTACATTAACAGCAGCTGGTGCTCTGATGTAACCGTGATTTCCCGGCACTGTTCTCCCGACCTAGAATTTCTCTCCATTAACTGCAAGCCATTTTATTCCCCGCGGGAGTTTGCTTCATTCATATTGATCGCTGTGTACGCCCCTCCCGACGCGGACGCGCGCGTGGCTCAGCGCGCACTCGCAGATCACATCCAACATGCGGAGCGGACTTTCCCGGACTCCCTGGTTATTGTGGTTGGCGACTTTAACCAGAGCAATCTGAGTCACGTGCAGGCCGGATCATAGCCGATCCCTCACACCCTGGTCACGTACTGTTTGCCCCCCTCCCCTCAGGTAGAAGACTTCGGTCCATTCAGACTAAAACCTCCCGGCACATGAACAGCTTTTTCCCCTCTGCCATCAGACTGCTGAACATTAAGTGACTTATTGACTCTCGTGCACTATATACAGCAGCTCAACCAGACTCATGTCATTCATCACTGTTTTTCTGTTGCATTATCGACTGCACATCATCTGCTACTTGCTAATTTATTTAAAACTGCTGTGACTAGTATTACTCATTATTATTATTATTATTATTATTATTATTATTATTATTATTATTATTCTACACTTATTGCATGGTTTTAGTCTTTAATTTTTTTTTTAGTTTATCTCTTTATCTTATCATGTTTTAATGTTGTAGCATTGCACCGAGACAAATTCCTAGTTTGTGTACTACATGAACAATGGCAATAAATCTGATTCTGATTCTGATTCTGATTCTAAATACGAATAACAGAATATTAAGCCTACAGGTCACAAACAGAAATACCAGGTAAAAAAACAAAATATACAGGCGCAGAAGAAATAAATGGCAACATAATCATCCTTCAAACAGAGGAAGGAAGAGGAGAGAGAAAAAAATACACGCTAACTAACGGCGAATACATACAGTACAATGAGAAACAAGAACTGGCAGAGACAACACCAGAGCACATCTCAGACAATCGAGGAAGGAAAAAAAAACACACGCAAAAGAGCGGCGATAAACAGTTCAATACAGTCCAAGACTTCATACAAAAACATCCCTACTCACTCAGAGGACGGGAGGGGGGGAACAGGAATGACGACAGACAGAGCGCAATGGGGAAAAAAAAAAAACAAGTTCGGGTGGCCTGCCTGCGTCTAGCGTCCAGATCACAAATGAAGGGAAAAGGAAGAGTTCCGGCGGCCTACCCCAGTCTCAGGCCCGGAGACAGAACCTCCGGCGGCCGAACCAGGTCACCCAGTAGAAAGTTCAATTTGTCGGGTGGCCGACCCAGAACGCCAAACCGACGAAAAACTTTCCCAGGTGGCCGACCCGCATCGTCAGGCCAACAGGACCACAGGGGAGAGTTCGGAGACCGTCTCCTAATGGCGAGGAGTGGTTTGGGAGAGCCGAGCCGATTACGGGAAATCCCTGCGGCACCCGATGGAGGGAAAGAGGAAACAGGGACATAACGAGGGGCCAGTCCAGCTAAGATCAGCGGAGGATCTGCAGCTCCACCTCCGAACTTCACCAGAACGGGCGCTGTCCTCCTGTCCTCCTGAGCCCGAGCTGCACCCACGATGGACCCCGATCGGATCGCGGCTGCACCCACGCTGGACCCCGACTGGGTTGCGGCTGCATCCCCGATGGACCCCGAATGGGTCGGAACAGCACCAAGGATGACCTCCAACCCCGAACTCGGAACCTCCAGAACAGAGACCAGGACCGACTCATCACCGGCGACCCTGGGAGAAGGCTCAGGAGAGGGAACAGAACCGGAATCAGGATCACCGGTAGCGACAGAACCCAGCGAGATAAGCTCAGATGCAACGGACGGCTGCACCCGGCTCGTCTCCCCAAGAGACAGGCAAAAATGCTCCAGAGTAGAAAGAAGGAAGACAAAGTAGAGCACTTGCCTGATCTCGAGTTCTGTCGCTGTCCAGGACTTCGGCGATCCGGGCTCAGGATGAAGAAGGACCTCCTCTGGCTCCCACTTCGCTATGGCGGGCTCCGCAGCCGGCATGATGGTCACCACAGTCTGAGGACCCTCCAACGCTGACGACCACGCCGACGACCCGCATGGCGTGGTGGCAGGAGATCCTCGACCTGCTGGGTCGAACCGCTCCTCCATAGAGACCCGGGGACGCTTCGTTGTCGGCGCAGGCTCCAACTTGCAGTCCGCCCTCCTCCTCTGCCTGTGTCGTGGCTGCGGGGCTGGAACCAGGGTCCCCAGGCCCGCAGGCTCCCTCCTCGTCCGGTGGCATAGGCCTGGCGCCGTGGAACGCTCAGGGGACGGAGACACAAAGGTAGCAGGTCCATAATTAGTTACTGCAGCAGGTGGAGGAAGCTCAGGGGACTGTGAACCCCGAACTCCACCCCCAGGAATCAAAGTAAGGCAATTCACCCAATGAAGGAAAAGAATGAAGAGACGCTTGCCTGATGCGCTGAGGCCCGATAGAATCCGCTGCAGTGGACTTGGTTCCTCCCTTCCCCCGCTGGATGGTGACGGAGGCCCCCCTGGGAAGACGAGGAGGAGCTGCTCGTGATGGATCGATGACGGGCCGCCGAAGCAGGACTCATGGCACTCACAGCAGCCGGGGAAGACGTTGAGGAGGAGGGGGTGACAGCCAAAGCAATCCGGGCACGAGGAGCTGACGGGACAGCAGGGACAGATGACCTGGAGGGAGAGGCTGTGGGAATTCCCTCCTGACGTGACGCAGAAGAAGCAGCTGCTGGGAGGCAGAGTTCCTCCGATGACCCGGAACTGGATCCGGACGGGATTCTCGCAGAGGCTTACAGGTGGCTGTGTGATGACATTTACCGGCAGAGGGCGAGGCGGAGCCAGGGAAACACTGCACCTGGGCTGGACGGGCGACAGGAGCTGACTCCCGAGGCGAGGAATGGAGATGACCCACCATCGTCCTCCTGCCGAGATTTCCCTCCAGTCCACAGATCTCCCTCCTCGTCGGGGACGCCGCTCTTGGGGAAGGAGGTGAGGGTTCCTTGGCTGCCCTCTCGAGTGCTCTCTCTATCTGTCCACGTTGTGACACTATTCACATCACCCGCTCCTTTCCCTCCGGAAAGGAGGTGAGATGATACTCTAGTAAAGTTCTCTGAGCGAGACCCAGGGGCTCGTATGCTGCGTAGGTGGGCATGAGGAGATGGGCTTCTGCCAGGTGGCCGTCTACCTCCTGAAGCCACTCGGGACAATACCCACACTCGAGAGCGGACATACCGAGCGAGCTCCCTGGAGAAGGGAAAAAACTCACGTCCAAAAGCAAACTCACGGTCACCGGCGTCTCTCTTGGCTGCGACCTACTGTTATGGTGCGGCCCTCATGGTCCGCTAATGAGATGCTATAGGCGACCAGTGAGTTTGCGTATTTATTAACACAGGACAAAAGGGTACAAAACAATGAGCCACGAGGGGCTAAAGACAAATAAGGACTGAGGCAAGGATGCACTGACGATTCACACGGGATAAAGGAATAAACTTACAGAGTGTTGAGAGGAATAGAGGATGACTGGAGCCGGAACGTAGGGACTCCAGTCTAACGTTGGGGAGACCAGCGTTATCCATAAGCGAATGAGGTCGCAGCCCCGAGCAAACAGAGCTGCTCCCTTAAATAGGGCTTTGACAGATTAATCAGCTGATGAAAGGTCATCAGCTGATTGGAATCTTGCCGTTCAGCGGAGCTCCGCTCCGACAGCCGGAAGGCCCGCCGAGACGCTGTCAGAATAAAAGCCTGGAGGCTTAGTGGTGCGCCTGAGGAGAGAACGGAGAACAACCGGACAATCCGAGTGCCGACAAAGTCAGCACACGGACCATGACAATTTTACCCCAATTTCTTTTGAGGATTTGCTAATGTTGGTGGGCTCTATGAAATCCTCCTCCTGTCTTTCAGATATAATTGCTCTTGGTGGGTCTGGAAGTGCCATGTTAGGTAGCATGCCGCCATCAGTGTGTGAATGTGTGTGTGAATGGGTGGATAGCAGGATCTGTAAAGCGCTTTGGTCATCAAGAGATGAGAATAAAAGTGCTATATACAGTGAATGCCATTTACCATTTACCTCAATGCTAAAAGAGGTAACTGGCTCAGTGGGTACATCTTTGGTTAATATCATTAACAGTTCACTTGAATCTGGTTGTGTCCCCTCGTATTTTAAACATGCAGTTGTGCAGCCACTTTAAAAAAAACTAACTTTGATCCATCTGTTTTTAAAAACTTCAGGACAATTTCTAAGCTTCCTTTTATTTCTAAGCTTTTAGAAAAAGTTGTTGCCAAGCAGCTCACTGACTTTCTGATTGAACACAATATTTTCAACAAATTTCAGTCAGGTTTTCGTCAGAAACACTCGACAGAGACTGCTCTTCTTAGGGTGTTGAATGATATTTTAATGTCATCAGACTCTGGCAAATGCTCTGTTTTAGTATTATTAGATCTTACTGCAGCATTTGATACTATTGATCATTGTATTTTGTTACAAAGGCTAAAAGATTGGGTAGGGATTTTTGGAAAAGCTCTGGATTGGTTTTCCTCCTACATTTCGGTAGTTTTTCCGTGGCTGTTGGCTCTTATTCATCTGACTGTGCTCCTTTAACCTGTGGGGTGCCTCAGGGTTCTATTCTGGGTCCACTTTTATTTGCCCTGTATATGCTGCCACTTGGTTCTATCATCAGCAGATTTAAAAGTGTGTCTTATCACTGCTATGCTGATGATTTACAATTGTTTTTTTCTTTTAAACCTGACCATGTTGACAATTTAAAAATTATTCATGATTGTCTGTCCACAATTAAGGACTGGATGTCTAGTAACTTTTTTCAACTTAATGCTGACAAAACTGCAGTCCTTATTGTAGCACCTGATAATCTAATTCCTAAGATGGTTAATAGCATTGGTTCATTAAGCTCTAAAGTACGGTCTAATCTAAAAAAATCTTGGTGTCATTTTTGACCAATCGATGAGTTTTGATCAGCATGTCAAATCTCTGACCCGGAGTTGTTTTTTTCCACCTTAGGAATATATCCAAAATTAGGTCATTGGTTTCCTACAGTCAGTTAGAAATTGTTATTCATGCCTTTGTTTCTTGACGTTTGGACTACTGTAATGCTCTTTTCACATGTCTTAGTAAATCCTCTTTACACCGCTTACAATTAGTCCAGAACTCTGCTGCTAGATTACTAACTAGGTCCAGTAGATTCTGTCATATCACTCCCATTTTGGCCTCCTTGCATTGGCTTCCTGTAAATTATAGAGTTCATTTTAAAGTTCTTGTTCTTACTTACAAAGCCATTCATGATGAGGTGCATTTTTATATCAGTGACCTGCTCCATCTACACCATCCCAGCAGGTCTCTCAGGTCTTCTAATCAGAATCTATTGGTAGTCCCTAGCACTAGGCTCAGAACCAAAGGCAATAGAGCCTTTGCTGCTGTTGCTCACAGACTTTGGAACTCCTTACCTTTTGAACTTAGATCTGCACCTTCCATTAATGTTTTTAACAAGCAACTAAAAACCAACCTTTTTAGCCTGGCTTTTTAATTAACCTCTTGCGCTCCGTTGTACCGCGTACGGGCAAGTCTCTGCATCCTAGAGCGCACGAGAGCGCATGAGGGTGCTCTCATGCGCTCTAGGATGCATGGTGTAGATGGTGATGTAGGTGGTGATGGTGATGTAGTGGCGTCCAAGCGCGCACTGAAAATAAAAGCTGCAGACACAGCCGCGAACAGATTAGTTCATCTGATTGACCTCTCATTCGACTAATAAGAGCCTTGAATTGGGTTTCTGAAACCTTGAAGAACCAATGAATGAAAACCTAGCCAGAAGGACCCGCCTCCCAACGCTTTGAATGCAGTGAGCCAATTGAAGCAGAGAAGTTTGCGAGCTGTTTTTTTTTAAGGCTGAGTGAAGACTGGCTGCTGCAGCGGATCAAAAAAGGAAGAACCCCACAGATCCAGCAGCACGGAGACCATCCACAAATGCAACCTGTGTGACAGGGAGTGCCATTCACGGATCGGCATGTTCGGCCACAGGCGGTGCTTTTTTTTTTTTGGTTCCAGCAGAGTAGACGTTATGATTTCTTCCATGGTCATAGACCGACGGAGGCTGAGTGACACACACGCCTTCGCCAGTCTTTTTTTTATTACTACTGTTATTTGTTTTGAAAAATCGTTCGCCAAAAACCGCAATCATGGAAACACAAAACCGCAATAATGGAATTATGTTTTGATCGGGTTGCGAGACCAGAACCACGAGCGGACCAGCGTTGCGTTCGTCTGACAGTGAGGAAGAGAAGTTCGCCAGGACTCTGCTGCAGTGAAGAGGTAAGGTGTTATAAGCTAAATTATTATTTATCCCTGAAAATTGTAATCCAAAATGACTTTTGACCGATCGGTAAATTACAGCTGTGCGGCGCACAAAGTACGAAATGTGTGCGCCGCGATAAACGGTTAATTCACCATGTCCGGACCGTGAACACCCCCCCCCCCGCTCCTCTTCTGTAGCGGGGGGGGGGGGAGCCGCGGTGACTGCGCAGCGGTCGCCACATAGCCATATGAGTCTATTCCGTAATGTAGCGATGGCCGATGGCTGTCCTCTGTAGTGAGGGGGGGGGACAAACCCCACCCCCCCACACACACAGACAGCCCTGAGTGTGACCTTTCATTAGAGCCCAAAATGAAGCTTCTACATTGAATCATTCAAAAGTTACAGGCGTTTTTCCAAACTGTGCCATTTGGCACAATTTGGCACAGTTCCAAAACGCCTGGGAAGTACCTGAGTATAAAGCTGTGTAATATATTCATTTTTTGTGGTATTGTTACAAAATTTGGACCTCAGCTGGATAACACTTGGTTCTACATTTCTGTTGGATTTTCCAGCCCGGATCTGAAGCTGTGTGTTATTTGCAAGCATTTGTATCCAAAAAAACACCCAGGCCAAATTTATTTTCTTCAAGTTCACTATGTTTAGATGACTGTAACTCAGTGGCCGGAGCACTTAGAGAGATTATGACTGTTTTGCCAAAAAAAGTGTTTTCTTTTAAATGAGACCAACCCCATGAAGATGCTGCAAAGGGTTGAAGAACAGCTTTTGATTTAATTTGGGCACGTTAATTTTTGGCATTTTTAGGGAAATTGACCGGAGTGCAAGGGGTTAACTATGTGTTGATTGTATTTTTATGTGCTTTCACTGTCTACTTTGTTCTCTTACTGCTTTAGGTGCCTGTATTTTTATTTGCTTTGTTATTTACCATGTTAAGCACTTTGTGACTCTGTTTGTGAAAAGTGCTCTATAAATAAACTTATTATTATTATCTCCTGGAGGCCAGGCCTAAGACGTCGTTGTTGAGATCGACAGAGTCCTGGACGGTGGTGGAGCTTGAGTCCAGGCAAGTGCTCTCATTTGGTTCTCTCCCTTTTGATGTGGAGCGATCTTGCCTGGCTCTTGGTGAGGAGAGCCGGGTGCAGCCCTAAGCTGCGTCTATGATCAACTCACCGGGCTCCACCACTGCCGGCGACCCTAACCACTTTCCCTTTCCTATCACCCCTGAGCCTTCTGTTAGGGTCGCCGGAGAGGATCCACCACTGCCGGGGGTCTCCGTGGAGCCGACCCAATCTGCTAGTGACGATGGAGGTCCAGCCTTCCCGGTGGAGGTCGACACTGGGGGTCTGTTCCAACCCAAGACCTCTGTGGGTGAAGCGCCTCCCCAGCCTGAAGAGCCGCCGTGACCTGGATCATTGGAGTCCTGGACAGCGGGGGAGCCCGAGTTCAGGCAAGTGCGCCCTTTAATTTCTCTCCCGCCAGTTCCCTAGCAATCTTGTCTGACTCTTGGTGAGGAGAGCCAGGGGCAGCTAGCCACTGTACCTGTGCTCGCCTCGCCGGGCTCTGCCACTGCCGGTGACCCTGACCCTATACCTCTCTCTACTGTGTCTGAGCTTCCTCTTAGGGTCGCCAGAGAGTGGTCTATACCATCTGAGGCCACCAAAGACCCAGGTTCGTCACCCAAGGTCGCGGAGAGTCCTGCTTCCTTCGTTGGGTAGGTCACCGTGGGAGCAATGAGGTTCCCAACAGGGACCACTGCAGGTGCAACGATGCTCCAGCCGGAGCCCACTGTGGGTGCTGCTATGTCCCCGATCGGGACCCTTGCAGGTGCTACTAAGCTCCAAACGGGAGCCACCACAGGTGCAGCTTTGGCCCAGCCAGGGTCCACCATGGGTGCTATGAAGCTTCAGCTGGAGCCCACCGCAGGTGCTACACAGGCCCAGTCGGGGTCCACAGCGGGTGCTACACAGGCCCAGGTGGGGTCCACTGCAGATGCTACACAGGCTCAGTCGGGGTCCACTGCGGGTGCTATGCAGGCCCAGTCGGGGTCCACCGCGGGTGCTACACAGGCCCAGCTGAGTCTCACCGCGGGTGCAGCCATGGCCCAGCTGGAGTCCACCGCAGGTGCAATGAAGCTCCAGCCTGGGGCTTTCACGGGTGCTGCTATGTTCCAGGCCAGGACCCTCATGGGTGCAACAAAGCTCCAGCCTGGAGCCGCCATGGATACAACTCTGTCCCAGACCAGGACCATCGCAGGTCCTGTACCCCAGCTTGGGGCCACGGGGGGCGGAGGGGTTCCTCCCTCGTTACTGTCCGACGACGCCAGGGCTTCCCTGTCCTGGTCTCCCCTTCCTATGTTGGGTCTTCCCGTGGAGAGGCCACCTCCCAGACTGCCTCTTTTGAGCTGGTGGCTCAAGGACCTGGGCCGTCCGCCTAGTGAACTGGGCCATGAGGTTAGGTGGCCAAGTTGTCCTGGCTGGCCACCTGACCCACTCGGCCAGTTGGTCCAAATGATCCTGGACTCAGACCGATCCCCTGACCAGCTTTCCTTCATCGCCCCTTGGGCCTGGGACTTTGGTCAGCCCCCTGAACTCTTGAACTCCTGGGACTTGGGGGGGGGGGCTGTTCTAGGTTTTGGGGGTAATTCACTGTGTTGTCACGTATATATTCTTGTGTTTTGTTGTTTGATTTATTCCCTCCTGACCTGTTTCCTCCACCTCCCGCCCTGGTTGGTTGTGGTAGTTTCCGGGGGGGGGTTCTCTTCCTGTTTTTGTGTGTCTTTTGTTGGTACGCTGGGGTGTCTGGTGTCCACCCCTTGGGGGGGGGGGGTCTGTCATGAACTGGGGTGGTTTCCAGCCCAGTTCTATGACACGGTGGCTGTCTAGTCTCCTGTTTGTTTTGGCCTCTTCATTTGCCGTCTGACAGCCGACAGCCATGCCCCCTCCTGCCAGCTCCTACCAGCTGACTGTCATTACCTGCTGCTCTCCTCTACACACAAACACACACACACACACACACACACACACACATGCAATTGTCCACACCTGCATTCACTCAGCACGTTTGCATTCACTCACCCCCCACCCACCCACACACACACACATCCATTCCTATGCACTTACACACCCCCTCTCTCTCTTTCTCCACACTGGCATGCACTCAGCTGATTAGTTTTGTAGTACTTAAGATCTGGGTTCACTGTTGTTTATTGTTGGGTAATTGTTGTTTGAACCGTGTGTTTAAACCGACTGTCAGTTTTTCCTGCACCATGATCGCTCTTGGACTGTCTCGGATTGCTCCAGCGCTGTGAGTACCATTTGCTTCGCCCCTGCCATCCAGCCTGTCTGGAGGTTCCTTTCCCGGGCTCTCTTTTGTCCATTCCCCGCCGCAGTTCCGTCTGCCTGCACGTTGGAACATTCTCCCTTTGTGTACTTAATTGTGTGCTGTTGAGCGTCCTGGAGATTCTTTCAGTTCATCCTGTGTTACCTGTTTATGATTTGACTGGACTGTTATATCATTTGCACAATAAAATACACGCAACGATCTCCTGCGAGTGGATTTGTCATTTCTGCCTTAAAACGACAGAGAATTCATGACAATTGCCAGTTTTCGCAAACGCTTGATTGCAGTTGTTGCTGCTAAGGGTGGCCCAACCAGTTATTAGGTTTAGGGGGCAATCACTTTTTTCACACAGAGTCATGTAGGTTTGGATTTTTTCCCCCCTTAATAATAAACACCTTCATTTAAAAACTGCATTTTGTGTTTACTTGTATTATCTTTGTCTAATATTTAAATTTGTTTGTTCTGAAACATTTAAGTGTGACAAACAGAGAAAAAAAAAAAGAGAGAAATCAGGAAGGGGCAAACATTCTTTCACACCACTGTATTTATATATTCTTGTAGCTTTATTATATACATCATGTGAACAGTAGACCACATTTGCAGTACATTTTATTACCATTGCCAAGGAAGTAATGTTTTCTCTTCTGTCGGCCTCTTTGTTAGTAGGATTATGCAAAAACTACCTGACGGATTTTGATGAAATTTTCACCAGAGATGATTCTTGGGCTCATTAGATTCTGGAGGTGATCCAGGTCAGGATGCAGATTCTTCATCGCTTTTCACTTTCTTTAACATTGCGAGAGAGGGCCTTCAGAGGTATGTGCTGTCTGAGTACCCTGTAGTCTTATTCTTGTTTTCTTCTCTATTATCAATACATTGCTGTTCTTCTGAAAACAGGTTGACCCTGCTGTCATGGTGTCCTCTCTCTCTGATTACCACTCACCATAAAAGCTCCCTCATCTCCAAACTCTGTGCCTCCTCATTCTTATTAAAAACTCTTCCACTTTACTCTCACTCTGGCTCAGGTCCAACTTTCCTCCACTTAATGGCTATAGGCATCCTCCAGGTGACTCCTTTTTGCCCTTCTATTCTCCCTTTCCTGCCTCTCTTCTTCCCACTCATTTGCTCTCTTGTGCTGGCTCTGCATTTCAAGAGTGACGCCAGAGCTGCTGTTTGAGAAAGATGGCATACCTCTATAGCTGTGATGTCATACAGTAGGGTTATTCCCGTCTGCCCATGCATATGTGCAGCATCAACTATATTTTCACATGTGTGCTAGCACTGCTGAAAAACCACAAAGGTCAAGATCACAATGCCACCGTCATACACAAGATCTCATATTTCATAGTTATAAAATTCCAACCTAGCAGCCATGCAATATGTCGCTATGCAAAACTGGCAGCTACTTAAACAGCAACAACAAAAAAAAATCCCTGTGCATAGACTATAGAAAAACACATGAAAGATTTATGCATTTCACAAAACTGCAGAAGTTGCAAAAACTGCTTACTATATAGTAATTAGTGTGATAATCAGGGCTTGACATTAACTTTTTTGCTCACCGGCCACTGTGGCTAGTAATTTTCCAAAGTTACTAGTCACTCAGCCTTTTCACTAGCCACAATTTTGTGGTTGGAAAATTATTGTGACGTTTGCAAGGTTCACACAAAGAAAATGGAGCAAGATGGTTGTGATCAACGGGCTTTATTTTACACACACCATCGACCCCCAACTTACTTCTGAGCACAGAGAGGAGGGGAGGTCCTTCTCCCAGACCTCCGTTTCAATCATGGTTACACACACATGATACATCTTGCCCTAATCCTGCTAAACACTGCTGGGCCATTATAATGTAGTTATAATGACACAGCAGTATAACTCAGTAATAACACATTTAATACACACACAGTAACGTTTTCAACTGGCAAAGCATGCTGGGAAATCCCTGCCCCCCTTAAAATGGCCCCGACGTTACACTGCCCTCGCCTGGACTGGTTTCTGTCCCCAGAAAATTCAAAGTCCACTTTCAGAAATCCAACGCGAGTCAGCCTGGTGCCGGGGCGGCATGCACGGGCCATCCAGTGTCCATCTGAGTCTCGGTTGGAGTATCTGGTTGGGGTAGGGTTCCGGTTTGGCCACCAGCAGGCGGATGGACACATCTGACAGCCTCTATAGGACCACGCACAGTCCCTTCCCTGGCAGCGGGAGTCCCATGCCCGCTCCGGCCGACTCCCACCGCTGCCAGGTCTCCCAGGCGGCCGCTGGCCCGCGTCCATGCGTCCAGCCCTTGCCGTGCCTGGAAAAATGGCCAGATCTCCGTCCTGCTCGCTCCGCTGCGTCGCTGCTGCGCCGAGGGCCTCCGTGACGTCACCGAAAGGGAAAGCATCTGCGGGTGGCGGTAGGACACGCACAGTTCCTCCTCTGGCAGCGGGAGTCCCATGACTCCCACCACTGCCAGGACCTCCCAGGCGGCCGCTGGCCGCGTCCAGGCGTCCAGCCCCTGCAGAGCCCGGGAAAAGACCGGATCTGTCCTGCTTGCTCCACTGCTGCTGCGCCCCAAAGGCCTCTGTGACATCACCGCCGGGGGAAGCATCTGCAGGAGGCGGCTTTTTCTCCGTCCATGCCACCTCGCTCTAATTTAACGTCGGCGAGGGGCCAGTTTGTCGTGCGCTGTGTGTGGGGCAGTACCATGCAATGTACCCTGGCTCTGCACAGTGGAAGCCCCCCTTCCTCGCGTCGCCACCGCTGTCTCCTTCGTGCACGCGCTGCCGTAGCTCCTCCTCCCACTTGCTCTTAGCACGGCGGTTTCCTCAGATGACCAGTTGTTCAGCGCGGCAGCCAACTCGACCTGGGACAGGTGGTCATCCAACAGGTTCTCGCCATTGTAGCAGGGAATCTTGGCCCGCTGCCAGATGAATGGGACGGTCACGTCACGGTCGATCGCCGCTCCTAATCGGTCTGGAATCGCCAGCCCCTCCTGCCCTGAAAAGGGCGGGAAACGGGGCTGGTTTGCTCTGCTCGGCCCGTCGGGTCCGCTGCTCCGTCCATCGCGGCGAATCTCTCCGGAGGCCGGCGTCTCAGCTCTACGCTCCGTTCCCAGCCGAGCGATGAACCGCTCTGGCCGTTGGACCTCCGCCTGGATCCTCATCTTGCTCCATCCCACTTCTGACACCAGTGTGACGTTTGCAAGGTTCACACAAAGAAAATGGAGCAAGATGGTTGTGATCAACGGGCTTTATTTTACACACACCACCGACCCCCAACTTACTTCTGAGCACAGAGAGGAGGGGAGGTCATTCTCCCAGACCTCCGTTTCAATCATGGTTACACACACGATACATCTTGCCCTAATCCTGCTAAACACTGCTGGGTCATTACAACGCAGTTATAATGACACAGCAGTATAACTCAGTAATAACACATTTAATACACACACAGTAACGTTTTCAACTGGCAAAGCATGCTGGGAAATCCCTGCCCCCCTTAAAATGGCCCCGACATTACATTATGTTTAATATGATCAAATTTGATTATCCCATGCTAAATTTTACTTGAACTAAATTTACAACCTTTTTAAATGTAAATGACCCTTATACATACATAAAAAATAGCAAGAGAAACACTATTTAATTATTAACAGAAGTAAATGGTGTAAAACAGCCGAGAAAAATATTAGCAATATGAGAGTGAAGGTACAGGTAGATTTGGGGTCTGTCCCAATTCTCATTTATACCTCTTCCCCTTTGCCTACCCCCACCCCTTGGCAACTTGTTTGCTGTGAGTTGCGACCTGTGTCAGTGGAGGAAGATGTCTTGGTTCTTGAGGAATGTGTCTTGCTGCAGCTGTCACAAGTCCAACACAGTGCTTTGGCTCCTACTTCACTTAGACAGGAGGTTAGAATGGGCCGATCCAATCAATCGGCTTGTCAAGGTCTACTCTGGGATGTGTTTTGTCAGTGTAACATCTCCTAATCCCAGCAGCCTATGGCGGAGGGTCAATTGAGTAATTTTCACTTTTGTGCTTTATTGCTTGAGTGTACCATCCCTGTAACCCTGGTGCATAACCTGCAGGAAGTCCGCGGCTCTGTGCGTCCCCTTGTAGGGCTCCAAGGAGGGTAAGGAGCAGGGATGATGAATCATATGCTATAAAATATGGCTACTAAACAAACCCCTAAAAAACAAATGTTGGAAGATGATTTGGATGATCCAGGAATTAGCAGGTTGACTCTTTCAAATGGTGATAATTGGCCGAGGCTGATTGTTTTAGAGTCGCTCTCATCAGATATGCATTTTTCTAAGTGGTCCCCTTTTGCTATACAGAAAGGAATTTCAGGTATTGCAGGGTCAGTTAAGGATATTAAAAAACTGAGGTCTGGACAGATTTTGGTGGAATGCTTAAAAAAATCCCATTCTGAAAACTTGTTACGGTGTGATGTACTAGTTGGTGTTCCAATGAGGGCTTTTCTTCACCCTTGTCTAAACAGCTGCAAAGGAGTAATTCGTACTAGAGAACTTCACGTTATGGAAGAGGATGAAATAGCCTCAGAACTGCAACAACAAGGAGTAACACATGTGAAAAGGATAACCATTAAATAAGATGACCAAACAGTAAAAACTGGCACTTACATTCTGACATTCAACTGGCATCAACTCCCAGAAAGAATCCAAATAGGATACTTGAGTGTAACTTTTGATACCTTTTTTCCAAACCCACTGAGATATTTTAACTGCCAAAAGTTTGGCCACGGCTCTGCAGGATGTAAGAATAAACCAGTCTGCTGCAAATGTGGAAAAGAACAGCACAAGTTGGCCTGCACAACACCTTTCAAATGTAGTAACTGTTTAGGGCCTAAACAGTTACTACATTAATGATTGCCTAAACTTTAGGCAATCATGCAGCATCATCAAAAGAATGTCCTTGTTGGATCAAGGAAAAAGAAATTCAAATTGTCAAATGTACTAAGAAAATTAGCTACCCTGAGGCACATAAACTGGTAGGTTCCCCAAAGTACAAATTCCAGCAGACTTTCTCCTCTGTTGTGACACCTAAGATGCAGCCTGCTAAGTGACCTGGTTAGCTAAAGATAAGCCCTCATTATTAAGTAATATTAAAAATTCTGGAGTCTCAGTTAAAAGTAAAATGAGTACTCAAAGCCTAACTACAATAAGCCAACCCTTAAGTCAAAGTCTAAGTAAGCCCGCAGAACAAAACCAATCATCAAAAGAAAAGAAAAAAACATCCAGCTCCTCTACTCAAGCAAAATCAAGCCAAGAAAATAAATTGCAAAAGAATGTGAATCCAATAGATGCAGAAATGTCTGAAGTCATGACTTGCCATTGTTGCAGCTCCTCCCCCAAAAGCAAGCATAAGGAGTGTGATTTTGTTTTACCTACCTGATGGAGGGTAGCCACATTATCCAGTGGAACTGTTGTGGCTTTAAGGCCAGTTTCTCTGAAGTGCAGTGTTTAGCTGCTAGTTTTAATTCTCTTGCTTTTTGCCTTCAAGAAACTCTCCTACTGACAACCAACCCCATGTCTCTGAGACATTATGCAATGTATAATACATATGGTCCAAATGTGCATTGTCCATCTGGTGGTTCATCCGTTTTAGTAAGGAATGACATAACTCACAGCCACTTGGCATTAGTCTCCAACTTACAAGCTGTGGCAGTTTGTCTAACTTTGCATAAAGCAATAACCTTATGCTCTGTCTATATACCACCAGATATGACTGACTCCAATAAATCATGATGACCTTCATAATGTGCCATCCCCATACATCCTTATGGGTGATTTTAATGGTCATAATCCTCTGTGGGGAGGAATTTGCTCAAATGTAAAAGGCAAGATACTGGGGGATTTTATTACTAAAAATGTTCTGTGTCTTTGGAATGATGGGTCTTACACATACCTCCACCCAGGACATGGAACCTCTACTGCAATTGACCTATCTATATTTGATCCTGAGCTAGTGCTGGAATTCTCGTGGTGGGTCTTGGATGACCTTTGTGGAAGTGACTACTTTCCACTAATATTGACGTCTACAGAAGTGGATGTGCAATCAAGAACTCCGCAATGGCAACTCAGAAAAGCAAACTGGTCCTCCTTTGTTTCTCTGTGCAAAGAGAAATTCAGCCAAAAACCTCAACCACACTGTCACTCTGTTCAGCACTTCACTCAAACCTTAATTGCAGTTGCAGATACATAGGTTTATGCCATCTCAGGTTCACATTATATCTGATATCAATATACAGTATCACTATTACTGAATGAATGAATGAATCTTTATTTTGGATAGTACAGGTTAAAAGGAACTGAATAGTATAGCAAAAGGGGGAAATAAAATCCAACAAGGTCAAATTAGACAGTAACTCCTCTGATTATACAGTTCAACAAAAGTTATCCAAAATGGGTGATGGCTGAAGCCGCAGCTTATATTGCCCACCCATATTCCATCCAAGAATTCAAAAGAAAAACAAAACAAGAGCGATTACAATTCAGAACAAAGCTAAGACCAAATGTGACAAAATGTTGTCACAATGTTACTTTAGTCATCCAGTGAATTTTCAATTTCATTCCTCTAGTCTGACTGTTTTAACTGCTTTAACTATCCAAATTGCCTAGTGTGTGTTATTAGTACTCATTAGTTTTAGTATCGAGTATCAAGGTGTGCTTAAGGAGTCCTAATTGCCTAACTGTGTGTTGGTGTGTATGTTATTAGCATCCATTAGTATTAGTATTGAGCTACTGTTAGTGTGTCATTACCTTATTAGAATTGTTGTTTCTGTACCTATTACCTTGGCATTCGTTCGGAGAGCAAAGTAAGAATTTCATTGCTCAGGAAATGTAGCATTTCTGAACTGTGCACATGATAATAAAAACCTCTGAATTTTGGATCCTGAATCAGATAAGACTGTCCCAAAAACAGCAAAGCCACACCATAGGTCCAACCCATGTTTCAATGATGACTGCAAAAAGGCTGTTGAGGCAAGGAAAAAAGCAGAGAGGGTGTTCAATAAATATCCAACAACAGAAAACCTGACCAGATTTAAAATCTGTCGCGCTAAAGCATGCAGGATCATCAATGAAGCAAAGAGGCAGAGCTGGAGGGAATTTGTATCAAGCCTCACATCCAACACATCTACCAAAAAGATCTGGGATTTAATCAGAAAGATGAAGGATAAGGAGAATGGACTTCAAATACAGCATATTAATCATTAGGGCAATCTGCTGACAACAAAATATGAAATAGCTAATCAACTAGCAAAGTCGTCTGAGTTCCAAATCATACAAGCACAAGAAAAACAAAAAGAAATAAACTTTTCTTCAGATAACTCAGAACCATACAACCAAGATTTCACTATGGAAGAACTTTTGCTCTCAATAAGGAACTCTCATGACACTGCTGTGGGGCCAGATAAAATTCATTATCAGTTTTTAAAATGCTTACCCCCCAGTGCACTATCCATTCTCTTGATGGTTTTTAACAACATCTGGAAATAAGGTATTATTCCTGAAAGATAAGATAAAATAAGCCTTTATTAGTCCCACAATGGGGAAATTATAGGATTGCAACAGTACAGGGATAGCAACACTCAGAGCAATAATTTAGAAGATAAGAAAATAAGAGCAGTGAATATACATATGTACACATAAATATATAAATATATACAGTGATCCCTCACTTATCGCGGTTAATGGGTTCCAGAACCGACCGCGAAAAGTGAAAAACCGCAAAGTAGCGTCACCCCTAATGACGTCACCCATAAATAATATGTACGTTCGTTCTCTCACTCTCTCTCTCATATGATACGTGTGTGTGTGTGCGTGTGTAAGTATACATACATACGTAGATGTAAATAAAGTGTACATAAATATGTTTTTAGAACTCTTTTATTCTTATAACAAGATACGTAACTCAAGATGAAGATGATTTACTGCACAGGTTAATGAGAGCTTTACTGCTCCTCAGGTGACGCCTCATCGTCAGGTGCTAGAGGTGCAGGATCGTCGAGGGCAGCTTCCGATAGAGCTGGAGAAGCTGCAGGAGGCAGCGTAGTGGCTCGACGGGAAGACTATTTTGCACAAAAAGGCACAAGAGAACAGCGAACAATGAATGCGGTCTTCCTTCGCTGGGTATAGGCGCTCAGCAGGGAGAGAAGCTGGGTAAAACGTCTCGGCCAATCAGCTTGCAAGGTAAAACGTCTCGGCCAATCAGCTTGCGAGATTCCCAAGTGGTGAAGAGGTGGGCGGAGAGGAGTGGAGCGGTGGTCAGAGAGGTGGATTTTGAGTTGTGCGGGCTCTCCGTGTTGATACCTGATGTTCTAATGTAGTCTCCCTGCCTTCTGCTAGCGCCCGCCCATTTTTTCTCAATTTTGAATTTTTGATGAATATTTTTGAAAAATCTGCGATGCACTGAGGGCGCGAAAGGTGAAGCACGAAGTAGCGAGGGATCACTGTATACACAGTGCGGAGCATTGTAGCTAGATGGACTAAACAGCATAACCGTCTATTTAGTTACCCTACATGGTATGAATATGTACCCATACATATTGTCACCCTCCATAGCGACTGATATTGTCCTAGTTGTATACTGGAGGGGACCATTTGTGTAAGTCTGTTGCGTCTTTTCTTTCATTCAATACTATTAGGTTGTCACGATTTTTTGCTATCTCTGCGAGCAGCCCTGCTTAGGTTATACAGTCTGACAGCCGTAGGTAGGAAGGACCTGCAAAACCTCTCAGTCGCACATCTAGGATGATGTAGTCTACTGCTAAATGGGCTCCTCAGTGCGTTCAATATGTCCTGCATAGGGTGGGACTCGGACTCCAGCAGAGATGACAGTTTAGCCACCATCCTTCTCTCTCCTATCTCCTCCACTGGGTCAAGGCGCTGCACCAGGACAGAGTTAGCTTTCTTGATTAGTTTGTTCAGTCTCTTCCTATCGGCTGCTGTAATGCCGTTGCCCCAGCAGACCACTCCAAAAGTGATGGCTGATGCCACCACCGTGTCGTAGAATGTCTTCAAGAGCACCCCTTGTACACCAAAAGACCTGAGCCTCCTCAGTAGGAACAGCCTGCACTGTCCCTTCTTGTAGAGTGCGTCGGTGTTGTGTGACCAGTCTAGTTTATTGTTCAGATGAACACCCAGGTACTTGTAGGATGTCACCATCTCAATGTCTGTTCCCTGGATGTTCACTGGTGCTGTGAGGGGTTGTCCTTGCCTGCTGCAATCCACCACCAGCTCCTTAGTTTTCCTCGCATTGATCTGGAGGCAGTTCCGATGGCACCAGTCCACGAAGTCCTGGATAAGTCCTCTGTACTCAGCTTAATCTCCGTTGGAGATGAGGCCGACGATTGCAGAGTCGTCAGAAAACTTCTGTAGATGGCAGTGTGTTGTGTTGTGTGAGAAGTTCGCAGTATAAAGGGTGAACAGGAAGGGAGCCAAAACCGTTCCCTGGGGGGCCCCCGTGCTGCCGATGATCGTGCCCGACACACAATCCCGGGTTCTCACAAACTGTGGTCGGTTAGTAAGGTAGTCCAGGATCCATGATGACAGGTGCTGGTCCACCCCTGCGCACAGCAGCTTGTCCTTCAGGATCATCGGTTGGATGGTGTTAAAAGCACTGGAGAAGTCAAAGAACATGATCCTCACTGCATTCCCGGGCTTCTCCAGGTGGGACAGGGAACGGTGAAGGAGGAAGATCACTGCATCCTCCACCCCAATGCCATGCTGGTAGGCGAACTGGAGTGGATCCATCGCTGGCCCCACCGGAGGCGGAGGTGAGCAAGGAGCAGTCTCTCCAGGGTCTTCATCATGTGAGACGTCAGGGCCACTGGTCTGTAGCTGTTCAGGTCTTTGGGGTGGGAAGTCTTTGGTACAGGAACCACACAAGATGTTTTCCACAACTGTGGTACCCTCCCCAGCTTCAGGCTCAGGTTGAAGATGTGCTCCACAATCCCACACAGCTGGTCTGCGCAGGACTTGAGGAGCTTCGTGCTAATGCCGTCCGGTCCCGAGGCCTTCCTCGCCTTGATCTTCCTCAGCTCCGTCCTCACCTGAGTCTTAGTGAGGGTCAGGTTGGGGGGCTGTGTGCTGGGAGTGGGGGGGGGGGTGTTGGTGGAGTGGGGTGTGGACAGCAGGTCTCGATGACTTTAGAGGCAGCAGTGGTTGGTGTGCATTCGGGGGGAGGGTGGTTGGTCAAACCTATTAAAAAACAGGTTCAGATTGTTCGCCCACTCCTTGCCCCCCGTGGCGTGGGAGGAGGTATTCTGGAGCCCAGAGATGGTTTTAAGGTTTCTTCAGACCCGGCTGATGTCATTCTGTTGCAGCTTGTCCTCCATCTTCTTCCTGAAACTGTCCTTGCCTTCTCTGATCTTCCTCCTCAGCTCCCTCTGTACGGACTTCAGCATTTCCCTGTTCCCCGACCTGAAGATCCTCTTCTTCTCTCTCAGAAGTGTTTTTATCTCAGGGTTGTATCCAGGGTTTGTTGTTCGAGCAACAATGTATTGTCTTGGTGGGTACAGTGTTGTCCACACAGAAGTTGATGTAGTCCGTGATGGTGTGAGTGAGGCCATCGATGTCCTCACCATGTGGATCGCAGAGCTGCTCCCAGGCAGTGGTTTCAAGACAGTCCTTTAAAGCATCCATTGCCTCCTCCGACCATATCTTCACCGTGTGCATGACCGGAGGTTGTCTGTGTACTAGAGGTTTGTACACTGGCAGGGGATGAACCAAGTTGTGATCCGATCTCCCGAGTGGGGGGAGTGGTGATGAGGTGTATGCCTCCTTCGTGTTAGCACAGAATAAGTCCAGTGTTTTATTGTCTCTAGTGTGGCATGTGACATACTGGGTGAATGTGGGCAGAATGGGGGACAGTGAAATATGGTTGAAATCACCGGAGATGAGGAGAAGAGCATCTGGGTGTTCTGTCTGCAGCCTGCTAGTTACTGAGTGAATAACATCACGCGCTGTCCCAGCGTTCACCGTCGGATTTGCATAAATAACAATGCAGATCACGTGTGAGTATTCCCTCGGGAGATAGGTAGGCCGCATGCTAACAGCTAGCAACTCAATGTCTTTGCTGCAGTGATGTTGTTTAACCGTGATATGTCCCGGTCTGCACCAGCTGTTATTGACATACATTATCACTCCTCCACCCCTTGCCTTCCCACTGTCTGGTGTCCGGTCTGCCTGTATTGCGTGGAAACCCTCCAGTTCGATGTTAGCATCTGTTGCTAGTTCTGTTAGCCACGTCTCAGTAAACAACATCATGCTACTCTCTCTGAAGACGCTCTCGTAGCAGGAGATGGCTGCTAGCTCGTCGGTCTTATTGAGTAGCGATTGAACGTTCCCCATAATAACAGATGGAAGGACGGATCTGTACCTTATATTTCTCGCCCGCCGTCTTGCTCCAGCATGGCATCCATGTCGTTTCTGTCTTATTTCACCCGGTATGTCGAAGTCTTGCGCTAGCATCTTGGTCCGGTTAAGTGCTAGCACCTGGTCTCTGCTTTAACGTATCCTGCTAAAAACAGTGGCTCCGATTGCCGGCTCAGGAGACATTTGGGCGATCCGTGTGTCCATCCGATGTATAAGGTGTCGCCGGATCAGAAAGATTAGCAAGAGAAGCGAGATAGTAAATAGAAATAGGAAGAAATTGATCCGCTGTTGCAAAAAGGCAGCCTACTCGTGTGGCACCGGAAGTAGTTTTGAAAGCTGGAAAGAAGCAGTAATTATACCTGTTTCAAAACCCAGAAAAGATCATACTGATACCAACAACTACTGTCCAATAGCTCTGACAAGTTGCCTCTGTAAAACCATGGAAAGAATGGTAAACAATTGCCTTGTGTGGGTGCTTGAATCTGAAAGCCTTCTAACTGATTACCAGTGTGGCTTCAGACGTGGTAAAAGCACTTTAGACCACCTTATCAGAGTAGAGGCCTATATATGTGATGGTTTTATTAGAAAAGAACATATAGTTGCTGTATTTTTTGATTTAGAAAAAGCATATGACACAACATGGAAATATGGTATTTTAAGAGACCTACATGACATGGGTTTTAGAGGACATTTGCCCTTTTTCATATCAAACTTTTTGTCCAATAGATGCTTCAAGGTCCAAGTAGGAGATACCCTTTCAGTGACATAATTATAGACCCAGAGGACAAAACACAGACTCGAGTGAAATACAATTATCCTTTTACTGCTAACTTCGTGTGTGTGAGTGCGTGTATGTACAGTGTGTATGTTGTGTGTAGTGCAGGAATCGTGCCCGGGGGAGAGCAAGACGCCATTCAGCCTGGCAACCCTATAACGACAGAGCAGAGGTGTTAGTTCAGCCCACGGGCAAAGAGCGTGATAGTAACGGTTGCTTACTTTGCAGATGGTCCTGGGAATGCTCAGGTTGGCCTTGCGGGCTGCAGCCAGGGAGACAGCATCTGACTCTGTGCAGGGATGTGAGCGAGTGGCCTTGTAGCAAATGATGAAGGCTGGACCGCCGCCGGGGAAATCCACCTGTGCACAGGGGAAGACGACTGACAAAGGTGAGTCAATTGTTAGGCTTACGTGAAGTGATGAGACGGTCAGGAACTCTGACGAGGAAGCCAGGAACTTGGCTGTTGACGCGAGACGTGTCTATGGAGATTGACAGACAGCTCCATGCCGAATCACAGGCAGGCCCGGTTATAAAGCCCGCCGGAGATTGGCAGCAGGTGTGCGTGCAGCTGTAGATGATGATGGCCCTGAGGAAGCCATGACAGTACTCCCCCCCTGAGAGGTGCCTCCTGGCACCTGACCCAGCCTACTCGGGTGCGTCCGGTGGAAGTCCCTGATGAGCTGCTTATCGAGCACGAATGACGGACGTACCCAGGACCTCCACACGGGGCCATACCCCTCCCAGTCCACCAAGTCCTGCAGGCCACAACCCCAACGGCAAACGTCCAGGATGGTGTTGACTCTCCAAGCCGGGTCGCCGTCAATCAATACTGGTGGAGGTGGAGTCTTGGGAGGGGGGCAGAGAGGGCTGGAGCAGACGGGCTTCATCTGGGAGACATGAAATGCCAAACAGATGCGGGGTGGTGGGGGGGAGCTAGGCGTACAGCCACAGGGTTAACAATGCGTGTGATAGGAAAGGGGCCAATGAACCGTTGGGCCAACTTCCGTTTCTCAGCCTTCAAATTAATATTCTGTGTGGACAGCCATACCTGTTGACCCACCTGGTACTGGGGAGCTGGCCTCCTGCAGCGGTTAGCCGTCCTGGTGTTGCGTTCGGCAGTGCAAAGGAGCGCTGTGCGGGTGGTAGTCCAGAGCCGGCGGCAGCGCCTCACGTGAGCGTGAACAGAAGGCACTGCCACCTCCTTCTCCTCTTCGGGGAACAGTGGGGGGTCGTAACCTAAAGAGGCCCTGAAGGGGGACATGCCGATCGCCGAGGAGACCGTTGAGTTATGGGCATACTCGATCCAGGGGAGGTGGCTGCTTCACAACGATGGACTGGAGGCGATGACGCAGCGCAGGGTGGCCTCCAGCTCCTGATTGGCCCGCTTGCACTGCCAGTTGCTCTGGGGATGGTATCCAGACGACAGGCTCACTGTTGACCCCAGTGCGGCCCCCATCTTTCCAAGATGGCGCCCACAGCGGTCGACATGGTGCTTCGCTGCGCTCTTTGTTTGTTTTTGTTTGTCAATTGTGTGTCTGCTTGCACTTATACCCGTGAAGAACTTCTAAATATCAGGACTTTCACCCCCACGGACCTCCTCCCAGTTTTTCTAGCCCCTGCCGCCGATCTGGTTTATTGTTTGGCTCGGAAAGTGAGACGGCGGAAGAGAGGAAGACGAGCGGGCGCTCTCGTACGACTTCGCAGGAGAGGCTCGCGAACGGCGCTGCCTGGCATATTTCTGTCCAATACCAACTCTCTCTCTAACAAGGTAGATGAACTGAGACTGCTGATGCGTTTTAAGGACCTCACCTCCTCAGCTGTCCTCTGCTTTACTGAGACCTGGCTCCGGGAAAATATACCGGACAGCGCGCTGCGCCTCGACGGCTTTCAGCTCTTCCGTGCTGATCGTGACACAGAGCTTTCCGGCAAGACCACAGGAGGCGGTGTCTGCTTCTACATCAACTGCAGCTGGTGCTCTGATGTAACGGTAATTTCCAAACACTGTTCTCCTGCCTTGGAATTTCTTGTTATCAATTGCAAGCCCTTCTATTCCCCGCGGGAGTTTGCTTCTTTCATAATGATCGCTGTGTACGCCCCTCCCGACGCGGACACGCGCGAAGCTCAGCGCGTGCTCGCGGATCACATTCAACACACAGAGCGGAGTTTTCCAGACTCGCTGATTATTGTGGCTGGCGACTTTAATCAGTGCAATCTGAGCCACGATCTCCCCCGCTACAAACAGTTTATTAAATGCCCCACCAGAGGATTAAACACACTGGATCACTGTTACACCACAGTGAAAGACGCATATCGCGCTGTCCCTCGAGCTGCGCTGGGATTATCTGATCACGTGATGGTTCACCTCATTCCCACATACAGACAGAGATTGAAGCTCACTAAACCTGTTGTGAGCACTACGAAGATACGGACCAGTGATGCTGAGGAGAAGCTGGAAACGTGCATGGAAATATCTGACTGGGGCATGCTTAAAGGAGCCACGCATGATCTGGATGAGTATACGGACACTGTGAACTCATATATCCACTTTTGTGAAGAGAACATTCTTCCATCACGCACCAGGGTGAGTTACTCTAATGACAAACCCTGGTTCACAGCTAAGCTCAGACAGATCAGGAAGGAGAAGGAAGCAGCGCTGAAAAGTGGAGACAGGGACTGCTACAGGGAGGTTAAATACCGGTTTAACAGAGAGCTGAAGAGGGCTAAATCTCTATACTCAGAGAGACTCCAGCAGCAGTTCACTGCTAATGATTCGGCTTCCGTGTGGAGAGGACTGAGGCAAATCACCAACTATCGACCTAAGGCTCCTAAAGGTCAGGATGACAAAGCCCTTTGTCAAAGACTGTCCCAACACTATGCCCGTTTTGACACCTCGTCATCTGTGTCCAACTCCCCCCCTCCCTCCAGCTCCACAGCCTCCACATTCCCTACTTCATTTAAGGCACCCCCCCCTCCTCCCCCCCTCCCCTTATCATCAGTGAGCAGAATGTGCTCAAACAGTTCTCCAGACTGAACCCGCGCAAGGCCCCCGGCCCAGACGGCGTGTCTCCCTCCACCCTGAGACTCTGTGCGAAACAGCTGGCTCCTGTATTCACAGACATTTTTAACACCTCCCTTAAGTTATGCCACGTGCCGTCCTGCCTCAAATCCTCCACCATCATCCCTGTCCCCAAGAAGCCACGGATCACTGGACTTAATGACTACAGACCTGTAGCGCTCACCTCTGTAGTCATGAAGTCCTTTGAGCGCCTGGTCCTGTCCCACCTCAAGTCCATCACCACCCCTCTCCTGGACCCGCTGCAGTTTGCCTACCGAGCCAACAGGTCTGTAGACGATGCAGTCAACCTGGCCCTCCACTCCATCCTGCAGCACCTGGACTCCCCGGGAACCTACGCCAGGATCCTGTTTGTGGACTTCAGCTCCGCATTCAACACCATCCGCCCCGCTCTGCTCCGGGACAAGCTGTCCCTGCTCAACGTGCCTGACTCCCTCTGCAGGTGGATCATCGACTTCCTGACGGACCGGAGGCAGCATGTGCGGCTGGGAAAGACTGTCTCAGACTATACTAGCATCAGCACCGGATCACCCCAGGGCTGTGTACTTTCCCCCCTACTCTTCTCCCTTTACACCAACTCCTGCACCTCCAGCCACCAGTCTGTCAAGTTGATCAAGTTTGCGGACGACACCACCCTCATCGGGCTCATCTCCAACGGCGACGAGTCCGCCTACAGGAGAGAGGTGGCCCAGCTGGCGTCCTGGTGCAGCAATAACAACCTGCAGCTGAACGCTCTGAAGACAGTGGAGATGATTGTAGACTTCAGGAAAGTCACTACTCCTCTGCCCCCCCTCACCCTCTCAGGCTCTCCCATCACCACTGCTGATTCCTTCCGCTTCCTAGGCACTACCATCACCAGGGACCTCAAATGGGAGCTGACCATCAGCTCACTCATCAAAAAAGCCCAGCAGAGGATGTTCTTCCTGCGGCAGCTGAGGAAGCTCAAGCTACCCACCAAGATGTTAGTGCAGTTCTACACGGCCATCATCGAGTCCATCCTCACCACCTCCATAACCGTGTGGTACGCAGGAGCCACTGCCAGGGACAGACTAAGGCTGCAGCGCGTCGTGCGCACTGCTGAGAAGGTGATCGGCTGCAAGCTCCCATCTCTCCAGGATCTGTACATCTCCAGGACCCGGAGGCGTGCTGGCCGGATCATAGCCGATCCCTCACACCCTGGTCACATACTGTTTGCCCCCCTCCCCTCTGGTAGAAGACTTCGGTCCATCCAGACTAAAACCTCCCGTCACATGAACAGCTTCTTCCCCTCTGCCATTAGACTGCTGAACACTAAGTGACTTATTGACTCTCGTGCACCATGTACAGCAGCTCAACCAGACTCATGTCAATCATCACTGTTTTCTTCCTGCATTACCGACTGCACTATATAGTTCTCCACAGTATCTGCTGCTGGCTAATATATATTTTAACTGTTGACCAGTATCACTTAATCTTATCCTACACTTTATTACATGTATAGTTTATTTCTCTTATCTTATCATGTTTAATGTTGCAGCATTGTACCGAGACAAATTCCTAGTTTGTGTACTACATGAACAATGGCAATAAACCTGATTCTGATTCTGATTCTGATTCTGCGTTGCAGAGCGCCCTCCAAATCTGGGACACAAATTGGGGCCCACGATCAGAGACAACGTCGGTGGGGATCCCGTAGAGGTGTATGACGTCCTGCACTAGCAGATCCACTGTCTCCCACGCCGTAGGCAGCCCCCGGAGAGGGACAAAGTGGGCAGCTTTAGAAAACCGGTCCACAATGGTGAGGACTGTGCTAAAGTGGTTGGAGGGTGGAAGGCCAGTCACAAAATCCAGTGCAATATGGGACCAAGGACGGCTGGGAACCGGCAGCGGGTGAAGGAGCCCGGCCGGCGGAGAAGAGGATGTCTTCCCGGTGGCGCACTGAGTGCAGGTACGGACGTAGGCGGTGACATCTTTCCAAAGCCCCGGCCACCAGAACGACCTCTGGAGAAGCTCCACCATGCGGACACCCCTGGATGGCACGAAAACTTTGAGGCGTGGGCCCAATGAATCACCTCACCCCGAGTCGATGTGGGGACAAACAGCCGCTCCGCGGGTCCACCTCCAGGGTCGGGCTCAGCCTCCTGCGCCTTCAAGACCTTCTCCCTGATACCCCACGAGAGGGCGCCGACGACACAGGATGCTGGAAGGATGGTATGTTCATGGTCCTCAGTCGCCTTTGCCGCGAATTGCCTGGAGAGGGCGTCTGGTTTGGCGTTCTTAACCCCAGGGCGATAGGTGATTGTGAAATTAAAACACCCAAAGAACAGGGTCCAACGGGCCTGCCGGGAGTTCAGCTGCTTGGCGGTCCTCAGGTATTCTAGGTTCTTGTGATCGGTCCATACTATGAAAGGTTGGGCAGCCCCATCCAACCAGTGACGCCATTCCTCCAGGGCGAGCTTCACTGCCAGGAGCTCCCTGTCGCCGATGTCGTAGTTTCTCTCAGCCGGGGACAGGCGGTGTGAGAAGAAGGCGCAGGGAAGGACCACCCCGTCCACTGGAGAGCGCTGGGAGAGCACTGCCCCCACCCCGGAATCAGACGCGTCCACCTCAACCAAGCACTGGAGGGACGGATCCACCTGCGTGAGGACACGGGACGACGAGAACTCCCCCTTGAGGGTGTCAAACGCCGCTGCAGCTTCCTCCGTCCAATGGAAAGCCACCTTGGGGGACGTGAGACGGATCAAGGGGAGAGCGATCATGCTGTAGTTAGGCACAAAGCGGCGATAAAAATTGGCGAACCCCAGGAACTGCTGGAGTTTCTTCCTTGACGGGGGGGGGGGGGGGGCGCATTCCACCACCGCCTTGACCTTCACCGGGTCAGGGAGAACCTGATTATGGGAAATGATGAAACCGAGAAATGAAGTCTTGTTGGTGTGGAACTCACATTTCTCGGCTTTGACAAACAGCTTGCTCTCCAGGAGTCGTTGGAGGACCCGTCTCACGTGTACCCGATGCTCATCCAGTGACTGCGAGAAGATGAGGATGTCATCCAAGTAGACGAAAACGAAGGAGCCAAGGAAGTCCCGGAGAACGTCGTTTATGAAGCGCTGGAAGACAGCTGGTGCGTTGGTCAACCCAAACGGCATCACGAGGTACTCAAAGTGGCCACTTGGGGTCCGGAATCCCGTCTTCCACTCGTCTCCCTCCTTGATCCACATGAGATGGTAAGCGTTGTGAAGATCGAGTTTGGTGAACCAAGAGGCCCCCTGGAGGGAGTTGAAAGCCGTGTCCATGAGGGGGAGGGTGTATTTGTCCTTCACCGTGATCTCATTGAGCCCCCTGAAGTTGATACATGGCCGCAGGGAGCCATCCTTCTTGCCCATGAAGAAGAACCTTGCCCCCACCGCCGAAGAAGATGGACAAATAATGCCCAAGCTGAGCGACTCCTTAATATAGGCATCCATCGCCTCCCGCTCCGGAGCTGACAGGCTGTAGAGGCGGCTTGACGGCAGCGGGGCACCAGCCCAGAGATTGATGGCACAGTCATAGGGGCGGTGGTGGTGGGGGGAGTGACAGCGCCTGCAACTTACTAAATACCGCCCCCAGATCATGGTATTCAGGCGGTACCTTGGACAAATCTGGAGGAGGAGGGGCGTGGGGGGCTAGGGACACCGACGGGGCGCATGCTGCGGACTGCAGACACGTGCTGAGGCAAAACGAGCGCCATGATGTTATACTCCCAGTCCGCCAATCAAACGAGGGATTGTGGAGCAGGAGCCAGGGGTAGCCCAAGATGACTGGAGATGTTGAAGAGGGCAGCACCAACAGGCGTAGGTCCTCCCGATGGCTTCCTGAGACAATCACAGATACTGGGGCGGTCTGTTGAGAGACAGTCGCCAGGGGGGTCTTTGACAGGGCGATGAGCTTAAGGGGAGACTGAAGTGTATGGCAGGGAAGCCCTAATCAGGTTGCCAGGTCCCCCGATATGAAGCTCTGCTGAGCCCCCGAATCAATCAGTGCGTGTGTGGCATATTCTGTTTGTTTGTAAATGAAACTAATGGGCACGAGGCATTTGGTGAGGGGATTAGGCCAAGACGAGTCCATGAGTCCCCCTACTGCGACGCACGGACTCCCCTCTTTTGGCCGAACGGGGCAACTCTCTATCTCATGCTCCTTGCTGCCACAGTACATGCACAGTCCTAACTCCCTACGGCGCTGTTTCTCGGCTAAGGAAATTTTGGAGCGCCCAACTACCATATCCTCCTGCCTATCTAGAGCCTCAGGTGGAGGCAGGGCCAATAGAGATGACTGGGAGGAGCGGAAAAACTGGGCACCCAAGCGACCAGAAGCTCTTCGCTCGGCTGCCCGCTCCCTCAGCCTGTTATCCAAATTAATGGTTAGGGAGATAAGCTCAGTGAGTCTCTCTGGTTTATCTAACCTAGCTAGCTCATTCCGTAGGCTAGGGCTTAGGCTCCGAATGAATATACTACAGAGCGAGGCATCCTCCCACCCGACCTCCGTGGCCACCACCCGGAAATCGACAGCGTAGTCCGCCACGGACCTACCCCCCTGTCGGAGATTTAACAACCGGGTGGTTAGCACACTATCACGGTCAGAATGGTCAAATACCTCGTGGAAATCGGCAATTAACTGCTGGTAAGTTAAGCTAGCATAGCTAGGTTTAGCAATAATGGCATACGCCCAAGCTAGCGCTCTACCCTCTAACAAATTAGCCACATAGCCTATCCTACTATGGTCTGTGGGAAAATCCCCCAGAACCCACTGGAAAACTCTTACACTGCAAGATGAACCCATGGGCCTTCCCGAGCTTGCCACTGAAGCGAGCGGGTGTGGGAATTGGTGTGAGCCGGGCCGAAGGGACCTGACTAGCCTGGCTAGGAGGGGAGCTAGCGGGAGCCGACAGACTCCCGGAGGCCAGAGCACACGTCTGCTGTCCATCCAGACGATCCAACCGGCTGTTAATTTGTGTTAGCTGGTTAAGGATAACCTGTTGTTGGTAAGTTACCTGCTCCACCCGAGCCTCTAGATTGTTAACTCGGCGTGCTAGCACGCTGCCCGCTGGGTCGCTCTGACGGAGCCGTACTGACATAATTATAGACCCAGGGGACAAAACACAGACTCAAGTGAAATACAATTATCCTTTTATTGCTAACTTCGTGTGTGTGACTGTGTGTATGTACAGTGTGTATGTTGTGTGTAGTGCAGGAATAGTGCCCGGGGGAGAGCAGGATGCCGTTCAGCCTGGCAACCCTATAACGACAGAGCAGAGGTGTTAGTTCAGCCCATGGGCAAAGAACGTCATAGTAGCGGTTGCGTACTTTGCAGATGGTCATGGGAATGCTCAGGTTGGCCTTGGGAGCTGCAGCCAGAGAGACAGCGTCTGACTCTGTGCGGGGATGTGAGCGAGTGGCCCTGTAGCGGTGATGAAGCCTGGACCGCCGCCGGGGAGAGAGGAATCCGCCGCCGTGGAAATCCACCTGTGCACAGGGGAAGACGACTGACAAAGGTGAGTCAATTGTTAGGCTTACGTGAAGCGATGAGACAGTCAGGAACTCTGACGAGGAAGCCAGGAACTTGGCTGTTGACACGAGACGTGTCTGTGGAGATTGACAGATGGCTCCGTGCCGAGTCACAGGCAGGCCCGGTTATAAAGCCCGCCGGAGATTGGCAGCAAGTGTGCATGCAGCTGTAGATGATGATGGCCCTGAGGGAGCCATGACATTCAGAGCCCCATGTGCAAGAACAAGGAGTCCCCCAGGGAAGCATCCTCTCGGTTACTATTTTTAGCATTAAGATTAATAGTGTAGTTGGTGCTCTTAGACCAAATACCTTTTGTAGTCTTTATGTAGATGACCTCTGTATTTGCTACAGGGGGAAAGGCATGAACACAATTGAAAAGCAACTACAGCTGTGCATAAACAAGATTAATATGTGGTCAATCAGTAATGGTTTTAAATTCTCAAAAACAAAAACTGCATGCACTTTTGCCTGCTGCGGTCTCTTCACCTCAACCCTGAGCTTTTCATAGATGGAGATGCTATCAAAGTGGTAAAAGAAACCAAATTCCTTGGACTTATTTTTGATAATAAGTTATCTTTTATTCCACATATAAAATTTCTATGAATCAGATGTTTTAAAGCCCTTGATATTATTAAAGTTTTGGCAAAAACTGAATGGGGTGCAGACTCCACTGTGCTGCTGCGTCTCTATAGAGCACTTGTAAGTTCTCGGTTAGAGTATGGGAGCATAGTTTATGGCTCAGCAAAGAAATCCTACATCAGGATGCTGGAAACTGTCCATCACCAAGGTCTAAGGCTTACCTTGGGGGCTTTCAGAACCTCTCCTGTTAAAAGTTTGTATGCTGAAGCAAACGAGCATTCACTTCAAAACAGGTGGCTGAAATTGGCTTTCCGGTATACGGTTAAACTTAATGCAGACCATAGAAATCCAGCCTACTCTGCAGTTTTTCCACCCTCGATTTTTGCAGATGTATAAGGTCAGACCTAAGAGCATCACTCCTTTTGGACTCCGTATAGAACCTCACCTGGTTAAATTAAACCCTGGTATGAGCAACGTAACACAGACACAGTTTTGTCCCATTCCTCCGTGGAGTTTGAGGAAACCCAATATCATTCTGGATCTGAACCAAAACAAAAAGAGACACTCACCCAAATGTGTACCAGCAGCAGATCTTAGATATAAAATGTCGATTTCCTCGCCATATTTCCATATACTCTGATGGATCTAAAGTAAAGTCTCAGCAGCAATTGTCGAGTTTTAGAATGCTAGTGGCAGTTGCCATGGCCAAGATATATAGAGTGATGATACAGAGTGAAGCACGTGGCGGTAATGCACCTGTAAACTGGTTGCCAACCGCCAATCAAATGTAAAAGAAGAAGAAGAAGAAGCTGCAACTGTCACCGAGCACAATCAGCATGGTTTGTGGATTCCTAAACAATGTTCAATTTTTACAGCAAAGGCTCATGCTTTGCTTATAGCATTGAAGCACATTGAAAGAACCAAACAACAGAACTCCTTAATAAGGCACCACCAAAGAAAGTTTTAGGGTTTTTAGCAAACATGCATCTGAAGCATCTTATTTAATTTTTTTTCTATTTTATTGTATCTACATATCTATCTTGCTCTATTTATCTGTCCAGCTACTTATTCAGTCTTTCATTTGTCATCCTGTCTCTATACAATTTTTAACTCAATTTTCTTTGCCATGAAATAGCCACAGATGCTGACATGGCACTAAACAAGAACACTCACTCACTGAAAATTACCCCTATGAATTGGGACACCCCTTCAGGGCTGCACAATGTCATTAGTAGTTGCTGATGGATTTAATCTAAATGTACACTACCTGTTTTCACCAGAAAAAGAAGAAAACTTTTAAGAAAAAAGTCTCATCTTAAGGAGAGAAATGTCTTAAATTTACATGAACTATCCTAATCAGTAGAAAAAGTCAGAAATTTACTAGAAAGAAAGCTGTAAATTCAGAGAAAAACTTGGACCCCCTGGTGGGCCATTTTTAACCCGCGGGCCATATGTTTGACACTCCTGGACCAGCACATTAAAAATACATAATTAGATATTTTACTTCCATGAAATAGCTGCAAATCACAGGTATCATAGATAATCACAGATAAACAAAAGTTCACCTCAGAAGAAGCTTCATTTGCTCTTTACAGCAACATAAAGTTTAGTCACTTTTTCTCTCCATCATACAAAAACTTAAATTTGCCCAACTAGCTGGAACTTCTTGCTCTGAAAATAATCATATTTAACCACAGAGTAAGGAGCTAATGTGGGCGGAGAGAGCAGAGGTTATTCTTACCACTGGGCGGGGGATCAGGGGCAGTTGACCCGTGATCTGAGAGCAGCTGCTGTCTGTTCATCGCCGTTTCACCAGACCAGCTATAAGATGAATCGAACTGTGGAGCAGGCCGTCCGCGCCTTTACCTGTAACCAGCATACTGAGCACAGACTTCATCCTCTGTGTACTGGGGCTGATGCTGCCGACAATAGACCAATGAGAAAACACTGTGTGCACGCAGATAGTGCTTATGGGAGTTGTAGTTTCGTAGTCTCACACTGCGATAGGCTTATTATTTAGATGTCGCTTGAGAAAACTACACCTGCCAAAGTGGCTAGAGGGAATTGCTGTCTTACCTACCACCAGTGGAATCAACCCGCCAGTGGCAGGCTGGCGGGTGTTAATGTCAAACCCTGGTGACAATGATATTTTGCTTTATTCGTATTCATATTTTTGGATTAGTCAAGCTGTTTATTCCAAAATAGCATGCCCTCATTTATCCTATTCTATGACATCTGTTTTTAAAAAGTTTGGTTTTTGTTTTAAAAAAATGGTGGAATACTGACTATGTAGTGAATTCGTGCTTTTAAATGACAAGCAAATAAAGAGTGCAAACTAGGGATGCATGATGGTAGAATTTTTGTTGATAGCTGGTATGGTGGTAGTTTATACTGTAACTAGTTTTTGCCCAATTGTCGATATATATGCATATTTTTTCCTACCTGTTTACATCTCCTTTGTCTTACAGTGATGATTACCTGGCATATAAAGACCCATTATCTAAGGAAAATAAGACAACTTCCTCAACTTAATGTGAAAACTAGAGGGCACTCAGAGAGCACATACCTCCTCCAAGGCTCCGTCCCTCCCTCCCTTTGTCCTCCCGTCCATCCCTTTGTCCATCCATATCGCCATCCATCTACACATTGCAAGATAGGGCCTTGGTGGAGGTATGCACTCACGGATCACCTCCAACATCTAATGAGCTCATCTTTGGGCCAATTAGGGCCACCTCTGGTGAAAATGTCATCCAAATCCATCCAGTAGTTTTGGAGTGTTGTTGTTAACACTCTGTGAGAAGATAAGAGCCTTGGTGGAGGTATGCATTTTGAGATCGTCACCAAAATCTAATCATATGTTCAGTTTACCATTACACACCTTTCCTGAAAATTTGAATGAAAGGCGCTATATAAATGCAATCCATTATTATTATTAGAGAGAAAAATGACAACAAAAATAATATGACTACATTATATGACTACACAATAATAATAATAGTAATAATAATAATAATAATAATAATAATAATAATAATAATAATAATAATAATAATAGCAAGACTGTCATAATTGTACTGACCATACGTTTGGGGCTGGGCAATTCCATCTTAACTCAACATCATGGTTTATTGAATCTTTCAGGTCGGTTTTCGTTTTTGTTTTTTTTTCCTCCTCTCTTCTCCCTTACAGTTTACTGACAAGGTTCATAATTATTAAACAGTATTACACAACAGTACGGTATCATTCCATTTTTTTTGCAGTTATCAACTACAAATTCACATAGTATCCATATTATCTACTGCAACAAACTTGTAAGAAATATGGCCATGACAAAGGCACAAACGTTCACCTGGTACCTCGACAGATGTGGATGTTCCTCCAAGCGTTTGCTTTCAAATTTTGATCATGATGTCCTTTTAGTGTCAGATCAAAGAGTACCAGGTTGTTTGATGCAGCAAAGTTCAGCCTCCACCTCCTCCACTGTCACCTCCCATTCTTGTCTTCCTGTACCAGCATCCTATGTCCCGCCCTTCCTTAATTCTGATTGGCTGCTTAGAAAGGTCTGACATTGACGACCGCAACTGTACAGTAGTCTGATAAGTTGAACTTTTTTCAGCCCTGAGCACCGTGACAAAAAGCGGGCGCCACTCAAAGCGTTTCTGCTGGACTACATAGAGAATGAATAGAAAATAGTCACCCACAGCAGAAAAAACAGGTTTGGTGGACACGCCCCCTAATACTTTTTTCTGCATTGTTTGGCTTCTGTGTTGCTGAGATGCATGGCCCTATGGCGTGGCCACATAACTCAGTGGACACGTCTTAAAGGGGCAGAATATGAAAATTACTCAGATTAATATATAAAATAATATTCAAAAAAATTCCTGCATCCACATCGTGATCCAAATCTCCACCAAAATCTAATCATCTGTCCCCCGTGCCATTACACATCTCATCAAAATTTGTTCATAGCTTTTTGAGTTATGTTGCTAACAGACAAAACAACCAACCAACCAACCAATAGACAAACCAATGCTACTAAAAACATTACCTCTGTCCTTCCTTGGCGGAGGTGATAAATATGTGTTATGTATTTTTAATAGGCTTTTTCAAGACCAATACCGATACTGTGACTTTGAGTATCAGTCGATACTGATACAAGTCTGATACTGTCTGTCTTATTTAAAATAACAAAAGTACAGAACATACTTTGTTAATGACTAGTTGCATTTTGTACACATATAAAAACAGAAATCTAAAAGTCAAAGACTATATTACAAACCTGACTCAGTTCAGCAACACTGCTGCTTTTTTATTTTAAAAAAGCAGCAGTGAAAAGTTTATTAAAAAGTTTATTTTAAACTTCGCAACATTGGCAGCATTTCATTGGTCATTTCACAGCACCATGTACTGTAAACATGCATTCTGAAGTTTTAAGTGCAAGTTTATACAAAACTTTGAAGCTGAGTATTGAAGTAAACATTCAGATGAAATTCAAAGTGCCACTTTATGCATGAGGTAAATAAAATGCTGTAGAGCTAAAAATAAAGGAACGAACTCTTTAAGTTGTATTGTTGTCATCCATTATTACTATATAAGTATTCTCCTGGTCCTTGGTTTATTTAGTAGTGTTTCTGATATTATTCTCTGTTCATTCTTAGATTTTAGGTTTGCTCTTATTTTGAAGTCATTCTTATTCCATTTCATGTTCTTGTAGCCTTGCACCCTCTGGGATTAATAAAGTATACAAAATACAAACAAAATACAAAAATACACACACAAAAAATTTGCTATTTATGTTCCTGTCGCGTACCTCTCATCAATTGTAGGACTCTCCCCTGAAAGGTACGTTCCAGTCTGGTTTTTACTTTCAGTTTCATTCTTTTTAGGTTTCATTTTTAGCATCCAGCCTCCTGAGCTGGAAAAGCAGCAGCAGCTGCTGCTGCGCAACACATGTCCTTCTGCTAACTTTTTCAGCATACTCCTTTGCTGTGATACTTTTGCAAGTGTTTTATCAAGTTGGTGGTGTAAAATTGTAAATGCTGGTACCACCCAGCAACATACTGAGGCGAGTCCCACAGACAAGCTCCAGTGATGTGACACTTGTTGCTTCTGTTTACAGAAGCCGCGCACAGCACGGCTGAGAGCATGATTGCGCCTTCATTTTAATATTATTAGTGCATCGGATCGGTAAATTACTTTTATTCCTTACGAATACCGATCTGGCCATTTTACCTGGATTGAACCCGATCGGATTGGCTCATCCCTAATTTTTAGACAAATGTATAAAGTGAGGCTCTGTATCCTTCTGTATCCCTTTATGTGTTAGGTCCAGTGTTGGGAGTAACGTGTTACTGTAACGCAACTACTTTTGCAGTAACATGCTGCGTAATGAAAATACTGTTTAAAAATTCAATAATGCGTTAGTTACAGAAATTCGATCAGATGCGTTACTCGTTACTCATTTTATTAATATGGATAGATATTTTTAGCGCAAATAAATGAATATACAAACTGACCCTACCGTAGCTGAGATGTAGCCATTAGTTGACGTGACCTGTTGCAGAGAGCTGAGTCTTCACTACTGAGCAGAGGAAGAGATGAAGCTGCTTTTGTTTTTTGTGGAAATAGATTATTTTTCGTTTGTCGCGGTTAAGCACAAAACCATATTGGTGGGTTGCAAGCTAAAGTGCTGGTTGAGACCTACTGCAATCTTGAGAAGTGCTTGAAAACAGCAACAAAGCTCCGACAAAGCTAGTGCTCAGTAATGGCTAGCTATGCTAACAACACCATGTTAGTGGATCTACACTATCTGAACAGCCACAACTGGATGTAAAGTGGAAATACTCTTGTCTCAACAGCCACAGCTGGATTTCAAGCACAGGTATGCATCTGGACAGTTTGTGACCCAGCAAGAATTAAACCGACTGATTGCCAGATACATCGTTACAGACTGAAGACGTGATAACTGTCACTTTCCATCAGACAGCTGAGACTGTGATCTCCTGACGTTAAAACACATTTACTTGCTACCTGGATAAAGATTATTCAAAATTGGATTTTGATTTCCCAAAGGAATTTGAGGGACTGGATCATGTCTCTGTCATAGCAGACATTTGCACTGTGGATAATGGACATTTTCTGCACATCGGTTTAAATCCATATCATTAAGGCAAGATACACATGGACAGCTTTATGCAGTGTTGCCAACTCTCTCTCCAAAGTTAGGAAATTCCTGGCAATATCATGTTGGTTTTCTTCAGATTTTTCCCACAATGAGAGCTCTCTAGGCAGGATAAAGCAGACTGAACATGTTCTAAAAGCTCCGTCTAAAACAGTCTGTTTTCAGCCTGACATTAATAAGCCCGTAATGTGATCCATTAATTAAATTATCTTGCTACTGTATGTGTGCAAGGTGATTTAAGTATGCATTTAAAAGTAACATGAAAGTTACTTTTCCAAGTAGCTACTTACTTTAATCTTGCAGTAGTTGATAAAGTAACTCAATTACTTTATAAAAGAAGTAACTAGTAACTAGAAGTACATCAGAGACTTTGTCACCATCGCCAGCCCCTTGCATCAGCTTACTCGGAAGGTGTGGTTGTTCCACTGGGGTGAGGACTGTTCCAAGGCTTTTGCTCAGATTCAGTCAGCCCTTGTCAGTGCCCCGGTGCTGAGATATCCTGACCTCCAGCAGCCTTTCATTGTGGATACCGATGCCAGCGGTGTGGGCCTTGGAGTGGTACTTTCCCAGGAGGGGGAGTAAGGGGGTCAGGTGGTTTCCTACTTTAGTCGCTCTTTCAACCGACAAGAGCGGAAGTACTGTATCACCTGCCGAGAGCTGCTGTCAGTCATCCTGAGCCTTTGCCATTTTTGGTCGTATCTCTATGGGCAGAGGTTTCTGCTATTGACCATGCTCCCCTGACTTGGCTCCTCAACTTCAAAGACCCAGAGGGACAGTTGGCTCATTGGCTAGAAAAGTTGCAGGAGTATGACTTCGAGATCCAACATCGGACTGGAAATCTCCATGTCAGTGCTGACTCCCTGTCACGTTGGCCCTGTGAGGAAGGGGAGTGTCATCACTGCCAACATGAGGAAGAGCGGGATGCTGCAGTGCTGAGGGTGGCAGCCCTTAGAAGCACTTGATCCAACGACAGCGGCATATCTGGACCAGTACCAACGGCAGTGGGGACCTCGACAGGACAATCTTCAGCAATTCCAGAGGCAAGACCCTGTCCTTACCTGGGTGGGGCCAGTCCAGAGACTCGAGTGGCCAGAGGTGTCAGCACTAGACACAGAGACAAAAGCCCTCTACTCCCAGTGGTCCAGCCTTACCATCCAAGATCGAATCCTCCACCACTGTTGGCAGTCCCCTAGAGGCAGCAGAATTGTCTTCCAGCTCCTGGTTCCATGTCACCTGTGGCCCAAGGTGCTCCAGCTAATCCACAGCTCAGTGGGGTCAGGTCACTTCGGCATCAACAAGACCCTTCTTTGCCTACGGTACTGGTTCTACTGGCCAGGGTGTCACCAGGATGTGGAACTTTTTGTGCACAGGTGTGACCACTGCACTTCCAAAAAGGGTCTGTCCCATTACTGGCATGCCCCTTGCATCAGTACCAGATGGGAACCCTCATGGAACGGGTGGCAGTGGACATCTTGGGTCCATTTCACACCACTGAACATGGCACCAAATATGTTCTGGTAGCAATGGACTGTTTCACTAAATGACTGGAGGCATATGCAGTTGCAGACCAGAATGCTGTGATCACTGCTGAACATCTGGTGAACAAGATGTTCTGCCTCTTCGGGGTTCGTGAGGAGCTGCATAGTGACCAGGGTCGGAATTTTGAGGCACAGGTGTTCCAGGAAGTCTGCAAGCCTCTGGGCATAAAGAAAACAAGGACAACACCGTTACAGCCACTGAGCAATGGGGCTGGTAGAGCAGTTCAACCGCGCCTTGGCTACTCAGCTGGTCTAGAAGAATGGGGTGGTTGTGCTTCACCATGACCGTCTTGCACTCTACCAGCCGTTGGCTCCAACAGCACCTGAGTTGGACGTTGCTCATCAGGATCCAGTGGACTTGCCCCTTCCTATGGCTGTTCCCAGAAGCCTGCCTGCCTGACTGTGACACCAGCGAAGGTTGCTACAGCACTTGAAGGACTTTGTGGTTGCTGGGGACAGCTAACCAGCTAGGTGTGGGCAGTGCAGTGTGCTGTGGTTTTGTTGTCGCACTGCACTGGGGGAATTGAACTGTTTTGTGTTCTTATTCATGCTCTATTTTTCACAGGGGTGCAGGTTTTCATTGTTGTTATGGGGATCTGCTTTGTGTTGTTTCCTGTTTTAACTGTTAAAATTAAAATAAAGAAACAATGAAAAAAGTATTAAACGGAACTTTTAACTGGATTTTTTTTCATAAAATATACAGCGGTGTGAAAAAGTGTTTGCTTCCTTCCTATTTCCTCATGTTTTTGTATGTTTGTCACACTTAAATGTTTCAGATCATCAAATTTAAATATTAGACAAAGATAACACAAGTAAACACAAAACACAGTTTTCAAATTAAAGTGTTTATTATTAAGGGTAAAAACATTCCAAACCTACATGGCCCTGTATGAAAAAGTGATTGCCCCCCACTCCCCCCCATTAAAACATAAATTAACTGTGGTTTATCACATCTTTGGAAAGCTGAGTTCAATTTCTCTAGCCACACACAGGCCTGATTACTGCCACACCTGTTCTCAATCAAGAAATCACTTAAATAGGACCTACCTGACAAAGTGAAGTAGATCAAAAGATCCTCAAAGGCCAGACATCATGCTGCGATCCATAGAAATAAAGGAACAAATGAGAAACAAAGTAACTGAGATGTATCTGTCTGGAAAAGGTTATAATGTGGAAAAAGGAGGCAGGCGAGGCAACAAGCTGGACGACACAGAAACTTTATTCCTTCTCCAACATAATTTACAGCAATGAGAGTCCCGGTTCTCTGTGCATTCCTCTTTTAAATCTTTATTCCCATGCATTGAGACCGGAACTTCTCACCATACACATTGTTGTATGAACAAAGAATTGTCTGGCACATTAACATAACATAATGCCGGCGCTGCACCGACACCTTTCTTCTCTCTGCGTCTCCGGCATCTCTTACTCTCCCCAGGGGGTGCATAGAACCAACAGTCCTGTCTGATACCCCCCCCCCCCCCCAGTGTCACCTTCTCCTTCGGTCCATTGTCCTCCTCTTCCCTCTGCCCTCTCTGGGTGGAGAAACCCCCACCCCATAAATGGGGTGGGGGTCTTTGCACAGGGCAAAGAGGCAAAAGAGACGGCATTCATTAATCTCGTATTAGCAACATCGACTAATAACCAATAAGCACATAAAAAAAATCTGCGCCTAAAATGGGGCCAGAACATGCAGCTATCACAAAGTCCCACTGAAAGTTGCGTCCGTGTAAGCATATCGTCAGTGTCCGTTTGCCAAATGTCCTGACGGTGGATCTGTTGGCGGCCGTGAGCTTGGGACCGCTGCGTCCTGCTACCCCGTCTGTGTTGACTGGCAGGATGAGGCTCTTCTGGGAGCCGGAGTCCACCAAAAACGGTCTTCCCGAACGTGTGTCTGTGACATAAAGCAGTCTGTTCCTGTCGCCATCGGTTGCAGCTGGAACTGAATTCCGAACGTGCCGTCTTCCCGGCTTCTTGAATTGGCATGGTGATAGGCAGCGTTGGACATCTGAGCCAAAATGGCGATGATAAAAACAGATTGCCCCATTCTTTTGTCTTCTGGTGTCTGTCCTGGCTACCACAAATGGCTTCTCGACCTTGCTGGAGTCCCTCATGGATGCCAGTGCCACTGTCTGCGCGCTGAGAGCTCTGGTCACCAAGATGATGCAGTCTGCTTCCTGCACCAGGGCGCGGTAGTCCTTAGCAACCAGCCGTGGCGAGTTGGCCAGGATCGCCCTCGCTGTAGCCGGTAGGTTCCTGAGGAACAAGTGGGTGAACAAGCAAGAAAGATTTGTCGTCCTTCCCCCTCAGCACCAGCATGCTCGCCATAAGCTCCACTGCTGACTTGCCCCCTAACTCCGAATGTGTTAGGAGCCTCTCGGCCCTCTCACTGTCAGAAAGGGTATAGCGCTGGAGAAGCATCCTCTTGAGCGCTTCATATTTTCCCTGGGCCAGCGGCTCCTGGAGCAGGCTTGTCACCTGTTATGTGGTGCACGCATCCAATGCAGCAACCACGTAGTAATATCTGGTATCGTCCGTTGTTATCCTGCGGAGTGCGAACGGGACTTCTATGTGCAAGAACCACGCAGTCGGGTTGTGAAGCCAGAAGTCTGGGAGCTTGACTGAGACTACGCACATGGTGCTGGTGCTCTCCATCCAGGCAGTCTCCGGGGTGATGCTCGGCTCGCTTTCCATGGCACGTCTTGGGTCACCAATGTAGAGAAAGGAGGCAGGCGAGGCAATGAGCTGAACGACACAGAAACTTTATTCCTTCTCCAACATAATTTACAGCAATTAGAGTCCTGGTTCTCTGTGTATTCCTCTTTTATATCTTTATTCCCATGCATTGAGACCCTGAACTTCCGACCATACACATTGTTGTATGAACAAAGAATTGTGTGGCACATTCCATCCATCCATCCATCTTCTACCGCTTTTCCGGAGGTCCGGGTCACGGAGGCAGCAGTTCAAGCAGAGAAGCCCAGACTTCCCTCTCCCCAGCCACCTGCTCCAGCTCTTCAGAGGGGATACCAAGGCGTTCCCAGACCAGCTGGGAGACATAGTCTCTCCACCGAGTCCTGGGTCTGCCCCGGGGTCTCCTCCCAGTGGGACGTGCCTGAAACACCTCAAGTGGGAGGAGTCCAGGAGGCATCCTAATCAGATGCCCGTACCACCTCAACTGACTCCTTTCAGTGTGGAGGAGCAGTGGTTCTACTCTGAGCCTCTCCCGGATGACTGAGCTCCTCACCCTATCTCTGAGGGTGAGTCCAGCAATCCTACGGAGAAAGCTCATTTCAGCCGCTTGTATCCGCGATCTCGTATGGCACATTAACATAACATAATACTGGCACCACACCAACACCTTTCTTCTCTCCATTTCTCCGGCATCTCTTACTCTCCCCGGGGGGTGCATAGAACCAACAGTCCCATCTGATACCCCCCGGTGACACCCCCTCCTTCGGTCCATTGTCCTCCTCTTCCCTCTGCCCTCTCTGGGTGGAGAAACCCCCACCCCATGCCCCCACAATAAAGCCATTTCTAAAGCTTTGGGACTCCAGCAAACCACAATGAGAGCCATTATCCACAAATGGCAAAAACATGGAACAGTGGTGAACCTTCCCAGGAGTGGTCAGCTGACCAAAATTACCCCAAGAGCGCAGTGACAACTCATCCAAGAGGTCACAAGAGACCCCACAACAACATCCAAAGAACTGCAGGCCTCACTTGCCTCAGTTAAGGTCAGTGCTCATGACTCCACCATAAGAAAGAGACTGGGCAAAGATGACCTGCGTGGCAGAGGTCCAAGACGAAAACCACTGCTGAGCAAAAAGAACATAAAGTGATGATCCCCAAGACTTTTGGGAAAACTCTGCTACTCTACTCTGTGGACTGACGTGACAAAAGTTGAACTTTTTGGAAGGTGTGTATCCCATTACATCTTGCATAAAAGTAACACAGCATTTCGGAAAAGGAACAGCATACCAACAGTAAAATATGGTGGTGAAAGTGTGATGGTCTGGGGCTGTTTTGCTGTTTCAGGACCTGGAAGACTTGCTGTGGTAAATGAAACCATGAATTCTGCTGTCTACCAAAAAAATCCTGAAGGAGAATGTCCGGCCATCTGTTTGTGACCTCAAGTTGAAGCACACTTGGGTTCTGCAGCAGGACAATGTGTCATGTCCGCTGTGTAACTTGGCAGCGAACAAATAATTTAGTTCGAGTCCAAAATGCAGGTGAAGAGGATGTGTTTATTAACAGAAAGGGATAACACAAAATTACACAAAATACAAGAAAATGTTCAGTAGAAAGACAGTCTGTCACACAAGCAATGGATGTCCGAGCTCAGTTGGCAGGGGAGGAAGCCCCACCCGCTCCCAGGGCGGAAATGGGCAATGGGAAAGAAGTGCAGTTAATAACAAAGACTTACATAGGGCGTCGGAGCTCAGCGGGCTCTGGGAAAAAACAACACCGTAGCAGTCCAAAGGGAAAAGGGAACCCAACAGCTCCAAGACAACAAAGGCAGGTGACTACAGTGACTACAGGCTGACTGTGTATGCTGACTTACGCTGCCACACCGAATGCCCCCACTGTCACCCAATAAATACCAGGCAGACTAATGAGTGACAAGTGGACGCAGGTGTGCAGCGGGAGTCTGTGTATGAGTGCGTGTCAGGATAAATGTGTGTGTGTGTGTGTGTGTGTGTGTGTATGTGTGTGTGTGTGTGTGTGTGTTAATGACAAGCAGCTGGTGAGTGTCTGGCAAGGGGACAGAGAGTGGTATGACTGTAGGCTGGCAGGGAGCCTGGCTCAGGCTCTAATCACCTGCCAGCTGGAACTAATTAATAAATCAAAAAACTACAGCCACCAATCATGGGTGGGGCTGAACATCAGCCCTGCACATGACACAATGATCCAAAACACACCAGCAAGTCCACGTCTGAATGGCTTAAGGAAAACAAAATGAAGACTTTGGAATGGCCTAGTCAAAGTCGTGACCTGAATCCAATTGAGATGCTGTAGCATGACCTTAAAAAGGCGGTTCATGCTCGAAAACCCTCCAATGTGGCTGAATTATGACAATTCTGCAAAGATGAGTGGGCCAAAATTCCTCCACAGTGCTGTAAAAGGCTCATTGCCAGTTATTGCAAATGCTTGATTGCAGTTGTTGCTGCTAAGGGTGGCCCAACCAGTTATTAGGTTTAGGGGGCAGTCACTTTTTCACACAGGGCCATGTAGGTTTGGATTTTTTTCCCCCTTAAAAATAACCTTCATTTAAAAACAGCATTTTGTGTTTACTTGTGTTATCTTTGTCTAGTATTTAAATTTGTTTGATGATCTGAAATATATTCTGAAATATATTCTCCGTAGGATTGCTGGACTCACCCTCAGAGATAGGGTGAGGAGCTCAGTCATCCGGGAGAGGCTCAGAGTAGAACCGCTGCTCCTCCACATTGAAAGGAGTCAGTTGAGGTGGTATGGGCATCTGATTAGGATGCCTCCTGGACGCCTTCCACTTGAGGTGTTTCAGGCACGTCCCACTGGGAGGAGACCCCGGGGCAGACCCAGGACTCGGTGGAGAGACTATGTCTCCCAGCTGGTCTGGGAACGCCTTGGTATCCCCTCTGAAGAGCTGGAGCAGGTGGTGGGGGAGAGGGAAGTCTGGGCTTCTCTGCTTGAACTGCTGCCTCCGCGACCCGGACCTCCGGAAAAGCGGTAGAAGATGGATGGATGGATGGATCTGAAATATTTAAGTGTGACAAACATACAAAAAAGAGAAATCAGAAAGGGGGCTGACACTTTATCACACCACTATATCTGACACATACTCAACAAAAATACAGCTAGAGCATCTGAATTTGAGACAAAGGGCAAAATAAAGTGCCATTGTCATATTTGCACCAACGAAGAGCTTAGTTTTTAAACAAAGCACCAACTGAACTTCAAAAACAGTTCAGTTTGAACATTTCACAGTTTTTGTATTGTTTAGACATTGCAAACCTGAAAAAGACTTTTTTAAACCCTGAAAAACAAGAGAACAAAACCTATTTTATAGTGAGCCAGCTGAGACAACCAATACCAAGTGAGCTTCAAATACAGTAGTCCAATTTTAACAGTTCATCACGTTTACTTAATGACCCCTCAAGTCCTGCACTGACAGTCTGTGAGACTCCTGGATATCTCAGCAAGGGTGTCCGGGCACTTCATTCCAAGATGTTAGAACAGAGATCAGCCTCTTCGATGACAAAGAAATTCAGCCCTGCAGGATATGCATACAATCCTCACCTTGTCCAAACAGCCATCCGCAAACCCCTTGAAGGAGAACCCTCCATCCAAAAGTGCTTGTTCTTCCAGCTCCATCATTAGCACATAGTGTCACGGTGGCCCTCACGAGCCACCATAAGACGCCACAGTCACCAGTGAGTTTGCAGTGATGTTTATTGACAGTGCGGGTTGGACAAGCATAGGATTACACACAGTGAAAGGATACGTCTGAGCCGGGGAGCACCCGATGTGCCAGACGAAATAATAATGAAGGTGAAGTCACACAGAACGTACCTTACAAACGGGAGCGTTAACAGATGGGTTAACAGGCGATTCCCAGGTAGGTTAACAGCGATAACAGAGACGAACAGCAATGAACCGAGAGAAACAGAGACTGCCGCATCGGGGAGCATTAAGCACCTGCTTTTAACTCTGGTAACTAATGACCCCGATGCAGCACAGCTGTTGAGTTTGACAGCAGCGCAGCAGCTGACTCTGACAGCAGGGAGCTCCCCTGGGCGCTTTCACAATAAGAGCCCGAGGAGCTAGAAGGAATCCACTGCTGTCAAAGCCAGGGAAATATGATATAAGACCCGAGTGTGGACGGAACCGACACTCGGGCTATGACAGTAACTCCCCCTCTAGGCCGAGCCCCTGAGCGGCCCAAGTAACACCCAAGCCCCCCACCCCCACCCCCCCTAGGGTTGGCGGATGGGGCGCTGGCAGGAGGGAGAGAGACAAAAAAGGACAAGAAAATAACAGGGAGCCAACAAGGCTGTAGAGACAGGAAAAAAAAAAACATACTCCCTTGAATGTGGGTAACAAGAACAGAATCAGACAGGCAGTACATACATTGGCTAAACAACAAATTGACATTGGATGGAGGAAGGAAAAGAACTACCAAATACAGGAACGAAAAAGGAGGGAGCCACAAAAGATCACATATCAACCCCCCCCCCCCCCCGCACACCCCAACAGTTTCACAGACAAAATGAGAAACCCCGGGAAGAGTGCAGTTCTGACCCTGAGGGATGGAGGCAAAAAGTTCGGGGGCCGTCCGGCATCAAGTGGCCACAGAACAGGCAGAGGGAAAAAGGACAGTTCGGGCGGCCTACCCCGGTCCCATGCTTGGAAGCAGCAAGCTTCAGACGGCCGGACCAGGTCGCCAAACAGAGGGTCCAATGTGTCGGGAGGCCGACCCAGAGAGCCGAATTGGCGAGACAGTCTTTCAGGTGGCCGACCCGCATCGCTAGCCCACCAGAACCGTTGGGGAGAAGTAGCTGGTGGTCCTGCTGAAAAAGGGTGAGACGAGGGGGAACCGGGCGGAGCGTTCAGAACCCCAATGGCCCCAGGTGGAGATGGGTTGCGCTCCTCAGGAGGATGAGGAGGGGGACGATGGTGATGAGGATGAGGAAGGGGATGAGTCTGTCCAGCATCCGGCGGCAGGGGATCTGCAGCTCCCTCACCGAACCTGGAACCTGCTGGTGCTGCACCCACGTCAGACCCCGATTGGGCCGGAACCGAACCCGCGGTGGACCCCGATTGGGCCTCCGGTGCACCCGCGATGGACCCCGATTGGGCCGGAACCGACCCCACAGTGGACCCCGATTGGGCCTCCGGTGCAGCTCCGCTGATGATCTCCACCCTCGAACCTGGAGCCTCCAACTCGGTGACACCGACCCGTTCCACGCCGGCAACACTGAAACAAAGCTCGAGAACAGGAAAACCGGGATCAGCATCACCGGTAGCAACGGAACCCAGCGAGACGAGCTCGGGCGCAGCAGACGGCTGCTCCTCACTCGCCTCCCCGAGAGGCAGGCAAAAATGCTCAACAGGGGACAGAGACAGAAGAGGGAGCACTTGCCTGCACTCGGGTTCCGTTGCCACCCAGGACTCCAACGATGCAGGTTCTGGGCGACTCTCATCAGCAGACTCGGGTTCAGCTGCGTCGAGCTCCGCAGCTGACCAGATGTTATCGGCAGCCTGAGGTTCCTCCCACACTGCTGTCCACGCCGATGACCCGTATGGCGTGGGGGCAGAGGACCCTCGACCCACTGGCTCGGACCGCTCTGGCGAGGAGACCCGGGGACGCTTCTCCGTCGTCTCAGGCTCTGGGCTGCAGTCCGCTCTTCTCCTCCGGCCGAGACTCGGCTGCAGGGCCGGATCCAGGCTTTCTAGCGCTGCAGGGGCCCTCTTCGTCCAACGACGCTGGCCTGGTGTCATGGACCACTCGGCGGGGGAGAACACAGAGGCAGCAGGTTTAATTGCTTCATCCACAGCAGGTGGAGGGAGCTCGGGGGGCTGCATACCCCGAACTCCACCCCCAGGAGTCAGACAAGGCAGAATAATATCAAGATGTGAGAAATTATCGTGCACTTGCCTTCCTCCTGGGGTTGAGATGGTTCCTGCTGTGGGGGACATCGTTCCTCCTTCTCCCAGCTGGATGGCGACAGAGGGCCCTCTGGGAAGACGAGGTGGGGCCGCTCTCGGAGGTTCGCTGACGGGATGTGCCGGCAGTGAGTCCAGCCGGGGATTCTGCTGAGGGTTGCCTGCGCCGTTATGCCGACGTCGTCGTCGGCCCCCAGACGGCGCGAACTCCTGGACCTGCTCCGGGACGGGGACGGAACACTGACGCAGGGAGCGAGGATGCCTCCTCTTCTGCTTCTTGCTCTTCTCCTCCAGCCCACGAAGTAACTCGCGCTGGATGGCGAGTTCCTCCCACCTTGCTATCACCTCCGGGTGACCGTCGAACTCGTGGGGTAGGTTATCCAGAAACTTCTCAGCATAGTCCAAATGTCTTTGAATGTCGCTGGGAGCGTCCCAGAGCGTAGCGGTAAAGATCGTGCAGTCCACATTCTCTAAAACCTCAGCTAGCCACCTGCCCAGGCGCCCTTCGTGGGCCCTGGAGGACGGCATTCTCCCAGCAGCAGACACTCAGACGGGGAGGACGAGTCCAATACTGCAAACTCACGGTGAATGGCGTCTCAGTGCGACGCCTCTTCTCCGGGCGTTCTGGCGGCAGTCTACTGTCAAGGTGGCCCTCACGAGCCACCATAAGACGCCACAGTCACCAGTGAGTTTGCAGTGATGTTTATTGACAGTGCGGGTTGGACAAGCATAGGATTACACACAGTGAAAGGATATGTCTGAGCCGGGGAGCACCCGATGCGCCAGACGAAATAATAATGAAGGTGAAGTCACACAGAACGTACCTTACAAACGGGAGCGTTAACAGATGGTTAACAGGCGATTCCCAGGTAGGTTAACAGTGATAACAGAGACGAACAGCAATGAACCGAGAGAAACAGAGACTGCCGCATCGGGGAGCATTAAGCACCTGCTTTTAACTCTGGTAACTAATGACCCCGATGCAGCACAGCTGTTGAGTTTGACAGCAGCGCAGCAGCTGACTCTGACAGCAGGGAGCTCCCCCGGGCGCTTTCACAATAAGAGCCCAAGGAACTAGAAGGAATCCACTGCTGTCAAAGCCAGGGAAATATGATATAAGACCCGAGTGTGGACGGAACCGACACTCGGGCTATGACGCATAGCATCAGGAAGCAGCACCTGTGACTACAAACCAGCCTCAAGGTGCATTGGTGCCACCAACTAGGCTGGAGCATAGAGAGGCGATAATGCAGGACAATAACAGGAACTGATGTGAGGGCATTAATTTCAAAAAAAGTTTGAAAAAGTTAATGCATTAATAACACTGGTGAACACCAAATTTATTGTCTAAGTTTTTTTTAGCTGATTTAGAACAATTTTGATGTGCTGAATCCAAAAATCACATTGGTTTTGCTCAATCAAGTCAACTTTTTGAGCTATGGCCACATGTTTTCTTATGTTTTTGTTTACATGTACGGGTATTTTTGCTTTATATGATGCAAAATTCTTTTTTATTTTTTGAAATTCTCTGAATTTTGAACAATGATGATGTAATATTCAATTTACATGTACTTACTTTCATCAATGTCTACTATTCAATTTTACAGTACAACTGTACAACTGCTGTACAACTGCTTATAACTTAACATAAAAATCTGACCTGATCGAGAGAAACAGATGTCATTTTTGGATTCAGCAGTGCAAAATTGTCTTAAATCAGTTGAAAAAACACAACTTACAAAAAAATTATTTTTGTTATGTTGTGTAATCCCTCCTTATTACACAAACAGTTGATAGTCACTGCATCCTGGTTGTATCCCAGTTACCTCACAACAAGCATCAAGCTTGTTAATTTCCCTCAGAGTGACACTTCTGGAGAATTAAAAGCTGACATCTGCCCCCTCTAGATCACTTAGGAACTACGTATTAAGGAGAGTTCTTTAGCAGCTGAGAGTAACATTTATAATCACCCTGCAAAAAATATTGTAACCACTTCTACTACTCAATTGTCATTGTGTTTTGAAGCCTGTTAGATAAGTTACACACACATACACATCCAAACACTCAGAATAGAGATTATCTTCAGAATACATACAGCAGGCCTATTGAATTAGCGGCCCACGGGCCACATGTGGCCCAGAAGCAACCCCTGGGTGGTCTGTGGGCCCAGGCCATGCCAAGGAAATACAATTTTTTAAAAAATATGAAGGAATGATGGTCCGCAAGCACGCACATGAACAACGCGTGTGACCGTCAACCGAGTTCAGAAGCGCCCCGCCCGCGTGACCATTCCAGTTGGCAGGCAGAGCGTCTTGCTGGCGTCACTGTCCGAGAGAAGCATGAGCTTGTTAACCTGTTGAACTCTGGTCAATTTCCCTAAAAAATAAAAAATAACATGCCCAAAGTAAATCAAAAGCTGTTCTTCAACCTTTTGCAGCATCTTCATGGGGTTGGTCTCATTTAAAAGAAAACACTCTGAATTTTTTGGCAAAACAGTCATAATCTCTCTAAGTGCTCCTGCCACTGAGTAACAATCATCTAAACATAGTGAATTTGAAGAAAATAAAGTTCGCCTGGGTGTTTTTTTTTAGATATAAATGCTTGCAAATAACATACAGCTGTGTGAAACGTGCTGGAAAACAACAGAAATGAAGAACCAAGTGTTTTCAAGCTCAGGTCAAAATTTTGTAACAATACCACAAAAAATGAATATATTACACAGCTTTTTTCTCAGGTTGTAACAAGGCGTTCTTGAACTGTGCCAAACTGTGCCAAATGGCACAGTTTGGAAAGCTATGTTCCAGAGTTCACTATCTCAGCAGTTTGCACAGTAAAACCAAGGGGTAACAACTCAGACATACACAGCACAGTTCCTGTTTTTTTTTTTTTTTACAGGCAAAAATAGCCTACAGTGTAAGAAAAATTATGCAAAAAATTAATACATTTCACTAAAGTATACACAAAAACAACCCTCTCCCCCCTCCAATTTTTTCAGAGTTCGCTATCTCACCAGTTTACACAGATACAGGTCAACTGGACACCTGACCAAGTGCGGATCCCTGACCAAGTGCGCACCCCAAGTGAACCACGGAATCCAATCTGTACATGTACAGGCACATTCTCCATCCAGTGATTACCTCCGCCAAAGGGGAAGGTTATGTGATCATCGGCGTTGGTTTGTCTGTTTGTTTGTCTGTTAGCAAGATAACTCAAAAAGTTATGGACGGATTTTCATGAAATTTTCACAGATTGTCAGAAATGGGGTATCCTACAGATGATTAGATTTTGGTGGTGATCCGGATCACCGTCCACAAGAAAACCGCCATTATGCCATTACGCAAAATGCCATTTTCGTGAATAACTACTAAACCACTAATCCTATCATTGTCAATCCAATTGTTGTGAATCCAATTGCTAGTCATATGTTTTCACGGTCAAGGAATATGAAAACGTACACACAAACACTGTATGGGGGGAACTGTGGCGCTAAACCGCCATTACGGAAAATACCATTTTCGTCAATAACTACTGAACCACTAATCCTATCATTGTGAATACAATTGCTTGTCATATGTTTTCATGGTCAAGGAATCTGAAAACGTACACACAAACACTGTATGGGGGGAACTGTGGCCGCCATTACGGAAAATGCCATTTTCGTCAATAACTACTGAACCACTAATCGTATCATTGTGAATCCAATTGCTAGTCATATGTTTCCATGGTCAAGGAATCTGAAAAGGTTATGTGATCATCGGCGTTGGTTTGTCTGTTTGTTTGTTTGTCTGTTTGTCTGTTTGTTTGTCTGTTAGCAAGATAACTCAAAAAGTTATGGACGGATTTTCATGAAATTTTCACAGATTGTCAGAAATGGGGTATCCTACAGATGATTAGATTTTGGTGGTGATCCGGATCACCGTCCACAAGAAAACCGCCATTACGCCAAATGCCATTTTCGTGAATAACTACTAAACCACTAATCCTATCATTGTCAATCCAATTGTTGTGAATCCAATTGCTAGTCATATGTTTTCACGGTCAAGGAATCTGAAAACGTACACACAAACACTGTATGGGGGGAACTGTGGCGCTAAACCGCCATTACGGAAAATACCATTTTCGTCAATAACTACTGAACCACTAATCCTATCATTGTGAATCCAATTGCTTGCCATATGTTTTCATGGTCAAGGAATCTGAAAACGTACACACAAACACTGTATGGGGGGAACTGTGGCCGCCATTACGGAAAATGCCATTTTCGTCAATAACTACTGAACCACTAATCGTATCATTGTCAATCCAATTGCTAGTCATATGTTTTCATGGTCAAGGAGTCTGAAAAGGTTATGTGATCATCGGCATTGGTTTGTCTGTTTGTTTGTTTGTCTGTTTGTCTGTTAGCAAGATAACTCAAAAAGTTATGGACGGATTTTCATGAAATTTTCACAGATTGTCAGAAATGGGGTATTCTACAGATGATTAGATTTTGATGGTTATCCGGATCACCATCCACAAGAAAACCGCCATTACGCAAAATGCCATTTTTGTGAATAACTACTAAACCACTAATCCTATCATTGTCAATCCAATTGTTGTGAATCCAATTGCTAGTCATATGTTTTCACGGTCAAGGAATCTGAAAACGTACACACAAACACTGTATGGGGGGAACTGTGGCGCTAAACCGCCATTACGGAAAATACCATTTTCGTCAATAACTACTGAACCACTAATCCTATCATTGTGAATACAATTGCTTGTCATATGTTTTCATGGTCAAGGAATCTGAAAACGTACACGCAAACACTGTATGGGGGGAACTGTGGCCGCCATTACGGAAAATACCATTTTCGTCAATAACTACTGAACCACTAATCGTATCATTGTCAATCCAATTCCTAGTCATATGTTTTCATGGTCAAGGAATCTGAAAACATACACACAAACACTGTATGGGGGGAACTGTGTCCGCCATTACGGAAAATGCCATTTTCGTGAATAACTACTGAACCACTAATCCTATCATTGTCAATCCAATTGCTAGTCATATGTTTTCATGGTCAAGGAATCTGAAAACGTACACACAAACACTGTATGGGGGGAACTGTGGCCGCCATTATGGAAAATGCCCTTTTCGGGAAGAACTACTCAACCACTAATCCTATCATTGTCAATCCAATTGCTAGTCATATGTTTTCATGGTCAAGGAATCTCAAAACGTACACACACACACTGTATGGGAGGAACTGTGGCCGCCATTACGGAAAATGCCATTTTCGTGAATAACAACTGAACCACTGCTTGTCATATGTTTTCATGATCAAGGAATCTGAAGACTGTATGGGGGGGAACTGTGGCGCTTGGCGGAGGTTTGCGCTCTCTGAGTGCTTTTCTAGTTTATAAATGCTGCCCCAGATGAAAACCAGTCTGTGGGACTATAATGTTCTGAATGAGGCTTTAGAAAATTAGGAATCACTTTGTAAATCACTGGATTGAAAATGTACAGATTGAATACCGAGGTCCATCTGGGCTGCTCACAATAGTGTGCTCACATGGTCAGGGCACCATTTCACCAGATCACATTCACACAGTAAAACAAAGGCATAATAACTCAGACATACACAGCACAGTTCCTTTTTTTACAGGAAAAAATAGCCTACAGTGAAATAAAAATTATACTAAAAAATTATTAAATTTTTCTGCAATATACACAGTAATAAAATACCCCCCCCCCACACACACACACACGGCGCACACAAAAACGTTGCCATGCAGGACCCTTGTAATTACCGATTGGTCAAAAGTTATTTTTATTACTAATTTTATCGATAAAGAATAATTTAGATTATAAGACTTACCTGTCCACAACCGCAGTGTTGTTGGCGAACATCTGTTCCTCATTGTCAGACGAACATGAAGCTGGTCCGGTTGTTACGGACTCGTGGTTCTGGTCACCCGACCCGGTCAAACCATCTCCACTTCCATGATTGCGTTTTTTGCGAAACATTTTTCAAAACAAATAAGAACAGTAGTAATAAAATAAGACTGGCTCATGGCTGAGAGTGGCTAACGCTACTGTTACTCACAGGTCTCAATGTGAGTCCCCAGCGGCTTAGGCAAAAAAGATTTTACGCACGCGGACGCATGTGTTTTAACGGCAATATAAACCCATAACAAAGGCATGTCAGGTATTGCTGAATTCAGAATTTCATTGGCTAAACAACACGTCAATCGTCGAACTTCTCTGCTTCAATTGGCTCGTTGTATTCGCGGTCGTTGGTAGGACAGTCCTTCTTGCTAGGTTTTCAGTCATTGGTTCTTCAAGGTTTCAGAAACCCAATTCAAGGCTCTTATTAGTCGAATGGGAGGTCAATCAAATCTAAACCAATCAAACACTCCTTTGGCTTTCTGTTCACGGCTGTGTCTGTACTGGAAGAACGGAAATGCAGCTTTTTTTTTTTCAGTGCGCACTGAGACGTACTACGACACAGAGACGTGACTGCCCACGGAATCCTGGAGTTCATCTGCTTAAAGTAAACGTGGAAAAAAGCAGAAGAGGTATGTAAGCAGTGGAGGCATTTATGGTGGTTTTAACCTGCTGGTAACAGGAACAGTAATGAAGAGTTGTTTAGCAAACAGGTGTGGTTAGGCTTCAATATGCAGCCTTCATATGCAGGGAAAGGCAAGAGTGACTGGATTGCTGAGGATTTACTTCACCAGCCATTACAATATTAACTAGAAAAGCACTCGGAGAGCGCAGACCTCCGCCAAGCGCCACAGTTCCCCCCATACAGTCTTCAGATTCCTTGATCATGAAAACATATGACAAGCAGTGGTTCAGTTGTTATTCACAAAAATAGCATTTTCCGTAATGGCGGCCACAGTTCCTCCCATACAGTGTGTGTGTGTACGTTTTGAGATTCCTTGACCATGAAAACATATGACTAGCAATTGGATTGACAATGATAGGATTAGTGGTTGAGTAGTTCTTCCCGAAAAGGGCATTTTCCATAATGGCGGCCACAGTTCCCCCCATACAGTGTTTGTGTGTACATTTTCAGATTCCTTGACCATGAAAACATATGACTAGCAATTGGATTGACAATGATAGGATTAGTGGTTCAGTAGTTATTCACGAAAATGGCATTTTCCGTAATGGCGGCCACAGTTCCCCCCATACAGTGTTTGTGTGTAGGTTTTCAGATTCCTTGACCATGAAAACATATGACTAGGAATTGGATTGACAATGATACGATTAGTGGTTCAGTAGTTATTGACGAAAATGGCATTTTCCGTAATGGCGGCCACAGTTCCCCCCATACAGTGTTTGTGTGTACGTTTTCAGATTCCTTGACCATGAAAACATATGACAAGCAATTGTATTCACAATGATAGGATTAGTGGTTCAGTAATTATTGACGAAAATGGTATTTTCCGTAATGGCGGTTTAGCGCCACAGTTCCCCCCATACAGTGTTTGTGTGTACGTTTTCAGATTCCTTGACCGTGAAAACATGACTAGCAATTGGATTCACAACAATTGGATTGACAATATTAACTAATTTATGTTCATTATTAGGGCGGCGTGGTGGCGGAGTGGTTAGCACTGCGGCAGCACAGCAACTCACCCTTGGCCGCGGGATCTTGGGTTCGATCCCAGCCCCCGACCAACAGTGATCTGTGTGGAGTTTGCATGTTCTCCCCGTGTCTGCGTGGGTTTACTCTGTGATTTCTCCCGTTTCCTCCCACATGCCAAAAACATGCAAGTTAGGTTAACTGGCATCAAACTGGGGATTCTAAATTGTCCTTAGGTATGACTGTGAGAGTGAATGGTTGTCTGTCTCTCTGTGTTGGCCCTGTGATGGACTGGCGATCTGTCCAGGGTGTACCCTGCCTCTCGCCCAAAGATGCTGGGATAAGCTCCAGCCCCCCGTGACCCAAAAAGGATTAAGTGGAAGAAGATGAATGAATGAATGAATGTTCATTATTATGTACCAGGCAAGTTAAGATGACCGAAATTCAATCCGTCAACAGCCTTCAGACAAACTAAACCTGCCAACATTTGGATTTCAAAATAAGGGAGGTTTTTCCTGCTGTCTGGTTGGTGAGGAGAGTTCTAAAAAATTATAAGAAACATTATAACAGAAATATGCCAAAAGCATGCAAGTTAGGTCAATTGGCATCAAACTGGGGATTCTAAATTGTCCTTAGGTATGACTATGAGAGAGAATGGTTGTCTGTCTCTCAGTGTTGGCGCTGTGATGGACTGGCGATCTGTCCAGGGTGTACCCTGCCTCTTGCCCAAAGATGCTGGGATAGGCTCCAGCCCCCCGTGACCCAAAAAGGATTAAGTGGAAGAAGATGGATGGATGGATTGATAACAGAATTAACTACATCTTTGGTAATTTAGAACAGGATAGAATAGGCTTTATTGTCATTGTACAGTAGATCAGTACAACAAAATTAATTTAAGTTAATTTATTTCAATAAATATAATTTTATTATAATTTATTTATTATTAATTTTTATTAATTTTATTATATTTCTTTGAAATCAGAGTTAAATTATTTTTCTGGTCTGGCTCTGCAAAATTATTGTCAAAAGTATACATTGTATAAGGAAAAAAAGTCAAAATTTTACCACAATCTGTTTCAAATTTATATAAAAAAAACCCCAATAATTTTATTTTAAAAAATAGACAAAAATTAGCCATAAAATAATCCACAAGTTTAAAATAAAGTCTCAAATGTACAAGAAAAATCACTTTTACAAGAGGAAATTACAAATTTGAGGAAAGGTTTCAAATGTAGATACATTTAGAAAGAAAAGTAGAAATCTATAAGAAGATTGTTATGAATTTTGGAGAAAAACCTCAAACCTTCAAGACGGAAGTCATTACTCAAGTTTTTAAGTGGGTGCTTTTTGTATCCTACTCTACTAGAAATTTTTAGTTGACTGTTATGTGTGTGTTGTGGAATGTGTAGTTATAAAAAGAGGTTCCTACTCACACATGTGCTATTTTAAAACAAAATAAACCACAATAGTGGATGTGCAATGTTTGTTAATGTTATCAGGCTTTTTTTGGGGGGGGGTGTTTGTGCACTGAAGTGTTTGACATTTCATTTTTTATTCAACTAAATGCACTTTGTGATGTGCCAAGGTCAGTTATGACCAGGATGTAGTATATCCATCCATCCATCCGTCTTCTACCGCTTTTCAGGAGGTCCGGGTCACGGAGGCAGCAGTTCAAGCAGAGAAGCCCAGACTTCCCTCTCCCCCGCCACCTGCTCCAGCTCTTCAGAGAGGATACCAAGGTATTCCCAGACCAGTTGGGAGACACAGTCTCTCCACCGTGTCCTGGGTCTGCCCCGGGGTCTCCTCCCAGTGGGACGTGCCTGAAACACCTCAAGTGGGAGGCGTCTGGGAGGCATCCTAATCAGATGCCCATACCACCTCAACTGACTCCTTTCAATGTGGAGGAGCAGCGGTTCTACTCTGAGCCTCTCCTTGGTAACTGAACTCCTCATCCTATCTCTGAGGGTGAGTCCAGCAATCCTACGGAGAAAGCTCATTTCAGCCGCTTGTATCTGCGATCTTGTTCTTTCGGTCATTACCCAAAGCTCGTGACAATAGGTGAGAGTAGGAACGTAGATTGACTGGTAAATCGACAGCTTTGCCTTAGAACTCAGCTCCCTCTTCACCACAACAGACCGGTACAACGTCCGCATCACTGCAGATGCTGCTCCAATCCGTCTGTCAATCTCTCGCTCCATTTTCCCCTCACTCGTGAACAAGACCCCAAGATACTTAAACTCCTCTACTTGGGGCAGGAGCCTGTCCCCAACCCAGAGAGGACAATCCACCTTTTTCCGGCTGAGGACCATGGACTCGGACTTGGAGGTGCTGATTCTCATCCCAGCCGCTTCATACTCAGCGGAAAACTGTCCCAGCAAGAGCTGTAGGTCATTGCTGGATGAAGCCAACAGGACAACATCATCTGCAAACAACAGAGATGAGATCCTGTGGTCACCAAGCATGACACCCTCCATTCCCTGGCTGCGCCTAGAAATCCTGTCCATAAAAATTATGAACAGGATCGGTGACAAAGGCCAGCCCTGGCGGAGTCCAACTCTCACTGGGAATGACTCCGACCGAGTGTTGGCAATACAAACCAAACCCTCACAACGGTCGTACAGAGACTGAATAGCTCGTAACAACAAGCCCGATACCCCATACTCCCGAAGCACCCCCCACAAAAATCCACGAGGGACGCGGTCAAATGCCTTCTCCAAGTCCACAAAACACATGTAAACTGGTTGGTCAAACTCCCACGAACCCTCAGGAATTCTCGAGAGGGTAAACAGCTGGTCCGATGTGCCACGGCCAGGACGAAAACCACATTGCTCCTCCTGAATCCGAGGTTCGACCAACGGCTGGACTCTCCTCTCCAGTACCAGAATCAGAATCAGAATCAGAATCAGAATCAGGTTTATTGCCATTGTTCATGTAGTACACAAACTAGGAATTTGTCTCGGTACAATGCTGCAACATTAAACATGATAAGATAAGAGAAATAAACTATACATGTAATAAAGTGTAGGATAAGATTAAGTGATACTGGTCAACAGTTAAAATATATATTAGCCAGCAGCAGATACTGTGGAGAACTATATAGTGCAGTCGGTAATGCAGGAAGAAAACAGTGATGATTGACATGAGTCTGGTTGAGCTGCTGTACATGGTGCACGAGAGTCAATAAGTCACTTAGTGTTCAGCAGTCTAATGGCAGAGGGGAAGAAGCTGTTCATGTGACGGGAGGTTTTAGTCTGGATGGACCGAAGTCTTCTACCAGAGGGGAGGGGGGCAAACAGTACGTGACCAGGGTGTGAGGGATCGGCTATGATCCGGCCAGCACGCCTCCGAGTCCTGGAGATGTACAGATCCTGGAGAGATGGGAGCTTGCAGCCGATCACCTTCTCAGCAGTGCGCACGACGCGCTGCAGCCTTAGTCTGTCCCTGGCAGTGGCTCCTGCGTACCACACGGTTATGGAGGTGGTGAGGATGGACTCGATGATGGCTGTGTAGAACTGCACTAACATCTTGGTGGGTAGCTTGAGCTTCCTCAGCTGCCGCAGGAAGAACATCCTCTGCTGGGCTTTTTTGATGAGTGAGCTGATGGTCAGCTCCCATTTGAGGTCCCTGGTGATGGTAGTGCCTAGGAAGCGGAAGGAATCAGCAGTGGTGATGGGAGAGCCTGAGAGGGTGAGGGGGGGCAGAGGAGTAGTGACTTTCCTGAAGTCTACAATCATCTCCACTGTCTTCAGAGCGTTCAGCTGCAGGTTGTTATTGCTGCACCAGGACGCCAGCTGGGCCACCTCTCTCCTGTAGGCGGACTCGTCGCCGTTGGAGATGAGCCCGATGAGGGTGGTGTCGTCCGCAAACTTGATCAACTTGACAGACTGGTGGCTGGAGGTGCAGGAGTTGGTGTAAAGGGAGAAGAGTAGGGGGGAAAGTACACAGCCCTGGGGTGATCCGGTGCTGATGCTAGTATAGTCTGAGACAGTCTTTCCCAGCCGCACATGCTGCCTCCGGTCCGTCAGGAAGTCGATGATCCACCTGCAGAGGGAGTCAGGCACGTTGAGCAGGGACAGCTTGTCCCGGAGCAGAGCGGGGCAGATGGTGTTGAATGCGGAGCTGAAGTCCACAAACAGGATCCTGGCGTAGGTTCCCGGGGAGTCCAGGTGCTGCAGGATGGAGTGGAGGGCCAGGTTGACTGCATCGTCTACAGACCTGTTGGCTCGGTAGGCAAACTGCAGCGGGTCCAGGAGAGGGGTGGTGATGGACTTGAGGTGGGACAGGACCAGGCGCTCAAAGGACTTCATGACTACAGAGGTGAGCGCTACAGGTCTGTAGTCATTAAGTCCAGTGATCCGTGGCTTCTTGGGGACAGGGATGATGGTGGAGGATTTGAGGCAGGACGGCACGTGGCATAACTTAAGGGAGGTGTTAAAAATGTCTGTGAATACAGGAGCCAGCTGTTTCGCACAGAGTCTCAGGGTGGAGGGAGACACGCCGTCTGGGCCGGGGGCCTTGCGCGGGTTCAGTCTGGAGAACTGTTTGAGCACATCCTGCTCACTGATGATAAGGGGAGGGGGGGAGGAGGGGGGGGTGCCTTAAATGAAGTAGCGAATGTGGAGGCTGTGGAGCTGGAGGGAGGGGGGGAGTTGGACACAGATGACGAGGTGTCAAAACGGGCATAGTGTTGGGACAGTCTTTGACAAAGGGCTTTGTCATCCTGACCTTTAGGAGCCTTAGGTCGATAGTTGGTGATTTGCCTCAGTCCTCTCCACACGGAAGCCGAATCATTAGCAGTGAACTGCTGCTGGAGTCTCTCTGAGTATAGAGATTTAGCCCTCTTCAGCTCTCTGTTAAACCGGTATTTAACCTCCCTGTAGCAGTCCCTGTCTCCACTTTTCAGCGCTGCTTCCTTCTCCTTCCTGATCTGTCTGAGCTTAGCTGTGAACCAGGGTTTGTCATTAGAGTAACTCACCCTGGTGCGTGATGGAAGAATGTTCTTTTCACAAAAGTGGATATATGAGTTCACAGTGTCCGTATACTCATCCAGATCATGCGTGGCTCCTTTAAGCATGCCCCAGTCAGATATTTCCATGCACGTTTCCAGCTTCTCCTCAGCATCACTGGTCCGTATCTTCGTAGTGCTCACAACAGGTTTAGTGAGCTTCAATCTCTGTCTGTATGTGGGAATGAGGTGAACCATCACGTGATCAGATAATCCCAGCGCAGCTCGAGGGACAGCGCGATATGCGTCTTTCACTGTGGTGTAACAGTGATCCAGTGTGTTTAATCCTCTGGTGGGGCATTTAATAAACTGTTTGTAGCGGGGGAGATCGTGGCTCAGATTGCACTGATTAAAGTCGCCAGCCACAATAATCAGCGAGTCTGGAAAACTCCGCTCTGTGTGTTGAATGTGATCCGCGAGCACGCGCTGAGCTTCGCGCGTGTCCGCGTCGGGAGGGGCGTACACAGCGATCATTATGAAAGAAGCAAACTCCCGCGGGGAATAGAAGGGCTTGCAATTGATAACAAGAAATTCCAAGGCAGGAGAACAGTGTTTGGAAATTACCGTTACATCAGAGCACCAGCTGCAGTTGATGTAGAAGCAGACACCGCCTCCTGTGGTCTTGCCGGAAAGCTCTGTGTCACGATCAGCACGGAAGAGCTGAAAGCCGTCGAGGCGCAGCGCGCTGTCCGGTATATTTTCCCGGAGCCAGGTCTCAGTAAAGCAGAGGACAGCTGAGGAGGCGAGGTCCTTAAAACGCATCAGCAGTCTCAGTTCATCTACCTTGTTAGAGAGAGAGTTGGTATTGGACAGAAATATGCCAGGCAGCGCCGTTCGCGAGCCTCTCCTGCAAAGTCGTACGAGAGCGCCTGCTCGTCTTCCTCTCTTCCGCCGTCTCACTTTCCGAGCCAAACAATAAACCAGATCGGCGGCAGGGGCTAGAAAAACTGGGAGGAGGTCCATGGGGGTGAAAGTCCTGATATTTAGAAGTTCTTCACGGGTATAAGTGCAAGCAGACACACAATTGACAAACAAAAACAAACAAAGAGCGCAGCGAAGCACCATGTCGACCGCTGTGGGCGCCATCTTGGATGTTTACCTTGGTATAGACCATCCCAGGGAGGCTGAGGAGTGTGATCCCTCTAAAGTTGGAGCACACCCTCCGGTCCCCTTTTTTGAAGAGAGGAACCACCACCCCAGTTTGCCATGACAAAGGCACTGCCCCCGACCTCCATGCAATGTTGCAGAGGCGTGTCAACCATGACAGCCCAACAACATCCAGGGCCTTGAGGTACTCAAGGCGAATCTCGTCCACCCCCGGGGCCCGGCCACCAAGGAGATTTTTAACCACCTTGGCGACCTCAGCCCCTGTGATAGGCGTTGACCTTGGCGTACTGATCCCAAGGATGTAGTATATTTTATTTCAAATGGGAAAAAATGTTAATGATACTAACTGTGCACATTGAGTTTTAATACACTTTGAGATATGCCTGAGTAAGATGTGACTGAAATAATTATTTACAGAATTTTTTTTTTTCCTATTTCTTTAATTGTTGTTCAAGAGGAAAAATATTTCTACTACTTCAACTTCTGCTCAGCCCCAGCACTGTTATTGTGTTTTTATGTACTTTTGATGTGCATTTGTCATGTGCCAAGCACACATTTAAAACCAAGAGAATGAATAAAAAGTGCATATTTTTCGCCATATTGATCTGTGTTGGTTTGAAATTTGACATATTCAACAGATTGCTGAACATGTGTGGCCCAGTTACATGTCTTGATTTCAAATTGAGGCCCAACTGATTTTGTAATTGAAAAGCCATGACATACTGTATACTGTATACTGTATGTAGCTGGATGATGTGAGGTGAAGAAAGACTGAAACACTACCGAGGGAACTATCAGGATGTTTTTTTAAAAAAAAATAGTTAACACCTGATTAATGGATTATTACAAAGCTAACAGGTTACATTACTCATTCATTAATCGAAGTATTCCAACGTGTTATCCCTAATATTGGATACAAATTGTAACATGGTGGTGGTTATCAGTTTCCTTTGATAACCCCCCTCCACACACACACACACACACACAGATTTAGCATTATTTCAGTCAGAAACGTTTTAATATGAATAAATCATGAAGGGATATGAATAACATTTAAACATAATTACAGTTAAAAATAACATTGGTGATGTGAAAAAGGAAAAGGTGGGAAAATACACATATGGATAGTTAATCTTAACTTCTAAATGGATATTGTATTATAAAATGTACTCTAAATGTCTTTGTTTATATCCAGTGTCATTATTACACTCATTAGGGGCCTTTACTTTAAACCCATTTCGAAGCAATGCAAAGAAATAATTTTCATTTGGATACATTAAAGTGAAAGTAATGTTAATAATTCATATTTCCTGTGATCAATATCAGCAATTAAATGTCTGCAGTAAAAGCAGAGTAAAATAATATTTGCAGCAAATAAAAAACAGGCATTAAAATCATACAACTAAACAGATCTATTTTCCTACACTATGGACATGCTTACAATTAGGCTAATGTCCACAGGCTGACGTTTGCAGTATTGATACAAAATGGCTCAGGTTTAAATGTTTGAATACAATTGATGGATATGTTTAAAACATATTGTCTCTCTGTTTAAACAGAAATTGTGAAAATAACCTGCTCTTGACCAGATTATGAGTTCAGCTAAAGTCACCATGGGAATCTAGTCAAGTAAAAAGATGCCATATAAGGCTACGTGTCCACAGAGGCATTTTTCCCCCATTGGGAGCATCTATTTTCTGTTCTTTTTCTATATAGTATTTTTTTTAAGTGCTCAACGCCCTCAGTGCTGTAACGCTCTGTGGTCAGCAGTTTTTGTCACTGCGGCCAGAGTGCTGACAGCTGAAAAAAGTTCACCTTTTAAACACCGCATTGCTCTCCAGTGGCACACCTCTGTAACCAACCAGTCACAATTAGACTAAAAGGATACCATGATCAATATTTGAAAGTAAAAGCTTGGAGAGACATTTGTTTTCTTACCAGTTTGTTGTGGCATAGTGTAGTTAGTCGAGGGTGTCAGTGGAAAATTCCAGTACTGAGCAATGAGTGGCGGGTCAAGTGCTTGCTAGGATACTGGGTGGAGACCTTTTTTTAAGAGCACCTGTAAAACACTCTGAAAAATGGGTCCAGAATGCTTCTAGTGAGAAAAAAACACTTTCTGTGGACACACAGCTTCATACTAACAACAGCTACCACTTTGGGCTCAACATACTGTACCACCATTTTCATTAATGTTGCACACCGCTCTGAAAACCAAGTTTCTTGTACACGTCCACATGTTGCAAATATTTTTGACCACCTTATCATTATCAGGTCCTTATGAGTATGGTGTAATACTTGCATGGAATTACGTCCATCTAGTGGCACAGCTGAGAACACGTAACATTGCTGGGGTTAAACAGACTCAGGGGAAGCATATTCTTGGATTAATGAATCAGCTCTTCACAAATATGTGCCTGTGGTCCAGCTCTCTTCAGATACGCAGCATGCATAATGTTCTGATTTTGTTGTCAGCACGCCACATCATTGAGTTAACCTTGATTCATTGAAAGCCAAAAGCAAATCAGCAGCCTAAGCAATCTTTTACAAAGATTGCAAAGAGGTTACATACATTGTGAAAGGGTGGAACCTTCAAATGCATTTGTTTGCTTACCAAAAAAAGCAAAGAGCTGGATGCACAAAAACTGCTCTTCTTGTTAATGGATGTTTTTTTAATAACCTAGGTTTTTGGACTTTTTGAATCATTAAATGTAGTCTCTCAGACACAAAATGTAAACATTTTGTCTACAATGTTTCTTTTTTAAAATTTCCATTTTATCTTGTTTGTAAAGGTTTGTTTTACCTTTACAAACTTAAAATACTCGTCAACTAGAACTTGCAGTTCACAACAACACTACTATAAACTTACAAATAAAATATTTTCTAACTTTAACTTATTGCAAATTTTTCCTTCAAAAAAACCCTTAACATATGTTATTGGACATTCAAACAATGAAGTGCAATAACTTATGACACTGATTAATCTGGCCTTGCATGTGGATGCAGTTGAATTAATTTACAGCATGTCATCTGGTCTCCCTGCATTTCCTGAGCTACGTTCCGATCCACAGTGTACTTCAACTGTACTCCCTACGCGCTGCTCCGTTCTCAGGGAATATCAGTTAAGTTAACTGCGCTTCACAAAATTTCTCCATTTGAAATACCCTGTAACTGTTGGCTCCCTCCTCCGTGTGTTACCACGGTAACCATGGACACGTACTGATACTGTGGTGGATAAGTTACATTTGTTAAATAAAATATTAATATAAATATATTTTTATTACTATCAGTTGATATAAACAATAGCCAACATCAGTTTAGCTTGTTAATAACATTAGCAACAATAGCTTTACTCATATTTGAGGCGCAATGGCTTATGGGTAATCTTCCTGTCATCTTCCGGTGAGATAATGTCACTTCTTCCCTGCTCAGTTCTCAGTTCCCTTTGAACTGAAGACCGTTTGATCCTTTCGGTTTGGAATCTCACTTATACCCTGTCCAGTCCACTTCGGAGTACACTATTGGGTGATTGGAATGCAGCTCTGGTCTGCCCAACAGGAAGTGATGTGTTGTGAACTGACTGAGAGAAAATTTAAAGAGACAGGCGCTTAATTAACAAACACTAAATTAACACAAAGTTTTTTTTTTCTTTTAACTTATGTCTTCCACATAAGACAGATACTGCAGAACAAATTCAAAACATTGGAGAGGGTTGTCCTTCCCAAACGTTGCAAAGTTAAGAAAATGACAAACAGGAGTTATAACACACAGTGGCAAGTGATGACCACGCCTACACAGCAAGTTTTTCTTCTCAGGTCAGGTAGAAATAATTTCTAGTCATGTATTTGTCTCCACGACTGCAGTGCACCGTGTTTTCTCCTACAGACATTTGCCCATCTTCTATCTCACATCACAGAAAGTCAAAATGTGTCTGGCAATGGTTCTAGGAAGTAGTCCAACACAAACCAAAACAAACCTTTCCATGATGGATTATGAACTCTGAGAATAGGAATTTCTGGATTTTAACATTGTTGTTGGAGAAGCCAGTTTTTCCAGCTAATAAACGTTTGCTTAATCTCTCGTGACAACCTTTGATTATTTTTATGTAAATGTACAAAGGAGCAAATAAGGGATAAGGACATGTACTTATATAGCAGTTTTTCCAAGGTTCAAAGACCACTCAAAACACTCCACTAGTACAAGTAATTACACTAACCCTCTATTCTAAGGGCCTATCAGAGACTGATGCCTAGGGACAATTTAGAGTTACCAGTTAACCTAACATGCATGCCTTTGGATTGTGGGAGGAAACCAGAGCCCTGGTGTAAACCCACACAGCACAGGGAGAACATGAAAAACTCCACACACAAAGCCCCCCACCCCCCACCCCCGCCAGCAAGGAGATTATTCAAACTACGAGCCTTCTAACTGTGAGGCAGCAGTGTAAACTACTGTCCCATCATGCTGTCCATACACTTAATGGATTCTGGAAAAGCAGTCAAATAACTGACATCAGATTTTTTATGTGTATTATTAACACAGTGATTTTGGCAATAAAAATGACATTCGTCTCTCTCATTGTCAGTACTGTATATTACCACACCCATTTGTAACGATGCAATGTGTTGATCCAAAGCAAGAACATGGTGCTTTGCATCCTAATTCAGTTACCCCTTTTGCTTTTATTAATTATTTTGTCTGCTACTCTACACTTAATAAACTGCCACATGGGTCATGAGTTACCTGTGTAACTCATCTCTTGGCCTAGACACTAAAAGGCCCAACACCACACAGCTTATTATGTTACTGTCTGCACTGTTTATCAGACCTCTTCATTTTTACTACTACATGCATCTACAGGCTCAGAGTAGTTAAATACTAAAGATAAAAGCACACGGTGCAGGGCCCTACATAAAAAAAAAAACCCAGCAACTCAGCTGATTTATTGGCTCGTCCTCTACCAAAGAAATATGATTCTCAGGGCCATGGTGCAATGATGACTGCCCTGCTACATACCATGCATCTCGTGTTGTGTATTCACTGACAGCTCAATTCACTGTGCCTTCTGGTAATAATTGTCAGCTTCTTAATGGCTTTGTTTTCTGCTTTGATAGATTTTCTCATGACGATAAGACATGGTGCTACTGGTGTTTTTATGTTGCACTGAAGGACAGCCTCTGCCACTCGTTTCATTGTTTGCAGTGTCACAGGTGATTGTGGTGCTCCTGTGGCTTTTTATTAATTCTGTTTTTCGAAGGGTTTATTGATTTAATATGATGTGGAGGATCTCTCCTGCGTCCTTCCTGTGGTCAATCTGAAGCTGACACCGTGATGGCTGTTTAAACTGTGTTGCCTACATTTCTGTCTCTTTGTTTGACATTTCTGGATAACAGCTACTAAGGGAAAGGGCCTGTTTGCTCACAGCAAGGCAGAAGCAGGCTTGAAAGGGAAGAAAAAGATAGACAAAGTGATAGCGAGGCAGAATGGGAGAGCAAACTGTGATAACCTTAAGTCTTCCTTCTGATGACACATACTCTCAGGGCTGATTATAGTGACAGCAGCTTTTGCTCATCTGACTCCATCCTCTGCATGAAATTCCTCTGCCTGACCAAGGCATGTCAAAGAAAAATACGTGTCATGATTGAGATGGCCAGCATTAAGTAGAATCCCTCAAACATCCAGCTGTTATGACTTGCTTCACCAACGTAAGCACAGTAGAAGCATATATTTATTTCCTGAAGAGAATCTTCCTTAAATCTGCAGTAGGCAGAAATCTGACAAACCGTGTGTGTGCGTGTGTGTGTGTGTGTGTGTGTGGGGGGGGGGGTGCTTAAAAACATTGTCTGTCTCCTGCTGGTCCCCTCCTTTTTCTGTCCTAAGTCACTCCCCATCTGAAATACACATCTGTGAAGTATGCCGACTTTTGGAGAGTAGCCAGTAGCAAAGCATCTGGATGGCAAGACTTGTGATTGGGCATAGAAACCATCACTGGTGTGAAACTTTCTGCAGGCTGAAACAGAGCCCAGAGGACATGTTGTGGTGCAGTTGTCCTGTAATACCACCTGTACTATAAATCATAGTCTGGGAATCGATTTATTTCCAGATATAAAGAAAGTGATTCTCCCTAACCCAGGAACACATTTTAATCACTTTTACCCTGTTTTTCATGTGTTTACCATGTTTTTGTTTCTGGTACTTACCTTATACCACCCTGTAATTTTTGGGGCTGTGTCATAAAGTGAGAAGACCAAGACACTGAATTTATCATTGTCATTTATCATTACTGTTCCTAACAATCCTGTTGTCCTGTGATGCTTGAATTCTTATCAGTGTTACATAAGCCAGCACTGGGAGAAGGATGAGCAAGAACAAAGAACAATCCATAAAAGAGCATTATACGATTTTAATGGGGGCTTACATATTGCATGTACTTAAGTCTGTGTGCATATGAATGTTTGCACATGTTGGCCTATCTCGGGCTTGAGAGTTCCTCTACAGCTGCTGGCACTGCTGCATTGTGTCATGTTCTCTTATTTCATCTCTTACATGAAATCATGGAATAATAGTGAGTCAGTATATTGTTCATGCCCTTTTACATTTTTTTTCACCCTCCCCCCACACATTTTAATTTCTACTTTACTTTTTTGTTTGTTGGTTTTTTTGTTGGTTTTTTTTTTCAGTTAATTTAACACACATACTTTCAGCTCCTGTAAACTCCAAGCCGATATTTGATTAAAATCTTCTATCCAGTCCGCAACCACCGCTGCCGTCACCACTGCTGCCACAGTGCTTCTAAGAAATAGATCACCTTCAAATATTGTGTTATGTAACCTTTAAACAACTGCAGATTTCCCCCCCCTCCCTATTTCTTGAGAGATGTGAAACCACAAGCGTGCCTGGAGGCCAGAGGCAGATGATGGTCTGTCAGTTTGTGGACCCATGGTCAGACCATCATGATGACATTTGCACTTGAAGAATGTCTACAACACTCATTCTGTAACCATCTTTCCACCCTGGGCTGGAGCAATGCAGGCTAACCCTCCCCTGCAGAATGTGAATTGTTATGAAGGACTGATTGTACAATTTGAGTGTTAAACCATAATACCCATTCTTTGGATAACCTTTTTCTTTGTGTTGTATGCAGTTAATCATTTTCAAAATGAAAGGATAGTATGGGCAAACATAAAGGAAATCTATGTAATATTCAAACATTTTTGTGTTCACTAAGTAAACTGTAGACCCATTGTACATGATGCATATGCTTGTAGTCCTCCAAGAAACAATACCCTACATAAAAACACTTGTTAATAATTTATGCCACGTTGTGTTTCTGATGGACTAGTTGGTCAGATAATACATCAAGGAAGCTTCACACCAAGGGCAGATTTTTTTTTTGTCTGAAGAAATTTCACAGAAATAGATTTGAACATATTCAGTGGCTTCTCATAATCCATACAGATGCCAAACATCCATCCATCCATCCATCCATCCATCCAACCAACTATCCATCTATCTTCTACCGCTTTTCCGGGGATCCGGGTCACAGAGGTAGTAGCTCAAGTAGAGAAGCCCAGACTTCACCCTCCCCAGCCACCTCTTCCAGCTCTTCAGAGAGGACACCAAGGCATTCCCAGGCTAGCTGGGAGACCTAGTCTCTCCAGCATGTCCTGCGTCGGCCCTGGGGTCTCCTCCCAGTGGGATGTGCCAACACCCCTAGTGCGAGGCGTCCAGGAGACATCCTGACCAGATATCCAAATCACCTCAACTGGCTCCTTTCGATGTGGAGGAGCAGCGGTTCTACTCTGAGCCTCTCCTTGGTAACTGAACTCCTCACCCTGTCTCTAAGGGTGAGTCCAGTAACCCTACGGAGAAAGCTCATTTCAGCCACTTGTATATGTATTCTTTTGGTCATTACCCAAAGTTTGTGACCATAGGTGAGGGTAAGGTAGATTGAGCAGTAAATTGCCAGCTTTGCTTTAGAGCTCTGCACCCTCTTTACCACAACAGAGTGGTACAATGTCCGCATTACTGCAAATGCTGCACCAATTCATCTGTCAATCTCCTGCTCCATTCTCCCCTCACTTATGAATGAGACCCCGAGATACTTGAACTCCTCCACTTGGGGCAGGACCTTGCCCCCAACCTGGAGAGCACAAGCCACCCTTTTCCGACTGAGTACCATGGACTCACATTTGGAGATACTGATCCTCATCCCAGCCACTTCACACTCCGTAGCAAACCATCCCAGCAAAACCTGTAGGTCATTATTTGATGAAGCCAACAGGACAACATAATCTGCAAACAGCAGAGACAAGATCCTGTGGTCACCAAACACAACACCCTCCATTCCTTGGCTGCACCTAGAAATCCTGTCCATAAAATTTATGAACAGGATTGGTGACAAAGGGAAGCCTTGGCGGAGCCCAGCTCTCACTGGGAACGAGTTTGACTGATTGTTGGCAATACAAACCAAACTCTCACAACAGTCGTACGGAGACTGGACAGCCAATGAGTCAAATACCCCATACTACTGAAGCACCCCCCACACACAAGAAGCCATGAGGGAAGCGGTCGAATGAAGTTCACAAAGCATGTAGACTGGATGGGCAAATTCCCACAAACCCTCGAGGATCTCTGAGAGAGTGAAAAGTTGGTTTGATGTGCCACGACCTGGCCAACTCCCATATTGTTCCTCCTGAATCTGAGATTCGACCAACAGCCAGACTCTCCTCTCCAGTACCTTGGCATGGAACATTCATGCAAGCAAAAAAAAAAAAAAAAAAAAAAAAAAATATATATATATATATATATATATATATATATATATACTCAAAGTTGCTGATCCTAGTGGATCCAAATGAAAAAATCAGGGACCCAGTGCACCCAAAGGAACCACATGCATCCACCCTCCAGTGGTCTCACCACCTGAAGGAGGGATGATGAACTGGGCAGAAGTCTGTTCGGACTGCTGCCCCCATGACCCAGATCACCGAATAAGCAGTAGAAGATGAGTGGATGTTGATCCTAGTGGACTTTAGCTGTGGAAAATGTATGTCAGACCAATGAGATTCTTTGTTTCAGGTGATGTCACCTCCAGGTGAAAATGATGAGGAAAAAATAAACACTTAGCACCACTACGCTGTGATGATGGCATTTAGCTGATGTTCACTTGGAAACATTTTATATTTGTACAGAAAGAAACTACCACACCAGCTAGCATAAACATCACATCTGATGTTCTCAGGGAGCTTAAAAGAGTGTGTAATGTTGTTATGGGCCAAAACATAAATGAGCCTTGGGCTAACATGCCCAAACTGCTCCACTGCCAGCTGAAATTATTGCCTGAAGTGACTGAAGCAAAGAGAAAATGGAAATCCACAGACTGTAAATTGTGCACAGGACCAATGAAAATGGTTAACATCCAGGGAAGAAAATCATAAGCAGATTTGCTTTAAGAGTTCAGTCAGTTTTGATTCAGAGTTTATATATCCTTAACATGTTGTCTGTTGTGACAACTGACCAATCAAGCAATGCTGAGCAGCATCACGAAGTTTAAATGAGGACAGATGAAAAGACATTTTTCATGCATGGCTAAAGTCCCTCTGGATCTGCTAATGACACAGAGCTTCAAAACCTTTGTGGGGTCACGCTCATTCCCATTGGCTCAGTCCCACCAGCTGATTTAAGCCTCTCCTCTTCTTCCTTTATTCATCACACTTACCATTTTTTTTTTGTGATAGAAACTTATATTATGAGAGTTTCATGAAAGAAATAGTTAGTCAGATCACAAGCTTTGAGGCTGAGCTTTGAAGCCCACGATGGTGGTGATGACAGCAGCTACTGGAGTAGCTAATTAGGCAGCAAAGATGGCATCTCTGTGAGGGCTTCTCTGATGCAACCTGGAAGGAACCCAGCTAATGCCACTGCGCTAACAACTGCAGACAAAATCTTCAAAAGTTAGACTTTACAGTGTTTGACATCTCTACTGTGAACTCACGTTTGGGATATAATTGCTGATCACTCTAGAGAAGCTATAAAGCTGTTTGTACACTGATCTGAAAACTGAGGTTGGCAAGGGGGCAAAAACAGTTCTTAGCAACATCCCTCCCTTTTCATGAACAACCTTCTGAACATGCGACTTGGCCCTGAGTGCTTTCTTGATAAAATATCTAAGGCAGGAAGGTGGCTGTTGCCTGTAATGTCAGCTTCCTGCGTGGAGACTTGCTCTGTCAGGCTTGAATGAATTAAACATGGACCAGGGCCATTGTAAATGACAGGTTGCAGCAGCCAAATGGGGATGTAGGAAAAAACAAAGTGACCATAAGAATGTGTTGTGTCTGCCAGCTCTGTGAAACATTGTTAAGTAAGGTCCTGTCGGCTGCTGTATGACTAGAGAACAACATTTAAATACTGAAGTGTACAGAAAACATGAGGTAAATAACTTGAATGTTGATTATACAGTATGATATTGATGTTGTCATGTTATTGCATAACATTTTTTAACAAAGTTACCAAGTGTCATGTGGCTTGGGATCGATGACAAAGCTACGCTTTTCTGGTCTTTTTACACTTTGTATACACATCTATTGGATCTTTAGAAAACTTCAATATTTAAGTGTATTTATTTTATTGTGAACTGAAATAAATTCAAACTAGGCAGTTGATTTAATAAGTAAACACATTGAACGTTCTTGGTTTTCAGTCAAATGCTTTGATTGTGAGGTCATAATGATAAAGACTCATGGACAGAATATTGATAAATCAAGGACATACTGACAAACCAGGGAACTGGAAAACAGATGTAAATCTAACTTGCTCTTTTATTAGTAACTTCATACAGCATGTGTCAGATGGATGAATTATATTTCCAAAGGAGAAGTGCTCTTTTGCCATTGCTGACACATTAAACATTTTAGACTATGGAATTTTTATGCTGATTTTTCTATGTAATAATATAATAACACAAACACTTGCTCAAAGCACAATGCAGCATATTTTTTTATGGATGGCTTTTTGCTGTTTAGGTCAAGTGTGTTTAAATGTTCTGTAACCAGCAAAACACACTTTCTTTCCCTCAGCGCATTTAACTTTTTTTTTTAAATAAAGCCATCGTCTTTTTTTCCTGACCTCACTGACAAAGCACATGCAAAAGCACTCTACCATGTTTTAATCATGACTGGTTTGTTTGCCAACAGCTTGAAGCTTGAAGAAGAAGAAAAGTAACTTCTTGAAGAGAAACACTTCATGATGATCAGATTGTGATTGTTACCAAGCTCTATGTTCCCCCTTCTTTTATCATTGTTGCAGAAGAGGCATGAGCTGTCTTCTCAAGTCCAAATCTCTTTCAAGATTCTGGCAACTCAAGTTTCACATTCAAAAATAAAACAAAATAAAAAAATCCTCACATACTTTGCTTTCTGTAACATAAAAAGACACTTTAAATCAGAAGACTGTTTTACAAAGTAGTTTTTGACCAAAACTCACTTGTCTTTCACGAAGAAATTTAAACATCAAAACAAATTTAATCCTTCAAATCAACCAATCTTCCCTACTTAGTGTGGTCTGACTGATGACTTAATAAAATCACTAAAGAGATCATAATTCAGGAGTTTCTCACAGGTGAGCATTAATTTTTGGTTGCACAAAAAGAGCAAAATCCCGAATTATGAGATTCAGGAGCATTCTCAGGTGGCCAGTTAAGTTTTCGGCTTGGTGCTTCAGGTCAGATGTTGCACAGAGTCGTCAATTCCTGGTTAGTCAAAATCAATCAGTGGAGGAAATGACACACCTGTCTCACTAAAAGAAACAATAAAAAGCCAAATGTGTCAAATTAATTGATGTTTTCAAAAGGATAAACAAGTTCACAGCTGGCAGCTGGAAAAGGTGAGGATGTCTGGTAATTATTAACATTTTAAATATCATGTTGTTAACATGCTACAGTCGTGAAAAAAATTAGACACCCCTTTAAATATTCAGTTCTTTATTAAGAAATGTTCATGTATCTATGTCTAACCTTGTTTTAGTTTTTATTTACATTTTTTTTAAATTTATTTTAGCCACTGTAAGTGGGAACGAATGCGGGGGTGTCCTAAAAAAGATTTGGGGTGTCCTAATTTAGTCCTCACTATTTGTTTAGAATTACATTTTACAGAAAATTTGAAAGAAAGTCTTTAATTCATTTTTAATTGTTTAGTTGTATTATGTGAATCTGCCAGTATTGTTAACATTGATATTAAATATCCATATGTAAAAATATGTAAAAAAAAACCAACAAAAAACACAGGCTTATACAGGGTGTCCTAATTTTTTTCACATGACTGTACGTGTGAAGCAACCCAATTTCATTAAAAAATGTACCAAATGAACGTTTTCCACCCCCTAAAAAAAACCCATGCATTTGTACAAACAAACAAAAACATATCTGGATACTGGTTGGTGGGTGGGGATGGAGGACAGTTGTGGTTTCAAACAACAGATTCAAGTCCCACACTGAGCTGTTCATCACTTTTGAGGTTTTTTGTTTTTTTTTTTCGATTTGAGGGTTTTTTTCCCCTCTTTTTACATTTTTCACTCCACTAATGGTTAAGGTTAGGTTTAGGCATCACCTCTAATGGTTAACATTAGGAAAAATGTTTAGGTTAGGTGTCACCTCTAATGGTTAAAGAGAGAGAGAGAGAGAGAGAGAGAGAGAGTTGCAGATAAATGTTACGGTGCCGCTAGACCCGTTTCTTAAAGGTGTAAATGTCACGTATCCACTGCACATGAAAAATGTTTTTTTTTTCCATGTCTATGCACATTTTCTCAGATTGAAAAACCATGCAACTGTATGTTTTTTAAGTGAGACTGGGCTGTGTGAAATCAAGTCAAATGCCTATACCCTGTCATATCATAAATCACATAATTTACCTTAATTGTCATATGAGAAAAAAGTTAATAATTAGACTGGTGCAGTAAAAACAATCTTTTGATTCAATGTTTTTATAGTGTCTGATCAGCATCCTGTCCATCTAGAAAGAAACCACAAGCCCTGTTGAGAAAACCTTTTTTCCCAAAGACACTGGCCACACACAGCACAAGTAACAAAATTTAAATATTCAGAAGATGGCAATTACATGTAAAAGGTAAACATCAGTGGACCTGTTGGAATATGTGTTCATCATGTCCTCTCACAGTGTAATCCATTGGTGCTCAGTGATACCTACCGTGTAATTGGACTAGCATACACATTTCTGTTGACACTTTTGATCACTCAAGTTGCACGTGAGAAGAGCTTATGAACACTAAAATTAGTTAAGAACACGCTAAGAAGCTCTCCGGTTCAGGCACACTTAGAGGTTTTCATGCTAATGTGCAGAGAAAGAAATCCTCTCGAGACAGTACGAACGAGGCTGAAGAAACCACTGCACAGGGCTCTGTTTAGAAAGGAGATATGTTTTGATTTTCAATTTATTTATTGTTTACATTTTTATTGTTGTAAAAATAGAAAATACAGAACAGTAAAACCTGAACTGATTCACTGAACGTTTGTATTTACTACTAGTACATTCACAACTTTTTATGGCCTGTTAACATGTATGGCCACTCTACAGTCCTCAATTAATCCAGTGAGCATGTTTATGGACTGTGAGAGGAAACCAGAGTATCTAGAGAAAACCTGGACATGTTTGCATCCCTTCCTTACAGCAGCTGGGTGAACAAACCTGTCATTATAAAGCACAAATAGAGTTTAGCCATTACTAGACCTTGTTTTTTTTATTTAGATGTTAACAGTTTAAAATCATAACTCACTTACATAAGACTTTTGACAGAACTCTGAATAATTACATTTACTACCTTGACTTTTATCTCTTCCACTGTCAACATCAGACCTTTCTCCCATTCAGCCCTTAAAGCTACTCTCTGACAAAAAGCTCTAAAAAACATGTAATTGTACATTGCTAACCCAACAGATTCCTCTGTTGATTATGGAACAGACACTGGCCAGCTGGAAGTTTTCCCTTACAGATTTGGCCCTGAGCATACAAGTGAAGGAGAAACATTGGTGGCTTAGCAAGGGTAGTGCTCACTGTGGCCAGACTGAGGGGTCACAAATTAGATTTTTAGTCCCGTCAATGCAAACCACCAACATGCCTACTATTTGTGACCTCTATTCTTTCTGCACACAATCTTTTGACCTGTACATTGACACTTAAGTCATTTCAAACACAGTTAAATCCATGTTTTCCCCCTAGTTTATTTAATTGTTTTGTTTTACAAGTGAATCAAACTGTGGGTGTCCTGCAGTATTATGTACGTCCGTATCTCTCACATTCTTCCTTGTCAGATAGACCGTCTAGTGTGGTCTAGAAGGCAAACAGGACCCAATGGGGGGGTCTGGGAGCTCTAGTCTGCATTCACTCCTCAGTGTCAGAGTCAAGTGTTGGCTAATGGAGCCTGTCAAAATCCCTGTAGCTTAAAACCACCTGCCATGAGAGGCCCCCTGTACTGTCGTCAACCGACTACAGTAATACCCACCAGACCTGCAGCTACGCTCAATACCGGGCTGCCACACTTGATTTATAGACTTAAGTGGAGAGGAATAAATGCTACAATTAATCTTAATTAAGCCTTGGTAATCCTGACAGAGGTCTCTTAGCTGTAACTTCTGTGACCTCTGAATTGAAAATGCTGCCGTGTTGTGGTCAATATACTAACAAACTGACCTCCATTTGGACCAGAGGTGCAAGTGTATGGCAGTATTTAATTAGTTTATCAACAAGATTTTTTATTCGAAAAACTGACTTCTTGCTAGCAGTGGGTCTATCATGTCAGTATTTTCGTCACAAATTTTCCTCTTGGTCTGGAATATGTGTATGTGTGGGGATTTTTTTTGTTTGTTTTTTGAAAATCTGTTTTTTAGGTCACCTTTTCTACATGTTCATATTAATTCAATGGATTTTCTAATCTGCAAGATTCAGATTAGAGACATTTGTCTGGAACTGAACTATGATCTCTGAGAAGCATTGCTGCAGGCTTGAACAGGCTATTGGCCTCTCCCAATTGCACTACATCCTCTGGTCGATCTGTGGATGATTTTCCTCAAGCAATACAAGGTCATTCTCTTGCAAGTCAGTGGTTAGACTCCCGAATTAACAGTTCAATTATTTTAATGACAATTATTTTATATACAGGTGTTGCAAGACAAACAATTCCATCACCGGTGGAAAAGGAAGATCCCCATTCCAACACATATATTAGTCCAGTGCAGCTTCCTGCCCCATCTGTCCCTAGCTGCGAGAACCACATTCCAAATACACAGCAGTCGCTATCAATAAAAGCCTCTTCTAATTGCTCATGTCAGCCTCAGTCCAGAGTCTTTTTCTCTTGGCATGTCTTTTTCTCTCATAAATACTCAAGAGTAGATACACATGACACACCATGGCTACCCCCTGCTGTTTGCATCTTAATACACTACCACACAGCCAAAACAGTATATACAGTATCTCACAAAAGTGAGTACACCCCTCACATTTTTGTAAATATTTTATTATATCTTTCCATGGGACAACACTGAAGATATGACACTATGATACAATGTAAAGTAGTCAGTGTACAGCTTTTATAACAGTGTAAATTTGCTGTACCCTCAAAATGACTCAATACACAGCCATAAATGTCAAAACCGCTGGCAACAAAAGTGAGTACACCCCCAGTGAAAATGTCCAAATTGTGCCCAAAGTGTCAATATTTTGTGTGGCCACCATTATTTTCCAGCACTGCCTTAACTCTCTTGGGCATGGAGTTCACTAGAGCTTCACAGGTTGCCAGTGGAATCCTCTTCCACTCCTCCATGACAACATCACAGAGCTGGTGGACGTTAGAGACCTTGTGCTCCTCCACCTTCCTTTTGAGGATGCCCCACAGATGCTCAATAGGGTTTAGGTCTGGAAACATGCTTGGCCAGTTCATCACCTTTAGCCTGAGTTTCTTTAGCACAGCAGTGGTCATATTGGAGGCGTGTTTGGGGTGGTTATCATTTTGGAATACTGCCATGTGGCTCAGTTTCCGAAGGGAGGGGATCCTGCTCTGCTTCAGTATGTCACAGTACATGTTGGCATTCATGGTTCCCTCAGTGAACTGTAACTCCCCAGTGCCGGCAGCACTCATGCAGCCCCAAACCACTACACTCCCACCACCATGCTTGACTGTAGGCAAGACACACTTGTCTTTGTACTCCTCACCTGGTTGCCGCCATACATGCTTGACACCATCTGAATCAAAGAAGTTTATCTTGGTCTCATCAGACCACAGGACATGGTTCCAGTAATCCATGTCCTTAGTCTGCTTGTCTTCAGCAAACAGTTTGTGGGCTTTCTTGTGCATCATCTTTAAAAGGGACTTCCTTCTAGAACGTCAGCCATGCAGACCAATTTGATGCAGTGTGTGGCGTATGGTCTGAGCACTGACAGGCTGATCCCCCCACCTCTTCAACCTCTGCAGCAATGCTGACAGTACTCATACGTCTATTTTCAAAAGACAACCTCTGGATATGACACTGAGCGCGTGCACTCAACTTGGCCTCGACCATGGTGAGGCCTGTTCTGAGTGGAACCTGTCCTTTTAAACCGCTGTATGGTCTTGGCCACTGTGCTGCAGCTCAGTTTCAGGGTTTTGGCAATCTTCTTATAGCCTAGGCCATCTTTATGTAGAGCAACAATTCTTTTTTTCAGATCCTCAGAGAGTTCTTTGCCATGAGGTGCCATGTTGAACTTCCCGTGATCAGTATCAGAGAGTGTGAGTGCGATAACACCAAATTTAACACACATGTTCCCCATTCACACCTGAGACCTTGTAACAATAATGAGTCACATGACACCAGGGAGGGAAAATGGCTAATTGGGCACGATTTGGACATTTTCACTAGGGGTGAACTCACTTTTGTTGCCAGCGGTTTAGACATTAATGGCTGTGTGTTGAGTTATTTTGAGGGGACAGCAAATTTACACTGTTATACAAGCTGTACACTGACTACTTTACATTGTATCTTCAGTGTTGTCCCATGAAAAGATATAATAAAATATTTACAAAAATGTGAGTGGTGTACTCACTTTTGTGAGATACTGTACATACTGCACACACTGTATATATATATTTTTTTTTAAATTGAACCTTTATTTATATAGGGAAGGTCCATTGAGAGGCAACCTCTCTTTTTCAAGGACGCCCTGTTCACATTCATACAGATACACATCCACACCTGGAAGCTGCCCAGTACAACCACAGACTGACCTGTGGCTACTGAGCAGCTCCACTCGAGCAGTTGGGGTTAAGGACCTTGCTCAATGGCACCATAGTGGGGTTATGGAGGATGGTGAAAACACTGCTTTGTTATCTGTCCCACCCAGATCGGTTTTTTTTGCCTTGTCCTGTCAGGCAGCTAGGTGAGTAGAACAGAAATTTGCTACCCTTATTCTGCCAAAACAGATTTACTTTGTCAAAAGGAGCTTTATACAGTACCTGTCTATGTAACGTATGTTGTTGTAAACTCATCTTGTAATAACTTTTAATACTTTATGTACTGTTATCACTACGTGTTATATACACTGAGTATGTTAACGCAGATCAACAGCAAGCCAAACTCGTTTTTCACAAGCCAGGAAACCGAGCGTCCTGCTCCTTTATTTTCAGTTTTCTTAGACAGCTTACAACTGTGGCTCGAAGCTCGATGAAAAGCCCGAGTGAAACTGAAAAGAAATAAAAACAAAAAATAAATACATACAATTAAGCTAGTGGGCCCCTGGGATAGGACTAATTCCTGGAACAAACGGAAAACACAATACACTTGACAAGCTAGCGGGGCCCTGGGATAAGACTAATTACTGAAACAATATATTCTAAAAAAACGATACCAAATTCACATATAACAAAACTTATAAATCAACAAGACACTAATTGGACTTACAGCCATTGCTTTCAATGGTGTAGAATGGCGTTTAACACACAGGAGGAACGTTTCAGACATTTGCGGGCAGGTTATATTCTCTGCCTTTTTTTTCTCTCTACCAAAGTCCGTTTCTTCTACCCATAAATCATAGCGGCAACTGGCTGCGCTTTCAACATAAAATACGGGTCAATCACTACTAATAACTATACAGAAATTACTTTTAACACAATTACTATTTTTTAACATGAATTATTATAAATGAACTATGATATTTAATATGAACTTATAAACTATTTTAACTTCTATAAAACACACACTACTGAGGGCAGAACACTTTATTTAAATTATTTTACCCATGAAGGACCCGACAGGATGGGGAATGGGGAAAGGAAGTGTGGGGAGGGGGAAAGAAAAGGGAAAGGAACAGACAAAAAGACAAACAAACCAACAACTAAAACAAACAGAAGACAGACTGCTTCTTCCACCGAAGAGGTCTCAACATGAGTCTGGTATCCACACCTGTCAAAGGGGAGATATTTGTATGTGTGCATCCATGTGTGTGTATATGACAGCGCACGCAAAATAAGTGTGTGCATGTGAGTGGTTTGTTAGGGAACATACGAAGAGGGTGGCCGGTCACAGCTACTCCCTCCCTCTGGAAACCCCAAGCAGGCAAGGCAATGCCATCAACCCCCACAGGGCACAAATGTCCAAGGCCAACAAGCTCCAGGAAAGCCAGGCATCTGCCCCAGGATGGACGACCGAGGGTGGCCAGGCCTCTGGCGTGGCGGGCCCACACCCCCGGGGCCACCAACCTCCCGCCCCCACAGAGGGGCCAACGCCAGCCCCCGGGCCCCAGGCACCAGGAAGCCAGTGCTCCCACCCCCCGGGCCGGAGACTGGCCCGTGCCACATGGCCACTATGTTATCTGTCCCGCCCAGATCTAATCCTGCCGGTCCAGGGATCGAACTGACAACAGTCCACATCATTAACCATTAGGCCACTACTGCCCCCAATGCGTGCACGCGCGCGCGCACACACACACACGCGCGCACACACACACACACACACACACACACACACACACACACACACACACACACATATAAGTGCTAGGAATATTAACACATTAATGCAATTAATTATTGTAGCCCAATTAACAGATTAAAAATGTTAATGTAAATTAATGCATGGCACTTCATTTTGAAATGTGCAACAACTGTTTTGCTCAGACAGTTTTCGCATGACATGCAAGCAGTTTGTGATAACACTTGTCATTTTATTTTATTCAAAATCACATCTGTTCAAATCAGTTTGCTTGAATATCATTGTCATACTATGAGGACATTTGTACCGGAGATTGCATTTAATTAGACATTAAAATGAGTGGCCCTATGTAGTGCTAACTGGAAGTTAGCACTGTCACGCCCGCAAAGGCATAACTTTGTTTCAAACATTGGGGGGTTTGGGATCTCTGCCCATATAATACCTAGAATCTCCAAAAGTACAATGGGAGGCAGAGCCTTCAGTTATCAAGCTCCTCTCCTGTGGAATCAGCTGCCAATCTGGATTCGGGAGTCAGACTCGATCTCTGTTTTTAAGAATAGGGCTAAAACCTACCTTTTTGATATAGCCTACAATTAGGGAGGGATCATGTGTTTCTGAACCCTCCCTTAGTTATGCTGCTAATAGGTTTAGTCAGCCGGGGGACCTCCAGTAATGCACTGGGCCTCACTCCTTTCCTCACTCTCTATGAAATATTTTTTTTTGCTGGTCATTAACATCTGTTTGTTCTCTCCCATAGATTGAGTCCCCATCGTGCCCCTCCCTGAGCCTGGTTCTGCTGGAGGTTTCTTCCTGTTAAAAGGGAGTTTTTCCTCTCCACTGTCGCCAAGTGCTTGCTCACAGGGGATCGCCTGATTGCTGGGGTCTTTCTGCAACTGTGGGGGTCCCCCCTACAGTTGATAGTGCTATGAGATGACTGTTGTTGTGAAATGGCGCTATATAAATAAAGTTCAATTGAATTGAATTGAATAAGGATTTAAAAAATCTCCTCTCCTTCTTGGTTCACACTGCTGCTGCCACATTCTTGCTCCTGATATAAAAAAGCTCAGTTAATGTTCAAATGGTTTAACCTCTTGCACTCCGGTGTACCGCGGACGGGCACGTCTCTGCGTCCCAGAGCGCACAAGGGCGCACGAGAGCGCCCTCGTGCGCTCTAGGACGCACGAGGGCGCTGCGTCCAAGCGCGCACTGAAAAAAAAAAGCTGCATTTCCGTTCTTCCACTACAGACACAGCCGCGAACAGATCAGATATGATTGACCTCTCATTCGACTAATAAGAGCCTTGAATTGGGTTTCTGAAACCTTGAAGAACCAATGACTGAAAACCTAGAAAGAAGGACCCGCCTACCAACGCTGTGAATGCAGCGAGCCAATTGAAGCACAGAAGTTCGCAAGCTGTTTTGTGTAAGGCTGGGTGAAGACAGACTGCTGCAGCAGATGAAAAAAAGGACCCGCAGGAAGAACCTGCCACAGACCCAGCAGCACGGAGACCTCCCACAAGTGCGACCTGTGTGACAGGGACTGCCATTCGCACATTGGCCTGTTCAGCCACAGGCGGTGCTTTTTTTTTTTTATTCCAGCAGAATAGACGTTTAGGATTCTCTTCCATGGTCATCATAGACCAACGGAGGCCGACGACGAAGGTCGTAAATCATTCGCCAAAACCGCAATCATGGAAGCGCAAAACCGCAATAATGGAATTATGTTTTGACCGGGTCGCGAGACCAGAACCACGAGTCCGTAACAAGGGACCAGTGTCGCGTTCGTCTGACAATGAGGAAGAGAAGTTCACCAGGACACTGCTGCTGTGAAGAGGTAAGTGTTATAAGCTAAATTATTCTTTATCCCTGAAAATTGTAATCAAAAAATGACTTTTGACTGATCGGTAAATTACAACTGTGCGGCGCACGAAGTCCGAAGTTCGTGCGCCGCGTCCAGACCGTGAACGCCCCCCCCCCGCTACTCTTCTGTAGCGAGGGGGGGGGGGGCCGCGGTGACTGTGCCGCGGTCGCCACATCGCCACGAGTCTATTCCGTCATGTAGCGATGGCTGATGGCCGTCCTCTGTAGCGAGGGGGGGGGCAACCTCCCCACACACACACACACAGCCCTGATTGTCACCTTTCATTAGAGCCCAAGATGAAGCTTCTATATTGAATCATTCAAAAGTTACAGACGTTCTTCCAAACTGTGCCATTTGGCACAATTTGGCACAGTTCAAAAACGCCTGGGAACTACCTGAGGAAAAAGCTGTGTAATACAGTGATCCCTCGCTACTTCGCGCTTCACCTTTCGCGCCCTCAGTGCATCGCGGATTTTTCAAAAATATTCATCAAAAATTCAAAATTGAGAAAAAATGGGCGGACGCTAGCAGAAGGCAGGGAGACTACATTAGAACATCAGCTATCAACACGGAGAGCCCGCACAACTCAAAATCCACCTCTCTGACCACCGCTCCACTCCTCTCCACCTACCTCTTCACTGCTCGGGAATCTCGCAAGCTGATTGGCCGAGACGTTTTACCCAGCTACTCTCCCTGCCGAGCGCCCATACCCAGCGAAGGAAGACCGCATTCATTGTTCGCTGTTCTCTTGTGCCTTTTTGTGCGAAATAGTCTTCCCGTCGAGCCACTGTGCCGCCTCCTGCAGCTTCTTCAGCTCTATCGGAAGCTGCCCTCGACGATCCTGCGCCTCTAGCACCTGACGATGAGGCGTCACCTGAGGAGCAGTAAAGCTCTCATTAACCTGTGCAGTAAATCATCTTCATCTTGAGTTACGTATCTTGTTATAAGAATAAAAGAGTTCTAAAAACATATTTATATACACTTTATTTACATCTACGTATGTATGTACACTTACACACACACACACACACACACGTATCATATGAGAGAGAGAGTGAGAGAATGAACGTACGTATTATTTATGGGTGACGTCATTAGGGGTGACGCTACTTCGTGGTTTTTCACTTTTCGCGGTCGGTTCTGGAACCCATTAACCGCGATAAGTGAGGGATCACTGTATATTCATTTTTTGTGGTATTGTTACAAAATTTTGACCTCAGCTGGATAGCACTTGGTTCTACATTTCTGTTGCATTTTCCAACCCGGATCTGAAGCTGTGTGTTATTTTCAAGCATTTGTATCCAAAAAAACACCCAGGCCAAATTTATTTTCTTCAAGTTCAGTATGTTTAGATGACTGTAACTCAGTGGCCGGAGCACTTAGAGAGATTATGACTGTTTTGCCAAAAAATTCAAAGTGTTTTCTTTTAAATGAGACCAACCCCATGAAGATGCTGCAAAGGGTTGAAGAACAGCTTTTGATTTACTTTGGGCACGTTATTTTTTGGCGTTTTTAGGGAAATTGACCGGAGTGCAAGGGGTTAAAAAAGGTACTTCATGGAAAATTTTGGAGGATGTAATTCATGCTAGATTTTTGCCCTTCTTCCCTCTTAATAGCATCTTAACAGTACAATCAGTATTAACTGAGGTTAATCTAGTTGCTGAAAGAGGCTTAATCCCCATTATTCTTAACTCATTTTATTTTGTTATTAATCAGTTGTGGTGATTAATACATTTGGGCAGCGCGGTGTCGGAGTGGTTAGCACTGCGGCAGCACAGCAACTCACCCTTGGCCGGGGGATCCTGGGTTCGATCCCAGCCCCTGACCAACAGTGATCTGTGTGGAGTTTGCATGTTCTCCCCGTGTCTGCATGGGTTTACTCCAGGATTTCTCTGGTTTCCTCCCACACGCCAAAAACATGCAAGTTAGGTTAATTGGAGACTCTAAAGTGGCCCCAGGTGTGAATGTGTGTGTGAATGGTGAAAGGGTTGGGTGCTGCATCAGTGGCTGCCTCATCCACTCATGTGGATGCCCTGTAATTTCCCCATTGCGGGACTAATAAAGGAACTTAAAATCTAAAAAAAAAAAAAAAAAAAATTCTCTCAGGACTAATGTTTTTTCATTAATTTATGATGTCACCACTTGCCACCATGTGGCTACTTCTTACCAAGCAGATGGACTAAGGACACTACTGTGATTTAGTCAGCTAGACTATGACAAAAGTAACAGTTATCCATAGCCTGCAGAGGCATTATGAACACAGCACACCACACCTTAGGTGTGCTGTTTCACTCATGAAATAATAGCAAATCTGTGAGTAGATTTGTTACTAAATCATCCTGGTATTAAAAACTTACTCTGGATTCATTATGTAGACATTTAATTTTTTTTACAATGACATTCAGTTTTCAAATTTAGGTTTCAGGTATTTGCGCCCCCCCCCCCCCAAAAAAAAAAAGTAAATAACAAATTTACCTTTACCAAATTTACCAGAAAAAAGCATGCAAATTTAGGAGAAAATAGTATAAATTCACAAGAAGAAAGCAGGAACTTGATGATAGTCGAAAAATTATTTTAAAAATTCAGAAATTTAAATGATTTTGCAAATATGTAAGGAAAAAGGCTTTTTTTCCTTGACAAAAATGGAAATTTGAGAAAAGTGCTACATTTTTATGAGAAACTGTGAATTTAGGTGGAAAACAACATGGGGGAAATACTGTATTTTTATACAAAAAGTGGGCAAATTTACAAGAAAAAAATGTCTCTGTTTCTCTGACAAGAAAATCTGTAAAACAATGACAAAAAAAGTTTACATACCAAAACACTGATGAAGTTTACTAAGGGAGAAAAAAGATTGGACAGAATATTTGGAGCCCCAAAAGTTGGTAGTGAGGACAGCTCTAACTTTAAATGGGTTTATAATATGCTTTTAGTTGATATATAATATATATACGTAGATACATACATATATTCAGTACTGAAGTAACCATACAGGAAAAGCAACAGGCTGGAGGAGATGATAAATGCTGCAAGAAAAAAAAATGCTGGAAGAAGCATTGCAACTTTTTATTTATAGGTAAAGCCAACTTTATTGTCATTCAGTCCATACAGCCAATCATGTACAGTAGAACGAAATTACATTTCTCTTATCTACAGTGTTAATCACATCTAGAATCAGAGGGGTCACTGCCCTGCAAGGCGCCGCCACAAATTTTTCCTCTGTTTCATTATTGCTGAGCACCAAGCTGAACGGCAGGAAGTTCCACTTTTATATGGTCTTGGCATGACCCAGCCAGGATTTGAACCCTGGCCTCCCGGGTGAGGGGCAGATGCTCAACCAACTAGGCCACCACTAGTTTATCAAACTATTTATTTTTTTAGTGCTCCCTTTATTGCAAATGGACCTTTAAACACCAACAAACTCAAAAGGTACGGTGTTAAGGTGATGAATCTTGTTATACTAGGAGCTAAATCACTATACAGTGATGATAATAAGCCATCAATATCTCAGTGTTTGATCACTGCCTAATGCTGTCTCGTGATTAAATAAAATGGGAACAGAAAACTAGAAATGTAATTTTAAGCTTAAACCTAAACTTTATTTTTATTTATTTAAGCTCAATAATTAAATTCCAAATAAATCAGTGATGCTGTATTGCAGTGCTTTTGAACTCATTTTAACAGATTATGCATATGGATAAAATTTAGAGTGCTGTATTTTCCTTAATGAGATATTTTAAAAAGTTTAGGTCGATGAAATGCATCTATTCTTTCATTCATCTATTTGGTGTTTATTTCTTATATATTCATTTAGATACTCTTTTGTGCAGTTGTGGTATTTTAACAGAAGATAGAAGATCTGAAAATGATCTGCAGGGAAAATAATCAATTTCTTTTAATGTGGATATATAAGAATAGCCTTCAGAGTGACTTAGTCTATAATTGAAAGTGGTAAACCTTGCTTTCAAATTGAATTTTATAATTATTAAAATCATTACATTTTAAAAATACAGAACAGTTTAAGGTTAACTTGAATTTTGTGGGGATGATAAGCAATATTTAAAGGCATTTATATTTAAGGACCAGTGGTATAGAGAGTTTGTTTGTCCTTGATAAATGTTTGGAGCTGCTAACATTTAAATGAGCACTGAAACATATGTAAATTTCACTCTAACAGCTGACAAACAAATTTCATGAATGATTAATACAATGTCAAGCCAAATTTGCATGAGAAGAGCTAATCGTTTCTCAGATCAGCTAAATCCTATCAGGCAGCACATTTATTCTGTGGTGTACTCCCATTGCCTTAACTCATATTAGCAAACTAGCAACCAGCTAACTTCAGACAACAATTCACTAGCTATATCAACCATATATTTACCTCCTTTTGGAGAGAGGGGTTTGTCCTTTTATTTGACAACCAACAATTTAAAATGGTTTGTTGCCCTTGTGGAGCTCTTTTCATTCTGTCTCACTTGTGAGCTCAATGCATTCTAGACGTTGACGAGCATCCTCACCTGCCACCGCAACAAATGAGTATTATATATGAATGATATGAGTATTAACCAGAGAAGGCATGAACCGGTTGGGCAATACCAAGTCTGCGGGGGGGGGGGGGGGGGGGGGGGGGGGGGGGGTACATTGTTTGATAATTAGAAATGTTACTTTTTGTTGCTTGCAAATGAAAAATTGACAACTTCTTCACTCACTTGTAGAAATCTTTTAATAATTATAATTATATGATTATTGTGGGGGTTATATCAGATGGATTTGATTTTTGGGGGGGTTGGAACCAGCCCGGACAGTCTTTGTGGGACACAATAGCCCCTGCTCCTCACTCCTCATATTATTTAATCTTACTTGCTCAGATCAGTTTGCTGGAGTATCGCTGTCATACTATAATGACATTTAAACCATATATTACATTTAAATGTAAACTGAAATGCGCTACCATGGGGGATGAATCTTGAGTGAGCACGATAAGAAGTTAGCCAACCATAGCTGACAAATGGTGTTGCCATATTGGGTTTGTAATTGTCATTTTGACAGCTCCTGCAGCATTGTTACAACAGGATATACAAACAATTATTCGTTGTATTTACTGTAATCATATACAGTAAGCTATGTGTATGGAATGCTACGAACACAAATACAAACTCTTTGCATTCTTTAGTGCTTGTAGCGCAATAATAATAATAATGATAACTCCAGATGAAAGAGTAACCTCTATCTGGGACTCCTGGTTTCAGTCAGCATGTCAGCAGTGGTCACTAGCAGACACTGGAGTTTGTTTCTTGAGTGCCAAATGATCTCATCCTTTCTTGATTTCATCATGGTGACTTTATTACTCTCCTATTTCACACACAATTTATACAATTGCCTTACTACTGATATGGTCATTCTTTTATTCTTATTTATTATCAACACATCAGAATCAAATGGGCATGAGCAGTTAAGTATGTTTTTTGAATATTTCCCACTGGATTGATAAATTCAGGCAACATCAGTAAATTAGACTTAGGATACAGTGTAGTTAATTTTTGAAAATGGGTGTGATTAATTAGTTAAAATTTTTTAATCAATTCCAAGAACTTAAATACATTGCAAACTAGCCTAGGCTACAAATGCTTTGGTCTGTAGCAATAATTTATAGTACATACTTGTCCCTATACAAATAAACAGTAAGTAAGTAAATAAATAAATAAATACAGTGATGAAAAAATTATGACGCCCCATTAAATATTCAGTTCTTTATTAAGAAATGTTCACATATCTGTGTCTAACCTTGTTTTTGTTTTTATTTGCATTTCTTTAAACATTTATTTTAGCCATTTTAAGTGGGAATGAATGTGGGGGTGTCCTAAAAAGATGGGGGGGGGGTCCTAATTTATTCCTCACTATTTGTTTAGAATCATATTTTACAGAAAATTTGAAAAAACTCTTTAATTCGTTTTTAATTGTTCAGTTGTATTACATGAATCGTTCAGTATTTTAAACACTGATACTAAACATCTGTATGTCCAAATATGTTAAAAAACCACACAGTGTCATGAACTGCCTTTCTGGGCAGAGAACGACAGACCCACGTGCCAACTACAGTTTGAAGAATTTATTACAGAAAGAACATAAAATTCCGAGGTGCACAAAAACAAGATCCAAAAACAAACACAGAGAAAAACTTACAGACTGGGATTTCTCAGGTGTGTATATATATATATATACTGTATATATATATATATATATATATATATATATACAGTATATATATATCATCAGCGCAGTAGAGACGAAACATCCTGATGCTGTTTTTATTGTTGCTGGCGACATTAGTGCAATTTACGGACCGTACTCCAAATATTACCAGCATGTGGATATTCCCACCCGCGATAAAAGCACATTGGATCATGTTTATTCCAACATAAGTGGTCCCTACAGAGCGGCACCCCGCCTCCACTTCGGACAATCAGATCACATCTTACTGTTTATGTACCCAGCCTACAGACAAAAGCTGAAACAAACAAACCCAGTTATTAAGCAAATTAAGCACTGGACTCCAGAGACTGAGAGCACCCTGCAAGACTGTTTTGCCTGCACAGACTGGGATGTGTTTAAAGCTGCAACCACCCAAGAGGACTCTTCTGTAAACATACAGGACTACGCTGAATACGTGACTGGGTACATCAGCACGTGTGTTGATACCATTGTACCCACCATACAGGTCAGGAAGTTCCCCAACCAGAAGCCCTGGATCAACAGTCAGGTATGTCAGATGCTGCGTGCTCGCTCTTGTGCATTTAAATCAGGCTGTGAGGTTGAGTACAAAGCTGCAAAGTATGGAATGAGGAAGGCTATAACAACAGCCATGAGGCAGTACAGAGAAAAGCTGGACAGCCTCTACTCCACTCCTGACCCGGGGCGCATGGGGCAAGGCCTGCAACACATCACAGACTACAGGAGGACCAACAGCAGCACCACTAGCTCTACAGACAGCTTGCCGGACGATCTCAACATCTTTTACACCCGCTTTGAGACCACTAGCCACAGCACAGAGAAGAGACACACACTCACGCACCCCCCCTCCACACCCACCCACTAAGAGTCTCACTAGGGCAGGTAAGCAAAGCACTGAGGAATATCAACCCCCACAAGGCAGCAGGACCAGACAACATCCCTGGGTGGGCCCTCAGAGCATGCGCTGCAGAGCTGACTGATGTTCTCACAGCAATCTTCAACCTCTCCCTCAACCAGAACATAGTCCCCTCCTGCTTCAAAACAACAACCATCATCCCCCTCCCCAAAAGGAGCCTGCCAACCTGTCTGAATGATTACAGACTGGTAGCATTCACTCCAATGATCATGAAGTGCTTCGAGAGAGTGGTGCTGCTCCTCATTCAGGACAGCATACCGGTCACCCTGGACCCCCTGCAGTACGCCTACCGCCCCAACAGGTCCACCTCAGATGCTATCGCTGCAGCACTCCATTATTCTCTCTCCCATCTGGAAGATAAAGACTCCTACATTAGGATGCTCTTTGTCAACTACAGCTCTGCCTTCAACACGGTCATCCCCCACAAACTCACCGAAAAAACTGTCTTCACTTGGCCTGCACCCCACCCTCTGTGACTGGCTACTGCACTTTCTAACTGGCAGGCCCCAGTCTGTCAGGATGGGTAACAGGACCTCAGCCAGCATCATCACAAACACAGGTGTTCCACAGGGTTGTGTTCTCAGCCCCATCCTCTACAGCCTCTTCACCCATGACTGTGTTGCCTCCCACAAGGACAATATCATCCTAAAGTTTGCGAATGACACAGCAGTGATAGGACGCATCATTGGTGATGACGAAGCATCCTACAGGAGGGAGGTGGCCAACCTGGTGTCATGGTGTGAGGACAACAACCTCACCCTCAACACGGACAAGACAAAGGAGATGATAGTGGACATGAGGAAAGGGAGGAGGAGACCCCATCGGCCGCTGTTCATCCGGAAGCTTGAGGTGGAGAGTGTGAGCAGCTTTAAATACCTGGGCATCCACATCCACAAGGACCTTAAGTAGACACACTACACCACAGAGCTGGTTAAGAGAGCTCAACAGTGACTGTGCTTTCTGAGAAGGCTGAAGAAGTTTGGCATGTCTTTCAGGATCCTCAACAATTTCTACAGCTGCATCATCGAGAGCATCCTGACCAGCTGCATCACTGCGTGGTATGGCAGCACCACTGCCCTGGACCGCAAATGCCTGCAGAGAGTGGTGAAGACAGCGAAGAAGATCATCAGGACTCCACTCCCCTCTCTGCAGAGCATCTACCACTGCAGAGTCCAAAAGAGAGCTGACACCATCGTCTGGGACCCCACCCACCCCCAACACAGACTGTTCACACTTCTACCCTCAGGCCGGAGGTACAAAAGTGTGAAATGCAGGACAACCAGACTGTAAAACTCCTTCTTTCCCACTGCCATCAGACTCATGAACAGATAACAACTCCCAAAACTTTGTAACACAGCTTCGCATATAGGAACTCACACACCGGCTGCTAAATTTGCACATTGCTTACCTGTACAGTGGCTATAGCATCACCATGTCCATATCATCTCTGCTGCTACTTTTCAAATAATTTGTAATTATACACTGCTTGTTGCACAATGCCCATTTGCACACTGTACATAAGTCTATGCCACCTCAGGTTCACATCAGGCTGCACAATGCTCATTTGCACACTGTACATAGGTTCATGCCATCTCAGGTTCACATCATCTCTGATATCAATATCAATGCCACTATCACTTTAGTCATCCAGTGAATTTTCAGTTTCACTCCTCTACTGCCTAACAGTGTGTTGGTGTGTGTGTTTTAGCATCCATTAGTATCAGGATTGAGTTACTGTGTTAGTGTGTCATGACTTATTAGAATTGTTGTTTCTGTACCTTTTAACTTGGCATTCATTCGGCGAGCAAAGTAAGAATTTCATTGCTCAGGAAATGTAGCATTTCTTAACTGTGCACATGCTAATAAAGCCTTTGAATCTTTGAATATATATATATATATATATATATATGTATATATATGTATATATATATATATATATATATATATATATATATATATACACAGTTAGGCCCAAAAATATTTGGACAGTGACACAAGTTTTGTTATTTTAGCTGTTTACGAAAACATATTCAGGATACAATTATATAATCAATATGGGCTTAAAGTGCAGACTCTCAGCTGTAATTTGAGAGTATTCACATCCTGACTTCCTGACGGACCGGAGGCAGCATGTGCGGCTGGGAAAGACTGTCTCAGACTCTACTAGCATCAGCACCGGATCACCCCAGGGCTGTGTACTTTCCCCCCTACTCTTCTCCCTTTACACCAACTCCTGCACCTCCAGCCACCAGTCTGTCAAGTTGATCAAGTTTGCGGACGACACCACCCTCATCGGGCTCATCTCCAACGGCGACGAGTCCGCCTACAGGAGAGAGGTGGCCCAGCTGGCGTCCTGGTGCAACAATAACAACCTGCAGCTGAACGCTCTGAAGACAGTGGAGATGATTGTAGACTTCAGGAAAGTCACTACCCCTCTGCCCCCCCCTCACCCTCTCAGGCTCTCCCATCACCACTGCTGATTCCTTCCGCTTCCTAGGCACTACCATCACCAGGGACCTCAAATGGGAGCCGACCATCAGCTCACTCATCAAAAAAGCCCAGCAGAGGATGTTCTTCCTGCGGCAGCTGAGGAAGCTCAAGCTACCCACCAAGATGTTAGTGCAGTTCTACACAGCCATCATCGAGTCCATCCTCACCACCTCCATAACCGTGTGGTACGCAGGAGCCACTGCCAGGGACAGACTAAGGCTGCAGCGCGTCGTGCGCACTGCTGAGAAGGTGATCGGCTGCAAGCTCCCATCTCTCCAGGATCTGTACATCTCCAGGACCCGGAGGCGTGCTGGCCGGATCATAGCCGATCCCTCACACCCTGGTCACGTACTGTTTGCCCCCTCCCCTCAGGTAGAAGACTTCGGTCCATCCAGACTAAAACATCCCGTCACATGAACAGCTTCTTCCCCTCTGCCATCAGACTGCTGAACACTAAGTGACTTATTGACTCTCGTGCACTATGTACAGCAGCTCAACCAGACTCATGTCAATCATCACTGTTTTCTTCCTGCATTACCGACTGCACTATATAGTTCTCCACAGTATCTGCTGCTCGCTAATATATTTTAACTGCTGACCAGTATCACTTACTCTTATTCTACACTTTATTGCATGTATAGTTTATTTCTTTTATTTTATCATGTTTAATGTTGCAGCATTGCACCGAGACAAATTCCTAGTTTGTGTACTACATGAACAATGGCAATAAACCTGATTCTGATTCTGATTCTGATCCAAATTGGAGCAAGGTTTTAGGAATTACAACTCTTTAATTAATACATAGCCGCCTCTTTTTCAAGGGGCCAAAAGTAATTAGACAATTGACTCAGAAGGCTGCATAAAAAAAAATAACACGGCTGCATGGGCTCTTCCCTCATTAACCTGTCATCAATTAAGCAGTTAAAAGGTCTGGAGTTGATTCCAGGTGTGGCGTTTGCATTTGGAAGCTGTTGCTGTGAACACACAACATGCGGTCAAAGGAGCTCTCAATGGAGGTGAAACAGACATCATTCTGAGGCTGAAAAAAAAGAAGAAATCCATCAGAGAGACAGCAGAAATGTTAGGAGTGGCCAAATCAACAGTTTGGTACATTCTGAGAAAAAAAGAGTGCACTGGTGAGCTTGGGAACTCAAAAAGGCCTGGACGTCCACGGAAGGCAACAGTGGTGGATGATCGCAGAATCCTTTCCATGGTGAAGAACAACCCCTTCACAACATCCATCCAAGTGAAGAACACTGTCCAGGAAGTAGATGTATCAGTATCTAAGTCTACCATAAAGAGAAGACTTCATGAGAGTAAATACAAAGGATTCACCACAAGGTGCAAACCATTAATCAGCCTCAAAAATAGAAAGGCCAGAATTGACTTTGCCAAAAAACACCTGAAGAAGCCAGCCCAGTTCTGGAACAGCATTCTTTGGACAGATGAGACTAAGATCAACCTACCAGAATGATGGGAAGAAGAAAGTTTGGAGAAGAATTGGAACAGCTCATGATCCAAAGCACTCCACATCTTCTGTAAAACATGGTGGAGGCAGTGTGATGGCATGGGCATGCATGGCTTCCAATGGCACTGGGTCACTTGTGTTTATTGATGATGTGACAAAAGACAGAAGCAGCCGGATGAATTCTGAAGTGTATAGGGATATACTTTCTGCTCAGATTCAGCCAAATGCAGCAAAGTTGATTGGACTGCGCTTCACAGTACAGATGGACAATGATCCAAAACATACTGCAAAAGCAACCCAGGAGTTTTTTAAAGCAAAGAAGTGGAATATTCTGCAATGGCCGAGTCAATCACCAGATCTCAACCCAATCGAGCATGCATTTCATTTGCTCAAGACAAAACTTAAGGCAGAAAGACCCACAAACAAGCAACAATTGAAGACAGCTGCAGTAAAGGCCTGGCAAAGCATCACAAAGATGGAAACCCTGCGTTTGGTGATGTCCATGGGTTCCAGACTTCAGGCAGTCATTGCCTGCAAAGGATTCTCAACAAAATACTGAAAAGTAACATTTTACTTAGGGTTATGTTTATTTGTCCAATTACTTTTGAGCCCCTGAAATGAGGAGCGTTTGTATAAAAATAGCTACAATTCCTACATGTTTAATCATATATTTTTGTTCAACCCCTTGAATTAAACCTTAAAGTCTGCACTTCAATTCTGTTGTAGTTGTTTCATTTCAAATCCAATGTGGTGGCATGCAGAGCCCAAATCATGAAGATTGTGTCACTGTCCAAATATTTCTGGGCCTAACTGTATATATATTCAATAATGTGTCTGTTACATAAAAAAAAGACATCCCCCCCCCCAAAGGATCAGAACAATAAACCACCCAGGGCGGGTGGGGGGGGGGCAGGCTAGGAGAGAACAAAGAAAAACAAAACAAAACAAAAAATGCTCAGGACCCACACCAGGCAAAACCCAAACCGCCTAAGCCCCCTGGACCAGAGGGCTGGAGAGTTCAGGCAGGCGGCCAGAGTCCCAGGCCCGGCGGATGGTGTGATAGAGGGTTAGGCGGCCTCCCGGAGAACATGGACCACCTACCCCAGTAGCACAGTCTGCCGGGTGGTCTTCCAGAGTTCTTTAGCCACCCGAAAAGAAGGGATAGTCCAGAAGGCTGTCGCCCAACAGGGAGAATCGGTAGTGTGGAGGATGGAAGAGTACAGGGACCCGCGATGACAACGGGTAGAGGAGGGGGGAACCACAACGACCACGGGCTGAAGAGAGGGAACCACAACGACGTCAGGCAGAGGAGAGGGAACCACGATGGCATCAGGCAGAGGGGAGGGAACCACGATGGCATCAGGCAGAGGAGAGGGTACCACGACGATGTCAGGCAGAGGAGACAGAGGAGAGGGAACCATGATGCTTTTGGTGCCTGTAGCACCCTCGGTGACCCCGGGCTGGGGCAAAGCAGCACCCACGGTGGCTCCGGGCTGGAGTAAACCTGCACCCACGGTGGCTCCGGGCTGGAGCAAAGCTGCATCCGTGGTGGCTCCGGGCTGGAGCAAAGCTGCACCCGCGGTGGCTCCTGACGAGAGCGTAGCTGCACCCACAGTGGCCCCCAGGCTGGAGCATGACGCCCATGGCGGACCCAAGCTGGGACGCAGCGTCCACGTTGGTCCAAGGCTGGGACGCAGCACCCACGACGGCCCCTGTCTGGGACACAACACCCACGGAGATCCCAGGCTGGGACGGAGCACCCACGAAGATCTCAGCAGGAGGAGGAGCAGCACCCACGAGGTCCCAGGCTGGGACGGAGCACCGGCGATGACCTTAGCTGGAGGCGCTGGACCCACAGAGATCTCAGGCAGCGAGACTGGACCCAAGGAGACCTCTGGCAAAGTTGGACAATCCTCGGTGACCCTGGGGAAAGGCTTCGACAGGAGGGACAAAGAGACAGGGTCAGGGTCACCGGTGGCAGTGGAGCCCGGCGAGGTAAGCTCAGCTGCAACTGAAGGCTGCACTTGGCAATCCCCACGAAGAGCCAGACAAGATCAGCAGAAACAGTGAAAACAAAGGACAGCACTTGCCTGAGCTCAAGCTCCACCGCTGTCCAGGACTCCGTTGATCCAGGCGGCGACATCTCGGGCCCGGCCCTCTGGAGGTCCAGCTTCGACTCTGCTGCGGCGGCCCTTGCAGCAGGCATGGTGGTTGGTGCAGTCCCGGAACCCCCCAGCGAAGTCACCCACGCAGGTGGCTCACCCGGCGTGGCGACAGGAGGTTGGCTCCCTGCTGACGCTGAATCCTGCACCGCTGAAGCCAGGGGATGCTCAACCATCAGCGCAGGCTTCAGCTCACTGGCAGTGCTCTCCCTCTGTCCGGACCATGGCTGCGCCACTGGAACCAGGTCCTCCAGGGCCGCAGGCTCCTCCTCCGTCCGGTGGCTCAATCCTGGAACCGGCAGATGCTTAGGGGACATAGGAGGAGACACGGAGAGAACAGTTGAGATAATTATGGCTGCAGCATGATGTAAATGCTCAGAGGGCTGTGAAACATGAGCCTCACCACTGGGAATCAAGCAAGGTAATTCATGTGAGGATAATAGGGAATTGAAAAGCACTTGCCTGTTTTCCCGGGGCATGATGTTCTCTGCTGCATCTGGTGTAGAATCCACCCTCTCCATGGCTGCCGTAGTTGTGGGCCGCTAAGAGGAATGTAGAGGAGCCACCCCAGCAGATGTGGTGATGGGCGGAGCCGGGAAGGAGGCGACCAGACCTTCAGCAGTGGGAGGAGTCGATGAGGAGAAGGGGGATGCCGCAGCAACAGAGGAAGAGGCTGACAGGACAGCCAGAGAGGAGAAGCAAGAAGAGGGAGCTGCTGCGGGAGTCTTCGACCTCGGCGAAGGAGGGGCTGCTGATAGGGAAGTAGAGGCATTCCTCCGGCAGTGTTCCACTGGGCAGTGGTGGGAAACGGGATGCAGCTGACCCAGGCGGCCCTCCCCTGGGTAGTCCGGTCCCGCCGCAACTGGAGGATGGGCGGAGGCTGACCTGGGGAAGCAATGTTTCGGGGCAGGTGAAGCAGGAGCAAGAGCAGGCGAACAGAAGAAGGTGGATGACGTCTGCCGCGGAAAGCGCTTTCGCATCTGCTTTGGTCCCACTTGGAGTGGCCTCATCGTTAGCCCGGGGAAAGACTGCTGGAGTGAAGGGACCATGGCCAGCAGCTCCATGTATTGGGGGTATTTCCTCAACCCAGGGTGCGCCTCCACAATTCCGACCGCTGCATACATACTCTCCCAGATCTTCTTAGGGCTACGGGAGGCGAGAGCTTCATCCATGAAGCCCTGGATGAAATCAGCGGCCCACTCCTCTTCCATGCTCGGGGGCCCAGCTGCCAATCTCCCTTTAATGGCTGAAGGCCGGCGTGGTGGGGACATGATGAGAGCTCCGAAACAACAGGTGAATGAAAAACAAAAAACACAAGCTAGCAGCAGCCGGGTCTAAACTGGTCAGTGCCTACTGTCATGAATCGCCCCTACGGGGTGGAGAGGATAACCCATACGCTGAACTGCTAGTTGTGTGCTTTATTAAAGAAGACACAAAGTCCAAACAGTGAGCAAAATAAACTTACAACTGAGGAGTGCAGGTAAATGAGAAGATAGCAGGAGTTCCCACCAGAATAGGGAAAGGGTTCTGATGGGGAAATAGTGCTGACAATCATGAGCCACTGACAAGGAGTGGAGACAAAGGGGAGTGATATGTTAATGCAGCACCCCAGGTAGCAGAGAAGTGTTAGTGCTGTGATATAAAAGAGAGTGCCTTCAACCTGGTGGGAAGTTGTCTGATTCCGGTGAATGTGAGAGAGAGTGGAATAAAGTTTCATCTGCCGGAAAAGTTCGGCCTGGTTATTCTCTCCACACTGGTGACCCTTGATGCGCAATGGAACGCGAGGCGAACACCCCGGAGACGACCCGGACGGGAAGTGCCAGCAACACGTGCACCATTTTGGTCAAACTCCCAGACTTTTGGCTACACGACCCAAAGTTTTGGTTCCTCCACACCGAGGCCCAGTTCGCGCTCCGGGGAATAATGGCAGATGACACCAGATATTACTACGTGGTCGCAGCGCTGGACGCACGCACAACTCAGCAGGTGGCGAGCCTGCTCCAACAGCCCCCAGCCCACGACAAATACGATGCTCTTAAAACCTCGCTGACCCGGCGCTACACACTCTCGGACTGTGAGAGAGCAGAGAGGCTCCTGACACGCTCCAAGTTATGAGACGGGTTGGCGGTTGAATTGATGTTGCCGTTGATGGGCACAGATGACGGGCATTTTCTCTTTGCCCACCTTTTCCTCCAGAACCTCCCGACAGCGGCCAGAGTGGTCCTTGCCTATTCGCCGTTGCTGGACGCGTGCAACTACCGGGCGCTAGCCCAGCAGACAGATTGGATCATCCTCACTACCAGAGCCCTCACAGTGAACGCAGCGGCGTCGGAACCCAGCGAGACGGCCAGCGGAGGCGAGGAACCAGCGATGGTGGTTGCAGCAGGGGCCAAGAAGCACCGGAGAGACACACTCTGTTTCTACCACCGTCGTTTTGGAGAGGACGCACGCCGATGCGTGCCACCGTGCCAATTCAAGCATTCGGGAAACGCTGGGACCGGCAGTCAGTAGCAGCTGCGACCGCCGGTGAAGCAAGCAAGCTGCTCTATGTGACAGACTCACGCTCGGGGAGACGGTTCCTCATGGACTCCGGCTTCCTAAAGAGCCTCATCCTGCCGTCCTATACTGACCGACTGGCGGGAACCAGTGGCCCCGAGCTAACGGCTGGAAACGGCTCAAACATTAAGACTTTTGGAGAGAGGACACTGACTGTATCCTTGCACGGCCATACATACCAATGGACATTCGTCATAGTGGCATGCAGCTTCCCCATTTTAGGCGCTGATATTTTGTGTGCACACAGACTACTAGTCGATGTTGCTAACAGACGCCTGATTAATGCAATGTCTCTTGATTCTCTCCCCTGTACAGCTCGAGGAGCCGGGCCCACAACACTAGCCAATGTCACAGCTCCAGGGGGTAAGTTCCACACACTACTCAACCAGTTCCCAGCACTCACAGTCCCGACGTTTTCGGCGACTGTTACTAAACACGGGGTGGAGCACTTCATTACCACTACGGAGCCGCCCATTTTCGCACGACCTCGGCGCCTGGACGCATCTAAACTGGCCATAGCGCGCGAGGAGTTTGCCAACTTGGAAAAGTTGGGCATCATCAGGCGCTCAAACAGCCCATGGGCTGGAAAAGTTCGGCCTGGTTATTCTCTCCACAATATATATATATATATATGTATATATATATATATACAGTGGGGCAAAAAAGTATTTAGTCAGCCACCAATTCTGCAAGTTCTCCCACTTAAAAGATGAGAGAGGTCTCCAGTTTTCATCATAGGTATACCTCAACTATGAGAGACAAAATAAGAATAAAAAAATCCAGAAAATCACATTGAAGGATTTTTAATGAATTAATTGGTAAATTCCTCGGTAAAATAAGTATTTGGTCAATAACAAAAGTTCATCTCAATACTTTGTCATTGCCAACAAAGGGTATATAACAGAGGTCAAACATTTTCTGTAAGTTTTCACAAGGTTTTCACACACTGTTGCTGGTATTTTGGCCCATTCCTCCATGCAGATCTCCTCTAGAGCAGTGATGTTTTGGGGCTGTCGCTGGGCAACACAGACTTTCAACTCCCTCCAAAGATTTTCTATGGGGTTGAGATCTGGAGACTGGCTAGGCCACTCCAGGACCTTGAAATGCTTCTTACGAAGCCACTCCTTCATTGCCCGGGCGGTGTGTTTGGGATCATTGTCATGCTGAAAGACCCGGCCACGTTTCATCTTCAATGCCCTTGCTGGTGGAAGGAGGTTTTCACTCAAAATCTCACGATACATGGCCCCATTCATTCTTTCCTTTACACGGATCAGTCGTCCTGGTCCCTTTGCAGAAAAACAGTGCCAAAGTATGATGTTTCCACTCCCATGCTTCACAGTAGGTATGGTGTTCTTTCTCCTCCAAACACGACAAGTTGAGTTTTTACCAAAAAGTTCTATTTTGGTTTCATCTGACCATATGACATTCTCCCAGTCCTCTTCTGGATCATCCAAATGCTCTCTAGCAAACTTCAGATGGGCCTAGACATGTACTGGCTTAAGCAGGGGGACACGTCTGGCACTGCAGGATTTGAGTCCCTGGCGGCGTAGTGTGTTTCTGATGTAGCCTTTGTTACTTTGGTCCCAGCTCTCTGCAGGTCATTCACTAGGTCCCCCCGTGTGGTTCTGGGATTTTTGCTCACCGTTCTCGTGATCATTTTGACCCCACGGGGTGAGATCTTGCGTGAAGCCCCAGATCGAGGGAGATTATCAGTGGTCTTGTATGTCTTCCATTTTTTAATAATTGCTCCCACAGTTGATTTCTTCACACCAAGCTGCCTACCTATTGCAGATTCAGTCTTTCCAGCCTGGTGCAGGTGTACAATTTTGTTTCTGGTGTCCTTTGACAGCTCTTTGGTCTTGGCCATAGTGGAGTTTGGAGTCTGACTGTTTGAGGTTGTGGACAGGTGTCTTTTATACTGACGAGTTCAAACAAGTGCCATTAATACAGGTAACAAGTAGAGGACAGAGGAGCCTCTTAAAGAAAAAGTTACAGGTCTGTGAGAGCCAGAAATCTTGCTTGTTTGTAGGTGACCAAATACTTATTTTACTGAGGAATTTACCAATTAATTCATTAAAAATCCTTCAGTGTGATTTTCTGGATTTTTTTTTTCTCATTTTGGCTCTCAGAGTTGAGGTATACCTATGATGAAAATTGGAGACCTCTCTCATCTTTTAAGTGGGAGAACTTGCACAATTAGTGGCTGACTAAATACTTTTTTGCCCCACTGTATATATATATATATATATATATATATATATATATATATATATATATATATATATACGAATGTTGAGTTAATCGCAATTAATAATGTGCTACTCACGCTTTTTTCCATACAGATACAGTGTACCTTAACTCAGTAATTTTTCAAGTTTGTCATACTGTTATGAACATGGGAGTGGACAAATATGCCTGCTGTCTTCACCTGCAGGTTTATTAAAGCACTCAGCATATCCAAAATGACAAAAACTATCCAGAATATTTTCCAGAAATAATATTTCTGGTGCGCACTGCATCATTACGAGCTACAGGCACGAGAAGTCATAAATCATGACTCTTTCTTTGTTTGCTAGCGGCAAGTCCCGGGAAAAACCCCATGAATGCCTGGTATCATTGAAAGGCTTAGAAATTGTACTTTCTAAAAATACATATGTTTTTGCAGAAGACGTACAGTGGGGCAAAAAAGTATTTAGTCAGCCACCAATTGTGCAAGTTCTCCCACTTAAAAGATGAGAGAGGTCTCCAGTTTTCATCATAGGTATACCTCAACTATGAGAGACCAAATTAGAAAAAAAAAATCCAGAAAATCACATTGAATCATTTTTAATGAATTAATTGGTAAATTCCTCGGTAAAATAAGTATTTGGTCAATAACAAAAGTTCATCTCAATACTTTGTTATATACCCTTCGCTGGCAATGACAGAGGTCAAACGTTTTCTGTAAGTCTTCACAAGGTTTTCACACACTGTTGCTGGTGCTCCGGGGGAAGCTGTTTGCCCCGCTGGAACGGCTCCAGTGGGCTATCTATGTGACACAGGTATTTGGAAAATGCTGTGTCTCTCTAATCTCTCTATCGAAGATATTGAAGATTTGTTTATCTTCGTAATCTTGGTGATTGGGATAATTCTGATTGGGACGGGAATTGTCTTGGTTTACCGCAAATTGCTGAAGATGGATTCAACCTATCAAAATGCTGGCCAGGCGAGGTGCATCCAACAAATTGAGAAACTGGAGAAGACCCTGATAGCGACTACTGGAGAACTGTCTCGTAAGGTGGATTACATCATGGGTTCGCTCAGGTCTTTCCACGACGTGTTCAAAGCTGCGCAATGAAGGATTAATGTACTGAATCTACAGAAGAAATACAAGTCTTCTCTGTGATCAGTCCTATTTGGCATTATTATTCCCCATGAAAATTCCTCCTGGCTGTCTGCAGACTGTGTTTTTTTTTTCAAAATCATGAGCACAAGGCCTTGGACAGCCAGCTGCAGCGCCAGATAAGACTGGGCGCCAGACAGACAAAACATCTTCTGCCAAGGGTCCTTGGGTCTCTCTTATTATCATCAACACTGCTCAACACCGCACACACATTGATTCATGAACTGATTAAAGATATACTGTACACTGCTCTCTTGTGTCTCGTGAATTCTGAGTTGTTGCTCTGTGCTATTGAGAGATTTTTTTTCATTGTAATCACAATCTGCTTAAAAATAAGCTGTATTTTGATAACGAAGTTTTTTTTCTCCTCCCCCCTTGTGTCGTTCCCTCCCTTCCCCTCCCTTTCTTATCTATCTCTGTTTGATGAGGCGCCTTTATGGCTGCCGTGTCGTTGTGTCGCGCGCATGCGCACCAATGTCAAGTCAAGTTCCTCGTGTGTTTTTTTACATGCTTGGCAATAAAGTTTATTCTGATTCTGATTCTGATTCTGATTCTGATTCTGGTATTTTGGCCCATTCCTCCATGCAGATCTCCTCTGGAGCAGTGATGTTTTGGGGCTGTCGCTGGGCAACACGGACTTTCAACTCACTCCCAAAATTTTCTATGGCGTTGAGATCTGGAGACTGGCTAGGCCACTCCAAAACCTTGAAATGCTTCTTACGAAGCCACTCCTTCGTTGCCCGGGCGGTGTGTTTGGGATCATTGTCATGCTGAAAGATCCAGCCACATTTCAGCTTCAGTGCCCTTGCTGATGGAAGGAGGTTTTCACTCAAAATCTCACGATACATGGCCCCATTCATTCTTCCCTTTACACGGATCAGTCGTCCTGGTCCCTTTGCAGAAAAACAGCTCCAAAGCATGATGTTTCCACCCACATGCTTCACAGTAGGTATGGTGTTCTTTCTCCTCCAAACACGACAAGTTGAGTTTTTACCAAAAAGTTCTATTTTAGTTTCATCTGACCATATGACATTCTCCCAGTCCTCTTCTGGATCATCCAAATGCTCTCTAGCAAACTTCAGACGGGCCTGGACATGTACTGGCTTAAGCAGGGGAACACATCTGGCACTGCAGGATTTGAAATCCTGGCGGCGTAGTGTGTTACTGATGTAGCCTTTGTTACTTTGGTCCCAGCTCTCTGCAGGTCATTCGCTAGGTCTCCCCGTGTGGTTCTGGGATTTTTGCTCACCATTCTCGTGATCATTTTGACCCCACGGGGTGAGATCTTGTGTGGATCCCCAGATCGAGGGAGATTATCAGTGGTCTTGTATGTCTTCCATTTTCTAATAATTGCTCCCACAGTTGATTTCTTCACACCAAGCTGCTTACCTATTGCAGATTCAGTCTTCCCAGCCTGGTGCAGGTCTACAATTTTGTTTCTGGTGTCCTTTGACAGCTCTTTGGTCTTGGCAATAGTGGAGTTTGGAGTCTGACTGTTTGAGGTTGTGGACAGGTGTCTTTTATACTGATAACGAGTTCAAACAGGTGCCATTAATACAGGTAACGAGTGGAGGACAGAGGAGCCTCTTAAATAAGAAGTTACAGGTCTGTGAGAGCCAGAAATCTTGCTTGTTTGTAGGTGACCAAATACTTATTTTACCGAAGAATTTACCAATTAATTCATTAAAAATCCTTCAATGTGATTTTCTGGATTTTTTTTCTCATTTTGTCTCTTGTGGCACATATATTGGGTACATATTTTCCACAAATGTATTGCTGTATGTTTATTGTGTGCTTCACGTCTCGAGGGACAAAAGGACTGAGTCTGCAGGAGATATCGAGAAGGTGTGAGATTTGGCCTTTGTCTCAGAGAGAAGCCCTGGAGGGACTTCCGGGCCATCGGAGGCTAAGAGACAATGGTGGAAGATCAAAAGGGTTACAGCGTGACTGGAATTAAGTACCATGTGACTGTATGTTTGCTTAGACACCATGTGACTTGAGTTTCCATGTTCCGGAGTATAAAAGAGCGATGTGATATTGATCTGTCTCTTTTCTTGCTTGGAGATTGTTAGAGAATGTGTTCTGTTAATAAAGCTGAACCTGAGAAATAAACTCAGCCTCATCCTTGAGCACATCCTCTACACTGGTGACCCTAAGACGAATTATGGCCGGTGACGACTCTTCTACACCGGACTCATCAGGAGCCAGCCAGGCTAATGCAGCTACCACAGTCCAGCTACCTGATTTCTGGCAGCATAGCCCGCGCTCCTGGTTTAACACAGTCGAGGCACAGTTCTAGTTGTGACTAGAAAAGCGCTATATAAGTGCAGGTTAGTTAGTTAGTTAGTTAGTTCCATCTTCAGAGAATTTCGGCGGACGCCACAAAATTCTACCATGTGGTTGCAAAGCTGGACAGCCACACAGCCCAGCGGGTGGAGAGCCTGATTAACCACCCGCCAGACGACGACAAGTATGGCGCATTGAAAGCTGCTCTCATCCGTGTTTTCACCCCTTCGCTGGGAGAGCGAGCAGAGAAGCTCCTGGTGTTGACTGAGGGCGAGGTCGACAGACCTGCAGACCTGATGGCGAGGATGCTGAGTTTGAGAGACGCTGAAGATGATGACTTTATCTTCGCCCATCTTTTCCTCAGGACACTACCGCCAGCGGTGAGAGTTACCCTGGCCAGTTTACAGCTGCTGGCCCACCGAGATTACCACGAGCTGGGCCAGGAGGCGCAGCGACTCGTCGACGCCCATAGGCGACACATGACCGCGACCACAGCAGCGGAGCTGAGCGCAACACCCGGAGACAGCAGGGGGCCAGAGGCTGCAGCACCAGACTCGCTGACGACAGCAGCGGCGGAGGCCAGGAGACGTGGAGCGGGCGACATCCTCTGTTTTTACCATCGCCATTTCGCCGAGAGGGCACGCAAGTGCATTCCACCGTGCCAGTTCAAGCGCTCGGAAAACGCCAAGACTGGGAGTCGGTAGCAGCTGCGGCTCTCGGTGAAAAGAGCAAGCTGCTCTACCTGACGGACGCGCGATCAGGGAGGCAATTCCTTGTGGACACAGGCTCCCAGCTGAGTTTCATCACACCTTCCTACGCTGACCGGCTGGCGCCTTCCAGTGGTCCCCTGGTGTCGGCGGCGAACGGCTCGACGATCAAGACCTTCGGGGAGAAGACTCTGCCCCTGTCTTTTCACGGCCGGGCATTTGAGTGGACTTTCGTCATAGCGGCAGTCAGTTTTAACATGTTAAGTGCTGATTTTTTGTGCTCGCATGGTTTATTGGTTGATCTTGCTGGTCTGGTTAATGCACTGTCTTTTCACTCTATTTCCTGCACAGCCCGGGTGGTCCTGCCTACTGCACAGGCCAACGTCACAGCTGCGGGTGGTAAGTTCCACGCACTACTCACTCAGTTCCCAGCACTCACAGTCCCAACGTTTTCGGCGACAGTGGCTAAGCACGGGGTGGAACATTTTATCACTACCGCCGGGCCGCCCGGTTTTGCAAAAGCTCGGCGCTTGGACGCAGCTAAACTGGCCATAGCGCGCGAGGAGTTCGCCAACTTGGAAAAACTGGGCATCATTAGACGTTCTAAAAACCCCTGGGCTTCACCGCTGCACATGGTCCCAAAGGCTGATGGTTCGTGGCAACCTTGCGGTGATTTCCGCAGGTTGAATAACGCTTCAGCACATGACCGCTACCCAATTCCGCACATCCAAGATTTTTCGGTTCATTTGGCGGGGGCGCGCAGTTTTTCTAAAATAGACTTGGTGCGTGGTTACCATCAGGTCCCAGTGCGCGCTCAGGATATACCCAAAACAGCGGTAATAACTCCTTTCGGGCTTTTTGAGTTTTTGCGCATGCCTTTTGGACTCAAAGGTGCCACGCAGACGTTCCAGCGTATGATGGACGCGGTTCTACGCGACCTCCCTTTCGTGTTCGTCTACTTGGATGACATTTTGGTAGCCAGCACGTCCGACGACGAACACAAAAGCCACCTCACAGAGGTTTTTCGGAGGTTGGCAGAGCACGGGTTAATAATTAACCCAGCGAAGTGCCAGTTTGGGGTGGCGCAAATTGATTTTTTGGGGCATCGCGTTTCGCCAGAAGGAGCGGTCCCGCTGCCCGATAAAGTACGCGCAATAACAGATTTTCCCCGACCTCAAACGGTTAAAGCGTTACAGGAGTTTTTGGGAATGGTTAATTTTTATAACCATTTCCTCCCAATCGCAGCGCAGCTCATGCAACCATTGTATGCTGCACTAAAGAAGCAAAAACCCACAAATAAAATCGAATGGTCTCCGGAGCGGGAGCGCGCATTCTCCCAAGTCAAATCAGCCCTGGCAAATGCGGTTTTGTTGGCACACCCGGTCCCAACGGCCCGCATGGCGCTCACCACTGACGCTTCCGATTTAGCGGTGGGGGCGGTCGTCGGACAATTTGTTGCAGGGACCTGGCAGCCGCTCGCATTTTTCAGCAAAACCTTGCGCGATAGCGAGCGAAAATACAGCGCGTTCAACAGGGAGCTTTTGGCCCTACACTTGGCCATCCGCCATTTCCAGTTCTGGCTGGAAGGGCGCTGTTTCACCGTGTTTGTGGACCACAAGCCGCTAACGTTTGCGATGGCCAAGATTTCAGAACCGTGGTCAGGCCGGCAGCAAAGACAGCTGGCTGCGATATCGGAGTTCACCACCAATATCCAGCATGTCGCAGGTAAACATAATGTAGTGGCAGACTGTCTCTCGCATGCGGTGGCGGCGCCAGGCCCCGTGGGGGCAGACTCAGCAGCCGTGGCCGCGGGCCAGGGCAGCGGCGCGGAAGCGCACGCAGCCCTGGTCCGCGTAGGTTTAGATTATGCAGCCATGGCCGTGGAGCAGGTTAGTGATGCGGATGTGCACGCGCTCCAGTCTGGACCAACAGGGTTAAGGCTGGAGCACAGGGTGCAGCGAGTCGGTATGCCCCCCCTAATCTGCGATGTCTCCACGGGACGGCCGTGCCCCGTGGTGCCAGCCGCGTGGCGCCACCGCGTTTTTGACTTGGTCCATTCTCTGGCGCACCCGGGGGTGTGCGCATCGATCAAGATGGTGGGGGAGAAATTTGTTTGGCCGGGGTTGCGCAAACAGGTCAAGGAATGGGCAGCAGCCTGCGTAGCGTGTCAGCGAGCCAAAATACACAAGCACACTAGGGCTCCTTTGGAGCCTTTTCACATCCCGGCTAAGTGCTTTGATCATGTGCATGTCGACTTGGTGGGCCCCCTCCCGTTATCACAGGGGCACACACAGCTTTTGACGATGGTGGACCGCACCACGCGTTGGCCAGAAGCAGTTCCTCTGGCATCAACCACAGTGGAAGATGTTGCGCGCGCGTTTTTAACATCTTGGGTTGCGCGTTTTGGAGTCCCGTCGGACATAACGTCAGACAGAGGTCCTCAATTTGTCTCCGAACTCTGGTCATCGATGGCCTGCAGCCTAGGGGTGAAGATCCACCACACTACCGCGTATAACCCCCAGGCTAACGGTTTATGCGAACGTTTTCATAGGTCATTGAAAGCAGCCCTCAGAGTGTCGCTTACGGATACAAATTGGGTTGACATACTTCCATGGGTTTTATTGGGGTTGCGTTCTGCACCTAAGGAGGATTTGCACGCCTCCCCAGCTGAGTTAGTTTTTGCACAACCTGTCCATTTACCCGGTGAATTTCTCTCCGTCAATCCTGCGCCAAATTGCCCCCCCCCCCCCCGCTCAGCTGTTGCAGAGCGACACAGGATCAAACACGCTTCCTGGCCCCGTTCATCACAGTTTGCTATGCGGTTTTGTGCCGAAGGCTTTAAAAAATGCGGAGTTTGTTTTTGTTAGACATGATGCTCATCGCCCAAATTTGCAGCCACCTTACGATGGACCTTTCAGAGTGCTGGAAACAGGTGAGAAGCATTTTTTGCTAGATTTGGGAGACAGGAAAGAGTTGATTTGTATAAACAGACTCAAACCTGCTTTTGTTTTGGCGGATGAACAAGTGCAGTTGGCGAGGGCCCCCTGTCGCGGCAGACCTCCGAGAAGGCATTCTCCAGAACCCCCACAGAGATTGACTAACAGTTCTAATCCACAGGTGCAGGAAGACACTGCAGAAGCAGCAAGACCGGCTTACAGCAGATTCGGCAGGAGGTTTAGACCTAGGCAACTGGTGGATTAATATTTGATATGTGGTAATGTTTTTATGTCATGCATCTCTGATTATGTTTGTCCCATATTAGACGTTTGGGGGGGTTATGTAGCACATATGTTGGGTACATATTTTCCACAAATGTATTACTGTATGTTTATTGTGTGCTTCACGTCTTGAGGGACAAAAGGACTGAGTCTGCAGGAGATATCGAGAAGGTGTGAGATTTGGCCTTTGTCTCAGAGAGAAGCCCTGGAGGGACTTCCGGGCCATCGGAGGCTACGAGACAATGGTGGAAGATCAAAAGGGTTACAGCGTGACTGGGATTAAGTACCATGTGACTGTATGTTTGCTTAGACACCATGTGACTTGAGTTTCCATGTTCCGGAGTATAAAAGAGCGATGTGATATTGATCTGTCTCTTTTCTTGCTTGGAGATTGTTAGAGAATGTGTTCTGTTAATAAAGCTGAACCTGAGAAATAAACTCAGCCTCATCCTTGAGCACATCCTCTACACTCTCATAGTTCAGGTATACCTATGATGAAAATTGGAGACTTCTCTCATCTTTTAAGTGGGAGAACTTGCACAATTGGTGGCTGACTAAATACTTTTTTGCCCCACTGTAACTCCCGACCAATCGAACGCGAGTTTTCAGCCTAGCCAAAATATACACAAATTGTCTTTTTCCAGGTCCGCTTTTGTGCACGTCCTACAAATTAAATATCATTTTGAAGGTTTTTCAATACAGAATATGGAAATAACGTTACATCAGTTTTGAAAATGTCCTCAAAGTCACTCATTTTGCCAGCATGGGTCATTTGTTTACAGCGTTAGCATCTTAGCAGTGGCTCTAACAAACGGCGCTACTATTGCGCTCATGACAACACCACAACATGTTACAAAAATGGCGAGGAAGTGAATGGACATTCCAAACACAGCTTGAGAATTTTTTTAGACTGGTACTTACCAACAGTTGGATCTAAGGAGATGAAAACAGGCGAATTTCTGTCCGTTTCAGCGGATGGAGATCAGCTATGACCTAGCGTGTAGCTAGTAGCTACTAGCTACAAGCTAGCTAGCTTCCACAGAAAAACAACACAATATCCAGGCAAAGTTTTGGAGGAGGCTGTAACAGTTATCCAGGTGAGAGCTCCGACAGATAACATTGTAAACTTAAACATGACAGCACTTTGGGGATATCCATGGCTGTAATCCAGCTTGTCTGCATGGCACGCACAATGTCAGTGGCCACAACAGCTTTGGTACGGAGAGTGGCTAGGCCAAAAAGTACTGTTTGCGCTTTCTACTGTTAGCTGCTGTTAACCGCAATCACAAAATTTGTCAACATGTTAACAACAAAATTTGTTAACACGTTGCCCCCGTTAATGGCGACAAATTTTGTGAAAAAAAAAACTGCAAACTGCCAGCAGTAAATTCTAAAATAAAAAAATATTCTCAAATAAACAAAAAAATATATACAATAAATAAATTCTCTTTTTAGGAAATGAACGACGCTGACAAATGCAACAATAGAAGTTTGAACAGCCTATTATAAAAAAAATTCCCATAGCTAAATAAAATAATGACCCATGAATCATGGGTTGGAAACTTGAACTTAACAGCTTTATCAAACATGTTTGTAGCAACACAATTAAATAACAGACATTAAAGTTCAGTCTTTGAACCCAAAAACTAAAGAAATAAAACTCAAATATCAGCTTCTACTGCACCACACAGGGCTGTTGTAACACGGCTGTTCAAAACAAACTTGAGTAATAATATTCAACTCCATTAAAGTAAAAAAGAAAATAACAAACTAGTCCATCCTGTTTGAAACCTTGCTGAGTCTAGAAGTTTAAAAGTTTAATAACTAGGCTTCAGAATGAAAATTAAAATAACTTTTTCCAGTCCATAATAACAATTTACAAATGCTTTACATTACAGTAGAGGAATGTGAGTCTTCATTACACATACAGTGAAATATTTAAGCTGTTTTAATTTATTTGTGATGATTATGGTTATCTTTTTAAAATTAAATTACAAATCATGGTATTCTGATTACTGCACTAATATTCAGAATGAGGGCTGATATTACCACAACAATAATTGAGAAGATGAGAAAGAGTAAGCTACTCATAATTCACTCATTTACTGCAGTTAACACATTACCAGCAGAACTGAAACAGCTCAGCTGTCAGCAAACATCATCCAAGAGAGATTATTGTCCGACAGGTAATGTTAGCACATGCTAACAGTTTAATCAGTTTTCTAAAGCTGAGACAGTTGCTCATTGAAAATAAGAAGCACTAACTTTACTCGCTAATCTTACCGGTGTTGTGTTTAGAAGTAGTCCAATTTCAGTCATTCTTCACCAGGGTGGAACGCTACACAGGTCCGCTGACAGGCGGCTGGAGATGGGGAAACTGAGAGGAGGAGGGGGCGTGATATCGCAGTTACACTTTCTGTCAGTCACTCACTATAGTCTGTGTCGTTCCTCAGTCCGCGTCTGTACTGTACAGTGAGTGGCATGCCAAAAAATACGAATACGAATACAAGTAGCGTTACACCCCTCATATATACAGTGCTGTGAAAAAGTATTTGTCCCCTTCCTGATTTCTTATATTTTTTGCATATTTGTCACACCTAAATGTTTGAAGTCATCAAACACATTTTAATATCAGACAAAGATCACCTGAATAAATACAAAATGGAGTTTTCAAATGATGATTTAATTTATTAAAGGGGAAAAAAAACCTATCCAAACCTACCCAGCCCTATGTGAAAAAAGTAATTTGTTACATAAGATAAGATAAGATAAGCCTTTATTAGTCCCACAATGGGGAAATTCCAGGATTGCAACAGCACAGGGATAGCAACACTCAGAGCAATGATCCAGAAGATAAGAAAATAAGAGCAGTGAATATACATATGTACACATAAATATATAAATATATATATACACAGTGCGGAGCATTGTAGCAATATGGACTAAACAGCATAACCGTCTATTTAGTTACCCTACATGGTATGAATATGTACCCATACATATTGTCACCCTCCATAGCAACTGATATTGTCCTAGATCATGAATTAACTGTGATTAACCATATTTTTTGGAAAGATGAGTTCAGTTTCAGTAGCTACACCCAAGCCTGATTACTGCCAGACTTGTTGAATCAAGAAATCACTTAAATAGAACCTGTCTGACAACCTGAAATAGACTAAAAGATCTCAAAAAGCAACACATCACACTGTGATCTAAAGAAATTCAAGATCAGATGAGAAACAAAAACCCAGAACAACATCTAAAGAACTGCAGGCCTCACTTGCCTCAGTTTGGACACTGCTCCATGATGGACCAATAAAAAAGAGACAGGGCAAAAATGACATCCATGGGAGAGTTCCAAGACAAAAACCGCTGCTGGACAAAAAGAACACAAAGACTCATCTCACATTTGCCAGAAAACATCTAGATGATCCTCAAGACTTTTGGGAAAATATTCTGGGGACTGACAAGACATAAGTAGAACTTTTTGGAAGACATGTGTCCTGTTTTATCTGGCATAAAACTAACACAAAATTTCATAAAAAGAACAATGTATCAGCAGTCAAACATGGTGGTGGTAGTGTCATGGTCTAGGGCTGCTTTGCTGCTTCAGGACCTGGACAACTTGGCCTAATTGACAGAACCATGAATTTTGCTCTCTACCAAAAAATCCTGAAGAATGTCCGGCCATCAGTTCATGAAGCCATCCAATGTGACTGAATTTAAACAATTATGCACAGAAGAGTGGGTCAAAATTCCTCAACAGCAGCATAAAAGACTCATAGCCAGTTGTTGGCACCATTGGTAGCACAACCAGTTATTAGGTTTAGGGGGCAGTTAGGGGGCAATTACTTTTTCACATAGGGCAAGGTAGGTTTGGATAGCATTTTTCCCTTAATAAATGAAATCATCATCTAAAAACTGCATTTTGTATTTACTCAGGTTATCTTTATCTAATATTTAACTTTGTTTGATGATCTGAAACATTTAAGTGTGACAAACATTAAAAAAAATGAGAAGTCAGGAAGGGGGCAAACACTTTTTCACACCACTCTGTGTGTGTGTGTGTGTGTGTGTGTGTGTGTGTGTGTGTAAGTCATCATCATCATCATCACCATAGCAGTCTGTCGTGGGCGACAATGACTGTTTCATTTAGGTCTGATCAGATTACTCCGTGCAGCTCTGTCCTTAGCCTTCCGCTGCCAGGAACTGTCTATATCCAGCTTCTTCAAGTTTCTTTTTACAGTGTCTTTAAATCTGAGCCTTGGTCCACCCTGATTGCGTTTACCCTGGCATAACTGTGAGTAATTGCTGAGGGAGACGCTGGTGATCCATCCGCTCAACATGTCCGAGCCATCTCAGGTTCGTCTGTATTAGCATGTCCTCCACTGATGGTAGACCAGCTCGTTTCAACACTTCTATGTTGGTTATAATAATAACAATAAGATTTAAGATTCAAAGATTTTATTTGTCAATACTATTATACGTACAGGACATACAGGAGAATTGAAATGCCATTTCTCTGTCTTCAGTGGTGTGCACAATATAAAAAAAAAAGGAATAAGGCTGGAAAAACAACAGCAGTCTATGTATAGTAATGCTACCCATAGTGCAAATAAAGTTAAATAATAAAACCCAGCAATCCTATATACAGAAAAAGGTAGAGTAGTAATACTCGTAGTTACAAGTTCAATGCAGTAGTGTAGGCCATGAAGATAGTGACATATTGTACTGCATAATAATAATAATAATAATAATAATAATAATAATTATTATTATTATTATTATTATTATTGTTATTTGTCTGATAACATTTATTGACCCTTATATATTTAATTTTAGCTACAAAAAACACAGTTTGTCTTTCATGCAATTGAAGCTCCATACAGCTTCTGTAATAGCCATCAAGCATGAACAAAATATCAAGACAAGGAAGCTTGAAAGCACTGCTTTCTCCCCAGATGGCGTGCCTGCTGTTAAATCCAAGCAATAGTATGCATGTGCCCTCAGCTGTACATACAAACAAAATGCTCTCATACACATGCAAATATGGTTGCCGGTGTAGACGATCATGCACACTCACCCAAAGGTTCCATGTTCATTCATTCATCAGTGGGCATACAGTAGGTTCTCTTAACAAACTTAATCTCAGGATTCCTGAGTGGTTAGTTAGGCTGAAGGCTTATCTGGCGTCTGAGGCCAATGTCAGAGTGTCTGTGCAGATGAAAGAGCACTTTGCTTTTTCACCAGACTAATAACAAGCTCTGCTGGGTTTTCATACACAGCACAGATTAGATCTGAGTCAGTGGCTGATGGTTTGGTCTGTCTGAGAGCTCCAAGTCTTTTTGCTTTTACCATTTGGACTATCTAGAGGCCAGCTCCTCAGGGAACAGTCCAGTGAGAGTGAAGCAGAGTGGAGTGATACAGGGAAAGTCCAAGACACTCTGGTCTGAGCACCAGGAAGTACAGGCTGGAAATGAACTGGGCCTTTAGAAAGTCATTAAACCTTTAATCTGATACCAGAGGAGCAGGATACACGTCACTAACTCCTATTGCCTCTCACGTGGTGTTTACAGTATTGGGCGAGTTACTGAATATTGGAAATTAACTACAGTTAGGAAAAAATGTATTTCTTTGCACTGTTTTTCACAACTTTTCTGGTTATTTTGTGCATCAGAAATTATGTTTAAATTTCTGAAACATTCCCTATGAGCATCGAGCTGGCGGGACAATGAGATGAACAGTGCAGTGCAGAAGTCCAGCAAAAAGGAGGGGGGGTGTTTAAACTTTTAAACATGTGCCATTTTAGCCGTTTAATTATTGAATGCTCACAGTGAGCCATGAATAAGTTGTGTATAATGCTGACCCAGAAAAATGTGTCAGCTTCATGTATTCTAGAAGATTTGGCTCATGTCTGTGTTCAGTAGTACTCATCGCATGGTGAGTCACTGGACAAGAAAGTCACCTAAATGATTTGTCAACATGAAAACAAAAATAAAGACATGATGAACTAACAAAATACTTTTTGTTATTTATTTATTTAGCAAAAGAATTTCTATTGGTGATATGATGTGTAACATGCTCGATTTCAGGAGCCACAAAACAGAATCTTGATGGAAATTTAAAGCATTTAAATCTGGATTCAATGAAAAATACAAAAAAGAATGGTGCAATGTTTATGAAAGGTTTTAACAATCATGCACTACTGAACAAACTGTTCAGAAAAATTTACACTTATTGAAAAAAATTAATGTTGGAATTATACAACATGTTATCATTATATACAATGGAATAAAAACAAGATAGAAGAAATACAGATATATGGAGATTCTTTGCATTATATGACCAAAACTGAAAACTATTTGTGTGGGAAGATTATCTTAAGAAATGACATATTACACCTGAATGTATTTCTGCTAACTCATGCATAATGCATATGAAGAAATCTCAGTTTTAGAATTATCAAAAAGGCAGTTGCTTTTAAAAAAAAAAAACTCAGTGTCCAAATGTGAGAGAAAATAAGGCTAATTTTTTCCAACCCTCCACTAGAAAAAGCATGCACGCTTAAACAAAAGAGATTATTGAAAAATGAAGATAGGCTACTCTTTTTTTTCTATATGGATTGTCCTGTGTTGCACACAGATCAATATAAACTATACATACTCAGGGGGAAAAGATGAAGAAATGCATTCAGGTAATAAGGGATATTCTGGATGGCTGACATAAGATTGTTGGTATCCTTTCATTTTTCAGCAGCAGGAAGTCATTTCAGCAATAACACACATCCCTGTTTGCTTTGCCTTTAAAGGGTATAACTGATCTGTTGGCACAGTGTGCCTCCACCAGGCTTTTATAAACATCCCTGACACAGGGTAATGTTCAGTGCATCCTGACACACACAGGCCTTCTGTAGAATGAATTTCTTAAGCAATGATGTGGATGCTGAGCAGTGAGTAAAGGAAGATATTACTACAGTGAGTAGGAAAAAAAATACAAGATAAGATAAGCCTTTATTTGTCCTACAATGGGGAAATTACTGGATTGCAACAACAAAGGGATAGCAGCACTAAGAGCAATAGCAAATTGTTTTGTGAACACAGTTGCCTTGATTTCTTTGTATGTATGGATACCTGAGTTGTTACTCCATCAGAAATAAGTTTAATGAGAAAAATGGTGACATTTTCAATACTTATTTTCCTCGCTCTGTGTGTGTGCGTGTGTGTGTGTGTGTGTGTGTGTGTGTGTGTGTGTGTGTGATATTTGTGCTTTTTTTTCATGCGAAACAAATATTGAGGCCGCCAGTCAACAAATTCCACAAAGGACTGCATTGAGGAATTAAATGAATCCAGTGTCTATTTAACTCTCTCCAGTAGCTGTCTAACTGGTGATATTATTATTCATGTCCCTGTCCAGTTGTATGGTTATCAAATATATTGATGGTATCAGTGACTGACCTATTTTCCAGTGATTAATTTAAGGTTTTCTTCATTCACTCCATTTTTTAGCTATTCATTAATATCCATGAACCCCTTGAGTTTTTCTGAGTAAGACATATTAAGGTCAATCACATGTAAGACCAACTGCTGTGCTACTGTAGCTGTCAACCATGACTGCTTATCTATGGCATGCTTCATCACAGCTGACATTTTGTACAAAAGCAGAACAGCAGCAACCACAACAGTATCAACAATGCCAACTGTGGAAAACAAATCTCACACATCTTCTCCTCTTTGAACACCATATCATTGACGCTACCAGCAGCTTCTGCAGTCACAACTGTTATGTATGAAAATGAGGGACTGTGGAGGCGGTGGCTGTGCTGAACGGTGGTTTTATTAACAGAAAGCTGGTAGCATGTGCTACATACAGAACATGCTATTATGCTAGTTAACTGGAGGTACAGGTTGGTGTGTTACTAGAGGCAGAGCGCCAAAGAGGCAGTCTCCTGCCGTCAGTCCCCTAATATAAGCATGGCTTGATGACGTCATCCGTGTCTGCGCCATCACGTCCATGCTGCTCATTGTTAATATGCGAATATCTAACATTCACCCCCCCCCCCCGGGAAAGTCAAAACTTTATGAACATTTATAGTGTCGCATTAAAACTCACAAGAGTTAAACTAGAACCTTGGCTACCGAGTGGACCACCAGTTGACCCTACATGACTGAGTGGGTTATTCTGCCACTGTGAACAGTCATGCTCTACTAGTTTTGAAACAGAGTCACTGTTTTGGTTTAACTTCAGGGGCCTCTGGTGAGCCCGCGGTGGGCGCGGCCCTGGAAGTGCCGGCTGCAGTGGACCTGGGTAAACACTCGTCAGCGAAGTCCCAGTCCAGGTCCCACACTGGCTGGATCAGTTCCAGCATTGTGGCTTTATCTGGGGCAGCTGCTCTTACCTTTCACAGACGGCTGGCATGCCATCTTGAACCCTCAGCCACCTGGAAGGTGGCTGGCCCCAACTGCATGGTGATCATCATCGGCAGCGACTGGAGCATCTGTAGGTCCGGGCGTTCAGATTGGCATACCCGAACCCAATCGAATACTGCGAGTGGCCATCTTTTCGGTTGCACTTGGCGCTGTTACTCTCTCGTTCCGGATGCTGGTTGCTGTTGTGGCAGTGTGCCGTTCACACCGGTGGCAGAAACCGCTCTGGATTAACATTGTTCTGCTGGGTCCTACTCGGCCACAATCTCTATCTCCTGCAGCGCTGTGGCAGCTCTGTGAGGCTGATGCCGGGTGAGGATCTGAGACAAGTCCGGTTTCTGCCCTCTTTCCTCTGGTGCTGGTTGTGTTTGTGGCGGTATGTTGCTGTCACCGGTGACAGGACGTGCACCGGGTTGTCGATGTTCACCGAGGTCCCTCTTGGCCACTAACTCCCTCTCCTGCAGCTCTGTGCCGGCTCCCTGAAGCTTATGCCAGGCAAGGATCAGAAACGAGTCCGGTTTATGCCCTCTCTCCGTGTTCTGGCATCGCTGCCCCCTGGCTGGGCAGGAGTGCGCTCGCGCTCGATGCGTCGGGGAACCACAGTTACTGCACATTTGGTGTCTCATGGTGTTCCGTTGTCCTGTAATGTTCACCTTCACCTTGGCATCCTCTGAGAAGGTAACAGTGTAGTCGGGCTCTTCTGCTGGGGTAACTGCTTGTGCTAGCAGGGCCTGTTGTTGTTGGTCACCTAGCTGTGATGTTAGCTTGTCTGCGGCCTCCAGCTGGAACACTAACTCTACTGTCTTCGCCCATGGCAGGTCTTCCAGCGCTATTAACAGCTTCGCCTGCAGCCACGGGTTGTTGGTGTGCTTCACTAGCTGATCCCACACCATTCCGTCCTCTAGTTGCCCAAACCTGCACATGTTCGCTAGACAGCGGAGGTCCACGACATACTGTTGGATCATCTCTCCCACTCCCTGTCGGCAATGGTGGAGCTTGATTCATCTAGCCACGTCACTCTCTGGCCGGAGTGTCAGACATGCTTCCAACTTCAGGAAAATCGTATTTTTTTCCTCTAGAAGACCAATTTTTTTCTCGTCACCATTGTTATGTCTGAAAATGAGGGACTGCAGAGGTGGTGGATGTGCTGAACGGTGGTTTTATTAACAGAAAGCTGGTATACACAACACGCTATTACGCTAGTTAACTGGAGGTACAGGTTGGTGTGTTGCTAGAGACGGAGCTCCAAAGAGACAGTCTCCCACTGCCAGTCCCCTAATATAGGCACGGTGTGATGACGTCATCCGTGACTGCACCATCACGTCTGTGCTGCTAGTTGTTAATATGGGAATATCTAATCATGAGCTTGATTAAATAAATAAATAAATCTTTTAATAATTTACCTTGCTGTTGTGGTTCTAAAGCATACCTCAACAGTGTAGAGACAGCAGCATCCCTAAGAAGCATCTTCACAGTAAAGCCCTGCCTTTGTTTTAGTCAAGACCATGGGCGGCGTTGGGCCTTATTTACAAAATATTTATGCAAAATAGATAATAAAGTTACTTTCTTTCTTTCTTTCTTTCTTTCAAACCACAGGGATTCACTTGTTAATGTCATGATGCAGAGCATGGGGGGGGGGGGATCATCGTGCTCATGCTCTGTTGTCATTTTGGTTTTTCTGTTGTCATTTAGGTTTTTCTGTATTTTCCCATTTCAGTTTAGTATTTATCTGGTTGGTTTTGGTTGTGGTTTATTATTTGAGTTTTTGTTTTTTTGTTTTTTTTTTCTGGTTGTCCAATTGTACTCCTGTTCTTAGTACTATTATTCCTTGTTCCATTTAGATTTTTATTTTGTCTTTTTCCATCCAGGATTCATATTATTATTATTCACCTGTTTTGACATGAGCCTACCCTCACCTTGTACTCTTGGCCCTCTGTCTGTATTTTTTTGTTATTTGCTTTCCAGTATTTGTATCTCTTGGTTTTGTATTCATCGTGTCCTTGCCCTTATGGTTCATTTTTTCCCTGTCTATATTATCCGGTCCATTTCTCATTTTGTATCATTTCATGTTTATAGTTAGCTTCTTGCCTTATTCCTCTGTACTTTTATTTTGACAGCGCCATGTGTTACTTCCTTGTGTCAAACTCTGTTCACAGGCTGTCACACCTGTCATTAGTTGTTATAATTATCCTCGCTCATGCACTCACACCTGTTCATGATTTGTGTTCATTTTCCTGTGCCTATTTAGGACAGCTGCAACGCTAACTCGTTGTAGCATCCTACTGTTTCCTTCTGTGTGTTTTTGTCTTAGCTGAGGACTCTTTATTCCCTTTTTTTCCTGGCATTTTCATATGCTCCCAGCCTGGTCCCGTCCAGGCTTCTCTCCTGTTTCCCCGCTAGACGTGAGCCCTGTCTCTTCTGCCGTTCCGCACGCCAACCTGTACCTACCTCCATTTATGTAAGTGTAGTGTTTTTGTGTTTTTTGCATTAAATGTCTTGCAACTCACAGTCCAGCGCCTGGGTCTTCATCCTGCCCTGGTAGGGCGATTTATGACAGTAGGACGCTTTTTTTTTTTTTTCCAACATGGACGCTGTTGCTGGCGCTGCTCTGCTGCGACCCGGGCTACCCTGAGCTGCTACTGTGTGTATATGTTTGTAGTACTTAGTTTTTAGTGCTCAGTCTGAAACATCATAATGATGTTTTTGCTGAAGGGACTGCTTGTGATCTGGTTGCTCGGGATAATATGCCACTGTACCCAAGTGGATCGGGACATGAGGCCGAGACCAGCTCCTGCTTCTTCGTTCCAGCCACGTCTTGGCACCCCTCCTGCCTAGGGAGCTCTTACGAAATCTGACGGGAGGACATAGAAGCCGGTCGCGGAAGAGAGGGAAACGTGGCGGAGTACGACAGAGACTGCGGAGGAGAGAGAACAGGCCGCCACTGCCATCCATGTTGCTCTGTAATGTCCGCTCACTGAAGAGCAAAATGGAGGAACTCAAAATCAACGCAAGGTTCCTATACGAGTACCGGGAGTCATGCCTGCTCGTTTTCACGGAATCGTGGCTTCAGGAGGACGTGCCTGACTCGCTCCTATCCGTGGACGGCTTCTCCCTAGTGCGGCAGGACAGGGATGTGCTCTCTGGTAGGATCAATGGAGGAGGCATTTGTGTGTACGTTAAGAACAAATGGTGCTCACAGTTCACTACGAGAGAGTCGCTTTGTACCCCGGACATAGAACTGCTGTGCTTAAGCCTGAGACCCTTTTATCTCCCCCGTGAATTTGGAAACATTTTATTATGCACCGTTTATATCCCGCCCAGTGGGAACGCTTTCAATGCGGCGAATGCTATCGTGGACTGTGTACCCAGACAACTGGAACGCACTCCTGAAGCACCTTGTTTGATTTTAGGGGATTTTAATCACTGCAAACTGGATGCGGCACTGCCTGGCTTCAGCCAATATGTGAACTGCAGTACAAGGGGGAAAAATATTTTGGACAAATGCTATGGGAACGTCAAAAATGCCTATATAGCAAGGGTTAAGCCCCCCCTGGGGTCCTCAGACCATAATGCTGTTCATCTGATTCCTATTTACAAGTCTTTGCTTAAAAGCAGCAAACCACAGACAAAGACAATCTTCATATGGGATAATGAAGGCATAGAAACTTTGAGAGGTTGTTTTTCTTGTACCGACTGGGGACTCTTCTATAACTTGGAGTTGGAGGAGGCCACAGATACCATAACTGAGTACATAAAATTCTGTAAAGAAAATGTTTTACCTCAGAAAGTAATCACTATGTACCCCAATAATAAGTCTTATATTTCCAAGGAATTAAAACGGTGCATAGTACAGAAAAAGATTGCTTTTAAGAATGGGGACATGTTAAGTGTGAAAAATATACAGAAAGAAATTAATTACAAACTAAGAACAACTAGAGATGAGACGAGGAAGAAATTTGAATCTGAATACCTAGGAAAAAGTTCTAGGAAATTGTGGGACTCGGTTGAAGTAATGACAAAGATGACTCCATCCAACAGCTGCATTAACGTAATGAATGAGGAAGAAAAGACAAACGAGTTGAATAATTTCTTTTGCAGATTTGAGACTAGAGATTTTTCTCATGAACAAAAAGCTGCTCTGGACGCTATATCAGTATTAGGCTCTGAAAAAAATTATAGTTGACCAGCATTTTGTGGAAAGATTTTTCTCACGTATGTGCCCCAGGAAGGCATCTGGACCAGACGGGATCTCTGGGCGCTTACTGAAGTCATGTAGTGAGGAGCTAGCAGAAGCCTGGAGTCCCATCTACCATAAGTCTTTAGATACGTGTTCTGTCCCAGTAACTTGGAAAAGCTCTATTATAATTCCTGTACCAAAAAAAGCAAGCTGCAAAGAGAATAATGACTATCGTCCTGTTGCACTGGCCTCACTGGTAATGAAGTGCCTCGAGAAGATTGTCATTGACATTCTGAAAACTGATTTTGGAGGACTTTTGGATCCTCTGCAGTTTGCTTATAAAAATAATAGAAGTACAGAGGATGCCATTCTAACCTTAACTCATTCTGTGGTTAAACATTTGGAGGAGACAACCTCATATGCACGTCTTTTATTGGTTGATTTTAGTTCAGCTTTTAACACACTGCAGCCACACCTTTTAATTAAGAGGTTAAATGATTTTAAAGTGCATCCTGTCATTATTAAATGGTACCACTCATTTTTAACTTATCGTAAACAGCAAGTTAGTGTAAATGGAACTTTATCTAAATCCAGAACCCTCAGCACAGGAGCTCCCTAAGGCTGTGTTAGTTCACCATTTTTGTTCACCTTGTACACTGATGAGTGCAGAAGTGTCTATCCAGGCAATCAAATTATTAAATTTTCTGATGACACTGCTGTTTTATCACTACTTCAAGACTCATGATCTGTCAAGCTATTTTATAGAAATTCAGAGGTTTGTCAATTGGTGTGATGACAGTCATCTCATTTTGAATACTGATAAAACAAAGGAGATGGTGTTTGACCCTCAGGGAGTTGGTGACCACAGGCCTGTGGTCATCCACAACCACACTATAACACAGGTCAGTTCCTATAAATATTTGGGAGCATTTATTGACAATTCATTAACCTGGAGCACACATACTGATTACCTCTGCAGTAGACTACAACAGTGGCTGCATTTCTTGCATAGATTAAGAATACATGGCGTTGATAAAAGGATTATGCTAATATTTTACCAGGCTGTGTTGGAGAGCTGTATTAGATACAGCATTACAGCTTGGTTTGGCAACCTCTCTGTGAAACTAAAGAACAGAGTGTTGTGTTTAATTCATACAGCATGGAAAATTATTGGAGTTAAAGAGTATTTACCCATGCAGATCTTACACGACCAGGCAGCCTGTAGACAAGCTCAAAAAATAATCAGTGACATGAGCCATGTACTAAACAATGAATACTGTATGTGCGGCTGCCCTCAGGGAGGAGATACAGGGTCCCCAAGTGCAGGTTCAATAGATACAAGAACTCATTTATCCTGACATCAGTAAAACTTTTAAACTCAGATAAATAGGTCAGGGACACTTATAACTCCTGTTCTTAATGACTGCTGTTATATATTTATGTATGTATGTACTTGTAGTATTTATTGGGTTTTATTTCATTTATTATGTACTACATCCATTGTGTATGTGTGTATTGTGTGGTTGCAGCACGGGTGACAAGCCCAAGACAAATTTCCCCTTGAGGGACAATAAAGTTTATCTTATCTTATCTTATCTTATCGAGTGAGTGACTCAGCTGCTGTAAGTTGCCTTTTTCTTTTTTTTTTTCCCTCACCTGTTTTTGTGTGTTACCAGAGGGAGAGCTTGTAAACATGTCACCAGTACACCGGGGCTCCGCCAACAGAGGGAGGTTGGCCGCTGTAGGCCCCAGCGTGGATGAACAATGGGCGGTTCAGTTCATCCAGGGTTACGTCTCTGAAGTTCTTGCCTCCCGCACCTTGAAGAGAGCCCTGCAGATAGTGGAGGCGGCGGTCAGGATAGTGGAGGCTCATCCCGGGCTGATGAAGCACCCCGACTTCACGGAGCTGTTGACAAACGTCTCCACCCTCCAACTGACATTTGCCGGACTGGTGAGAGGCTTAGCCCCTGCTGTACCTCAGCCAATGAAGAAGCATCCCCTGGTACAGACGCCCTCAGTAGTGATGTTATGCTCGATGCTGCCCACTCGACACTGATTCGAGCAATATAACACTGAAGTGTCATGAGCAGAGTGTTGAGCAGTGTGTCAACATGGCCACAAGCTGTGTTCCGATCACCCAATAGTGTACTCTGAAGTGGACTGCACAGGTTATCCACCATATTAACTGAGATTCCAAATCGAAGGGAGCAAATGATCTTCAGTTCAAAGGGAACTGAGAACTATGCAGGGAAGAATTGAACAATGGTACATCACTTCACCGGAAGTTGACAAGAAGATTACCTATAAGCCATTGCTGACATAATGCACAGACCCAGGGAACAGACACAAGCTCAAAGGTAGATTCAATAATCTTTATTGTAATAATGTTCATGTGTGGATGTGTGTGTGCGAAGTAAATGTGGATGTAAGTGTGTGGATCCATAGACTCGCGACAGCAGGGAGTGAGCAGAACGCCGTGCAATCTGGCAACGCTGAGGACAGAGCAGAGGCACGGTGTTAGCACAGTTCAACACAGGGGTGTATTGGTGGATTGACTGAGGCTTACTGTTACAGCTGTGGTGGAGAATGGAGGTCGGCCTGGAGGCAATCCCGAAGGACAGCGTCTGCCACCCAGCGCTGCTGACGAGAGACGGTGTGAAGGTGAGAGGTTGGCGTAGTCCGCTGCCTGGAGGAAAGGATTCCGCCACCTGCGAGTTCCACCTGTGCACAGGGGACAACGCTGAGCAGGTCAGTAGAATGAAGAGCTTACTTGGAGATGGAGGAGTATCCTTCCAGGAAGAAGCTGGCACGGAAGGGATGACAAGGGCTGAATGTTAGGCTGGACGGTGAGCATAGAGCTTCACGTAGCCAGGGAGACAGACGGCTCCGTGCCAGTCTTGCAGGCAGAGCAGGTTATAAAGCCCGTGAGTGATGGATGGCAGGTGTGCGCGCAGCTGTGGCAAATAGCAGAGAGTGGGTCATCACAGTACTCCCTCCCTGAGAGGTGCCTCTCGGCATCTGATCCAACCTACCTGGGTGTGTCCGATGGAAATCCTTGATGAGCTGACTATCCAACACGAAGGATGGACGCACCCAGGAGCGCCACTCAGGGTCATACCCCTCCCAGTCCACCAGATACTGCAGGCCGCGACCACCAGCGGCGGACGTCCAGAATGGCGTTGACCCTCCACACCAGGTCGCCGTCGATCACCACTGGTGGAGGTGGAGACCTGGGAGGGGGACAGAGAGGGCTGGAGAAGACAGGTTTGATCTGTGACACATGAAACGTAGGACAGATGCGGAGGGAGGGAGGGAGAGTCAGGCGCACAGCCACCGGGTTAATAATTCGCTCGATAGGAAAAGGCCCAATGAAACGCTGAGACAGCTTCCTATTCTTAGCCTTGAGGTTAATATGTTCTGTGGACAACCAGACCTGTTGACCCACCTGGTAGGGTGGGGCTGGTCTCCTGCGGCGATTGGCCACCCTGGAGTTACGCTCTGCCATGCGTTGGACCGCCGCTCGGACTGTCCTCCAAATCCGTCGACAGCATTTCAGGTGGATCCGGACAGAAGGTACGGCGACGTCCCCCTCCTCCTCGGGAAAAAGCTGGGGATTGTAACCCAAGGAGGCTTCAAAAGGCGACATGCGGATTGCTAACGACACTGTGGAGTTGTGGGCGTACTCGATCCAAGGGAGATGCGTGCTCCATGACGCAGGGTTGGAGGAGATGATGCAGCGCAGCGCAGCCTCCAGTTCTTGGTTGGCCCTCTCGCACTGTCTATTGCTCTGTGGGTGATAGCCAGAGGACAGGCTCACCGTGGCTCCCAGAGCATTACAGAACGATTTCCACACACAGGACACAAACTGGGGGCCCCAATCGGAAACAATGTCAGAAGGAATCCCGTGTAGCCTCACCACGTGATGCACAAGCAGATCCGATGTTTCCTTAGCTGTGGGCAGCCCCTGCAGGGGGACAAAGTGAGTGGCCTTGGAGAAACGGTCCACTTTTTTTTTTTTTTGTACTTATTTTGTACCCGTAGGTAGATTTGTTTTGCAGTCTGGCGACAAGCCACCAGCTGCCAGTTGCTGCGTGCGCAAGCGCCCCGTATCCCTCCCTAGTTGTTCTCACTTTGGTGAGAACAACTGTGTGATGGTTAGATGGAGGGAGACCAGTAACAAAGTCCAGTGCAATGTGCGACCAGGGTCTACCGGGAGTAGGAAGGGGGTGGAGCAACCCCGCGGGAGGGGAGGATGGCGTCTTACCCGTAGCGCACTGAGGACAGGCACGGACGTAGTTGGTAACGTCCTTCCAGAGGGATGGCCACCAAAACGACCTCTGAAGAATCCTGATCATGTGGGACCCCCCCCCCCCCCCCGGGTGACAAGCAAGCCTGGAGGAGTTAGTTAGTTAATCCCTTCACACCTGAAGGTGTATATGGGCGGCGCCTATCTCCGTTTCTCTGACCCTAGGCCACACAGCTACTGTAAGTAGTGAAAGCTACAGCGGGGGGGGTCAGTCCTCTGGTAGCTCTGTGTGTAACTTTACTTTCCCCATTCCATTGTGCGGAGCACCACGCTAGAAGGCAGAAAGCACCATTTTTATATGGTCTTTGGTATGACCCGGCCGGGATTTGAACCCCTGCCTCCCGGGTGTGGGGCGGATGCTCTACCAACTGAGCCACCACTCCGGAGGAGTGGGCCCAGTGAATCACCTCCCCCCGGACAGAAGAAGGAACATACAATTTACCAGCAGGCCCCCCGCCTGGGTCCGGTTCGGCCTCCTGCGCCCTCAAGACCCTCTCCTTCATGTCCCACGAGAGAGCGCCCACGATGCAAGATGATGGGAGGATGGGCTGCTCGGGTGCCTCCGTCATGTCACGACCGAACTGCCTGGAAAGGGCGTCCGGCTTGGTGTTCTTCGACCCGGGCCGGTAGGTGATGGTAAAGTTAAAGCATCCGAAGAACAGGGACCAGTGGGCCTGTCGAGCGTTAAGACGTTTGGCTGTCCTCAGGTACTCCAAGTTCTTATGGTCTGTCCAGACAACAAATGGCTGGGAGGCCCCCTCCAACCAGTGGCGCCACTCCTCCAGCGCGAGTTTCACAGCCAGAAGCTCCCTGTCGCCGATGTCATAGTTCCTCTCTGCCGGTGATAACCGGCGAGAAAAGAACGCACAAGGCCGGACCACTCCATGCACCGGAGAATGCTGGGAAAGCACAGCCCCTACCCCTGAGTCCGAAGCGTCTACCTCCACCAGACACTGAAGAGTGGGGTCCACCTACGTCAGAATGGGGGAGGACGAGAACCGCTCCTTAAGGGTGGCGAATGCGGCAGCAGCCTCCTCAGTCCACCGGAAAGACCTCTTGGGGGAGGTGAGGCGGGTCAGGGGAAGAGCAATGACGCTGTAGTTGTTGATGAAGCCTCGGTAGAAATTAGCGAACCCCAGGAACTGTTGAAGCTGCTTCCTGGGGGGGGGGGGGGATCCACTACCGCCTTCACCTTGCTGGGATCCGGGATGATCTGGTTATGAGAAATGATGAAACCAAGAAATGATGTCTTAGAGGTGTGAAACTCACATTTCTCGGCCTTCACGTACAATTTATTCTCCAGGAGTCGTTGCAGAACCCGCCTCACGTGTACTCGGTGCTCCTCCAATGATCGAGGGAAGATCAGGATGTCGTCAAGGTACACGAAGACGAACAACCCCAGGAAATCGCGTAGAACGTCATTAATTAGGCGTTGGAAGACGGCCGGAGCGTTGATCAGTCCAAACGGCATCACCAGATACTCGAAGTGGCTGCTTGGAGTCCGGAAACCTGTCTTTCATTCATCCCCCTCCCTGAGTCGCACCAGATGGTGCACATTGCGAAGGTCCAGCTTGGTGCAGTAGGAGGCCCCCTGGAGGGAGTCAAAAGCCGTGTCCATCAGAGGGAGGGTGTACTTATCCTTGACGGTGATGTCATTCAGGGCACGGAAGTCGATACACGGCCTCAGGGAGCCATCCTTCTTCCCGACGAACCCCCCCCCCCCCCCCCGCCAAAGATGACGGCCAGATGATACCAGAGCTGAGATTCCTTAATGTACGTATCCATGGCCTCCCGTTCCGGGGCAGACAGGCAGTAGAGGCGGCTCGCCGGCAGCGGGGCTCCAACCCAGAGACTGATGGCACAGTCATAGGGTCGATGAGGGGGGAAGAGACAAAGCCTGAGATTTACTGAACACCGCCCCCAGATCATGATATTCAGAGGGGACCCCAGTGAGATCGGGAGGGGGGGTGACGGGGGTAGCCAAAGGCTTAGAGGGTGAACAGGCAGCAGACTGCAGACAAGCACTTAAACAAAAAGGGCTCCAGGCATCTATCTTACTGGTGTGCCAATCGATGGAGGGGTTATGGAGCTGGAGCCAGGGATAGCCCAGAATAACTGGAGAGGCAGCGGCCAGTAGAACAAAAAGGCTCAGGTCCTCCCAATGGTTCCCGGAAATGATGACGGGGTAGGGGCAGTCTGCTTGCGCACCACCGTCAACAGGGTATTAGAGTAACAAGCCTCAAGGGTGCCTCCAGAGAATGGCAGGGAAGCCTCAACCGGGTTGCCAGTTCCCCCGAGATGAAATTCTGCTCAGCTCCCGAGTCCACCAAGGCGTGTGTGCAGTGTTCAGTATGGTTGTGCATGAACCTAATGGATAAGAGGCACTTAGTGAGGGGATTTGACTGAGGTGAGCCCGTGAGACCCCCTACTGCGATGCACAGGCTCCCCCTTTTGGCCGAACGGAGCAGGACGAAATGTCATGTTCCTCGCTACCACAGTACATACACAGTTCAAGCTCCACACAGATGTCGATCTGTGTGGAGTTTGCATGTTCTCCCCATGTCTGCGTGGGTTTACTCTGGAATTTCTCTGGTTTCCTCCCACATGCCAAAAACATGCAAGTTAGGTTAATTGGCATCAAACTGGGGATTCTAAATTGTCCTTAGGTATGACTGTGAGAGTGAATGGTTGTCTCTGTCTCTGTGTTGGCCCTGCGATGGACTGGCGATCTGTCCAGGGTGTACCCTGCCTCTCGCCCAAAGATGCTGGGATAGGCTCCAGCCCCCCCGCGACCCGAAAAGGATTAAGTGGAAGAAGATGAATGAATGAATGTTTATCATTTGGCAGATTATATAGAGGGTGATCTAATTAAAGTTAATTAAAATGATAGATGACTGATTGACAGAATTTTTACAAGCCTCTCTGAGAAAATGACATAACAAAAAGTGTAGTGCAACCTGTAATAAAGAGTATTGCCCTTTTTCAGTTTTTCAACTCAGATGCAGTTCTGACAGTCAGTCACCAGATGGCAGTCTTTATTAGATGTTTCATAACACTGTGTCGCTCATGAAGCAATTGTCTCAAAGTTGCTCATTGTTTCATGAGGCTTTGGTTTTAACATCACTAGTCCTCAGCCTCTCGCCACTCGCCAGTTTTGGGACATCGTCCTCCTGTGCCTCCCTCTGTCCCACACCATCCACCAACTGTTCCTGAGCCGACAAGAGAGCATCCCCTGGAACAGACACGCCCAGCTTCTTGCCGCCACTCAACTGCATTCTGTCGGACAAACACAGCAGCAGCCTCCCCATTTTTTCACAGTTTGTTTTCATCGGCTGTCCCATCAGCCCCCTTCTCCTCGTCTGCTGCTGCTGCCCCCCTGTCTTCCACGACGTCACCTCCCACTACTGAGTATTTGGCAGTCAGCATGCCTGCAGGCCCAGCTCATCCATTTTCTACAATGGGGACCATGCCTGCTGCAGCTTTTGAGAGGAATAATTCTGGGTCTCTTGCAGCAGCCACCATCACACCACGGGAATTAAGGCAAGTACATTTTCATTCTCTAACATCAATAGATGAAATGCCTTGTCCTATTCCTGGTGGGAGAGCTCAGCAGCAGCTGTACACTTTGGCTGAGCTCTCACCACCTGCTGCTTCAGTCATTCATGTTTCTTCACCTGCTTCTCCTGTGTCCCTCTCTGTTCTATGTGCCTGCCTGTCCTGGGAGTGAGCCGCTGGACGACGGAGAGGCCTGTGGTCTTGGAGAGTCCAGTTCCAGACCAGCAGCCACGTCCTGGATGGGAGAAGAGCACCCCCTGTGCCCTGAAGCCTGAGCCGACAGAAGAGTGCCCCCTGGTTTCAAAGGCATGGTACTCAGTGCCATTGATGAGGTGATCCCCAGCATCAGCCGCCATGTTGGAGGTTTCACCAGCTTGGTTGCCATGTCTGGAGGTCTTTCAGCTGCACCCACCATCATGCTTGCTGCCAGGATTGCTGCAGCACAGTCACCAGAGTCCTGGACAGCGGTGGAGCTCGAGTCTAGGCAAGTACTCTTTTCTGTCTTCACTATGTTGGTATCAGAGAGATCAGAGAGGACAAACAGGGAGGACTCTGTTTTTACACCTTCAGATCTAGAGAAATCTTGTCTAGCTCATGGTGAGGAGAATCAGTTGCAGATGTCCTCTGGTCCTGAGTTCTCCTCGCCGGGCTCCACTGCTGCCAATAATAATTTTCCGGTGTTTTTCCCTTCCTCCCCATCTGAGGTGGCTGTGTCGGGGAGAGATCCTCGAGTGAGGGAATACAAGATGCCCCAGCCTGGATCATCGGAGTCCTGGACGGTGGTGGAACTCGAGCTAAGGCAAGTCCTCTTTTCTGTCCTCACTATGTTGGTATTAGAGAGGTCTTGTTTAGCCTTGGTGGGGAGAGCCAGTTGCAGTTGTCATCTGCTGCTGAGCTTTCCTGCTGCCAGTGATTATGATCCAGTAACTGTCTCTATTCTTTTGCCCAAGCCATTACCTGAGGTCACCAAGGGTCCACCACCTGCACCTGAGGTCACCACGGGTCCTCCTTCTCCGCCTGAGGTCACCGTGGGTCCTCTTTCTCCACCTGAGGTCACCGTGGGTCCTCCTTCTCTGTCTGAGGTCGCCATGGGTCCTCCTTCTCTGTCTGAGGTCGCCGTGAGTCCTCCTTCTCTGCCTGAGGTCGCTGTAGGTCCTACTTCTCCGCCTGAGGTCACCGTGGGCCCTCCGTCTCCGCCCAAGGTCACAGTGGGTCCTCCATCTCCGCCTGAGGTTGCCGTGGATCCTCCGCCTTCGTCCGAGGTCATCGAAGGTCCTCCACCATCACTTGAGGTCACAGCTGAGTGGCCATCCTCACCGCCTGGTTCCCTCACTGGTCAGCTGTTTCCTTCGCCTGGTTTCCTCACTGGTCAGTCATCTCCTTTGCCTGGTTTCCTTGCTAGGCAGTCATCCTCTGCGTCTAGTTTCCCCATGGACCAGTCTTCCCCTTCACCTAGTTTTCTCACTGGTCAGTCATCCTCCTCACCCCTCAGCCCCTGTGGTCCGTGAAGGGCACTGGTTCCAGCTACCGCCTCCATGAGGGGGTACGTTGTGCCCCGCAGTCCGTTGGCTTAGGGATACTGGGAGGCCACCCGATGGACTTTTCCATTTGCCTAGGTGCCTCTGGAATACTGGGAGGCCACCCGATGGACTATTTCATTCGTTTAGGTGGCTCTGGAATTCTGGGAGGCCACCCAGCCTATTCCATCATGTGACCTGGTGGTCTTGGGATTCTAGTAGGCCACCTGAACTGCCTTATTTGTTCACTCAGCCTCCCTAGAATACTGTTGCTACTGTATTTGTTCTGGTTGTGGGTTATAAGCATTTTTTTTTTGTTGTTGTTGCTTCAGTCCCTCCTAACCTGGGTTCCCCCACCGCCCTGCCGGGGTGGGTTATTTTTTTCTGTTCCTGTTGGGGTGGGTTGTTTTTCAATATTGTTGGGGATGTTCTTTTTGTGTTTTCTTTTTCTTTTTGATGCTACGTTGGGATGTCCCCCTTGAGGGAGGAACTGTCACGATGCTGAGCACGGGGGGAATCACTGTGCTCATGCTGTGCATCTGTTGTCATTTTGGTTTTTCTGTATTTTCCCATTTCAGTTTAGTATTTGTCTGGTTGGTTTTGGTTGTGATTTATTATTTGAGTTGTTTTTGTTTCTGGTTGTCCATTTGCACTACTGTTCTTAGTGCTATTATTCCTTGTTCCATTTAGATTCTTATTATGCCTTTTTCCAACCAATTTTCATTTTATTATTATTTTTCACCTGTTCTGACATGAGCCTACCCTCACCTTGTACTCTTGGCCCTCTGTCTGTATTTTGTTATTTGCTTTCCAGTATTTGTATCTCTTGGTTTTGTATTCATTGTGTCCTTGCACTTATGGTTCATTTTTTCCCTGTCTATATTATCTGGTCCATTTCTCATTTTGTATCATTTCACATTTATAGTTAGCTTCTTGCCTTATTCCTCTGTACTTTTATTTTGACAGCGCCATGCATTACTTCCTTGTGTCAAACTCTGTTCACAGGCTGTCACACCTGCCATTAGTTGTTATAATTATCCTCGCTCATGCACTCACACCTGTTCATGATTTGTGTTCATTTCCCTGTGCCTATTTAGGATGGCTGCAATGCTAACTCGTTGCAGCGTCCTAGTGTTTCCTTCTGTGTGTTTTTATGAGTGTGACTCCGTCTTAGCTGAGGACACTTTATTCCCTTTTTTCCTTGGCGTTTTCGTATGCTCCCAGCCTGGTCCCGTCCAGGCTTCTCTCCCGTTTCCTCACTAGATGTGAGCCCCGTCTCTCCTGGCGTTCTAGATGCCAACCTATACCTACCTCCATTTATGTAAGTGTAGTGTTTTTGTGTTGTGTTGTTGTGTTTTTGTATTAAGATAAGATAAGCCTTTATTAGTCCCACAATGGGGAAATTCCAGGATTGCAACAGCACGGTGATAGCAACACTCAGAGCAATAATTTAGAAGATAAGAAAATAAGAGCAGTGAATATACATATGTACACATAAATATATAAATATATATATATACACACAGTGCGGAGCATTGTAGCTACATGGAATAAACAGCATAACAGTCTATTTAGTTACCCTACATGATATGAATATGTACCCATACATATTGTCACCCTCCATAGCGACTGATATTGTCCTTGTTGTATACTGGAGGGGACCATTTGTGTAAGTCTGTTGCGTCATTTGCATTCAATACTATTAGGTCGTCACATTTTTTTGCTATCTCTGCGAGCAGCCCTGCTTAGGTTATACAGTCTGACAGCTGTAGGTAGGAAGGACCTGCGAAACCTCTCGGTCGCGCACCTAGGAAGATGTAGTCTACTGCTTAATGAGCTCCTCAGTGCATTCAGTATATCCTGCACAGGGTGGGACTCGGACTCCAGCAGAGATGACAGTTTAGCCACCATCCTTCTCTCCCCTATCTCCTCCACTGGGTCAAGGCTCTCCCCAGGACAGAGCTAGCTTTCTTGATTAGTTTATTCAGTCTCTTCGTATCGGCTGCTGTAATGCCGTTGCCCCAGCAGATCACTCCAAAAGTGATGGCTGATGCCACCACCGTCTCGTAGAATGTCTTCAAGAGCACCCCCTGTACACCAAAAGACCTGCGCCTCCTCAGTAGGAACAGCCTGTGCTGTCCCTTCTTGTAGAGTGTGTTGGTATTGTGTGACCAGTCTAGTTTATTGTTCAGATGAACACCCAGGTACTTGTAGGATGTCACCATCTCAATGTCTGTTCCCTGGATGTTTACTGGTGCTGTGAGGGGTTGTCCTTGCCTGCAGCAATCCACCACCTGCTCCTTAGTTTTCCTCGCGTTGATCTGGAGGCAGTTTCGATGGCACCAGTCCACGAAGTCCTGGATAAGTCCTCTGTACTCAGCTTCATCGCCGTTGGAGATGAGGCCGATGATGGCAGAGTCGTCAGAGAACTTCTGTAGATGGCAGTGTGTTGTGTTGTGTGAGAAGTCCGCAGTATAAAGGGTGAACAGGAAGGGAGCCAAAACCTTTCCCTGGGGGGCCCCTGTGCTACCGATGATCGTGTCGGACACACAATCTCGGATTCTCACAAACTGTGGCCGGTTTGTGAGGTAGTCCAGGATCCATGATGACAGGTGCTGATCCACCCCTGCGCACAGCAGCTTGTCCTTCAGGATCATTGGTTGGATGGTGTTGAAAGCACTGGAGAAGTCAAAGAACATGATTCAATTCAATTCAATTCAATTCAACTTTATTTATATAGCGCCATTTCACAACAACAGTCATCTCATAGCACTATCAACTGTAGGGAGGACCCCCACAGTTGCAGAAAGACCCCAGCAATCAGGCGATCCCCTGTGAGCAAGCACTTGGCGACGGTGGAGAGGAAAAACTCCCTTTTAACAGGAAGAAACCTCCAGCAGAACCAGGCTCAGGGAGGGGCAGTCATCTGCTGCGACTATAATGATGATCCTCACTGCGTTCCCGGCCTTCTCCAGGTGGGACAGGGAACGGTGAAGGAGGAAGATCACTGCATCCTCCACCCCGATGCCATGCTGGTAGGAGAACTGGAGTGGCTCCATCGCTGGTCCCACCAGGGGGCGGAGGTGAGCAAGGAGCAGTCTCTCCAGGGTCTTCATCATGTGAGACGTCAGGGCCGCTGGTCTGTAGCTGTTCAGGTCTTTGGGGTGGGAAGTCTTTGGTACAGGTACCACACAAGATGTTTTCCACAACTGTGGTACCCTCCCCAGCTTCAGGCTCAGGTTGAAGATGTGCTCCACAATCCCACACAGCTGGTCTGCGCAGGACTTGAGGAGCTTCGCGCTGATGCCGTCCGGTCCCGAGACCTTCCTCGCCTTGATCTTCCTTAGCTCCACCCTCACCTGGGTCTTAGTGAGGGTCATGTTGGGGGGCTGTGTGCTGGGAGTGTGGGGGGGTGTTGGCAGAGTGGGGTGTGGACAGCAGGTCTCGATGACTTTAGAGGCAGCAGTGGTTGTTGTGCACTTGGGGGGGGGGGCGGTTGGCCAAACCTATTAAAAAACAGGTTCAGATTGTTTGCCCATTCCCTGCCCCCCATGGCCTGGGAGGAGGTATTCTGGAGCCCAGAGATGGTTTTAAGGTTTCTCCAGACCCCGTCGATGTCGCTCTGTTGCAGCTTGTCCTCTATCTTCTTCCTGAAGCTGTCCTTGCCTTCTCTGATCTTCCTCCTCAGCTCCCTCTGTACGGACTTCAGCATCTCCCTGTTCCCCGACCTGAGGATCCTCTTCTTCTCTCTCAGAAGTGTTTTAATCTCAGGGTTGTATCCAGAGTTTGTTGTTCGAGCAACACCATATTGTCTTGGTGGGTATGGTGTTGTCCACACAGAAGCCGATGTAGTCCGTGATGGTGTGAGTGAGGCCATCGATGTCCTCAGCATGTGGATCACAGAGCTGCTCCCAGGCAGTGGTTTCAAAATAGTCCTTTAGAGCGTCCATTGCCTCCTCAGACCATAACTTCACCGTGCCCATAACTGGAGGTTGTCTGTGTACTAGGGGTTTGTACACCGGCAGGAGATGAACCAAGTTGTGATCCGATCTCCCGAGTGGGGGGAGTGGTGATGAGGTGTACGCCTCTTTAGTGTTTGCATAGAATAAGTCCAGTGTTTTATTGGCTCTAGTGTGGCATGTGACATACTGGGTGAACGTGGGCAGAATGGGGGACAGTGAAATATGGTTGAAATCACCTGAGATGAGGAGAAGAGCATCTGGGTGTTCTGTCAGCAGCCTGCCAGCTACTGAGTGAATGGCGTCACACACTGCCCCAGCGTTCGCTGTCAGATTTGCATAAATAACAATGCAGATCACGTGTGAGTATTCCCTCGGGAGATAGGTAGGCCACATGCTTACAGCTAGCAACTCAATGTCTTTGTTGCAGTGTTGTTGTTTAACTGTGGTATGTCCCGGTCTGCACCAGCTGTTATTGACATACATTATGGGGCGGCAGTGGCTCAGGAGGTAGAGCAGGTCGTCTAATAACCAGATGGTTGGCGGTTCAAATCCCGCTCTCCCCAGATATCCTGCCGTTGTGTCCCTGGGCAAGATACTTCACCCGCATTGCCTCCAGTGTCCATAACACTGGGTATGAATGTGTATAAATGTATAAACTGTTTGGTGGTGGCCGGAAAGGCCGTTGGCGCAGATTGGCTGCCACATTTCCGTCAGCCTGCCCCAGGGCAGCTGTGGCTGCAGAAGTAGCTTGCCACTACCATTGTCTGTTTGGAGTGAATGAATAATGTACCTATTTGTAAAGCGTCTTTGAGTATATATGATAAAGCGCTATATAAAATCGATGCATTATTATTATTATTATTATCACTCCTCCGCCCCTTGCCTTCCCACTGTCTGGTGTCCAGTCTGCCCGTATTGCGTGGAAACCCTCCAGTTCGATGTTAGTATCTGTTGCTAGTTCTGTTAGCCACGTCTCAGTAAACAACATCATGCTAATCTCTCTGAAGACGCTCTCGTAGCGGGAGATAGCCGCTAGCTCGTCAGTCTTATTGAGTAGCGATCATACATTCCCCATAAAAACGGATGGAAGGACGGGTCTGTACCTTATATTTCTCGCCCGCTGTCTTGCTCCAGCACGGCATCCACGTCGTTTCTGTCTTATTTCACCCGGTATGTTGAAGTCTTGCGCTAGCATCTTGGTCCGGTTAAGTGCTAACAGCTGGTCTCTGCTGTAACGTATCCTGCTAAAAACAGTGGTTTCATCTGCCGGCTCAGGAGACATTTGGGTGATCCGTGTCCGTCCGTGATGGATAAGGTGTCACCGGATCAGAAAGATTAGCAAGAGAAGCCAGATAGTAAATAGAAATAGGAAGAAATTGATCCGCTGTTGCAAAAAGGCAGCCTACTCGTGTGGCGCCGGAAGTTGTCCATCCGTTAAACGTCTTGACTCACAGTCCAGCGCCTGGATCTTCATCCTGCCCTGGTAGGGCGACAGTTAAGGGCAAAAGTGGGATAATTCTACCATTTGTGTGATGGCTGAATGTTGCTATTTAACAAATTGGACCAAAAATGCTCAAGTATGTTCATTTTGTTTTCTTTTCCAATAATTAATTTACTGTTTCTTTTTTCAGACAAAAAGTCCATGATATGATTGTTCTTTTTGCAGTGATCCAGTATTGATGATTTCAGGGTTTCTTGTTCTGCCTTTTCTTTTTGTGATCTTGTGAGTCATCCTAGTGTTTCCTTTTCACATTCCTTCTGGTGTTCTTTCTTTCTTGTGTTGAGTGTTCTTCCCGTTTCCCCGATGTATGTCTTGTCACATGATCTGCATGGAATTTTGTATATTATGTTGCATTTTTTGTCCTGTTCTATTTTGTCTTTGGACTGTACTAGTAGCTGTCTTATTTTTATGTGTGGTTTCACTGCTGTGCTGATTTGATGTTTTCTCATGATCCTTTGTATTGGTTCTGTTATCCCTCGAATGTATGGTATGAAAATCATGTCCTTGTTTTTCATTTCAACTTTTGGTGTTTATTTTGTTTCCCATTTGTTTTCTTTGTTCTTGACCTACTTTTTTCCTTTGTTTATGGCCCATATTGGATATTGGCAGCATGTGAGTGCATGTCGTAGGTGTTCCTCTTCCTCCCGTCTGTCCTCTTCATCTGTGATGTAGCTGGCCTGTTCGTAAAGAGTTCTGACAGCTGATAGTTTGTGTGCTGTGGGATGTTCAGATGACCAGAGTAGGTATTGATCTGTGTGGACTGGTTTTCTGTATACTCTAATTTTTTATGCTGCCGTCTTCTTTGTGGTGGATTTTGATGTCCAGAAAGGCTATGGTCCTGTTTGTTTCCTCTTCGTGTGTGAATTTTATATTTTCTGTGCTGTCCATGGTGTTCAGGTGGTCTGTGAAGTCTTGTGTATATCTTTTCTTTATTTTCTCCAGAATGTCATCCACATATCTCCTCCAGAGGGTGGGTCTGCAATGTATGGGTGCTGTATTTATGGCTCTTCTTTCCTGGTCCTCCATGAAAAAAACTGCTCATAATAGCTGATAATGGGTCCCCCATTGTAAAACCTTCCTTCTGTCTGTAGTTCCTTTATATTGAAAACAAGTGGATTTGGCGACAAAATATAGCAGTCCAGATATGTCTTCAGCTGTGAATTTTGTGCATTTTTTTATGTCTTGTCCTTCCTGAGGCGTTCTTGCATGATGTGTAGGGTGACGTCGATGGGGTTTTTTGTGAATAGTGATGTGACATCGTGTGAAATAAGGATCTCGTCTTTTTCTATTGTCATGCTGTTTAGATTCTTGTACCAGTTGTTTTGAGTTTTTGCAGTGATGCTCAGTTAATCCAAGGAGGAGTTTGATGATTTCCACCAGAGCTTTTGATAGGTTGTAGGTGACTGATCCGATGCTGTCTATTATGGGTTGCAGGGGGATGTCCTTTCTGTGTATTTTTGGTGTTCCATATATCCGAGGGGTAATGCTTGCTGTAGGTTTTAGGTGGTCATATCTGTCCTGTGTTATTTTCTTTTGCTTTCTGATGGGGGTTTTAGAAGGGCTTTTAGTCTTCTTTTCTTTGTTTCTGTGTGGTCTTTCTTTAAAATTTTGTATGTGCTGCTGTCTCCTAACATGTTTTCCATCTCTGATTCATATTTTTTTGTGTCCATGGCTACTGTGGTTCTGCCTTTATCTGCCAGTAAAATGGTGATTGTTTTGTCTTTTTTCAGTGAGTTTATTGCTTTTTCCTCATCCTTCGTCATATTACTTTGTGGTAGTTTTGCCGATTTGAGAATACCTGCTACTGTGTTACGTAGTTCTGCTTTCTGTCCGTGATCCTGGATTTTTTGCCATGCCAATTCTGTTGCTAAAATGGAGTCTTCGTGCAATATTTTTCTTGGAGTGATGGTGGAATTTAGACCTCTGGCCAATATTTTTTTCTCCATATCTGTGGGTGTGCGCTGAGAAAAGTTTTGTACCCATTTTTCGTTTATTTCCATGTACCTATATTGGTTCTTGTTTTTCCTTTCAATGAGCTTTTTCAGTTTCTTCTGATGGTGGTCCTTTGTTATTAGGAATTCCTGTTTGTGTGCGCTGTTATGGTGGCACTTTATTGTGAAGTGCATTGTGGTGACAACGACTTCTTGTCACGTCACCGCACTGCCCTATATAGCAGGGTGAGCTGCCATAGCACGGCCTCTTGTGCCGGATATCCCCGCAGGTGCATGCCGTGTCCTGTTCCACATTATATATAATAAAGCTGTGCTCAATGCTACCACCATCTCCACCTCATTCATCACCAGGTTTGCATGCATAACATTTGGTGACTGAGGATGAACTCATGGAGGTGTGCATTACACCACTCTGTCCCTTTCTCGAGCTCCTGGGCAAACCACCAGTGTCATGGCCGCATTGGTTGGAGGTCTATCAAACGTACATTACAGCGCTGGACCTCGGGAAGCTCGGAAGGTGAGGGCACGTGCGCTTTTCGTCCACAACCTGGGTATTGAAAGCCGGTGGGTCCTATGGACACTTGGTGTGTCGGACTTGTATGAGGACGTCATGGAGCTGCTAGCTAAATATTTATCCACCCCAGACAGCTTGATTGTTGGGAGAATTTACTTTTGCCAGAGACGCCAGCGGGTCGGAGAGCCTATCCGCCAGTATGTCATTGATTTGAGGCAGCTAGCTAGCAAGTGTTGCTTTGGGCCGCTTGAAGATGAGGTGGTATGCGACCAACTGGCAGATCACACATGCAACGCTGAGCAGCATGCTAGGCTATTAATGACGCCTAATGACTTGACATTAGCTAGAGCCATCGAGATAGCTCTCCGGTTGGAGGCCTTCGATAAGCTAGCTCTGGAGCTAAATTGGCGCCAGTTACAGATGCCATTGGACCCACCTGCCTCAGCTAATGTTGTGGCCCTGATAGCAAGGATAGCTTGGACGAAGATTATTGGAAAACCAATGCTGCAAACTGAAGGTCTACCGCGGGAAACTCTCGTTGCAGGGGTTGTGGGTCCATGACGCACCACCATAAAGCGATAGAGTGCCTGGCAAGAGGAGAACGTTGTAGTAGATGTGGATACTTGAATCACTACACCAGAGTGTGCCATTTTCTTACCCGGGAAACCCACGGGAGAAATCACCCCGCCTGCCCCCGATAGACAATGCTGGGAGCAAATGGTACGAAGAGCTGATAGACAGCCTCACTTTCAAGTCAGCCAGTTCTCACTCAGTGTCAGTATCCATGCCGATGAGCGACACCATGCTAGCCCCAGATGCCTCCGGTACTTGGTCGCAGTTGGGTGGGGGTCTGCAACTATGACGGTGAACACTGCAACGTTTATAGAAGAGGATGGGGCCAGACTGACGAGCATGGAGTTACTGCATGCTCAGCAGCAGCTCATCAGGCCGAGTAAGATTCCACTTCAGGTTGTAGACTTGGTTTGGGTTCGGGGTGATGAATGACCACGGCAAAGATGGGCCAGATGACAGCCAGCAAAACATCAAGCACATCTGTGGATAGTGGCGGAGTTGGGAGCGGCGTGCTTCCGGTTGTCCGACAGCTCGATGAGGCATGCCAACCAGCTAAGGCGTGTTCTAGGGCCCCCCCATGTCGGTTCCACATTTCCCACCCAAGTAATCGTGCTGTAGCAATATGTTTATAGTTCTGTGTGTTGTTATGTGCATGTTATGTTATGGGGTTATGTATAGTATTGTTTTATTTTAGAAGCACAGCAGATATTTTTAGTTCTATAAAGGATTCTTTTTAGTTTATCCGGTGGCAGAATAATCCACTGTGCTGTGCGGGTTGTGTGGCAGTCCACCCTTGTGTGGCAGTCCACCCACAAACCCTATTTTAGGTTGTTTGTGTGAGTGTGTTAGGCCAGTTAAGTACATTAGTTTTCATTATTTTAGAGTGTGATTTGGGTTCTAAATTGCGGTGGGTTTGAATTGTGTGAATGGTTTTGGACTTTCTATAGTGGGGAGGAAATGTTAAGGCAGCACTCATCACTTTCTGTCACGTCACTGCAGTGCCCTATATAGCAGGGCGAGCCGCCATAGCATGGCCTCTTGTGGCAGATGTCCCCGCAGGTGCATGCCATGTCCTGTTCCACATTATATAAGATCATATATAAGCCCAACAGGTCCACCTCAGATGCCACTTCTGCAGCACTCCATTATTCTCTCTCCCACCTGGAAGATAAAGACTCCTACATTAGGATGCTCTTTGTCAACTACAGCTCCGCCTTCAACATGGTCATCCCCCACAAACTCACCGACAAACTTTCTTCACTTGGCCTGCACCCCACCCTCTGCGACTGGCTACTGCACTTTCTAACTGGTAGGCCCCAGTCTGTCAGAATGGGTAACAGGACCTCAGCCAGCATCATTATGAACACAGGTATCCCACAGGGTTGTGTTCTCAGCCCCATCCTCTACAGCCTCTTCACCCATGACTGTGTTGCCTCCCACAAGGACAATATCATCCTAAAGTTTGCGGATGACACAGCAGTGATAGGACACATCACTGGTGATGATGAAGCAACCTACAGGAGGGAGTAAGCCAGCCTGGTGTCATGGTGTGAGGACAACAACCTCACTCTCAACACAGACAAGACAAAGGAGATGATAGTGGACATGGGGAAGGGGAGGCGGAAACCCCATTGGCCACTGTTCATCTGGGAGCTTGAGGTGGAGAGGGTAAGTAGCTTTAAATACCTGGGCATCCACATCAGTGAGGACCTTACGTGGACACACAGCACCACAGAGCTGGTTAAGAGAGCTCAACAGCGGCTGTACTTTCTGAGGAGGCTGAAGAAGTTTGACATGTCCCCCAGGATCCTCAACAATTTCTACAGCTGCATCATCGAGAGCATCCTGACCAACTGCATCTCTGCGTGGTACGGCAGCACTACTGCCCTGGACCGCAAACGCCTGTAGAGAGTGGTGAATCAGAATCAGAATCAGATTTATTGCCATTGTTCATGTAGTACACAAACTAGGAATTTGTCTCGGTGCAATGCTGCAACATTAAACATGATAAAATAAAAGAAATAAACTATACATGCAATAAAGTGTAGAATAAGAGTGAGTAATACTAGTCAGCAGTTAAAATATATTAGCGAGCAGCAGATAATGTGGAGAGCCATATAGTGCAGTCGGTAATGCAGGAAGAAAAACAGTGATGATTGACATGAGTCTGGTTGAGCTGCTGTACATAGTGCACGAGAGTCAATAAGTCACTTAGTGTTCAGCAGTCTGATGGCAGAGGGGAAGAAGCTGTTCATGTGACGGGAGGTTTTAGTCTGGATGGACCGAAGTCTTCTACCTGAGGGGAGAGGGGCAAACAGTACGTGACCAGGGTGTGAGGGATCGGCTATGATCCGGCCAGCACGCCTCCGGGTCCTGGAGATGTACAGATCCTGGAGAGATGGGAGCTTGCAGCCGATCACCTTCTCAGCAGTGCGCACAACGCGCTGCAGCCTTAGTCTGTCCCTGGCAGTGGCTCCTGCGTACCACACGGTTATGGAGGTGGTAAGGATGGACTCGATGATGGCTGTGTAGAACTGCACTAACATCTTGGTGGGTAGCTTGAGCTTCCTCAGCTGCCGCAGGAAGAACATCCTCTGCTGGGCCTTTTTGATGAGGGAGCTGATGGTTGGCTCCCACTTGAGGTCCCTGGTGATGGTGGTGCCTAGGAAGCGGAAGGAATCAGCAGTGGTGATGGGAGAGCCTGTGAGGGTGAGGGGGGGGCAGAGGGGTTGTGACTTTCCTGAAGTCCACAATCATCTCCACTGTCTTCAGAGCGTTCAGCTGCAGGTTGTTGTTGTTGCACCAGGACGCCAGCTGGGCCACCTCTCTCCTGTAGGCGGACTCGTCGCCGTTGGAGATGAGCCCGATGAGGGTGGTGTCGTCCGCAAACTTGATCAACTTGACAGACTGGTGGCTGGAGGTGCAGGAGTTGGTATAAAGGGAGAAGAGTAGGGGGGAAAGTACACAGCCCTGGGGTGATCCGGTGCTGATGCTAGCAGAGTCTGAGACAGTCTTTCCCAGCCGCACATGCTGCCTCCGGTCCGTCAGGAAGTGAAGACAACAGAGAAGATTATCAGGACTCCACTCCCCTCTCTGCAGAGCATCTACTACCACAAGTCCAAAGGAGAGCTGATGCCATCCTCCGGAACCCCACTCACCCCCAGCATAGAATGTTCACACTTCTACCCTCAGGCCGGAGGTACAGAAGTGTGAAATGCAGGACAACCAAACTGAAAAACTCCTTCTTTCCCACTGCCATCAGACTCCTGAACAAATAACAAACTCTCAAAACTCCACAACACAGCTTTGCAAATAGGAATTCACACACTGGTTGCTAAATTTGCACATTGCTCACTTGTACAGTGTACATAGTCTCACCCTGTCTGATGTCCATATTATCTCTGCTGGTAATTATCATGTACAGTCTACTGGTGTTATCATTATAGACAAATTCTCACACTGGGTGCTAATTTGTAATTTGTATATTGCTCATTTGCACACTGCTCATTTGCACACTGTACATAAGCTTATGCCATCTAAGGTTCAAATCATCTCTGATGTCAATATACCACTGTTCACTATAGTCATCCAGTGAACTTTCCATTTCACTTTTCTTGTTTCCTCTAGTTTGACTGCTTTAACTGCTTTATGCCTCATTTCCACTAGCCCAGTTCGACTTGCCTCGTTTCATTTCGTTACTACTCGTTTCTGCCGCGGTTGTGCCTCCATTACAACCGTGTAAAGTCGTGTATAGCTGGGGTGGGCGGGATTTTTTTTTTACAGCAAGGCGGCGCCACACTCCCGTGACGTAAAACACGCGACCCAAGTCAAACACAACATGGAGGCTTTACAAGGCGACTCCTCGGTCTGTGGCTTTTTTCACCGTAAATGCCAAAAAGGACCGCCAGACAAGGGTACAGGCAGTGAGACGAAACACTCTGGAATAGTTCTGCAGCTTCTGGAGAGAGCCGAAGACGTGAGGATACAAACTAGGTCATATGTGACGGTAAGCTAATGTTGCTAATGCTATTTTGCTATAAGTACGTCGTACTACACTGTAATTTCTGCAAGTTATCACTGTTTAGGTACTAAAATATGTACGCTGTGTGTGTTTCAGATGGCTCTGTTGTGGGAAAATTACCGCTTCAAACGGTCAGTCTGGCGTTCATGTACAGCCTGTCAACTGAGTGACAGGCTGAGTGAGCCTGTCAACTGTCAGCACAGCTTCACAAACGATCAGTGGTTGTAGAGCTTAAGAATGTCTGGTTTATTTCCTGTGCAAAAAATTGCTCCGATCTAAGTAATGTAACCCTATTTCACTGTTTATGGGAATGTAGAAAAATCAGAATGTTTTGGGAAGAGGTGAGGGTAACAATTGAAAAAATAATTTCAAAACAATTCACATTGAACCCTAAACTGTTTTTGTTGGGTCTGTATCCAGAAAAACATAACTTTAATAAGAGTGCAAGAACATTCATAGACCTCAGTTTGCTTAATGCCAAAAAATGTTTTGCATTACTGTGGAAAAACTCATAGACCAGATGTGACTCAGTGGTTAAGACAGATGTTAACAACCTTCCACTAGAAAGAATAACATACATACTGAAATCAAAGGAAAATGTGTTTGAGAATATATGGAGACCTTTCATTGATTATGTAAAGAAAGTAAACATAACTTCTGAAGAAGAAGGTGAATGATATGTGTGGACCTTGCAAATTCCAAGCTGGTGAATGTATATTATGTATTCTTATGTAATAGATTACCTAGACTAAACAGAGGAACATTGTTGTTGACTTGTTTTTTGTTAATGGTTGTTGTTTTTATTACCCTTTTTTTGTCATTTTGTTATTGTTCTTTTTAGTTTTTAAATTATTTTTGTGTTAGTGTCTGACTGTGTGTGCCATTTGTAAAAAAAAAACAAACAAAAAAAAACGGTTCAATAAAAATATTGTGGGAAAAAAAATTGCTCTGATCTGCGTGAAAATCATGGACTGTTGACACATCATGGACGTACCTGCTTCAGCTGCACTGAGTCTGAGATGGTGTCATAGCAAAAAATGATCAGCTGACACAACTTGATCGCCAGGTTAATAACTATATTAGCCACAAAATGTATATTCAAAAGTAAACAGTACTGAGTTCGGTATAATAAGATGTATTTGACAGTTATGATGCATTTTAGGCCAAAACAAACTTGATCTAGGATTAAAAGCAATTAAAATAATGCAGTCACAAGGTTACATGGAAAATGCTTGATTTACTAGATACATATACTGTAGAAATATATATTCTCTGCATCAACAATGTACTATACATGCATTCATGTAGTATTGCACTGACAAACCTCTGAAGTTTTTGCAGATGTCTCTTTTTTATATGTGAAGGTTACCACCATGTGACATAAATTTCTTAAAAATGAGCCATTATTTTCAAGGTCACCCATTAATGGTTTGTACTATTGACTCTTTTCCAACCAGTGTATTAACAGACAAAAATAGAAATCATGATGCAAACACATAAGTCACTAAATTGTTTATTACAATCAGCAGCAAATTCCAGATTATTCAGAATGTGCAAAACTCAAACTGTAAGACTGGGTCACTCAGCAGCTGGGATGTGCAGCTCACACCGGTCTCAGATCAGCAGATCTTAGGCCTGCATCTCTGTAAATAGTGACGCAAGGTCCAGTTTGGGGTGGATCGATCGTTTACCTCTTGCCTAGACAAAAGACAGAAATGGGTGGTGGTTAAATAAAGGAAGTTTAAAACATATTTGGGAAACACACTTGTTGCTAAAAGCCAGTGGTGGAATGTGAATGAATGAATCTTTATTTCGGATAGATTAAAAGAAAATAGAATAATATAACAAAGGGGGAAAAAAATCGAATAAGGTCGAATTAAACAATAACTCCTCTGATTACACAGTTCAACATAGGTTATCTGAAATGGGTGATGGCTGAAGCTGCAGCTTATATTGCCCACCATATTCCATCCAAGAATTCAAAAGAAAAACAAAACAGCAGCGATTCCAATTCCAATGTGACAATAAAGTACTTCGTTGTTGTATTTAACCACAATTTTCATGTAGCTGCACTGATGTAAAGTCGATTTTACAAGGGCTGGGTTACATTTAAAATCATCTGCTTTTACTGTGGCCTCAGCAATCAGAATGAATTAATACATTCACTTGAATGGAATATAGTACTTTAACTGAAGGTGTGCATCACAGAGTATGGAGTCGCTCAGTCAAAATATGGAGTTTTTATCAATAAAAGTTTGTCTGGAATGTAAAAGTGTCTCTTCTTGCCCTGGCTTCAAGTGTGGGCGGTGTTTTGTACTTTTATTGCTAAAATATAAAAGGATGCACTACAATGGGTCTCAAATATTTGTAATGTGTCCTGTTACTGCATGAGTTTATTGATGATAGAGTATAAACTACACATATAAACTAAATTATATTGATGACTGAACAACTGCCATTCCCCAAAAGATACAGTTATGAACATAACTCACAAAGGATCACACAAGTGATCTGACAAAAAAAATAAATACATTAACAAGTGGTTTATTTTACAGTTGATGTGCCATATTCACACAATCAAATAAATCTCAGTTCAGTCCCTTTTATATTAAGTGGAAATTGTGCTACTTTGGTTCTGACACTTTTACCTATAAAAGCAAAGGATTTCAGTACTTTCCACAGTGGCGACGTCCGTTGTTGAGCGGCTGATTCCCTCCTCCCTAGATGAACGACAGAAATGGATGGTAGTTAGTTTCAAGCAAGTTCAACACTTATACAGGCACATCTCAAAAATTAGAATATCATGAAAAAGTTCAATATTTTTGTCACTCATTTCAGAAAGTGAAACCCATATATAGATTCATTACACGGACAGTGATATATTGAAAGTGTTTATTTTAATATTGATGATTATGGCTACAGCCCATATTAACCAACACCTCAGCGGCCAACATTTCTATTTAAAAAATATTTTTTAAAGTTTATGTAATATTCTAATTTTTTGCCAAATTGAATTTGGGGTTTTCAGGGGCTGGAATGTGAATTAATGAATGAATCTTTATTTCGGATTGATTAAAGGTAAAGATTAAAAGAAAATAGAATAATATAACAAAGGGGGGAAAATCTAACAAGGTCAAATTAAACAATAATTCCTCTGATTATACAGTTCAGCATAGGTTATCTGAAATGGGTGATGGCTGAAGCTGCAGCTTATATTGCCCACCATATTCCATCCAAGAATTCAAAAGAAAAACAAAACAGGAGGGATTACAATTTGAATGTGACAATAAAGTACTTCGTTGTTGTATTTAACCACAATTTTCATGTAGCTGCGCTTCACTAGATTTTACAAGGGCTGGGTTACATTTAAAATCATCTGCTTTTACTGTGGCCTCAGCAATCAGAATGAATTAATACATTCACTTGAATGGAATATAGTACTGTAACTGAAGGTGTGCATCACCGAGTATGGAGTCACTCAGTCAAAATATGAAGTTTTTAATCAATAAAAGTTTGTCTGGAATGTAAAAGTGTCTCTTCTTGCCCTGGCTTCTAGTGTGGGCGGTGTTTTGTACTAGCATTGCTAAAATATAAAAGGAAGCACTACAATGGGTCTCAAATATTTGTAATGTGTCCTGTTACTGCATGAGTTTATTGATGATAGACTATAAACTACACATATAAAGTAAATTATATTGACGACTGAACATCTCACATTCGCCAAAACATACAGTTATGAACATAACTCACAAAGGATCACACAAGTGATCTGACAAAAAAATAAATACATTAACAAGCGATTTATTTTACAGTTGATGTGCCATATTCACACAATCAAATAAATCTCAGTTCAGTCCCTTTTATATTAAGTGGAAATTGTGCTTTTGACACTTTACCTATAAAAGCAAAGGATTTCAGTACTTTCCACAGTGGCGAGGTAGGTTGTGGGGAGGCTGATTTCGTCTTGCCTAGACAAACGACAGAAATGGATGTTGGTTAGTTTCAAGCAAGTTCAATACATATACAGGCACATCTCAAAAATTAGAATACCATGAAAAAATTCAATATTTTTGTCACTCATTTCAGAAAGTGAAACCCATATATAGATTCATTACAGGAACAGTGATATATTGAAAGTGTTTATTTTAATACTGATGATTACGGCTACAGCCCATATTAACCAACACCTCAACGGCCAACATTTATATTTAAAAACTATTTTTTAAAGTTAATTTTATGTAATATTCCAATTTTTTGCAAAATATAATTTGGGGTTTTCAGGGGCTGTAAGCCGTAATCAGCAAAATTAAAATAAATAAACGCTTCAAATATATCACTGTCTGTGTAATGAATCTATATAATATACGGATTTCTCTTTCTGAAATGAGTGAGTGGTGGGATGTGACAAAAATGCTTCGTTTCCCTGACAAGCACTGCAGGATCCACAGAATAGGTGTGTGGGTCTATTGTAACGCTTTAGAAAATTATATGAATGATTTTATAAATCACTGGTTTGAAAAAGCAATTTTAATATGACGAGATTTCGGCTCATGTGGTCCATTTCACCAGTATCACAATATAAACAGGGAGGCTATAACCCCTGGCATGTGGAAACACATTCTAGCATTAAATTGCACACAATTTAATGCGCAGGACCAAAGTGCAATACAAAACACAAACCAGGACTTTAACCAGGATTAACATATTTCATCGTTTTGCTCTCACAAGCGAATATTTAGGAGAAAACAAGCGCGATTCAGCAGTTGGTACTAGCTAGCGCTAGCTACTAACAAAAAAAAGTTAGCTAAAAAACGTTAGCCAGCACAGAACACAACTGTATGGCTCAAAAAAAGTGAGCTTACCACCAACACGATAAATAAGCAAACAGATGCACATTATTACAAATCACTCACCATCGATGGTTCTCTCACGTTCGTCTTCAGCTTGTCTATAGTCCGGTTCTATGCTGGCCAGTCATCGGGTCCGGGTCACTCCTCACTGTGTATCTGCCAACAAGCAGAGAAAACTCCGCACCTCTTCGTTGGACCACGGTGTAGAGTTCCGCAAAACCTACAACGCTGTCTGTATTAATATCGTATTTACTCCGTGACCGAGTTAGTCCGTGATTGCAAATGGCGGTCGTAAAGATTTCAACGAAGACGGGCGCTTTCGTGACGTTACGCCTTGATGAATCAGCGGTTAGCAGTCGATTGACGTCAAATCACACCTCGCTTTCGCTCGGTTAGACCCTGCCTCTTAAGCGGCACGAAAATAGTGTCGGTTAAACCGTGATGGGTATAGTGGAAATGGCGAGAAAGTGAATCGAGTAGAAACAAGTAAGGCCAGGGTGATACTAATGGAAATGGCCGATTAGTGTCCTAATTGCCTAACTGTGTGTATAGTGTGTGTTATTAGTATCCGTTAGTATTAGGTGTGTTATTTCCTTATTAGTATGTTGTGTACCTATTACCATGGCATTCGTTCGGAGAGCAGAGTAAGAATTTCATTGCTCAGGAAATGTTGCATTTCTTAACTGTGCACATGAAAATAAAGCCTTTGAATCTTAAATCTTGAATAAAGCTGTGTTCGACACTACCACCATCTCCGCCTCATTCATCACCAGGTTTGCATACATGACATAAGCATTTTCGGTGTGCGTTGATTTGGTCCTGCATCTCTTTTCCTGTCGGGAAATGTTTGTTGAAGATGTCCATTTGCTCTTTTATTTCTGTATTGATTCTGTTGATCTTGTTTACTGTGATTCTTATCCTCTCTTTCATGAGCTTCCTCCATGGTTTGTTTATTTTTTCAGCATTTTTGGCTGGAATTGGATTTCTGATGTTGAGGCTTGGTGGTTGTTGACGTGGGTGTGTGAGAGCTGCAGAGTAAAAGAATAGTCTCAGCTTTAAATCCACTCGGTGATTTATCGAAGCACTGCCAAACTGTACATGTACTGGTAATTACTGGCAGGAGTGTTGTACAACTCACTAAACAAACTTACTGCACATGTGTGCTTGCTTAAAGTATAGTACCTGTTGATGTTCATACAGAACACAAACGCAATCATTCACCAGAATGGTCTACAGTGGTGTAATTGTCTCATCTCTACAGTGAAGGTTGAATCTGAGGTGGTTCCTGTATCGTGCTTGCGTTTTTTCCAATTTCTCCAAACGACGAAAAACTTTGACAGAGTCTTGTCTGTAGATTCCACGTAAATACTCAAGTACATTCATTCTGTCTTCTTTTCCAGTAATTAATTTACTGGGGGGTTTTTTCAGACAAAAAGGTAGAAGATGTTTGTTTTTTACCTTAACATGTTTCGACTGACATCTACAGTCATCTTCAAAAGCATCAGTTGATCGCTGTGACGTGTCATTTATCAGCTGTTTTCCTTAGGTGTGGCCAACCTGATGGACCTGACAGAACCACCATGCTGGCCAATCACATCATGGACTGGGACAGCACAAGAATCATTGGATTGGAGGATAACAAATACAAATGCTGGATCAAGGAAGCCACAAAAATCAGAAAATGTGCAAAGGACACCTGGGACTCCCTCCCCCCAGAGACCACCTGACAATGCCAGGCGTGGCCAGCATGGTGGATCTGTCAGATCCATCAAGCTGTCCAAGCCTAAGGAAAACAGCTGATAAATGACATGTTACAGCGATCAGCTGACGCTTCTGAAGACAACTGCAGATGCCAGTCGAAACATGTTGAGGTAAAAAACAAACGTCTTCTACCTTTTTGTATGAAAAAAAGAAACAGTAAATTAAAATGGCTGATTTTATTTCATTTTTTTTGTCCCAGTCCAGCCCTGGTTAAGACAGCTAGTAGCAGACATTTTTTTTTGTCAATCAACCACTGTGCAGTGTTTGAATTTGAGAGAAAGAAGCTGGTACTCTTTTTGGTATAAGCAAAATATTAAATCCAAGCTGTCATTGTTTTTATGTATCATCATGTACCATGTTCACTAACTAGAAGCCAGGGAGGAGATGTATGAAAGATGATAACTCTAACAAAATAATGTGTGTGTGTGTGTGTGTGTGTGTGTGTGTCTGTGTGTGTGTGTGTGTGTGTCTCATTGGGTGCTCAGCACCCCTAAAGCTCTGGTCCTAGAACTGCCCATGGTCAAGACACTGATGCTAATACTAGCTCTGTAGCGTTTTGTGGCTGTGACAGCTGTTCTCTCCAGGGAAAGTTGGTGATGTCTGAAGAGTTCAGGAAACATGCAGGATTGTGGGCATGGACTGGATGATATCACAACCATTAGTACAATGATGGGAGGGTAACTGAAGGCAGTGCTCATAATGACTTTGCAAATACATAAGCATGTAGGAAAATGGTCCGATAAATCCAAGGTGGAACTTTTTGGCCATAATTCCAAAAGGTATGTTTAGTGGAGAGGCATGAAGTAGAGACGGTGATGGTAGATGAGTTTAAATTTCTGGAGTCAACCATCCAAAGCAATGGACAGTACACAAGAGAGGTGAAGAAGAGAGTGCAGGTAGGGGGGGAGTGGTGATACGCTTTTTAAATTCAATCCAACTTTAAAAATATAAATAAGGAAACAAAGAATAAAATCTTTTCCTGTTTAGTTATTGTTAAAGAGAACATAGCGGTACAAAGAGAGAGAGAAAAGCAAGCTACAAATGTTGCAGTCTGCAGAATTTAGCATTTGGAAACAGGGAATCTCATAAGTAGCTGTTCAGCTACGTATACCCCTTATGACAGGCTTCTTTAGTGATACCTTTTTTATGTATCTGTTTAGGTCTCTAAAAAGGGTGTTAAGGTATTATGATGTACAAATAGCATCATTAAACTTCATGAAATAAATAATTATTCTCTGCGTTATAACTTCCAGCACTTGGCACAGACTTATAAGTGAGGAGCATGCAGGATTTTTCCTCATTTGTAATGCTGACCCAATGACAAGTGTAAGCTGTTAGCAAGTCTTCTCGTTTTTGTCAGTTTACTTTAGACAGCCTTCCCTCCATTAAATGACGTCAAACAGCCACTGGAAAGACAAAGTAGGGCTTTTTAAAGTCTCTTGTCCATCTGCACTACAGTTCTTACACTGTTCTTAATGGGGGAGTTGACGTCCCTCCTTCTTGGATGATGAGGAAGAAAAACTGTGTGGTGGAGGGGCTTTATATTCCTAATTTAAGAGCTGAAAATGTTGCCTTAAAAGTCTCTGTTTGGGGTATCGACCACGTAGGTGCTTTCCATAAAATGTTACTGATAGATGAGGGAACAAAAGAGCAGAGTGAGAGTTTGTAAATGGGGGATTTAAATCTGCCTGCTTCCTCTTGAGGGACCACACACTTTATGGATTACTTCCTCCTCCTCTCTGCCCCAAGAAAAGCGTAACATATGCTGGCGCCCTGGTCTGTGATGGCAACCCGGATAAATGGGACAAACAGCACGGTTTAAAAGCTTGTGTCCCAAATAAAAGTTACGATGAAGCAGAGCGGGAGCGAGGGTGTCAGAATATACAGATGAAGAGCGTAACATGCTATAGTCCATGATAGGACATCAAGTCGAGGCTGACTCTGCTGCTTCTCTTCTTTCTTGGGGACAGGAAGTCTGCTGTGGCGCCCTGTCTACTTTCTGCCTGTCTGTATGTTCTGATGCCAGCTCACCTGCCTGCTGTCTTTTGGTCTGTCTAGTGTCTCAGTGTTTTTTGTTAAATGTCAGTCCTTAATAGCTTGACCATTAACAGCCTGAAATATCATTCCCTCCTTTTTTCTTTCAAGTTTTACAGTAAACTCCCTCATAAGTGATTCAGAAAAACTACATTTTACAAAGGTCTGCTGAAGTTTGGAGTATTTGGCCTGAGGGTAGGAAAGCTGACTTGCATGCTTCACTGAAAGCCCACAGCTGTTTGATGATTTGGAGTGGTGCCCTAAATTGTTTATCCTTGATGATTGTTCGTGTCTGGCATTTGAAAGATCAACTGTTTGTGCTTCAGATTTTTCTGCACTAGCCAGACTAACCACTGTGATTCATAACAGCTTCAAAACTCACTTTCTCTTGTGATATGAATGATTATTAAGTAGAAGCCTTGGTTCTTAATGTCTCCACTGTCCCTCAGCTAACTTTATTAACCCCACATTAATCAGTGTGTGCAAGGACTTAGAGACAGTCCCTTCATTCAATGGTTTGAATTAAGGGACTGAGGACTCCTGATTTGAAGCCTTGAGGAAAGTTTTTGCTGTAAGGCCCCATCACTCCAGGATCTATTAGAACGTGGCTGGATTGTGAAAAAACTGGAAAACCTCCTTCAGTGTGAAGGCAATCATAATGCTACTGCTCTTTTTTCCTCCTACTTTCAACTGTTTTCCACGTCCAGAGATGCTCTCCCTCAGCATGTTACCTCGATGATCCTACCACATATGCCCACTATTGCACGGCCTGGCACAAGCTCCCCAGGACATGTCAAGATGCAGCTACACACTAGAAGATCAAGCACAATGCTACTGCCACATTTGTCAGCGTAGTCAGTCCTGCTTCAAATTCAAAGGTATGGTGCACATGGGCTCCACAGCTTTGATACGAGGCAACTACTGACATTATGCTTCATCCAGCACCCTGATATGATGACACAATGATCATTAACCACCATAACCTCACTACGGGAGTTTTATGCATGCTCAAAACTTTGCCTACTCTACCACGCTCTATAACACTCTGTGTATAATGGAGAACCCAGTACATTCTTAATATGCTTCCAAAGACCTCGCCAAGACCCTGCACAGGCCATCCATGTTCTGGTTAATTTCTTAGCATGGCCTTCTTTAGGCATCCATCAAAACTACTGTTTAAATGCATAAAATCAAAGCTGGATAGAGTACCAAGTAATTGTACTTGATAGCTTATTTTATGATAATTTAAACAGTAAAAGATTGAAAATGCACTGATGCTTGCCTCCATTGTACAAAAGCAAAGCCCTGCTTCCTGGATTTTACACTCTCTCATAAGTTAGTGATTTTCTCGCCAATTTATGACTTTTTTCCCTCAAAATGTGTTGACCGTTTTCTAATTAATTTACAACTTAGTTCTTATCCACCTTATTCCTGTGGGTGCCACTGTCGGAGTGATTATGGGCGGAGTTTCCGGTTTCGGCCGACCTAGTGTTAAATCAGTCAATAAGAGTGGAGTAGCAGGGGAATTTAAAATAGTGCTTTTAAAAGTTTTTCAAATTCATTTTAATGTATAGTCCACATATGTGTTTTGCACTTAAGTGGCAGCTAATTTCAGCTCTTCTAGTTTTTGTATTTTTTGAATGTTTTGGCGTAGTTCTGGTACTTGCTGGTGTTCATGGTTGTGCCAGATTGGATAAATGGAGGCTTCTCACCACACGGTGACAGACGACATCCAAGCACGGTGTTGTGGCGTATGTCTGCTCTAAGGTAAATTTGATTATGTCCAACATATTTTAACAAAATGCAGCCGACTTTATTGCAGTGGAAACGTGCTGGTCGGAATGCCCACCACATCATTATGAGTACAGGCAACGAGAAGTCATAAATCATGACTCTCTCTTTGTTTGGTAGCATCAAAGTCCCAGGAAAACCCCCATGAGTATCTAGTATCATTGGAAAGCTTAGAAATTGTACTTTCTAAAAGTATCTATGCTTTTGTGGAAGACGTAACTCCCGACTGCTCGAATGCGAGTTTTCAACCTAGCCAAAATATAAACAAATCGGGTTTTTTTCCGGGTCAGTTTTTGTGCACTTCCTACAAATTAAATATCATTTTGAAGCTCTTTCAATACAGAATATGGAAATAACGTTACATCAGTTTTGAAAATGTCCTCAAAGTGACTCATTTTGCCAGCACGAGTCATTTGTTTACAGCGTTAGCATCTTAGCAGCGGCGCTAACTAATGGAACTACTGTCTATGAGGCAACTTTTTAAGGTCACCTTTCCATCCCTCGATAGTCGTGGGAAGTGGTATGATTATATTACTGTTCTGAGGTGCAAGAGGCCATGTTCCCACATTTCTGATGCCGAAGTCATTGTTTTTTAACAAGGAAAAGTGTCCCATTTCAGTGACAACCATACATTCTAAACTAGTACCAGAAGTTGCTACCATAATTCACGCAAGGCATCATGGGGCCTAGGAATAAGGTGAATACATTTAAAACCTTTTTGTGAGAAAATAGTAACCCCCTTTCTTCACACAATTTGCAGTTTTATCAAAAAAAAGTTTTTTTCTTGTAAATCTTTTACTCACATCAATTAGTTTTTCCCCCTTCTTAAATGTGTAGTGTAATCAAAATAAAATACAAATAATCTACATGTGCCTTCTAATAAGTTGTATATAGAACAGAATCATTTACCATTTCCTGAGCACCAATAAGAGCAATGACTTCAGTATTAATTTCACAGTGATAACAGAAGTTATTGCAGCATAAGCAGACATGTTTTAACCAGTTTTCAAATCAAAAGCAACAGGATACAACTGTGTACTTGAGCAAAAGTACAGTTTTTCTTCATAAATACACTCAAGCAAGAGTAAAAAGCATCCAGCAATAAAACTACTCAATGATGCACAATTTTGTGAAAAAATGTTACATGGTTATGTGTTTGAGTAACAGTAACTACTTTGTAGTTATTACGCACCTCTGCATAAACTCCATCGGGAAGTGTTTTTGAGTGCAGACTTATCAATATGTATCTGTGGTATTTCTTATATCTATAAAACCAGGCTGTTTTTTGCAACTGGCCCTTTCATATTAGCTTTGTCTTTTAGACCTGGGAGGCTATGTCTATTTTCTTTTTAAGTACCACACAGTCTAAAAGGAAAATGGCATTTCTAATATTGGCTTACTCTAAATGACGGTATCAATACTTAAAACATACACTTGAGATTTAATATAAATATTCTCCAGACTGCAAGTTTGTAAAGTTCATAGAAAAGACTGGTGTCACCTAGCATGTGCAATCCCATAAACATTCTTGTCATCTTACACTTGAAAATCACCAAAATTGGAGTTGCACAATTTCTCTTGACTGTTGTCATGTTGTGAAGGTTGCTTCAGGTATGACAGAGAAGACAGTTGTAGTCTAGTCAGATTTGATTGTTACTTGTGATTTTGCTGTTGGAAAAGGTTGCCCATTACCTTCATCCTTTTACATCACTGGAAGAGTTGCTATGAAGCAGTTTACCCATGACCTGGTATTTCCCTGACAAGTGAGAGCTTAAGGCCGCTAGAAATCAGTTTCTGAGCTTCACGTCCTAACAGCAGTCCTCATGTTTAGGAAAACATGTACACTAGTTTTGAAAAAATAAGTAAGCAGCTCCTGGTCTTTCTCACATGACCCAGATGCCCATATGAAAGCTAACTTTTGTGTGCTGGACAGCTCTCACACAAGGCAGATGGTCTGTGTTTTTCCTTCCATGTCTTGAACAAACACAGACAAATTACTCTGGGTTGCCTGATGTGTCAAGCTATGATCTTTATTTTGCATTATTTGGGATGGCTCATGAAAGCACTGTTGTATGCAAGATAAAATGCTTCAACTGTGGCAGCTATAGCACAGGTGTAGTGTGGTTGACCTCTGTGTTATATAGGGATTTGAACTTTGGGGTTTGCCATAGCCGACACTAGGCAGTCGACGTGGTGACATCAAGTGGACTATGGCCAGTATGCTAACTGAATGTGAATCTCAATAAAATTCAGTTGGTTGCTCGGTTCAACATGGCTCAGGTCACCCATTATTAGGACATTAACATTTTGGCGAAGAGGATGGGATCATAAGAATGTGCATTAAACTGCCATGTCTGTTCTTACAGTCTCTGGGTGAGCCAGCTACACCATGGTGCCACTGGCGGGAGGCATTCGAGGTGTACATTACCGCGGCAGCCTGCTTATTTATTGCCTCGGTGATGAGGGCCAACGAATATTTTGCGTGCTGGGTGGGAAAGGCTCGTTGAAGGAGTGTCTGGACATAATGGACAATTTCTTTATGGACCAGTCCAACATCACAGCATGAAGATATAAATTCTTCGACTGCCGACAACAAGCTGGTGAGTCCACCCAACGTTTCATAATGGAAATTCGTAGCCTAGCAAGAAAGTGCACCTTCGAGCCGATTGAGTAGGAGCTAGTCCGGGACAAGCTAGCACATGGTACAAGCAACGAGTGGCTCAAAGAAAAGCTAACGCTTACTACGGCCGTCTTCACGCTGAAGAAAGTGGTTGAATTGACCAGCCAGATTGAGTCCGCTGCCCAGCTAGGTCTACAAGTGGTAGTTAAAGAGAACCTAGTCACCCAAGTTTCCCCTCCACGTCAGACTGCTAGCAATGCAGCTAATCCTTCGGGGCGGATCCCCAAAAGGCAGCGGACTGTGGCATGGGCAGGAGCGGGAGCTTGGTGTCTGTGTGGCGGCTGTGGCTATCCCCGTCACCAGGAGGGCATGTCCACTTGCCCCACCAGAGGAAAAAAGTGCCATAACTGCAGCCGTTCTAATCACTAGGCCAGGGCCTGCACCAGCGCTATTAAACCATCAGCTGCGGAGCCCAAAATCATGATGCAGGTGTGTATGGTGGGCACCAGGAAGGGGCCGTTAAAGTGGTATGTCTTCCAGCTAGACGGGGTCGATGTGCCACTTATGGTGGACTCAGGGGCTGGTAAATCCATACTGAGTATGACCACATTAAAAAGGCTTTTCTTGGGCAAAACCATCAAAGCAGGGGCGGTGGAAATGTTTGGGTACGGTCATGCTAAAATTGACATGGCAAGCACGATCAGCTTCTCTGTAAAATGTGGGTTAAGGATTATTCCTGCCTTTACCTTCCAGGTTTCGCACTAGGGGGCCGACTTGCTGGGAATCAATCTGCTGGGCGAATTAGGATTCTCCATCACGGACCCAGCGTGCTCAACAGTGCTGACGGTGTCCCTGGAACAGCATGTCCACTGGCTGGCGTTGTTCGTGGGCCGAGGATGTATTAAAGCATTCTACCACCGCCCGCTCATCGACCCAAGCGTGACACCAAGATCCAACCATTACGGCGGCTTCCCCTCGCCCTGCGGGACGATGTCACAGCGGAACTAAATAAACTGTTTAAAGCCGGCACCACCGAGAAAGTGGATGCCTCGGTGTAGATATCAAACATCGTGGTGGCCAAGAAGAAGATGGGCGACATCTGGCCGTGTATTGACCTAGGGATGGTTAATAAAGCGATTGTACAAAACAAATACCTGGTCCCCACAATGGAGGAACTCACCACAACATTCAGCGGCTCAAGAGTGTTCACCAAGCTAGATCTCCGCCAAGGTTATCTGCAGGTGCCCCTTCACCCAGCCAGCAGGGACCTGACGGCATTCGTCACCCACATCGACGTTTTCAGGTACACCCATATGCCTTTTGGCCTGAGCTCAGCACCTAGCTGCTTTCAGAAGATCATATACACGATTCTAGCCAGCCTCAGGGGTGTAGTGGTGTACCTGGATAACATCGTGGTCCACGGCGCATCGAGGGAAGAACATGAAAGTTGTTTGAGATGAGTGATGGCGGTGCTGCTGGAGCACGGAGTAACGTTGAACGGGAAAAAGTGCATTTTCGCGGCGGACTCCATCGAGTTTGTGGGATTCCGGCTTTTGGCCGAGCGTCTGAGGCCCCTGCACTTGAACATGAAGGGCCCACTTTGATCCAAAATGGCCAACTTTTGTGACCTGTGATGCGTCTGGTTCAGCGGTGGGGGTGGTTATGTCTCAAGTGCAAGACGGTACTGAGCACCCAGTGGTGTTCAAGTCAAGGTCCCTTTCAGCGGCTGAACAGAAATATGCCGTGGGTGAGAGGGAGGCGTTTGCTTGTGTATGGGCATATGAACGGTGGCACATCTACCTCTACGGGCGCCACTTCATCGTGTGAACGGACCACCGGGCGCTGACGACACTGCTGGAGATGACAGGCTCGGGACACAGGCCCCTACGGATCCACAGGTGGACTGAGCATCTGAGGGCCTACAACTTTACTACCCAGTTCACTCCTGGAAAAGAGAGCGTAGTGGCTGATCTCCTGTCCCGTGCCACGGCCAACACCGTACAACCGTACGATGACCCCACGGAAGTGGATCTGGTCAACCCGCTGCACGGACCCCTCTGGGACATGGTATCCCTCCAGGAGCTCTGGGCGGAGTCGGAACGGGACCCCATGTTGTCACAACTATGCTCAGTCCTCAGGGAGGGTTGGCCCGTGAAAGTACAGGGTGATCTGGTGCCTTTTCACCGGTTCAGAAACGAACTGAGTTGTTGGAACAGGGTGTGTGTGGCAAGGGGACACTACACATTGATCCCGGCATCTCTGAGATCACGAATTCTGGCGATGCTCCACGAGGGCCACCTTGGTGCGGTCAGGATGAAGCAGCATTGTAGGGATTCAGTTTGGTGGCCTGGTATTGATAAGGACATTGAAACTATGGTAAAGAATTGTGTCCTGTGCTTGGAGAGCAGAAAGACCGCCCCCCCCCCCCCACCATGACCATTACCGCACCCTTGGAAGCACATCCAGTTGGACTTGCGGTGAACTACATGCGGCACAATAACCCAAACAGCCATTTTTTGCTAGTGGTCTATGATCTGTTTTCCAAATGGCTGAAGGTGTTGCCCACTAATTCAGTCACAACGGATGTGGTTACAGGTTTCCTCTCATCACTGTTTGTCAGATGGGGGGTCTCGGATGCCATCACTACAGACAGTGGACCACAGTTCACCTCTGGGCGGTTTGAGGAGTTTTTGGGTGTTAGGGGCGTGGAACACATCAAAACCGCATTTTACCACCCCCAAGCCAAAGGGGGTGTGGAGCATTTCAGCAAGACTAAAAAACTGTCTGAAGGTCCATTTGGCAGATGGCTTCACGTTCCCTGACGCCCTTCAGACCACACTCCTCCACTACAGGACAACGGCCCACGCCACGACAGGGTGCTTCCCAGTGAAACGCATGTTGGGACACAAAATACACCTGCCCCTGGACCAACTGAGGCCCCCCACAACCTCCCCTCCGGGGAATACAGACCCTCCACAAGACCAGGTCATTGCCCAACAACAGAAGATGAAATGACGTCTCGACAGGAAGCACAGGGCCAAGGCCCACGGACTCGATGTGTCGGACCGGGTCTGGATTAAGCATCCCAACCATATGCATAAACTGCAACCTTTCTGGATGGGGCCACTACAGATCGTGAGGCGGCTGGGCCAAGACACGTTTGAGCTCTCGGACGGGTCACAGTGGCACTCCAGCCAACTCAGGAAGTTGTTGCCTGCACAAGGTCCGGGAACTGCAGCAGAGCAGACTGATGTGGGTTGCGACTTATCTGATGAGGGTGTTGGGGACTCACAGGTCCGGCCGACGGAGCATGGAGTAGGTCCTCCTTCAGTGAGGCGCTCGGTTAGGACACCTCAGAGGCCCAAATATCTTGATGACTTTGTTCTGAAAGTAGCTTTAGCTAATGCGTGTTGGGAATGGGCGGCAGAATAATCCGCCCCAACATGGGAGGGTACCATTGTAGTCTACCTAGGTCCCCATTAAGCTGAGTAGTTTAGTTGTTCTGTGTATTTTAAAAAAACAAACAAACCACTGTCTATATGCCATGTGTTCTAAGGGGTTTTCTTGCTAAATTTTAAAGGGGGGGGGTCCATCTTATTTATATGTGTGCGTTCTTTTATGGTGCTTTCATGTTTTGTAAGGGGGGTGGTGTTATATTGGGATTTGAACTTTGGGGCTTGCCGTAGCCAACTCCAGGCAGTAGACGTGGTGATGTCAGGCAGGCTACGGCCAGTATGTTAACTGAATGTGAATCTCAATAAAGTTCAGTTGATTGCTCGGTTCAGCATGGCTCAGGTCTCCCATTATTAGGACATAACACTCTGATTGGAGGGTCAGTGGTTTGATCCTCGCTGTCTCTGCAGTCTGCATGTCAAAGTGTCCTTGAGCAAGACACTAAACCCTGAGTTGCTTTTCTGATGGGTCAGGCCAGTGCCTTGCATGGCAGCTCTGCCACTATCAGTGTGTGAATGGATGGATAGCAGGATCTGTAAAGTGCTTTGGTTATCTAGAGATGAGCAAAAGCCCTAAGTGAATGCCATTTTAATTTTTTTTCCCACTGTCTCTGTTAGGGCTGTGCGATATGGCGATATATATCGGATGATGATGTAAAAACGTCTATCATTTCATAGAATACTCTATCGTTTATATCATTATTTAAAATGCACATACTCCCATTTATTCAGTAAAGCTCCTCACCACTACTTGTCAGCGCCCCGTCTCTCCTCTGCAGTGCACACAGCAGAACAGGTGTGTCGTAGGTGGCTAGGCTTCAGTCCAGTGGATGCTAATACTAACTCCAAACTACCGGTTCAGATAGCTGCTACTCCTGTTTGCCAGGGATGTGGGACCGTTTTTCATCATGCTGCGTCAAAAAGGGTAGCTTGCTAACCTCGTTTTAATCGGAGGTAAGTAACATTAAGACCATGTCTAATTATGAAATGCTAAATGACAGTGCTAAGTTGTGCTAAGCGGAAACCGTAGCAGACCATCTTTTTTTTTTTTAATTACTGCTGAGTTTCTGTCTGAAAAAAAATGATTAAAGCTGCAAAAGTGCATGATGGTGGCACATACAAGGAAAATAAATAAATACATTAAAACGGGCAGGAGGAGCAAGTTGGCTCATGATGTAATTTATTTGATTTCTAATCATTTTAATTAGTTAAGTATTGATAATGAATAAAGTTAAAGTCATCACATATATTTTATTACATTACCTTTTGTGTCTTTGATTTTCAGATTATGGCCAATCCAAAATATTTTTACTAAAAAGCAAACTGGCTAAATCAGGCCAGAATGGCAGGCTACAGGTCACTAGGGTGTCTGGATTCCACCCCTTGAGGTGGTGGTGGGGGGGGGCTCTGTCATGAACTTGGGTTTGGTGGTCCCAAACCCAGTTCTGATGCGGTGGCTATTTTGCATTGGTTATTTTCCATCAGGCGCTTCAGGGAGCTCTTTGGGTCCTCCGCTCCCTGATAGCTCGGCCACGCCTCCTCCCTGTCAGTGTCACCAGCTGTTCCTCATTATTGGGTTTTCCCTTACGTGCGTGCGCACACACACACACACACGCGCGCGCCTCCATTCATCTCCATTCACATGCTCAGACACTCACTCATGCACAACTGTTTTCTATTCAGTCCAGCCCACGCACTTCCACACCAGCGGTCTCTTTCGTCATTAGTATTGTCATTATTTAAGCTCTGTATTTGTGGGAAGAGATTGCCGCAATGTACACAGTCGCTGTTCCCTACTGTGTATGTTAGCCTCCACTCCCTGCATTATATTTTCAGCCTGACTGTGTAGTCTTCTGCTAATGCTACCTGACATTCGTTTGTTACCTGGTGTTGCAGCTGTTGCTGTTTCTCCTGTTCTCACAGGACAGCACGGACTGCCTCGGACTGCTCCAGCCCATAAGTTTATGTTTACCTTTCTCCTTGTGTGTCCAGTTGTCCTGCGGCACTAAGCATTCTCTCCCTTGGGCTGTGAGTGTCTTAGAGGCGTCCTTGTTCTCCTGGTGTCCTCCATGACTGTTAACTCATCCTTCTATTGATATTGTAACTGTTTGCTGGATTGAATCAATAAATTGCACGCAATATACTCTGCACGTGGGTTTTAAGTCCTTCCTCCACGCGCTGCGTAAAAGCGCACGGGGAACCATAACAGCACTTAAATTTTACAGATTTAAACAAACAGTTAATTTATATCTCTAGGTGACAGCCATGGGTAATTTTCTCATTTTCAGACATTTTTTGATGTTATGTTTTTTTTTTTTTTTTTTGCTTTTCTCCTCTGTCTCAGGAAATATTTAACTTTTTGATGTTTACTTTTTATTCATATATGATTTAGAAGAAAAACCTGAAATTTATGAGAATCAAGTCTCAAATGCACATTAAAGAACTATAAGAACTATTTTATAACAACACTGCATAATTATGAGGGAAAACAGTACATGTAAAAAAAGTCAAAAAAGATGGTCCTTTTTATGTGATTATTTAAACTGTAGAATTTACAGAAATGTATATTGTGATATACTATATCGTTATCATAATATAAAGATGACTTATATTGTGATATGAATTTTTTGTCATATCACACAGCCCTAGTCTCTGTTGGTGTCTACTGTTGGTGATTTACTTACTTTATAGATTAAATACACATTTTTGGGTGATTAAGGTTAGGGTATTGTTTATGTTAAGGCTAAGGGTACACATTACAGCTCAAACCCTCCTCACTTTTTTTCAGAATGTTACTAGGTCATAATACCTTCAGGCTAATACTGGCTCCTAATATTTTCTGTTGGAGCACAATCTCATACATATACAAGGCTATCTACTCTTATGTACCACCTACTGTAGAATCTCTGCAACATAAATTTCCTGTCATAACTCATCCTTCAGGGCAAAGGTGAAATAGAAGACCCCAAACGCAAGCTGTGAGTTTGCACATCTATCTATAAATGCAATAAATCTCTGTCTGTTTGTGTGTGTGTGTTTGTGTGTGTGTGTGTGTGTGTGTGTGTGTGTGTGTGTGTGTGTGCTCCTCACATATCTCTCGAGCTGTTCATCAGACTGGGCAGAGCAGTAGCGGAGTGGTTAGCACTGCGGCAGCACAGCAACTCACCCTTGGCCGGGGGATCCTGGGTTCGATCCCAGCCCCCAACCAACAGTGATCTGTGAGGAGTTTGCATGTTCTCCCCGTGTCTGCATGGGTTTTCTCCGGGATTTCTCCGGTTTCCTCCCACATGCCAAAAACATGCAAGTTAGGTTAATTGGCATCAAAACTGGGAATTCTAAATTGTCCTTAAGTATGACTGTGAGAGTGAATGGTTGAAACCGGCATGGGGGTGCCCAGGGCACCCCCATGCCGGTTCCACCTTTCCCACTGGAGTGACTGTGCTGTGACAGCTTTTCCTTGTTTATAGTTCATTGTGTGTTTATTGTGTTTAGTTTAGGAGCACAGCAGATATTTTTAGTTGTAATAAAGACTTTTAGTTTAATTCGGTAGCAGAATAATCCACCATGTCGTGCGGATCGTGTGGTAGTCCACCCACCGACCCTATATGTTTTGTGTGAATGTGTTCGGCCTTTGGAAATTTCAGTTTACATTATTTAGAGTGTGTTTCGGATTCCAAATTGGGGTGGGTTTGAATTGTGTGAGTATTTTGGACTTTGTAAAGGGAGGGAGGATGTTATGGCGGCACTTATTGTGAAGTGCAGTGTGGTGACGCCACTTCCTGTTGTGTCACCGCACTGCCCTATATTGTGGGGTGGGCCGCCATAGGCACCTCCTCTTGTGCCGGATGGTCCCGCTGGGTGCTTGTTGTGTACTGCTTCACTCCATCTTCAGTAAAGCTGTGTTTAACGTTACCATGCTCTCAACCTCGTTCATCACCAGGTTTGTGGATATAAAAGGGGGATGGAGCTTAAGCAGACATTCACAGCAGAAAAACACATACTTGGGAGTTTGGAATGATTTTGTTCTTGACATGTCTTGTAAATCACAAGAAACATGTTACAGACATGTTAACAACAGAAAAAAACTTGATTTTGGCTGGAGTGTCACTTTCCGAATTTGCCGAACTCTTAGCTGATTTAGTGCTGAAATCAGATAGAATAATTATAGTAAGGGATTTTAATGAACATGTAGATGTAGATAGTGACTGTATTAATATGGCATTTAATTCAATATTAGACTCAATGGGGTTTTCTCAGAAAGTAGAACATTCTACCCATTATCTCCAGCACACATTGGACCTTGTTCTGACATACGGCATAAAAATAGAAAATCTGGTAGTGTCTCCTCATAACCCTGTACTGTCAGACCATTGTCTGTGAACCTTTGATTTTACTATTTCTGACTATTTGATTCCTAAAGAAAAATATTACTACAGCAAATGTCTTTCAGATGATGTTGTTACCAAATTTATGCAGATTGTCTCCTCTATGCCATGTGTCAACACAACGGAAATAAGCTATGGAGAGCTTGCTCCTTCTGTAACTGATAGCATGGTAGATAGTGTGACAGCTTCTCTGCATCAGACTCTAGACATGGTGGCCCCTTTAAAAAGGGAAAAGTCCAATCAGAGATTTCTAACCCCTTGGTTCAACACAGAAACTCGTAGCTTAAAACAGAAGACTCGTCAATTAGAAAGAAAATGGCATTCCACTAATTTAGATGAAACCTATTCAGCTTGGAGAAATCATCTTTTAATTTATAAAAAATCTCTTAGAAAAGCTAGAACAAGTTATTACTCTGCATTAATAGAAGATAACAAGAATAATCCCAGATTTCTTTTCAGCACTGTAGCCAGGCTGACAAAGAGTCAGGACTCTGTCAATCCTTGCATTCCCTTAGAGCTTACTAGTCAGGACTTTATGAACTTTTTAATCGTAAAATTTCATCTATTAGAGATAAAATCAGTCAGATTCTTCCCACCGTTAACTTAAATACAGTAACTACTACTACTCCTTCAATTGATATCTATTTGGATAAGTTTACTCCAATTGACCTTTTAGAGTTAGATAAAATAACTTCCTCATCCAAGCCTTCATGTTGTGACCCGAGCGCCGGTCTTGTCCGCGCTCGGGCTACGTATAGCTCGCTGCCGGCTTTGACAGCTGTGGGTTATATTCTGGCTTCACCGGGCTCTTATTGTGAAGGCGCTCGGTGGGGCTCCCGGCTGTCAAGGTCGGCCAGTTGACTGTCATTACTGCTCGTTAGGGCTCGCCCTTATTAGGCGGACGCTGACAGCAGTTAGATTACAGGAGTATCGTCAGACATCATCCAAGCCTCGTCAGACATTCATCATTCTGGTCTGGTCAGGTTCGTGTGTATATTCTCGTGCTTTGCTTGCTCATGTCATGTCACGTTTTAGATCGTAAGTGGCTGGGGTTAGTCTTACGGTCCCATGCTCTATGTTTAGTGTATCTTCGTCACAGTCTATCATAGTCTTGTGTTACGTCTTGTGTCTTGTTAATAAATCACCATCATTGCAAAACTCATCGGTGGACTCTTGGCGTCTTATGGTGGTCCGCGAGGATCACCGCATGACACTTCAACTTGTCTTTTAGACCCAATTCCTACCAGGTTATTTAAAAAAGTCTTCCCATTTACTGGTAGCCCTATTCTTCAAATAATCAATTCTTAACATTAGGCTATGTACCGTAGGCTTTTAAAACTGCTGTAATTAAACCCTTACTCAAAAAGCCAACGTTGGATCCAGGAGTTGTAGCCAACTATCGACCAATCTCTAATCTGCCTTTCATTTCAAAAATCTTAGAGTTGTTGCTACACAATTATTTGACCACTTGCAGGGAAATGGTTTATTTGAAGAGTTTCAATCTGGGTTCAGAATCCATCATAGTACTGAAACAGCCTTAGTGAAGGTCACTAATAACCTCCTTATCCCATCTGATAATGGACTTGTTTCTGTACTTGTCCTTTTAGACCTTAGTGCAGCTTTTGATACTATCAACCATAATATTCTACTTGATTGATTAGAACACTATGTTGGACTTAATGGAACTTTGCTGCAGTGGTTTAGATCTTTTTTGTCTGATAGGCTCCAGTTTGTTCATGTCAGTAATGAGTTTTCTTCCAACTCAAAGCTCAGTCATGGAGTTTCACAGGGATCTGTGCTAGGCCCTACTCTTTTTAGTCTATATATGCTTCCGTTAGGCAACATTATTAGAAAGCACTGTATACATTTTCATTGTTATGCAGATGACACACAATTATACATGTCAATGAAGCCAGATGATAGTAATCAATTAGCCAAGTTAGAAGCCTTTCTTAAGGAAATCAAAGCTTGGATGACTTGTAATTTCCTGTTATTAAATTCAGATAAGAGTGAAGTCATTCTTGTTGGTCCAAAAAACCTTAGAAATACCTTTCCAAACGAAACTCTTAGTTTGGCTGTGGTTACTCTTTCTCTGAATAGTTCTGTGAGGAACCTTGGAGTTTTTTTGATCAAGATCTGTTTTTCAATTCACATATTAAATTTGTTTCTAAGACTGCCTTCTATCATTTGCGTAATATTGCCAAGATTACGAGCATCTTGTCTCAGAGTGATGCTGAAAAACTGATCCACGCTTTTGTTAGCGCTAGATCAGATTATTGTAACTCTTTATTATCAGGTTGTCCTAAAACATCTTTAAAAAGTCTTCAGTTGATCTAAAATGCTGCAGCAAGAGTTTTAACAGGTACTAGAAAGAGAGATCATATCTCTCCGGCTCTGGCCTCCCTTCACTGGCATCCCATAGAGTTCAGAATTAAGTTTAAAATCCTTCTTCTCACTTACAAAGCTCTTAACAATCAGGCCCCTTTTAATTTAAAAGATCTGATACTACCCTATTATCCTAACAGAGCACTATGCTCCCAAAATGCAGGATTACTTGTAATACCTAGAATCTCCAAAAGTACAATGGGAGGTGGAGCCTTCAGTTATCAAGCTCCTCTCCTGTGGAACCAGCTGCCAATCTGGATTCGGGAGTCAGACTCAATCTCTGTTTTTAAGAATAGGGTTAAAACCTTCCTTTTTGATATAGCCTACAATTAGGGAGAGATCATGTGTCTCTAAACCCTCACTTAGTTATGCTGTTAATAGATTTAGACAGCCGGGGGACCTCCAATAATACACTGGGCTTCACTCCTTTCTTCACTCTCAATGAAATATTTTTGCTGGTCATTAACATCTGTTTGTTCTCTCCCATAGATTGAGTCCCCATCATGCTGTTTGCTCTCTACATGTCTGTTCTTTTCGTCTTCTCTATCCCCTCACCCCCCAGCCAGTCGCAGCAGATGACTGCCCCTCCCTGAGCCTGATTCTGCTGGAGGTTTCTTCCTGTTAAATGGGAGTTTTTCCTTTCCACCGTCACCAAGCGCTTGCTCACAGGGGATCGCCTGTACCCCCCCCCCCCCAGGAGGGGGAAGGGGGGTACTGTCACAACTCGCTCTCGCCTGTCTCCTGCTCCAGCTGCGCGCACATCTGCGCCTCATCAAGCTTGGGCTATTTAGCCCGCTCCGCCTGGAGCCTCGGTCTGGAGCCGTCTGCTCACCAATGCTCGTGCATTCCAGCACTTGTCTATTCCTTTCAGCCTACGCATCTCTGAGTCCATCCTCGCCAATCAGGTAAGCCATCATCATTCTTACCTCTTCTCCAGTCTCTCTCCCCTGTGCACAGGTGGATTCCCTGGCGGCGGATTTCTCCCTCCTCATTGCCCTCACCTCTTGCACCACGCCGAGCGCGCACTGGAGCACTGTCTTCCAGGCAGAAGACCTACGGCTAAGCCGACGCCAGCCACCAAACCACCTGCAAGTAAGCACCAGTCTGAGTGTAAGGTCCACTGGGTGTACACCGGCAATTAACCATTGTGTTTGCTCTGCCCTTAGGGTTGCCTGGCTGCACGGCGCACTGCTTCGCCCTTGGCGCTTCCCGTCCTCCAACAATACACTACACCCTGCTCATACGCACTCATACACTAATTATTGTTTAATAAAATCGTTGAATCTTGCTCGAGCCTGTGTGCGTGTTCCCTGGGTCCAAACTTATGTCAGAGGGTGTCTGTCATAAGCCTCCTCATGCGCTTTTACGCAGTGCATGAAGGAGGGGAAGGAAGAATGGATTTTCGCACAGGGCTACACCACAACACATTTATTGAACAAAAGATAAACAAAAAACAACTGTACAAAATAACAAAATGGCACAGGGTACTCAAGGAGTCCTCCAGGACACTCAACAGTCACAGGGTGAGAACAATGGGAAAATATACACAGTCTATACTCACAACAACTGGAGCAGTCTGAGTTAGTCCCAAATGGCCTGGCAAAAATACATCCACATGACGGTTCATCCGAAAGATGAAACAACAGTCCAGCAATGCTTGACTGGCAAAGGCCGCTTAAGTACGAGCATTGCTGGCCAACAGATTGAGTACACCTGGGCGAGGCACGGAAAGGACAATTACTGGAGTGGAATCAGCCGGCTGTCAGGAGAGAAGGGGCGAGTGTTAGACAGCGCCCACACAAATCTAGGTCAAAGAGGCTGCCAAACAGCTGCAGAGCGGTGGCTACAGACATGGACAAAAAAAGGAACAAAGACATAAAAACAACAAGAACTCAAAAGATAACACAATACATAAATAACCCAATACCTGAACCACAGAGAATGGTCAGAACCGAGCCTAAGGACAGCACCGGCTCGGTTTGTGACAGAGGATGATAAACTATGGCAAATGAAATTGGGTTTAACCTAAAATTGCTAAAATGCCCAATACTGAGGACCAGGCCCTCAAAGGAATTATAACGTGTTTTTTGCTTTACATTAACTAGTAGTTTAATCTAGTAACCTAACATGCAGGTTAGGTTAGGTTAATTGGAGACTCTAAAGTGGCCCTAGGTGTGAATGTGTGTGTGAATGGTTAAGGGATAGCGCCATATCGTGACTGCTTCATCCATCCAGGTGGTGGATGACCCTCAATTTCCCCTCTGGGGATCAATAAAGTATACTAAAAAAAAAAAAAAAAATCTAAAAATTTGGAATGGTAAATTGTTGTTATTCGTCCTCCACGACCAGAACTTCTGGGATTTTGACAGTTTAAATAACCAGAGGGAGTTGATTCATTTAAACCAACATAATCCTCTCGCCCTAACCAAGTCTCTGTATGGGATATTAAATCAATCTGATGATCAATTAACAGATCATGGACTAGCAGACCTAATATTTAACAAACCACATTTAATTTTTAAATTATGAGGAGGAAGAGAGGCCAAATCATTAAATTTAGAGGCTTCATGTTTAGTTTGAGTTTTACCAACTTTTTGTTTAATCATTTTGGGATGCTTATACATTATATTTTTATTTACTTTGGAGGGAACAGACAATGATTCTCTGATGGGGAAAACAGGGGCTAGGTTGAGGGGTGGCAGATGAAGAGGAGCTGCAGAGAGGAGTGTAAGACTGTGACTCTGCTTCCTGGTCCCAAGTCTGAGTTGTCAAGGTTTTGGAAATTTGGATAAAAATGATGCCAGATTGTTAGATAAAAGAGACGCACCATTCAAAGTGGGATGGATGCCGTCTCGTCTAATAAGACCAGGTTTTCCCCAAAATGAGTTCCAATTGTCTATGTAGTCCACATTGTTTGCAGGACACCACACAGACAGCCAGCGTTTGAAGGATGGCAAGCGGCTAAACATGTCATCACTGGTCAGATTGGGGAGGGGCCCAGAGAATACTACAGAGGCAGACATTGTTTTTGCAAAGTCACACACTGATTCCAGATTAAGTTTTGTGACTTTTGACTGCCAGAGTCGGATGTCGTTAATGCCGGCATGGATAGCAATTGTGGAATATTTACAGTTACTTTTAGCCAGCATTGTCAAATTTGACTCGATGTCGCCTGCTCTGGACCCAGGAATGCATTTGACTATGGCCGCTGGAGTCTCTAGGTTCACGTTTCTGACTACAGAGTCGCCAATGATCAGAATTTTGTCTTCAGCAGGTGTGTCGCTGAGTGGAGAAAAGTGAATAGAAACATGAACAGGTTGGTGGTGTACTAGGGGTTTGCGGCTAAGCTTCCTTCTCATCGTCACCCACCCATTCTGTCCTGGCTGCTCAGGAGAGGTCAGAGCCGGGGGAACACAAACAGCCTGGAGCTAAAACAAACACCAATGAAAGGTGAACAGAAGGCTAAAGAGGGTGATTAGGTGACACTGAGTGCGCACACAGGTGCAAGAGCCTTGTTAAACAGAAGTGAGAGGTGACGGTAGATAGAAAAAACAATTAAAATACAATTAAAGGCAATAATCCTCAGGAGAGCGAGCCACAAAGCAAACCAGAACAACAGACAGCGACACAGGAAGTGACAGTACTTCATCTTAGTACATCTTACGCAGATGCTGTCAGGCTGCTTGCTGACTACTTTGCCAAACACACACGGAGCACAAAGCTGTGGGTTGAAAGGCTGTTGGCGCCAAAAGACGCTCAGCTAGCTAGCTTGTGGGAGCTAACAGCCCAGCTAGTAGCAACAGAGAAATTAGCCACGGAGCTAGGTGGGCACCAAACACAGAAGCTAGAAGCCACAAGCTACGAGCTAGATAACACGGTGGAATCGGAGCCACAAGAGAGCGAGCCCATGTCCATCAGGAATGACAAGCCAGCTGAAGAGCACAGCACTAAGAGTGACCGCAGCATGGAGGGTGAGCAGCAAACAAACTCGGCTCACTTGTCCCCGCAGCCAGAGCCGGAGCAGCGGGAGGGGAAGCGTGAGCATGCTGAGAGCCCCGAAAAGCAGCACAGTGGAGCACCTCAGACGACAGAGAGGAGGTACCGGACTGCTTTTGTACCCGAGACGAGCCGCAATTGGAGACGGACACTGGGAGTGAACAGTACAAAGAGGTAACAGGCGCCACGGCGATCAAGCAGGACCAGTTTTGCTCAGGTTCTACGCAGGGGGGTCTCAGTCCCGGTCCTCGGGAAACGGTGGAGGGAGCCACCGAGTGCGACGGTGAAGCACCTGCGTCGGCGAGTGACGCTAATGTGCTAGCCCCAGATTCCTCCGGTGCGTGGCCGCAGAGGCCTGGAGGATCTGCAGCTATGATGGCGACCACTGCAACGGCTTTAGAAGAGGACGGAGCCAGACTAACAGACATGGAGAAACTGTGTGCCGAGCAGCACCATATCAGGCCGAGCAGAGCCCCTCTTAGGGTTATGGACTTGGTCCAGGTTCAAGGAGAGGAATGTCCATGGCGAATATGGGCCAGACGACAGCCAGCGAAACACCAGGAACACCTGCGCACCATGACTAAGCTGGGTGCAGCCTACTCCCAGCTGTCTGACGGTTCGGAGAGGCATGCCAATGAGGTGCAGCATGTCCGGGAAGAGGTTTCTGGTGGCCGAGCTGGACAAGAGCAGCGGTTGGTGATGGTGGTGTGGGATCCAGACCCCGCCATCCAGAGGATCAGCCATCGCTCCAGGGGTCTGCGGTCTCCAGGGGCACACCTGCTGGGGGGCTGCCCTGTGCCCCCCCATGCAAATTCCAGTTTTTTCCATTCCAATGACTGTGTGGTAGCACTGTATTAATAGTTCTAAGGTTTTTGTGCATGTACTGTATATGTTATAAAATGGGATTAGTTTGTGTATTATCGTTTAGTTTAGGAACACAGCAGTGATTTTAGTTTATTAATGGACTTTTAGGTTACCAGTGGCAGAATAATCCACTGTGCTGTGCAGGTTGTGTGGCAGTCCACCCACCAACTCCATTTTTTAGGTTGTTTTGTGTGAATGTGATTTTAGTACATTAGTTCCCATTTATTTTAGTGTGTGATTCGGGTCCCCAATTTTTTTTTTTGTGTGTGTGTGTGGGGGGGGGGGGATGGGGGGATTTCAGTGGTATGTGTGGTTTTGGACTTTTCTAAAGGGGGGGGTGTCATGTGTGGGTTTGGCCCTTGAGGCTTGCCGTAGCGATCTGGGGGGATGACGTGAGGCGGGCTGCGGCCGCTGTATATGCTATTATGTGTGTTCACTCAATAAAGTCAGTTGGATGTTCGGCAGAAGACAACTCGCATCTCACTCATTTCCAACATAACACTTGCCTTATAACAAATATATGCAAAGCTGCTGGCAGGATTTCCTTTGCACTGCATTTTTTGAGCAGTATTTTTCTTTTACTGGTTAAAAATAATATGCAGATATCACTACTAAAAAGGCTAAATGATTTCTTGCTAAGAAAAAAAAAAAGCATTAGCATAAACACTCAAAATGCCACCCAGCTGAACTCCTGTGTGTATGCAGTTTGGTATTTAGACATCTGTTTTGGTGTGGCATTTCATAACGTTTTCTAGACACAGAGGGTTGCAGTGTGCCATGTCTGGAGAGTCAGCAGTGTTATTTACAAACAGGCAGAGTTTTTGTAACGGTAACCAGGAAGTGTATTAATGAAATTCTACTGCTGACCATTTTAAAAATAATTAGTAATTTCATACGCTGTTTTATTTCTCCTTGTAAAAACAGTGAAGAGAGCCTCTGCCAAAGGTTTTAGTCTCGAGTCCTCATCTTTGACCAAAACATTTTGTGTTGCAGTCTGAAGAACTGACATATTTTCATCCTTTTACAGTATTTCTTCATCTCTCCTGTATTGCACGTGATTGAAATGTATGGAAACAGATGTTGATACTGACAAAGACTCATTTGGTGCTGTTGCACTTAAGCTCCTGATTGGGTAATACAGAACATGACAAGCTAATTACAGTGTGGTTTCGAACATGCATGTTTCTAGAGTGAAAAGATGCTTGCTGCTTCCTCGGCTGCCTAACCTAGAAGGCCCGTATTGTGCAGACACTTGTGCAACTGCGTAATAAATGTCTGAGTCAGGGTGAGTGTGCACGTGCATGTCCGTGTGTGTGTAGATGTGTATCCACAGTACCTCAGTGGAAACTTGTCAGTGAGCCAACTGTTGCCCATGAGGGCTGGTAAACACACTGTGATGGATCTCATTCTCTGCACTCAAGTGCCAAACGAAATGTAAACTTGTTTCCATCACTCTATTCAGTTAGCTCTTCTTTTTTTCCATCTGTCTGGAGCCTTTTCATCACCAATTCGTGTTGCATTCAGTGGGAAATTTGGCATTTAAATACTCTATTCTCCTTTTCCATCCTACTACAGCTTCAAATAAAGTTTAATCAAGCATAGATCTGCTCCTTAAGCATATAATTTACACAACTGACCTCATATTACTTGGGGTCTAATGTGAGGCATCAGATAATTTTTCATATTTGATGCATGGAGATTTTTAGGGGCTTTGGGGTGACTGGGATCACAAATTAACAACTCTGCAGAAAACTTTCATTCACACTTCCACAATATACGTCTGGTCTATCAGTAGTAGCCCCAGAGGCCGGCGAGGGTCTGAGCGAGATCACAGCTGACGACTGCCCCCCATGCATCATCAAAACCAGATGTTGGGTGAATTGCTCCTCATAAAAGATTCCTCTTTTACAATAGACCGTGGCATTGCCAAATACGGTAAGACAGTTAGGTGTGCATTCCCCTGTTGTTAGAATTCCTGTGGGTAATTGAGAATGGCCAGTGTACGTGTTTGGAGAGGCAATTGAAGGAAAAAAATCACAATGAGCTTGTCATAAGACACTAGTATGTGTGGTGGGGGATATGCTGCAGCTGAAGACTGCTGTCGTTCATCCTTATATGCATCATGCAAACTTGTCATCTAGTGTGCTGCCTGTTATGTCCATAATCAGTGTTCCAATAACGAGGCCGGAGGTGCAATAGAACTTGACTTTATTACGTGACTCACAGATACACAAGGCTCTCCTATACAGGCAGAGGCGTAGGTCAAAAGAGACCGTGCCTCTTCCGCATCAGCCTTTTATACCCAGGGTGGCGGCGGAACCGGAAAGGTGGAGCCACCACCCACATCACACAATAATACGTCATATTAATACATAACACCCCACACTCATTAGACCCTCCCAAATTTAGTACTCGAGTCTCACTCTAATAATAAACAGATAAAGCAGGCCTATCCATGCACACAAAACAACTAAAACTAGAGGGGAACAGGTGGACTACTCTCCCACCCCCACATGGCTAGACGGATTATTCTGCCGTCTCTATTGATATATACATATACAGTCCATGAAAACAAAAACTGTCGTATTCCTAATATAGCTGAAAATAATCCCATGAACTTTTATACATACAGGCAAATTCTCATCCGACAATTAAAAAGTCACTATTTACATTTGCACAATGCTTTTGGCACACCCAACAAAACCACCCCATAACCAGGGCAAACCACACAGTAATATATACTTTAACATTACATGTTTTTGTTTTGTTTTGTTTTGTACATGGGCAACTCACAAAGCACTCAGTGGAAGTAACATATTGACTACGTAGCCTAGGCAATTCACAGCACAACATACTGCTTAACCCATCGCCCCCTTGCTACCATACAGTCCCGATGGAGAAGCCACCCCCCGGAGACCCGTCTGGCGGCTCCCGCCCAGAGCATCTTCATCTCTTCGCCCCTGGAGACGAGCCACGTCGGAGTTTCGACACCTCCTTCTCATCGCTGATGTGCCGCAGCTCATTGGGGTGTCTCCATGAGTCATCAGACAGCTGAAGGTATCCGTCCTCCCGGACAGCTACCACCTGCAGCCGCCCCTGGTTATCCCTCCGTTTTCTCTTGCCATAGACCCCCCTTAGCTGAGCCTCCTCCCTGGGTTGAACCACGCAGCGACCCGCAGGGGAGCTCGACTCGGCTTCAAGCATCCACAACGTCTAGACTGGGCTTCCTCTCTGGGTCGAACTGCTCCACCAACCCCATGCGAAGCCCGACTCGGCCTCCAGTGTTGCTGTGTGGCACGTCTGTCCACCATGCCAGTTGGTCTTGCCTTGCTCTCTTTCATTTCGAACGTCGGCGAAGCCGTTGCAGCCCCTTGCTTCTCGGTATCTCCAGGCCGAACTCCGGAAGCAGAGGGAGCTATCCTCTCAGCTCCAGCCACCGTCACGGGCATTCCACCGTGCCGCCCAGTTCCCACATCCAGGGTAACTTGGGTCCTGGCACCAGAACCCTCCCATGATGGCCCTGGATGGAATTGGTCCTGTCCATCTCCCAGAATACTAGGCCAATTTTTGTCCCATAGCGCATCGTCCACCACGCTCGGAACCGGTCGGTCCCACAAACCACAGCCCGACCATTCCTCTCCGATGCCACTGGTGATCGTGAAGCCAAGGCCGTAGAACATGTTGCACCCCATCACATTTGACCCACTGATGGTCACCACAAACTGGACGTTGGCCATCACTGCTGACTTATATCTTGCTGTCAACTCCAGTGAACCCACGATGGCCAGCCTTTTACCTCCGTAGCCACAATATGGTGTCGACAGTCCTCTCACTAGGTAATACGGGAACATACTCCTCACAGTAGGCTAGTTCAACACGGAAACCGCTGCTCCCATGTCCACCAACAACGGCACTTCCACGCTGTCCAGCATCACGTTACAGTAAATCCGCCTATCTGTGCTCGGCGAGACGGTGTAAACAACCGTAAGAGTCGTGGCAGGGGAATCCACTTTGCATCGCCGTTCACCTCCAATTTTTTACAGGCCCTGGCGAAATGATGTAGGAGTCCACACTTGCCACAGCATTTGCCCCTCACTGGTCACTCTCTTGCCTTGTATCGGTGCTTGGCGGACCCACAGCCCATACATCTGGGCGACCCCGTGGCAGACCTTATTTTAATAGTGGTAGCGTATTCCTCCGTGTCTTCTGTGCTATCATTGCTATCCAGGTCCACAGCCTGTGTCGCTGACTGTGGTTCAGCTTGCCTCAACATAGTTCTCTCACCGAAATGTCCTTAGGTAGTTTATCCGCTGCTTCAAACTAGTGAGCTATCTCGACCGCCATGGCTAACGTCAGTTCACCGGAGTGTATGAGGAGCCTTGTCTGTGCCACAGAACATAGCAGGTGCTCCACCAACTGATTGCAGACCATTTCTTCTTCCAAACCCCCGAACTGGCATTCCCCATCAGTGACCCTTCTGTATGGAGTTTGCATGTTCTCCCTGTGTCTGTGTGGGTTTTCTCTGGGTACTCTGGTTTCCTCCCACAGGCCAAAGACATGCAGGGGCGTCAAACTGGGGAAGAAAAGGGTATTGTTTACCCAGGGCCCACTGCTGGGAGGGGCCCTCAAAAAGTCTGGAATGAAAAGTATTTTTTGTGTTGCATTCTTTTAATTTGTAATTAATTAATGTTATAATAAAATTCATCCTGCCTGAATGAAATGTTTGAGAGACTGTATTTTGCATTAAAAGTAAAGATGGATGTTCTCTGAGGCCCCTATCACCCCTTTAAAAAGGTGCAAAATAAATTAGTCCCCCACCTCCACCCGGTTGATTGAAGCGCAGCACCAGTCACACACCAGCCTGCAGCACGTCTGCTTCCTCAGCCAGATTAGTGCATCACTACCCTAAAACTCACCTTTTATATTTATTTATTTATTGCTTTGTGAAAGTACATTATAGGCAATTTATTATTTTTTTAACATAAATTCATAAAGTTAGCAATTTGTAGAACTACAAAGGTATAAACAGTACAAATATGCAAAAATAAAGATGCTCAAAAATATGATAAAAGATGGTAATTTACAACTTAAAAAGTTGCATATTTACCATAAGCAAGCCCCAAATTTATGAGAAAAACGGATTTCTATAAGAAAAACCAGAGCTTCCAAATGCCAAAGCAACCCCCCCCCCCCCCACACACACACACACTCATTTTGAAGAAGACAAATCAGAAATTTACAGCAGTAAAGTCACAAATTTACAAGAAAAGAAATTATCAATTTTCTGAAACATTTTAATATAGCCTACATATAGCTTATATATGTCACAGCTCGCCGCTCTCAGGCTTCCACCTCAGCTGCACGCACACCTGCACCTCGTTAGCAAGGAGCTATTTATTCCACCTCGCCCTGAGCATCGGTCTGGAGCCGTCTGTTCTACAACGCGCTCAAACCCTCAGCAGGATCATATCTCCTGTCCTGCCACTCATCGCTGCTTCACGTAAGCTGTCATATCTCTTACCTGTTTCCTCAGCCTTCCCCTGTGCACAGGTGGATTCCCTGGTGGCGGATACCCTCACCTTCACCATCTTCTTCTCCCGCATCTCCACTCTTCGTCGTGTGCGCAGCAGGACGCTGTCTCCCAGGCCTGAAATCCTCGCCAACGCCAGCCACCATTCCCTCTGCAAGTAAGCATAACTCTGCATCACTTTCCCATGTGGTTTTGCCCAGCTCACTCCCTGTCTGTGTTTCTTCCATAGGGTTGCCTGGCCGCACGGCGTGCTGCTCTGTTCCTGTTCTCATCGTCCACCCACAATCCATTATCATATCACATACACGCACCCAAACACACCTTTCTGGTTGAATAAAACTATCAAATCTACCTGAGCCTGCGTGCGTGTTTCCTGGGCCAAGAATTATGTCAGTACGGCTCCAGCAAAGCGGCCCAGCGGACAACGGGCTCGCACGCCGTTTTTCCACTCTCGAGGCTCGGGTGGACATGATAGCTCATCAACAACAGGTAATCTTCAACCAGTTGACCATAATAACTCACCGGTTAGACCGTCTTGACCCCCAGCAGGCATTCCCCCCGGCTCATCAAGGCGGCTCGGCTTCAGCTGCTTCCACGGCTGGCCAGCCTAGCTCGGGAGCGCCGACTCAACTCACACCGATACCAACCCCTGCTCGCTTCAACGGGAAGCTCGGTGGGGCACGGGGGTTTATCTTACAGTGTGAGTCGGTGTTCCTGCGGGTTCCCGGGGATTTCCCCTCAGACCACAGCTGTATCGGCTACATGGCTAATCTCCTGGAGGGGCGAGCGCTAGCTTGGGCTTACACCGTCATGTCGAAGCCCAGCTACGCGAACCTCTCTTATGACTGGTTCGTGCAGGACTTTCTGGAGGTGTTTGATCACTCACGTCGTGACAGCGTCCTCGCCGATCTGCTCCTTAGCCTTCAACAGGGAAGCCGGTCAGCGGCAGATCATGCTGTTGACTTCTGGGTGGCAGAGGAGGAGGTTGGCTGGGGAGAGGCTTCTCTCTGCAGCATTTTCCTCTGTAGCCTCAATTCAGGTCTGCGGGATGAATTGGCCAGTCGGGATCTCCCAGGGCGGCTGTCCGAGCTAATCTCCCTAACAATTAGTTTAGACAACAGGCTGCGGGAGCGAGCCGCAGAGAGGAAGTCTGTCAGCCACTCGCGCGGATCCTCCGCCTGCTCTCCTCAGTCTCACCCCCTGGCGTTACCCGCTCCGGAGTCCACCGATGAGCCAGAGGCTATGTCGATCGGGCGCACCAGGCTCCCTCTAGCGGAGAGACAATACCGACGAGAACTGGGTCTCTGCATGTATTGCGGAGGCGACCAGCATACCGTGGAGCAGTTCCCGGTCAAGCCAAACGGGGGGGTCCGCGAGTCACTGTAGGGGGCTTCGCGGACTCTAACCGGTCAAATCCCCTCTCTAGTTGCACTCTGCCCATCAGATTTTGCCATAACTCCATCGGGCACCTCACTCACGCACTGGTGGACTCGGGGGCAGAGCAAAACTTCATTTCCAAGAGCCTGGCAACCCGTTTGGGCATACCCTGTCAGCCATTGTCAGCCCCTCTTAACCTGGTCACCCTCTCTCGCTCTCCCCTGGGGGTAGTGATGCATCGCACCAAGCCGGTGCCTATAATTATCTCTGGCAATCACCGTGAGGACCTAACCTTATATGTCTTGTCTTCCTTTTCGGACCGTGTCATTCTGGGTTACCCATGGCTGCGCCTGCACAACCCCGTCCTCGATTGGAGGTCTGGTAACGTCCTTTCATGGAGCCCCTTCTGCCTGAGTACCTGTCTTCAGTCTGCGGCTTGTGCCCCATCCTCTCCTCCGCCTGCGCCGGTCACCGATCCTCCGGACCTCACCCTGGTGCCTCAGGAGTTTCATGACTTGGGGATGGCGTTAAGCAAGTCTAAAGCCATGTTTCTCCCCCCTCACCGGCCGTATGACTGCGCCATTAACCTCCGCCCAGGGGCACCCTTACCATCCGGCCGTCTTGACAGCCTTTCAGCCCCTGAACACGAGGCAATGGATACATACATCAGGGAGTCGCTCAGTGCTGGGATCATTCATCCCTCCTCGTCCCCGCTTGGTGCCGGCTTCTTCTTTGTCTCCAAGAAAGATGGGTCCCTTCGCCCGTACATCGACTTCAGGGCCCTTAATGACATCACGGTGAAGGACCGCTACACCCTGCCTCTGATGGACACCGCCTTCCACTCCCTCCAGGGGGCAACCTGGTTCACGAAGTTAGATCTCCGCAGCGCCTACCACCTCGTTCGGATCTGGGAGGGCGATGAGTGGAAGACGGCCTTTAGGACGCCCAGCGGCCACTTTGAGTACTTAGTGATGCCGTTTGGGCTGACCAACGCTCCTGCCGTCTTCCAGAAACTCATCAATGATGTCCTACGAGATTTCCTGGGGGTCTTCGTCTTCGTCTACCTGGATGACATACTCATCTTCTCCAGGTCACGGGAGGAGCACCAGGCTCACGTGAGGCGGGTCCTGCAGCGGTTGTTGGAGAACAGGCTCTACATCAAGGTGGAGAAATGCGAGTTCTATGCCAAGACCACCTCTTTCCTGGGATTTGTCATCTCTCACAACCAGATTCTCCCCGACCCCGCTAAGGTTAAAGCGGTGGTCAAGTGGCCCACGCCTACCTCCAGGAAACAGGTGCAGCAATTCATCGGCTTCGCTAATTTCTACTGTCGCTTTGTCCCCAACTTCGGTGCCATTGTTACTCCCCTGACCCACCTCACTTCTTCCAAGGTGCCCTTCCAGTGGTCTGAGGAGGCGGCTACCGCATTCAAGACCCTCAAGACGGAGTTCTCGTCCTCCCAGGTCCTAACCCAGGTTGACCCCGCGCTGCAGTGCCTGGTGGAGGTGGACGCGTCTGACACGGGGGTGGGGGCGGTGCTCTCCCAGCGTTCACCAGTGGATGGAGACAAGCGGCCCTGCGCCTTCTTCTCCTGACGGTTGTCAGCAGCCGAGCAAAATTATGACGTCGGCGACAGGGAAATTCTTGCTGTCAAGCTCGCGCTGCAGGAGTGGCGTCATTGGCTGGAGGGGGCAGCTCAGCCTTTTGTGGTTTGGACGGACCACAAGAACCTCGAGTATTTGAGGTCAGCGTGGCATCTAAATGCCCGCCAGGCACGCTGGTCTCTATTCTTTGCTCGGTTCCAATTTACCATCACCTACCGTCTGGGCTCAAAGAATGGGTTGCCCGACGCCTTGTCAAGACAGTTCGTTCCTGAGGCCCCGGAGGAGTCGAACCACACCATCCTTCCCAGCTCGTGCGTCATGGGGGCGATCTCCTGGTCCATCAGGGACAAGGTCTGGAAGGCGCAGGAGGCGGAACCGGACCCTGGCGGTGGTCCGGATGGCAGACTCTTCATTCCATCAGTTGTTCGGGGGGAAGTAATTCACTGGGCCCACACATCCAAGCTCGCCTGTCACCCCGGCGTCTCCCGACTGGTGGACCTCCTTCAACGCTCTTTCTGGTGGCCGGGTCTCCAAAAGGATGTCGCCAATTACGTCCGGGCTTGCCCCCAGTGTGCCACTGGCAAGTCTCAGAACTCTCCTCCTGCGGGTTTACTCCAGCCCCTGCCGGTCCCGCGCAGGCCCTGGTCGCACATTGCCCTCAACTTCGTCACTGGCCTCCCTGTCTCTAACACCTACAACATGGTTTTGACGATTGTGGATCGGTTCTCTAAGGCCGCCCACTTTGTGCCACTTCGGGGTCTCCCTTCGGCACGAGAGACGGCCGATCTCCTCATCCATCATGTGGTCAGACTGCACGGGATCCCTTTGGATGTCGTATCGGATCGAGGGCCTCAGTTTGTGTCACAAGTGTGGAGGTGCTTCTGTAACGCCCTGGGGGCCACGGTGAGTCTTTCCTCTGGTCATCATCCCCAATCCAACGGACAGTGTGAGCGCACCAATCAGGAGCTGGAGGCCGCCCTGCGCTGCGTGACCTCTTCCAACCCATCCTCCTGGAGCTCTTACTTGGCATGGGTAGAGTACGCCCACAACACGGCACGGTCATCGGCCACTGGTATGTCCCCCTTCAGGGCGTCGCTGCGGTACGATCCCCCCTTGTTTCCGGAGCAGGAGGGTGAGTTGGCTGTTCCCTCTATTCAGGTGCATGTGAAACGCTGCCGGAACTTGTGGACCAGGGCGCGAGAGGCGCTTTTACGCACGGCGGTGTGCAACAGCACCACTGCCAATCGCCACAGCAGGCCGGCTCCTAGTTACCAGGTGGGTCAACGGGTATGGCTATCAGCACAGGACATCAATCTCAAGGCCGAGAAGAGGAAGTTGGCTCCACGGTTTCTTGGACCCTTCGTTATTTCCAAAATTGTTAACCCGGTGGCTGTGCATTTGGCCCTCCCCCCCTCCCTCCGTGTGTGTCCCACTTTTCATGTGTCCAAGGTCAAGCCTGTTATCTCCGACCCACTCTGTCCTCCTCCTAGGGCGCCGCCCGCTCCCATGATGATCGACGGTCACCCGGCGTGGGGACTTGCTTCCATCCTGGACTCCTGGCATCGAGGTCTTGGGCTGCAGTACTTTGTGGATTGGGAGGGTTATGGCCCAGAGTGGAGATCCTGGGTGCGCTCTTCTTTTGTGCTGGACCAAGACCTCATCACGGAGTTCCACCGGGCGCACCCGGATAAACCAGCGCCAGGAGGCGCTGTTGGGGGGGGAGTACTGTCACAGCTCGCCGCTCTCAGGCTTCCACCTCAGCTGCACGCACACCTGCGCCTCGTTAGCGAGGAGCTATTTATTCCACCTCCCCCTGAGCATCGGTCTGGAGCCGTCTGTTCTACAACGTGCTCAAACCCTCAGCAGGATCATATCTCCTGTCCTGCCACTCATCACTGCTTCACGTAAGCTGTCATATCTCTTACCTGTTTCCTCAGCCTTTTCCTGTGCACAGGTGGATTCCCTGGCGGCGGATACCCTCACCTTCACCATCTTCTCCTCCCGCATCTCCACTCTTCGTCGTGTGTGCAGCAGGGCGCTGTCTCCCAGGCCTGAAATCCTCGCCAACGCCAGCCACCATTCCCTCTGCAAGTAAGCATAACTCTGCATCACTTTCCCGTGTGGTTTTGCCCAGCTCACTCCCTGTCTGTGTTTCTCCCATAGGGTTGCCTGGCCGCACGGCGTGCTGCTCTGTTCCTGTTCTCATCGTCCACCCACAATCCATTATCATATCACATACATGCACCCAAACACACCTTTCTGGTTGAATAAAGCTATCAAATCTACCTGAGCCTGCGTGCGTGTTTCCTGGGCCGAGAATTATGTCAATATAGGCTTATATACAGTATATACGTATATATATATATATATACTGTACATATTTTTTTTTTTTTGTGGGGACATAGTGTTGAGGGTTTCTGAACCCAGAGATGGCAGGGGGAAGGAGGAAACAGTGGACAGATGGAGGAGGTGTCACCGGGGGGTATCAGATGGGACAGTTTGGTCTATGCACCCCCCGGGGAGAGGAAGAATTACTGGAGCCGTGAAGAGAAGAAAGGTATGAGAGCGGCGCCGATGTATGTCATGTTAATGTGCCACACATTTCTTTGTGGGGAATGGTAAATTTTTATAACCGTTTCCTTCCCCAGGTAGCCCAGCTGATGCAGCCATTGTATGCCGCCCTTAAAAAAAAGAAGCCCACGGAAGCCATCGACTGGACTCCCGAGCGAGTCCAGGCTTTTACTAATGCCAAAACAACGCTTGCAGATGCCACGTTGTTAGCCCACCCAGATCCGTCTGCACGGATAGCACTCACTACGGAAGCGTCTGATGTTGCCATAGGCGCAATGGTGGAGCAGTACGTCTCAGGTTTATGGCAGCCGCTCACATTTTTCAGCCAAATTTTGCACAACGAATACAAATACAGCACGTTCAATAGAGAATTGCTGGCTCTCCACCTGGCCATGCGCCATTTCCAGTTTTGGTTAGAGGGGCGCGAGTTCACCGCGTTCGTGGACCATAAGCTGCTGACGTATGCAATGACCAAGGTTTCGGAACTGTGGTCAGCCTGTCAGCAACGGCTTTTGGCTGCAATTTTGGAATTTACTACCAACATTCAACACGTTGCCGGTAAGCTCAATGTCATGGCCGATTGCCTGTCGCATACGTTAATCAGCCCATTCTATATGGGAATTGATTTCCCTGCCATGGCTGCGGAACAAGCCGGGGACTCAGACATTTGCGCACTCCACTCTGCACCAACTGGGTTAAGGCTGGAGAGCAGGGTGGTGCAAGAAGGGTGCCCTCCCTTGCTCTGCGACGTCTCTACCGGCCACCCGCGCCAGGTGGTTCCGAGCTCTTGGCGCCGACGAGTTTTTGAGTCAGTCCACTCTCCTTCGGGTCCAGGAGTGCACGCTTTAGTAAAGCTAGTGGGGGCGAAATTCGTCTGGCCGCACTTGTGCAAGGACGAGAAAGAGTAGGCTGCAGCTTGCATTGTGTGCCAGCGGACCAAAGTGCACAAGCACACCAGAGCCCCTCTCGAGCTGTTCCAAATCCCGGCCAGGAGGTTTGACCACATCCATATGGACATGGTGGGACCCCTCCTGCCGTCGCAAGGTTTCACGCACCTTTTGACAGTTGTGGACCACACCACACGCCGGCCTGAAGTGGTCCCGCTGATATCTACCACATCCGGGGAAGTGAGTCATGCTTTTTTGTTGGCTTGGGTCGCATGTTTCGGATCGCCATCGAACATCACGTCCGACAGTGGTCCACAATTCGCTTCAGAACTCTGGTCTGCGATGGCCCAGAGCCTGGGGGTCAAAATTCACTGCACTACTGTGTACAACCCCCAGGCTAATGAGTTATGCAAGCGTTTTCATAGGTCGCTTAAAGCAGTGCTCAAAGCTTCGCTCATGGACTCAAATTGGGTCCACCGCCTGCTCTGGGTTCTTTTAGGGTTGCGCTCCGCACCTAAGGAGGATTTGGCAGCCTCCCCAGCAGAACTTGTTTTTTCTCAGCCGCTGCAGATCCCCGGAGAGTTTTTACTGGAAAATCCCGCACCCGAGACTGATCTGCCCACGCAATTTTTGCACGGCTTGGAGGCTTTTAACGTACCAGGCCCGGCCCACCATTGCTTTCTCCGCACCTTCATCCCTGAAAGCTTGCAGAATGCCGGTTTTGTTTTCTTCAGAAATGATGCACACCAGACCCCGCTGTGCCCGTCGTACGACAGACCGTTCAGGGTGCTGAAACCTGGGGAAAAGCATTTTGTGTTAGACTTGGGGAGGATGTAGGGAGACTGTCTGCATTGACAGGCTGAAGCCCGCTTTTGTGTTGGCAGACAAGCAGGTGGTGTTGGCTCAAGCTCCCCGGTGTGGACGCCCACCGTTGGTGTCCCCGCAGGTTGGTGTTCCCTCAGCAGGGACCTGCGCTCATGAAGATAATGTGTCCCCCCCCCCTTTCCCCTCCACAGACTGATGTGCCTTCCTGCACACCTTGCCAGCAGGGCGGTTTGACTAGACCGGCGACCCCCCACTACAGCCGCTATGGGCACCAGCTCAAGCCCAAAGGACGGGGGGGTTAGTGCCCCCTCTGGGTGTTCGGGGGGGCTGTGTGGGGGCATAGTGTGGAGGGCTTCTCAACCCAGCGAGGGCAGGGGAAAAGAGGAAACAATGGACCAATGGAGGAGGTGTCACTAGGGGGTATCAGATGAAACAGTTAGATCTATGTACCCCCCGGGGAGAAGAAGAATTACCGGAGCCGAGGAGAGAAGAAAGGTGTGAGAGCGGCGCCGGTGTATGTCATGTTAATGTGCCACACATTTCTTTGTTAAACAACAATGTATGATGGTTGGAAGTTCCGGGTTTAAAGATCTAAAAGGGGAATGCACAAAGACCCGTGATCGCTGTTTTGCTGTTATATTGTTGGAGAGAGAATAAAGTCCAGTGTCATTCAGCTCGTTGCCTCGCCTATTCCTTTTTCCACTATATATATATATATACACTACTGTTCAAAAGTTTGGGGTCACTCAGACAATTATTTTGTGTTTTCCATGAAAAGTCACACTTATTTACCACAATGAGTTGTAAAATGAATAGAAAATATAGTCAAGACATTGACAAGGTTAGAAATAATGATTTGTATTTGAAATAATAATTTCTTCCTTCAAACTTTGCTTTCGTCAAAGAATTCTCCATTTGCAGCAATTACAGACCTAACATGATTGCACAAGGGTTTTCTAATCATCCATTAGCCTTCTGAAGCAATGAGCAAACACATTGTACCATTAGAACACTGGAGTGATAGTTGCTGGAAATGGGCATCTATACACCTATGTAGATATTGCACCAAAAACCAGACATTTGCAGCTATAATAGTCATTTACCACATTAGCAATGTATAGAGTGTATTTCTGATTAGTTTAAAGTTATCTTCATTGAAAAAAAGTGCTTTTCTTTCAAAAATAAGGAAATTTCTAAGTGACCCCAAACTTTTGAACGGTAGTGTATATATCAACCTTTTTCTGTCTCTCATCATATCCAATTTTCTCACCAATTAGTGACATTTTCATTGTAAACATTTTTCTTTGAAAGTTATCTTTGTTTAAATGATGACTCCCACCCTTTGCACTGTCACTTTCAGCTTCTTCTCTCCAGACGGAGGTTTGTTGTCCCAAAATGTAAAACCCAGTGCTACAAAAGCAGCTTTGTTCCTGCTGCTGTTAAAGAATTGAGCAAGATGTAACAATATATTGCACATAATTCAGTTACCTATTTATTAATTTTAATTTATATTTATTTATTTTTGTAGGTTTTTTTATTTGGGTTATTTATTATTTAAATCTTTTATTGGTTTTTAGACTTTTATTGAGTTTTTAAATCTCTGACCTAGTTTTTTTAATGACCCTTCTCTCTTATCTCTTTGTTTTTTCTCTTATCTCTTTGTCTTATATCCTGATTGGTGGAGCCTTGAGTACTTTTATCGTGTTTATAGTCAGCTTCATGTGTGCCTGTGTTTGTGTTCATGTTGAATGTACTTGTGGTTTGTAAATATGTGCCTAAAAGGATGTCACCTGACTGCAAAACAAATCTACCTACGGGTACAAATAAAGTAACCTGAACCTTAATCTGATCCTGATCTTTTTAAAAAAAAAAAATGCATTTGCAACGGTTTTCTGATAAATTTATAGCTTTCCTGATCAATTTATTACTCTTTTTCCTATAAATTATGCATATTTTATGATAAATATGTTACATTTCCTATAAAGTTTTTTCTACAAAAGTTGCAGCTTTTTCCATGAATTTTCCTGATTTCTCTTTTCCATTTTTGATTGATTGATTTTATTTGAACATTCCGACAAAAGAATGGCTCCTTTTGCTGACAAGGGGAACAGACTTTTTAAGTTCTTTTGCAAATATTTATTTGAATGAAGGTCCAATATTTTATTTATTGAACGACAAGTCTTTTCAGGTTTTTGCAGAGATTTGTTTTTTATTTTGAAGAGACTTATTTTTCAATGGAATCTGCCCATTTTTTTGTTTTTGCCATTGACATTTATATAATTAATGATCTAGACCATGGTCTCTGTGTTAGTTGGTAATTTTGTAAAAATCCATGGGGTATTAAATATCTCCATGAGTGTATAGGTATTAAAGTACTGTAAAATTTGTGCTACTGTATGTAAATTTTCTTTTTTCATTATTTAGGAGTGCTCCTTTTTTTCGTTGACCACCTGCCCCCCAAAATGTCTCTGCACATCACTGTATATTGATCTCAATTGGAAACTGGATTTAAATCCAATATAAATGTACAGCCGTGGACAAAATTGTTGGTACCCCTCTGTTAATGAAAGAAAAACCCACAATGGTCACAGAAATAACTTGAATCTGACAAAAGTGGTAATAAATAAAAATTCTATGAAAATTAACCAATGAAAATCAGACAATGCTTTTGAATTGTGGTTCAACAGAATTATTTTAAAAAACAAACTCATGAAACAGGCCTGGACAAAAATGATGGTACCCTTAACTTAATATTTTGTTGCACAACCTTTTGAGGCAATCACTGCAATCAAACGATTTCTGTAACTGTCAATGAGACTTCTGCACCTCTCAGCAGGTATTTTGGCCCACTCCTCATGAGCAAACTGCTCCAGTTGTCTCAGGTTTGAAGGGTGCCTTCTCCAGACGGCATGTTTCAGCTCCTTCCACAGATGTTCAATAGGATTTATATCAGGTCTCATAGAAGGCCACTTTAGAATAGGTCCAATGTTTGGCTCTTAGCCATTCTTGGGTGTTTTTAGCTGTGTGTTTTGGGTCATTATCCTGTTGCAAGACCCATGACCTGCGACTGAGACCAAGCTGTCTGACACTGGGCAGCACATTTCTCTCTAGAATACCTTGATAGTCTTGAGATTTCATTGTATCCTGCACAGATTCAAGACACCCTGTGCCAGATGCAGCAAAGCAGCCCCAGAACATAACAGAACCTCCTCCATGTTTCACAGTAGGGACAGTGTTCTTTTCTTGGTATGCTTCATTTTTGCATCTGTGAACATACAGCTGATGTGCCTTGCCAAAAAGTTCCAGTTTTGTCTCGTCTGTCCATAGGACACTCTCCCAGAAGCTTTGCGGCTTGTCAACATGCAGTTTGGCAAATTCCAGTTTGGCTTTTTTATGATTTGTTTTCAACAGTGGTGTCCTCCTTGGTCGTCTCCCATGAAGTCCACTTTGGCTCAAACAACGACGGACGGTGCGATCTGACACTGATGTACCTTGACCTTGGAGTTCACCTTGAATGTGGTTAGAGGTTGTTCTGGGCTCTTTTGTTACCATTCATATTATCCGTCTCCTCCTGCGGCCACATCCAGGGAAGTCGGCTACAGTCCCGTGGATCTTAAATTTCTGAATAATATGTGCAACTGTAGTCACAGGAAGATCAAGCTGCTTGGAGATGGTCTTATAGCCTTTACCTTTAACATGCTTGTCTATAATTTTCTTTCTAATCTCCTGAGACAACTCTCTCCTTTGCTTCCTCTGGTCCATGATTAGTGTGGTGCACACCATGTCACCAAACAGCACAGTGACTACTTGTCACCCTTTAAATAGGCCGACTGACTGATTACAAGTTTGTAGACACCTGTGATGTTAATTAGAGGACACATCTTGGTTGAACATGTCCCTATGGTCACATTATTTTCAATCTTTTCTAGGGGTACCATCATTTTTGTCCAGGCCTGTTTCATGAGTTTGTTTTTTAAAGTAATTCTGTTGAACCACAATTGAAAAACACTGTCTGATTTTCATTTGTTAATTTTCATAGAATTTTTATTTATTACCACTTTTGTCAGATTCAAGTTATTTCTGTGACCACTGTGGGTTTTTCTTTCATTAACAAAGGGGTACCAACAATTTTGTCCACGGCTGTATAAATAAGTGTGTAAATAAAAAATACTATAAGCCCATTCTCAAAAAAAAAAACACATTATAGACAAAGAGGTATGGCAATACTGATGACACTAAATATATTTTCAAAGACACATAAACAAATCATATACTAGCATCAAAACTGTCCACAACAGTGAAGCTGAATAACCAATACTTTTTGAAAGAATAATTGTGTTTATTTAGGTTTTTTATTTCATCTTTATTCTTCTTCTGTATGATCTTTGTATTTGTCATACAAGAATGTGATGTAATATGCTTAATCATGCTTAGGCCTTTGGGGCACCAAGAAGAAGGTACTCTGTGAATAGAACGTTTTAGAGACGTAAAGGCTTTTGTGTTCAAGCCATGCAGTATGTAGATAAACATGTCATGTGATACTTATCTTGTGCTCAAATGTACAGTGGCCCTGAAGTGCAAATCACGACAACAAATCACAAATCACAACAACAAATTACTAATCACGACAACAAAACAAAAATCATGACAACATATTATGAATCATGACAACAAATCACAAATCACGACAACAAATTACTAATCGTGACAACAAAACGAAAATCACGACAACAAATTACGAATCACGACAACAAATCACAAATCACGACAACAAATTACTAATCACAACAACAAAACAAAAATCACGACAACAAATTACTAATCACGACAACAAAACAAAAATCACAACAACAAATGAATAAAACGCCACAACCAAAGAGAAATCACAATTATATTAACTCAACCGGAAAAGGCGGATACCTGATGTTGACAAGGCTTGTTGCTGATTGGATGGGCAACCTGTTAATCTTTTAAGTAGGAATTGCTGGATCTGTATGTAAACATGAGTGCTCCCGAAGATTCAACTTTTGCGGTTATCAGACTTTATTTTGATGCAGGCCATACATATGAGGTGATATTAGACATGCTGTCAACTTTTCACCACATCACAATGACTATGCACTCTCTGAAGACACGTTTAGCTGAAGCAGGGATGTACAGAAGAAAGAACTATTCCCCATTTACTGAAGTGAGACGTGCAATTCTGACAGAGCTGCATGGTCCTGGGCAACTGTTTGGCTATCGGACTATGTGGCAAGTACTTCAGCAAAAATACAAGCTACGTGTTAAACGCAATACTGTAGTGAGATTGCTGAAACAATTAAATCCACGAGGGACATATCTGAGAATGCACCAGAGATTTATAAGACGAACATATCACTCAATGGGTCCAAACAACATATGGCATGTAGATGGATACGATAAACTGAAACCCTTCGGCTTGGCCCTCTCAGGATGTATAGATGGCTTTTCACAAAGAATAATGTGGCTGGTTTGTGGAGCTACCAACAACAACCCATCTGTCATTGCACACAATTATATCAACTGTGTCAAAAGTGTTGGTGTGATCCCAATGAGATTAAGAACTGACTTTGGAACAGAAAATGGGACCATGGCAGCGATACAATGCACCCTCCGCCATGAGCACTTGGATTACTATGCAGGCTCATCAAGTCACAGCTATGGGTCATCAACAGGGAATCAGCGTATTGAGTCTTGGTGATCCTTTTTCAGAAAAAGAAGGTAAGTGTGTTTCTTATTAATGTATTTAAAGTACATTGGGAGCCGCTTATAGAGCAGATTACTCCTGGTCAGCATGAACACTGACCTGATTTTTTTTTAAAGGTTTCATTTGTCATGCAGAGTACTATATAGCTGACAACCCATTACATCAAGTATTTTTTCCTATGAGCTGCCATGTATGAAACCGCCCAAAATGTAAGCAGAATACTCTAATTTGTATAAACAAAACTGTATAGGAATGACTGTTCAAAACTTATTGATCCATAAAAGCAGCTGATCACTGTAACTGAACATTTTCCACTGTTGTGTAACCTGTGGAAGTAAAGACCCTGCAATATTAGTTAGCTACCTTTATGAGAATAAAATATTTTGCCATAGAAAATATTGCACAATTATGTCAGTGAAGCATCATATCAACTAGTGGTATTTGTAGTTTTAAGTTATTCTGTCACTATGCAGTTTTCCTTTGGTGCAAGATAAGCAAGCAGCTTTGCATTTAATGTATTTCTAGGGCCCAGTTTTGGATGGACCTGTTCAAAGATCTGAGAGACCCAGGATACTTCAATGGCTGCCATGAACACCAGTGCATACTGAGATTCTGCTTCTCCAGAAAGACCTGGATGAATGTACCAACCTTTGGAACAGGCACAGAATTCAGCACGCCAGACTTGCATCATGTCCTGGAGGGATTCCAGATGCACTCTATCTCTTGCCTCACAGGTAAATCAACTCTGCGTGAGTTTATATAGGCCTCTACACTTGTATAAAATACAGTGCATTGTAACAACAAACCACTTATAAAAATTAAATCATGGAGATGTTTTCCCTTGAGTGTTCAATTACATAATTGTCTTACTGTGTAGGTTTGGATCAAGGGACTGTGGCCTGGCTGTTGAAGACTGCAACTAAATGTGTTTCCTGAGTCACAGATAGCATTTTATTCATGTGGTGATCCAGTCATTCAGGATTACCTGCAACAGGCTGTGGAACAAAATGAATTCCAGCAGCCGCATGACTGGGACTCAGCCTCAGAACTATATCTTGCGCTTAAGGAAGTAGCTGGACTGTAGGTAGGGACTAATACTGTATACAGATGTGAAGTACTGCAGCACAATCTTGAAGGCCAGGTATTTTTTTTTTTTTTAAATTTCCATCCTTTGAAATGTTCAACATCACCACTGGCTTCAAGAAAAGCTTGAAGGACCTTCAGAAAGCCTGGAGGCCTACTGCTCTAGACCACTTTAAAAATTGCAATGTCTGCCTCCTTGGCAGCAAAAAATGAAGAAATAAAGGCTCGACTACGGCGACCCTGAAGTGCAAAAGACCTGGGGCCTCATGTACAAAGACTTGCCTGGATTTCCTCCTGAAAGATGACATATGTTTAAATCAAGAAAACACCTTAAGCAAAAAATAAAAAAATAAATAAATCCAGATGTATGAAACAGTGCGTACGCAGGGATCCAAGCACATTTCCTTTATACATCCCAATCTACTTGAAATTAAACACGCGTGAGGAAATACCAGACTCCTCCCTTGACATGCCCTCATTTAAATATGCAATTACATGCAAATAGATATGCAAATAGATATATACAAGCCATGCACGTTTGATTCTCCTGTATCCATCCATCCATCCATCCATCCATCCATCTTCTACCGCTTAGCCAGGGATCCGGGACACGGGGGCATCAGACCAGGCAGAGTAGCCCAGACTTCCACCCGGTTCACATAGCACCATGATCCCCATGATCCCTCCTGCAGGTGGTGAGCCCACTGGAGGTCTCCTGTATCCATGATCAGCAATAATGGATTTAATGGAATTTCATGGACTGAGTTGGAGGCACTCCTGAATGAGGCAGAAGCACATAAAAACGTTTTGGTTGGCACGCTGTCCTCTGACATTAGTGCCGGATACAGGTAATTCAATAGCCTGCTCACAACTCTATAAGATTAGTTTACTGTTGTCCTTTATTCAGACAGGGATAACAATGAGATGTTTATTTAACCGTGACATGTTTCGACTGATGTCTGCAGTCATCCTCAGAAGCGTCAGCTGATCGCTGTGATTGGTGACCAGCCGGGTGGATCAGCTCGTTGAATAAAGGAAAACAGTAATGGAAAAAGAAGACAATATGAACCTATTTAGTGGGTAGCTATGGTCACCTGTCAGTTGAAAGCAGATCATATTAGACTCGACAAGTACATATTTTACATCCAAAATGCAAATCTCATCCTTTATAGTTATATACAACTTAAATGGGTTACACACACTACTATTGTAAATGAATGAAGTGCACCGGGCAAAGGGTGACACTGTTGCATTTCAAACTTTACACATGTGTTTATTAACATAACTACTGTACATACAGAGGCAATTGGGCTTGGTAGAATGTTGTGAAACTGTAGTGTAATCAGCAACAAAAAGAAGTCACTTACTCGACCAATTGACTTGTAATGAAGACTTGAAGACAGGGTGACATTTGGGAGTGCACAGGCACATTGTGTATGAGGTGGGTTATTATTAGGACAATTACATGAATTTACTCACCAAGAAACCACCCATCCACACAGTGCCAGTTTGTTGTTTGTTCCCAACAGTGCTGTCAATTAGAATGAATGAGTCATGCATTGAACCAGGCCACCTTGCAACATTGTTGGTTTGTCACATTTGCATATCACATATAACTTGTATACTGATAGAATGGAAATATTTCCTGTTAACATACACATATTCATCTTGTCAAGGTGATTTTATAGCAATGTGTGTGCAGTCGATAGCTCTGATTACATTAGGAAAACTGGCTCTTGCTGCAACTTGCGTTTTGATGTTGGCCTATTCAACTGCTTGTATGGGACTATGATGTACAGCTGGATAATGCCATCCCACACAGCTGGCATAGCTCGGCTCAGGGTCGACTGGGAAATTTTCGATCAATCTGCCAGCTACCGCTGGAATGCTCCTGTTGCCAGGAACTCCAGTGTTGTCATTACCTGCATTGGGACAAGCAGTGCACGGCTTCTCGCCGTGTCGCGCTCCAAGAGCAGCCATAGCTCTGAGCACAGTTCCACAAGGACTGCCCATGGGAACCTAAACTGGCTGACAAGCCAGTCATCATCCTGAGCCAGAAAATCTTCTGTCTCTAAATACCTTTTCTCTTCTCACTGCATGATTTGCAATATATTCTAATAATGCTAACGCCATTGTTGTTAGAGGCATTTTCTGCACTTCTTTACGCTTGCTTTTATATCCACTCATCTAATTGCGTACATGTGGATGTTTGTTCATCATGTGTCTCTGGTGTGTACAGAAATTTTTACGTCATTATCAGTCTCCTAACATCACCTCCAAGTGTCGCCAACAGCCCAATATCAGTAGAAACGTATGTATGCCAGCCATGAAGTTGCCGTGGGGCTGCACGTATTTCCACCATCATTTCATTCTTGATACATCTGAAATTTTTCATGGAAAAGGACATACACCATGTTTTTGCGTGTAAGTGTTATGATCCTGGGCACAGGTTGGGGCCGTGCCCAGTCTTCAGTTTGAGGTTAGTCTTTTTCTGTTCTTTCTTTGTTTATTATGATCTGCTGTATTTGGTGTCTGTTTGTTTATGAGTTGTCTGTATTCTTAGGTTTGTCCTTATAGTTCTACCCATTTATTGTGTGTCATTTTGTATCCTTGGTCTTATTGGTATCTTTTGGGGTTGTGTATCATATTCTTGTTTTATTGTTTAGTTTCCGGTCTGTGCTTTTATTTTGACAGTGCCCTGTGCAGCTTCTGCTTGTCAAACTGTTTTGGGCTGCACAGCTGTCACTCGTTTGATTATTTCCTCATTCATGTACCCACACCTGTCATGCATTAATCAGCTGTTCATTCACCTATTTAAGATTATGGCAACGTTTCCCCATTGCCGTGTCCTACTATTTACCTCCTCAGTAGTTCAGTTTCACTCTGAAGAATACTGGGTTTGCTGTAGAGGTGAACAGGAGCGCTCCAACCAGGTACATTTATCCTTTACCGTTTCTCTCAGCTGTGAGCCCCATTTCTTTTTGGGTGCGACTCCGGCTGAGTTAATCTCTTTTTTTCCCGGCGTGTCTGAGCACCTCAGTCGGTGTTTCTCCGAGGCTGTTCTCCTCCCTCCTGGTCATGAGCCCCGCTCCTCCGGCACCATCATCATCTCATTATATGTAAGTGTAGTGTTTTTCTGTATGTTTGTGTTTTTGTTAATAAATGTGCAAAACTCACAGCGTGCATTTGGTGTCCTTCATAGCCCTTAAAAAAGGCGATTTATGACAGAAGGACACGGCCAGGTGTATGGACACCAACCGCTGTGGGTTTCTGCATTTTTCCTTTTTCTGTAATTATTTTTCCCCTTTTTCCCCTATCCCTCCTATTTTGCGCGAGCACTCAATATGCCATCAGCTCGCCAACTGAGCGAGGTCGGTAGTTGGGGGCCCCACTGTAGATGAACAATGGGCGGCGGAGTCCATCCAGAGTTTTGTGGCTGCTGCGCTTGCCTCCCGTTCGTTCAAGGAGGTGCTTAGGCATGTGGACTCAGCTGTAACGATTGTGGAGGCACACCCCGTCTAACAGAACTTCTCTAGGTACGCTGGCCTCCTGTACTCTGTTTCCACCCTTCTAAGAGACCCACCATATGCACCAAGGTCGAAGCGGACAAGGAGGTGTCTCCAGACCTTGGCGTCTCACCGGTCTCACCAGGACCCCATTTCTCATCATCATCATCCACCGTCCATTCTTGAGCCGATGGAGAACGTCCCCAGGAACAGACACGCCCAGCCTCTCCCCGATACCTGGCTGCGTCACATCAGAGGGAGTCCCCCATCGCAGCTGGGAATTCCGTCATCATCATGCCTGCTGCGCCGGCTCCTCCTGCTTCTCCATTGGTGCCCCTGCCCGCTGCAGCGATTAGGAAGGAGTTGTATGGGTCTACTGCAGCAGCCACCATTGCACCAGCTGCTGCAGATGTACATGCCTCATCCTAACCAGCTACTCCTGTGTCCCCTCCTGTTTTTCCTGGGTGTCCACCGGTCCCAAGATAGAGCCATCGGACGACAGAGGGGTCTGCTGTCCTGGAGGACCCCGTTCCAACCCCGCAGCCACGCCCTGGAATGGAGAAATGCGCCCCCGGTGCCCTGAAGACTGAGCCGACAAGAGAGCATCCCCTGACTTCAGCAACATGGGTCTCTGCACCAGCGGTGAGGCAGCCTCCAGCACCAGCTGCCACACCGAGAGATCCACCAGTGTCGGTTGCCATGTCTAGAGGCCATTCAGCAGCAGATACAAACACGCTACGGGAACTAAGGCAAGTTGCTTTTCATTCTATCATATTTGAAGATGAAATGCCTTGCCTTATTCCCAGTGGAGACACTCAGTTTCAGCAGCCCACATTAGCTGAGTTCTCACTACCTGCTGCTGCCACCTGCTCCTCACCTGCCTTCTCCGTGTCTCGTCCTGTGTTTCCTGAGTGTCTGCTGGTCCTGGGATGGAGCTGCCGGATGACAAAGAGGTCTGCGACCCTGGAAGATACCATTAGATACCATTAGGGAGCGTTTAACATGAGCGCACCTTAATGATAAGTAAAATTCCTCGTATGTGTAAAAGCATGCTTGGCAATAAAGTTCATTTTGATTCTGATTCTGATTCTGATTCTGATTCCAGCCCCGCAGCCACACACCGGATGGGAGGAGACTGCTACCCGAGCCCTGAAACTTGAGCCAACAGGAGCAAGTCCCCTGATTTCAGCGGTGCAGGAGCTGGCATCTTCGGTGAGGCAACCTCCAGCTTTAGCCGCCACGTCAGGAGTTCCACCTGTGTCAGTCACCACCCCTGGAGGTTCTTGGGCTATATCCACCATCATGACTGCTGCTGAAGTTGTTGCAGCAGAGTCGTCGAAGTCCTGGGTGGTGGTGGAGCTTGAGTCCAGGCAAGTTCTCTGTTCTGTTCTAACACCTGCAGTTCTAGAGGAATCTTGCCTGGCCCATGGTGAGGAGAACCAGCTGCAAGAACTAAGTTCCGGTGTTTTTCTCTTCCTCCCTGTCTGAGGTGGCTGAGCCAGGGTGGCAGCACCAGATGAATGGAGTCAAGACGTCCCAGCCAGAGTCGCCTGAGTCCTGGATGGTGGTGGAGCTCGAGCTAAGGCAAGTTCTCTTTTTCGTTTTCACTATAATTGTATTAGAGAGCTCTTGCTTGGCTTTTGGTAGGGAGGACCAGTTCCAGCCGCCAGCTGCACCTGAGTTCCCCTCGCCGGGCTCCACTGCTGCCAGTGGTAGAAACCCGGTGTACGTTTCTTCTCCTATGCTCGAGTCCTCGTCTGGGTCTGCCGATGGGCATCCATCTCCGCCTGAGGTCATCATGGATCCTCTACCCTCACCAGAGGTCCCTGTGGGTCCTTCCTGTCTGCCACAGGTCCCCATGGGTTCTTCCTCTCTGCCAGAGGTCTCCGTGGGTGCTGCGTCTCTGTCTGAGGCCTCCGTCCGAGGCCACCGTGGGTGCTGCGCCTCCGCCTGGGGTTGCTGAGGGTCCCCTGTCGCCGCCTTAGGTCATTGAGGGTCCCTTGTCTCCGCTCGAGGTCGTTGAGGGTTCTCCACCGTCGGCTGAGTACATTTCAAATCTCCCGCCTTCACTGGAGGCCTCCGATGAGCAGTCACCCCCCTCATCTTGTGTCAGAAAGCAGTGCTGGTCAACCATCCCTACAGCCAGCCTGCTCACTTATCAGCCACCCTCCTCATTAGGGTTCCACCTCCCAGCTCCCGCAGTCTGTGGGAGGCACTGGGTCTGGCTGCCACCCCCAGGGGGGTTGCGCTTTGTGCCCCACAGCCCCCTGCTAAGGGATGCTAGGAGACCACCCGATGAACTAGGCCATCTTCTTGGGTGGCTCTGGAACTCTGGAAGGCCACCCAATGGACTGCTCCTTCTGCTTGGGTGGTCCTGGAACGCAGGGAGGCCACCCGACTTGCTCCAGCACATGTTCCAGTGGTCTTGCGACTCTGGGAGACCTCCTGACGGGCTACGCCATCTGCTTGAGTGGCTCAAGAACCCTGGTAGGCCACTGAACATGTTCCACCACATAATTGGGTGGTCTTGGGACTCTGGTAGACCACCTGAACTGCCTCATCTACTTATCCAGTGGTCCTAGAGTCCTGTACTGCCACCTGTTGTACAGTCTTGTGGGTCATGAGTGTTTTCTTTTGTTTTCTGGTTGGTTTCGGTCCCTCCGAACCTAGTTTCTCCCTTCTCCTGCCCAGGATGGGTTGTTTTTCTTGTTGGGGGGGGGGGAAATCTCCTTTGGGGGTGGGTCCTCTTTTCTTTTTTGATGTTGCCCTGGGGTGTCTGGGGTCCACCCCTTGGGGGGGACACTGTTATGATCCTGGGCACGGGTTGGGGCATGCCCAGTCTTCAGTTTGAGTTTAGTCTTTTTCTGTGTGTTTGTTTCTTTGTTTCTTTGTTTATTATGATCTGCTGTATTTGGTCACTGTTTGTTTATGAGTTGTCTATATTCTTAGGTTTGTCCTTATAGTCCTGCCTATTTGTGTATCATATTCTTGTTTTATTATTTACTTTCCGGTCTGTGCTTTTATTTTGACAGCACCCTGTGCAGCTTCCGCCTGTCAAATTGTTTCGCAGGCTGCACAGCCGTCACTCATTGTTTGATTATTTCCTCATTCATGTACTAATGTATCCACACCTGTCATGCATAAATCAGCTGTTCATTTGCCTATTTAAGAACACGGCAACATTTCCCCGTTGCCATGTCCTTCTGTTTACCTCCTCAGTAGTTCAGTCTCACTCTGAGGAATATTGGGTTTGCTGTAGAGGTGAACGGGAGTGCTCCGACCAGGTACAGTTATCTTTTACCGTTTCTCTCAGCCATGAGCTCTGTTTCCTTTCAGGTCCGACTCCGGCTGAATTAATCTCTTTTTTTCCCAGCATGTCCGAGTGCCTCAGTCGGTGTTTATCCCAGGCTGTTCTCCACCCTCCTGGTCGTGAGCCCTGCTCTCCTCCAGCACCTTCATCATCTCATTATACGTAAGTGTACTGTTTTAATGTACAGTATGTTTGTGTTTTCGTTAATAAATGAGCAAAACTCACAGTATGCGTTTGGTGTCCTTCATAGCCCTTAAAAAGGGTGGTTTATGACAGCAAGTACCCTTTGTACATGAGGCCCCAGGTGTGCAGCTTAAAAAGGAGAGTCAGATCTGTGATCGTTAAGCATATGCTCATCGCTGAGGTGGTGCATGATGACTGTCTCTCTTTTGGACAAAAGTTTAACCATTTTACTTGCATCTTGGTTCTCCTCTCTTGTTTTTCAACTTGCCATCACACTCAGCATTTTCCTTAATGGGCCCCATCTTAAATCTTAGAACGTAAAATTCAAATTTGGTTTGTGTTTGTTAAGGGGCCTACACACACTGCTGTACCCAGGGCCCAAAATTTGGTGCTACACCCCTGCATGCATGTTAGGTCAATTGGCATCAATTGGGGATTCTAAACTGTCCTTAAGTATGAATGTGAGAGTGAATGGTTGTCTGTCTCTCTGTGTTGTAGTAACAATTGATTATAAGTGTGATTAGGTACAAGAATTATTTAATTTATATTTAGAGGTGTGTGTGGAGATGGAGGTTTACTTCATGACCACAAACACTCACAAACAATGGAGAAACATTTGTAGGGGCACCAGTCCAAATCTGGACAATTTATCAATAACTAATCCTTGAACCTTGCATGAACCAGTCTCAATATTCATGAATTCTTCTGCTGTGACCCAGAAAAGCACACACACAAAAGAAACCAAGCAGAAACTTTTCTATACTATTAACAGTTTTAATAATCAAACTCAAGTCAAATGACATTACATTCAATTGATTTGTAAGCAGGTGAAATGATCAACAAGTATCAAATATCATATTAACTGTTAATAGATTCCTGAGCATAAAGTCTATATTTAAACTTTTGTGGAAACAAGAGAAACCATATTTTGAATTTGTAACTGTGATGCAATGGGAGACTGTGACATAACTGTAACAAAAATATACATAAAATTGGACACAATTTTATGGAGAAAATGACAAAAGCTGATTATATGAAAAAGAAAATTCTGAGTTACTCTAAAAAAAACCAGAGGTTATTGAAAAGAGGAATATTAATTTTCCTTCAGCTGTATAGCTCCTATCGTAGCTTATGGACTAACTTTTAACATGAAAAATTGGTCATATTCAATTATATTTAGACATCACATTTAGCCCAGCAGATAGAAAGTGGGAGTCTGGCTTACAAACAGCTGTGTCTTCAGAGTCCAGCTTGAGCTTGAACGCCAACAGATGGTAAAACGGGTAAAAGACTGCCCGTAGTCCTTTACAATCATGGCAGCAGTTCCAGCACAGACTCACCAGCGGGGCGACTGTAGAGTGGAGCCGGCAGGAGAGGAAATGGCTGGCCCCCTGGGCAGGTGTGATGTCTTATCTTGGGCAACAGATCCTTTCCTGACCCGCAACATTAGGATATCCACCAGCTGACCAGAACTACAGGCTGAAGGAAAAATATGTTTAAACAGTTCCACCTACAAAATCCTAGTTCTTCTGATGTCGTGGTATGTGGGTGAGGCAGTCTCGAGGGAAAAAGTTCAAAAATCACTATCAGTCTGCTTTAACGGTGAGTTAAGGGAAATCAATAGAAAAAGTTCAGCAGAATAAACATGGCATCTGAGGAGAGGGAAAAAGGCATTTTGGAGTTCCACTCCAAGTAAGGAAGGTTGAGCTCAACAAGAAAGGATGATCTCTCCTCAGATACCATGGAAAACAGAAAAAGACTTAACTTCAGACAACAAAAGACAACTTAAAGAACACAAGACTTCTGAACCCGACAAAAACAGAGAACTCAACAAAAACTGAAAAACTAGGGCGTTTCACTCTATTTAACTGAGTGCGCTTCTTCGGTCATAAAATATGACTGGCAGCAGGAAGAACCAATTATCGGCTATCGGGGGAGATTTGAGTGAGCTATGGTCCATTAAGAAAGCAGTCCTTTGCCTGTAACCGACCAACTGTATGAAAAGGGCGTCGTCCAACAGAGACGGCCTGGTGATTGGCTGGTACCAGTCAGACGACTGGCAAAAGTTTTCAGAAGGCACATACACATTTTAACTGTGAAATTCATTATATACTTAATATAAAATCTAAGCTAATGTCAGTGATTCATGACTAACTTTCAGTGAGCATGCACTTTTATAAACTTGTCCTTCTATAATTAACATGCATTAGAATAAGGTTCATGTGAGAGTGAATGGTTGTCTGTCGCTCTGTGTTGGCCCTGCGATGGACTGGCAATCTGTCCAGGGTGTACCCTGCCTCTCGCCCAGAGATGCTGGGATAGGCTCCAGCCCCCCCACCCCCCACCCCCCCGTAACCCGAAAAGGATTAAGTGGAAGAAGATGGATGGATTGAAGCATTTTCAAACATGCAACACATTTAAAATCAATGATTTATGAAACATTTCAAAGCCATCGTTGTCCAACCCAGAGGCGGTCATCTTCAACAGTGTTCTGAGCAATATTTCCTGGAAAAATATCAGAGTTTTGGGGAGAAAGGATTATTTCAAGGCAGATAAAACAAAAAATTCCATCCATCCATCCATCCATCCATCCATCCATCCATCTTCTTCTGCTTAATCCTTTTCGGGTCACCGGGGGGGGGGGTCGGGGGGGGCTGGAGCCTATCTCAGCATCTTTGGGCGAGAGGCAGGGTACACGGAAATTCCAATATTAATTAAACCCAACATGTCCCTGAGTTGAGCAGAAGGGGGCAATGTTGAGCTGTGGATTATTCCTAGTGACCTGTGGAATTCAGTCAAGGGATCTGGGATTTCTCAAACAATACTTGAAGCATAAAACTGTCTGGTTGGGAGGAAGCTCCAGGATTTATGCTTGCAAACTAGTCCGTTCCTGGCATGAAATGGGATCCTTATCGGCCCTTTTACCATGGAATATGTTTTCAAACTGTGGTCCTTAGGTGAAGGAAACAATTCTTGACAAGACTTTTGGGTGAAACAATTTCTTTTAGGTGAAAAGTGATTTTATAGCTTGGAGCCAAATAATTGGTGCTACAGTGTTGACCCTGCGATGGGCTGGTGATCTGTCCAGGGTGTACCCTGCCTCTCGCCCAAAAACGCTGGGATACACCCCCCCCCAACACACACACACACACACACACACACACACACACACACACACACACACACACACACACACACACACACACACACACACGCGCGCACACACACACACACACACACACACACGTGACCTGAAAAAGATTAAGCGGTAGAAAATGGATGGATGGATGGATATATTTTAAATAAAAACAAGGACATCAAGGACCCAGTGTACCCAAAGGAGCCACAGGGGTCCGCCCTCCGGTGGGCTCACCACCTGCAGGAGGAATCATGGGGATCATGGTGCTATGTGAATTGGGCAGCAGTCTGGGCTACTCTGCTTGAACTGCTGCCCTGTCATCTAAACCCCCAGATAAGCAGTAGAAGTTGGATGGATGGATGGATGGATGGATGGATGGGTGGATGGATGGATGGATATATTTTAAATAAAAACAATCAGTTGAAAAATATCCATTGGGTACACTGGGTCCTTGATGTAACTTTTTTCCATGGAGATCCACTGGAACACTTTTGGTCTGGCCTTTCACCCATGACCAGTTTGTCTTGGGAGACCCTACCAGAGGCAAGGTGCCCCCACCAACATAGCTCCTGGGATGACTAGGGCACACAAACCCCTCCACCACAACAAGGTGGCGATCCATGGAGGGGATGGAAAAGTATAATGGGGAAAATGATGGCAAGTCGCAAACTTGGTAGAAAAAACAACATGAATTTATGACACGAAAGGTAAAATAAATAAATAAATAAATAAATAAATTCATGAGCAAAAAAATTCTTAAATTTTCAGGAAGTCTCAAATTTTTTGGGGAAAAAGTCTTATTACAAGAAAATGAAGAGAGAAAATGACCTGAAACATGACCAAAAAAGTAGCCAATTTATGAGAATGCTCCAAAGTCACATACAGTAATTCAAAATGTTTAAGAAAAAAACTAATTCACCCCCCAAAAAATGAAAATTTCAGTGAAAAGGTTACAAATTTATAATTAAAAACATCTATATTTATTATAATACAGTCCAAATATAAGAATATAGTCTGAAGTTACATGGAAGAAATGAGAGAAGCAAGAAAAAAACAGCTAATTTACTAGTATAAAGCCACACATTTACTGAAAAAGTCACAACTCGTATTTCCTGTGTATATATTTTCTCCTCTGGATGGGCAGCTTGGGCAAAGATTACATATGGGCTGTTGCCCAGGCAACAATAGCCCATACCTGTGCATGTCTATGATGGAAACATAGTAATCACTTAAAATTGTCTGTGCTTCTTAATCACTTCAGACAGAACTGAAAAAAAGTGAATGGAAATAGTGGATAAATTTATGATGACATTGCAGGTGTGTAACAAAGGAGTGGTTGCTTGATTCCTCACAGCCATACAACTCTTAAAAAGGGGCTCTGAACAAACCTAAGATTTTATTAGGCATGTTAATCTTGTATTTTCCTATCAACATAGGATTATGTAGAATGCTACATTACATCACTTTATACCAGTCTGCCCTGTAGCTGTGTGTCCACTCACCTGATATAACACAAATATTTATGGCTGTCAGACTTTATAATCTAAATACTGCTCATAGAGGCCGTATTAAACGTCACAACTCTGCACAATAGAGAGTGTCCCCTCCAATACACATCTAAGACAATTACAATTATTATCGAGGATGGCAACAACTGTTCATTCAATGTGAAATATACTGTCTGGGTCGATATTTATATTTTGCCACGTAATTTAACTAACTGTAAAGCTGTTGATACCGTCTAACTGAAGTGCTCCGGCACTGTGTATATAAATGTGTACATATGTATATTTATTTACTGCTTGGGCTAACCTATTCTTATCTTATTATCTTATTTACTATTGCTCTGAGTGCTGCTATACTTTTGCTGCTGCAATCCTGTAATTTCCCCATTGTAGTTATCTTATCTTATCTTATCTTATCTTATCTTATCTTATCTTAGGGATGGGCAACTGGCGACTCGCCCCCTCATTCAATGCAGCCCGCCAGTCCATTTCCAAAAATCAATTATTTATTTATATCACGTTTGGAACCGTATTCTTAAATGCAATTATAGAATCCGCCAGCAGAGAAAGCTCTAATTGAAACCTAGTGCCGGTCTCTGCAAGTAATAGAGCAAGAGTGAGGAAGCCACTAGCGGAAGCAGCAGGCACAGCATGCTGTACACTGGAGTGTTGTCAGGTATGTTTTGCATGGTAAAACTGCATTAATAGGCTGTAAATGGCACTAAACGTACAAAGTAGGCTGCTTTTAAACAAGAATAAATTGTACAGCTGAAGAGCTGTTTGGCAGGTGAAGCCCATGTCAGCAATGAAAGTTCAAAGACTGGTCATTGTAATCTACTGATTTTTTTTTGTTGTTGTTATTCATTTATAGCAGTGGCTCTGAAACTTTTTTTTTAACTCCCCATTTTGGGGAGCCAGACATTACCAAGCCCACACAGCTATTTCTTGGCTTCTTTTGTTAATTATCTTCCGGAATTTTTCTTTGTTCATCATTTTGATGGAGAGAGTTTTAAAAATTAGGTCATGATATAATTTTATGCATGCATCCATCCATCTTCTACTGAAAGGCTATTCAGTTACAAAATCAGTTGGGCCACAGTTTGAAATCAAGACATGTAACTGGGCCGCACATGTTCAGCAATCTGTTGAATATGATAAATTTCAAACCAACACAGATCAATATGATGAAAAATATGCACGTTTTATTCATTGTCTTGGTTTTAAATGTGCGCTTGGCACATAAAGGCACATCAAAAGTGCATAAAAACACAATAACAGTGCTGGAGTTAAGCAGAACTTTAAGTAGTTGAAATATTTTTCCTCTTGAACAACAATTAAATAAATGAAAAAATAAAATTCTGTAAATAACCATTTTGGTCGCATCTTACTCAGGCATATCTCAAAGTGCATAAAAACTCAATGTGCACTGTCAGTAGCATTAACATTTGTTTCCCATCTGAAATAAAATATACTACATCCTGGTCATAACTGACCTCGGCACATCACAAAGTGCATTTAGCTGAATAAAAAAAAACTGCCAAAAACTAACACTTCAGTGCACAACCCCCCCCCCCCCCACACACACACACACAAAAAGATTCATAACATTAACAAACATTGCACATCCACTATTGTGGTTTGTTTTGTTTTAAATCACCTTGTGTGAGTAGGAACCTCAGGGTACACACTGGACAGATCACCAGTCCATTGTAGGGCAGATATAATTTTATCAGTAATTTTTATTCTAATATGATAAAACACTGAGTAGCTTTTATTTTCAATTGCATTTTCAGTTTTAATTGTGAAACTTTTAACTTTGTAGGAAATAATAATACCCCCCCCCCCCCCATGGTAGGTTTACATGTAAATCTGACTCTGTGGAAGTGAGGAAAAAATTTTGTGGCCCTCACTACCACCAAAGTTGCCCATCCCTGTCTTATCTTATCTTATATTTCCTTCAAAATCTCTGAAATCCATGTAAGGATACAGTGGTGTGAAAAAGTGTTTGCCCCCTCCTGAGTTCTCTTTTTTTTTTGTATGTTTGTCACACTTAAATGTTTCAGAGCATCAAACAAATTTAAATATTAGACAAAAATAACACAAGTAAAAACAAAATGCAGTTTTTAAATGAAGGTGTTTATTATTAACTTGCTGTGGTAAATGGACCCATGAATTCTACTGTCTACCAAAAAATCCTGAAGGAGAATATCCGGCCATCTGTTTGTGACCTCAAGCTGAAGCACATTTGGGTTCTGCTGCAGGACAATGATCCAAAACACACCAGCAAGTCCACCTCTGAATGGCTTAAGAAAAACAAAATGAAGACTTTAGAGTGGCCTAGTCAAAGTCTTTTTTTTTTTTTTTTTTTTTTTTTTTTTTTTTGTTACTTATTTGTACCCGTAGGTAGACTTGGTTTGCAGTCTGGTGACAAGCCACCGGCTGCTGGTCGCTGCGTGCGCGAGCGCCCTAAACCTACATGTTTTTGGTATGCGGGAGGAAACCGGAGAAATCCCGGAGTAAACCCACGCAACACGGGGAGAACATGCAAACTCCACACAGCTCACTGTTGGTCGGGGGCTGGGATTGAACCCACGACCTCATGATCCCCGCGATCCCCCGGCCAAGGGTAAAACTGTGCTGCCACAGTGCTAAACCACTGCGCCACCGTGCAGCCCAGGTCAGGATTCAGGTCAGGATTCCTGACCTGAATCCCATTGAGATGCTGTGGCATGACCTTAAAAAGGCGGTTCATGCTCAAAAACCCTCCAATGTAACTGAATTACAACAATTCTGCAAAGATGAGTGAGCCAAAATTCCTCCACAGTGCTGTAAAAGACTCATTGCCAGTTATCACAAACACTTGATTGCAGTTGTTGCTGCTAAGGGTGGCCCAACCAGTTATTAGGTTTAGTGGGCAATCGCTTTTTCACACAAGGCCATGTAGGTCTGGATTTTTTTCCCCTAAATAATAAACACCTTCATTTAAAAACTGCATTTTGTGTTTACTTGTGTTGTCTTTGTCTCATATTTAAATTTGTTTGATGATCTGAAACATTTAAGTGTGACAAACATACAAAAAAAATATAAATCAGGGAGGGGGTGAACACTTTTTCACACCACTGTATTATGTTAGTGTTGGGTGGTGGTACTAAAAAGTAAACTTCTAGTCCAAATTCCAGATTTAAGTTTCACTTTCTTTTCTAGTGTCTGAATTCACCTTTTTTTAATTCATTAATCTGTTTTTACAAATTATTAATATTAGTTAATTGCAGATTACCACTAAAATAATAAAATTCAAGATTCAAAGATTTTATTTGTCAATACTGCTATACAGTGGTGTGAAAAAGTGTTTGCCTCCTTCCTGATTTCTCATTTCTTTGTGTGTTTGTCACACTTAAATGTTTCAGATCATCAAACAAATTTAAATATTAGACAAAGATAACACAAGTAAACACAAAATGCAGTTTTTAAATGAAGGTGTTTATTATTAAGGGTAAAAAATCCAAACCTACATGGCCCTGTGTGAAAAAAGTGACCCCCCCCCCCCCCCCCACCGTTAAAACATAAATTAACTGTGGTTTATCACATCTTTGGAAAGCTGAGTTCAATTTCTCTAGCCACACCCAGGCCTGATTGTGATTTTGTATTTTATGTTTTATTGTGAAGTGCGGTGTAGTGGCGGCCACCTCTTCTTCCACCACTGCACTGCCCCATAAATACCAGGGGGCATCCATGTTAGGCGCTCTTTGCCGATGATCCTGCCTGGTGGCTGTGTTGTGTGTGACCACCCCTTTAATAAAGTGAAGTTCAACTGTGCACCTGGCCTCGTCATTACAAAGGTAATTCCGACATAACATTTTGGCGACGAGAATAAACTTGAAAGTGTGTGTTTCACCACATCGGCCCTTCCTGGAGCTCCCGGGCGAGCTACCTGTGCCCTGGCCAAGATGGTTTTCCACCTTTCAAAACTATATTGTGGCTCTCCACCTGGGTAAGCTAGAAAAACAGAGGGCACGTGTGCTTCTGGTGGTGGGTTTGAGGGCCACGTATCCTGCGTACACTAGGGGCTTCTGACTTGTATGAAGACGTGGTCGAGTTGCTAGCGTGCCATTTCAGCACCCTGGATAGTGTGACCGTCCGGAGGATTAGGTTTCGGCAGCGACACCAAAGGGCGGGTGAGCCTGTCCCCCAGTTCGTTGCTGACCTGAGGCAGCTGGCTAGTGAGTGTCGTTGTGGGCCACTGGAGGAAGAGATGGTGCATGACCAGCTGGCAGAGCACACAAGCAGCAATGCTTTACGAGCTAGGCTACTCTCGGTGCTGAGTGACCTGACGTTATCCGAGGCTGTCGAGCTAGCTCTCCAAGTGGAGAACGCAGACAAGCTAGCTTCGGAGCTAAAGTGGTGCCAATCACAACAGCAGCTGGGGCCTGCCGCTGCAGCATTAGCAGCAGACCCAGACAGCGAGGGTGGCCCTACCGATGAAGAGTGGACTGGTTGTGGCCAGCAGAACTATCTGGTTCTGGTGGTGGAGAACGATGCTGTGTGGGACGAAGATTTACAGGGCACCATGGCGGTCAAGCAAGACCAGCCTCACTCAGGTTCGATGCAGGAAAGTCTCAGTGCTGGCGCTCGGGGCACCGTGGAAGACAGTACCGAGCATGACGGCGAGGCGCCTATGTTGGTGAGGCGCCTACATCGGTGAGTAATGCCGATGAACTAGCCCCAATTTCCTCTGGAGCTCAGCCACAGTGGGCTGGAGGATCTAGAGCTACAACGGCGACCGCTGCAGCAGCTTTACAAGGAGTCGGGGCCAGACCAACAGGCATGGAGGAACCGCGTGCCGATCAGCAACACTGCAGGCCGAGCAGAGCTCCTCTGAGGGTTGCAGACCTGGTCCGGGCTCGGGGGGGGGGGGGGGGGGAAGGACATCCATGGCGGATGTGGGCCAAATGACAGCCAGAGGAACACCAAGAGCGGCTGCGCATTGTGGCTGAGCGGGGTGCAGACAGGTCATGGAGGCACGCCAAGGAGCTGCGGTGTGCCCGGGAAGAGGCTTCAGATGGCGGGTGAGGTGGTCGATGGCAAAGAGAAGAGGCGCTCTTGTCTATGAGGTCAGCTGCGATCCTGGTGGCATGCCACTTCCAGGGGCGGGTCGACTGAGGGGCTGTTCTGGGCCCCCCACAAGCCAGTTCTACCACTTTCTGCCAGAAGGACAGTAGTGTAGTTTTGAAAAAATAATATAAGTTCTAATATCCATATGTTTGTGTGTGTTAAAAAAACAGACTAAAATGTTATTGTTCTGGGTGTAGTTATATTTTAGGAACCCAGCAATGTTTTAAGTTATTAATGGACTTTATTTATTAATTTTACAGGTGGCAGAATAATCCATCTTGCTGTGTGGGGTAGGACGGTAGTCCACCTGTCCTCCCTAGTTTTAGGTTTTGTTGTGTGAATGTGATAGGCCATTTAATGATTTCAGTTTTTGTTTTCTTAGTGCATGTTTTGGGTCCTAAATTGGGGACGGTCTTGATTGTGTGTGTGTTTTTGGACTTTCTATGGGAGGGGGGGTGATGTTGTATTTTATGTTTTATTGTGAAGTGCGGTGTAGTGGCGGCCACCTCTTCTTCCACCACTGCACCGCCCCATAAATACCAGGGGGCATCCGTGTTACGCTGTCTTTGGCGATGCCCCTGCCTGGTGGCTGTGTTGTGTGACCACCCCTTTAAAAAAGTGAAGTTCAACTGTGCACGTGGCCTCATCATTACAAAGGTAATTCTGACATAACACTGATTACTGCCACAACCTGTTCTCAATCAAGAAATCACTTAAATAGGACATGCCTGACAAAGTGAAGTAGACCAAATGATCCTCAAAAGCTGGACATCATGCTGTGATCCAAAGAAATTCAGGAACAAATGAGAAACAAAGTAATTGAGATTTAGCAATCTGGAAAAGGTTATAAAGCCATTTCTAAAGCTTTGGGACTCCAGTGAACCACAGTGAGAGCCATTATCCACAAATGGTGAAAACATGGAACAGTGGTGAACCTTCCCAGGAGTGGCTGGCTGACCAACATTACCCCAAGAGTGCAGCGACAACTCATCTAAGAGGTCACAAAAGACCTCACAACAACATCCAAAGAACTGCAGGCCCCACTTGCCTCAGTTAAGGTCAATGTTCATGACTCCACCATAAGAAAGAGACTGGGCAAAAATGGCCTGCATGGCAGAGTTCCAAGACAAAAACCACTGCTGAGCAAAAAGAACATAAAGGCTCGTCTCAGTTTTGCTAGAAAACATCTTGATGATCTGCAAGACTTTTGGGAAAATACTCTGTGAACTGACGAGACAAAAGCTGAACTTTTTGGAAGGTGTGTGTCCCATTATATCAGGTCTAAAAGTAAAACAGCATTTCAGAAAAGGAACATCATACCAACAGTAAAATATGGTGGTGGTAGTGTGATGGTCTGGGGCTGTTTTGCTGCTTCAGGATCAGGAAGACTTGCTGTGGTAAATGGAACCATGAATTCTACTGTCTACCAAAAAATCCTGAAGGAGAATGTCTGGCCATCTGTTCGTGACCTCAAGCTGACTTGGGTTCTGCAGCAGGGCAATGATCCAAAACACACCAGCAAGTCCACCTCTGAATAGCTTAAGAAAAACAAAATCAAGACTTTGGAGTGACCTAGTCAAAATCCTGACCTGAATCCGATTGAGATGCTGTGGCATGACCTTAAAAAGGCGGTTTATGCTCAAAAACCCTCCAGTGTGGCTGAATTACAACAATTTTGCAAAGATGAGTATGCCAAAATTCCTTCACAGCGCTGTGAAAGACTTATTGCCAATTATAGCAAATGCTTGATTGCAGTTGTAGCTGCTAAGCGTGGCCCAACCAGTTATTAGGTTTAGGGGTAATCACTTTTTCACACATAGCCAGGTGTTTGGATTTTTTTCCCCCCTTAATAATAAACACCTTCATTTAAAAATGACATTTTGTGTTATCTTGGTCTAATATTTAAATTTGTTTGATGAGCTGAAACATTTAAGTGTGACAAACAAAAAAATGAGAAATCAGGAAGGGGGCAAACACTTTGTCACACCACTGTACATACAGAACACACAGGAGAATTGAAATGGTGTTTGTCTCTCTCTTCAGTGGTGTGCGCAATATTAAAAAAAAAGAACAAGGCTGGAAAAACAACAGCAATCAATGTACAGTAATGCTACCCGTAGTGCAAATAACGGTAAAAGATAAAACCCAGACATCCCATAGTGCAAATAAAGATAAATGATAAAACCCAGCAATCATATATACAGAAAAGGTAGACCAGTAATACTCATAGTTTCAAGTTCGATGCATGTAGTATAGGTGCAGACAGTGCCAGATTGGACTGCACATGATTAGTATTGCAATGACAGCAGCAGATATGGCATTTGTGCAAATGGTTGCAGTAAAGTGCAGAGACATACAGCAGCAGATGTATTACTGTTTGTGTGTCAGTCTTTATTTCTTTCCAACAGCTGAGGTAGTTATTGGGCAGGTGAGTGCGTTACGGTCCAGGCGTGGGGGGTGGGGGGAGTGGGCAGAGTTCAGGGTCCTGATGGCCTGGTAAACAAAACTGTTTAGCAGTCTTTTGGAGTGCATCCAGAGGCTCTGATACCTTTTCCCCAAGAGCAGGAGGCTGAAGAAGGAGTGTGAGGAGTATGAAGTGTCACCTGCAATGTTGATGGCTCTGCGGGTGAGGTGGGTGAGGTAGATGTCCGAGAAGGGGGACATAAAAAAATAAGAAAAGGATAAGTTTATCAATAAGAGCCTCTCACATTAATCTCATCCATGCAGCTTCTTTTTCCCTCTGTCCTCTCACTGTATGTACAGTGAGGCAAAAAAGTATTTAGTCAGCCACCAATTGTGCAAGTTCTCCCACTTAAAAGATGAGAGAGGTCTTCAATTTTCATCATAGGTATACCTCAACTATGAGAGACAAAATGAGGGAAAAAAAATCCAGAAAATCACATTGAAGGATTTTTTAATGAATTAATTGGTAAATTCCTTGGTAAAATAAGCATTTGGTCACCTACAAACAAGCAAGATTTTCTGGCTCTCACAGACCTGTAACTTCTTCTTTAAGAGGCTCCTCTGTCCTCCACTCGTTACCTGTATTAATGGAACCTGTTTGAACTCGTTATCAGTATAAAAGACACCTGTCCACAACCTCAAACAGTCAGACTCCAAACTCCACTATGGCCAACACCAAAGAACTGTCAAAAGACACCAGAAACAAAATTGTAGACCTGCACCAGGCTGGGAAGACTGAATCTGCAATAGGTAAGCAGCTTGGTGTGAAGAAATCAACTTTGGGAGCAATTATTAGAAAATGGAAGACATACAAGACCACTGATAATCTCCCTCGATCAGGGGCTCCACGCAAGATCTCACCCCGTGAGGTCAAAATGATCACGAGAACGGTGAGCAAAAATCCCAGAACCACACAGGGGGACCTAGTGAATGACCTGCAGAGAGGTGGGACCAAAGTAACAAAGGCTACCATCAGTAACACACTATGCCGCCAGGGACTCAAATCCTGCAGTGCCAGACGTGTCCCCCTGCTTAAGCCAGTACATGTCCAGGCCCGTCAGAAGTTTGCTAGAGAGCATTTGGATGATCCAGAAGAGGATTGGGAGAATGTCATATGGTCAGATGAAACCAAAATAGAACTTTTTGGTAAAAACTCAACTTGTCGTGTTTGGAGGAGAAAGAACACCATACCTACTGTGAAGCATGGGGGTGAAAACATTATGCTTTGGGGCTGTTTTTCTGCAAAGGGACCAGGATGACTGATTCGTGTAAAGGAAAGAATGAATGGGGCCATGTATCGTGAGATTTTGAGTGAAAACCTCCTTCCATCAGCAATGCATTGAAGATGAAACGTGGCTGGGTCTTTCAGCATGATAATGATCCCAAACACACTGGCCGGGCAACGAAGGAGTGGCTTCGTAAGAAGCATTTCAAGGTCCTGGAGTGGCCTAGCCAGTCTCCAGATCTCAACCCCATAGAAAATCTTTGGAGGGAGTTGAAAGTCCGTGTTGCCCAGCGACAGCCCCAAAACATCACTGCTCTAGAGGAGATCTGCATAGAGGAATGGGCCAAAATACCAGCAACAGTGTGTGAAAACCTTGTGAAGACTTACAGAAAACGTTTGACCTCTGTCATTGCCAACAAAGGGTATATAACAAAGTATTGAGATGAACTTTTGTTATTGACCAAATACTTATTTTACCGAGGAATTTACCAATTAATTCATTAAAAGTCCTTCAATGTGATTTTCTGGATTTTTTTCCCTCATTTTGTCTCTCATAGTTGAGGTATACCTATGATGAAAATTGGAGACCTCTCTCATCTTTTAAGTGGGAGAATGTGCACAATTGGTGGCTGACTAAATACTTTTTTTCCCCACTGTAGTTATTTTCACAACCAGCAAACCACTTTTTTCAGAAACATAACTATAGAACATCATTCGTGTTGGGAAAATCCTCTATTTTTCTTTGGAGGAGTGTTGATGTTACATCTGATATCCCGATAATTTGGCTAAAGGGGCCATTGACTCCACTTTCCCCACATTTTAACAGCTCACACAGGTCTTAATGAAACGTTTGACATATTTTGGTCAAATTTTCTTTAATTACTAATAATTGTGAATCATCTTTTTCAGCTTTACTCGGTGCATGAGAGAAAAACAATATTAAAGCTGTGTGTTGTTTTTAACAGAAGTGTGTTTTGGTGATGTTTTTTTTTCCCAATAATCACCTGACCATTTCAGAAGGTTAAAACCCACAACAACACCATTATTAGGTCAATGACCCCTTTCATGTGTTTGATAGAAACAGGAGAATTATCAAAAATCCATCCAAATGCAATTGAATGGAAACCCAGTAGTAGATATATTCATTTTATATTTGAACAATGCATAGATATTATTCAGTTTTGGGCAGCCATGTGTCACTAAATCAGACTTAGCCCTGTGCTAAAAAGATGACCAACATCGTTGCAATGTTTTCAGTATTTTTAAATCTCTGTTTTTGATGACTTACCCTCTCTTTTGTCTTGCTCCTAGAGGGGATGACTTTGTTTCTCTCACCCACGAAACAAACCATTCGGATACAGCAACATTGTTCTGACTTCCCTGGGAAAAGTTACCTAAGGGTACTGATAAGGTGAAAATTACGTTGAACAAGCTGCAGGGCCTGGAGCTGTCAGAGTGATATGAGAAAAAGGCTTTGTGGAGAGCTGATGGACAGGACCCAGCCTCCTCTCACACCCATCGCTCTCTGTTAACGCTTCTGCTCCTACCATGCTTTTTTTTTTGCTAATCTCAACCGACAAGGGCTGAACAGAGCAATGGGTGGAAAGAGTTGTGCTAGCCAGTCTGAGTCTGAGGGAGAAAGCACAGGTAGAAAAAGGGATCAGCAGAGAGGTGGGAATCTGTGAGGCCATAAGACACCTCACTGCCATGCCAGCGACAGCAGTCTTCATTTAGATACTGTGAAATGCCCAGCTATTTAAGGGCTTTGGGGTTAAAATGTGTGCAAAAGACAAAGACTTAAAAAATGGACTCCGTACACAGCATACGTGATGCGTCTCTGCACCGTGGTGGACCCCATGCTGCAAATTCCACACCACTTCCAATGAAGGTGTGTGATGCCGCATGAGAACTACATGTGTACCTTCTGAACTGTGAAAACATGTATAGTTGTGCACCGATGTGCTTGAAACACTGATGCAGACCCCCCCCCCCCCCCCCCACTGTATGCCATCAGTGACACATGCAGCGGGATGACGGGATAAATATTTCACTGACACGGTGGAGTGTCATGCTGGAGAGCAACCGGGGCAGCTATTCCGGGAATGTCTTTGCACTGCAGTTTGGATGCAGAGCCCCCATTTGTCTCATCGACTGGTCTCAGTTAAAAATGAATAAATGTCAGAGCCCAAGATTGATTTGCAACCCCCCCCCCCTCAAAAAAAAGCAACAAATCCTGAAATGTGACCTGCTTTGAGATGTTCCTGATTATTCTGCTTGGAAAGATATTGAAAATATAGGTCAGTCCAACTAAAAATATATATTCTTATGAAAAAAAAACTGCATATGTATTTCAAAAAACATGTAGTCGAAATTTTCAATAGAAAAAAATAAATCAAAAGTAGGATCTTGTGAGGACAACGCCTGCTGGGCTGGCAGAGGAGATTTTGGGGGGTTTCACTGTTGCTGGAATATTTTGCTGCCTGTGTGAAGCGGGACCCGACGGGTGCGAATGAGCGGAGATTGGCGGCTGGTTTGTGAGCCGGTGACAAACGCTTCGAGATTCGCTCCTGAAACAACCTGCCTCGCTCTGGCTCAGCTCGAAACGCTGAGCTGCGTCCATCCGCGAAACTAACAGTGGCCTCTGTTATCCGGAGAGGCAGGAAATAAACGGATGTGGCGGAATTAATGGTTTGTGGAGGAAGGACGCTGTGCGTGCCAGGACCGCTGCCGGTGCTGCCGCCGCCACGCGGGCCGCGGGGCCACGAAGCGGAGAGAACGACAGCCGAAGTCTGAGAGGCTGCGCGCCGCAAAGGAGGGCGAAGCGGGACGAGTGTGCGGAGAGAAGCAGCGTCCTAGATCCGCACGCCTAAGTTATTCCGGCTTCCAGGCCCCTTTTGTGTTGTTTGGGGCAGCAGTTCCTCATCCTGCACCTGGAAAAACAAAAGAGAACACATTCACCGCCAGCACATCCCCCCATGCGTAAAAGGAGAGGCTTGTATGCGTCCTGGCTGCGCTTTTTCTTCACGCTTACAATAAACTCTGTTTGCTTAGTCACCAGCTCATGCCCTGTTCCATGGCCACCCTGCTATAGATGCATTATAGACTTCCTCATAGTTCACATCTGCCATGAGTGATGGCCGTGCCCGGGGAGGCTTGCGGCACCGGCGTGCGGAGTACTGCTTATGAGAGAAGCCTCAGCGCGCTGGAGCGCAATGGCTACGTGAAAACATGTGTCATCCCGCTGCGCCGTGACCGGGACTATGAGTCGTGGGTGAGGCTAATGTTCGCAAAAATATGGAGTTGCCAGAGACTCCGCAGAGCGCTGTGTGTGGGGTCGCTCTCGGTTTGTCTCGCTCTGCTGGTCAGATGTGCAGACTGGAAAGCTGATGCCAGCGGCGGCGGCGCTGACGGCGCACTCCTGCCCCCGTCGTCTCCCGTTCACTTCGCGTGGGGCTGCGCAGCGGCGCTGTTGCAAACTTGCTGGAGCGCGATTTCGCCGCCGCTCACCCTCGTGTGTGCCTTCTTCTGGGTCGGCGTGTACTTTATCCGCTGCGGGGTTCTAATCCCGACCGCGATCTCCCTCCTGACCCTGTGCCACCTCGCCGAAGTAGCGGCAAACTGTCTGCTGGACGGCACCGATGAGCAGCCGCTGTCCTTCTGCGCGGCCGCCGCGCTCGTGCTCGTCTGCGTGGCCGCCGGCGCACTCATGGTAGCGCGGCTCAATCGGGGCATATCGGTGGTCGTTTTCATCAGCCTCGTCAGGACTGTTTCTCTTCTGTCGCTGCACAAAGTGCGGCCCACTTGGAGACCGTACGTCGCGTACCTGCTCGGAGTGCTGGGCATCCTGCTGGCGCGGTATGCTGACAGGCTCCTTCCTGACCAAGGGAGACACAAGGAGGGCTGCACCCCCGTGACCGGAGCCAGGGAAGAGGTCCCTGTACTTAAAAGGCGCAGGAGGTCCAGTTCTGTGATAGCCTCAGACATGGCACACAGTCAGCCCAGCAGCAAGTCGCATCGCCGGACCTCTCTGCCGTGCATCCAGAGGGACCAGGTAGGAAGTTTCTGTTCCGGTCAACTTTTCTACTTATTTTCTGCTTTCTTCTTCCCACGGCCTGTTTACTGGTTTTTTGGTGAAGAGGAGAGGGGGGTAGACAGTGCAGCAGCGGTGGAATGTGCCTTCTTGTGCTTTTTTGTGATTGTGGCGATATCATTTCTAGTAGGCTGTTTGCTTTATGATTATTGTGGGTGTCCAAATTAAGACAAATGATGTGAAGTAGTCAACATTTATCATATGGTATCAATAAGCCAAAACACAGCAGCACCTACACTGGTATTATAGCAGCCAATCATGGTCATTTACAACAATAACAATATATCCCTTTGATCCTACAAAAATCACAATACAGCAAGTTATACTTTCATCTATACTATTTAAGTAGTGTTATGACTTTCTTATACAATACCAGCACGTATTTGATTAATTTCTGATTATCTGTTCAGAAAGGAAAAATCCTCACCTGTCTGTGTGTTGCTGCACCCTTCAGACCACTGTGGCCTGTAAAGCCGAGCTCTCTTTTGTCATTTTTAAAATAAAGCACCATATTTCACATTTTATTGCTGAAAGGGCTGCTATTTTTGAATCACTGCTTTCAAGTGCTGATGAGAAAGGGAAGCTGATTCATCTCATCTCAAATAATTTATGTCAGATACATTCCCCAGATGATCTCTGAGGCACCGCTGCTTTGTCCTGGGCTTAAATGCCTATTTCTTTCCATCGCTCTTTGGGGCTTGCTGTCCTAAAATCCAGGCACTGTTGTCACACTGGCTTTCTGAAACACTGATGTGCATGCATTCCTGTGTTAAGGAGACGGGGAGACTTCACTCAGATGTCCTCCTCGCTCCTTATGGAAACGTCAGTGACCGCGTTGAGCCTCTGAATGGGAAACAGACTTTTAAGAATGAGCAGGGCTCTCACTGTGACCTGTTAGTGTGGCTGGGTTCGGACTTGAGAGGCGGCACTGTTGGCGCGGCCTCTCGAAAGATGCCCTGGGCTTTCGGAGCTGGTTGTCTTTGCAGTGTAAAGGTTTGCGCTTCTTTGTGGTCACAGAAACACATTTATGACACACAAATTGGACATGGGAAGACTCTGACGTTTTACTCTCTGTACCTTCCTGATTCATGTTTGTCTTTGCTGCTGAGGTTTATTCAGGTGTAGATCTTTATCAATTTCATAGACAATCAGTGCAGTTCTGGTGTAAAGATGCAGAGGAGTTGTTTTTTTTTAATGAAATGTGATACGTCGGTGCAGGTGTAGCCTGCATGGAAGCATGTCGACAGATCTGTGGTTGTTTTAAGAGGAAAACGATGAAATTCTTCTCAAAAATATTTACACACAGAAAAAAAAACTGTGTTTCAGTATCACATTAATAATCAAAACCTTCCATCATGCTGTGTTTTCATACAATAACAGATTTTTAATTTTGGTTGAAAATAATGCACAGTGCATAAAGACATGTATACTTAGAAAGCAAAATACCAATAAGTAAATAAATGTGTCACTTTTTCACAACAATAACCAGATAGTTGATTTGAAGGGGGATGGGGGGGATGCCATCCCCCTTGTTAGCAAAATGACCCCAAATCATCGCCCTTGCTAATGTGCCGTCCCCCATCTCCATCAGCATTCATAATTGTAAACAAGGAGGAGATGGGGGGGGGGCATGTCCCCCCAACCTGAAAAAAAAGAGAATTGCCTTCCCAATATCATGATAAAACATTCTATACTATGTTAAAGAACTGAATAATTCTAAGCAGAAATGTAAAATAAATTCTTATAAATTTGCAATGATTTTCTCAAAAATTTGCATCTTTTTCCTGAAAATCGTCAACTTTTTTCTTGTAAATTTGCAGTTCTTTCCCTCTAAAATTTGCAACTTTTTTCTAAAAAAAAATACAATTTTTGAACTCAAAAGAAATTTCCATGTTTTTTTTGTAAATTTGCAACTTTTTCCTGCAAAATTTATATTTTTTTGTTTTGTAAATTTTCAGTGCTCATCTGGGTGCTGGTTAAAATGTTATCCTCTGTAATTAAATTGTAATTTGCCCCTTTTGAAATTTTTAATTTGGCATCCTTTATCATATTTTTGCACCTTTATTTTTGCTAATTTGTACCTTTATACATTTGTGCCTCATGCTAAATTTGTGAATACGCCCCATCACACTGACAGTAACACATTAGAAAATTGCACTTAAGTTTTTTTCAGCAATGCTGTGTTTTAAATCAACCAAATAAACTAGAATGGATACATTTATATTTGCATTCACACTCATCTACTGTAAGGGCTCATGTTGGATTAGCAGGCCTGAAACAGCTTCAGCTGAGACTGTAGGTGTTGGTCCACTTTAGATGTTTTGTTTTTTTTTCTAATGTCACCAACAGTACAAAGCTGCCAAAAAAAAAAAAAAAGAATCTGAGAATAATTTGTAACAATCCAGATCATCTTTGACTTTCCTCTTTTATCTCACCTCGTTCAGACTGAAGCCTTCAGCTGAACCATCATATCAAACACATTTTTTGCTGTGGCACAAACAGTGGCTTTTTACCAATGGTTATTTTAAAAAAAGCAACATTAAGGACACATTAAATTTCTCGCGAAAAAGCTTCAGTGATCACAGCGTTTTCTTTCATCTTGGATGAGCAGCTGACCAGTCGAGTCGTGCCTGTAACTGAGACGGACACACATGGGGTACATATGCTGCCTTTACCGTGTCTGGTCTGTGTGGTCTGCAATGCGTAAACAAGTTAACACTCATCCACACTAGTCACTGCCTTGCTCTTGGTGGGCTCCAGCCTCTCCTGGAGGGGGTCATGCTCCGGTGTTTTTTTTTTGGGGGGGGGGGGCACAATGTAACTACCACATGGCAGTGGGAATAGGAGAGACGTCAGACTGCGAAGACGTGACTAACTGTCCCGATGCGGATGAAAAGGAAGGAAAAAATTGTGGCTGACTGCACAACAGTAGCAGGGCTATTATTTTATAGGTGTTGAAGGACTTAAAGGGGTTTGTTGATGTTTTAACAGTTTGGCCTTTAGCTGCACTCAGTAGAGTTATGATGTTTTAAAGATGCGGCATAACAAGAGGACGATCTACGCTGTTAACTTGCTGATGTTTACATTAGTGCTGTGCGTCTGGGGTTTTGGAAAAAGAACAATTCAATATTTAACTCAGTTTTTCCTCACGAAGCCTCCTGTATACCTGATAGTTACTGTGTAAAGAGGAATCCCTGTATTTTCTGTTTGTATTGAAGCTATAGTATTGCTGCCCCCACCACCACACACACACACACACACTCTGTCGAAGGCATCCTCAGCTTGACTGTGCTCACGGTGCATTTAATACACAATGATTTTCCCCTCTTTTGATTACAAATTGGCTGCCAGCATCTATTATCTCACCAAATAGGTACATTTTTCCATTGACGGGTCGTTCTCCCCATCATGGGCGTAATAAAAGAAAGTCATTATTTACTGATCTGATAGTGGTTAGCGGGAGGCCTCCGTGGGATCACTCTTCTTGGGTTAATACGGAGTGACAATCCAGTCCTCTGTATTCCAGCTGGTGATATTGAACAGGAGGAAGAGATGTGCGGACCTGCGGGGATCACTTTTCACAGCATGTTAGGAAATTTGAGGCTCTCCTTCAAGGCTCTCTGTTGTAGACATAAGTGCTGTCACAGAACTTTCTGTCAAGCAGAGCGAAGCAGTCTGTCTTGTTTCCAGCCCTCAGACGTGGTTTTTTGGTACATACACCTACATGAACTGCGGGCTGAGCAGAACTGATTAGGCCGGGAGTGGGAGTGAATTGCTTTTCAGGCACTTCTCATTATTGAAAGCCACTCCCTTTTCTGTCATCATCTCCACCCCCTTCCACACCACCCTGCTGTTTGTTCTCCTCACAGACACCAACACAAATATTATCCCTACTGGAGGAGGAAATTCTTTCTTAACTTGGATGATAAAAAATATTCTTGAAATCTACGTTAATGACTTCCTGTGGAATGGGATCCAAACATGATTACCGTTGCGGCTGTAAAGGTTTCCTCTTACTCTATTTTGCTGCACCGTCCATAATTGAATTGTGTTTTGGGATGGAGGAGGTTGTTTATTATCTGTAGGGCGATGATTTACTGCTGTGCACTCTCATCCCAAGCAGCTTGTTTGTGTTTTAAGCTCATACAGTATACCAGCCTCATGGGATATGGTGTTGTTTTTGTTTTGTTTTTTTCACTCTTCTTCTTTAGCTGGACTGGCCTCTGGGTCTCACTGAAAGCCTCCCTCTGCACTCTGAAGGAAGCTGATATCAGGACCTGTGTCTCGTGATTGGTCGATCCACTTCACACTTTCAGTCCTCGCTCAGTCTCAGCATATTAGCCGCACCATGCATGTGTGAGGAGGAGGAAAGTGGTGGAGGAACTGGGGTAGGAATGAAAGTAGGTCATTTGAGGTTTTGTTTGGTAGCCAGGCAAAACAGCAGACTCACTTTTACCCCCAACTGAATGGTGGAAGAGTTTCGCGTTTGACTGATGCGGTCTTCCAGCTTTTTGCGTGTTCTGCTCCATATTTGTATGTGTTACCGCTGCCATGTTGGCCCAGTGTGAAACCACAGTGCACCGGGATTTAGTCTTTGCTGTGATTGCCAGCTTCCAGGTGTTTAAAAGATAATTTGGGCTTATTTCAACCTGAAGCGGAATTCCAATGTTTCTGCAGTCTGTTCAATCAGATATAAAAACACTGTACTCATTAAGAGATGATTAGGATTTAGAAACACAGCCAAAGTGGCCAAGGCATCAGACCACTGTTTCTTAATTTTGCTTACTTTTGAGAAATTATATATAAAGGAAAAAAGTTCATGTGATTGTAGACTCTTTAATTTATGACAAAGAAGATTTAGATTAATATTTACAGCTGGCACTTTGAAGAATTTGGGCTTATGTTTATTCCCATTTGTGATCTTAGAAACAAAACAAGTTTTATACTCCCCTCGTGTCTGAATGGTAGGTATATACTAGGTCTTTGGTAGCAGTGGGAAAAACGGCTAGGCTGGTTTCACCTTCTTTAATGTTGATCAGCTATGCTTTATGATCTATGTGTGCCGAAACTTTTCAACTCTTTTATCTGCATGGTGTCAGATGGAGGGGGGTTGTTTTCAAATGGCCATTAAGGACACAGAGTTTCACTTGGTGCTTAGAACCATTGTTTGCAAGGAGCAGCTAATCAAACCAGAGGATTAACCAGAGGGGCTGAACTAGGGCTGGGCAACTTGACCTTAAATCAGCATCATGGTTAATTGACCCTTTCATATTAGTTTTAGTTTTTTGTTTTTGTTACCCCCCACCCCTTCCTGACAAGGCTTGTTATTAAGCAATATCACACAAGAGTGTGGTATCATATCACTGTGGTGCAGTAGTAAATGAGCACAACATAATGAAGAACAGACCTAATGTCATTTCACACACAAAATAAACATTGTCCATAATTATCTTGTTATCTGCGTTGGGGGAATCCTTTATGCACCCATGATTGTTACCACCACATACCACCACATTTTTTTTAATAGGTTCAACTCACCGTCCGTTACCCCCAAACACAGCCAGACTTCCACACACCCCTCTCCCCTCACTCTCCTGTGTAGCACCTCACTCTCTCTCGCCCCCCACCCCTCTCTCACTCCTCTGAAGACATCAGAACCAACTCCCACATCACTTTGACTACAGACCAGGTTAAGAAACAGCTGCAGAGACTCCACCAGTAGAAGACTACGGGCCCTGATGGCATCTCCGCCAGGATCCTGAGGACCTATACCAAACAGCTATCTCTGGTACTGAAACACCTGTACAACCTGAGCCTGAGTCTGGAGAGAGTACTGTTGCTGTGGAAGATGTCCTGCCTGGTTCCTGTCTCCAAGAAGTTGTCTCCATAGACCTGAATGACTATCGACCAGTTGCCCTCACATCTCATGTGATGAAGGTCCTGGAGAGACTGGTTTTAGCCCACCTGAGGCTGCAGGTGAAGACGTGACTGGACCCTCTGCAGTTTGCATATCAGCTCCATTTAGGAGTTGAAGACTCTGTCACCTACCTGCTGCAATGAGCCCATTTGCACCTGGATGGCAGAGGAGACACAGAGAGAGTCACATTCTTTGATTTCTCCAGTGCCTTTAATACCATTCAGCCACTGCTGCTGGGTGAGAAGCTGCGGGTGATTGGGGTCAACAGCTCTGTGATCTTCTGGATTACTGAAGGGGCGGCAGTGGCTCAGGAGGTAGAGCAGGACGTCTAATAACCCGATGGTTGGCGGTTCGAATCCTGCTCTCCCCAGATATCCTGCCGTTGTGTCCCTGGGCAAGACACTTCACCCGCATTGCCTCCAGTGCCCATAACACTGGGTATGAATGTGTATAAATGTATAAAATGTTCGGTGGTGGCCGGAAAGGCCGTTGGCGTAGATTGGCTGCCACGTTTCCGTCAGCCTGCCCCAGGGCAGCTGTGGCTGCAGAAATAGCTTGCCACTACCATTGTCTGTCTGGAGTGAATGAATAATGTACCTAATAATGTACCTAATTGTAAAGCGTCTTTGAGTATATATGATAAAGCGCTATATAAAACCGATGCATCATTATTATTATTATTACTGATTACCTGACAGACAGGCCACAGTTTGTATGCCTGAGCAGTGTCTTGTCTGATGTTGTGGTTAGTGATACGGGAGCTCCACAGGGGACTGTGCTTTCTCCTTTTCTCTTCACCTTATACACCACCGACTTTGAGTACAACACTGAGTCATGCCACCTGCAGAAATTCTCTGATGACTCGGCTGGTGTTGGGTATATAAGAGGGAGAGAGGAGGGAGAGTACAGGGCACTGGTAGACATTGTATGTGGAGTGGACCGAGTAGAATCACCTGAGGCTGAACTTCAGCAAGACCAGAGAGATGGTGATTGACTTCAGGAAGAAGAGGACGCCTACTGTGGATTAAGGAGGAGGATGTGGAGGTAGTGGAGGACTACAAATACCTGGATATTGTGATCAGCAATGGACTAGACTGGAAATCTAACACTGATGCTGCATACAAGAAGGGGATGAGCAGACTACTTTTTGAGGAAGCTGAGATCCTTCAACGTGTGCAGCAAAATGCTGGAGCTTTTCTATCAGGTTGCTGTTGCCAGCACCATCTTCTTTGCTGCTGTCTGTTGGAGTAGCAGTATCAGAGCCAGCAACACCAACAGACTTCACAAGATTATCAATAAGGCTGGCTCTGTAATTGGCCACCGTCTTTTGAGACTTTTGAGAATGTGGTGGAGAGGAGGACACTGAACAAACTGTTATCCAACATGGATAACCCTGCTCACCCCCTCCACCACGCACTGGACAGACAGTGGAGCACTTTCTCCAGCTGACTGCTACAGCTGCACTGCCGAACGGTCAGGTGTAGGAACACTTTCCTGCCACATGCCATTTCACTGTACAATAACTCACTCCAATGTTGAATCTTGGTCATAACAATGCTGTCATACTGCACCTTACAGTCTAATTGTCAAGGGGTAGTGTTAGACAGGACCCAAATGCTGGACTTCAAGTTTTGTGGATTTATTGTAAAACAAAATAATAACAGCTCATGGGCTGAAATAAAAATAAACAAACGAGAGACAAACTCAGACTAGGGCTTAGACTTGAAGCATGTAATCATGCATAAACTGTACAAGACAGTGCTAAGACAAGGCAGAGACAATACAAGACAATACTGATGACAATACAAAGACGCCTGAACAGAACAGCAGCAGAACAAAAACTTAAATAGACAAGGAGGGCAATCAAGGAACACGGAACAAGTGGGGAGACCAATTAGGGTAAATCAAGAACACACAGGGAGAACAATGATGAAAGATATGAAGCACAGGACGGGCGGGGCTGTACAGACAGACAGAGAACACTGGGGCCAAGATCATACTAAACATGATTGCAGGGCAGAAACCAAAACTATGGAACAAAATTAGAGACATGATAATGAAAATAACACAATGACCAAACTAAAGCTGAAGGCAGGAAAACACAGAGAAAACATCATAATTGAGGACGAGGACATGGGCTGAACTCATTTCCCGAAGATCACAGCAAACCAAACCTGAACCCAAAGCGGGGACATGAGCACAGCCATGTCCACATTTTTACACTAATTGGTACCTCACGTTTCACCCTGCGCCTGATAGTCCTGCATTGTACAGCTAGTACGATCCATATATGGGTCACCATCTATTCATCTGTGATGTATATAAGAAGAAGAAGCCATCTCTATTGTCATTCAGTCCATACAGCCAATCATGTACAGTAGAACAAAATTAAGTTTCTCTTATCTACAGTGTTAATCACATCTAGAATCAGAGGGGCCGCTGCCAACAACTTCCCCTTCCCCATTCTATTACGCTGAACGCCAAGCTAGAAAGTGGAAAGTACCATTTTTATATGGTCTTTGGTATGATCTGGCCAGGACTTGAACACCCAACCTCCCGGTTGTGGGGCGGATGCTCTATCAACTAGGCCACCACTTCGGTATATAAAGTTATCTAGGCAATTTTGCTTTCCCTGGGTAATTCTTTTTTCTATTATGCTGTTTGTTTCTGTCATTTTGGTCATCTACTGTGTCATGTTGCTATTACACTGTAATTTCCCAGTTTGGGATCAATAAAGTACATCTATCTGTCTGTCTCTCTCTCTCTTATCAGGTTCTTAAATACAACTTTAACCTGTCCATTCCTTCTGTAAAACAGTTAAGATGATGCACATAGCCATCAGAGACTTGGCCTCTACTCCTTTTAGTGTTAGTATCCATGCACTTTGCTTGCTTTTTTCTTCTCATCTTCAAAATAAAGAGTCAATCATCACATACTATGCAGGTGGAGACTGCGCTTCTTTTCATTACAAGCCATTTTTAATTGTTCCACCTGTGTTCTGCTGTATCTGAACAGCTGCGCTGCTTCTGGAGTTACGTGCCTGCGGCTGTAACATGGGCATGTCTTAAAGGGCCAGTCTGTGAAAAGCTCTCATATACATGCACACAAGAGGGAGATGGGGAAAAAAATGAAAAACCCCCAAAACAAAACAAAACAAAAAAACAACATGAGCAAAATTACATTGATTCTACACCCTGAACATCAGTTCTGGTTTTATTTCAGTTAATCATCCAGCCCTATGCTGTACCAGTTAAAGATGAATGATTTTTCCCCCTTCTTTTCATTCGCATTTTCAAATAGAACAGCAAACACCGGAGTGGTACTGGAGTGGTGGCCTAGTTGATAGAGCATCCGCCCCACAACCTACCGGTTGTGGGGTCAAGCCCTGGCTGGGCCATACCAGAGACCATATAAAAATGGGACTTCCCGCCTTCTAGCTTGGTGCCCAGCATAATAGAATGGGGGAAGAAAAAAGTTGTTTGTGGCGGTGCCTTGCATGGCAGTGGCCCCTTTGATTCTAGATGTAATTAACATTGTAGATAGGAGAAACATAACTTTGTTCTACTGTACATGATTGGCTGTATTGATTGAATGACAGTAAAGTTGGCTTCTCCGTTAAACATAAACAAGCAAGGACAAACATCAGCTATCAAAAAGGGAAAACATCCCACCTTACGCACTCGTCAAAAGTTCTTGGATGGACTGCAGTGAGCACCAGAAAACTGTTGATCATACAGCTCAAAGTCCAGTCTGAACTGATCCACGTTATCCGGGACAGGTTGACAAAAGATGAATATGTTTAAAAGGCGAATAGGTTTGGTTTAGGCACAGAATCTACCTGGTAGAACATAAACAGTTCTCTGAGGAACTTCAAAAGAAGCTCTTATTTCTTTTAGAAAAAATGTTTTTAGCACATCAGCTTTTTCTATAACAGCGTCTAAAGAGTGAAATTTATTATTGGGGCTTATAGAGAAATTAACACCTTTTGCTCTCTGACAAGTCAGCTTAAGAGTCAAACAGTTGCACATGAATTTGACTGCCACTTGTATGCCGCCTTCCTTTTTATTTTATTTTTTATTGTTTTACATTGCTTGTATTCTAATGTGTTTTATTTCTTGCCCTATTTTATTATGTGTTGAGTTTGGTTTTGGGATGCCATTGTACATCTGACCAGGAACAACCGATGAAAACAAGCTTTCTAGCTAACTCTGGCTCATTTACCGAACTGTGTTTCTGTTAATTGATGAGCGGTGTCCCTCTAAATAAACCAATAAAGAAAATGAGAATTAGACCAATCTTATGGTTTGGAATTTGGACTGAATTATGTGTAGGCCAATTTGTATCATTAATTCTGTATAATGAAAAATGACTCTTCAAATCAATTTGAGACATTACTGATTTAAGTTATTAATATTGATCATGACTCTGTTGTTCAGCAGTTATGTTTATAACTTAACGCTGTTCTAATTTTCAGTAGCCATGAATGCTGAAATGCTAACTTTGACAAAGTTTTAATGAGGCAGAACTACCCTTTAAACTCTGTATTACACGGCTCACCCATCTGTATCCAATTCTTTCATTTTGTTCATTACTGCAAGCGTGTCTCATATCCTGATTCTCTAACCATATTTCTGATCACCTAAGCCAACCAAACCCAAAGTTCAAGACTAAACTGAATACCCCTCTTCCCTCTCCTTCCTACCCCTGGCACAACCACGCTCCGATTCCCTACTGATTACCATGGAAATTGCAGACGTCTGTGTGTGTGCTTATATGTATGTGTGTGCGTGTGGTGTCAGCAGCTTGATGGCTGCCAGCTGCTGAAGGCTGAGAGGTTGAATCCGCTCTAAGAAACATGGGGGCCTTCTAACCACAGACGCAACTCAGCGCAGCTGGAACCGCTAGACCGGTGCAGGCCTCCAGTTCTAATACACATCACACATATTAACACCTCATGTTCCCAATAACTGCCGCACGTTTGAATTAAATGGTAAAATCTGAGGCAAATTGTGCATTCTTCTGTTTGTGTTTGGTAGATGACATTGCTGTACTCTTTTTTTCCTCTGTCTGTTCTAAACTAAGGCTGCTATGTTTTAATACTATTTACTATTTCAGTGATGGAAGTGAACAGAATGTTCCTGGAACTCGTGTACAAGTTCAGAGGTGTGCATGAAAGTGTGTGTCCAGCAAACACAGAGAAGTGCTGGCTTAGTTATGCAGATCTGGATAAACTTGCATGATATACATATACGTACACACACACACACACACACACACATACTACTCACAAAAAGTTAGGGATAGTTGGCTTTTGGGTGAAATTTATGGAAAAAAGTTTATGCTAAAAAAGTAAAAGTTCATGCTACAGTGATATAATATCATGAAAGTAGGGCATTTAACTAGAAGCATGCAATGGTGATTTCCTCATCTCAAACAATTTATTGAAACAAAAGCCAACAACAGTGGTGGGTATACCGCAACAAAAAATGTCATTGTCTCAATAACTTTTCATGTGCCCTTGAGCATCAATTACAGCTTGACAACGTCTCATGCTGTTCACAAGTCAACTTATTGTCTGCTGAAGCATGGCATTCCACTCTTCTTGAAAGGCGGGCCTCACGTCATTAAGGTTGTGGGGTGCAGGGTTACCCTTGCGGGTCATCTAGCATGCAGACCACACTGATGTAAACGGTTTTGAATGGTCCGACATGACACTTAGGTGCCTCTCACCTCCCTTAAATGTGCCTGGAGTTGAATGGCATCATCATCCGGTTCTGCAGGGCACTACTCACAATGAAGCGGTCATCAGCGTGGGATGTGGCGAAAGGCCGTCCACTTCCGGGGGCCCACCCTGGAGCCAGGCCTGGGGGAGGGGCTCGATGACTATTGCCTGGTGGCCGGATTTCTGCCCATGGGACCCGGTCGGGCTCAGCCCAAAGGAGTTACATGGGTCCGCCCTCCAGTGGGCTCACCACCTGCAGGAGGGATCATGGGGGTCTGGTGTTATGTGGATCAGGTGGTGGTCAAAGTTAGAGACCTTGGTGGTCTGATCTCAGGCTTCCTAAACTGGCTTTGGGGATGTGGAGTGTCACCTGTCTGGTGGAGAAGGAGCCTGAGCTGGTGCATGAGGTTGAGAGATACCGGGTAGATATAGTTGGCCTCACCTCAACACACAGCTCTTGTTCTGGAACCAGTCTCCTGGAGAGGGGCTGGAGCTTGGCCTACTCTGGAGTTGCCCTGGGCGAGAGGTGATGAGCAGGGGTGGGTTTTCTTGTATCCCCTCACCTTGCTACCTCTATATTGTATTTTTTCCTGGAGGATGAAAGGGTTGTTTCCCTGCGCCTTAGGGTTGGGAAACGGGTCCTGACCATCATTTGTGCCTATGCACCAGGTGATGGTTCAGAGTACCCACCCTTTTTGGAACCTCTGACTGGGGTGCTGGAAGGTGGACCTCTCGGAGACTCCATCGTCCTACTAGGGGTCTGCAATGTGCACACGGGTAATGACAGGGAAACCTGGAGAGGGGTGATTGGGAGGAACGGCCTGCCTGATCTGAACCCAAGTGGTGTTCAGTTATTGGACTTCTGTGCTAACCCCAGTTTGTCCATAACGAACACCATGTTCAAGCATAAGGATGTCCATATGTGCACCTGGCACCAGGACACCCTAGGTCGCAGGTTGATGATCGATTTTTTTGATTTTGATTTTTTTTGATTTTGTACACTTTATTGATCCTCAGAGGGGAAATTGAGGGCATCCACCTGGATGGATGAAGCGGCCACGGTACAGCGCTATCCCTTTACCATTCACACACATTCACGCCTAGGGCCACTTTAGAGTCTCCAGTTAACCTAACCTGCATGTTTTTGGCCAGTGGGAGGAAACCGGAGAACTCCCGGAGTAAACCCACGCAGATACGGGGAGAACATGCAAACTCCACACAGATCACTACTGGTCAGGGGCTGGGATCGAACCAGGGATCCCATGGCCAAGGGTGAGTTGCTGTGCTGCCGCAGTGCTAACCACTGTGCCACCGCCCCTCCCAATTGTTACTGTGTCATCAGACCTGCGACCGTATATCTTGGACACTCGGGTAAAGATAGGTGCAGAGCTGTCAACTGATCACTACTTGGTCGTAAGTTTGAGCTGATGGCAGGGAAGGATGCCATTCAGACCTGGTAGACCCAAACGTATAATGAGGGTGTGCTGGAAACGTCTGGCTAAGGCCTCTGTCTGAGAGGTCTTCAACTCCTACCTCCAGAAGAACTTTGACCACATTCCGAGGGAGACTGGAGACATGGAGTCTGAATGGGCCATGTTCTCCACTTCTATTGTTGAAGCGGCTGCTCAGAGCTGTTGCCACAAGGTCGCTGCTGCGTCTCGTGGTGGCAACCCCCGAACCAAGTGGTGGACACCAGTGTTGAGCGGGGCCATTAAGCTGAAGAAGGAGTCCTGTGAAGCTTGGTTGGCTTGTGGGACTCCCGAAGCAGCTGAGGTGTACCGGCAGGCCAAGCGGAGTGCAGCTCGGGTGGCTGCTGAAGCAAAAACTCAGGTGTGGGAGGAGTTTGGTGAGGCACGGAACAAGACTTTCGGTTGGCCTCGAAGAGATTTTGGCAAACTGTCCGGTGGCTCAGGAGGGGGAAGCAGCTCCCTGTCCACACTGTGTATATTGCGGATTGGGCGCTGCTGACTTCGAATGGGGATATCATCGGGCGCTGGAAGGAATACTATGAGGATCTCCTCATTCCCACTGACAAGCCTTCCACAGAGGAAGCAGGGCTTGTGGACGAGGGGGACGGCTCACCCATCACAGGGGTTGAGGTTGCCAAGGTGGTTAAAAAGCTCCATGGTGGCAGGGCCCCGGGGGTGGACGAGATTCGCCCTGAGTACCTCAAGACGCTGGATGTTGTAGGGCTTTCATGGTTGACACGGCTCTGCAACATTGCGTGGAGGCTGGAGACAGTGCCTTTGGCATGGCAAACCAGGGTGGTGGTTCCCTGCTTCAGGAAAGGGGACCGGAGGGTGTGCTCCAACTTTAGAGGGATCACACTCCTCAGCCTTCCTGGGAAGGTTTATGCCAAGGTATTGGAGAGGAGAGTCCGGTCGTTGGCCGATCCTTGGATTTAGGAGGAGCAATGTGGTTTTCGTCTTGGCCGTGGCACATCGGACCACCTCATTACCCTCTCGAAAATCCTCGAGGGTTCGTGAGAGTTTGCCCAACCAGTTAACATGTGTTTTGTGGACTTAGAGAAGGCATTCGACTGTGTCCCTTGCGGTTGTTTGTGGGGAGTGCTTCAGGACTATGGGGTATCGGGCTTATTGATATGAGCTATAATGACCATTGTGAGAGTTTGGTTCGTATTGCAAACACTTGGTCGGACTCATTCCCACTAAGAGTTGGACTCCGCCACGGCTTTCCTTTATCACTGATCCTGTTCACAATTTTTATGGACAGGATTTCTAGGCGCAGCCAGGAAAGAGAGGGTGTCATGCTTGGTGACCACAGGATCTCATCTCCGTTGTTTGGAGATGATGTTGTTCTGTTTGCTTCATCCAGCAATTTACCTACAGGTGTTACTGGGATGGTTTGTCACTGAGTGTGAAGCCGCTGGGATGAGAATCAGCACCTCCAAATCTGAGTCCATGGTCCTCAGCTGGAAAAAGGTGGATTGTTCTCTTTGGGTTGGGGATAAGCTCCTGCCCCAAGTGGAGGAGTTTAAGTATCTCGGGGTCTTATTCATGAGTGAGGGGAGAATGGAGCGAGAGATTGACAGACAGATTGGGGCATCATCTGCAGTTATGTGGACGTTGTACCGGTCTGTTCTTTGCCTTAGAGCTAAGCTCTAAGGCAAAGCTGTCGATTTATCGGTCAATCAATGTTTCTGCCCTCACCTATGCTCACGAGCTTTGGGTAATGACTGAAAGAATGAGATCACGGAAACAAGTGGCTGAAATTAGCTTTCTTCGTAGGATTGCTGGACTCACCCTTAGAAATAGGGTGAGGAACGCAGTCATCCGGGAGAGGCTCAGAGTAGAACCGCTGCTCCTCCACATTGAAAGGAGCCAATTCAGGTGGTTTGGGCATCTGATCAGGATGCCTCCTGGATGCCTCCCACTTGAGGTGTTTCAGGCACGTCCCACTTAGAGGAGACCCCGGGGCAGACCCAGGACTCGGTAGAGAGAGTATGTCTCCCAGCTGGTCTGGGAACGCCTTGGTATCCTCTCTGAAGAGCTGGAGCACGTGGCTGGGTAGAGGGAAGTCTGGTCTTCTCTGCTTGAACTGCTGCCTCTACGACCCGGACCTCTGGAAAAGCGGTAGAAGATGGATGGATGGATGCATGGATGGATGTAAAAAGTTCATGCTACAGTGACATAATATCATGAAAGTAGGGCATTTAAGTAGAAGCATGCAGTGGTGATTTTCTCATCTCAAACAATTTATTGCAGCAAAAGCCAACAACAGTGGTGGGTATACCACAACAAAAATGTCAATGTCTCAGTAACTTGTCATGTGCCCTTGAGCATCAATTACAGCTTGACAACGACGTCTCATGCTGTTCACAAGTCGACTTATTGTCTGCTGAGGCATGGCATTCCATTCTTCTTGAAGGGCGGCCCTCAGGTCATTAAGGTTGTGGGGTGCAGGGTTGCGAGCCTGTACACGGTGACTCAGCTGATCCTACAGGTTTTCTATGGGATTCAGGTCTGGAGAAAGTGCAGGCCACTCCATGTGAGGTACCCCAGGCTCCAGCAGCCATTCCCAAATGATGTGACCTTGATGAGCTAGAGCATTGTCTGCCATGGAGATGAAATTAGGCTTGTGTTGTTCATGCAGGGGCACAATGACTGGATTAATGGTGTTATTCAGGTATTATTGGCTTGTCACTGTACCATTCACAAGGTGTAGGGCAGTTCTGTATTGACTAGGTACACCTGCCCAGACTGTAACATGGTGACAACAGTGATTGATGCATAGCAAACATGCAGGTTAGGGATACGGGGCGCTTGCGCACGCAGCGACCGGCAGCTGGTGGCTTGTCACAGACTGCAAAACAAATCTACCTACGGGTACAAAATAAGTACAAAAAAAAAAAATAGCACTCTCCTTGATGCCTCCAACATCGTTGGCGGCCATCTTTTCTGCTCAGCGTGAATCGACTTTCATCAGAGAACAGCACTGAGGCCCACTGGTCCCTTGTCCAGTGTAAATGCTCCCTGGCCCATGCAAACGATGATGGCTGTGCCTGATGGTGTGGTCAGGTACCCTTGCAGGTCGCCTAGCATGCAGACCACGCAGATGTAAACGGTTTTGAATGGTCTGACGTGACACTTGGGTGCCTCTCACCTCCCTTTCATGTGCCTGGAGTTGAGTGGCATTCATCATCCGGTTCCGCAGGGCAAGCGGTCATCAGCGTGGGATGTGGCGAAAGGCCGTCCACTTCTGTGCCTTTCTGTGACTCTTCCAGTCTCTCTTTATCTTTGTTGTGACCTGCTGATGATACTCTAAGCTCAGTGGCCACTTTCCTCTAAGAACATCCTGTTTGAAGCCTCACAATGGTGAGGTACTGTTGATCAATTGTGGGGTGTCGTCTTGGTCTCATGATGTCAAAATGTGAATAGCATGATGAAGAGGGCTCTTTAAATACCAATTCTAATTGAACCAGAAAATGTATTGGTCGATTCATGGTTCAAACACCTGTTGTGAATTTTGCTGTTAAGCACCTTGTTTGAGAACAGCAAGTTATGCAAAAAGTACTGAAACGTTGAATAGTTGGATATGTGCATTTAAAAGGTTAGAGAAGGTCAAATTAAGTTCATCTGTAAAGGTTATAGTGCATTTTAGGTGCATCCTGAAATTTCACCCGAAAGCCGAATATCCCTAACCTTTTGTGAGTAGTGTATATAATGGTATTAGTTTTTGAATTGATACTGTAACGATAACTAAATTGTGCATACAGTAAGTGTATCCTTTTAAAAAGCAGGGTTGATAGAAGAAATGTTGCCTTTTGAGACAACTCTAAAACATTTGAAAGTGAGTGTTTACATCCTGAATTAGCCAGAGCAACTTGTGTTCCTAAAGCAGTTCCTGATCTAATTTTGCAGGTTGGTGGGGGTGTTATCCTGTTTGGAGATTGCTGTTAAGGTGTCAAAGCAACTTTGAGTGCACAGGTTTCCCAGCAGAACGTTACATATTATTGGAGTGATGAAAATCACTGTGAGTGGTTTATTCCAGTTCCAAATAAAGGTTATGAAGTTTATGTGGGTTAAAATTGGACAATGGGAACATTTCTTTATGGCTGCTGGTAAGTTCTTTATCATTCAGCAGGAGTATTGCAGGGTTTCCTCTGGTAACATTTCTCGGTGGCAGCCCGCCGTGCCAAGATGGAGATGTGAATTTAAGAAAAATATATGAAGCAATGACTTTCCGCAAGTGCACACACGAACAACGCACGTGGCCATCATCTGCATGGAGTTTAGAAGCGCCCCGCCCATGCGAGCTTTCCAGTCAGTCAGCAAGCAGTGTCTCGCTAGTGGCAGCAGCATCTTCGTGGAAAAGGAGTGAAAACCGGGAAGTCAAACAGCAGGAATGGACTCTATTTGAAGAGAAACTTTGTGAAGAAGTCTGCCGTTTCTTTGTTGGTGAAAATCCTGGCACGTCAGCGCCTTGGCGCTACCTATTGGGCAGGAGTGAAACTACAAGTAATGGTTGTGTGCATGCGTCAGCCGCTTATCCTGGGTAGATGAAAAAAGTGAGCATGAACAGCGCCGCGTGCGTGCCGGGCTTGTCCAAAGCGAACGTGGACCAAGGCGGACTAGAGGGGAAATGCAGCATGAATAAGGCTTGACTGTCCAACAGAAACATGAGTTTATTAAAGTACTTCAAACGTGGAAAAAAAAATCATAAGAGGTATGAAAGCACTGGAGGCATTTACCATGGTTTAACCTGCTGGAAACAGGAGCAATAATGGAAGAGTCGCTTAGCTAAGAGATGTGGTTAGAATTCAAATGCAGCCCACTTCATATGAAGGGAAAGGCAAGGGGGACTGCCGAATTGCTGAGGATATATTTCACCAGCCACTACCATATTAAGTTATGTTCCCAATTATGTACCTGGCAAGTTAAGATGACCGAAATTCACGAAGTCAGTGATTTGAATCCGTTAGCAGCCTTCAGACAAACTAAACGTGGCAGCATATGGATTTCAAAATAAGGGAGGTTTTTCTTGGTGGTGAGGAGCTTTCTAAAAAAACTATAAATATATAGAAATATTATAACAGAAATAACGGCATCCTTGGTCATTTAAGTTAACTTAAATCATTAAATACAATTTTATTAATATTTTTTTCTTTGTAATGTGAGTTAAATTATTGTTCTTTTGACAACAAAGTTATGGTCAAAAGTATAAATTGTTATAAGGAAAAAGTAAAAAAAAAATACCACAGTCTGTTCCAAATTTATTTAAAAAACAGTCATTTTATTTTAAAAAACAGACAAAAATAAGCCAAAAAATAATCCACAAATTTATAATAAAGTTTCAAATGTATAAGAAAAGTCAATTTTATGAGGAAATTACAAATTTGAGGAAAATGGTTTCAAATTTAGATAAATTTACAGAGAAAAGTAGAAAACTATAAGAAAATTGTTATAAATTGTGGAGAAAAACCTCAAACCTTCAAGACTGAAGTCATTACTCAAACTTTAAGTGGGTACGCTTTGTACCCTTAACTAGAATTTTTTGGTTGTCTCCTTTAATTTACATGCCACTTGATATTTTCTAACCTGTTTGTAAACCACCGAAGACAGAGAGAGAAGCTGAATTAGACAGAGCTCAGAGAGGGCAAGATGAGACAGAAGAGAGGAGCCAAGGAGAGGAAAGTGTTCAGGCAGAGGAAGGAGGGAAGGATGACGCCAGTAAAAAGTCCAAATACAGGACGTCTGGGTGGGACCCCAAATGGCCCAATATTCCAACATTCAAGCCTTGGTTGTACAATACTGCAAACTGTAAATTCCACATTCACGGCAGTGGCTCAGGAGGTAGAGCGGGTCGTCCAATAACCGGATGGTTGGTGGTTCGAATCCTGCTCTCCCCAGATATCCTACCATTGTGTCCCTGGGCAAGACACTTTACCCACCTTGCCTCCAGTGTCCATAACACTGGGTATAAATGTTCGGTGGTGGTGGGAGAGGCCATTGGCCCGGACTGGCAGCCACATTTCTGTCAGCCTGCCCCAGGGCAGCTGTGGCTACAGTAGTAGCTTACCACTACCATTGTCTGTCTGGAGTGAATGAATAATGTATCTGTAAAAAGCGTCTTTGAGTGTCTATGATAAAGTGCTATATAAATCTGATGCGTTATTATTATATGCAAAAATAAATAAATAGTCTAAAATTAACATATTCATACATATGTGTTTTCTGCCCCCCCCCCCCCCCCCCGGAAAAATATGTTGCCACCGCGACAAGGACTTTAAGCCAGAGAAAACATTGTATTGAATTCTATGATTTGCTGTGTGAGGCATAGTTTCAGTATTGATACTAGTTTGATATTTTGGTTATTATAGGACAAATGGGAAGAACAATTAAAATACTGTACATAGAGTTTCCCTAAATACACAACACAGTGTTTTCCAAAGAGATTATTTATGTGAACATGCTCAAGGTTTGCACTTAGCACCCAAGTACAGCATGTATATTTTTGTGATTACTAAACTAACATAATTGTGCAGTTGTTTCTAATCACTTCAGTATTCCATTTACTAGATAAAATTGACATCACCTAAGATTTGCTGCAGGAATAAATAAATCAGACTGTAACCCACAAAGATTATCATACTTACACACTGATGAAAGGTGTGCCATTCAGAGGTATTGCCAGTCTTTCTCTTTACGATTTTGAAGGACAGAGTTGTAAAAATTCCTTCAACCTGCTCGCCCTCCGCTCCTTGCCAGGATAACCCACTGACGCTAGCTGCACACGTAGTTGTAATTAAGTTTGTAGTGCAAGGCTTGCATCCATTCATGACCGCAGAGCAGCTGGAGTTTGGGTAGGTGGTACGTGTGATGTAGGTTACAGATTAATACTGAATTACTCTTTCCCAGAATGAGTAATGTCTTGAGGTTTTACCAGTACGAGGGGAAGTGGGGAGGGGGGCTGAAAAGTTCATAGTGGTCAAATTTGACCAAATGTGGTTTATTTTTCAACATAGTCTCCCCTTCAGTCCACACACTTCTTTCATCTGTATTGCAGCGCTTGGATCCCTGCAGTTGAAAAATAAACCATATTTGGTCAAATTTGACCACGATGACCCCGCCCCCCCTGTATACCTGAAGCCTACCCTAGTATAATCTATGTGCAGAAACATCAGTCTAAAAATCAACAAATTTATTCAAACACTTGCAATTAAGACGGTGGGCAAGGTTTTTGCTTTCTTACAGATGAGCAGGTTAATGGGTGGATTGGTTCGTAAGCATGCTAGTTTTGGCAGCTGAATGCTACACCTCTGGCTTTCATCTTTGTTTATCATCTGGGGGGCTTTTCGGTCACACGGGGTGCCCGTGTTTAAGACAGTAAACCCTTACATGAGGGGGCATTCCTGTGCTTGCCTTAGTGCTTGTGCAAGCTGGAATGTGCAGGTTGACCCAGCAATTTCCCGCCTCTCCCCATACACCCTGACCTGAGCCAACATCGCCATCCTGGGCTGTCACCAGGTGTTCTGCTGTACTCTGCTGAATGAACAGACACTCTCACACAACCCTGGGGAGGCGTGTGCTCAAGTGTGCATGTGTGCTTGATTGTGAGAGGGAGGTGGAAGTGGAGTTGCAGACGTAAATACCGGCCATTAGTAGAATGTGGAAAAACAAGTGGAAGAAACAGTTGTTAGTATCCCTCTCTCGGAGCATGCACATTCAGGACAGTAGTGTCCCAAAAATTGATCGAATGCTCTTTCCTCTGTGTTTGGGTTCAGAAAGGAAGTTCAGCTAATCCCTCAGGTCCAGTGTAGTCATTGTGTCTGCACTGGAAACAGAACAGGCCACAGTTGCTGCTGCTGTAAGTCATTTAACCAGCAGGAACATTCTGAAACCCTCTGACTGGGGTCGTCCTATAAATCCAAACACAGTCCGCTATTAATTGATTGTATATTTCAAGAGCCTGACAAGGAAAGAGGTTTTCAGTGCTGGATGGCTGTATTTTAGTAATCCTACTGCCAGGTTTGCTTCTTATGTTTTTGACTGTTCATGCTGTTGCAGATAATTTATTAAATTTAATTGTACTTGGAGTATAAGCTGTTCTGTCAGTATTTCAGCAGCTGCTTCACCACAAGGGCAATCTACATTGTTTCCAAATGACTACTGGTTAAAGAAGTATTTAGATCTTTCACTTTTTATCAGTTGCTTCTTGCATAAACAGGATTTTTATTTGGACCGTTTTCTTTTTCTCTTATATGTGCAATTACGAACTTGTCTTAGGCATATTGTTGTCAAAAAAATCTTCAGCTTTCTTATTCAAATGCTATATTTAAAAAAAATGTTTTTAAACTTTATTATACCTGTAATAGGGCTGCAAGAAATGATTATTTTGGTAGTCGACTAATCTCATGACTATTTTTTTAATTAGTTGACTAATTGTGATTATTTTGTTCATGTCCACCATCTCTGCTTCCTGTTTACACGGTCCTTGTTGGGGACCCAAGTGCATGTTTTACCTCACCTGTTTAAGCCTGCACACCTGTGAAAAATCACCTTGTTGTCAGTCCCTACTTTAATGTAACATTTTATAAGCAGTTTCCAGAGCTAAATAAAATGACCCATGAAATCCAAATTTGAAACTGAAGCTCAACAGCTTACTGAAATGTACTTTTAACCAAACAGTTGATACAGATTAAAAAAAGGTAATGTGCAAAAGCAAAAAATAGCAGCCTCTGCTTAAGTCTGCACGCCCAGTCCCTGTCTTAACATAAAAAAGATATATATCCATATCTATATCTATCTATCTATCTATCTATCTATCTATCTATCTATCTATCTATCTATCTATCGATCTAGACAGAGAGAGTGAGGGAGAGAGAGAGAGAGAGAGAGAGAGAACCTTATATATATTTATGCATGTATATATAAAGTATGATATTCTAATTAACTCAGATGCACTAATATTCAGAATGAGGGCTAATATTAACGGACAAGAAAATGAGGTAGCTACTCCTGTAATTCAGTTATTTCCTGCATTCAACACGTTCGCCATGACTTACAAAGCTCAGCCCTCAGTAACCATCCTCCAAGAGAGCTGATTGTCAAACAGGTAAGCTAACATAAACAGCACGTACTAACAGTATAGTCATTTTTCTAAAGCTTGAAACAGTTGGCCATTGAAAATAAGCAGCACTAACTTTCTTTACTTGCTAAAACTTACCAAGCAGAAGCAGCAGTAAATGTTGCGGCTCATGGTGTCTCCATTTCAGATGCGCATGCATCACGGTGGTGCTGCCATGATAAGTCTGCTTTGCAGAATCTGCATTTTACTTGTTTTGTTTCTTTATTTTCAGTAAAATGTTCCCATACTTTTAAAAGTTTGGGTCTTGCTTTTTTTAAACTCCTTTTCTCTTGTGTTTATCTTTCTGCTGTGCCATGCTCTGCTCCTCTTTTTTCTTTGCTGGAAATTGTTCACGCATGCCGGACAACAGAAGCACTACTGCCTGCAGCAGTTCCGGTCATGCATTGCAGTTACAGCTGAACATTTCCGCGGCATGTCCATAAACTTTAAAATTAAACGACGCGTCGATTATAAAATTTTGCGTCGACAAATCTTTATAATCAACGTAGTCGACGTCGTCCAATCATTTCGGCCCTAACCGGTAATATAAATAGCAACAGCACAATTCAGTAAAGTTTCAAGCTGAAAACAGGAAAAATGTCTAAAGAACAAAATAAAACAAAATCTTCTGAAATTTTCAGACTTAGTATGACATGAGATGAAAATATAACACACACTCTTAACTTGATTTTTCATTAACTTATGACAAATATAATTTTGATTTTGATATGTACATACTGAATGCTGTCACGCCGCGCCACTCATCAGCGGCGCCATCTGCTCACGCACCTGACAATCATCAGCGGCGAGGGATAAAGGCCGTCTCGCCCGGAGGCTCGGCCTGAAGCCGTCAGACTTCGTCCCTCACCGTTGTGAGCATACTTCCCTTCAGCGAACCATTTTGGTAAGAAGATCGCTTACCTTTTCTCTTCAGTCTTCTCCCCTGTGCACAGGTGGATTTCCCAGCGGCGGACATCTCCTCTCCATCGCCCAATCCTCGCTGCTGCACGGAGCTCTCCAGGTGGCTGTCTTCCGGGCTTCACCCCCTTGTTGTGCCAGCTGTCCTGACCCACCAAGTAAGTCCTTCTCTCGCCATAAATTCCTCCTGTGTTGGTGTATGCCCGTCACCCTCTCCCTGTGCTCTCTCCATAGGGTTGCTCGGCTGTACGGTCACCTGCCTCTGTGCCTGGAGCAGACACCATCACCAACACATTTACATCCCGCAGACACGCACTCATTCACTCCTGTTGTTAATAAACTCTTTGAACTACTCTAAGCCTGTGTGTGTGCGTCTCCTGAGCCGTGCGTTATGTCAAATGCTAATCATAAATTAAACAAATTATACCATGTGTGCAATGGAAAGAATTCACAATGTTAATGTTATTCTGGCATGAAACATTGAGGAAAAAAATCATTAATAAAAAATCAGTAATTGATTAATAATGCAATCCAAAATGTACCTCTGCCAAGGAGGTAATGTGATTGGGGCGGTTTGTTTGTTTTTTTGTTTGTCTGTTTGTTAGCAGGATTACGCAAAAACTACTGGATGGATTTTGAAGAGCATTTCGCCAGAGGTGGCCCCTGGGCTACGGATGAACCCAGTACATTTTGGAGATGATCTGAGAGGTCATTCCTCTGCCAAGGCCTATTCTTGCAATGTTAAAGAAAGTGAAAAGGTGATCCACAATTGGCATCCTGACCTGGATCGGCCCCAAAAGCTAATGGGTTCATCCGTAGCCCAAGGGCCACCTCTGGTGAAAATTTCATCAGAATCCAACCAGTAGTTTTTCCATAATCTTGTTAGTACACAGACAGACAGACAGACAGACCTTGGTGGAGGGATGCACTCTCAGTCTCTTTAGTTATCTGTCTGTTGTTTGTTGTTCTTAATAGTTTCATCTTTTTGTATTTTTTTTTTTACAGTAACAAGTAGTTGGGACATGGAAGTCTACAGCTGCAAATGTGTACAAAGAGAAAAAATACACAAATAGTTGTGATTCTGTATGTTAAACATTGACACACATTAATATTTTAATTACCTCCGCCAGGCCGCAGGCCGCAGGACGTTATGTTTTTGCCGGCGTGACAGACAGATTGCTAACAGGTTGCTCTTGCTAACCAACAGACAGACAGTGTCTGTCTGTCTGTCTGTTGGTTAGCAAGATAACTCAAAAAGTTTTGGATGGATTTTGATGAAACTTTCAGGCATTGTTGGAAATGGTACAAGGAAGAACTGATTAAATTTTGGGGATGATCCGGATCACCGTCTGGATCCAGGAATTTTTTAAAGGATTCTTTAATATTGTGAGATAGGGCCATTTTCAACATGTGTGCAGGCACAATGGAGGGCGCTGGTCGTCGTGTCTGACGATCACAAACTCCGTGTTCTTCAAAGTTTTAGGCACAAAAGCACACGGAAAACAGTGGTGGGCCGGGCCCGGCAGCATGCCTGTGTTTGCGCTATGCTGCAAAAGCTGAGACGGGCAGCTGTCCGGCGCGGGATTATTTGGCAGAAATTCCCTGGGCAGCCATAGTGGCTGCGCAAAAACAAGCTCTCTGCCGGGGAAGCTTCCAAATCCTCTTTTGCCGTGGAGCGCAACCCCAATAAAACCCACGGCAACCTGTCTACCCAATTTGCATCCGTCAGTGAACCCCTGAGTGCTGCTTTCAGTGATCTATGAAAACGCTCACATAACCCATTGGCCTGTGGGTTGTACGTGGTTGTGCGATGAATTGCAACGCCCGCAGCCTGGGAGTTTGGAGATGGAGGAGATGGACACAACACCAACACTTAAGTTTATTACCTCCGCCAAGGAGGTAATACTTTTACTACTGAACCACTAATCCTATCATTGTGAATCCCATTGCTAGTCATATGTTTTCATGGTCAAGGAATCTGAAAACGTACACACAAACACTGTATGGGGGGGAACTGTAGCGCTTGACGGAGGTCTGCGCTCTCTGAGTGCTTTTCTAGTTGTAGATGTGGTTTTGTTTGGATATAGGTTTTTGGACAGCCCTGTAATAATAATAATAATAATAATAATAATACTTTCTGACACATTTCATGAGTAGTTTTATTTTAGAACATTGAAGTAAGATAGACATACTTTTTTGTTTTTCTTAAGTGGCATTCTCATTTACTTGCTTATGTGGTAGAAAAGTTTGTCTGTATTGTTCCTTAAAAACAAAACAAATATTTCATCCATCATTTCTTTACAGTGTTAAAAAATTCTGAATAAATTACATACCATATGGTTGGAATATTTTTTATCTGACGTTTCACAGATTCCTCTGCACTTATGTGAACTCATTTACTAATCTGTATTGTAAATTAATTTTCACCTTTATGCAAAATCTTGTTACAAAATAATTTGAGAAGAAATATCAAGTGGTCAAAAAATTAAAACTATTAGTACATCAAACTTGTACATACAGTGCAATAAGTACAAAAAGGAACTACACAAAAATCCCATCTGTGCAGTAATATTTCTGTGTGCATGTTCTTTAGGAGCACACATTAAATCAGCTGTCTGGTGTGAACTAATGGGATTTAATTTGGTCAAACTCTTTAGATGCTCCAAACCTCTTTTGGACATCAGTGTTGAGCGGTTCAGCTACAGCTCTCTCCTGCTCAGTGGCGTGGTGTAAGGAACCATGTTATTGTAACCTCTGCCTGGTGAGTCCTCCCCACTCGTTCAGCCCACTGCCTCACTGGCTCGCCATGAGCCTGTCTGCCCCTGCAGCCAACAAGGCTTCTGCTGTTCCCTGCTCAATGCTATGTTTCACTTTCTAAATACATTAGAAAAAAATCTGTCTGTCACTCAGGTTATTTCACCCCTTGCAGTGGCAGCAGTTTTAAGTTTGGGATAAGGGATATTTTTTCACTATCAAGATGTCTGATATTAAAATATACTGCTGCAGTTTACAAGAGGATATATAATTTCTGCTTGACTGAAACATTTTGGGGAAAAATATGTGCCTTTTTTTTAGTGACCAGGAAGAAAATGAGGAGGCAAGGGAAGCACAGAAATTAAATTAGTGAAGTCACATTTAATGTGGGGTTGACTTCAACCACTTATATACTGTGTTATTCCATGATAAAGATTTTTAAACATATACCAATTATGTATGAGCAAATGTTAATGTTGGAATTATGGTGGAGCTCAGCTGTTTTCTGATCTGTTCTAATTTTTAAATCACTGCTACAAGCAGAAAGGGATAGTGGTCATCTTAGGAAATGGAACTTTTATTATGAATTACTAAAAGTTTTTCATATAGTGTATGACAAAAGAAGACAACCTTTATCATTAATCAGGATTCACTTTTTTAAGTAGAAGTTTATTTGTGCGAAAGTTTGTGGATTCCTCCAAAAATAGCATAAAAAACCAGCAGCATTAAAAACTAGAGGGCACTCAGAGAGCACATAACCTCTGCCAAGGCTCCATCCCTCCTTCCCTCCATCCTTTTGTCTGTCCATCCATACTGCCGTGTGCCCATCCCTCTGTCCTTCCATACATTGTGAGATAGGGCCTTAGTGGAGGTATGTGTGCATGGATCACATTCAAAATGTAATAAGATAAGGTAAGATATGATAAGATAAGACAAGTCTTTATTAGTTCCATAATGGGGAAATTCCAGGATTGTAACAGCACAGGGATAGCAACACTCAGAGCAATAATTTAGAAGATAAGAAAATAAGAGCAGTGAATATACATATGTACGTACACATAAATATATATATACACAGTGCGGAGCATTGTAGCTAGATGGAATAAACAGCATAACAGTCTATTTAGTTACCCCACATAGTATGAATATGTACCCATACATATTGTCACCCTCCGTAGTGATTGATATTGTCCTAGTTGTATACTGGAGGGGGACAATTTTGTGTAAGTTTGTTGCGTCTTTTGCATTCAATACTATTAGGTCTTAACGTTTTTTTACAGTCTCTGCGAGCAACCCTGCTTAGGTTATGAAGTCTGACAGCTGTAGGTAGGAAGGATCTGCGAAACCTCTCGGTTGCGCACCTAGGGTGATGTAGCCTATTGCTAAATGAGCTCCTCAGTGCATTCAGCATGTCCTTCATAGGGTGGGACTTGGACTCCAGCAGAGATGGCAGCTTAGCCACCATCCTTCTCTCTCCTATCTCCTCCACTGGGTCAAGGCGTTGCCCCAGGACAGAGCTAGCTTTCTTGATCAGTTTGTTCAGTCTCTTCCTGTCGGCTGCTGTGATGCTGCTGCCCCAGCAGACCACTCCAAAAGTGATGGCTGATGCCGCCACTGAATCGTAGAAGGTCTTCAGGAGCACCCCTTGTACACCAAAAGACCTGAGCCTCCTCAGTAGGAACAGCCTGCGCTGTCCCTTCTTGTAGAGTGCATCAGTATTGTGTGACCAGTCTAGTTTATTGTTCAAATGAACACCCAGGTACTTGTAGGATGTCACCATCTCAACGTCTGTTCCCTGGAAGTTTACTGGTGCTGTGAGGGGTTGTCCTTGCCTGCGGCAGTCCACCACCAGTTCCTTAGTTTTTCTCGCATTGATCTGGAGGCAGTTCCAATGGCACCAGTCCATGAAGTCCTGGATAAGTCCTCTGTACTCAGCTTCATCTCCGTTGGAGATGAGGCCGACGATCGCAGAATCATCAGAGAACTTCTGTAGATGGCAGTGTGTTGTGTTGTGTGAGAAGTCTGCAGTATAAAGGGTGAACAGGAAGGGAGCCAAAACCGTTCCCTGGGGGGCGCCTCCGTTCTGCCGATGATTGTGTCGGACACACAATCCTGGGTTCTCACAGACTGTTGCCGGTTTGTGAGGTAGTCCAGGATCCATGATGACAGGTGCTGGTCCACCCCTGTGCACAGCAGCTTGTTCCTCAGGATCACCAGTTGGATGGTGTTGAAAGCACTGGAGAAGTCAAAGAACATGATCCTCACCGTGTTCCCAGGCTTCTCCAAGTGGAACAGGGAGCGGTGTAGGAGGAAGATCACTGCATCCTCCACTCCGATGACATGCTGGTAGGCGAACTGGAGTGGATCCATCACTGGTCCCACCAGGGGACGGAGGTGAGCAAGGAGCAATCTCTCCAGGGTCTTTATCAGGTGAGAAGTCAGGGCCACTGGTCTGTAGCTGTTCAGGTCTCTGGGGTAGGAAGTCTTTGGTACGGGTACCAGACAAGATGTTTTCCACAGCTGTGGTACCCTCCCCAGCTTCAGGCTCAGGTTGAAGATGTGCTCCACAATCCCACACAGCTGGTCTGTGCAGGACTTGAGGAGCTTCGCGCTGATGCAGTCCGGACCCGAGGCCTTCCTCGCCTTGATCTTCCTTAGCTCCACCCTCACCTGGGTCTTAGTGAGGGTCAGGTTGGGGCTGGGGGGCTGTGTGCTGGGAGTGGGGGGGGTGTTGGTGGAGGGGGGGTGGACAGCAGGTATCGATGATGGTAGAGGCAGCAGTGGTTGTTGTGCAGGCGGAGGGGAAGGCGGTTGGTCAAACCTATTAAAAACAGGTTCAGATTGTTCACCCACTCCCTCCCCCCCGTGGCCTTGGAGGAGGTATTCTGGAGCCCTAGAGATGGGTTTGAGGCTTCTCCAGACCCCGCCGATGTCGCTGTGTTGCGGCTCGTCCTCCATCTTCTTCCTGAAGCTGTTCTTGCCTTCTCTGATCTTCCTCCTCAGCTCCCTCTGTACGGACTTCAGCATCTCCCTGTTCCCCGACCTGAAGATCCTTTTCTTTTCTCTCAGTAGTGATTTTATCTCAGATAAAGGGTTTGTTGTTTGAGCAACACCGTATGATCTTGGTGGATATGGTGTTGTCCACACAGAAGTTGATGTAGTCCATGATGGTGTGAGTGAGGCCGTCGATGTCCTCACCATGTGCATCGCAGAGCTGCTCCCAGGCAGTGATTTCAAAACAGTCCTTTAGAGTGTCCATTGCCTCCTCAGACCATATCTTCACCGTGCGCGTAACTGGAGGTTGTCTGTGTACTAGGGTTTTGTACATCGGCAGGAGATGAACCAAGTTGTGATCCGAACTCCTGAGTGGGGGGAGTGGCAATGAGGTGTACACCTCCTTAGTATTCGCATAGAATAAATCCAGTGTTTTATTGTCTCTGGTGTGGCATGTGACATACTGGGTGAACGTGGGCAGAATGGGGGACAGTGAGATATGGTTAAAATCACCCGAGATGAGTAGGAGAGCATCTGGGTGTTCTGTCAGAAGCCTGCAAGTGACTGAGTGGATGGCGTCACGCGCTGCCCCAGCGTTTGCCATGGGATTTGCATAAATAACAATGCAGATCACGTGTGAGTATTCCCTCAGGAGGTAAACAGGCCACATGCTAACAGCTAGCAACTCAGTGTCTTTGCTGCAGTGTTGCTCTTTAACCGTGATGTGTCCCGGTTTACACCAGCTGTTACTGACATACATTATCACTCCTCCTCCCCTTGCTTTCCCACTGTCTGGTGTCCGGTCTGCCCGTATTGCTTGGAAACCCTCCAGTTCGATGTTACCATCTGTTGCTAGTTCTGTTAGCCACGTCTCAGTAAACAACATCATGTTTATCTCTTTGAAGACACTCTTGTAGCGGGACATGGCCACTAGCTCGTCTGTCTTATTGAGTAGCGATCGTACGTTCCCTATGATAACGGATGGGAGGACGGGTCTGTACCTTATATTCCTCGCCCGCCGTCTTACTCCAGCTCGACATCCTCGCTGTTTCCGTCTGATTTCTCCTGGTATGTCGAGTTTTTGCGTTAGCACAGTGGGCCGGTTAAGTGCTAACAACTGGTCCCTGTTGTACCGTCTCCTGCTATAAACAGTGGCTCCATCCGCTGGCTTGGGAGACATTTGGGGTGATCTGTGTGTCTGTGATGGATAAGGTGTCGCTGGATCAGAAAGTTTAACCAGAGAAGCCAGATAGTAAATAAGAAAGAGGAAGAAAAACTCAGAATTGAGCCGCTGTTGCAAAAAGGCAGCTGACTCGTGTGGCGCCAGAAGTGGCTATCATATAATGATTTCATCTGTAGCCTAAGTGCCACCTCTGGTGAAAATTTAATCAAAATCTGTCCGGTAGTTTTTTCATAACCCTCCGCATTGCAAGATTATAGGGCATTGGCAGAGGTATGCACTTATGGATCACCTCCATAATCTAATGGGTTTATCTGTAACCTTAGTGCCACCACTGGTGAAAATTTCATCCAAACCAGGCTGGCAGCCAATCTTACATATGACTATTGTTTGATCCACATCTGCACTTTAAGGCTGTTTCACACCAAGTGTCGATAGCATAGCACAATGAGTAGTTGAATTGTTGGATCAAGGACAACATTTGGCTCAATCACCAAGAGGCTGCACTGCTTTTTGGCAGTCAGCTACATATTGGCGGTATGTAGCTGTGGTCACTTGCAATTGTTATCCACTGGTATAGAAAGGAGCTAACGTTAGCCACAACAATGAATGTAATGTACTTTATTTATATAGCCCTTTAAAACAACCCATAGGTGACCAAAGTGCTTTACAGAAAATTAAACAGCATTAAAAACACACACAGCATTAAAAACAAATAACATAAACAAAGAAATAAGAATAAATACCTGAAAATAAAAATAAGAATAAAATAAAAACAAATGTCAAGACAAATATCACCACTACTGGGTATTAAAAGCCATCCTAAACAAATATGTTTTAAGTTCTGATTTAAAAAGGGCCAGGCAGAGATAGCACGTAGGTCAGGGGGGAGATTATTCCAGAGCCTGGGGGCGACAACAGGAAAGGCTCAGTCTCCCCAATGTTTATACCTTGACCTAGGCACATCCAGCAAAAGCTGATTGGATGACCTCAAAGCCCTGCCTTGGTCATGGACAGTCAAAATCTCAGACAGATAAATTGGAGCAAGGCTATTAAGAGCTTTAAAAACAAAAAGTAAAAGTTTAAAATTAATTCTAAAATGGACTGGAAGCCAATGAAGTGAAAAAAGGATCGGAGTAATGTGCTGTCGGTTAGTTGTGTTGGTCAAAAGACGGACCGCTGCATTTTGCACAAGTTGAAGGTGGTCGAGAGAAAACTGAGAGATGCCAACATAAAGTGCATTGCAGTAATCAAGTTGAGAAGTGATTAAAGCATGGATGGCTATCTCAAGATCATGACGGCTCAAAAAAGGTTTGGCTTTGGTTAACACGTAATTGGTAAAAGCTCGTGTAACCCAGCTGAGAAAATGACCCTTTTTCTCAGATTTCATTTGTATTAATGAAAGTGTGTGATTTTATTTTGAAAACCGACTATCTTGGGGAAGAGGAAGTGCGATCCTCGTCATCCAACTTTTGAACTTCCGGTTCATGCTCACGTTGGGTGATCTGGGTCTTTCCATTCGTTAAGAGCGATATTAGCCCCGCCTTCCGAGTAGAGGCAGCCAGCGTGCACTCGGAATTCAGTCTTTAACGATACGAGCGCGGACGAGGGAGGTTGTGAAGCGATTCACGCAGATACCTCTTCTTGTTGACGGGAGCACGAGCGTGAGGGACATTGTGGCTGTGTCCTTTGCTGTATTCACACTGAAACCTCATCTTGGCTAGGTTTTTTCTGGTTGCCGACCAAAAACCTTCTGGATCCTGGATTTTCTCCAAATGGAGATGGCGAGCCTGACCCGAGATTGAACCGAGATTGAACAGAGGTCTGACCAAGGTCTCAATTGAAGGACATCCCTCCTCCCTCCAGTGCCCAGGATTTAAAGTGGTAACAACCCAAGTCGCCGCTTTAAAAGAGGAAAACAAACCTGAGTCTGGAGTTACAAGACATCTTGACTGGTCAAACGACTAACCCGAAAGGACAAACAAACACTGAGCTCAGTAGGACACTTTTGGGGTTTTATTTCATGCCGGCCGTTGTTATATTTGTATATTTGTACATTGCTTGTATATTTTGCTCCTTCTATATTTATTAATAACAGACATGAATTGCTCATTTCTTGCCTCCAGCTATTTCATTCCACACTCACTCTAATTCCCTACTGTAACCCTTACGAACCTAGCAACTGGTCTACACTTAATTATTTCCCTTACCTAATTAACATAAGGCAAGGGTTACAATAAAAAGTGGCGAGCCCAGCCAGGAGCCTTTTTTTTTTCCTCTCCCTTACGTTATTTCAAGCCTATAACGTACCCAAAATGGATATTGTTGAGCGTGAATCTGTGAAAATTCCAAATGCAGTGATAGTGAGTGAAATCGCTGGAGATGAGCAACTTGATGAGATGATCAAGTTACATTGCACTGATATTAAAAACCTAGCGAAGATGAGTGGCAGAGATTTTGCAGATGTCCTGAAAGACGTGATGTTACAGATTTCTGAGGCAATCAAAGAATCTGAAAATGATCAATCAGAGCAAGTTAAGTTATCTGATAACTTACCTGAAGCTTTCTTAGATGAACCTCAACCTCAGCCTTCTGCAGCTGAGTCCAGTCTTCAAGGTGCACAACCAACTAACCAGTCAAATCACATTACGAGCACCCCAGCTCGAAGTATGCCCACCATTTCTGCACATGATTTAAATCCCCCAGAAGTGCAACGTGTGGTAGTTGAGCACATTGTGAAAAGGGAAGATTTTTCCGTGCAGCCGTTCTCACAAAAGCTCGGAGCTTTTTCTGGCAAAGACCTCCGACCAACTTATGAGCTAGATTATGATACTTGGCGCTCCAGTGTAGAATTAATCTTGACTGATCCTGCTATGTCCAAATTGCAACAATCCCGAAAGATCATTGAGTCTCCTTTACCCCCAGCAGCTGATGTAGTCAAGTACTTGAACCCCAACATCTCACCATCAGAATACCTTCAGCTGTTAGATTCTGCTTATGGTACAGTTCAAGATGGCAGAGAGCTTTACGCCAAGTTTATTGACACCTTCCAAAACACAGGTGAGAAACCCTCATCATATCTACAACGTCTTCAAGTAGCTTTGACTCACACTGTGAAGCGTGGTGGTGCTTCAAGCCAGGATTTTGACAGGCTGCTTGTCACACAGTTTTGTCGAGGTTGTTGGGATGATTCCCTTTTAACTGCACTCCAGTTAAAACAAAAACGAACAAATCCCCCAACTTTTCCTGATTTGCTTCTCTTGCTACGTACTGAAGAAGACCAAAATGCTACCAAGACTTTGCGAATGAGACAACATTTGAGCAGTTCAAAACAAGAAGTGACATCCCATGTGCAAACTGTGCAATGTAGTTCAGATGAAAATGAGGACAGAATCACGGTAAACTCAATTCAAGAACTCTCAAAACAAGTTGCAGAAATTCAAAATCAACTAGCAAAACTAACTGCAAAACCGAAAGCCCAAAACTCAAAAAGTACACCCAGTACAAAGCCAAAAGAGAAACGAAAGCCGAATAAAGTGACAAAGGAACCCACAGAACAAATGGTCAGAACTCGAAGTACCCCACCCAAACCGTGGTACTGTTTCCAATGTGGAGAGGATGGCCACATCAAGCCGAACTGCGAAAACGAACCCAACCCAGCTCTAGTTACTGAAAAGCGTAAGCTGTTTAAAGAGAAACAAAAGAGATGGGGGTCTAGAAAGCCCACAGCTAATAAAGACCGGGTTAAACTAAGAACAGTCTCTATTACGGGGCAAATGGAGACTGTAGCCAGACAGTCATGTCCCACTAAGTACAAGCAACGTGCTAGCCTTAAGCAATCTGTTACTAACTCACCTAAGTATAGCCTACCAAAAGGGTTAGTTGGCTCCAAATGCACAGCTGTAGTTAGCATTTCTGATGTTAATGTGCATTGTCTTCTTGACTCAGGGTCACAAGTGACTACAGTCACCGAGTCGTTTTACAAACAGAACTTTCCCGATCAAAACCTTAAACCACTCTATGACCTTTTAGAAGTAGAGGGCGCTGCAGGTCAGCCCGTTCCCTATTTAGGTTATATAGAGATGTGTATTACCTTTCCAAAAGACTTCTTATGCACAGATTGACATACCGACCTTAGCTCTCATCGTTCCAGATGCCAATCCTAATAGTCAGACACCAGTGTTAGTGGGAACAAACACACTTGATGTTCTTTATGGAAAGTATTTAGACATGAAGACTCCTGATCACTTACCTAGCTCTTACGGTTTTAGGACGCTGTTGAAAACTCTCGAACTAAGACATACAAAGAACAAAGATGGGAACATTGGATTAGTTACCTTGTCGGGCAAAGCCCCAGCTGTAGTCCCAGCAGGTAAAACTGTAGTTTTAGAGGGGTCTGCCAACGTTCACTGTACCTCAGACACCTGTGCTATAGTGGAACACCCCTCTCAGTCTTCCTTGCCGGGTGGCCTTTGTGTTAAAACTTGCCTGATAACACTTCCTTCCCGAGCTCCACACAAAGTGCCTGTAATGATTACGAACGAAACAGAGCAAGATGTCACAATGCCGTCCACGTGTGTCATAGCAGAATTGGGAGTTTTCCATTGTATCCTGTCCCAGCACAATGTCGTCAGTGCAAATGAGTTGGCCGCAAACAAGACACAACTGAGTTTCAACTTTGATGATTCACCGATTCCACAGGAGTGGAAAGAGCGAATAACCAAACAACTAAATGACATCCCGGAAGTATTTGCTTTTCATGATTTGGACTTTGGGTGTACGAGCAAAGTGAAACACTCCATCAGTCTTCATGATCCGACTCCCTTTAAGCACCGTGCACGCCCTATACACCCCCAAGACCTTGAGGCAGTGCGTAAACACCTTCAAGAGCTGCTCGCTGCAGGTGTGATAAGAGAGTCCCAGTCTCCCTACTCGTCCCCCATTGTTGTGGTGAGGAAGCGAAACAATAATGTGCGTCTATGTATAGACTTTCGCAAACTCAATTTGCAAACAAGAAAGGACTCTTACGCTTTCCCAAATCTAGAGGAGACGTTCTCGGCGCTCACAGGATCCAAGTGGTTTACAGTCCTCGATCTTAAGTCTGGATATTACCAGATTGAGGTAGAAGAAGCAGACAAAGAAAAGACTGCTTTTGTAATACCCCTTGGATTCTGGGAGTTCAACCGCATGCCGCAGGGCATAACCAATGCCCCAAGCACCTTTCAGCGGCTCATGGAGCGCTGCGTCGGTGACATGAAATTAAATGAGGTGCTAGTCTTTCTAGATGATCTCATCATCTTTTCAAATAGTTTGGAAGAACATGAACGGCGACTCATGCGGGTACTCCATCGTCTTAAAGAGTACAGGCTAAAGTTATCGCCAGAAAAATGTAAATTTTTTCAAACAACAGTCCGGTACCTAGGTCATGTAGTCTCCGAAAGCGGTGTCGAGACAGATCCCGAAAAGATTCAGGCCCTTAAGACTTGGCCACGGCCTAAGAATCTCATGGAACTGAGATCCTTTTTAGGGTTCTCAGGGTACTACAGACGTTTCATTGAAGGGTACTCGTCTATAGTACGCCCTCTTAATGACCTCACACGCGGTTACCCGCCACTCAACAAAAAGTCGAAATCCAGAGTCACTGACCAAACCTATTTTGACCCCAAACTGCCATTTGAGAGTCGATGGACCACAGACTGTCAAGAAGCTTTTGACTCCATCATTGAAAAGTTAACATCAGCTCCTATCTTGGGCTTTGCAGACCCAAAGCTGCCTTACGTACGCCATACCGATGCTAGTACCACTGGCTTAGGAGCAGCACTCTATCAGGAGCAGGACGGTCAGCTTAGGGCCATAGCTTTTGCCAGTCGCGGGTTATCAAGGAGCGAAGCACGTTATCCAGCTCACAAGCTAAAGTTCTTAGCTCTAAAATGGTCAGTAACTGAAAAGTTTCACAATTATTTGTATGGTGGTCAGTTCACGGTAGTTACAGATAGTAGCCCACTCACCTACATATTGACCTTTGCTAAATTAGACGCCACAAGCTACAGGTGGCTTGCAGCTTTGTCTAACTACAACTTTAAGTTACAGTATAGAGTAGGCAAGCAAAACCTAGATGCAGATGGGTTGTTTAGACGTCCTCATGGTGAACTCGTTGACGATGTCCAGTCCAGGAAAGAGCAGGAGCGTGTAAGCCGCTTTGTAGAGCACCACCTAACTCACAGTGACACCACAGAGGTTGTAAATGATGAAGCTGTTCAAGCCATTTGTCAAAACCACCTTGTTAAAATTCGTGATGACAATCAAGACAGTGGTGTTACACTTGTGGAGTCACTTACCATCTCAGCTGACGCAATCCTAGACTTGTATGTCTTGGAGCAAGGCAATGGCTTACCCACTATCCCTGTCTTGTCTCAAACAGAAATCAAAGACAAACAAAGAGTGGACTCGACACTCAGACAAGTTATTGAACAAATCGAACGTGGCCAAACACCCCCACCGACTGCTAGAGAAGAACTCCCAGATCTCCCTCTTTTACTCAGAGAACTCCATAGGTTGGAGAAGTACAATGAAGTGTTGTACAGAAAAAGACAAATTGGAGACCAAGTGACCCACCAACTCGTTCTTCCCGAGGAACTCAGAGCTCCCGTACTCCAAAGTCTGCACAATGACATGGGCCACTTAGGTATTGACAGAACCCTTGATCTGGTCCGAATACGATTCTATTGGCCACGTATGGCAACAGATGTCGAGCAAAAGGTAAAAACATGTGATCGGTGCATACGAAGGAAGAGTCCTCCTGAAAAAGCGGCTAGCCTGGTCAACATAACCACCACACGATCTTTAGAGCTAGTCTGCATGGACTTCCTCAGTCTGGAACCAGACAGTAGCAATACCAGCAATATTCTCGTAATAACTGATCATTTTACTAAATTTGCCCTTGCGTTGCCTACCTCAAATCAAAGGTCCAAAACGGTTGCCAGGTGCTTGTGGGATCAATTCATCGTTCACTACGGTATACCTGAGCGCCTGCACAGTGATCAGGGTCCTGATTTTGAGGCAAAACTAATAAAAGACCTTTGTGAGATCTCAGGCATAAAGAAAATAAGAACAACCCCATACCACCCCAGGGGTAACCCTACTGAAAGATTCAACCGAACGCTACTGAGTATGTTAGGAACGCTTGAGTCCAAACAAAAGTCCCACTGGAAGGACTATGTTATGCCGTTAGTACATGCATACAACTGCACACGCAGTGATGTAACCGGGTTTACTCCCTACGAATTAATGTTTGGTAGAAAACCCAGATTGGCAGTTGATCTAGCGTTCGGACTTCCTCTCAACAAAGATCAGAAAGTTACTCACTTGCAATACGTTGAAAATCTCAAGAAAAGGCTCGAAGAAAGCTACAAGTTAGCTTCACAAAATGCACAAAAGATTGCAGACAAGAACAAGGCCAGGTTTGACCGCAAAATCACTGTTTCTGAACTTGAACCTGGGGATAGGGTTTTAGTTAGAAATGTGAGACTGCGTGGAAAAAATAAGCTTGCTGATAAATGGGAGGCCAATATTCATGTGGTAGTCAAACGTGCAGGTAATTTACCCGTTTACACGGTTAAGCCCAAGTCAAAGCAAGGTCCCTCAAGAACTTTACACAGAGACCTTTTGCTTCCCTGCAGTTTCCTCCCTGTTGCCACAGCAGAAACACCTGAACCAGAGCCTATTCACCGCCCTAAGACACGCCAAACAACTGTTGCAGAGAACAATGATCACGAAAAGTTAACCGAAAGTGGAAATGAATTTTTGATTCCGTGGGTTGAGGATTCCCCATGTGGAGAGATAACCAGATTTACTACTGTACATGATTATCCAAAACCTTTGCAAACACAGGAAATGACAAACCCACCTGGTTGTGATTTACCTGAGACCACTGCCAATGCAGAACTTGATAGGGAGCATAATGCAATTGAGATTGAACCTTCCTATAATTCGCCTGTGGAAAATGAAACAGCAACAATACTAGAGGAACCTTCTGACAATTCAGTCGAGGGGCAAGAACACCAATCGAATGATTTGCCTGATGAAATGGACAAAAATGATCACATTGCAATTCAACCAATACGACGATCTGAAAGAATCAGACAACTCCCAAAAAGACTAGAGTATCCTGAATTAGGAAATCCTCTAGTGACTGTTGTTAAGTCCCTTTTCCAAGGTTTGAATACAGCTTTCTCAGAGTTTCTAAATACTGACGATGGACAGTCTTGGTTACACATGCAACGGGACGTGCGTGATATTTAGCGGGGGAGTGTGTAACCCAGCTGAGAAAATGACCCTTTTTCTCAGATTTCATTTGTATTAATGAAAGTGTGTGATTTTATTTTGAAAACCGACTATCTTGGGGAAGAGGAAGTGCGATCCTCGTCATCCAACTTTTGAACTTCCGGTTCATGGTCACGTTGGGTGATCTGGGTCTTTCCATTTGTTAAGAGCGATATTAGCCCCGCCTTCCGAGTAGAGGCAGCCAGCGCGCACTCGGAATTCAGTCTTTAACGATACGAGCGCGGACGAGGGAGGTTGTGAAGCGATTCACACAGATACCGCTTCTTGTTGACGGGAGCACGAGCGTGAAGGGCATTGTGGCTGTGTCCTTTGCTGTATTCACACTGAAACCTCATCTTGGCTAGGTTTTTTCTGGTTGCCGACCAAAAACCTTCTGGATCCTGGATTTTCTCCAAATGGAGATGGCGAGCCTGACCCGAGATTGAACCGAGATTGAACAGAGGTCTGACCAAGGTCTCAACTGAAGGACATCCCTCCTCCCTCCAGTGCCCAGGATTTAAAGTGGTAACAACCCAAGTCGCCGCTTTAAAAGAGGAAAACAAACCTGAGTCTGGAGTTACAAGACATCTTGACTGGTCAAACGACTAACCCGAAAGGACAAACAAACACTGAGCTCAGTAGGACACTTTTGGGGTTTTATTTCATGCCGGCCGTTGTTATATTTGTATATTTGTACATTGTTTGTATATTTTGCTCCTTCTATATTTATTAATAACAGACATGAATTGCTCATTTCTTGCCTCCAGCTATTTCATTCCACACTCACTCTAATTCCCTATTGTAACCCTTACGAACCTAGCAACTGGTCTACACTTAATTATTTCCCTTACCTAATTAACATAAGGCAAGGGTTACACTCATCTTGTCTACATTGCCAATCTGTTTATCAAATTTTAAATGGCTGTCAAAAATCAGCCATTTAAGCAGGGTAAGCTGCTGTCTTACCCTGCCATGTTTGTTATGTTTTGCAATATAGCAGTGTTTGTCAACACTTTTTTTGAGCCAAGGAACCTTTTCTACATAGAAAAAAATCTCCTGAGACCCCACCAGCTAAATATGTTACAAAATGATGTATTGTAGCCTATTACAGCATATGTAATGACAATTTAGACTTCTCATTAGTTTATCAGTCCCTCCAGGATTTCGCAATGTTGCGATCGCATCAATTCACGCAAAATCAGCCAATCAGCACAACTATTGCGCGATCTTGCAACTTTGTCCAATCACCGCAACTTTACCACAATTTTGGCCAAACCTTGTCAACTTCCAACAATTTCACCAATTAAATTTCTCTGAGTGGCACGCAAGCGCTCAGTCTAACCAATCAAATGCATCGCTGCACCGCGTTCACTTTTGTATTTACAGTGAGTATTAACTGAACACATCAGCAAAAATAGAGTGTGTGATTTAAAAATACACTCACCCACGACATTTCCAACACCGTCCCTTCCTCCATCTCCCCCAGCCTGTCAGTGGATATCTTGCCAAATCTCCATCCTGACCGCATGTACGAAGTGCCGGGTTTGTGTTGAAAAACATCCGCCTGCCCCAAAAGCACCCCGTCGTGGGAGCGCACTTACGGACAGATGCCATAAAACCACAAACAAAACGTGCAAATTTAACACTACAGCCAAATGTTTGATCATTTTATACATCTTTAGGGGTAAAATCATCACTACATCTTGTCAATGAGCGTCAAAGCTGTGAATCTCAGATCTGGACACAGACAAATCCCCCCCGCCGCACAGCAGACAGGTAGGAGTTAGGCACGGTAAAAGCGAATATTGTCTGTAATTTTTTCTTTTTTTCAGAAAATACAGACTCCAATAGACGATACAGAGCAACAGAATAAATTATTTATTTTTTCCTCTCCACTCGGTACCGAGTGGTTGGGGACCGTAGGGAGTTTTCAAATGAAGCTGCTGCCATTAATTTCCAAATGTATACTCTTTAACATGCATTCAATGCAATTTAGCTGTTGTAATAGATATTGTGTTAAAGTCTGTATTTGCTGTTGCACAAGAGTTTTTCTGTATCGCAGAAGTTTCTGCTTAATTTACAAATCACTGTAATAGGAAATTTTTGAAGATCCTGTGCTTTTCTTGTATTGTTATATAGAATATCACTGCAGGAAACTGGGAAAAAAACATCTGCTTTTAAATTTGTAATTTTTCCCACAACTTTTAGTGCAAAAAAGACCTCTCAAAACATTGCAACTTTTATCGCAACTTTTTAAAAAAGCTCTCACTAATTCAGGCTTTTTGGGCTACAACAATCATAAAAACATCCCACAAAATCCTGGAGGGACTGATTTATACTTGGTATGAAACTTGGGCCTGTTTAGATGAACACAAAGCTGATATCCTGGCAGGAGCTGAAGAAAGGCAGGTGTTTCATTTTGAGAAGATGTTAAGTTTTTTCCTCTTCAAATATTTATTCAGCACTATTTTTCATCTAGTCAAAGCAACCTCTAGCACAGCTTAACAAGTTGATTAACCTTCGTAAAACACATGAGGAATAGGAGGAGGAAGAAGAAGCAGATGGTAGCCATTATTATAGTGTTCATACTACCACCTACTGGCATGGAAGAGCCACTACAGGCACCCATGCACAACAACTGCAAATTATTTGTAATTTTTTTGGACCAGTTAGGAAGTGAGATTAGACAGTTTCCTGAGGACCCTTGAATGTTCTCTCAAAGACCCCTGGTTGCAAAACACTGCCATACAGCATGTACCTTATGTTCGCAACATAACAATGTGATGCCATTACGTAACCATATCAGCATATTGCAATATTCACTTTCGTCCCAGATCAAAATTTATATTTATATTATCATGAATAGTACAATATGTCACACCCTAATGACAACAAATATTTAGTTTAATTTTAATATGAATGTTTCAAGTTAACATTCTCCTGTTTGGGTAAGACGTCCAAAAGGCCACAAGAGAGTCCCACACTAAATTACTGTGTAGTGTGCCCTTTAGTTTGAAAGGGTGAGTCTGTGTTCAGTTGTTAGAGGAAAAGAGCAGCTATACCTTCTGATTTTACAAAACTGCTTCCTCACAAGCAATACACAGTGGTCCAGCAGACTGACTAGGCAAGGGCTCATTGATTTGTTGCCGCTATGCTCTGCATTGCCTGGAGACACTGAGCGATGTCAAGGCTGACGTGTTCTTATGGAGATGACATCCGTTTTTACTCTGCCGCAATCAATTCCTATGAACATCAGGCTCTTCTATACACGTGTGCTTGCAATCGTGTGTGTGTGTGTGTGTGTGTGTGTGTGTGTGTGTGGTGAAACCATCCTGTGTAGTGTAGATAGTCAGCTTCTGGTTCCAGGCACCCCTTCCTGCCCAAGATAGCCAAGATGAATAGCTACAGTAATTGCTTTAGGGAGCACAAGTCAGTCACGAATTGCAGACGCTGGTGTAGGCTGGACCTTCACCTGGAAAACAAGACATGAGAAATACATGCAGTGACGACACACAGGCCTCATTGATAAGACAATGACAGTGCTTTAGAAAACAACTCCTACAGAATTCCCATTAGTCCTGGTAGATAATAAGGGTTGTAATGCATCAGTGTGTGCTTGTTTTTCCAGATTTTTCAAAGATTTTCTGTTCTGTGGTGGATGCTGATGAGAAATGGCCACAGCTTTGAATTATGTTGTTGGCATTCTGTATTCTTCTTTTAATCATAAATATTGTACATAGGAATTGAACCCCTCATGGATCGTCACCTTATCGTGGTGGGGGGTTTGCGTGCCCTAGTGATCCCAGGAGCTATGTTGTCTGGGGCAATTTGCCTCTGGTAGGGTCACCCAAGATAACCTGGTCCTGGGTAAAGGGTCAGACTAAGAACAATCCAACAGACTCTCATGATGAATGCTAAAACAAGGATTCAGTGTACCCCGCCCGGTATGGGGTTACTGGGGCTCCATCCTGGAGCCAGGCCTGGGGGAGGGGCTCGAAGGCTAGTGCCTGGTGGCCGGGTTTCTGCCTATGGAACCTGGCCGGGCTCAGCCCAAAGGAGTTACATGGGTCTGCCCTCCAGTGGGCTCACCACCTGCAGGAGGGGTCTGGTGCTATGTGGATCAGGTGGTGGTCGAAGGCGGAGACCTTGGCAGTCTGATCCCAGGCTTCTGAAACTGGCTTTTGGGACATGGAATGTCACCTCTCTGGTGGGGAAGGAGTCTGAGCTGGTGCATGAGGTTGAGAGATACCGGCTAGATATAGTCAGCCTCACCTCAACACACAGTTCCGGTTTCGGAACCAGTCTCCTGGAGAGGGGCTGGAGCTTGGCCTACTCTGGAGTTGCCCTGGGCGAGTGGCAGCGAGCAGGGGTGGGTATTCTTGTATCCCCCCACCTTGCTACCTCTATATTGTATTTTTCCCCGGTGGATGAAAGGGTTGTTTCCCTGCCCCTTCGGGTTGGGAAACGGGTCCTGACCATCATTTGTGCCTATGTACCAAGTGATGGTTCAGAGTACCCACCCTTTTTGGAGTCTCTGACTGGGGTGCTGGAGGGTACTCCTCTCGGAGACTCCATCGTCCTACTGGGGGACTTCAATGTGCACATGGGCAACGACAGTGAAACCTGGAGGGGGGTGATTGGAAGGAACGACCTGCTCGATCTGAACCCAAGTGGTGTTCAGTTATTGGACTTCTGTGCTAACCCCAGTTTGTCCATAACGAACACCATGTTCAAGAATAAGGGTGTCCATATGTGCACCTGGTACCAGAACACCCAAGGTCGCAGGTCGATGATCGATTTTGTTACTGTGTCATCAGACCTGCGACCGTCTGTCTTGGACACGCGGGCAAAGAGAGGTGTAGAGCTGTCAACTGATTACCACCTGGTGGTGAGTTGGATCCAATGGCAGGGGAGGATGCCATTCAGATCTGGTAGACCCAAACGCATAGTGAGGGTGTGCTGGGAACGTCTGGCTGAGGCCTCTGTCTGGGAGGTTTTCAACTCCCACCTCCGGAAGAACTTCGACCATATTCCGAGGGAGTCTGGAGACATGGAGTCTGAATGGGCCATGTTTTCCACCTCCATTGTTGAAGTGGCTGCCGAGAGCTGCGACCACAAGGTTGTTGGTGCATCTCATGGTGGCAACCCCCCGAACCAAGTGGTGGACACCAGTGGTGAGGGGGGCCATTAAGTTGAAGAAGGAGTCCTATCAGGCTTGGTTGGCTTGTAGGACTCCCAAAGCAGCTGAGGTGTACCGGCAGGCCAAGCAGAGTGCAGCTCGGGTGGTTGCTGAAGCAAAGATTCGGGTATGGGAGGAGTTCGGTGGGGCCATGGAACAAGACTTTCGGTCGGCGTCGAAGAGATTCTGGCAAACTGTCCTGCGGCTCAGGAGGGGGAAGCAGCTCCCTGTCCACACTGTGTATGTTGCGGATGGGGCGCTGCTGACTTCGACTGGAGATACCATCGGGCGGTGGAAAGAATACTTCAAGGATCTCCTCAATCCCACTGACACGCCTTCCACAGAGGAAGCAGGGCTTGTGGACGAGGGGGATGACTCACCCATCACAGGGGTTGAGGTTGCCAAGGTGGTTAAAAATCTCTTTCGTGGCCAGGCCTCGAGGGTGGACCAGGTTCACCCTGAGTACCTCAAGGCCCTGGATGTTGTAGGGCTGTCATGGTTGACACACCTCTGCAACATTGCATGGAGGTTGGGGACAGTGCCTTTGGCATGGTAAACCGGGGTGGTGGTTCCTCTCTTTAAAAAGGGGGACCGGAGGGTGTGCTCCAACTTTAGAGGGATCACACTCCTCAGCCTCCCTGGGAAGGTCTATACCAAGGTATTGAAGAGGAGAGTCCGGCCGTTGGTCAAACCTCGGATTCAGGAGGAGCAATGTGGTTTTCTCCCTGACCGTGGCACATCGGACCAACTCTTTAACCTTTCGAGAATCCTTGAGGGTTTGTGGGAGTTTGCCCAGCCACTTTGCATGTGTTTTGTGGACTTTGAGAAGGCATTCGACCGCGTCTCTCATGGTTTTTTGTGGGGGGTGCTTCAGGAGTATAGGGTATCGGGCTTGTTATTACAAACTATCCGGTCTCTATATGACCGTTGTGAGAGTTTGGTTCGTATTGCCAACACTCGGTCGCACTCATTCCCAGTGAGAGTTGGACTCCACCAGGGCTTCCCTTTGTCACCAATTTCTAGGCACAGTCAGGGAACGGAGGGTGTCATGCTTGGTGACGACAGGATCTCATCTCTGTTATTTGCAGATGATGTTGTCCTGTTGGCTTCATCCAGCAATTTACCTACAGGTCTTACTGGGACGGTTTGCCACTGAGTGTGAAGTGGTTGGGATGAGAATCGGCACCTCCAAGTCCGAGTCCATGGTCCTCAGCCGGAAAAAGGTGGGTTGTCCTCTCTGGGTTGGGGACAAGCTCCTGCCCCAAGTGGAGGAATTTAAGTATCTCCGGGTCTTATTCAAGAGTGAGAGGAGAATGGAGCGAGAGATTGACAGACATATTGGAGCAGCATCTGCAGTGATGCAGACGTTGTACTGGTCTGTTGCGGTGAAGAGGGAGCTAAGCTCTAAGGCAAAGCTGTCAATTTACTGGTTAATCTACGTTCCTACCCTCACCTATGGTCACGAGCTTTGGGTAATGACCGAAAGAATAAGATTGCGGAAACAAGCGGCTGAACTGAGCTTTTTTCGTAGGATTGCTGGACTCACCCTCAGAGATAGGGTGAGGAGCTCAGTCATCCAGGAGAGGCTCAGAGTAGAACTGCTGCTCCTCCACATTGAAAGGAGCCAGTTGAGATGGTATGGGCATCTGATCAGGATGCCTCCCACTTGAGGTGTTTTGGGCATGTCCTACTTAGAGGAGACCCCGGGGCAGACCCAGGACTCGCTGGAGAGATTATGTCTCCCAGCTGGTCTGGGAACGCCTTGGTATCTTCGCCGAAGAACTGCAGCAGGTGGCTGGGGAGAGGGAAGTCTGGGCTTCTCTGCTTGAACTGCTGCCTCTACGACCTGGACCTCCGGAAAAGCGGTAGAAGATGGATGGATGGATGGATGCATGGATGGAATTGAACCAATGAAGTGTTGGTCAATGGTGTCTTCTCTTCTCTGACAGTGAAAAAAAAAATTGCACCAGTCCATGCATTTGTGCTAATAAATGCTTTAAGAACATACTGCATCTTAAATGTTTAACACCAATATAGTCTGGCATATTTTTCTTTCTTTCCCCACTTTCTTTTCCATGATTGATGAGCTCTTTACCCTGTCTCTAGCTGCTGTAGTCAGACCAGTTTCTGTATTAACATTCAAGAATTGTGACCGTTTCGGTTGTATATCCAGATTTCTGAGAGAGTGTTCCATTGTAAGGATGAGAAAAGGCATGTGGTGGTTTTGGCAAAACTCCACAAACCGGAGAGGCAGAAGGACTTTTGACGTCATCAGGAAACGTGACCCACTTCTCAAGAGGCAAGAAGCCTTGGGCCAGTAGAACAGATGTTGCACAGATGAGCTCGCGCGTGCACACATACACCAGCACCTACCCTGTATGCACTCTTTCTGCGCTGCCTTTATTTTCCATTAAAATGCCCACAGAAAATGAATAAACTGGAAGGAAACTTTAGGCGGGTCTCATTTTGGTTTGTGGTCTTGCACAGGCGTGAACTGATGTGGTCGTCTGCTTTTGCACTGGTGAGAGAGGTAAATCACGACGAAGGCGAGCATGTTAGCAGGTCATATCTGATGTTTTTTTCTTTTTTCTTTTAACAGGTCTCAGAGGAGTAGAGGCTACTTTGTGCTTGTTATGTAAGATTGATGTGCAGCTCACCACCAACTCCATCACCCATCTCCTCCCCCTCTCTGCTAACAGATCACATGTTAGTCAAACTTCTTTTTGACCTTTTTACAGGTTAATACTCTGTATCATTCTTCTGGTTTTTTTTGTTTCTTTTTTTTTTAAATGCAAAAGTGTCACATCCTGTATAATGACTCTTGCTTCTTGTTTGTACAGCCCTTGCTGACATGCATTCCTGCTGGGGATGTAACTCCATCTGACCTGTGTCTCCTTGATTTTTTTTCTTGTATTGATTTGAAAATCTGTACTTAACATGATTACATGCACAGTATGTGTTACTCACCATATGTAAATCCACTAAGAAATAGTCTCTAAATCTGCAGTTGTAGCTCTGTCACACAAACTTCGTATCCACAATGTCAGGAAAACATTGAAGGTTCAACATTGTCATATGCTGATTCACTGTTTTTTTCAGGGTCAAGATAATCTATGTAATACTAAGGGGTCATGTAGAGAGAAACAAAAGCAGCATCCATAGGCTGTGATATTATGCTGTAGAAGCCCTGTTATAAAGCCTCAGTGTTAGCATTTCTGGGGCTAATAACATGGTGATTATTGATAATATTATTGAAGTGACCATAAGAGATCATATGTGAATGAAAAATAGGGCTGACAATGGATATTCTATGTTTGGTTATATATTTAACTAGGTAGAAAATGAAACTTCAAATCTGAAAATTATACAACAGCTAGTTCTAACCGAGTGATTTGATTGGACAATAGGGATTCCAGGCGTTATTGTAATCCCCGATAATTGCACTCCAGCTTCACCGGATATGTATCACTTCGCTTCAAAGGGGTTTTAGTAACTGTTAATTTGTAACTGTTATTTACTGTCGACTCCTGGTCGGCACTTTAAGGCAACATTAATTAGGGCTGTACGATATGACAGTATATATATCGGATGACGATATAAAAACGTCTATCATTTCATAGAATACTCTATCATTTATACCGTGATTTAAAATGGCATACTCCTGTTTATTCAGTAAAGCTCCGCACCACTACTTGTCAGCGTCCCATCTCTCCCCTGCAGTGCGCGATTGTGTGCAGTGGAACAGGTGTGTGGTGGGTGGCTAGGGTTCAATCCAGTGGTTGCGAATGCTAGCTCCAAATTACCAGTTCAGATAGCTGCTACTCCTGTTTGCCAGGGATGTGGGACTGTTTTTCATTGTGCTGCTTCAGAGAGGATAGTTCGCTAACCTAGGCTATATTCGGAATGTTCACTCACTCACTCCCTCCCTACTCGCTATATAGTGAATTTAGATATAGTGGACTATATAGTAAACTCAATATACAGTGGTGTGAAAAAGTGTTTGCCCCCTTCCTGATTTCTCATTTTATTTTTTTGTATGTCACACTTAAATGTTTCAGATCCATCTATCCATCCATCCATCTTCTTCCGCTTAATCCTTTTTGGGTCGCAGGGGGCTGGAGCCTATCCAAGCATCTTTTGGGCGAGAGGCAGGGTACACCCTGGACAGATCGCCAGTCCATCGCAGGGCCAATAAAGAGAGACAGACAACCATTCACTCTCACAGTCATACCTAAGGACAGTTTAGAATCCCCAGTTTCGATGCCAGTTAACCTAACTTGCATGTTTTTGGCAAGTGGGAGGAAACCGGAGAAATCCCGGAGTAAACCCACGCAGACACGGGGAGAACATGCAAACTCCACACAGATCACTGTTGGTCGGGGGCTGGGATTGAACCCAGGATCCCCTGGCCAAGGGTGAGTTGCTGTGCTGCCGCAGTGCTAACCACTCCACCACTACGCTGCCCATGTTTCAGATCATCAAACAAATTTAAATATTAGACAAAGAATACACAAGTAAACACAAAATGCAGTTTTTAAATGAAGGCGTTTATTATTAAGGGTAAAAAGATATTCAAACCTACATGGCCCTGTGTGAAAAAGTGATTGTCCCCCGTTAAAACGTAAATTAACTGTGGGTTATCACATCTTTGGAAAGCTGAGTTCAATTTCTCGAGCCACACCAAGGCCTGATTACTGCCACACCTGTTCTCAATCAAGAAATCACTTAAATAGGACCTGCCTGACAAAGTGAAGTAGACCAAAAGATCCTCAAAAGCTAGACATCATGCTGTGATCCAAAGAAATTCAGGAACAAATGAGAAACAAAATAATTGAGATCTACCAGTCTGGAAAGGGTTATAAAGCCATTCCTAAAGCTTTGAGACTCCAGCGAACCATAGTGAGAGCCATTATCCACAAATGGCAAAAACCTGGAACAGCGGTGAATGTTGCCAGGAGTGGCTGGCCGACCAAAATTACCCCAAGAGTGAATGAATGAATGAATCTTTATTTCGGATAGATTAAAAGTAAAGATTAAAAAAAAGAAACAGAACAATATAACAAAGGGGAAAAAAAATCCAACAAGGTCAAATCAAACAATAACTCCTCTGATTATACAGTTCAACATAAGTTATCCGAAATGGGTGATGGCTGAAGCTGCAGCTTATATTGCCCACCCATATTCCATCCAAGAATTCAAAAGAAAAACAAAACAAGAGTGATTACAATTCAGAACAAAGCTAAGACAAAACGTGACAAAAAAAAACAAAACTATGCAACAACACAACACAGACTGGATATGACAATCCTTATGTGATTTTACATGTCATCTTGTATATATGTTTGGAGTATTTCTTCCTTTAGTTTTTATTTAAATTGTCCAAGCATTGTACATGATTTTAATTCAAGTCCAAAAGCGTTCCACAATCTGACTCCTTGCACGGAAACACAGTGTTGCTTGGTGGTAGTTCTCACTGAGGGTTTTTGAAATATACATGTTCCTCTGAAATGATATTGTTTCTCCCTTATTTGGAACAACTTTTGGATATTTGCGGGCAGTGATAGATTCTTTACTTTAAACATAATTACTGCAGTTTTAAAGTCAACCAGATCTTTCAACTTGAGAGCTTTTAATTTAAGAAAAAGTGGGTTTGTTGGTTCCCTGTAAGCAGCTTTGTTTATTATTCTAATAGCTCTCTTCTGAAGCATAAAGACTGGATATATGTTTGTTTTATATGTATTTCCCCATACTTCAGTACAATATGTCATGTATGGGAGTATTAATGAATGATACAAAGTATATAATTTTTTTTTTTTTAGATTTAGTATACTTTATTGATCCCCAGAGGGGAAATTGAAGGTATCCACCACCTGGATGGATGAGCAGCCACGCTACGGCGCTATCCCTTAACCATTCACACACACATTCACACCTAGGGCCACTTTAGAGTCTCCAATTAACCTAACCTGCATGTTTTTGGCATGTGGGAGGAAACCGGCGAAATCCCGGAGTAAACCCACGCAAACACGGGGAGAACATGCAAACTCCACACAGATCACTGTTGGTCGGGGGCTGGGATCGATCCCACGATCCCCGGGCCAAGGGTAAACTGTGCTGCCGCAGTGCTTACCACTGCGCCACCGTACAGCCCATGGGTTGGGCTGCAGCCACAATGTGGGTTGATTCAGCAAATATTTCACTCTGTGTAGTATTGCAATTGATTTAGATATTTTACCTTTAATATAATTAATATGTGACTTCCAACACAGTTTATTATCAATTATTACTCCAAGAAATTTAGTTTCAGATACCCTTTCAATCTCTACACCATTTACACTGAGTTTAGATACTAAGTTGTTGTGATGGTTGTTAAAAACTATAAATTTTGTCTTACTTAAATTGAGCGTTAATTTGTTTGAATCAAACCACAGTTTAAGCTTTCCTAATTCCTTTCCGAGTGTATCAAAAAGTTGTTCCAAATTGCTTCCGCTGCATAATAAATTAGTGTCATCGGCAAACAATATTAAATCCATTTTTTCCGAGACTTTACATATATCATTTATATACATATTGAATAACAGTGGCCCTAAAACTGAACCCTGTGGGACTCCACAAACAACCTTCAGTAACTATGAGTTTTTGTTACCAACACATACATACTGATATCCATTCTTTAAGTAACTACATAACCAGGACAGTGCTACCCCACTAATACCACAATTTTGTAGTTTCTTGCTACAGTGCTCCGCACTGTGTGTGTTTATATATTTATATATTTATTCCATCTAGCTACGGTGCTCCGCACTGTGTGTGTTTATGTGTTTGCATATTTGTTCCATCTAGCTACGGTGCTCCGCACTGTGTGTGTTTATGTGTTTGCATGTTTGTTCCATCTAGCTGCAATTCTCCGCACTGTGTGTGTTTATATATTCATATATTTATTCCATCTAGCTACAACGCTCCACACTGTGTGTGTTTATATATTCACATATTTATTCCATCTAGCTACAATGCGCTGCGCTATGTGTGTTTATATGTTCATATATTTATTCCATCTAGCTACAATGCTCCGCACTGTGTGTTTATATATATTTATTCCATCTAGCTGCAGTGCTCCGCATCATGTGTCTGTATATTTATGTTTATATGTACATATGTATACTCGCTGCTCTTGTTTTTTTTCTTGCCTTCTGATTGTTGCTCTGAGTGTTGCTATCCCTGTGTTGTTGCAATCCTGGAATTTCCCCGTTATGGGACTAATAAAGGCTTATCTTATCTTATCTTATCTTATCTTAAATTATGATCCACTGTATCAAATGCTTTTTTAAGATCCAGGAATACCCCAACTGAATACTCTTTATTTTCAACGGCAGTTGATATTTTTTCTATAAATTCCATTAGAGCAAATGCAGTTGTCCTCTTGTGTCTGAACCCATATTGCTGCTCACACAATAAATTATTCTTCATTATGAAGTTGCCAATTCTCTCACAGAATATTTTTTCAAGTATCTTGGAAAATTGTGGCAGTAGTGAAATTGGTCTATAGTTTGAAAATTCCCCTCTGTCACCAGTTTTGTATATCAGAATTACTTTAGCTATTTTCATTGCATTGGGAAATATACCTGTTTGGAGAGACAGGTTACAAATATACGTCAGTGGTTTCACTAAGCATTCAATAATAGTTTTGACTAAGAGCATGTCAATACATCACAGTCCGTAGATGTTTTACTTTTAAACGATTTAACAATTTCAATGACCTCTGTCTCATCTGTGTTCTTTATGAAAATGGAGTCTTTTATAGCAGTGTTTTTGCTTACTGTATCACCCGTAGGTGCCGTAATGGGTATTTCTCGAGGCAAATTAGGACCAATGTTAACAAAAAAGTTTTTAAATTCATCTGCAGGTGAGACTGCATTCACACTCTGAGTCGTTTTATTATTATTTTTTTTTTTTTGAAAAATTGGTTGGGTAGCTTGTATTTCTATTTTTATTTCCAAGAATATTGTTAAGTATTGTCCATGTATTTTTAATATTGTCTCTGTTTTTCTCTAGTTATTTACTGTAATAGTCTCTTTTACTACATCTCATTATATATGTTAACTTATTTTTGTATGTTTTATACCGCTGCTCTGCTTCTTTTGTCCTTTTCTTTAGAAAAGCTTTATATAATATTTTTTTCTTTTTATACGCCTTTTGTAATCCTTTGGTTAACCATGGCTTGTCGACAAATTTATGTTTTAGCTTTTTCTTTACTAATGGACAATTTTTTTCATAAAGAGTGGTTACAATGTTCATAAATGTGTCATAGGCTTCATTTACATCTGATACATAGACTTTTATCCAGTCTTGCTTCAGCAAGTCTTCTTTAAAAGAACTGATTGCATTTTGTGATTTGTATCTGAAAGATTTTAAAGTTTTTTTCTGTATTGGCCCCCGTGTGGCCATGGATAAGTGCAAAGACTGGCAAATGGTCACTTATATCATTTATCAATAATCCACTTTCTATTTTCTTATCAATAATATTAACAAACAGGTTATCAATAAGTGTAGCAGTGTGAACTGTGATTCTACTGGAATGTTTTATTGTGGGATATAGACTCATACTGTACATAGAATTCATGAACTCTGTAATTACATTTTGTTGAAATGGATTTAGTAAATCAATATTGAAATCTCCACAAATTACAACCATTTTCTTACTAGTAATATTATTGTACAGCTCAACTAATTTATCTCTGAATGTCTCAATGCAAGTTCCGGGCATTCTATATATACAACTTATAATTAGATTTTTTGTTTTATCTTGGTCAATCTCAACAGTAACACATTCCAGAATCCTTGGTAGTGCAAAGGACATTCCATTTACAAGCTTACACCTATACAGGTCATCAATATACAGTGCAACACCACCACCCTTTTTTTTTTTGAGATCTGTTGATATGAAACATTTGATATCCCTCTATTGCCATCAGAGGAGCCTGCTCTTCATTAAACCAAGTTTCAGAGACTGCGATAGCTGTAAATTTTCTGTCTAGCTGTTTTAAATAGTCCTGAATCTGTGGAAAGTTTTTGTTAAGACTTCTGCTGTTGAAGTATATTATTGATAGTTTACCATCTAGTTGCACTTGACTTTTGAATTGCTTTTCAGTGTAATATTCACAATGATTATGAATATTATTGAAAAAGTGGTTATCAGGATCAGTATCGTTCTCCATCTCTTGTAGTTTATGTTCAGCACAATGGCATATTTTCAGAGTTTGAATTTCCTCTCTTTGTGTCAAATGACTTCCTCCAACTGGGGATAATTGATGTCTACTCAAGTCAGTCATACGTTTTTTTTGTTTGTTTGTTTTGTTTAGTTTTTCTTTAAAGTATATTGACATGGTATGTCACAAAAGAACTATTCTTGCCGTGTGTGTGGATATGGATTATCATAGTCTCTTAATTTTCTTAATCAGTGTTCTGTTGTGACCCGAGTGCCGGTCTTGTCCGCGCTCGGGCTACGTATAGCTTGCTGCCGGCTTTGACAGCTGTGGGTTATATTCTGGCTTCACCGGGCTCTTATTGTGAAGGCGCTTGGTGGGGCTCCCGGCTGTCAAGGTCGGCCAGCTGACTGTCATTACTGCTCATTAGGGCTCGCCCTTATTAGGCGGACGCTGACGGCGGTTAGATTGCAGGAGTATCGTCAGACATCATCCAAGCCTCGTCAGACATTCATCGTTCTGGTCTGGTCAGATTCGTGTGTATATTCTTGTGCTTTGCTCGTTCATGTCATGCCATGTTTTAGACCGTAAGTGGCTGGGGTTAGCCTTATAGTCCCATGCTCAATGTTCAGTGTTTTTTCATCACAGTCATAGTCTTGTATGTGTGTCTCGTGTTTTGTAAATAAATCACCATCTTTGCAAACTCATCGGTGGACTCTTGGCGTCTTATGGTGATCCGCGAGGATCACCGCATGACAGTATACTCCTGCCACGGACGTCTAAACGGAGACGCCACACCAAGACGCCTTTCTTCCATGAGTTTTGCTATTGAGTGGAGTTTTTTCTCCTGTAGTTGGACTTGGTAGGGAGATGCCCGACAGCGAGTGTGACTATTGCCCGGAGTGGCTGGAGGAGATTGACGGCTATCTGGTGAAAGCTGCCCGTCTCATGCCCACTGACGCGGCCGATCATTACCTATGCCTCGCACAGCGGGCTGTGCACCGTTACCATCTCACTTATATTCCGGTAGGAGAAAAGAGGTTAGCATGGATTTTCGCACAACGCACATTGAGGGAGAAGGCGCTCCTGGGAACCCCTCCACCTCCCGCGAGGACAGCGTCTCAGGCGAGAGTGGAGATTCGTTGGCTGGAGGGAAAGCCCGGCAGGGGACTTGTGGATCGGAATCCAGTGCCTGCCGCCCACCCAGCGTCATGTGTTCCCGGGCCCTTCGCCACTCTATCGGCCGGTAGGCCCCATAGCCGTGCTCCTACCCAGCCCCCAACGAGAATCCCGTCCGGATCCAGCTCCAGGTCGTCGGAGGGACCCAGCCTCCCTGTTGGCCGCATCATATACGTCACAACAGAAGGGAATCCCCGCAGCCGCCGCCCACGGGTCATCTGTTCCAGCTGCGCTGTCAGCTCCTCGTGCCTGCGTCGCCCCGACTGCCATGTCCTCCTCTGTGACATCACCCCCCCACGGCTGGGAATGCTGTGAGTCGTGCTTCGGCGAGGCCTGTCAGCAAACCATCTCAAGCGGCTCCTCCTCATGGCCCCGAGGAGCCTGCCGTTTTCTCCCGGAGGGATGAAAGGAGAACTCCACCTGCTGCAGCAGGCACCGCCTTCTCTCCAGGAGACAGGCAAGTGCAAATTGTTTCTTCTCATCATTTTTATGATCTGCCTTGTCTGACTCCTGGGGCCGGAGTTCGGGGTTTGCAGCCTCCCGAACTTCTGCCACCTGCTGTAACTATTATTCCTAAACCTGCTGCCTCTGTGTCTTCCCCTGCCGAGTGGTCCGCGACGCCAGGCCTACGTCGCGGGAGGAGGAGGGGGCCTGCGCGGCTGGAAAGCCTGGATCCAGCCCAGCAGCCACGTCATGGACAGAGGAGGAGAGCAGACTGTGGCCCGGAACCTGTGCTGACAGAGAAGTGTCCCTGGGTTTCCTCGCCAGAACGGTCTGAATCAGCGGGTCGAGTGTCCACTGCCCTCACGCCATACGGGTCATCAGCGTGGACATCAGCGCGGGAGAAACCTCAGGCTACAGATGCCATCTTGCCAGCTGCGCAGCCCGACGGAGCTAAGTTGGAGCCTGCGGATGAGAGTCACCGCCCTGAACCTAGATCGACGAAGTCCTGGGTGGCAACAGAACCCGAGTGCAGCCAAGTGCTCCCTATTGTGTCTCTGTCCTCTGTTTCGGAGCATTTGTGCCTGCCTCTCGGGTTGGCGAGTGAGGAGCAGCCGCCTGCTGTGCCCGAGCTCGTCTCGCTGGGTTCTGTTGCTACCGGTGATACTGATCCCGGTTTTCCTGTTGTGTGTGAGCTTAATTGCAGTGTCGCTGGCATGGAGCCAGTCGGGGTCACTGATTTGGAGGTTCCAGGTTCGGGGGTGGAGATTGTCAGCGGAGCTGCACCGACCCAGTCAGGGTCTGTCGTGGAGGCTGCGGTGGCCCAATCGGGGTCCGACGGGGGGGCGCCTGAGACCCAATTGGGGTCCATCGCGGGAGCGGCCTTGGCCCAATCGGGGTCCGACGTGGGTGCATCAGAGGCCCAATCGGGGTCCACCGCAGGCGCGGTTCTGGCTCAATCGGGGCCGGACGGGAGTGCGCCCGAGGCCCAATCGGGGTCCATCGCGGGAGCTGCTTTGGCCCAATTGGGGTCTGACGTGGGTGCAGCTGGGACTCAATCGGGGTCCAGCGGAGGTGCAGCGCCGGTGTGGTCTGTGGACGGTGGAGGAACTGCAGACCCTTCGCCGTCGGACGGAGTTCGGGCTCATCTTTGCCTTCTAGTCCCTCTACCAAGTCGTCGCCCCTGTGCATCATCGCCAGGGGCCATGGGGGTCCCTTGTTGCTCGCCCCGGCTCTCCCGAGCTTTGTCTCCACCAGGGAGGCCACCGCGGGCTGTTTTCCCCCGGTACTGGTGGCTGAGGGATGCGGGTCGGCTGCCTGAGGAACTGCTTCGCCGATTCAGCGCTTTGGGTCGGCCACCCGATGTGTTATGTGTTTTGCTGGGCGACCTGGTTCAGCCACCAGAGGAGTGGACGTGCTGGGCTTGGGACTGTGATGAGCCGCCCGGTCATGTCCCACCCCCCATGACTGCCCATCGGCCGTTGGACGCGGGGAGACCACCTGAACTGTTCCGGTGGCACCTGGTCTCCACCGATCGGCATGAACTGTTGGGGGGTTAGAGGTCACTTTTTTGGTGGGGGTTGTTCCAGTAATTGTTCTGGGGTTTTTTTCCCTTGTTATCCGGTGTTTTGTAATGGTTATTTGGGTATCTGTGGGTATTTGAGGTCTGCCCTGCAGTTGCCTTATTTTGTTTTATGTGCAGTTAGGTTTGACCCAGTAATTGTTCTATTTTTCTGTATTTGGTTATTTTAAAATTCACTCGAGCATTCACACAGGTGAGAAGCCATTTTCTTGTGAAACGTGGGCAAAGATTTAATTTTTTTTTCTTGCTGTCCTGTGCTGTTTGCTGTAATTGTTATTTTGGCATTTAATCAGATCTGAGTGTTTGGTATATTTTTTTGTCATTGTGCTGTGTTAGTTTTGTTTCCCTTGCCTGGTCTTGATTGTGTTTTATTGTACTACTTCTGGGTTTGGTCTCTCTCTCCTCCGGACCTGCCCCCAGCCGCCCACCCTGGAGGGGGTGGGGTGGGGGGGCAGGGTGGTCTATGGGAGTTCTGGAATCCCGCCCTCGGAGGGAGGGTACTGTTGTGACCCGAGCGCCGGTCTTGTCCGCGCTTGGGCTACGTATAGCTCGCTGCCGGCTTTGACAGCTGTGGGTTATATTCTGGCTTCACCGGGCTCTTATTGTGAAGGTGCTCGGTGGGGCTCCCGGCTGTCAAGGTCGGCCAGCTGACTGTCATTACTGCTCGTTAGGGCTCGCCCTTATTAGGCGGACGCTGACGACAGTTAGATTGCAGGAATATCGTCAGACATCATCCAAGCCTCGTCAGACATTCATCGTTCTGGTCTGGTCAGGTTCGTGTGTATATTCTCATGCTTTGCTCGTTCATGTCATGCCATATTTTAGACCTTAAGTGGCTGGAGTTAGCCTTACGGTCCCATGCTCAGTGTTCAGTGTTTTTTCATCACTGTCATAGTCTTGTATGTGTGTCTCGTGTTTTGTAAATAAATCACAATCTTTGCAAACTCATCAGTGGACTCTTGGCGTCTTATGGTGATCCGCGAGGATCACCGCATGACATGTTCATCTATATTTATTTAAGTCAGTAAGATCTCTGATTATTATGGTCTTCGCTTCCTCAGGTGTTCCATTTAGTTTGATCCAAACTCTACAATTTCTTGTCCGTGTTACCTGTATCTTATTTTGTCTTTTCAGCATCCGTGCTTGCCGTGCTATTTCAGCATTAGTCTTTGTTAAATGTTCATTTAGGTAGACTTCTGTACCCCGTAGCTTTCTGGCCTGCCTCAGTTTGTCTTTCTTTACCCTTCTGTTCACAAAGCGCATCACAATTGATTTCTTCGTTTTATTATCTTTTCTGGGTAAAGTATGACGGGCTGAAATTGCATTTACTTCAACCTTTATGTTTCTGCTTTCAAGGAACTGAAGCACCTGGTTTTCCAGGGAGACTGATTCACTCAGGAGAGCCTCCTCACCTCTCATTCCTGCTGTAACATTGGCATATGATTGATATTTAATGTCTAGTCCACTTATAATTAGATCATCCATACGAGAATATTGTCCAAGATCCTCGACGCGTCGCTCCAAGTCTGCAATTTTTTTGTCTTTTTTCTTAATTGTTAATTTTAATTCTCGGACTTCTTCCATTAGCCCTAATAGTTTAAGCTGTTGACTAGCCACTTTGGTCAGTTCTTCTGACAAGAAGTTCAAAGATTTTTTTTATCTCTTCCATTTCCTCCTTCTTTGATGGCATTTTTACTGACCTGTTGATAGTAAAACAATCTCTGCTGATGTTGCCGGTATCTGATCCGACCGACCTCGAATCCAGCTGGGGCCTCAGCTAGCCCTCTGCTGCTAGTCCTGCTGCTTACCGCCACTGCAATTGAGCTCCTGTCCAGCTGGGGTGCCGGCAGCTCCTCCACCAAGCCCCGCCACCCACCGCCGCTGTAGTTGAGCTCCGATCCTGCTCCTGTCCAGCTGGGGTCCCTGTAGTTTCTCCGCTGAGCCCCGCCACCTACCGCCGTCTTCCTCAGTAGTTCCTCCACCGAGCCCCGCCGCTGTAACTGGGCTCCGATTCCGGCTCTTATCCAGCTGGGGCCACGGCTGCTCCTCCACTGGTCCCCGTCTCCTACCGCCACTGTACTTGAACTCCGATCCGGCTCCCGTCCAACTTTTTCCTCGGTTAGTTCCTCCAGCGAGCCCCAATCACAAGATTCTAAGGATCTGTGCGAGAGGCTCAGCCGTCATCTACCGGGCCGATGCCTGGTCAGTGAGACGAACCGGGGACAGAGTTGCTCCTTTGTATCGGTGTTACAAAGGAGTGCAGCGACGACTCATCCAAGAGGTCACAAAAGACCCCACAACATCCAAAGAACTGCCGGCCTCACTTGCCTCAGTTAAGGTCAGTGTTCATGACTCCACCATAAGAAAGAGACTGGGCAAAAATGGCCTACATGGCAGAGTTCCAAGATGAAAACCACTGCTGAGCAAAAAAGAACATACAAGCTCGTCTTAGTTTTGCCAGAAAACATCTTGATGATCCCCAAGACTTTTGGGGAAAATACTCTGTGGACTGACGAGACAAAAGTTGAACTTATTGGAAGGTGTGTGTTCCATTACATCTGGCGTAAAAGTAACACAGCATTTCAGAAAAGGAACATCATACCAACTGTCATAAACCCTCCCATGTGCTTTTACGCAGCGCACGGAGAGGGGAGGAATAACGAGGATTTACGTGCAGGATGCACCAACACACATTTATTAACATAAGGACTAACAGTTCAAAGGGTGAAGACTTACAAAAATACACAGATGACACTTACTGCTGGTGTTTGGGGGGCCGGCATTGTCCAGCGAACGAATGAAGAGAAAACATGTTAGCCACGATTGCGCCTCAGAGCCGACATCGCTGCAAAGGCGCATGGAACCACGGCAAACACAGAGTGGCTAACACGTTGTGAAAATGCTGATTAAACACAGCAGACTTACAATACAGTGGACAACACGTACAGTTAGTCGGTCGGTCAAAGGCCCAGCAGTGCGTGACTGGCAAAAGGCTGCTTAAGTACACGTACTGCTGGTGATGATGTGATTAGGAGCACCTGGGCGAGGACCGGGAAATATGATTAACGGGGCTGGGAACAGCTGATGGTAATGAGAGAGGGGGCGTGATCGGATCGACAGGCTGTCAGCCAGTGGTCACAGGAGAGTGAATTAAAGAGAGCTGGCTCACAGCTGCCGGCCAAAGAGCAGAGACTAAGGTAGGAATGCAACACAGAAGTACATAATAAACACATAAACCGTGGCGCCTAACCCCACATGGAGGTCAGGACCGAGCCGGGGAAACCAAGCCGGCTCGACTCCTGACAGAGCCCCCCTCTCAAGGGGTGGATTCCCAGACACCCAAGGCAGCATCCTGAGGACACCCCCCCCCCAACAGGAACAACAACAAAAAATACCCCAGGGTGGGAGGTAGGGGGAACAGGAAGGAGGGAACACAGTACCCCGCCCAGGACTCACAATTAACCCACCGAAGTCCAAAGGCATGGCGGCTTGGGAGTCCGCCCAGAGTCCCAGGCCCAGCAGGCAGTCTGGCAAACAGAGTCCGGTGGCCTGCCGGAAAACACGGGCCATCTGGCCCAGAGAGTCAGTCCCTCTGGCAGTCGGCCAACATTGTAGAGCCACCAGGACCGGGGGTGGGGGGTGGAGCAGGAGGCGGCCTGCCCACCGGGAGGCTCTCTGGTGGGTGACCGGACCGTAGGGAGGGGACCCCCATGGCATCGGACTGGGAGGAGAAGGGGACCATGATGGCATCAGGCTGAGGAGTAACGGCCCCTGCGTCCTCATGCTGACCAGCAGCGCCCTCGATGGTCCTGGCCTTGGACACAGCTGCACCCATGGTGGACTCCGGTCGGAACCATGTAGCACCCACGGTGGACTCTGGCTGGAGCCGTGTAGCACCCGTGGTGGAGCCCAGTTGGACCCTTGCTGCCCCCATGGCGAGTGGGCCAACCCGCAGGAGCACCAGGCTGAGGAGGCGGTCGATGGGGGAAGCCCTGGTGACCTTGGCAGGAGGAGCTGGAGCAACGGCGTCCTCTTCCGGCTGGACCGGACCCTCGGCGACCTCTGCCGACGACACACCCTGTCCGGCGACCCTAGACAAAGGCTCAGGGATAGCAGGAGAAGAAAAAGTGGTTAGGGTTGCTGGCAGCGGAAGAGCTCGGTGAAGTGAGTTCAGATACAGCCAAGGGCTGCACCTGACTCTCCTCCCTAAGAGCCAGGCAAGACCTCTCTAATACAGACATAAGGAAAACAAGGGAGAGAAGTTGCCTGAGCTGCAGCTCCACCGCCGTCCAGGACTCCGACGAACTTGACAATGTAATCTTGAGCCCGGCCTCCAGAAGGTTCGTCTCTGGCTCCCCCTCCGCTGCAGAAGCCTCCACAACAGGCGAGATGGTCATGGCAGTCTCTATAAACTCCTGCAGCGCTGTTGATCGGATCAACAGGCTGTCAGCCAGTGGTCACAGGAGAGTGAACTAAAGAGAGCTGGCTCACAGCTGCCGGTCAGAGAGCAGAGACTAAGGTAGGAATGCAACACAGAAGTACATATTAAACACATAAACCGTGGCACCTAACCCCACATGAAGGTCAGGACCAAGCCGGGAGAACCAAGCCGGCTTGGCTCCTGACACCAACAGTAAAATATGGTGGTGGTAGTGTGATGGTCTGGGGCTGTTTTGCTGCTTCAGGACCTGAAAGACTTGCTGTGATAAATGGAACCATGAATTCTACTGCCTACCAAAAATTCCTGAAGGAGAATGTCCGGCCATCTGTTCGTGACCTCAAGCTGAAGCATGCTTGGGTTCTGCAGCAGGACAATGATCCGAAACACAGCACCAAGTCCAACTCTGAATGGCTTAAGAAAAACAAAATGAAGACTTTGGAGTGGCCTAGTCAAAGTCCTGACGTGAATCTGATTGAGATTCTGTGGCACGACCTTTAAAAGGCAGTTCATGCCTGAAAACCCTCCAATGTGGCTAAATTACAACAATTCTGCAACAGTGAGTGGGCCAAAATTCCTCCACAGCGCTGTAAAAGATTCATTGCCAGTTATGGCAAACGCTTGATTACAGTTGTTGCTGCTAAGGGTGACCCAACCAGTTATTAGGTTTAGGGGGCAATCACTTTTTCACACAGGACCATGTAGGTTTGGATTTTTTTCCCTTAATAATAAACACCTTCATTTAAAAACTGCATTTTGTGTTTACTTTTGTTGTCTTTGTGTAATATTTAAATTTGTTTGATGATCTGAAACATTTAAGTGTGACAAACATACAAAAAATGAGAGATTGGGAAGGGGACAAACACTTTTTCACACCACTGTAACAATAAAATTAACACCTTTCGGACACTACTGGGCTTGTTTTTGCGGCGTGGTTAATGACATCATCATGGTGAGACAGTAAAATGTAACAGACTAACGGTGATAAAAAATGAATACCTGCATGGAATTTGTAGTAAATATGTATTAAATCAAATTGCTTTTGCTGAATTAATAAATATAAATACCTTGAGGTAGTTTATGTTGTGATATGAAGCTCTCCTTTCACTGCTCCATTAGCTGCACATTGCATTATGGGATATTTTGGCTAATGTAGTGACCATCCGTTGTACACTCTATCTATCTATCTATCTATCTATCTATCTATAGTAATATATTAATAATATATCCTACATCATTCTGGTTTATTTTGTTATATTTTCGCTGTGATACTACATTGAACCGTTAGCATGCTTGGTGATCCAGGTCAATCAATTTAACCAGATACAGTTTGTCTGGGCAGGGAGGAGATGATGGACAGGCTGCTTTATGTTAGCTTAACTGTCGATCTGGGGTGCGTTTACCAAACCACAATGGATGTTACCCTTGAGCCTACAACCTACTTCTTCAGCTAACGATGGTTTAACTTATGGCTGTTTCTCAAAACATTTGGAACAACATAAGACAATCTCAGTTTGAACTACGCTGGTTTCAACTAACATGGTTCAAACAACAGTGTTTCAGAGTGTCAGAATACTTCGGTCATATCTGGCAGTCGTGGTGGTGTGTAGTGTATCTAAAGAAACACTAAATTCACTACAGGTAGTGCATATGCAGAATCGAAAACGGGTAAAATATGAGCAGAATAATGATTACAAGCATGAAACATAGTCTACTTTAGTGAAATATATTGTACCAAATAGGCTACTAATGTTGCTCTGTCTCTGGTATACATCATAAGATTGTCTAGCCAAATGCAAGAGCCATGATTCAGTGATGAAAGTGGTTAGGTAGCTGGTTATGAGTCATGGCCCCATAATGTTGTGTGGGACAAACGACACAACTTTACGACAGTGTTAACGAACATTCACTGAAACTGTGGTTTTGGGAAACACCTGTCTTGTTCAACGATGCACAAGACTTTGTAAGCATCACCGTTGTACTTTGATTGTTGGTTTTGGGAAACACTTTAGTCGCATCTGCATAGTTCATACCACGGAAGTTGCTACCTTATTTAGCAATGATCTTTTTGGGAAATGCACCCCTGGCCAGTTTACTATTTTACTATAAAATCTATTCACTTCCACTGGAATTCTTGTTCATCTAACAACACTTGACCATCTATGTTGTAACGTTAGATGTTATTTTATCTTATTTTCTTGTAGTATTATCTATAACCAAAATCAAAAGCAGCTAGCTAAAGCTAGCAGTTTAGCCACTCATTCACATATGTTTTTGTGGTGTGTGTGGTGTGCGTTGACCGGTCATACCCTATCGACCACTGAAACCACACCCCTGCTCAACAGTGAAGCATTATTTCCTTCATTCTTTGAGACAAATTTACATCAGTTCGCTCAGAGTTAGGCGGGTATGAGCAGCTAATGTTAGCAATAGTGATGTAAGATTGGTGATGGAGTTGAATGTGGTCTGAGAGATTTTAAAGAGACAAGGATAAAAATAAAATTAAAAAAATAATGTGCTGCAATAATTAAATAATGAAAAAAAATTTGAACAAATTATGTCATAAACATTTCATTAAGACACGTGTGAGCTGTTAAAATGTGGAAAAAAGTGCAGATGACCCCTTTAAGAATTTTCACATAAAAATAGAATCTCTTTTTGTCATTTATGAAAAATATACATTTTAGGGATGTTAATGATTAATTGACTTTTGATTAATTGCCGATAAGAATTTACTAACTAACTAACTACCCTGCACTTATATAGCGCTTTTCTAGTCACAAAGACCACTCAAAGCGCTTTCATTAATACTAACCCTCTATTCTAAGGGCCTATAGGAAACAGATATCTAGGGACAATTTAGAACAGCCAATTAACCTAACATGCATGTTTTTGGCATGTGGGAGGAAACCGGAGAAATCCCGGAGTAAACCCACGCAACACGGGGAGAACATGCAAACTCCACACAGATCACTGTTGGTCGGGGGCTGGGATCGAACCCACGATCCCATGATCCCCACAATCCCCCGGCCAAGGGAAAACTGTGCTGCCGCAGTGCTAACCAATTTAGTTGACTAAATTAAATTAGTTGTCAATTAATTGATAACTCAGCAGTCCTTTTCAATGGGAGCTTATTCTATGAAATGTAGTGGCATCGCTGTCCAGGCAGGGGCACACGCAGTCACCCACTGCCGCATTTCAACCGAAAAAGCAGAAGACGACAACAAGCCCCCAGAGCGCATGCGCTGAAAAACTCACCCTTCCAGATTAAGTCGGCGCGCCACAACAAGTTCTAATAGCACGCGAGTTTGAAGGTCCACCTGCTTCAAATTAACATAGCCGAGAAACTGACCAGAGCAAATAAAAAGATTACACGAGCACAAAAACCTGTCTCCTTGCCGCAAGACGGGAAAGCAGACTGGACTCAAGTTACCAGTGAGGTAACAGATAACAGAGGCGACCCAGATCGTACTGGGTTTGCCTGGATTGCCGGGGTGCTGTCATAATGTTTAACATGTAACATGGGTGCTGTCATAATGTTTAACATGTAAGTACAAATAGTACAATAAATCATTGAGGAATATAATGCTTATGTTTTATTCAGTATATCAAAAACAGTAATTAACTTTTTATATGTTAAAGATAGAAAGACCGTATTGTACCAAGGGAAATTCAGATTCTCAGGAAAATTAGCGCTTATCAATTAATCGTTTATCAATCGATAAGGTGAATCAAGTAACAATTAATGAAGTAATTGATAATGCATCCTTAATACATTTATGCTAAAATAATAGTCCAGTGAAGTCACGTTTATTTATATAGCCTATTTAAAAACAACTATGGTTGACCAAAGTGCTTCACAAACAAGATAAAAATATACAGTGATGATAAATAATGCAACAGCAAGTTAAAATAAAACACAAAAATAAAAATCTAGAATGCGAACACAGATATATAAATAAAACATAATAAAAGTAAATATATATAAGAATGAATGAATGAATGAATGAATGAATGAATGAATCTTTATTTATTTTCGGATAGTACAGGTTAAAAGGAACTGAATAATATAACAAAGGGGGAAAGAGGAATCCAACAAGGTCAAATTAGACAATAACTCCTCTGATTATACAATTCAACATAAGTTATCCGAAATGGGTGATGGCTGAAGCCGCAGCTTACGTATATTGCCCACCCATATTCCATCCAAGAATTCAAAAGAAAAAAAAAAAACAAGACAACAGCGATTACAATTCAAAAAATGAAGCTAAGACAAAGTGTGACAGAAAAAAACTAAGCTACAACACAACACAGGCTGGATATGACAATCCTTATGTGATTTTACATGTCATCTTGTATACTGTATATGTTTGGAGTATTTCTTCCTTTAGTTTTAGTTTAAATTTTAGTTTAAAATAAAAGCTGATTAGAAAGAAGTTAATATTCTCAACTCATTAAAAGGCCAAGAAAAAGAGATGTGTCTTTAAAAGTGTTTTAAAATGGACAATAGTGGGCACAGATCTGACATAAAAAAATAATGGCGGAATATGCAAATGCTTAAATCATTCAGACTCTTTTAAACTATATTGAAAGTCATATTTGGGTATCTGTGACACCTCTTAATGCATGGTGCAAAGTTATCAGGTAATCCGAGCAGCCTTGATTATCACCTTGGTGCTAAGTAAAAATCAGATATTTTAAAATGGAAGAAGTTCACTCATCAGCATAAGCACAGACATGTAGCTGATATCTAAAAATAGCTGCAGTTTTTTGGCACTTCCACATGCCATCCTTTTTAAAATCATTAAGTTGCTGCTTAATTTTGTTTTACGGCGCTCAAAATACCGATGGCAAGCCTCTTGGTCTCAAATCTTGGCAAATTATATCTGCAGCCAGACAGAAGGAACCTGAACTCACTGAACAAGAGATAAATATAGTCTGCGAGGGGTGAATGGGTCTCTGCTGATCTCACTTTTATAATTAGATGATGTCATTCAGATTTGTGGAATAAAATTTTTTAGTAGTTTTAACAGTCTCTCCTTTTGTCCTCAGCATGAAAATCTCAATTTTTTTTTTATTGTACAAGAGCTGATTAGCTGATAACTATATTTTAAATAAATACAGACATAACTTAAGTAATACATGAATTCTGTCAGAGTAAAATTTATTGGATATTTGTATCACTGAAGCAATTTTAGTCACTTTTTTAAACAGGAATAAATTTTAATCAGAAAGTTTGACTATGGTTTTCACCACTGAAGCTGACTCCAGTGAAACTCTCAGCATGCTCTGAGGCAGTGTGTGTTTTATTGCGTGCGTTATGCTTTATATTTACTTCCACCATGGAGGTGTTTCCATGTTGAGTAGTTTGTTTGTCTGGTTGTCTGTTTGTTTGTTAGCAGGATTATGCAAAAATTACTGGATAGATTTTGATTAAATCTTCATCAGAGGTGGCCCTTGGGCTACTGAAGTGATACAGGTAAGGATGCAGATTTTTTTTTTTTTTGTCATTGTGAGATTATGAGACCTTGGCAGAGATATGCACTCTTTTAGTGACATCTATTTGTTTTACAGGTTTTAAATGTTCGTAACAGTGAAGGGTAACATTTATTGGAAGATTTTATTATTTTTTTAGATTCTTTTCCTTAAAAAAAGTCTACCTATTTATTAACTATCTCTGCACATGACAATAAAATTAATAACAGCTAGGGGTAAGTTAATTATACTTTATATATTTATTTATACTTTATATATTCTGTAAAGTAAGACTAAGGTATTACTGCATAATATTGAAATAAAGACTGCTTTTGCTGATTGTTACTGTAATATTATTAAAGAATTCTGTATCATGTTTTCATTTTTGCATACAGAATCTCTAAAATAAATGCCCAAATATCACTCTGTATCTGATCAATTAGTAATTAGATTAATAATTTGATTTGTCAATAACACATCTGTAAGCGTTTGAGAATGTTTTGCTTTTCTTATCTGTTCTCTTTCCTTCAATTCAATTCAGTTCAAATTTATTTACAGTATATCGCACCATTTCACAACAACAGTCATCTCACAGCACTTTCAACTGTAGTGGAAACCCCCACAATTGCAGAAAGACCCCAGCAATCAGGCGATCCCCTGTGAGCAAGCATGGCAACGGTGGAGAGAAAAACTCCCTTTTAGCAGGAAGAAACCTCCAGCAGAACCAGGCTCAGGGAGGGGCAGTCATCTCCTGCGACTGGCTGGGGGGTGGGGGGTAGAGAAGAAGAAGAAATGAACAGACATGTAGAGAGCAAACAGCACGATGGGGACTCAATCTATGGTAAATAGGTAAATGGCATTCACTTATATAGCGCTTTTATTCTCATCTCTTGATGACAAAGCGCTTTACAGATCCTGCTATCCACCCATTCACACACACATTCACACACTGATGGCAGCATGCTACCTAACATGGTGCTTCCAGACCCACCAGGAGCAATTGGGGTGAAGTGTCTTGCCCAGGGACACAACGGCAGGATACCCGGGGAGAGTGGGATTCGAACCGCCAACGATGTGGTTATTGGACGACCTGCTCTACCTCCTGAGCCACTGCCGCCCCCAATGGGAGAGAACAAACAGATGTTAATGACCAACAAAAATATTTCATTGAAATTGAAGAAAGGAGTGAAGCCCACTGCATTGTTGGAGGTCCCCCGGCTGTCTAAACCTATTAGCAGCATAACTAAGGGAGGGTTCAGGGGCACATGATCCCTCCCTAATTATAGGCTATATCAAAAAGGAAGGTTTTAACCCTATCCTTAAAAATAGAGATCGAGTCTGACTCTCAAATCCAGATTGGCAGCTCGTTCCACAGGAGAGGAGCTTGGTAACTGAAGGCTCTGCCTCCCATTGTACTTTTGGAGATTCTAGGTATTGTCCTCTCTGGGTTGGGGACAGGCTCCTGCCCCAAGTGGAGGAGTTTAAGTATCTTGGGGTTTTGTTCACGAGTGAGGGGAAAATGGAGCGAGAGATTGACAGACGGATTGGAGCAGCATCTGCAGTGATGCGGACGTTGTACCAGTCTGTTGTGGTGAAGAGGGAGCTGAGTTCTAAGGCAAAGCTGTCGATTTATCAGTCAATCTACGTTCCTACTCTCGCCTATGGTCACGAGCTTTGGGTAATGACCGAAAGAACAAGATCGCGGATACAAGCGGCTGAAATGAGCTTTCTCCGTAGGATTGCTGGACTCACCCTCAGAGATAGGTTGAGGAGCTCAGTCATCCGGGAGAGGCTCAGAGTAGAACCGCTGTTCCTCCACATTGAAAGGAGTCAGTTGAGGTGGTATACCCATCTGATTCAGGATGCTTCCTGGATGCCTCCCACTTGAGGTGTTTCAGGCACGTCCCACTGGAAGGAGACCCCGGGGCAGACCCAGGACTCGCTGGAGAGACTATGTCTCCCAGGTGGTCTGGGAACGCCTTGGTATCCTCTCTGAAGAGCTGGAGCAGGTGGCTGGGGAGAGGGAAGTCTGGGCTTCTCTGCTTGAACTGCTGCCTCCGCGACCCGGACCTCCGGAAAAGCGGTAGAAGATGGATGGATGGATGGTATTACAAGTAATCCTGCATTTTGGGAGCGTAGTGCTCTGTTAGGATAATAGGGTCATATCAGATCTTTTAAATAAAAAGGGGCCTGATTATTTAGAGCTTTTTAAGTGAGAAGAAGGATTTTAAACTTAATTCTAAACTCTATGGGAAGCCATTGAAGGGAGGCCAGAACCGGAGAGATATGATCTCTCTTTCTACTACCTGTTAAAACTCTTGATGCATCATTTTGGATCAGCTGAAGACTTTTTAAAGATGTTTTAGGACAACCTGATAATAAAGAGTTACAATAGTCTAATCTAGAGCTAACAAAAGCTTGGATTAGTTTCTCAGCATCACTCTGAGACAAGATGCTCCTAATCTTGGCAATATTATGCAAATGATAAAAGGCAGTCTCAGAAACAAGTTTAATATGTGAATTAAAAAACAGATCTTGATCAAAAATAACTCCAAGGTCCCTCACAGAATTATTAAGAGAAAGAGTAACCGCATCCAAACTAAGAGTTTGATTTGGAAAGGTATTTCTAAGGTTTTTTGGGCCAACTAGAATGACTTCATTCTTATCTGAATTTAATAGCAGGAAATTACAAATCATCCAAGCTTTAATTTCCTTAAGACAGGCCTCTAACTTGGCTATTTGATTACTATCATCTGGCTTCATTGACAGATATAATTGTATGTCATCTGCATAGCAATGAAAATGTATACAGTGCTTTCTAATAATGTTGCCTGGCGGAAGCATATAGACTGTAAACTAAAAAGAATAGGGCCTAGCACAGATCCCTGTGGAACTCTGTGACTGAGCTTTGAGTTGGAAGAAAACTCATTATTGACTTGAACAAACTGGAACCTATCAGATAAATAAGATCTAAACCACTGCAATGAAGTTCCATTAAGTCCAACATGGTGCTCTAATCTATCAAGTAAAATATTATGATCAATAATATCAAAAGCTGCACTAAGGTCTAAAAGGACAAGTACAGAAACAAGTCCATTATCAGATGCGATAAGGAGGTCATGTGACCTTCACTAAAGCTATTTCAATACTGTGATGGATTCTAAACCCAGACTGAAACTCTTCAAATAAACCATTTCCCTGCAAGTGGTCAAATAATTACATAGCAACAACTCTTTCTAAGATTTTTGAAATGAACGGCAGACTAGAGATTGGTCTACAGTTAGCTAAAACTTCTGGATCCAGCATTGGCTTTTTGAGTAAGGGTTTAATTACAGCAGTTTTAAAAGCCTGTGGTACATGGCCTAATGTTAATGAAGAACTGATTATTTGAAGAATAGCGCTACCAATAAATGGGAAGACTTCTTTAAATAAACTGGTCGGAATAGGGTCTAAAAGACAAGTTGAAGGCTTGGATGAGGAAATTATTTTGTCTAACTCTAAAAGGTCAATTGGAGTAAACTCATCCAAACAGATAACAATTGAAGGAGTTGTAGTAGTTACTGTATTTAAGTTAACGGTGGGAAGAATCTGACTGATTTTATTGCTGATGAAATTTTATTATTGAAAAAGTTCATAAAGTCCTGACTAGTAAGCTCTAAGGGAATGCTAGGTTTGACAGCGTCCTGACTCTTTGTCAGCCTGGCTACAGTGCTGAAAAGAAACCTGGGATTATTCTTGTTCTCTTCTATTAATGCAGAATAATAACTTGTTGTAGCTTTTCTAAGAGATTTTTTTTTATAAATTTGAAGATGATTTCTCCAATTAAATAGATTTCATCTAATTTAGTGGAGTGCCATTTTCTTTCTAATTGACAAGTCTTCTGTTTTAAGCTACGCGTTTCTGTGTTGAACCAAGGAATTAGAAATCTCTGATTAGACTTTTTCTTTTTTAAAGGGGCCACCATGTCTAGAGTCTGATGCAGAGAAGCTGTAACGCTATCTACCATGCTATCAATTACAGAAGGAGCAAGCTCTGCATAGCTTATCTCCGTTGTGTTGACACATGACAAAGAGGAAACAATCTGCTTAAATTTGGTCACAGCATCATCTGAGAGGCATCTACTGTCGTAATATTTTTCTTTAGGAGCCAAATAGTCAGAAACAGTAAAGTCAAAGGTTAACAGACAATGGTCTGACAGTACAGGGTTATGTGGAGACACTACCAGATTTTCTATTTCTATGCCATATGTCAGAACAAGGTCCAATGTGTGGTGGAGATAATGAGTAGAATTTCCTATTTTCTGAGAAAACCCCATCAAGTCTAATATTGATTTAAATGCCATATTAAGACAATCACTATTTACATCTACATGTATATTAAAGTCCCCTACTATAATTATTCTATCTGATTTCAGCACTAAATCAGCTAAGAATTCATCAAATTTGGATAAAAACTCTGAGTAGGTTGAGGGAGGATGATAAACTGTGGCAAATAAAATTGGGTTTAACCTAAAATTGCTAAAATGCTCAATACTAAAGACCAGGCCCTCAAAGGAATTATAGCATTTTTTGCTTTACATTAACTAGTAATTTGGAATGGTAAATTGTTGCTCCTCCTCCTCCACGATCAGAACTTCTGGGATTTTGACTGTTTAAATAACCAGAGGAGTTGATTCATTTAAACCAACATAATCCTCTTGCCCTAACCAAGTCTCTGTCAGGGATATTAAATCAATCTGATGATCAATTAACAGATCACGGACTAGCAGAGACTTGGGAGTTAGAGACCTAATATTTAACAAACCGCATTTAATTTTTAAATTATGAGGAGGAACAGAGGCTAAGTCATTCAATTTAGAGGCTTCATGTTTAATTAGAGTTTTACCAACTTTTTGTTTAATCACTTTGGGATGCTTATACATTATAATTTTATTTACCTTCCTGGTCTTTTTTTTTTTTTGTATTTTTTATGTGCCATTATGTGAATCTTAACCCTGTCCCTCCAGGGAGACAGTATTGCATCATCTAATCTAATTTCTCTCTTCAAAGCTGATACAGCCATTGTGATTTGTGGTGTAACTGATCTTTCACATGATATATGCCATTTCAACAAATTAGAAGGGACTGAAATAAATAATGGAAACAGTTCAAAATATATATTAGCATGTTGGAGATAATGTTTCAGTGTGAGGGTTCCTATATTCTGCATTGCATTTTCCGTATAATCTCTGGAAACACTTGGACAAATATATTTGAATCTCATCCACCCATGTTGCATAAGTGTCCACAATGTCGTTGGAGATTTTTTTTCACTTTCAGCCAGGACATGGGAGTCATGTTTTAGAAACAAAAAAGCAAAATGCAAATGTCAGTGATGGCATATCTCAATTACTACACAGTTAACAACTTGTCAAATTTTAGCTTTGTTTTAACAGCTGTTTCCTCTTCATTTGTTATTTTTATTTTTCCCTTGAGGAAGAACCAGAGGCTATATAGTGTGTCAGTTCTATGTAAATGATTGGTCAGGGATTTATTTATTTGTTTATTTTCCTGTGTTGAAAATTCCAAATTCCACCAAACGATGGCACTTCCAGAAGTTTGGAAAAAAAAACAGATGATATGGTTATTGATAAAAATCTCAACAATAGTAAGATGAGATGAGATAAACTTTGTCCCTAAGGTGAAGCTTGCTTTGAGTAGTAGTGGAAAAAAGTCAATTCAACTTAATTCAGTTTAATTATTTAGCACCAGTTCACAACAGCAGACATCCCATAGCATTTCTAACTGTTGGACACAGGCCTCTCAATCACAAAAACACACCCCAACAATCAGGTGAACAAGCAGCAAGAACTTGGCAACAGTGGGGAAAGAAAAATCCTTTTTAACAGGATGAAACCTCCAACAAAATGAGGTTCAGGGAGGGGTAGTCATCTGCTGTGACTGGTTGGGGAGGCGAAGGGATAGAGAAAAAGAAGAAAAAAACCCAGAAAAGTAGAGAAAAAAAACAACATGCCAGGGACTCGCAGTCTATGGGAGAGAGCAGACAAATGTTAATGAACAGCAACTTCTTTTTCATCCTCAACACCTTTTGTAAGGTGTTGAGGGTGAAAACGAAGTGAAAGCCAAGTGCATCATGGGAGGTAGCCAAGCTGTCTAAGCCTAGAGCAGCATAACTAAGGGAACCTGATCCAACCCTAACTATAAACTTGATCAAAAAGGAGAGTTTTAAGTTTATTCTTAAAAACAGAGATCAAGTCTGTCTCTCAAACCCGACTGGCAGCTGGTTCCAAAGGACAGGAGCCTGATAACTTAAAGCTCTACCTCCCATTGTTCCTTCAGAGATTTTAAGTATAACAAGTAATACTGTGTTTTTGGGAGTGGATAAGGTACTATGAGATCTTTAAGATAACATGTAGTTCCATAGTTATTGTAGTGCAACACATCAACAGCGTCATCACCAACAGCAACTCAGCACAAACAGATACACTTAAAGTACAGTAGTGTGAAAAAGTGTTTGCCCCTTCCTGATTTCTCATGGTTTTTTTTTTGTATGTCACACTTAAATGTTTCAGATCATCAAACAAATTTAAATATGAGACAAAGATAATACAAGTAAACACAAAATGCAGTTTTTAAATGAAGGTGTTTATTATTAATGGGAAAAAAATCCAAACCTACATGGCCGTATGTGAAAAAGTGATTCCCCCCCCCCCCCCCTTAAAACATAAATTAACTGTGGCTTATCACATCTTTGGAAAGCTGAGTTCAATTTCTCTAGCCACACCCAGGCCTGATTGGTGCCACACCTGTTCTCAATCAAGAAATCACTTAAATAGGACCTGCCTGACAAAGTGTAGTAGGCCAAAAGATCCTCAAAAGCTAGACATCGTGGTGCGATCCAAAGAAATTCAGGAACAAATGAGAAAAAAGGTAATTGAGATCTGTCAGTCTGGAAAAGGTTATAAAGCCATTTCTAAAGCTTTGGGACTCCAGCGAACCACAGTGAGAGCCATTATCCACAAATGGCGAAAACATGGAACAGCAGTGAACCTTCTGAGGAGTGGCCGACCGACCAAAATTGCCCCAAGAGTGCAGCAATGACTCATCCAAGAGGTCACAAAAGACCCCCAGCAACATCCAAAGAACTGCAGGCCTCACTTGCCTCAGTTAAGGTCAGTGTTCATGACTCCACCTTAAGAAAGAGACTCTGGAAAAATGGCCTGCATGGCAGAGTTCAAAGACGAAAACCACTGCTGAGCAAAAAGAACATAATGGTTCATCTCAGTTTTGCCAGAAAACATCTTGATGATCCCTAAGACTTTTGGGAAAATACTCTGTGGACTGACATGACAGAAGTTGAACTTTTTGGAAGGTGTGTGTCCCGTTAAATTTGGCGTAAAAGTAACACAGCATTTCAGAAAAGGAACATCATACCAACAGTAAAATATGGCAGTGGCAGTGTGATGGTCTGGGGCTGTTTTGCTGCTTCAGGACCAGGAAGACTTGCTGTGGTAAATGGAACCATGAATTCTGCTGTCTACCAAGAAATCCTGAATTTGTTTGATGATTTGAAATCATTTATGAGTGACAAACATACAAAAAAAAAAAAGCGAAATCAGGAAAGGGGCAAACACTTTTTCACACCACTGTACATATAGGCTTCACCTCTTTGTATTCCACTTTCAAACACAGCCTACATTTTGGCCTGTAAAGCCTTATTGGGATACCTGTTTCAGACAGGAATACTTGTGCTCCACGGGCAATGCACTAGTTTATATAAAAGAAACATTACTGGCAGAAGCAACGGCAAAAGAAAAGGATAACTAGGTCTAATTATGAAAGTAAGTTAAATGTACTTCCAGCTGTGACCAAAATAATAAAACACAGAAGCCAACTAATGGAATCTGATTTGTTATCCTGTTTTGGCTCAATTCTGATTTTTTTTTGACAGGGCCAAAACGATACAATAGCTATTTATGGCTCTGTTTTCATTTCAGAAAGGAAATGTTGAAAGAACATTTGAAACATTTCAAGAAAAACCTTGAACCTTGAACCTTGTTGAAAGAATGAAGAGTACAGGGATTTATCAAGTCAATATAATGTGAAAATCTAAAACTATGGTGACAGCTGAATACTTGATATTTGTCACCTCCAAATTAAAAAAAAATTCAATTTATATAAAGATTTACATTCCTAATTCTCATGATTGCTTAGAGGCAGTGAGCTGAGAGCAAGACCAATAACATTACATGCCTATAAAGGTAATTTCCTGGTTCATTTTACACACTCATGTCAGCTTATACTGTATATGTGCACCAACGTTAAAAGGGACGGAGCATCTTTTTGTCACAGATGCAATAAGCAGGGATTATTTCCACCTTGGCAGAATGTGAAGACTGATACAGAGGCCAGTAGATGAAAAGGTCAGTGGGCTTCTTTTGAGTCAGTGTAAGATTTCCATCATCACGCCGCATGCTCTCGCAGGCCCAGTCCAAACTACACAAACAGTGTCTGTGACAGCTTTGATTCTGCTATTAAGTCAATAATCTGCTTGCACTTTCTCCTTCTTCCTTCACAACTCGCCTGCTGTTAGTTTACACACTTCCCGTTTTACTAACCCTCAACAACTCTTATCCAAACGGCAGCAGAACTTTCTGCCTCATGTGCTTCCCTTTCTTCCACTGTGCCATATTCCACATTTCTTTATACCTTATCTTTTTCCATAATTCTTAACCAGTCTCTCATTGTTTCCAATGGTAAAACATGCTGAGGGGATTGTCACAGCCTGCACAGAAAGAGGCAGATGCACACACACACTCACAGGAAGAATTGTTCCAGGAAAGCGGCATCTGTGCAGCCCATTAGACAGGGATTCACTGAACCTGTGCGGTCCTTTTACATATGGTGGTCATCTGCTGGAAAGGGACTGGAACCATGGGTCACATTTAAAGATCCCATGGTGTGCTTGTGGGTACTAACCTTCTAAAATACTTTCTTGGATCATATGACTACAGTAAAAAAAATGTAAAATCACTTCTTGAAATATGTTTATTTTAACATTTCAGCAGTAGGGTTGAGCAATATGGCCTAAAAATTATATCACAATATTTCTGTGAATTTTCACGATAACGATATTCTTCACAATATCATGGAATACAGTTTTTTTTCTTTTAAAATTTATAAAGAACATTTTCACAGGCCAGCGTTATGTTCAACATATTCAATAAAAACAAAAAACTCTAATTTTTCCAGTTTATGAAGAGCAGTTTAGAATGTGTTTCAAACTTTTTAAAATTCTGTATCAAATATTACCAGAAAATATTATAAACCACCACATCTTAAGTGCACTGAGGGGTGGACTGGGACAAAAATTCAGGGCGGGAATTTGACTTCATCCTAGGCCACCCTGTTGTTGGAAACCAGAAACGTCCACAGTTTTAGTAGGCCAATACAGTATTTTAAAATAACAGGTATCAAACTAGTTATAAATGTAATTATAACCTTCAGCTGGGAGGAAAATTATAAAATTGGATTTTAATAGTTAACTGATCTATTGATTTTTAAAACAATTGATTGACTAATCTTAATTTAAATCTGCTGCTGCTTCTGATTTCTTCACCTTTTCCGAATAAATACACAAGGTAAGAGGCTTTAGGTAAAAAAGTTACAATTTTGCATGAAAAAGGTCACAAATTTGTCATCAAAAACGTTCAAAAATTAAAAAAAAAATTACCTTTATGGAAAGATGTTTAAATAATGAGAACAAACAAATTTAGGAGAGAACGGTAACAAGCAGATGAGAGTAAAGTTGGTACTGCAGACTACATATAGCCTATAGTTTTGAAAATTATGTAGATTTTTCTTAAAACATCTGAATAGTCCTGAAAACATTGCCTTATAAATGTAAGAGCAATTTAGCTATGGTTAATGCAACCTATTTATTACATTAAAAAATGTAAACCCCAAACTATAAGCAGCTACAGCAGTATAATAACTGATGAAAGAGGGAAGTTGGAGTGAACTGGAGCTCATGAGCATTTAAAGAGACATGCACAGGAACGTGCTGCAAAAGATTATTCACAATGATGCTGCAATAATTAAATAATTACAGGTAATTTAAACACTGACATTTTGTTTAGACCAGGTGGAATGTTCAACATCTGTAAAAAGTGCAGTAAATGGGACCTTTTAAGGTACAACATTGTATATGAGTACAGTGTCCTTTGAATTGCACTGGTAGCAGTGGACTATCAAAACTGTTCATGCTTGCAGGACCCGACCACAGCTTCCAGCAGCCAGAGATCATTTTGTGCTCCAAACACTCCTACACCCTCAAATCTTTGGAGCTTTACCTCATTCTGACACTCATTGAATCATAAGTCCCACAAAGTTGGTCATTTTTTCACAGGAAATCTGAAGATCATGAGTGAATGGTGTGGGAAAAAATGAGCTCTTATCATTAGTAGCATAGATGTTATTACTGTCAACCCCACTGTAATGGTTGCTGAAATGGCTCTCTCGGGTGCAGGTGTAATAGACTGCAGCAGCAATTATTTGGAATATCTGTCTTCTGTGTCCAAGTCAAATATAGATCCAGTCAAGTTTGGGCCCAAATGCAAACCCATGTCTTTAACTTTTGTCACTTTAAAGATATATTCCCATTACTTTACTTGCATCTGAAAGTCAAACAAAAAGATGTTCATCAGCTCAAAATATTACAAAAGCAGAGTTTGAACACTAAAGTAAGATAATATTCATCATATTCTAAAAGCTGCCTAAATATCAGAAGTGTTTAGATTTTTTGGTGGTCACACATGGGCTTGGAATGAAAAAGGGACTTTCCACTTGTCTTAAAAACTGTGGGAAAACCAAAAAATGGACAAGTATGGTTCTTTTAAAAAAAAGCTCTTGAAAAAAATAGAGGGTCTGTTGTAGTAAATATCATGATGTTCTCTTATGTTTAGCTATATTAAACTGCAGAATCTAAAATAAAAAATGAAGCCAAATCAAATGTACCAAAATTTGGTAAGCTGGAATAATTAAAAAAGGTCATTTTAGTGTAGTTTAGTTTAGTTTGGTGTGTGTGTGTGTGTGTGTGTGTGTGTGTGTGTGTGTGTAATACACACAATATAAAATACAATACAGTACTTTTGGATGATCCTGCTCACGTTGTTTGAAGATGTGCTGTGTTCAAGCACCTGGTCAGAGCCTCAGGCGGTGGATGTGGCTGTGCATGCTGCATGAATGTGTGACTCATTAGGCTTGCCAGGTGGACTGCAGCTTGATTCATTACACACGCCTGCACCCACAGTGCACATGCATACACACTGTGATGCCTGAATGTATATATGTGTGCTTGCTCGCTAATTGGTGCACAAATAAGGCACATTAACACACTTTGCAGTGACATACAGTGGTAGAAAAGAGCTACTGGGCTCGTAAGCCTTTAATCAGATCATCACAGATATGGTATCACTGTAACCAAATTAGTGATGATGCAGAATAGAGTATATCAAGTTTCGGCCAGAGCTAAGTCACAATTGTGGTGGAGAAGTGACAGAGAGCCCTAGTCCCAAATGCAATAAGTGAACTTGCGTCATGGAAATTAAGGGCAGTTAAAAATACAGATACTTCAGAGCAAGGTAGAATGATATTGGATGAAGTTCACATGTTACATCATGTCCAATCACACGCAGAGAAAGCCATACACTCTAACAGCTACAGTACATGACTGATGTTCATGGAGTCTCCCAGTATGTGTGTATTTATTCTGTCTGATTACTGCTGATCCATCTCACTAAGAGTGCAAGCTACAAAAGAGGAATCTGCTTACATGTAGTGTTATCCCATTAAGTAACTCAAAGTAGAGTGTCACGAGCTGAGCGCTAGAGGTTTCCGCCATGCTTAGTCTCATGGCTTTTTCTCTGTATTTATATATTTACTGTATTTTTGTGCCCTTTGGTTTTTGTTTTCCCTACAGTGTTTTTTTTTATTAGTTTTACAATGTTCTGAGTCTCTATCAATTGGTGTCTATTTCTCAGTTTGTACTGGTTTATATTTTATTCTTCTAAATTTCTTATTATTGCGGTTGACAGCTGTCAGGGCATTTCCGGGTTGGTGCTCTGTGTGGGCGCAGCCCTGTCAGCTGTCAGCCGGTCGTTCTCTCATTACTTCCAGCTGATCCAAATTAATAACACTGGTCAACACCAAATTTATTGTTTAAGTTTTTTTTAGGTGATTTAGGACAATTTTGATGTGCTGAATCCAAAAATCACATTAGTTTTGCTCAATCAGGTTAACTTTTTGAACTATGGCCACATGTTTTCTTACGTTTTTGTTTACATGTACGGGTATTTTCGCTTTATATGATACAAAATTCTTTTTTATTTCTTGAAATTCTCTGAATTTTGAACAATGATGACGTAACATTCAATTTACATGTGCTTACCTTTATCAATGTCTACTATTCAATTTACAGTACAACTGTACAACTGCTGTACAACTGCTTATAACGTAACATAAAAACCTGACCTGATTGACAGAAACGGATGTCATTTTTGGATTCAGCGGTGCAAAATTGTCTTAAATCAGTTGAAAAAACACGGACAACTTACAAAAAAATTAGTTTTGTTATGTTGTGTAATCATTACTCCCTTCTACGTCAAACAGGTTCATTTTGTCTTCTTTCAATTATTTTTCCTTTTTTTTTTTTTTTTTTTCCTTTGAAAGACAAAAGTAAAATAGAAAGATGTCTTTACCTTCTTTACATGTTTCAACTGCACTGCAGCCTTCATCAGAAGAGTCAGCTGATTGCTGCCAGGTGACATTTATCAGCTGATTTTCGTAGGCGGGGCCAGCTCAGCAGATCTGTCAGATCCACCGAGCCGGCCCCGCCTCCCGCCGTCAGATGGTCTCTGGAGAATGTGGTCCCAGGTGTGAGAAAGCATAAAGGCCCCCTCATCTCGGTTCATGGTGTCTTTTCCCCGCTTTCTGATCTCTATTGCCTCCTTGATCCAACGTTTGTGTCTGTTGCTCTCCGATCCAATAATTTTTGTGTTGTCCCAGTCCATGATGTGATTATTTCTTTTGCAGTGGTCCGATATAGCTGATTTTAATGTTTCTTGTTCTGCTTTTTCTTTTTGTGATCTTGTGAGTCGTCCTTGCGTTTCCTTCTCACATTCCTTTTGGTGTTCTTTTTTTCTTGTGGTGAATAATCTTCCGGTTTCTCCAATGTAGGTTTTGTTACATGATCTGCATGATATTTCATATAATACATTGCATTTATTGTCTTGTTCTATTCTGTCCTTGGGGTGTACTAATAACTGTCTTAATTTTTTGTGTGGTTTGACTGCTGTGTTTATTTTGTATTTTTTCATGATCCTTTGAATTGGTTCCGTGATCCCTCGTATGTATGGTATAGTTATGGTTTCCTTGTTTTTGATTTCAGCTTTTGTTCTGTGTCTTGTGTCCTGTTTATTTTCTTTGTTTTTGACTTGCTGTTTCCCTTTGTTTATGGCCCATACTGGATATTGGCAGCGTATAAGTGCATGTTTTATGTGGTTTTCCTCTTCCTGTCTGTCTTCTTGTTCCGTGATGATGGTGGCTCGTTCATATAATGTCCTGACGACTGATAGCTTGTGTGCTGTGGGGTGTTCCGATGTCCAAAGTAGGTATTGATCTGTGTGGGTTGGTTTCCTGTAGACTGTGATTTTTATGCTGCCGTCCTCGTTGTGGTGGATTTTCATGTCCAGAAAGGCTATGGTGCCATTTTCCTCCTCTTCGTGTATGAATTTTATGTTCCCCGTACTGTCTGTACTGTTCAGATGGTCAGTGAGTTCTTGTGTATGTCCTTTCCTTATTTTTTCCAGAATGTCATCTACGTATCTCTTCCAAAGGGTGGGTTTGCATATTGTGGGTGCTGTGTTGATGGCTTTATTTTCCAGATCCTCCATAAAAAAACTGCTCATGATGGCTGATAGTGGGTCTCCCATTGCAAATCCTTCTTTTTGTTTGTAGATTTTTCCTCTGAATTGAAAATAAGTGGATTTTGCAACAAACTGTAGTAATTTGGATATGTCATGGACTGTGAGGTTGGTGCGTCTTTTTAGGGTACTGTCCTTGTTGAGGCGTTCTTGCACTATATGTAGTGTGACGTCAATAGGAGTCTTTGTGAATAAAGAGATGACGTCATGTGAGATGAGGATCTCGTCTGATTCTATTTTTATGTCTTTGAGTTCTTGTGCCAGCTCTTTTGAATTTTTACAGTGAAAGTCTGATAGTCCAAGGAGGGGTTTGATGATTTCAGCTAGGGCTTTTGATAAGTTGTATGTGACTGATCCAATGCTGTCTATTATTGGCCGCAGTGGGATATCCTTTTTATGTATTTTCGGTGTTCCATAAATCCGAGGGGTGATGCTGGCTGTGGGGATCAGGTGATCATATGCGTCCTTTGTGATTTTATTGCTTTCTAATAGAGGTTTTAGAAGGGCTTTGAGCATTTTTTTCTTTTCTTCTGTCGGGTTTGTTTTAATGATTTCGTATGTGTTACTGTCTGCCAACATGGTTTCCATCTGTTTTTCGTATGTTTCCGTGTCCAAAATTACTGTTGTTCTGCCTTTATCTGCTGGGAGTATTGTGATCGTTTTATCTGTCTTGAGTGAGTTTAATGCTTTTTCTTCTTTTCTTGTAACGTTGCTTTGTGGTAATTTGGCCGTTTTGAGGATTCCTGCGACTGCGTTCCGGAGTGCTGCTTTTTCTCCTTGGTCCTGGATTTTTTCACATGCCAGTTCTGTTGCGAGGATGTATTCTTCATGGGGGATTCTGGCTGGTGTGATGGCGAAGTTCAGTCCTCTGTTCAGCACTGTTTTCTCCGTGTCCGTGAGTGTGCGTTGTGATATGTTTTTGACCCACTTATCGTTCTTTTCCGTGTGTGTTTGTCTTCGTCCGTTCTTTCTTTCTGTGAGTTTTTTTAATTTTTTCAATTGGCGGTTTTTCGTTGTGATGAATTCTTGTTCGTGTGCGTGTTTCAGTTGTGCTTTTATCTGCTCCTGCGTTTTCTGGTCCGTCGGGTAGCGTTGCTTAAACATGTCCGTTTCCTCTTTGATTTGGTTGTTTATTTTGTCTACTTTATTTGCCGTTATTCTTATACGTTCTTTTATAAGGTCTTTCCGTGCTTTGTTGATGATTTTTTCTGCGTTCTTGGTCGGGATTGGATTTCTTATATTGAGGCTTTGGGGTGTGACCTCCTCATCTCTGCAACGGAGGTTGAACCGTAGGTGGTTTCTGAAGCGTGCCCGTGTTTTCTCCAATTTCTCCAGCCGGCGGAAGTCTTTAATGCAGACTTGTCCATAACTTCCACGTAATACGTCAAACAGGTTCATTTTGTCTTCTTTCAATTATTTTTCCTTTTTTTTTTTTTCCTTTGAAAGACAAAAGTAAAATAGAAAGATGTCTTTACCTTCTTTACATGTTTCAACTGCACTGCAGCCTTCATCAGAAGAGTCAGCTGATTGCTGCCAGGTGACATTTATCAGCTGATTTTCGTAGGCGGGGCCAGCTCAGCAGATCTGTCAGATCCACCGAGCCGGCCCCGAAAGAAAAAAAAAAAAAAAAAAAAAAAAAAAGGAAAAATAATTACTCCCTTCTGCCCGCTAATTTGACCCCACACCTGGCACTACTTATGTTATTTGTTCTGACCCTATTTGAGGACAGTGTTTTCGTTTCATTTTGCCGCAGTCTTGATAGTGATACTTTCTCCTCACCACCAGAATCTCTTTCCCGTTCTGATGAGTGCGTTTTGATACTCTACCTGTAAGTTTACCTTGTCTTCTATTTGGATTTTTGATTTGATGCACGTTGGAACTTTGTGTCTGTTAATAAAAGCCACAAACTGCAGTTGACGCGTGGGTCTGTCTCTCTGCCCTGAGGGGCCATTTATGACATGACTGCGGCCAGTAAAAAGACCCAGCTGCTGCAGTTTGTGGATTTTCGCCTTTTTGTTTTCACTCACCTATCTCTGTGGAGCTCATTATATCCCTGGCACACCGGCCTCCGTCAATTAAAGGGAGATTGGCAGTGGTGTCCCCGAGTCTGGAGGAGGAGTGGGCTCCTGAATTCATCCAGAGTTTTGTGCTTGCCTCCGCGGACCAAAGAAGACCTGGGAGAGCGTAAATGGAGCGGTGGTGATAATGGAGGCACACCCCGGCTTGTGGAAATATTCCCAATATGCGGAATTGCTGTCCACGGTCTCCTCGCTTCAGCAGTCTTTTCCTGAGTTGACGATGGGGCCGCCTCCAGCAGGACCGAAGATGTTGCGGAGACGCTCTCCGTGGCAGATGTCCTTCTCCTTTCCCAGTTTGACAGCTCTGGCTCCAGCTCCCGTGTCGCCAGCTCCTCAACGCCGCCATCCAGACCACTGGAGGAATACCTCCACCTCCTCGTCAGGAGCCACTCCTTCACCGAGGCAGGAGACTCCCACAGCAGCCCCTTTTTCTGATTGTTCTTCTCCAGCTGTTCCGCCAGCCAACTCCGCCAGTGCTGCTTCCTCTCCCTCCTCCTCGGCGATTTCTCCTGCTGCTGAAAGACTGGTCGCCTCCTTCTCGGCTTTGCCCATCACCACATCTGCAGGGCGGCTCCTCTACATTCCTCTGAGGGGCCCACAACAGCTGCTGCCACGGAGAGGGCGGATTCCATGCCAGCTGCAGCAGAAAACATCATGACCCGGGAACACAGGCAAGCGTTTTTTCATTCTTTGTCATTAATGCAGGAATTACCTTGTCTGATTCCCGATGGTAAGACTCAGACTGTGCAGTCCTCTGAGTCCTCACCACCTGCTGCAGCTACACACCTTTTACCTGTTCTCTCCGTATCTCCTCCTTCACCCCCTGAGTGTCCGCCGGTCCCAGGTTTGAGCCGCCGGGCAATGGAGGAGCCTGTGGGCCTGGAGGACCAGGTTCCAGACCCGCAGCCGTGGTCCAGACAGAGGGAGAGCGCTGCCTCCGACCTGAAGCCTGTGCCGGCAATGGAGTGTCCCCTGGCTTCAGCTACACAAGGTCCAGCGCCAGCAGGAAACCAACCTCCAGAATCCATGCCGGATGAGCCACCTGCATGGGTCACCTCGCTGGAGGAGGGTCTCAGGACTGCACCTACCACCATGCCTGCTGCAGGGGCTGCTGCAGCTGAGTCGGAGCTGGATCTCCAGAGGGCCGGGCCCGAGGAACCATTGCCTAGATCGACGGAGTCCTGAACGGTTGTGGAGCTTGAGCTCAGGCAAGTGCTCTCCTTTGTTTTTCTTGTGTCTGTTTTGGAGAGATCTTGTCTGGCTCTTGGTGGGGGGAGCCGGGTACAGCCATCAGCTGCACCTGAGCTCACCTCGCTGGACTCCAGTGCTGCCATTGACTGACCCTGTTTCTCTACCTGTCTTGTCTGAGCTCTCCCTCAGGGTCACTGAGGATGTTTCAGCTTTGCCAGATGTCTCCGTGTGTCCAGGCTCTCCGCCTAAGATCATCATGAGTCCAGCTCCTCCCACTGAAGTCTTTGTGGGTGCTGCTTCCCCTCCGGTTGAAGTCGTCGCGGGTGCCCCGTCCCAGCCTGGGACCTCCGTGGGTGCAGCTCCTCCTGAGTCCGGGTCTCCATGGGTGCTACGCCCCACGCTAAAACTAACTTGGGTGCTGCGCTCCAGTGTGGGCCCGCCATAGGCGTTACACTCCAGCCCAGGGGCCACTGTGGATGCAGCTTTGGCCCTTTCTGGGTCCACTGAGGGTGCAGCGTTGGCCCAGTCCGAGTCCACCATGGGTGCAGCTTTGGCCCAGTCTGGGTCCACCGTGGGTGCAGTTTGGCCCAGTCCGGGTCCACCGTGGGTGCAGCTTTGGCCCAGTTTGGGACCACCGAGGGTGCAGCTTTGGTCCAATCTGGGCCCACCGAGGGTGCAGCTTTGGCCCAGTCTGGGTCCTCCGTGGGTGCGGTTGTGGCCCAGTCCAGGACCACCGGGAGTGCTGCCTTGCTCCAGTCTGGAGCCTCCACAGGTGCAACCATGTCCCAGTCTGGGACTGCTGTGGATGCAACCTCGCTCCAATCCGGAGCCACCGAGGGTGCTACAATGTCCCAGCCTGGGACCACTGGGGGTGCTTCTGGCCAGTCCGAGGGTGTCGTGGTACTCCCTTCTTTTCCAGACACCGTCGTGGTCCCCTCTCCTTTGCTAGACGCCATCGTAGTTCCCCATCCTCTGCCAGACACCATCGTGGTTCCCTCTCCTCTGCCAGATGCCATTGTGGTTGCTCCTCCTCTGCCAGACGCCGTTGTGGTTCCCCCTCCTCTGCCAGGCACCGTCGTGGTTCCCCCTATTCTATTACCCTTCCCTTCATTGGGCCTCCCCGTGGGGGAGCAGCCTCCTGGGCCACCTCTTCTGTTTAGATGGCTGAAAAACTTTGGTCAACCACCTGACGGACTGAGCCGTTGGTTTGGGTGGCCCATATTCTCCGGCAGACCACCCGACTCGTACCACCTCGGCGTCTGTCAGGCCTGGGACTTTGGCTGGCCACCTAAACTGTTTAGTTCTTTGGCCTAGGGGGCCTGGTTTTGCCTGGTGTGGGTCCTGAGCGGGGTTGTTTCGTTCCCCCCTAGCCTGTTCCCCCCACATCCACCCTGGGTGGGTTATTGTTGTGCTTCTGTTGGGGGGGCAGATTCTGTCTTTTTCTTTAGTGTTATCCTGGGGTGTCTAGGAACCACCCCTTGAGAGGGGGGGCTCTGTCATGAGCTGAACACTAGAGGTTTCTGCCATGCTCAGTCTTGTGGCTTTTTCTCTGTATTTATGTATTTGCTGTATTTTTGTGCCCTTTGTTTTTTGTTTTCCCTGCAATGTTTTTTTTAAATTTTCCTGCTTATGTCTTAGTTTTACTATGTTCTGATTCTCTATCAATTGGTATTTATTTCTCAGTTTGTACTTGTTTATATTTTATTCTTCTAAATTCCTTATTATTGCAGTTGACAGCTGTCATGGCATTTCCTGGTTGGTGCTCTGTGTGGTCGTAGCCCTGTCAGCTGTCAGACGGTCGCTCTCCTCTCATTACTTCCAGCTGATCCAAATTATTAATCATTGCTCCCTTCTGCCCGCTCATGTGACCCCACACCTGGCACTACTTGTGTTATTTGTTCTGACCCTATTTAAGGACAGCATTTTCATTTAATTTTGCCGCAGTCTTAATAGTGATACTTGCTCCTCGCCACCAGAATCTCTTTCCCGTTCTGGTGGGTGCGTTCTGATACTCTACCTGTAAATTTACCTTGTTTTCTGTTTGGATTTTTGCTTTGATGCACGTTGGAACTTTGTGTTTGTTAATAAAAACCACAAACTGCAGTTGACATGTGGGTCTGTCTCTCTGCCCCGAGGGGCCATTCATGACATAGAATGGTATTACTGGGTCTTAAGATATTTGCTTAAAATTGTAGCTTATTATTTTCAATATTAAAGTCCAATTTAAATGAAATTAGAAAGTGGGGAACTCTGTAGTGATCAATGCTTTTTATGACAGTATATGGGGAAAGCACATTTTCCTTTTAAAGAAATTGTATTGGTATAAATATAAAACCTTGAAGTCACTGAGCCTTAAGCCTATTGCACCCATGCACTTTGTTCCATTAACTAGACTGAAAAAAGGTTCAGATTGTTAAAGTTTAAAGATTATAATCTGACAAAGAAAGCTGAAATAATATTTCAGGTGAGTTAGGTGATCTGGAAGGGAATTACTCTCTTGGACCACCTCTGTCCATCTTTTTTTTCTTTGGTTAGTAAATCATCATCATGATCTTCCAGCTGGAGGCACGGCTATAATTTCTCTGTGCTGGCGGTGGCATGTGACACTAAAGAGCTGTATTGCAGCCAGTGTTGGCAGCAACACGTTACAAAGTAACGCGTTACTGTAATGCCACTACTTTTGCAGTAACCTGCTGTGTAACAAAATTACTGTTTAAAAATTCAATAGTACGTTACAGTTACTGAAATTTCATCAGATGCGTTACTCACGTTACTCGTTTTATTAATATGGATAGATATTTTAGCGCAAACAGCCGATCATACAACTTGCAGTTGCTAGACACCCTCCTCATCAGCTGCCAAATGGGGATAAATACACAGTTTTGGTGGCTGTTGGCGGGACAACTATCATCCCCAGCACCACCAGTAGCCTCAAGCCACTGGAGGTTGTCATGCCAAAGGCAAAGACAAGCAAATAAATAAGCAAATAAATATAAACTGACCCTACCGTAACTGATGCAGCCGTCACACTCTGTGGGTCTGTTTCCTGTCCTGCCCCAGTTTACATCACAACCCTGTGGGGAGAAATGCTGGGGTGGTGGCGACTTCTCATATCAGCCCTGATCACCTGTTGTCCTGTTGTAAGTAACCCCTACCAGCTCCTACCTCTGTGGTTAAACATGAGTATTTTTGAACAAGAATCTCGCATTTAACGTCTGCATTAAATGCATTTAAAGTTTTCTTCTGCACAGAGAAAAAGACTGTGATTTGTTGTCGTAAAGAACAGCTTCGATCAGGTGTGCTGGCAATGGAGTAGGTGTGTGCGTTGCTGGCTCCTGCTATATTTTTTTTTCTTACTTTTTAAACCCTACTTTGTTGTAAGCTGTCAACGTTTTGGACATTTAATACGTGCAGAATTTGTTTTGAGCTGAGAAATATGTCCAAAACAAGAAAGCAGACTGAAAAGGAGGCAGCAGTGAACAATGCTAACACCAGCTTAGCTGAGGATGCTAATATAAGCCTTAACCCTGCACTTGTTGCCTTGCTTGAGCAACACAAAATGTCCATAGCTGCTGACTTTAAAGCTTCATTTGAACTTATTAATGGTAAGCTGGACAAGATTCAAGCAGATGTGGCGAACCAGGAGCAACGCATTGGCGACCTTGAAAGCAACGCGGAGGACGTCAGCCAGCGCCTAGCGGCGCTTGAAGTTGCGTGTGAGTCAATGCAGGAGGAGAACAAGCTTTTGAAAAACAAACTTTCTGACCTGGAGGGAAGAAGCAGGAGGCTGAATATTCGTCTGGTGGGTCTGCCGGAGTCCTTTGATGTGGGTCCATGGCCATCTGAATTTTTTTCTCGGCTGTTGGTGGACGTCTTTGGCACACAAACTTTGCCATCTCCCCCAGAGCTGGATAGAGCCCACCGCAGCCTCTCGCTCAAGCCGGGTCCGAACGGGAAGCCGCGCGCTGTCATTATTTGTTTTCACCGGTTTCGGACCAAAGACTTGGTGATGAGAGAAGCGCGGAGACGCCGTGGGACTTTGGAATATCGTGGACATAAACTCCAGTTCTGCGAGGATTATAACGCCGACGTTCAGAAGCAACGAGCTGAATGTAAGGAGGTTATGTCCGAGTTGTACAAGAGAGGTTTTCGCCCTTCTCTTCTCTTCCCCGCCAAGCTCCGGATAACTCTTCCAGACGGCAAAAACCAGTGGCTGGTGTCCGTCTCGGAGGCCACCTGCTTCATGCAAACCATGGAGAGAAACCAGCGATTTTCGCCTTGAACTGGACATTTCTGGGTTGACCAACTACCACACTGGACTACTTGATTACTACTTCATTAATGCTGCACTGACTGGACATTGATGCATTTTTAGATGTTCAAAAACAAGGTAAAATTGGCTCCCTATACGTTGTTGTTTACTTATTTTTTTTTTAAATTTTTTTTTTTTTTTTTTTTAGGGTAAAATGTTCATACTATGCAGGATTGAAGCCAGTTGTATGGGAGTATTTTGTTAGGATGAGAATAGAGCAGGAGATGGAGTGGTTGCTGTTTTTTGCAACCGGCTGGAGTGTTGTTATAGATTTGGTTGTTGATTTTTTTTGTTTTTTTTGTTATGGATTTATTTACACCCCCCTTACCCCCTCCCCCCCTTTTTTTTTTTACCTGTACCTCACCCTATTCTTTTTTGGGCTATACAACACAATATATAAATTTTACTCTTTGAATGAATAGTAATCTTACTTTGGTAAGCTGGAATGTGAAGGGGTTGAACCATCCAATTAAACGAAAGAGAGTCATGTCACGTCTAAAGCAATTTCAGCCTGGGGTACTGTTTTTGCAGGAAACCCATTTGCAGGATTCCGACCACTTGCGTTTGTCAAAATGTTGGTCAGGACAATTTTTCATTTAAATTTTAAAGCTAAGGCCAGGGATGCTGCTACTCTTATTGATCGAAATATCCCATTTATTCCCTCTAATGTTGTATTAGATAAAAATGGACGATTTGTAATTATATCTGGTAAACTTGGTAATAAACATGTCACCTTGGCTAATCTGTATGCGCCGAATTTTGATGATGTACACTTTTTTCGCAACCTTTTTTCGCAGCTTCTAGATTTAAATACTCATTCTCTAATTCTTGGGGGTGACTTTAATTTGTATATGGATCCGATCTTAGATCGCTCATCCTCAAAACCTGCTAGTCTTAATAAATCTGCAATTTATGTTAAGCCTTTTCTTAAGGATTGCCTTACAGACCCTTGGCGTTTTTTACATCTTAACGGCAGGGACTATCCTTTTTTCTCTCACGTACACCATACTTATACCAGAATAGATTATTTTTTTGTTGACAATTTATTAATTAATAACCTTTGCTCTTGCAGTTATGATAGCATCTCGGTTTCTGATCATGCCCCTCTTGTACTTAAAATGATCCTCCATGGATGTGACTCCATGAAAAAGCATTGGAGATTGGATCCATTATTACTTACAGATGAAAAATTGGTTGCGAATATTTCTTCTAAAATTATTTTTTTTTTTTTTAAGAAAATAAAACTCCTGGTATGCCAAACAAAACGATATGGGAGGCCATGAAGGCATTTCTTAGGGGGGAATTTATCTCATTGGCAGTATTTAAAAGACGATCCTTAATACAGGAACAGAAGGCTATTTTAGATCAAATCTTGGACATTGACAGACAATATGCTCAATCTCCATCACCCGCTCTGTACAAGGAACGTATGACATTACAAACTAAACTTAATTTACTTTCTACTCGACAAATTGAAGGTTGTTTAATAAGGAACAAGAGTGAATTTTATGAACATGGCGAAAAAACCAGTAAACTTCTAGCTAATCAACTGCGTGGTATTAGAGCTAATGTGGAGAGCGTGAAATGAAGAGGCTGAATTTATTTCTCAATTCAGGTTTATTGACGATCTCACATCTCCAACCATCTCTCAAACAGAAAAAGAGAGCGAACTCCCCCAAACCCCCACTTTTATACCTGGGACATCAAAGAACAGAATCACCTTGTCATCAAACCCCCCATCGACAATAACTCTCCCCCAGGTCCCTTCTTCCTCCACCTGACCCCAGGAGGTCAGGAAGTCCTTTCAGAATCCTCACCAAAGGCACCTCCACCTCCTACTGTTATCCCCAGGAGGTCCAGACATATTGTTCCTTCAAAGACGTGAGGTTACAAAATACATATGCAGTCTTAAGCATCTCAATCAATGTGCTATACATATTATCCAAAATATGTGTGCCACATAACCCCCCCCCCCCCCAAACGTCGAAGAATGAAACAATACAACAAAGTCCACACAACATGATAAAACCACAACATCAGTCCAAATGCCGTCTGGGCTTCAAACGCCTTCCAAACTTGCTGTAAGCGGGCTTCGCAGCTCCTGTAGTGCCATCCTGCAATGAATCTGCTAACTGAGGATGAGAACTGTTAGTTGATCCCTGCGGGGGCTCTGGGGCATGCTCCCTGGGGGGTCTGCCACATCGAGGAGCCCTCGCCACTCGTACAGACTCGTCAGCCATCACAAAAGCAGGTTTTAGTCTGTCTATACTAATTGTTTCCCTCCTGTCCCCCAAATCTAGCACAAAATGCTTATCACCTGTTTCCAGCACCCTATATGGGCCATCGTAAGGTGGACGCAGAGCTGGGCGCTGAGCCTCGTGCCTGACAAAAACAAACTCAGCATTTTTTAAAGATTTGGGTACAAAAACACGTGGAAAAGTGTGATGAACGGGGCCCGGAAGCATGTCCGCTCCCATGACGATCAGCGACCACTGAGCAGGGGGACGCCCTGGCACCGGATTATCTGGCAGAAACTCCCCTGGCAGCCGGAGATGCTGCGCAAAAACCAACTCTGCTAGGGAGGCTTTTAAGTCCTCTTTCGGCGCAGAACGCAACCCCAATAAAACCCATGGTAGTCTGTTTACTCAATTTGCATCCGTAAGCGACGCTCTGAGGGCTGCCTTCAATGATCTATGAAAACGCTCGCATAAACCATTAGCCTGGGGGTGGTAAGTGGTAGTGTGGTGAATTGTCACACCTAGGCTATGGGCCATCGCTGACCAAAGCTCAGACACAAATTGAGGTCCCCTGTCGGACGTAATATCCGACGGAACCCCGAAACGCGCTATCCAAGCCGTCAAAAATGCGCGGGCCACCTCTGCAGCTGTGGTTGATGCCAGTGGGACCACTTCCGGCCAACGCGTGGTTCGGTCCACCATTGTCAGGAGATGTGTGAACCCCTGCGACGACGGTAGTGGGCCCACAAGGTCGACATGCACATGATCAAACCTCTTGGCCGGGATGTGAAACGGCTCTAAGAGGGCTTTTGTGTGCTTGTGAATTTTGGCCCGCTGGCAAGCCATACAGGCTCTTGCCCACTCTTTAAGGTGCTTGCGCAGACTCGGCCAAGCAAACTTTTCCGCTACCATTTTCACAGACGCGCACACCCCTGGGTGCGCCAGGGAGTGAATCGAGTCAAAAACACGGCGGCGCCAAGCGGCCGGCACTACCGAACGCGGTCGTCCAGTAGAGACATCGCAGATTGGGGGGGGGGGGATACCATTTTGCAGGCTCCTGCTCTCCAGTCTTAACCCTGTTGGTCCAGACTGGAGCGCGCGCACGTCCGCATCGCTACCCTGATCCGCTGCCATGGCTGCATAATCTATCCCCACGTGAACTGGGGCCGCGTGCGCTTCTGCGCTGCTAGTTTGCTCTGCGGCTGCGGTAGTATAATCTACCTCTGCGCGGACTGGTGCTGTTACCGCGCGAGAGAGGCAGTCTGCCACTACATTGAGTTTACCCGCTACGTGTTGAATATCAATAGTAAATTCCGAAATTGCGGCCAGCTGTTTCTGCTGCCAGCCCAACCAAGGTTCCGAAATTTGGGCCATCGCAAAGGTGAGCGGTTTGTGGTCGACAAACGCGGTGAAACGCCGACCCTCCAGCCAGAATTGGAAGTGGCGAATGGCTAAGTGGAGCTCTAACAGCTCCCTGTCAAATGCGCTGTATTGTGGCTCGGCTTCGCGCAAGGATCTGCTGAAAAAGGCCAGCGGCTGCCAAACCCCGGCAACGTGCTGCTCCACAACCGCCCCTATGGCCAAATCTGACGCATCAGTAGTGAGCGCTATGCGGGCCGTTGGGTCTGGATGAGCTAACAACGCAGCGTCTGCAAGGGCTTTTTTTACCTCCGCGAATGCACGCTCCCGCTCTGGGGACCATTCGATTGCATTGGAGGGTTTTTGCTTTTTAAGCGCGGCATATAGTGGTTGCATGAGCTGCGCTGCGTGGGGGAGGAAACGGTTATAAAAATTCACCATTCCTAAAAACTCCTGTAGTGCTTTGGCCGTTTGTGGCCGGGGAAAATCTGCCACTGCGCGCACTTTGTCCGGTAGCGGAACTGCCCCTTCTGGGGAGACGCGGTGCCCCAAAAAATCGATCTGCACCATCCCGAACTGGCACTTAGCTGGATTGATTATTAACCCGTGCTCTCCCAACCTCCGAAAAACTGTTGTGAGGTGTTTTTCGTGTTCCTCTTCGGATGTGCTGGCTACCGAAATGTCATCCAGGTAGACGAACACAAAAGGGAGATCGCGTAACACGGCATCCATCATGCGCTGGAAGGTTTGCGCAGCGCCTTTAAGGCCAAACGGCATGCGTAAAAACTCAAAAAGTCCAAATGGGGTTATCACCGCTGTTTTGGGAATGTCGTCAGCGCGCACTGGGTCTTGATGATAGCCGCGGACCAAGTCTATTTTAGAAAAAATGCGCGCCCCCGCCAGATGTACCGAAAAATCCTGAATATGTGGAATTGGGTAGCGGTCATGGGCTGTGGCGTTGTTTAACCTGCGGAAGTCACCGCAAGGTCTCCACGAGCCATCAGCTTTAGGGACCATGTGCAGTGGGGAAGCCCATGGGCTGTTTGAACGGCGGATGATGCCCAACCTTTCCAGGTTGGCGAACTCCTCGCGCGCTATGGACAGTTTAGCTGTATCCAAGCGCCGAGCTTTCGCGAAGACGGGGGGGGCCAGTGGTAGTGATAAAGTGTTCCACCCCGTGTTTCGCAACTGTTGCCGAAAAGGTGGGAACTGTGAGTGCTGGAAACTGTGTGAGGAGTGCGTGAAACTTACCGCCTGCTGTGGCAACGTTGGTCTGTGCTGGTGGCGGGGACACTCAAGCTGCACAAGGAATGGAGTAAAAGGAGAGTGCATTAACCAGGCGTCTATTGGAAAGATCAACTAACAACCCATGTGAGCACAGAAAATCAGCACCTAACATGTTGAAACTCACCGCCGCTATAATAAAAGTCCATTCATAAGTGCGGCCATGCAAGGACAGAAGCAGAGTCCTTTCACCGAAGGTCTTAATGCTCGAGCCGTTCGCTGCTGTTGCCCCGTCACCACGGGGGCCTGCCAGCCGGTCAGCGTAGGTTGGGGTGATGAAACTCACTTGGGCGCCCGTGTCCACGAGGAAGTGCCGCCCAGAGCACGCATCCGTCAGGTAGAGCAGCTTGTTCCGCTCGCCGAGGGCCGCTGCTGCTAACGACTCCCGGTCCTGGCGTTTCCCAAGCTCTTGAACTGGCACGGCGGTACACACTTGCGCGCCCTCTCTATGAAGCGACGATGGTAAAAGCAGAAGTCGTCTCCTCCGCTGTGTCGGGACTTCGCTGCCGCCATCGTTGGTGGGATCGCCTCCGTCGCCTCTGGCCCACCGCTGCTCCCGGTCGCCGCACCGAGATCTGCCGCTGCTGCGGTGGCCACGTGCTCCTCGCTGGAGTCGAGGATCCGCTGTGCCTCCTGGGCCAGCGTGCGGAAGTCCCGCTGGGTCACGAAATGCGTGCCTGCCAGGGTCGCCCTCGTCTGCGATGGAAGGGTTCTCAGGAAGATATGCATGAAGAGGAAATCATCGTTGTCTGTGCCTCTCAGCTGCAGCATGTCTTCCATCAGGTTGACCGGCCTGCGTCCTCCCAAGTCGTGCAGGGCTAGGAGCCTCCTAGCCCTCTCCTCGGCCGAGGGCGTGAAACGCTGGATGAGGGCAGCTTTCTACCCGCTGTATTTGTCGCCAGCGGGCAGTTGCTGCACCAGGCTCCACACGTGCTGAGCTGTGCGGTTGTCGAGTTTGGCGATGACGTGGTAGAATTTCGTGTCATCTGCTGTTATTCCCCCGAGTGCGAACTGGGCTTTGGCCAGGAGGAACCACGAGTCCGGGTTGTCCTGCCAGAACTCTGGTAGCTTGACTGAGACCGCGCTTGCTCGAGTGGTCTCTGACGAGTCCGGCTCGGGAGAACTGTCTCTGCCCATTGTATGTCATAAGGTCACCAATGTGGAGAGCGTGAAATGAAGAGGCTGAATTTATTTCTCAATTCAGGTTTATTGACGATCTCACATCTCCAACCATCTCTCAAACAGAAAAAGAGAGCGAACTCCCCCAAACCCCCACTTTTATACCTGGGACATCAAAGAACAGAATCACCTTGTCATCAAACCCCCCCATCGACAATAACTCTCCCCCAGGTCCCTTCTTCCTCCTCCTGACCCCAGGAGGTCAGGAAGTCCTTTCAGAGTCCTCACCAAAGGCACCTCCACCTCCTACTGTTATCCCCAGGAGGTCCAGACATATTGTTCCTTCAAAGACGTGAGGTTACAAAATACATATGCAGTCTTAAGCATCTCAATCAATGTGCTATACATATTATCCAAAATATGTGTGCCACACTAAGCAAATTATTACTGGAGTTAGGACAGATAAAGGAGAGGTGACATCTGACCAGCAAGTGATTAATGATATTTTCAGGTCATTTTATTCCAAATTATATACCTCAGAATATACAACAAACTTAAAGGATTTGGAATTTTTTTTTGATTCTATTGATATCCCTTCAATTTCCTAAGAATCTCGGCAAATTCTAGAAGCTCCCATCACAAAAGAAGAAATTCAGCTGGCAATATCATCCATGCAATCAGGAAAATCTCCAGGACCTGATGGGTTTTCCGCTGATTTTTTCAAAAAATTCTCTGACGACCTTGCCCCTTTCCTTTATCAAGTTTTTACAGAGTCGCTTGACTCCGGTACACTTCCTCCTTCATGTTATCAGGCCTGTATCACTGTGTTGCTTAAAAAAGATAAGGATCCTGTTGATTGTGCTTCTTACAGGCCTATTTCCTTATTAAATACTGATATTAAAATTTTGTCAAAGTTGTTAGCTTCAAGGTTGGAAAAGATTCTTCCTTTTATAATTTCACAGGACCAAACCGGTTTCATTAAAAATCGCCATTCTTTTTTTAACTTGCGGCGGTTGTTTAATATTATTTATACTCCTCACCACAACATACCTGAATGTCTTATTAGTTTGGATGCTGAAAAGGCATTCGATAGGGTTGAGTGGGAGTATTTGTTTTTTACTTTGGAGAGGTTCGGTTTTGGTCCTTCCTTCTGTTCCTGGATTAAACTTCTCTATGCTAGTCCTTTAGCTTCAGTGTTAACTAATTGTCGCTATTCTGACAATTTTAGACTTTATCGTGGTACGAGGCAAGGCTGTCCTTTGAGCCCGTTGCTCATTGCCTTGGCAATTGAGCTGTTAGCTATTGCAATCCGTGGGAGCCGGGACTTTCTAGGCATTCGTAGGGGTGGCATCGAGCATAGGGTTTCACTCTATGCCAACGATCTTTTACTATTTCTCTCCAACCCACTTACTTCATTACCCGCTATACTCAACATTTTGGATAGTTTTAGTAGGTTTTCTGGCTATAAAATTAATCTTAATAAGAGTGAATTGTTTCCGATTAATGAAAAGATTCAAGTTCAGGATCTTGAAAATTTTCCTTTCAAGGTTGTTATTGATCATTTTAATTATCTTGGGATATGTGTCACTAAACAACTTAATTACTTGTTTAAAAATTATTTTCTCCCCTTATTTGACCAGTGTAAGCTAATACTTTCCAAATGGTCCCCATTATCCTTGTCCTTAATTGGCAGAATCAATTCTGTAAAAATGATGTTACTTCCAAAGTTTTTATATTTGTTTCAATGTCTCCCCATTTTTATTCCTAAATCCTTTTTTAAGTCTTTGGACTCTCTGATGACCTCATTTATTTGGAATGGTAAACATCCGAGATTGAGGAAAGTTTTTCTTCAAAGACCCAAATCAGTGGGTGGCATGGCTCTGCCTAACTTTCAATATTACTACTGGGCAGCAAATATCAGGTGCATGTTATATTGGAAACATTTCTATCTGGAACCCAAATCACCCATTTGGATCCTTATGGAGTCACATGTGGACAATCAAACCTCCCTACCGGCAATTTTAGGTTCACCACTTACCCTTGTTTTGTCTACACTGGGTAATAATAAAGTAGTTCGTCAGTCTCTTAGAATTTGGTCTCAATTCAGGAAAAATTTCGGTCTTCAGTTTTTCTCCATTAGAAGTCCAATTGCCGCAAATCATTTATTTACCCCATCAACTATCGATAGTGCATTTCATATATGGCACAGAAAAGGTTTAAAATCTTTTGCGGATTTATATTTTGATGGTCAATTTGCAAGTTTTTCTCAACTTGCCACTAAATTCGACATCACTTCTACACATTTTTTCCGCTTCCTCCAGGTCAGACATTATGTGCAAACCATGACAAAACAATTCCCTCAAAAACCTTCTGATAATCCTCTAGATGATTTTTTATTAGTTAAACCAACTTCTAAGGGGGTAATATCAGTTTTATATAATTTAATTTCAAATTTACAATCTTCTTCTCTGGCCGCTATTAAATTGAATTGGGAACAAGATCTTAATTTTACTTTTACTGATGAACTGTGGGACTCTATTCTTGGCCAGGTTCACACTGCATCAATGTGTGCTCGTCACGCTCTTATTCAATTTAAGATTGTACACTGGGTGCACCTGTCCAAGGTTAAGTTAGCACATATTTACTTGGATATAGACCCAACTTGTGAAAAGTGTGGTAGCGCTCCTGGCACTTTGCTTCACATGTATTGGTCCTGCCCTTCATTGATGAATTTTTGGCATTCTGTTTTTATCACTATGTCTGAAGTCCTGCAATATCAAATTAAACCTGATCCATTATGCGCCATTTTTGGTGTGGCTCCAGAACTTGTGTTGCCAAATTCCAAATTAAAAGTATTCAAATTTTCATTATTATTGGCTAGACGTGCTGTATTACTGAAGTGGAAAGACTCTTCACCCCTTCACATTTACAGTGGATAAAAGATATAATGTCCTGTTTGGATTTAGAAAAAATCAGATATACAGTTCGTGGCTCTGAAAACAAATTCTATAAATTATGGCGCCCATTTCTTGATTTCTTTGAAAGACCCATGATTATAGTTTCTGAGTAGCTCATATCCCCTTTACCCCACCCCCACCTCACACACACAATTTTTCTTTTTTTTTTTTTGTATTTTTTGTATTATTGTTTATTTAAAGGTTTTTGTGTTTTGAAGCATTCACATTTGTTAGCTTTAAATTCTAGTTTTGCACTGTTTGGTTAAAACAAAAATGAAAATTTCTAATACTTTGTATTGTATTGATACTTCAATTAATAATAATAAAAAGACCTTTGAAAGAAAGAAAGAACAGCTTCTTGTAAGCGGTGAACTTTCATTTATCTACGCTTTCTATTTTATTTTATCTCATTCATTTACATGCTGTTGTGATATGCAACTATTTCATGGAAGTAAATCCTCTAAATATGCATTTTTAATGGGCTGGTCCAGGGGTGTCAAACATATGGCTCGTGGGCCAAAAACGGCCCACCAGAGGGTCCAAAATTTTCTCTGTGAATTTACAGCTTTATTTCTAGTAAATTTCTGACTTTCTACTGATTACAATAGTTTGTGTAAATCTGAGACATTTTTTTCTCTGTAAGATGAGACTTTTTTTTTTCTCATCAGTTTTCTTTTACTTCTTTTTTCTGATTAGAACAAGGGGTCTTTGATCATGCTGTGTGTGCAAGATGATTTAAGTATGCATTTAAAAGTAACATGAAAGTTACTTTTCCAAGTAACTAGTTACTTTAATCATGCAGTAACTCAAAAGTAACTCAGTTACTTTTGAAAAGAAGTAACTAGTAACTGTAGCTAGTTACTATTTTATAGTAACTTGCCCAACACTGATTACATCAACGGGATCGTTTAGTCAGTTGTCAGTGACGCAGAACACGTTTATGGGTGTTTCCAAGTTCATTTCTTTATCACAACAGCGTAAAAATGAACTTTCCTCCAGCGCATGACGCAAAGAGGCCGGTCTAATCATTCAGAGGTGTGTTCTGGATAATCCAATCTAAAGCGCTCTTTTCCATCCCTTTAATGCAAAGAGGTGCATTATCTAACGTGAATTGTGATAATGATGGTTTAAGCCTGTATATGTGAGCCAAAATGCACATGATAGTAACGCTGCTTGGTAATAAGGAAGACATCAATCACAGCTGATGCCCATTTGGTTATGTTAGAAAGAACAAACAGTGAAGAATGGACGGAAAAATCAGCTGAATGGTTTAATGTAGTATGCACGGATGCAACACACAGACATGAATGGTTTTGAAACTTCAGGAAAAGAGGATGGTGCCCGTGCAAACTTTCATAAACTTTCATTAACAGTGGCATGGAAGTCACTCTGTGCCATCGTTTCCTCCTTCTGCCACGAAGTGAGCCCACTTTTGGCGGCTTCCGCTGGCCCCTGACAGGTGGCAGTAGGAGGCTTGCTGATGGATGTTACGCCCCTGTCTAGGGGAAAGGAGCACACCATAAATGGGAAAAGCCCCATCCCGGTCCCCCAAAAAACAAAACCGGAGATTAATAACAAGTTCAGTGTGCTTTATTTACACGTGAATTATTTACAAACCAGTGAGCGTGTCTCCGGGGTAAACCAAGGCCAAAATAACAAACAAAACCCCACCTATCTTTATCCAGATTTGTGCTACCTAGTCCCTATGTGAAACAAAAGGAACAAAAAGACAATCCTACACCTGACTCCCTACACTAACAAAAATAGGAGAAAAACAGACACAAAGAAATAGGCAGCTCACCCCTTCTGCTCTGTGAATATATACAAGGATGTGGTCTTTCCAATTTACACACGTGGACAAAATTGTTGGTACTCCTCTGTTAATGAAAGAAAAACCCACAATGGTCACAGAAATAACTTGAATCTGACAAAAGTGGTAATAAATCAAAATTCTATGAAAATTAACCAATGAAAACCAGACAATGCTTTTGAATTGTGGTTCAACAGAATTATTTTAAAAAACAAACTCATGAAACAGGCCTGGACAAAAATGATGGCACCCCTAGAAAAGATTGAAAATAATGTGACCATAGGGACATGTTCAACCAAGATGTGTCCTGTAATTAACATCACAGGTGTCTACAATCTTGTAATCGGTCAGTCGGCCTATTTAAAGGGTGACAAGTAGTCACTGTGCTGTTTGGTGACATGGTGTGTACCACACTAAACATGGACCAGAGGAAGCAAAGGAGAGAATTGTCTCAGGAGATTAGAAAGAAAATTATAGACAAGCATGTTAAAGGTAAAGGCTATAAGACCAAGGCGTTCTCTGAATTGCTGGAGCAGGTGGCTGGGGAGAGGGAAGTCTGGGCTTCTCTGCTTGAACTGCTGCCTCCGCGACCCGGACCTCCGGAAAAGCGGTAGAAGATGGATGGATGGATGCTATAAGACCATCTCCAAGCAGCTTGATGTTCCTGTGACTACAGTTGCACATATTATTCAGAAATTAAAGATCCACGGGACTGTAGCCAACCTCCCTGGATGTGGCCGCAGGAGGAAACTTGATGAAAAATGGAAGAGACGGACAATACAAATGGTAACAAAAGAGCCCAGATCAACCTCTAAACACATTCATAGTGAACTCCAAGGTCGAGGTACATCAGTGTCAGATCGCACCATCCGTCGTTGTTTGAGCCAAAGTGGACTTCATGGGAGATGACCAAGGAGGACATCACTGTTGAAAACAAATCATAAAAAATCCAGACTGGAATTTGCCAAACTGCATGTTGACAAGCCACAAAGCTTCTGGGAGAATGTCCTATGGACAGACGAGACAAAACTGGAAGTTTTTGACAAGGCACATCAGTTCTATGTTCACAGACGCAAAAATGAAGCATACCAAGAAAAGAACACTGTCCCTACTGTGAAACATGGAGGAGGTTCTGTTATGTTCTGGGCTGCTTTGCTGCATCTGGCACAGGATGTCTTGAATCTGTGCAGGGTACAATGAAATCTCAAGACCATCAAGGTATTCTGGAGAGAAATATGCTGCCCAGTGTCAGACAGCTTGGTCTCAGTCGCAGGTCATGGGGTCTTGCAACAGGATAATGACCCAAAACACACAGCTAAAAACACCCAAGAATGGCTAAGAGCCAAACATTGGACTGTTCTAAAGTGGCCTTCTATGAGCCCTGATCTAAATCCTATTGAACATCTGTGAAAGGAGCTGAAACATGCCGTCTGGAGAAGGCACCCTTCAAACCTGAGACAACTGGAGCAGTTTGCTCATGAGGAGTGGGCCAAAATACCTGCTGAGAGGTGCAGAAATCTCATTGACAGTTACAGAAATCGTTTGATTGCAGTGATTGCTTCAAAAGGTTGTGCAACAAAATATTAAGTTAAGGGTACCATTATTTTTGTCCAGGCCTGTTTCATGAGTTTGTTTTTTAAAATAATTCTGTTGAACCACAATTGAAAAGCATTGTCTGATTTTCATTGGTTAATTTTCATAGAATTTTGATTTATTACCACTTTTGTCAGATTCAAGTTATTTCTGTGACCATTGTGGGTTTTTCATTCATTAACAGAGGGGTACCAACAATTTTGTCCACGTCTGTACTCAAGTATTAACAAGTCCTTTAGGAAAAAGGTCACAAAGTAAATAACAACAAATTAATCAAACTAAACAAAGCACACCATTTTGGAGGCCGAAATAAGATGCTACTGCTGTCAGGCTTCCAACCATCACCTGGTCCAGCCAGGGGTTTTAAATTGGCGTTGGCGCCAGTTTCAGCCAATCCCCAGCGATTTCCACCCAGCTGTGGTGCGCTGCGCTGGTGAAGATCCTCTATGGAGAAGATGACTCACTGCAGCAGAAAAACACCAACAAAACACAGAAAAAACCACAAACAAATGGCCAGGGCCGTAACAGTGGAGAACCGCAACCTCTGACGTGGTGCGGGTGCCAGCTGGAAACTCAGGGCGTGCGGCCGAGGCTAATGTGTGGATGCATCTCCTGTCTCTGTGGGGAGTTACAGTGAAAAGTAAAACACTGCACACTCCTTGTTCATTCATTTATTCCCCTAAACATAAACACATTGACTAATTTGTCAGAGTTGCCCCTCCAGGACAGGGAAGGAGAGAACCCAAATGCGAGGCAAATGTGATATACCATGATTTATTTGTGAAAGCACAGAAAATAAAGCAGTGTGTGGGCTGTATCTAAAACTGAGAACTTGGCACAACAAAGATCCAAACTTCAGGCAGGACACGACACAGGACAGAGGCGTGTAATCATGCTGACATGAGACAAGAACACCACCCAGGACACAGACTCACATTGGCATAAATAGATGAGGGGGCAATCAAGGCAACACAGAGTAGGTGAGAATAATCAGGGGGAATCAGAGACAGCAAGGCATGGCAACAGGTACAGAAAAGCATGAGGAGCTAAGACAAAAGGTAAACAGGAATGGAGGACACTCAAGAAACATGAATGCAGGACCAGGGAATATATGAGAATGAAAAATGATGATGATAATAACAAAGAGAATGATAAATAAATAAGCTCAAACCCCAAACCAGAATAAAGAACATAGCCCGACTAAAATAAATAATAACAAACACAGAGAAACAAAATAAACTGAGGGCAAGGACATGGCTGAACTCATGCCCCGAAGATCACAAAAAACAAATAGCAACATAAAGCAAGGACAAAAGTACAGCCATGTCCAAACTCTGACATAATTAGTCTGTGATGAAAACAAAAATGTGGATGGAATAAAAAAAAATAATGTGTGATCATTATCTAATTAAAATGAGGGGTGATTATATGATGACTATTACAACTCTCCATTAAAAGAAAAACCCAGCTGATGCCGTTTCCTCATGAGCTCTAAAGCTGTGTGATTTCAAAACACACCACTGAAATATTATTAAACAATGCGCTTCTGATGATAGACCTCCTTTTTCCTGATCAAAAGCAGATTCTCATGGAATGCACTATAATAGTAATGCGGATTAGATTGCGCATGGCCACACCTCTTTGAAATGAGGCACCTCCTTCCAGCGCATAGCGGGCCACTGTCTACTGGTAATTTGATGGTGTGATGCAACGCGTAAAAAACAGACAATGCACTGACAGAAACTAACAAAAACACTGGCGTGCAGCGGAGAGTCTGATGGAAAAGTGCACGGATGATTGTCCTAATAGGGCCCTTAATGTGCACATCTTAGTTCAACCCATGTCTGAAAAATAAAACAAATGCATAAGTCATATCCATTTTAAATACAAACTTAACCTTTAAAAACACAGGGATAAACCTGTTAAATAAAACTGTGTCTTAGCCACATGATTCCCAGTTTGTGCAGATTTAAATGAATACAATGGTAATTTCCTGAGTAAGTTTATTACTGTGAACAGTAGCCATCATAAGGCTATGATCTATTTCTAGGTAGCCTATTGCCATGTTTAAAAATATGAAAACTTTTGACCCACTGAAATGTTAATTTTTACTTTGTAAAGGCCATGTTGCTATTTTGTGTTATTTTTTTTTTCTTAAAATTAATTCACAGTCCACACTCAAAATCGCATTGCAAATCACAGTATTTGGGGCCATAATTGCGGTCACACATTTTTCTCAAATGATGCACCAATGAAATGTTTGTGACATACTTTGGCCAAATTGCCTTTCATTTTTTTTAATTATTGCAGCATAATACTCACATTGCAGCAAAAAGAATACTCACATGGGGATCTAAACTCACATGGGGATCCGGTTCCTGTCAACCTGTCAACCTGCTGTCAGATCCTGTCAGTCGGTGGATTTCGGTGGATTTCTGTGTTTTGGTGCTCGGTTTTTGACTACTTTTTTGGCTTCTGATATCTGAATTTGGATTACGAACTGGACACCCTAGTTTCGCCCTCTGCCTGATTTAAGACGGCAATAGCGGCATTTACAGACTGGGAAATGAGAGTGGAGCGGCCCGCCATTCAGCTAGTTAAACAGCTGTTCATTACCTGTTTTGTCAACACAAATCGTCTGGGATCATGTGACCTAAGAAAGCTCAGCAGACTGAGGAGGTGGACGACATTAAAAGATTGCTCGACTTCTTGGCTGAAGAGATTTCTGCTGTTAAGCTGCAGCAAAAAACATTCTGGGCCTGCTCGAGGAGGTGAAAGCGCTGCGGATCAAGAGGCTGGCCTATCTGGAGAACAGGGTGGCGGATGTGGAACAATACACCCAGGTGAACGACGTGATGATCACAGCGCTCCACATTAAACCCCAATCATATACTCGGGCGGTGGCCGCGGACAGCGGAGGGAGGCTCGATGAGCTGGAAGCCAAATCCATAGAGCAACAAGTGGTGGCCTTCCTGCTGTCCAAAGGAATCCAGCTGGACTGTGACACCGTTGAGGCCTGCCACCCTCTGCCCAGGAAAAACAACAATGACAAACCAGCTGTCATCCTGAGGTTTGTCAGTAGAAAACACAAGACTGCGCTGCTAAAACAAGGGAGGAAACTGAAAGGAACGAACATTTACATGAACGAGCACCTCACAAAAGAAAATGCAGAAATAGCCAGAAAAGCAAGATACCTGAGAAAGCAAAAAAAGATTCAAAACACCTGGACAACAAACTGTAAAATATACATCAAATTAAATGGATCACCTGAAGAAGCCAAGGTCATTAACATCCGAAATATTATGGAACTGGACAAATATCAATGAACATTATGAACTGGAGTTGACAGCAACAAGAGACAACTGTAGGACACTGAAGGATTATACTCATCTGCAACAGGACTTATAATTACATGAAACAAACAATCAACAAACAGGGACAACAGGAACTGAAAGTTTTTGAATATACGGATCACAACCCACAGGACGTAGAATATAACATAGACCCTGATAATTTATTTACCTCCATCAATAATAACTGTAGTTACTACACGGAGGAACGGTTTAACACAATGGTCACATCTGATTTCAATATTTCTATGATCAACTTCAACAGCAGAAGTCTCTATGCCAACTTTAATAACATTAAAGATTATTTACATCAGTTTAAAGGGCCATTCAATATCGTGGCAATATCAGAGACGTGGCTCAGTGAAGAGAAAGGAGTGGACTTTACAATGGATGGCTATGAATTAAATTATATAAATAGAAAAGTGAAAAAAGGAGGAGGAGTTGCAATTTATGTTGACAAGAGCTTGCAATACAAGGTTGTTGAAAATTTGTCAGTAACTGTGGATGATTTATTTATTATATATTACAATAGAAATCTGTCTGGACAATGTGAAGAATATAATAGTGAGCTGTTTATATAGAACACCTGGATCAAATATTGACTTTTTTAAGATAAGATAAGCCTTTATTAGTCCCACAATGGGGAAATTCCAGGATTGCAACAACACAGGGATAGCAACACTCAGAGCAACAATCAGAAGACAAGAAAAAACAAGAACAGCTATTATACATATGTACATATTACTATATATATATATATAGACACACAGTGCGGAGCATTGTGGTTGGTGAATGTGCAGCAGAAAGTCTAAGCTCTCTCTCCGCGGATGCGGCGGGTCAGCTGGATGTTTTTGGGCATGATGGTGACCCTCTTGGCGTGGATGGCGCACAGGTTGGTGTCCACGAAGAGACCCACCAGGTAGGCCTCGCTGGCCTCCTGCAGAGCCATGACGGCGGAGCTCTGGAAGCGCAGGTCGGTCTTGAAGTCCTGAGCGATCTCCCTCACCAGGCGCTGGAAGGGCAGCTTACGGATGAGCAGCTCCGTGGATTTCTGGTAGCGACGGATCTCTCTCAGAGCCACGGTACCGGGCCTGTAACGGTGAGGCTTCTTCACTCCGCCGGTGGCCGGAGCGCTTTTTCCGAGCAGCCTTGGTGGCTAGCTGCTTCCTGGGGGCTTTTTCCTTCAGTAGATTTACGGGCGGTCTGCTTGGTTCTTGCCATCGCTCTTTATTATTCTGTCTTATATTTCTTGCACGCCACCTAAACTCCAGCCCGGCACCCGCGTCGTTTTCGCTACAGTTCCCCGGTATGTCGAGTTTCTCCGTTAGCACCGGGTGGCGGTTGAGTGCTAGATAGCTCTTCCCTGCTGTATCGTCTCTCCTGCTGTAAACAGAGGCTCCGTCCTCCGACTCGGGAGACCTTTGGGGCGATCTGTGTGTCCGTGATATATATATATAGAGTGAAAGGTGTAGAAAGAAGAAGGAAGATTAAAAAAAAGGCAGTTGCAAAACGCAGCCAACTCGTGTGGAACTGGAAAAAAAAAAAAAAGGACTTTTTAAGGACTGGATGGAAAAAATGTATGCAAAACTTACTCATAAAGTTATGTTCATTTCTGGGGATTTCAGTATAGATCTTACGAATTCAGAACAACATAGTTTGACAGAAGAATTTATCAACACAATGTACAGTATGGGCTTACATCCAACAATCACCAGACTGAGCAGAATCACGTCACACAGTGCCACACTAATAGATAACATATTCACAAACATTATGGAAAATAATATCGTGAGTAGGCTTTTATTGAATGATATCAATGACCACCTGCCAATTTTTGTTTTCTATCAATGTGATTATAGGAAGATAAAGTATACCAAAAAATATTAAATATAAAAGAATAAGAACTGAAGAATCTATGTATTTACTGGCAAAGGAATTATTAATGCAAGACTGGAAGATAGTTTGTGACGAAAATGATATAAATAAAGCATATGATAAATTTTTACAAATATTTCAATCATTGTACAATAAAAACTGTCCTATAAAACAATGCAGTGACAGACAACAAAACAAAAATATTCCATGGGTCACCAAGGAGTTACTAAATGCATGTAAAGAGAAGAATACATTATATAAACAATTCATTAAGTGCAGAACTGTGGAGGCTGAGATCAAATATAAAAGATATAAAAACAAGCTAACTAATGTAATGAGGACTTGCAAGAAAGAATACTACAACAGAATATTAGAGGATAATAAGAATAACTTAAGAGGAATATGGTAAGTGCTAAATGGGGTTATTAGTAACCGATCAAAGAATGCTAATTATCCAGAATATTTTATTGAAAATGACAATTTGATAAATAATATGGAGGATGTGGTTAGTGGTTTCAATAATTTTTTTTGTAAATGTTGGTCCTGAATTAGCAAAATCAATAGTGACACCAGAAACGGACGATAGTGGTTCTGTAAATGGAATAGAAGATAGAAATCCAAACACAATCTCTTTGAGTACAGCAACTGAAAAGGAAATTATCGAGACTGTGAGTAAATTTAAGAACAAAAAAATCAACTGACTGGAACAAAATTGACATGATAATAGTGAAAAAAGTAATTGAAGGAACTGTTAAGCCACTCACCCACATCTGTAGCCTGTCATTTCAAACTGGTAAATTTCCAAACAAAATGAAAATAGCAAAAGTAATACCTCTATACAAAACAGGAGACAGTCATTATTTCACAAATTACAGGTAGGTCTCTTTACTCTCACAATTCTCCAAAATACTTGAAAAAAATCTTCACTAAGAGACTGGATGATTTCATTGAAAAACACAACCTCCTTACAGACAGCCAGTATGGTTTTAGAGCAGACAAATCTACATCTTTGGCACTGATCGAACTCATAGAAGAAATTACTAGTTGTATTGATAAAAAAAAAGTTTGCTGTAGGAGTATTTATAGATTTAAAGAAAGCTTTTGACACCATTGACCACAGAATTTTACTGAGGAAATTAGAAAGGTATGGGATAAGAGGGGTCGGACTGAGTTGGGTGGAAAGTTATTTAAGTAACAGACAACAATTTGTACAAATAGGTGAGCACAAATCACCCTTCATGGACATCACTTGTGGTGTGCCCCAGGGGTCAGTTTTGGGACCCAAACTCTTTTTCTTATATATAAATGACATATGCCAAGTATCAAAAATTCTGAAATTTATTTTGTTTGCAGATGACACAAATATCCTTTGCACTGGTGAGAATTTGCAGCAGGTTTTAGAGGTGGTCACAACTGAAATGAAAAGGTTAACACAGTGGTTTAACAAAAATAAATTATCTCTAAATCTGAAAAAAACAAAGATTATGTTGTTTGGAAATTGTAAAATAAATCATGAAATAATGATAACGATAGATGATACCAGAATAGAAACAGTACAGGAAAATAAGTTTCTGGGGGTGACGCTAGACAATAAAATCTGCTGGAAACCTCACATCAGTCACATCCGGGCCAAGTTGGCAAAATGTATAGGGATAATGGGGAAAACAATACACATTTTGGACTATAAATCATTGTTCTTGCTGTACAATTCAATGTGTCTACCATACAGTATCTTAACTACTGTGTAGAGGTTTGGGGAAACACCTACAGGACCAACCTACAGCCAATATGCACATTACAAAAAAAAAGCTATAAGGATAATAAATAATGTAGGATATAGAGACCATACCAACTCGTTGTTTTTAAAGTCACATGCCATAAAGTTCATGGATTTAGTTAAATATAAGACAGCACAAGTAATGTACAGGGCAATTAATAATCAACTCCCAACTAATATACAAAAATATTCAAAAAAAGAGGCAATGATTATAATTTGAGAGGAGACTTAAACTTTACAAAACCTAAGGTACGAACAACTAAGAAAAGTCTGTGCATATCTGTCTGTGGGGTGGATTTGTGGAACAGGCTGGAGCTGGAACTGAAACTATGCGCAAACAGAAATCAATTCAAAAATAGGTATAAACATTATTTGCTGAAAGGATATATGCTAGAGGGGTAGTATTAATATGTACGATTCACTATGCTCACTCTGGGACACTACGGGAGGGTAGGTGGGACAGTACTGTACATATCTGTGTATATCTGTGTTGTTTGGGGCTGGTTTGGATGTATGGACCATATGAATGTTGGGATGGCTGGGTGTCAATGTTGATATGTACAAAATATAGTTAATTGTCTACTTGGGGTCTTAAGATAAGATAAGATAAGATAAGCCTTTATTAGTCCCACAATGGGGAAATTCCAGGATTGCAACAGCACAGGGATAGCAACACTCAGAGCAACAATCAGAAGGCAAGAAAAAAACAAGCAAGCAAGAGCAGCTAATATACATATGTACATATTACTATAAAATATATATATATACACAGACACACAGTGCAGAGCATTGTAGCTGGATGGAATAAATATATGAATATATGAACACACAGTGCAGAGCATTGTAGCTAGATGGAATAAATATGTAAATATATAAACACCCACAGTACGGAGCATTGCAGCTAGGTGGAATAAATATGCAAGTATGTAAACACACACAGTGCGGAGCAATGTAGCTAGATGGAATAATATGTAGATATATAAATATATAAACACACCCAGTGCTGAGCATTGTAGCTAGATGGAATAAATATGTAAATATATAAACACACACAGTGCAGAGCATTGTTGCTAGATGGAATGAAACAGCATAACCGTCTACTTAGTTATCCTACATGGTATGATTATGTGCCCATACATATTCTCACCCTCCATAGCGACCGGTATGTTCCTAGTTGTATGCCGGAGGGGACCATTGTGTAAGTCTATTGCATCTTTTGCATTCAAAAAACTATTAGTTTGTTACGTCTTTTTGCTATCTCTGCGAGCAACCCTGCTTAGGTTGTACAGTCTGACAGCCGTTGGTAGGAAGGACCTACGAAACCTCTCGGTTGTGCACCTGGGATGATGTAGTCTGCTGCTAAATGAGCTCCTCAGTGCATTCAGTATGTCCTGCATAGGGTGGAACTCGGACTCCAGCAGAGATGACAGTTTAGCCACCGTCCTTCTCTCTCCTATCTCCTCCATCGGATCAAGGCGCTGCCCCAGGACAGAGCTAGCTTTCTTAATCAGTTTGTTCAGTCTCTTCCTATCGGCTGCAGTAATGCCACTGCCCCAGCAGACCACTCCAAAAGTGATGGCTGATGCCACCACCGTGTCATAGAATGACTTCAGCAGCGCCCCTTGTACACCAAAAGACCTGAGTCTCCTCAGCAGGAACAGCCTGCGCTGTCCCTTCTTGTAGAGTGCGTCAGTATTGTGTGACCAGTCTAGTTTATTGTTCAGATGAACACCCAGGTACTTGTAGGATGTCACCATCTCGATGTCTGTTCCCTGTATATTTACTGGTACTGTGAGGGGCTGCCCATGCCTGCGGCAGTCCACCACCAGCTCCTTAGTTTTCCTCGCGTTGATCTGGAGGCAGTTCCGATGGCACCAGTCCACGAAGTCCTGGATAAGCCCTCTGTACTCAGCTTCATCTCCATTGGAGATGAGGCCAACGATCGCAGAGTCATCAGAGAAAATGAGGTAATATGTATATATTTCACATGGGTTGTATTTAGGGAAAAGAGGAGTTGGAGTGCAGTTCTACACAGCCATCATCGAGTCCATCCTCACCACCTCCATAACCGTGTGGTACGCAGGAGCCACTGCCAGGGACAGACTAAGGCTGCAGCGCGTCGTGCGCACTGCTGAGAAGGTGATCGGCTGCAAGCTCCCATCTCTCCAGGATCTGTACATCTCCAGGACCCGGAGGCGTGCTGGCCGGATCATAGCCGATCCCTCACACCCTGGTCATGTACTGTTTGCCCCCCTCCCCTCTGGTAGAAGACTTCGGTCCATCCAGACTAAAACCTCCCGTCACATGAACAGCTTCTTCCCCTCTGCCATTAGACTGCTGAACACTAAGTGACTCTCGTGCACCATGTACAGCAGCTCAACCAGACTCATGTCAATCATCACTGTTTTCTTCCTGCATTACCGACTGCACTATATAGTTCTCCACAGTATCTGCTGCTGGCTAATATATATTTTAACTGTTGACCAGTATCACTTAATCTTATCCTACACTTTATTACATGTATAGTTTATTTCTCTTATCTTATCATGTTTAATGTTGCAGCATTGTACCGAGACAAATTCCTAGTTTGTGTACTACATGAACAATGGCAATAAACCTGATTCTGATTCTGATTCTGATTCTGAGAAAATAAGTGTTAACTTCTTCCTTCTCCCTTTCGAGCACTGTACACTGTCACTTTTATTGCACTTGTCATTTGTTTTTGTTTTTTTTTTTCCACAATATCTTTATTGAACCTTTTTTTTTTTTTAACAAACATGATACAAACAATCAAACACTAACACTAAAGTACTACAAAAAAAAAATGCACTAAAAACACCAACAACCACCAACAAAATCAAGTCTTCAACAATGCTCCTCTGTTTAGTCTAGACAATCCAATACATAAGTATACATATTATGTTCACCAGTTTGGAATTTACAAGGTCCACACACATCATTCACCTTCTTCTTCAAGAGTTATGTTTAAATTTTTTACATAATCAATAAAAGGTCTCCATATATTCTCAAACACAGTTTCCTTTGATTTTAGTATATATGTTATTCTTTCTAATGGAAGGTTTGTTAACATCTGTCTTAACCACTGAGTCACATCTGGTCTATGAGTCTTTTTCCATAATAGTGCAATACATTTTTTGGCATTAAGCAAACTGAGGTCTATGAATGTTCTTTCACTTTTATTAAAATTATGCTTTTCTGGGTACAGACCCAACAAAAACAGTTTAGGATTCAATATGATTTGTTTTGAGATTATTTTTTCAATTGTTACCCTCACCTCTTCCCAAAACATTCTTATTAATCTACATTCCCATAAACAATGAAATAGGGTTCCTTTACTTTCCATGCATTTTGTGCATGTATCTGGTATATTTTTGTTATATCTATTTAACTCCTCCGGTGTAACATACATCCGCATTAACCATTTGAAATGTATCAATTTAAGGCGTGCATTTATTGATTTGGTTTGAGCTTCTGTACAAGCCAATTCCCATTGTTCCTCTGAAATTTCAATTTGCAGATCTTCTTTCCAGTAGTTTAATCTTTTCAGTGAATTTTCACTTGAAGATAGTGTCAGTGAGTTATAAAACTCTGAAATAATACCCTTTCTTTTACTATCTTTCATCATCATTTTTTCCAAGGATGAATAAATAGGTCGAGTGAGAGCTTTATTTTGATTTGATCGAATAAAGTTTCTAAGTTGAAGATATTTAAAAAAATGTGTTCTATTGAGATTAAATTTGATCCTCAGCTCTTCAAAAGACATTATGTTGTCTGCACATGGCAAATATAAATCCTGAATCTTTTGTATCCCTTTTAAATTCCATACTTTAAATACAGCGTCCGCTCTCCCTGGTTTAAAATATTGATTACCCCATATTGGACTAAATTGTGACAATAACTGTGGTTCTTTTAAATAGTTTTTAGCTTCACACCATATTTTGATCATATGCTTTACAAATGGATTTTTAACTTGTTTTTGTAATTTTTTTGCCGAATCTGAGTATATGAATATGGGAAGCGGTAAAGGTAAATTGTATGATTCCATTTCAGTCCAGTGAGGGAGATCATTTGATGAAAAATAATATGTCATAGACCTCAGTTGTGCCGACCAATAATACAACATAAAATTTGGACATTTCAGACCTCCACGATCAAATGGTAAATATAATAAAGACAAACGTAATCTAGCCCTCCTGTTGTTCCATATAAATTCCACTAACTTTTTTTTTATTCTTGAGAATAGATCTAAAGGTGGTGATAAGGGAATGTATTGAAATAAATAAAGTATTTTAGGTAAAATATTACTTTTAAGTATATTGATTCTCCCGATCATCGACATTGGTAGTGACATCCATCTCTGAGTTAACTCATTGATATCTGACATTAAGGCTTCATAGTTGACACTGGCGACTGATTCTAGCTTAGGCATAATTTGGATTCCTAAATATTTAAACTGATTTACAACATTGAATTGATTTACCTCAGGGGCTGGGTAATTTCTCTGGGTCTCATTTAGCATTAATATTGAAGATTTAGTTTTATTTATTTTATATCCTGATATTTCCCCAAAATTCTTTATTAAATTCAACAAGGTTGGAATTGATTTTTTTAGATTCGACATAAACAAAATTATGTCATCGGCGTACAGGGAGATTTTATGTTCTGTTGGTCCAACTTTAATTCCATATATTTGTGAATGTAAACGTATCGCTATCGCTAAAGGTTCAATTGCCATAGTAAACAGTAAAGGTGAAAGTGGACAGCCTTGTCGACATCCTCTATTGATTTTTATTGGTTTTGAAATATTGTTATTTGTTAGGATTTCTGCTGTAGCATTATTGTATATTATTTGAACCCATTTTATGAAATTATTTCCAAGTCCAAACCTTTGTAGGACTTCAAAAAGAAAGGGCCATTCAACTCTATCAAAGGCCTTTTCGGCGTCCAATGATAGGAGAGCTGTATCCGGTGCTTCTTTATTAAAATAAATAATATTAAATAGTCTTCTTACATTATGGAAGCCTTGTCTACCCTTTATAAAGCCATTCTGATCTCGATTAATAATATTTGGTAAAATTTCTTGTATTCGTCTTGCTAAAATTTTACAGATTATCTTAAGGTCGGCGTTTAATAGGCTTATTGGTCTCATATTTTCACATTTATTAGAGGGCTTACCTGGTTTTGGCAGCAGTATAATTAAGGCATTATTTATGTATGATGGTAAATTATTATTTTGAAATGCTTCTAAAACCATTTCCAAAAAAGGTTTTATTAATTTATTCTTAAATTTTTTATAAAGGTCAACTGGAAGACCATCTGGTCCTGCACTTTTTCCTGATTTCATATTATCAATGGCTAGCCCAACTTCTTCTTGACTAATTTTAGACTCCAATATCTCCCTGTTTTCATTTGGAATACACGGTATAGATAGTTCGTTCAAAAACCCATTTAGTTTTGTTAAATCAGGTTCATTTTTGGTATCATATAATTTTTCATAGTAATCTCTAAAGGCTCTATTAATTTCTAAAGGATCTATAACTACCTGTCCATTACTTATAATACTGGTAATTGGTGTTTTAATTTCCAATTGTTTAATCTGCCATGCTAATAATTTTCCTGATTTTTCACCTTGTTCATAAAAAGATTGTTTCAATCTTAGAAGACTCGAGGCAGCTCTATTCGCTGATTTTTTGTCGTATTCAGCTCTCAAAATCAGTAATTCATTCTCCAACCTTGGGTCACTTCCTGCATACACTTTTTCCTGAAGATTTTTTATTTTATGTTCCAATTTAGCTCTCTCCTCTCGAGTCTTCTTAGATTTTGATCCTGTATAACTTTGTTTTGTTTTTTTTTACTTTTTTTTTGTTCGAAATAAAGTATGTATCTATCTATCTATAATTGTGAATCATCTTTTGCAGACTTCCTCAGAATGGCCCATTTCAGTGTATGCCTCAAATGCCCAAGAGCCACATTTAATGCTATGGGCAGCTCAGTAGCACAGTGGTTAGCACTGTGGCAGCACAATAAGAAGGTTGTGGGTTCGATTCCACCCCCTGATTATCAGTGACCCTTCTGTGTGGAGTTTGGATCTTCTCCTCGTGTCTTGTGGGTTTACCCCGTCTACTCCGGTTTCCTCCCACAGTCCAAAAACATGCAAGTTAGGTTAATTGGAGACTCTAAAGTGGCCCTAGGTGTGAACGTGTGTGTGAATGGTGAAGGGATTGGCGCCACACCGTGGATGCTCTGAATTTCCCTCTGGGATTAATAAAGTATACAAAATACAAATTTAACTCCACCCTCCCTCTTACATCACCTAGGATGTTGCTAATGTTAGCTGGATAGCATGGGTAAATAATACAGCCAGCAAACAACCCCCCCCCCCCCCCCCCCCAACAAAGAGTCCAAAACAGAAACCAAATTCTTGGGGGCAAAACAAAGTCCAAGGCCCCAAACCAAACCAAAACGGGTCGGCTGGCCTTCCAAAGTTCACAGGCAGCCAGAACAGAAAACTTGGCGGGTCAGGTAGTCTCCCAGAGTCCCAGGAACACCGGACCGGAAAACAAGGCGGGTCAGGGGGCCTACCCAAGTTCATGGGGCCCCAGACCGAAGAACAGGGTGGATCTGGCGGCCTCGCAGAGTCCTTAGGCCACCAGATCATGAAACAAGGTGGTTCAGGGGGTCTGCCTGAGTCCACAGGCCCCCAAATCAGAGAACAGGGTGGGTCGGGTGGCCCACAGGAGTCCCGGGGCCACCAGACTGGAGAACAAGACAGCGCAGGGGTGTATAGCTCAGGGAACAGTAACAGGGGGGCTTTTAGCTCTGAAGATAGCAATAAGGAAGCTTTTTGTTCAGAAACAGATGACTGAACAACTGAAGCAGACGACAGGTGCGCGTTGACGTCAGGAACAGACAGTTGGTACGCACTAACACCAGGAACTGATGACTGGACGGGTGGACGTCAACCATAAGAGCTGATGGTTGGAGCGTGCTGACCTAGTAAGTCAAGGCCCTTAGCAGATCGGGGCCAAAGGCAATTGTCTACCTTTGCCTAATGATAAGTCCACCTCTATGCAAGATATATAATTGACTGTGAATTAGTGAACTAGGGTGGCTGGAATTTAAAGAAAATAACAATATACGTAAACCATGTTTTGTAAGCTAACTCCATACTAGCACTGTTAACTGAAGCTAACACCTTGGGCTTACGACCTGGGTTGGGACTGAATCATCACAATCAGTAGTATGGTGATGGGTTGTAACTGGAGACCAGATCATTTGTCAGTGACGAAGGGAAAAAGATCCCAGAAGAGCAAAACCGGCTTTGGACCATTCTACTGAAATGTTAAAATGTCATTATTTCTCAGTGAAGAGAAGTTTTAATATTTTTACTGTAGTCATATGACCTAAGTAGGCATTTTAGAAGGTCAAATCCCACCATGTTTGAGTAAAGGACCTGTAATGATAAGTTGGATTTATTATAGTCATCATTAAGGGTTAACTAGGTCACTTGGAATTTAAACCACCAGCTTTGGCAAATTTAACATTCTAATTTTGTGTCCATTTTTGAATCATTAAATAAAAGCTATAACAACTGTAAAGGTAGTCGCTTGTATAAATGCTAGTGGGCGATATTAAAACATGACATGAATAATGACCTCATTGGCTTTCCATAGTCTCACTGTCTGTCCAGACTCACTTAATTGCTTCTGCATTGGGAATATGTATGACCTTAGTAATAGAGTCTAGGTCACATGTTTGTCCTCGCATAGTGTTTTCTGATAGGCCTGTGGTTCTTAATTACCAGAGTGACTGTTTATCCACGCTGTTTGCCTGGATCCTTATCAGCCTTTACAGTGCTTTAACTCCCAGCGGAGAATGTGTGGGAGATGGTGAGAGGAAGTGTGTGTGTGTGTGTGTGTGTGTGTGTGTGTGTGTGTGTTGTGATGCACAGTAGTGTACATGTCACAGCGTATGTTTGATGTACTTTGTCAGACGTGGGTCAGGGTGTGTGGAATGCAGAACATGAAGATGCTGTCAGCGATATACTGGTTGCAGTTGTGCTGATGAGGTTGTGTTTGTGCTCCTCCTTGTTGGGACGGTGAAATGAATTGTGGGTCTCCCGTCACCGAGTGGACGCTTGTCTAGATTTTACTAAAATGAATGAGCGACTAGTGTTCAGGGATTTTATTTCATTCCTTTGCAATGACAGTATCAGACTGCATTTGCATGTTTTCCATTCCAATTCAGGGACATTTGAGAACTTGTATTGAGGTTAAAGCCTCAATTAAACATGCTACTGTTGTCTGTTATCTGCTGTCTGGTTATTATTTAATGTCTAGTACTAAGGATTAGTTGACACTGTGTGTTTTCGCATTTGCATGCCTATATACTTTTATTTGGGCCTTGCTAATGTATGTGTGCATATTGAAGCATGTGTGTAACTTGAGCTCTGGCCATCTCCCCATGTGTGAGTAATGGTCCCTGTTTTATTGGCCCGCTTCTCAACAGACTCTATGAGTAATCACATAATGCATGCTCTGACGTCAGAGCCGTTTCCATGGTTACACAGTGCTCCCCACTCTGGGGAGGTGCGTTCAGTTTTTTTTTTTTTTCTTCCCCCCACATCTTGTCCTAGAGCCTTCAAAGCTCTGGCTCAGGATGGAGACATTACTTCTCAAGCTGAAATCACCTCCCCCAAATCTATAGTTTTACGAAAGTGCTTGTATGATTAGCACCACAGACTTTGTTCTCTTTTGCCATCCTCTTCTTGTTCCTTTTTCTAAAATTTCATTCCTGTCTTGCCATGTCTCACTCACTGAACCTTATTTCATCGTCCCTATTTTAGTCAGCCTCTGCCTCTTCTCGCCTCCCAGCTACATCTCTTTCATGATTAGCCCCCATTTCACTCTCTGCCCTCTTCATTCTCCTCTCCTTTCTTCTACTCTTGAAATTTTGTCATACTGAACAAGCTACCTCATATTTCCACGCCAGAAGTGTCCTTTTTTCTCCTGCTTTCATGCACTGTTAAATTCCACTGAACGCCCGATCCCTTTCCCTTCTGCACGCTTTTCCTCTTTATACTTTTGCCTTTTCCTTTCTCCTCCCTCACTCTGGTCAGAGGACAGACTTGAATGAACCGTACTTCCCTGTGTATCCATTCCTGTATAAAAGTAATACAGTTACCCTACGGTACGGAGGAATATATGGTAAGTTCAGGTTTAGTTTGTAAAGAAATAATAAAGGTAGTTTCAGGAAAACTTCTAAATTTCCTGGGGTACAATTTTAATTAAATTATTATTAGGTTTTCATTGCATGGGCAACACTTAAAAATGACAAATCCATCAGAGGTTTGAAAAGTCTGAGGGGTGTTTTTTAAGTGTGAAAACCATCAAAAGGTCAATAATCAGGCCAGCTTCAATCTGCAGCAGACATTATGTCTGGCTTGCCAAACACACACAGTGAAACCATTAATGGCTTCTTGTTTTGTTTCTTGTTAATGCTCCAAAAGACCTGGGCCGAAAGCATTACACTGCTGATTCCCAACCTGTTTCCCTGCTGAGACCTGTCTCCGAGACTCCTCCATCTTTTTATCTTGTGGATCCTCAGGTTTGTTGCTCATTGGGTCAGCAGTGTGATGGGGGTCTAACAATAAAGACTGACTGGTTGTCTCGGCAACATCAGAGTAGGACTGCTGTAATAGACTTTGTGCCTCTTGCTGATTAACAGGGCTCAATACACGGAGGCTTCAAATTGCATTTCCAAACAGGCAGACTCCATGTACTGGTGCATGTTTTGTGAAGTTTGTCTATGCTATACAGTGGGGCAAAAAAGTATTTAGTCAGCCACCAATTGTGCAAGTTCTCCCACTTAAAAGATGAGAGAGGTCTCCAATTTTCATCATAGGTATACCTCAACTATGAGAGACAAAATGAGAAAAAAAAAATCCAGAAAATCACATTGTCTGATTTTTAACGAAATTATTTCCAAATTATGGTGGAAAATAAGTAAATGGTCACCTACAAACAAGCAAGATTTCTGGCTCTCACAGACCTGTAACTTCTTCTTTAAGAGGCTCCTCTGTCCTCCACTTGTTACCTGTATTAATGGCACCTGTTTGAACTCGTTATCAGTATAAAAGACACCTGTCCACAACCTCAAACAGTCAGACTCCAAACTCCACTATGGCCAAGACCAAAGAGCTGTCAAAGGACACCAGAAACAAAATTGTAGACCTGCACCAGGCTGGGAAGACTGAATCTGCAATAGGTAAGCAGCTTGGTGTGAAGAAATCAACTGTGGGAGCAATTATTAGAAAATGGAAGACATACAAGACCACTGATAATCTCCCTCGATCTGGGGCTCCACGCAAGATCTCACCCCGTGGGGTCAAAATGATCACGAGAACGGTGAGCAAAAATCCCAGAACCACACGGGGGGACCTAGTAAATGACCTGCAGAGAGCTGGGACCAAAGTAACAAAGGCTACCATCAGTAACACACTACGCCGCCAGGGACTCACATCCTGCAGTGCCAGATGTGTCCCCCTGCTTAAGCCAGTACATGTCCAGGCCCGTCTGAAGTTTGCTAGAGAGCATTTGGATGATCCAAAAAAGGATTGGGAGAATGTCATATGGTCAGATGAAACCAAAATAGAACTTTTTGGTAAAAACTCAACTTATCAACTCAACTCAACAAATCTACCTACGGGTACAAATAAAGTAACCTGAACCTTATCGTGTTTGGAGGAGAATGAATGCTGAGTTGCATCCAAAGAACACCACACCTACTGTGAAGCGTGGGGGTGGAAACGTCATGCTTTGGGGCTGTTTTTCTGCAAAGGGACCAGGACGACTGATCCGTGTAAAGGAAAGAATGAATGGGGCCATGTATCGTGAGATTTTGAGTGAAAACCTCCTTCCATCAGCAAGGGCATTGAAGATGAAATGTGGCTGGGTCTTTCAGCATGACAATGATCCCAAACACACCGCCCGGGCAACGAAGGAGTGGCTTCGTAAGAAGCATTTCAAGGCCCTGGAGTGGTCTAGCCAGTCTCCAGATCTCAACCCCATAGAAAATCTTTGGAGGGAGTTGAAAGTCCGTGTTGCCCAGCGACAGCCCCAAAACATCACTGCTCTAGAGGAGATGTGCATGGAGGAATGGGCCAAAATACCAGCAACAGTGTGTGAAAACCTTGTGAAGACTTACAGAAAACGTTTGACCTCTGTCATTGCCAACAAAGGGTGTATAACAAAGTATTGAGATGAACTTTTGTTATTGACCAAATACTTATTTTCCACCATAATTTGCAAATAAATTCTTTAAAAATCAGACAATGTGATTTTCTGGATTTTTTTTTTCTCATTTTGCCTCTCATAGTTGAGGTATACCTATGATGAAAATTGGAGACCTCTCTCATCCTTTAAGTGGGAGAACCTACACAATTGGTGGCTGACTAAATACTTTTTTGCCCCACTGTATGTGTAAATGAGGATCAAATGGCAGATACAGGAACCACGAGGCAGTTCATGAGTGTGTGTACACCATTAAAACAATATAACTTATGAGTCAGTCTCCCAAGTCATGGCGAGCCTTCTGGCTGACTTCGCCTTGACTTTCACAGGCCCCAGGACAGAGTCATACCTATTAGTGTGTTGTTGAATATGAGTACACTTTTGATTTGAGACCCTGGGAAGAGTATTGAGCCATATACCAAATGAGCCACAGTTGGGGGTGTAATTGCCCAAGGCAAGGCCCATTCTGACAGTGCAGGTCCCATGGTTTCTGACTGTTTAGTGTAGTCATTGCAGAACTGGTGATGTCCACACTGGGGTGGATTTACTCACTGTAGAGAGGATTTTCTAAATTTGACTCAGTAATATACACAGAAAAATGTTAAATCAATGGATGCATAGTTTCTGGAAATACCTGAGGGTTGAACTGTGACGTGGCTTAGTGAGGTAAGTTGTGGTTTCAGTTGGAGTTTTCAGTATCGCAAAGGTTTATTTGGCTAGATCACCAGGGTAACGCAAGGTGCGTTCAGACCAAACACAAAGCAATTTTTTTGCATGGCGCAATTACTTGTTAACTCAACATAAACACACAAATTTGCATCCGAGGGAATTGGTAGCAATAGCTAATCAGCCTTGAGATTCCGTTTTCATCGGAATAAAAGTATCAACTAGTTTGACAGTGAGACTGCCACTTGCCTGCAGACTGATGGACTGGAGCTCTGCAGCTGAAACAGAGTGTCAGGAGTTTATCCAGACACGCATCCCTGCCCCGGATGGATGTGGTAACGAGGGCTAGCAGTGTAAACAACCGTCATCCAGCTGCAGTTTCTGTAGGAGGCAGTGACATTTTCCCAGCTGTGTGCCCCACTGGTTGTAAAACCCTAAATATGATGATGTTATAGGGATTTCCACAGCAGGTAGAAAGCAGCTGCACAAGTTTTGAAGGCAACCGCACTCCTCTGAAACTTGCAACTTGCTCAGAAACGAATTTGTGTCTTTTGCGTGTTTACATTGAGTAAACACGTAATTGTGCAAGAAATTCATACTTGCACGTTTGGGTGACTATACCTTTATGCTGACCTCATAACCTGGCCAGGATCACGTTAAGACTTTCATTTTAAAATCAGCTATGATTTAGGCACTAGTCTTCATCTTCTGACTGATAGTACCGCTGTAGTTCGTTTTATAGTTTTCTAATTTAGACAGTGAATGTTGATTGTTGATGCAACTTAAATGAGGTCTGCTGTGGAATCTTATATCTCAGACTCAAGAATCCATCTCTGTTCAGATCCCAATTTTTCCTTCTCTTGCCTTGTTTTTTCTGCACTAGATTCATTTGGCTCAAGCAGGCACAGCTGTACTAATCATGTTATATGGAGCGAAGTGAGCTATTTGGGATCTGTTTTTCATTAGATTTGTGTCCACATGCAAGTAATAAAAAAAGCTGAATTTTCTGGTGGAAAAAAAATAATTTGCACACAGTTTTTAACTCCAGGGTGGCCATTTTGTATTTACAAGTCCTACACAGTAGAACCTTATCAACTGTGCAGATGTTACTGTTTACGGCCTAGTTTTATATTTCTCCTCTAGTCTACCTTCCTAATTAATTGAACTACTTCCCATTATAGTGGATTGTACCTTCCAACTGGGCTTTTCGTAAGCCAGGATTATTTTCACAATAGCTGCCATTTTTTCAGAGCTGCACCAGACATTATTTTTTCTGCTTGGTCCATGGAAAGTGCAATTAGAGCGATTACAAATGAGAAGTTACACTAGCTACAGACCTGCTGTGTTGGACTTATATGGGATGTCAACGTTTGTTGAAAATGTTCTAAAAACTTGAAGTAATCCTTTTTTATTGCTTCATTTGTTATCCCTCCCGCATTATTGATTAGCCAGTTTAGAGAATAACAAGCATTTGGACAATGTAATGACTGATCAAAGTTAAGCACAGGCTCCGTCATATTTCCCCACAATGTTGCTTCTTTGGACAGTAGCAGGAGGAGCCTGCTGTCCTGAAGTGTCTCTGGAACATGGCGTGGGGAGCAACATGTGAAAGGCAAAGGTCTCGGCAAATTGTTTCCTCAGCTGCTCCGCTGAGTGAACTGTTGAGGATGGGCTGAGAATTTGGAAGCCACATCTGAGATTTGTTGTTTTAAACTTCCTCTGTTGTGAGAGTTTTTGTGCATGTCAGTTACAGAATGCAGAGAAACTCACCAGCATTTTGTTGCAAAAACAGAAGAAATTCATTCTATGATGTGACATAAATTGTATGAGATAAGCAGCATAAATCTCAGCATCATAATAAGAATAGCAGCAGCATTCTTTTTCGATGCAAGTGACATTTTATAAAAGTTGCCCTTCTTGGCATGGGGAGTTGCTCAGCACATCAGCAACATTTTGAGAGACCTGCAGCTCAAATAATATTGGTCTGGTGACTTAGAGAGAAAACGATCAGCAAGCAGCAGCATCTTAAAGACAGCATTTTCTAAAGCACTTCCCCCACACTTGTTTTGTCTGCCTAATGTTCAACATTACTTTTTCTTTCTTTGTGTACACTGAAAGTTATTTTTGACACAGAATAAAATGTCTGAAGACTTTGACACCAATGTTTCCACCAACATCGTATTACAGTTTGGTAAATATACAAAAAAGTACTGGACATGTGCTGGAAGAAAAACACAAATTTAAAAAAGAAATTTTCGAGGAAATTTTAGTCTTTTAAACATGTAGATTATCTATATTATATAACATGTATATTATCTGTTTATTAGTGGTGAAAGATGATTAAAAATTTTATTTGCAATTGATCTTTTGAAATTACTAGTTAATCACGATTAATCACACTCTCATTGTGGATTTTTTTTTCCTATATAATGTACCTTAAATTGGTCGTATTTCAAGTTTTTCATCCTCTTATTCACATGGGGCTGGGCAAATATGCTTGTTTTCTGCAACTGCAGGTTTATTATGTCAAAAATATGACAAAAACTACGCTGAATATTTTCCAGAAAAATCTGCAGAAATACTGCATGTGCAAACAATAGATAGGCAGGGCAAACTGATGTCATTGCAACATTACGTATAATACTGACAGGTCAGTATTCAACTTTACTCTTGTAGTAAACATCCACTGTTTTAAGCAGCTGAGCACAAAACTGTGGATCTCAGGTGTCACAACAGGCACATTATGCCCCCTCTCGTTTACTCTCTAACACTCTTAAGCACATCTGACATAGAGCCACTTTGATTAAAAAAAGTACCTGCAGTTAGGGCTGTCGCGGTAGAGGAATTTCCCCTGCGGTGACGGTGGACAGCTCAATACCACAGTATGCAGTATTAATGCAAATGTTTTTAGGACCCTGTGGATTCGTAATTTAAACAGGGTTTATAACTTAGGTGGCAAATGAGGGAAGCTGTAAGTCTCGCTGCAGCTCGCTCTCAACTTTATGCGCGTGTTGTACAACTATGCGGAGCTCCGCTTTTTAGCTTCCGCAGGCATGAACTGCTGATTCTGTAAAAAAAAAAAAAAGATCATTTTCATAAAGCAGTGGCGGTAACTAAAGGTGCGTTCACACCAAACATGAACGGACAAATTTTTTGCGCAGCACGATTACATTGTAACTCAGTGTAAACACGCGAACAGACCTGACTTCCCCTTCTGAGGGAAATGTAGACAGGCGAAGTTACCTTTATAACTTCTGCAGCTGTGTTAAACCTGCTGTGGAAATTCCCAAAATAATGTCATGCTTAGGTTTACATTATCCGACCGGGGTCTTACCTCAAAATGTCGTCTCAAGTTTCCGAAACTTCATAGAACAAGGGTATTTTCGCTGCTAGCTTGCTAGCTTGTAAACATCCATTGCCGGACGACATCCGTGGCCAGACGCCGTGGGTAAATAACTCCAAAATCCGATTCAGCTGAAGAGTTCCCGGTCCTCCTGTCTCCCAGTGAGTGAGTTTCATTTTCTAACTAGTTTACTCTGCAATGGTGATAATTTTACTCCATCTGTTAGCTAGCTGCTAGCGTAGCTAGAAAAATCTCGTTCAAACAAGCTGCTGTCAGAGCTCATACAGTCAGTAGCATACACACTCCGCTCAGAAGGAAATAACACGCTTTGTGCCCTTTCAGTGCTCACTGTTAAGGCTGTATTTAACAAGGAGTCCAAATGCTTTCACCACTAACTGCCTGCTTTAGCAATTTATTTAATAATCAATAGGGGCACATAAGTGAACAACGAGATATAGCCACACACACACACACACACACAAAAAGTGAACACCATGGTTGGTCATTTTTCTCCGTGGTAGGCATGTCCATACCACGGTATTACATAATTGCGGTTATTGCAACAGCCCTACCTGCAGTGCTTCAGTGGGGTGTCTGACTGTCTCTCACTTTTTGGTGGCGGGCCTCGGTATTCCTGGGTGGATCTTGCTTCCTCGCAGTATTGGTTTAGGCAGGCTGTCATCTTCCATTAGACTAGTTGGCATACAATGGGGGGGGGGGGGTTCCATTTGCTGATCACTTTTGGGGGCTTGTCAAATAATAATAATGATAATAATGGATTGCATTTATAGAGCACCTTTCAAGATACCCAAAGCACTTTACAGTCAGTCCATTATCCATTCACTCCACAGACAATGGTAGTGGTAAACTACTACCGTAGCCACAGCTGCCCTGGGGCAGACTGACGGAAATGTGGCTGTCTCTCTGACCACTACCGAATATTTATACACATTCATTCCCATTGTCATAAACACCGGAGGCAAGGTGGGTAAAGTGTCTTGCCCAGGGACACAATGGCAGGATGGCTGGGGAGAGCGGAATTTGAACCACCAACCCTCTGGTTATTGGACGATCCGCTCTACCTCCTGAGCCACTGCCGCCCACATTTTACCTCCTCCGTTCCATTTTTGCTGAGGACCAAGCTGGACGGCAGGAGGTTCCTCTTTTATATGGTCTTTGGCATGACCTGGCCGGGACTTGAACCCTGACCTCCCAGTTGTGGGGCGGATGCTCTACCTCACACCATCAAGCTTGCAGTTGTCCAGGCTTCTTCCGGTGGTAATTGAATTTAGATCAACAGTAAACACAAATTACTCTGCTCTTGTTGAGAGAATATGTTATGGTCTGGAATTACCTGCTAAACAGACAAGGTGAGGTGACTGGGAAAACACAGCTTTATTAAGCTCACTCAGCTTGACAGTCACTGACAGATTGTCGGCTAAGCTCAGGCGAGACAGTGTGTTATAAGATGGCTAATCCGGCCTTATATATGGCTGGGCAGAGGCGCCACCTGGAGGTGCGTGTCCATCTTACACTTTTGTATTAAATAATTATATAACATTCCCCCCCTTCCCCTTTAAAAAAGTCCAAAACCACTCACTCAATTAAGACCCTCCCCAATTTGGGACCCGAATCACACACTGATAGACAACTAATGTTTCTAAATGGCCTAACGAATTCATACAACAAAACCTAAAATAAGGCATGCAGGTGGACTGCCATCCTGCCCACACTGCAAGGTGGATTATTCTGCCACCTGCTAAAGTAAGTTGAAGTACATTAATAACTAAAATAGTATGCCGTGTTTCTAAACTAAGACAGAAAAAAAATCTAAATGGTAAATGGTAAATGGTAAATGGCATTCACTTACATAGCGCTTTTATTCTCATCTCTTGATGACCAAAGCGCTTTACAGATCCTGCTATCCACCCATTCACACAGTAGCTGCACTTGATGACCGCTCTCAGCAGATGCGCCCCTGGAAACTGCCGGTCTCTGGGGTGGTGGCTGGCCCTTCGGACACTGAAGCCGCTCCTCCTCACCATCAACCTCATCCCACATCCAGCCTCGTCTCTTGGAGTCCTCTCCTGGACACACTGAAGCCGATTTGCATGCCACACTGAGCCGTCGGAGAGCCTCAAATGCGCTGCGCCCAGTTTGTCCACTATGCACAGACACTTCCAATGCTCCTCAGGTTGTCGTCTGGCCCATTTTCGCCGCGGACGTTCCTCATCTCGGCTGCAAACCCAATCCAGGACCCTCAACAGGGCCCTGCTCAGGTTGAGACGTTTTTGTCAAGCACACTGATCCTCCGTACTTCTCGGTCCTGCCCCGACCTCTTGTAATACCATTGCAATGTTCACCATTGTAGCAGCAGACCCTCTGTTCTTCCATGGCCAGGCTCCGGAGGCATCTGGGGCCAGCCCACTGGTGTGGCTCATTGGTCTAGGTACCGACCCTGGGCGAAATTTGTCCTGCTTGACCGCCATGGTGTCTGGTAGTTCTTCAGCCCACACTCTGTGGATGGTTGTTGGGGATGGGCGTAATGATTTCTTCCGTGGGCTCTCCGGGCTAAATCCACGACAGACCCTGGCAAAATGGTTCAAGCGACCACATCTGTTACAATGTGCTCCCCTTGCTGGACAGTCCTTAGCCTTTTTGCGGTCCATCGCAGACCCACAGCCCATACAAAGGGACTTTCCCGGAGCTGACCCCCAGCTAGTAGCGTTGGCTGTTGTCTCCTCGCTGTCCAAGCCATCTTTGCTGTCCAGGTCCGTGGCATTTGCCGCGACAAGAGGCTCCAGCGGCTGCTGTGACTGGAGTTTGGTTAGCTCTGGAGCTAGCTTTCCCGCGGTTTCTATTTGGAGAGCTAGCTTGACAGCTCTGGCTAACGTAAGTTCACTTGGCGCCAAAAGTAGCTCAGCTTGCAATGCGGTGCTACAAGTATGCTCTGCCAGCTGGTCACGAATCATTTCCTCTTCCAGTGTTCCGAAACGGCACTCACTAGCCAGCTGCCTTAAATCGGCGACAAACTGTCTGATGAATTCACCTACCCATTGACATCTCTGCTGAAAGCGGATCCCCCGGACTGTCACATTATCCGGGGTGTCGAAATGGCAACTCCGCTACCTCTTCGTGGGTGTCCACAACACTGAATGTTCGCAGGATCCACTGGCCCTCTATGCCCAAATTTTGCACCAATAGCACCTGGGTTCTCTGCTTGTCAAGCTCCCTGAGCCCTTCCACGGCAATGTTGTTCTGATACGCCTCGTACCACCTAGGCCAGGGTACCAGCGGTTCTCCGGGCACCTCGAGGAAAGGGCGAATTGGGACCATGCACACCTCCATGGTTTAATCTGATGTCGCCAATGTTATGTCTGGAATTACCTGCTGAACAGACGAGGTGAGGTGACTGGGAAAACACAGCTTTATTGAGCTCACTCAGCTTGACAGCCACTGACAGATTGTCGACTAAGCTCAGGCGAGATGGAATGTTATAAGATGGCCGACCCGGCCTTATATATGGCGGGGCGGAGGCGCCACCTGGAGGTGCATGTCCATCTTACACTTTCATATTAAATAACTATATAACAAAACAATCTCACAATTTTTTGAAATCTTCCTGTCTTTATCATTTTGGCTCATGGAGGCATTTGTCCTGCATTGCAATCCAGCATGTGCTGCTTTGCTTTAAAGGGTCTATATCATGCTATTTTAAGCCTTTCAGAGTAAACTATATGCATGTATGTGATAGTATATTACCTTTGGTACACTGGAGAATGAATTTCTTATGAAATATGAATTATTTTCGCGAGCTACTTTTCCAACCCGGAAGTAAGATGCCTCGATCTCTGAGGCTTCGCCTCTCCTTCTTGTGGCTGCCGCACATTTCATGACGTAACCCCTGAGCCGGCTGCTGCAGCGTGTCGCTGGGTTCCGCCCACGAAAACAACATCTACAGTAAACTTAACGTAAAAAAGCAAACCGTTGTTGTCACTTAGCAGATTAGGTGCGAGAGGAACTACTTCTTCACAGCATCAATGCTAAAGTGAAAGAGTTTTTCCGATCACCTCTCCGTTAGCTGTGTGGAGAAAGTGGGTGTGTGCGTTAGCCTGGGAGTGGTGCTGGCAGCACAGGCACTTCCTGGAGTGGGCGGCTCACCCACTTTCATACGTATGAATGTGGGGACCCAGTCATTATCAGGGACAGGGCGGAGCAGCAGCTCAGAGAGCAGGGTTGAGGAAGAATACTCAGAGATGCGTGAATGGAGCAAAATACCACTTTGGGGGTGTTTTTGGTGAGGAATTAACATTATAACATGCTTAAAAGCTCAAAAAAGTCGATTTTGCATGATATAGGCCCTTTAATTCCTGATTTGTGTATGGTGGGCTACATCAATCAATAAACTCAATTGTGATTACTTGGGTGTTGAGTTAATCGTGATTAACTCAGTTAACACTTTCACCACTTATATATATATATGTACATTATATGTTATGTATCTTTTATATGTGATTTTCATGGTATGCAGGATCATCACTCTCACTGTTTTAAATACATGACAGAAAAAAAGCTTTTCAACATACAAAAGCACCGGATGAAACATAGTTAAAGATAAAAGTATTTATGCGTTTTTATGTAGTGACTTGTTTGTTTCCATGTAGGATTTGTAAAGCGTTTTGGTCATCCAGAGATGAGAAAAAGCGCTGCATAAGTGAATGCCATATACAGTACAAGCTAGGCTAGAGATGAAAGTTATTGATTAATTCATTAATTGTTAATTGATTCACCTTATTAATTGATTGATTAATTGATAAGTGCCATTTTTCACTTGGTACATTATGGTCTATAACATAAAAAGCCAATTATTGTTTGATATACTGAATTAAAAAATGCAAGTCATCTTCCTCAAGGATTTGATTTATTTATGTAATCTGTTGCATGTTAAACATTAACAACAAAATAAACTTAAAAAATACATATTAAGGCTACTACAACATAAAAGTGTGGGCACTAGCTGATATTAAACTTCAGCAACATAAATTCTGAATAAAAAATATGTAGACTTAGTCTACATAATATTAAAAACTACATAAAATCGGACATGCTCTCTGAGAAGAACTGCTGATTTTACATGCCAGTCATTGTCAATGTAGTAGCAAGTGACTGTAATGTAGTTTTCTGTAGCGCAGTCCAACAATCCATTGTCAGCACATTTTCAGTGGCTAGCTGTGTTTTCAGGTCAGGTTTTTTCTTCTTGTTGCACTCTTCCGAGCGGGTAGTTATCGTTCCTCTAGACCAGAGGTCCCCAACCCCCAGGCCGCGGACCGGTACCGGTCCGTGGGTCATTTGGTACCAGGCCGCACAGAAAGAATAAATAACTTACATTACTTCCGTTTTATTTATTATCTGAGTCTGAATGAAGTTTTATTTTGAAAAATTACCGGATTCTCTCCGTTACATCCGTCTATGGCTCACTCTTGACGCACGTCAAAACGCTTGTCTCGGTGACGTGATATGTTACCGCAAAGGCTGTTGCTAAACGGCCGGGATCCACTTAGTGAATGAAAAACCCCTGTGCAGGAGTGGTTTCGTGGGTTTTATTGAACAAAACCCCAAGACGTGTTAATTGGGAATGAATGAAGTGTGGATGTGTGGTTATTATCCTGAGGGAGATCGCTGGCCAGAGTGTTTGAATTACGAGAGCCGCTGCAGAGATTTCTCTCAGAAAAAAAGTCACCGCTGACAGCACATTTCAGTGATGAGGATTGGGTCGCAAAACTCGCTTACTTGTGCGACATATTCAGCCTGCTCAATAAACTTGTCAAGCGGTGGCCCTCGCGAGCCACCATAAGACGCCACACCATCACCAGAGAGTTGTGCAAGAGTCTTTATTTACGGTGAAGTAACAATGATACAAGCCACTGAGGCTATGCCACAAACAAGTCTATATACACAGGGAGGCGTAAGGCTAAGAAGCTCATTCACGGGTCCACAGGATAAGACGGTCAAACCACAGGCGGGCAATGTAGTTAATCCATATAGCACGATCGCTCCGACGATCAAAGACGGACACTGTTGCAAAGATGCAGCCACTAGCGTCGGTTTAAGAAGCCGGCCACTAACGACCGTAAATGCAGGACAGCTGTTCAGGTCTTGACAGCTGAGCGGAAGCCTCCCCGAGCGCTGTCACAATAAGAGCTCGGAGAGCCAGAATAACAACGCCGCTGTCAAGACCTGACAGGAATAGCCCGAGTGCAAATAACATTGGCGCTCGGGTCATAACAGTACCCCTCCCTCAAAGGCGGGCTCCGAACGCCTTGTAACACCCAGCCCCCCCACCCACCCACCCACATAGGGCGAGTGAATGGAGGAACAGGCAAGAAGGGAGCGAAACAAATGCCAACAAGGCCCCCCCCCCCCAAGAAAAACCACATCCCCTGACATACCCATAACATTCCCACAGAAACAATGAAACAAATAGGACAAGAGTTACAATACATGGGGCACAATCATACAGAGCATAATTTACCCGACACAGAAAGTTTTCCCACAGTGACCACAGACAAACTGTTTAACTCCAGAGTACGTGACTTCACGTGGTTTAAACTCATCTGAGTGAAGGCCTTTCCACACTGTTCACACACACAAACTCTTAAATGTCACAATGGATCAATTTATGCTCCCAAGTCCCCCAAGTGCATGAAAAACTCTGCCACAGTCACAAAAGAACTGTTTATCCAAAAAAAAACATCAGCCTCAAACACCAGGGTACCTATGAAAAACCACAAAATACATGCTATGACCCCTCAGGTAGGAGAGGGGGAAAAAAAACAAAAAACATGATACAAACATACATGAGGCAATATAATCGTTCCGAATGACCTTACACCGTATGGTCCAAACAGAGGATGGCAGGCGGAGACCAAACGCCCCAGACATAGTTCCGGCGGCCTCCCTGCGTCCGATGGCCCACGGGTAGTCACGGGAAACAGTACGTGGTCGGGCGGCCTGACCCAATTCCAGGCCCCGAGAGTCAAGTCCTCCGGTGGCCATACCAGGCCACCCAGTAACAGACACAGTTCATCGGGTGGCCGACCCAAGGCGCCGAACAGGCAAAGCAGCTCCTCGGGCGGCCGACCCGCATCCCTCAGCCACCAGAACCATGAAGAAACAGCATGCGGCGGCCTCCCCGATGAAGAAACTACATGGGAGCGCCTGCCTGCAGGAAGAAAACCTCCAATGGCCCCCAGCGCTGACGACCCCAGCTGGTGGCTCCTGAGAGGGGAATAATCGTGATAATGGGCCCACATCACATCAGGTGGCGAAGGGTCTGCGGCTCCTCCACCGACCTCGATCCACACCGATGCGACCGTTGCAGCTCCACCTGCGTCGGATCCCGATTGGGTCACAGCTGCACCCGCGTCGGACCCTGATTGGGTCACAGCAGCACCTACGTCGGACCCCCACTGGACTTTGTCGGACCCCCACTGGGCCTCGTCGGACCCCGATTGGGTCACAGCTGCACCTGCGTTGGACCCCCACTGGACCTCGTCGGACCCCGATTGGGTCATAGCAGCACCTGCGTCAGACCCCAATTGGACCTTGTCGGACCCCGATTGGGTCACAGCCGCACCTGCATCAGACCCCGATTGGACCTCGTCAGGCCCCGATTAGGTCACCGCTGCACCCGCGTCGGACCCCGATTGGGTCACCGCAGCACCTGCGTCAGGCCCAGATCGGACCTCGTCGGACCCCGATTGGACCACAACGGACCCCGACTGGACCTCGTCGGACCCCGATTGGGTTATAGCTGCACCCACGTCGGACCCCCACTGGGTCTCGCCAGGCCCCGATTGGATCACCGCTGCACCCGCGTCGGACCCCGATTGGGTCACAGCAGCACCTGCGTCAGACCCTGATTGGACCTCATCGGATGCCGATTGGGTCAGCTCAGCCCACGCGTCGGACCCCGACTGTGCCTGGACGGACCCCGACTGGGTCAGTACTGCCTCGGCGACGACCTCCATCCCCGAACTTGGGACCTCCAGCCTCGCGACCTCGAAAGACTCTGAACCGGTTACACTGTAGAGAGGCTCAGAGGACAGGAGAGGACCGGGATCAGTATCACCGGCAGCACCAGAGCCCAGCGAGACGAACTCGGGCACAGCGGACAGCTGCTCCTCGCTTGCCTCCCCGCAAGGCAGGCAAAAATGCTCTAACACACCACAAGGGAAAACAAAGAAGAGCACTTGCCTGCACTCGGGCTCTGGAGCCATCCAGGACTTCGTCGATCCAGGTTCAGGTAGAAGCTCGTCGTCGGGCTCCCACTCAGCTGCGTCGGGCTCCGCAGCCGGCATGATGGTCTCTGCAGCCGGATCCTCACGCGCTGATATCCACACCAGTAACCCGCACGGCGTGGCGGCAGGGGACCCTCGACCCACTGGCTCGGGCTGCTCCTCCGTGGAGACCCGGGGACGCTTGCTCTTTGGCTCAGGCTCCACACCGCAGTCCGCTCTTCTCCTCTGTCCAAAACGTGGCTGCAGGGCCGGGATTATTCCCAGAGTCGCAGGCCTCCCCCTCGTTCGACGGCGTGGACCTAACGCCGAGGACCGCTCAGCGGAGGAAAACACAGAGGCAGCAGGTTCATTACAGATAACTACAGCTGGTGGTGGAAGCTCGGGGGGCTGCAAACCCCAAACCCCACTCCCAGGAGTCAGACAAGACAGATCACTATCATAAGTAGGGGAGTGAACTTGAACTTGCCTGTCTCCCGGAGGGAGGGTGGTGCCAGGTGTAGAGGACATTGCTCCTTCCCTCGCTCGCTGGATGGTAAGAGAGGACCCATGGACGGGGCTCGCCGAAGCAGGGCCCTTGTCACACTCAGCAGCTGGAGAAGGCGTCGAGGACGAGGGAGCGACAGCCGAAGCGGGCCGGGCACAACATGCTGACCGGACAGCAGGGGGAGATGGCCCGGGAAGAGAGGCTGCAGGAATTCCCTCCTGGGATGACACCAAAGAGACAGCTGACTGGTTGACTGGGTCATTCCGGCGGCCCGGAACTGGATCCGGAACAGGAGCTTGCTGAAGATGTGCTCAGCCGCAGCGCCGATGTCTATGACGGCCCCCAGATGGTGCGAACTCCAGGAATGGATCGAGGACAGGATTGGGATCCCAAGGCGAAGAGCAGGAACGCCTCCTCCTCTGCTTCTTGCCGTATTCCTCCTCCAGCATACGGAATATCTCGCGTTGTGCAGCGATGCCAGCCATCCTCACGTCGACTTCCGGGTGGTCGGCGTAACGGGGGGAGAGATGATTAAGAGCATCCTCAGCGCAGTCCAGGTACCAGTGTATGCCGTGATTGTAGTCCAGGAGGGAAGTGGAGATGAGCATCTCATCCACATATTCCAGGACGTCCACCAGCTCATGGCTCGGACTCCGAGCACGGCCCCTCCGTGACGGCATTCCTCCAGCACACCGTACCCAAACAGGAAAAAAGCGATGTCCAATTGAACACTAGCTCACTGGTGAAAGGCGTCTCGGGTTGGCGTCACCGTAAACGCCGTTTTGGCAGCAGTGTACTGTCAAGCGGTGGCCCTCGCGAGCCACCATAAGACGCCACACTGTCACCATAGAGTTGTGCAAGAGTCTTTATTTACGGTGAAGTAACAATGATACAAGCCGCTGAGGCTATGACACAAACAAGTCTATATACACAGGGAGGCGTAAGACTAAGAAGCTCACTCACGGGTCCACAGGATAAGACGGTCAAACCACAGGCGGGCAATGTAGTTAATCCATATAGCACGATCGCTCCGACGATCAAAGACGGACACCGCTGCAAAGATGTAGCCGCTAGCGTCGGTTTAAGAAGCCGGCCGCTAACGACCGTAAATGCAGGACAGCTGTTCAGGTCTTGACAGCTGAGTGGAAGCCTCCCCGAGCGCTGTCATAATAAGAGCTCGGAGAGCCGGAATAACAACGCCGCTGTCAAGACCTGACAGGAATAGCCCGAGCGCAAATAACATTGGTGCTCGGGTCATAACAAAACTCAATCTGTCACTTCAGGGGAAAATGACAACTGTCTTCAAGTTGGCAGATAAAGTAGCTGCATTTAAAGCCAAATTAGATTTGTGGGGACGGCGTGTGAATCAAGGTATATTTGACATGTTTCAAACATTAGTGGGGATTTTGGAAGAGACTGAGCCCGAGCCTTCATTCTCCCAGCTGGTGCACGATCACCTGTCTTTGCTTTTAAAAGAGTTCGAGCGCTACTTCCCAACGATAAAAAATACATGAACTGCCAAAGAATGGATGCGTGACCCATTTCTCAACAAACCAGGTGAATCCATCATGTCTGTGCAAGAAGAAGATCAACTGCTGGAGATCGCAAATGACGGCGGCCTTAAAAGTATGTTTGAGACAACAGCTCTGCTGGTGTTCTGGATTAAAGTCACGGCTGAATACCCTGAAATCGCCACAACAGCACTGAAAACCCTGTTGCCATTTCCGACGTCATATCTGTGTGAAGCCGGGTTTTCTGCAGTGACGGCAACCAAAACAAAATTACGAAGTAGACTGGACATAAGCGACACACTTCTGGTGTTATTGTCTCCCATTACCCCTAGATGGGACCGTCTCGATGCACGAAACAAGCTCAGGGCTCCCACTGATTCAACGTTGTGGTGAGTTGTATTTTTCATGCACTTTATATTTGTGTTTGTGGTGTATCTTATTTTGAAGGCATGTATAAACATTACCATAGTGACCACAGAGCGTTGTGGGCAGAGAGGATGTTACTCATGTTATGTTGTTGTTGTCGCGATGTTAAGAGGACGCTGCTAATAAAGTTGCAAACAAGTACACAGTGGATTCACGTTTATTATTATATTTAGAAAATACCACAGTTTTTATGCCGGTCGTATCATGTTCTTTTGTTGTATTTATCCGCCACACCTTAAAGGCTGGGCCCTGAAAATATTGTCTGACATTAAACCGGTCCGTGGCGCAAAAAATGTTGGGGGCCGCTGCTCTAGACGGAATATTATACCCTGGCTCCATAAAACTTATCAGCTCCCGAAAGCCCTCTCTTTCAACAATACTTATTAGCATCATGTCTTTTTCAATCATGTTGCAAATCCCTTGAGTAATGTTCTCTGTCTTCCTCTCATCACATACCTGCCTCCCCAAGACTGAGGTAACTGTCGGTTGTGATGACGCCGAACTAGTCACTCCTTGCAGCACGGCTGAATGTGACTTCTTTAGATGGTAACTTAGTGAACTGGTTGAGCTACTGTATTTGTACCACATAATGTACATTTAGCTTTGTTGTTAGCGTTTACCAGTTTAAAAATGATCCGCACCCTCACCATGAGTGGCGACGCCACTACATTTAATGAAAATAAACTGTTGAAAAGAACGACGCCACTTTAAATTAATTGATAACTAATTTAGTCAACTAAATTCTTATTGACAATTAATCGAAAGACAATCATTAACATCCCTAGTACAAACTCTTGACAGCAGCTTTACTCTTATATATGCTTCTTCTTCTTTTAGATTTGATTGACGGTTGGCACCCAGCCTACAGGTGCAGTACTGCCACATACTTCACTCTATATCATCACTCTATCTGGTCCTGTCCAGGTCTCTGCCATCACTCTATATTCTGTCTAAACCCTGTCTGTCAGGAGCTGTAGTTGTTGATTAATCGTCTTTGCTCTAGTACATATGACAGTCTGTAAACTAACACCTTCTCTGTAAGGAGTTCTTCTCCTTCTTCTTCTTTTAGATTTGATTGGTGGTTGGCAACCAGCTCACAGGTGCATTACCGTCACTGACTTGATTATCATCACTCTACACTGTATATCGCTCTATATATCTATCCGTCACTCTATCTTCACTCTATACTATACCATCACTCTATATCTTTGTATAAGGAGTTCTTATAAGGAGTTTTGAACAACTCCTTATGAGTGAAAAAATTGTCCGTCCTTGGACTGGACTGTGTCCTTCACTACCATCACCGGCCTATTCTTGGATTCTTCTTCTTCTTTTAGATTTGATTGGCGGTTGGTAACCAGCTTACAGGTGCATTACCACCACGTACTTCACTCTATATCATCACTCTATCTCTTGTTTTCTAGTCAAATGTCACCACCAACTATTCTAAAACTAAAATCTCTGGAGTTCTCACATCATCACTCTATATATAATTCAAGAAATCTCTGTCTGTGTCTCCTTATTTATGCTTTTTATCTTTTAAGTGGAATGGGGAGACTATTTCAGGCTGTAACTGTTTATGAGTTCATGAAAACAGATGGTAAATGCAAGAGTGTCTATTTGTTTTATCAGGAGAAGATAAATATAGCAAACAAGCATGGTGAATGATTGCTGCTTTTATAACATGATCCCTGTTTCCTTAGTTTGACTGCATTTGAGACTTTATCAGTGAGAACTGAGACTGATGAATGTGTGGAATGCAAGCTGACGTCAGTGGACGTATCAGAACTTCAGTCACATGGCTAGGTAAACACAAGTGTGTAGGTGGCACCAGTTACTCTGATCAGAAGTGTTCCTTCAACAACGTCTTGTTCTGTGTTGTTGAACATGAAAAAGACAGAAATCATTTGGATACTTTTATAAGGATTCTTCTTTGTTTGAAGAGCTGACCAAAAGCTTTCTCAGCTTGTTATGGCCGCCTAGATGCTTCTCCAGGTCAGGTCAGGCAGAAACTTTTGCCTGCTGCTGGTAAAACATGTAATCTGATAACACCTGTCTCACGGTCAGATGTCAGCAACTGAACTGTCAACCCCACTAGGTTCGCCTATTTGTGGAGGATGAGACTAAGCATTCTATCAGAGTCAAATACATGATCCACAGTATCACCCTGGAGCAGGGTTAAACTGTCTCCTTGTCAACTGCTGCAGCAGACATTGATGCCAGTTTGTCTTGGCTTGTCCTTACCACTAAGCAACGTCATTGTTCTGCCAAGATAGTGCTGTTAGTAATGTGAATGCTAGCAGTTCTCCAGAATGCTTGCAAGCGGTTTCATGATTATGGTAGAAAGGAATTTGTTTCATGGGATGCAAGAAGAAAAGGATGAAAGCCTTGAATGTATATACACTACCTACAGGGCAGGCAGGTACACAGAGAAATGAATGACAAACTGGTGTAATAGTGATGGAGCTGAGTCAGTACAACATTAATGCAGCAGCTCTAAGACTCCTTAAATATGACAGCACACATATAGGGATTTACTGATGGTTCAAGAATCATACATGTTGTTTAAACACACAGACAAAATCACACTTCCAGTATGTAAACATACAAACATCCACTTTTAGCTCACTTGCATGCTAACAGCAGTTGTCAAAATAATTTACCTTTAGACCCCATTTACACCTGGCAAAATTAGTTTTTAGGTAGCGAGTGATCAAATGCAGGGGTGGGAATCACGAGGGACCTCATGATGCAATACTGTCACAATACCTACGATATCAAAACATCTATGATTCCTTAAGTATTGTGATTTCATATGTTTGATATATACAGGTATATAATTAATAAAAGATCTGTATGTGTGTTTTGGAAATGGTACATCAATGCAAGTGTCAAGTATTGTGATACTACGTCAAATCAATCTTTTGTCCCACCCCTGGGACATTCTAATGTCCTGAAAAGTCAGCTGGATTTTATTACTCTGGTACTTAAACAGGTAAGTTTGTATTTATATCATTTATTAATGATTTTTAATAAAGTATCACTATACTGTGTCTCTGAATTGATGCAGCATCACCACCACCACGAACTATCACGATACATTGATGCATCGATCCCCCCCCCCCAACCCCTACTTTACATGCATACGTCTTTGGAGATGCCATCTGCTCTCTGATCATGCTCATTCCGGGGTCCACTGTGAGCAGTGTTGGGAGTAACGCATTACAAAGTAACGCGTTACTATAACACCACTATTTTTGCAGTAACTTGCTGTGTAACAAAATTACTGTTTAAAAATTCAGTAATACATTACAGTTACTGAAATTTGATCAGATACGTTACTCGCGTTACTCGTTTTATTAATATGGATAGATATTTTTAGCGCAAATAAATGCAAACTGACCCTACGTAGCTGATGCAGCCATCAGTCAACAAGCTGTCAGTCAAAGAGCCTCTTCAATGCTGCAGCCACAAATGGAGCTTGCTCCTGCTGGGAAAAGATGAAACTACTTTGTTTTTGTGGAAATAGACAGGTTATTTTTTCTTTGTCACGGTTAAAAAGAAAAGCATATTGGTGGGTCGTGTGAGACCCACTGCAATCTTCAGAAGTGTCTGAGAACAGCAACAACATCAAAGCTAGTGCTATGCTAATACCATGTTATTAGTGGATTTACGCTATCTGAACAGCCACGCTGGATTTCAAGCACAGGTATGCATCTGGACAGTTGAGTGACCCCGCAAGAATTAAACCGACTGATTGCCAGATACGTCGTTACAGAATGAAGATCTGATAACAGTCATTTCCCATCAGACAGCTGAGACTGTGAGCCACTGAAGTTAAAACACATTTACTTGCTACCTGGATAAATGGATTTTGATCTCCAAAAGGAATTTAAGAGACTGGATCATGTCTCTGTCACAGCAGACATTTGGACTGTGGATAATGGGCATTTTCTTTGGATCACTGCACATTGGATTAGGTAAGAAACGTTGACAGCTTTATGCAGTGTTGCCAGTTCACTCTTTTGGAGTGATTCTCACTCTTGTTCCCTCTCTCTCATTCCACAAACCCTGTTTCTCACTTCAAAATGAGGAAATTAATTGCAATTTTGTATTGATTTTCTTCAGATTATTTCCACAATAAGAGCTGTCAAGGCAGGATAAAGCAGACTGAACATGTTCTAAAAGCTCTGTCTGTTTTCAGCCTGACATTAATAAGCCCATAATGTAATCCATTAATTAAATTATCTTGCTATGGGTGCAAGATGATTTAAGTATGCATTTAAAAGTAATGTGAAAGTTACTTTTCCAAGTAACTAGTGACGTTAATCATGCAGTAATTGGTAAGTACCTCAATTACTTTTGAGAAGAAGTAACTAGTAACTGTAACTAGTTACTATTTTTTAGTAACTTGCCCAACACTGACTGTGAGTGATTAAAAAAAAAGAAAAAAGCAGTGGCAGGAAGCTGGATGTTGATGGGACTATTATGAAATCTGTATTCATTTTTCTGATAAGTTAGATGAATCCTGTAAGAGAACAAGCACAAACTAGAAAAGCACTCGGAGAGCGCAGACCTCCGCCAAGCGGCACAGTTCCCCCCATACAGTGTTTGTGTGTACGTTTTCAGATTCCCTGAGCATGAAAAGATATGACTAGCAATTGGATTCACAATGATTATTTGTTTATTTGACATGGACAGTGCAATAAACAGACAATTAATGAATGACAATCAATGTGATAGTGATAGGATTATGGTTCAGTAGTGTAAAATGGGGCTATAAGGGACGGCGGGTTAATAAGGGACACTTTTGTGGGAAATGTTTTAAATGTAATTCTGCTTTTTTTATTTTGAGCAGGACGCTGAGTTGTGTTGTTATTGTCAAATATCCATGAATCCTTCATCAAATCTAGGCGGAAGCAAAATTAAAAAAGCAGAATTACATTTAGAAAAGTGTCCCATATTACCCCGCCGTCCCTTATAGCCCCGTTTTACGGTAGTAAAAGCATTGCCTCCTTGGCGGAGGTAATAAACTGAAGTGTTGGTGTGTCCATCTCCTCCACTGACGGATGCAGATTGGTTAGACAGGTTGCCGTGGGTTTTATATTATATTGGGGTTGCGCTCCGCGGCAAAACAGAATTTAGAATCTTCCCCGGCAGAGAGGTCGTTTTTACGCAGCGCCTATAGCTGGGCGGGGAATTTGTGGCAAATAATGGGGCGGCGGACAGGTGTCCGTGTCAGGTTTTGCAGCGTGGCGCAAAAACAGTCACGCTGGCGGGCCCAGGGCAGCAGTGTTTTCCGCGTGCTTTTGTGCCTAAAACGTTGAAGAACGCGGAGTTTGTGTTGGTCAGACACGACGACCAGCGCAATGTGCGCAGCGCCTATGGCTGGCACAGGCACGCTGGGGGGCCCAGGCTACCAGTGTTTTCCGCATGCTTTTGTGGCTAAAACATTGAAGAAGGCGGAGTTTGTGTTGGTCAGACACGACGCCCAGCGCCCTCCATTGCGCCTGCGCACATGTTGAAAATGGCTGTATGTCACAGTGTGGAAAAATGCTTTAAAAAATTCCTCTATGCAGACGGTGAACCGGATCACCCCCAAAATTGAATCAGTTCTTCCTTGTACCATTTCCAACAACGCCTGAAAGTTTCATGCAAATCCGTCCAAGACTTTTTGAGTTATCTTGCTAACCAACAGACAAACAGACAGACAAACAGACAAACACACAGACAAACACACAGACAAACCCCGGCAAAAACATAACCTCCTCCTGGCCTTTTCGGCCTGGCGGAGGTAATAAGCCCCCTCACACTGGCAGGCAGACAACGTGGATTTAAAACACCTCTTTGCATAGTGGAATTTCTTTTTAGTAAGTTACATTTTTGAGGGGTGGTTGTGGTTATTTTTATTTATAAAGGTGCCTTCACACCAAACGCGAATTGGTGAATTTTTCATGCAGCATGATCACATTATAACTCAATGTAAATACGTGAATCGACATGAATTCACCGTCTGGGTGAGATGCAGACAGGTGAAGTTGCCTTTATAACTTCTGCAGCAGTGTTCAACCAGCTGTTGAAATCTCCAAAATAACGTCATGCTTAGGTTTACATTATCCGACGGGGGGCTCACCTGAAAAAGTTGTCCCTGCCTCGAAAACTTGATGGGTGTTTCCTTTGCTAGCTTGCTAGCCTTGTTAGCACGTCTGTGGCAGGAATCCGTGGGTAAATAACTCCGACATCCCGATTCAGCTGAAGCGCTCCCGATCCTTCTGTCTCCAGGTGAGTGTCAGTCTCATTTTCAAACTAGTTTACTCTCCATTGTTGATACTTTTACTCAGATGATGGCAGAATCTCAAAGCCAGCGCTATCCCTCGGACATGAACACACGATTTTGCGTGTGCTCGCCTCTTTCCATTGACTTTGTATGGATTTGCGCCGCCCATTTGCATTTGGTGTGAAGGCACCTTAAGGCTACATAGCTTAAATGGGGTACAAGAGCTGGATACTGAATTGTGCTTTAACTGTAAACATATAAAAGGTGTCCATGGTATGCCATTTTTCCATGACACAGTTCCCAGAAATGTTAATGAAATGTCTGTAACATGCTTTGATCAAAACACTGCAAGATTTAATTATTACCTCTGCCAAGGGAGGATGGAGGTAATATTTTCGGTAGTGTTAGTTGGTTTGCCTGTTTGTTTGTTGGTTGGTTGGTTGGTTTGTCTGTTACCAACATAACTCAAAAAGTTATGAACAGATTTTGATTAAATTTTCAGAAAAGGTGTGTAATGGCACAGGGAACAGATGATTAGATTATGTCATTAATTCAGAAAAACAGCACAAGAAATTTTTTCATCATATATCTTTATTCAAAAAACTTCTTCTTCTTCTTCTTCTTCTTCTTCTTCTTCTTCTTCTTCTTCTTCCGGCTGCTCCTTTTACAGGTCACCACAGTGGATCATCTGCCTCCATCTCACCCTATCCCTTCCTTCTTCCTCTGTAACACCAACCCTCTCCATGTCCTCCTTCACTACATCCATGAATCTTCTCTGTGGTCTTCCTCTCTTCCTCCTGCCTGGCAGCTCCATCTTTAACATCCTTTGTCTAATGTATCCACTATCCCTCCTCTGCACATGTCCAAACCATCTCAGCCTTGCCTCTCTTACTTTGTCTCCAAAACGCTCAACCTGAGCTGTCCCTTTGATATACTCATTTCTAATCCTGTCCCTCCTAGTCACTCCCAATGAAAATCTTAGCATCTTCAACTCTGCCAGCTCCACCTCCTGTCTTTTTGTCAGCGCCGCTGTCTCCAAACCATACATCATAGCAGGTCTCACTACCATCTTGTAAATCTTCCCTTTCACTGTTGCTGCTACCCTTCTGTCACAAATCACCCTTGACACTCATCTCCACCCACTCCACCCTGTCTGCACTCTCTTCACCTCCCTGGTACATTTTCCATTGCTTTGGATGGTTGACCCCAGGTATTTAAACTCATCTACTTTCACTACCTCTACTCCTTCCATCTTCACCGTTGCACCTGCCTCCCTCTCATTCACACTCATGTATTCTGTGTTGCTTCTACTGACTTTCATTCCTCTTCTCTCCAGAGCATACCTCCACTTCTCCAGGTTCTCTTCCACCTGCTCCCTATTCTCATTACTGATCACAATGTCATCTACAAACATCATGGTCCACAGAGGCTCCTGTCTGACCTTGTTTGTCAGCTTGTCCATCAACATGGCAAACAAGAAGGGGGCTCAGAACCGATCCCTGATGTAATCTCACCTCCACCTTGAATCCATCCGTCACTCCTACAGCGCAACTCCCCACCGTCTCGCTGTCCTCATACATGTCCTGCACCACCCTCACATATTTCTCTCCCACTCCTGACTTCCTCATACAGTACCATATTTCCTCTCTTGGCACCCTATCTTATGCTTTCTGTAGATCCACAAAGACACAGTGCATCTCCTTCTGACCTTCTCTGTACTTCTCCATCAACACGCTTAAAACAAACATTGCATCTGTAGTACTCTTTCTTGGCATGAAACCGTACTGCTGCTCACTGATTGTCACCTCTCCTCTTAACCTGGCTTCAACAACTCTTTCCCATATCTCTATAGTGTGGCTGATCAACTTTATGCCTCTGTAGTTACTACAACTCTGAGCATCACCTTTGTCCTTGAAAATTGGTAGCAAAACACTTCTTCTCCACTTCTCAGGCATCCTCTCACTCTCCTGGTTAAAACGTCCACTGCCATCTCTCCTAAACATCTCCATACCTCTACAGGTATGTCATCTGGACCAACCGCCTTTCCATTCTTCATCCTCTTCAAAGCTGCCCTCACTTCCGCCTTGCTAATCCTCGGGACTTCCTTGTTCACCATCTTTCCTTCATCCATCCTCCTCTCTCTCTCATTTTTTTTATTCAGTTCTTCAAAGTACTCCTTCCGCCTTCTCAACACACTCGTCATTTGTTAGTACATTACCATTTCTGTCCTTAATCAACCTAACCTTGGGCGCATGCGCACGCAGCAACCGGCAGCTGGTGAAAAAGCCTTTTGTCTTTATGCCTGTTTTTTACGCACTTTAATGTGTTTTTAACGAAATTCTCTGTGTCGTTTCTGTCCTGGAATGTTTGCGGACTGTATGGCGAAGAGCTCCCTGATTCCATCAATATGGATTTCCTCCCCTTTTTTGCACTGCTGCTACTTTTCCACCGGCCCTGTGTCTCTGAGGTGAGAGCGATCGGGATCATGCTGGGCAGAATACAATATTCCAGGGACATGTTGCTGCATTTAAACACGGATGATGCAGCGTCTGTGATTGAGTCTAAGCCGCAACTGCCGGACTTTATTTTGAGAGACGTTCATGGACACAGCGGTGAAAAGAGAGACGGGAGAAGGAAGCGCGGAAAGCGTGGAGGCGTGAAACTATGCCTGAGGAAACGTCAGTTTGGTAACATTCCTCTTCCTTCTATGATTTTTGGGAACGTACAATCTCTGAGGAACAAGGTGAATGAAATTCAAGGGAATGTACGCTACCAGAAGGACTTTAAGAACTGCTGTGTCATGGCTTATACCGAGTCTTGGCTTACTGCGCATGACCGGGACGCGGACCTGTGGATTGATGGCTTTGGAGCCCCACTCCGCTCTGATCGGCAGGAAGAGGTAACGGGGAAGCGTCAGGGGGGCGGCGTATGTTTATATATTAATAAGCAGTACTGCACATCTGTCACGGTCAGAGAGCGCATCTGTACACCCGATGTGGAGCTTCTGTCTGTGTCATTACGCCTCTTTTATTTGCCTCGCGAGTTCCCCCAACTTTTCATCACAACTGTGTACATCCACCCGAGGGCAGACGCTGACTCCGCCTCCAGCACCATCTTTGATGTGGTACAGCGGCTGCAGTCAATTTCTCCAGAGGCGCCAAACTTTATTCTTGGGGATTTTAACCATGTTTCTTTAAAGAAGACCCTTAAAAACTTTTATCAGTATGTCTCCTGCCCAACCAGGCGAAAAAAGACACTGAACCTGTGCTATGGATCCATAGAAAGGGCCTATGAATCACTCCCCCTTCCTCCTTTAGGATCCTCAGATCACAACTGTGTACATTTGCTGCCCACGTATAAAACTGCTCTCAGAAGAGGCAAGGTGGAGACCAGAGACATAGATGTGTGGACAGAAGATTCAGTGCACAGCCTCCAGGAATGCTTTAACTGTACAGACTGGGAGATGTTCACACTGTCCTGCGGGGATGATTTGGACTCTTTGGGGGATGTCACATGCTCATACATGGCTTTCTGTAAAAATACGATTGTTCCACGTAAACGTGTCAAAATATATCCCAACAACAAGCCATGGGTCACAAAATCAGTTAAATCCTGCTTATAGAGAAAAGCACTTGCCTTTAAACAGGGGTCTGTTTCTGAGCTACAGGTTGCCACAAAAGAGCTGAAGGCTGAAATTTTAAGAGCAAAACAGAATTATAAATCAGAGTTGGAAAACAAGATGGCAACAAATAAACTTGGTTCAGCCTGGGCCAGTATGAAAACTATTGCAGGCCTTCAGAGCACAGAACGCAGTAATCGTGTGTTTTTAGATGGTTTTAATTCAGACACAGAGCTGGCTAATGCTCTTAATTGTTTTTATGGTCGTTTTGACTCCTTTGATTTTAGCACTGAAACCCAAGATTTGAAACAGAAACTCAAAGACAATCAGCACTTTAATACTGAGGTGCAGGATATTAAAAGGGAGTTCTGCGCTGTAAAAATGAACAAAAGTCCGGGCCCTGATAATATATGTGGGCGCTTGGTAAAGTCCTGTGCACATGAACTGAGTCCTATATTTCATTACATTTTCAATAAGTCCTTACAGACACAACATGTGCCTAAGATCTGGAAAGAAGCCGTGGTTGTTCCCATTCCAAAATCCAGCTGTCCTAAAACGGTAAACGACTTTAGACCAGTTGCTTTGACTTCAATTTTAATGAAAATTTTGACATGTTTAGGACCCAGGAGACAGACACTGACACGGGTAGATAGTGACAATAATCCTTTTATTGAAGAGTGAGAGTGTGTAGTGCGTGAGTGAGTGCAAGTATAGTGTCCTGGTCGCTGGAGCTGAGCAGTCCGGATGGAGACCTGGCCACCCTGTAACACACAAGCAGATACAATTACCGCTGTTCAGCACTCGTGAGTAATAGTAGGCGAAAGGGCTTACTTGGGTGATCCACAGGTAGCGTCCTGCTGGCTTCCAGCGGCCGTGCAACGTGGAGGTGAAAGTGCTCGTGGCTGTGGTAGTGAATCCACCTGTTGCTGTGGCGTTGGCAGTTCCTGTGATGGTGACGGCAGTGATTCCACTGACCGTGACGATGACAGTTCTGATAGCGGTGTTGACAGTGATTCCACTGACCGTGACGATGACAGTTCTGATGGTGGCGATGACAGAGATTCCACTGATCGTGGTGATGATAGTTCCTGCAGCTGAGACAATAGTAACTCTTGCAGCTGAGGAGTGAGACGTACCCGTAGCAGAGGTGGTAGCGAGGAGCTACGTGGCTGAAGTGGCAACGCCCCGTCGGCTGGGGAAGCTGGTCCACCGCCTGGGAGGTCCACCTGTGCACAGGGGTAAAGGCAAGGAGTTGAGTAACACACAGTTCTCTTACGTGGTAGTTCTTGACGAGGCGTTCTAGACGTAGCTTGAGAACGAAGCTCTGGTTCATGCTCCGATGAGGAGGACAGACGACTCCGTGACGGGCTGTCACGGACGGGCTTTTAACAGCCGCTGATTGGCACCTGCTGGTCTGTGCGCAGCTGGGACTGATGAAGCCAATGACGGCCCAGAGGCCGCCATGACAAATTTTTGAAAAACTGGTCAGATGTGAGGTCCTAAAGCAGACTGGGCATGCATTGGATTCTCTGCAGTTTGCCAATAGGCCTCATAGAGAAGTGGAGGACGCCACTGTCACTCTGTTTAACATACTTTTTAAACATCTGGATTTTAATGGGACACACGCCAGGCTTTTATTTGTGGACTTTTCCTCCGCCTTTAATACAATCCAACCTCATATTTTAGCTGAAAGGCTCCTGCAACAATTTGATTTGAGCAATAATCTGGTGGGTTGGATTCTGGATTTCTTAACCAACAAGACGCAGAGAGTAAGGGTCAATGGTACATTGTCTGACCTAAAGTGCTCTTCTACTGGCTCTCCTCAGGGGTGTGTGTTGTCACCACTACTCTTCATCCTGTACACAAACATGTGTCGGAGCAGACATGATAACAGACACATTATAAAGTATGCTGATGACTCAGTTATTGTCAGTCTCCTCCAGGATGGTGAGAGTGGCCACGGCCCAGTAGTTGATGATTTTGTTCACTGGTGTGAGGATTCCTACCTGCAGCTGAATACGACAAAAACTAAAGACATGATTATTGACTTTAGGAGGAAAACTCCCAGGTACAAAGTCACCATACTAAAAGGCCAGACCACCGAATGTGTACAATCCTACAAATATCTTGGGACGATTATTGATAGTAATTTAAACTTTGAAGAGAACTGTGAAAGGGTGTGCAAAAAGGGTCAGCAACATTTGCATTGCTTGAGAAAACTTGCACGCTTCCAAATTGACCGAACCATAATGACAATGTTTTATCGGGCTTTTATTGAATCTGTTTTATCCTTTTCTTTAGTGTCATGGTTTGGTCAGATAAAACTGAAACAGAGGAAATCCTTGGATCAGGTAGTTAGATGGTCTAGTCGTTTGCTTGGTGAGTCACAGCTGAGCCTGACATCCCTGTATACCAGACAAGTACAGAGGATTGCTACCTCCATTTTAAATGATGACTCCCACCCTTTGCACTGCAACTTTCAGCTTCTTCCCTCAAGACGGAGGTTTGCTGTCCCAAAAAGTAAAACCCAGCGCTACAAAAACAGCTTTGTTCCTGCTGCTGTCAAAGAGTTGAACAAGTTGTAACAATATATTGCACATAATTTAGGTACCTATTTATTAACTCAATTTTATATTTACTTATTTTTGTAGGATGTTATTTGGGTTCTAAATATTTTATTGGGTTTTAGACCTTTGAGTTTTTAACCTCTTTGACTAGTTTTTAACTTTTTAATATGACCCTCCTCTCTTACCTCTGGTTTTTCTCTCATCTCTTTGTCTTTATACCCTGATTGATGGAGCCTTGAGTATTTTTATCATGTTTATAGTCAGCTTCATTTGTGCCTGTGTTTGTGTCTATGTTGGATGTAATTGTGGCTTGTAAATATAGATGTCACCAGACTGCAAAACAAATCTACCTACGGGTACAAATAAAGTAACCTGAACCTGAACCTGAACCTAACCTGCTATACATCCTTTTCTGCTCGATCTCTTCATCTAGCCAATCAGTGCAACTCTTTTTCTCCTTTCTTAGTGTCCAGCCTCTCATACAACTCACTATATGCCTTTTCCTTTGCTTTTTCCACCTCTCTTTTTGCCGTGCGTACTCCTGTTTACTTTCTGTTTTATACTCCTGTTTACTTTCTTCATTTCTCTGACTATCCCACTTTTTCTTTGCTAACCTCTTCCTTTGGATACTTTCCTGTACCTCCTCATTCCACCACCAAGTCTCCTTGTCTTCCTTCCTCTGTCCACTGGATACACCATATACCTTTCTACCCGTCTCCCTCAATACTTTTGCTGTACTTTGCCAGTCATCTGGTAATTCTTCCCTACCACCCAGAGCCTGTATCAACTCCTTCCTGACTTTGTGCGACCTCCTTCCTTCTGTAAGTTCCCCCACTTAATCTTTGGCTCTGCCTTAACTGTTTTCCTCTTCTTACTTTGCAAAGTCATCCTACAGGCTACCATCCGATGCTGTCTAGCTACATTCTCCCCTGCCACCACCTTGCAGTCTCCTATCTCTTTCAGATTTCTCCTTCTGTATAAGATGTAATCCACCTGTGTGCACCTTCCTCCACTCTTGTAAGTCACCCTATGTTCCTCTCTCTTCTTGAAGTATGTGTTCACAACAGCCATTTCCATCCTTTTAGCAAATCCCACAACCATCTTTTCTTCCACATTTCTCTCCTTAAGACCATACCTACCCAAGACCTCCTCATCACCTCTGTTCCTTCACCTACATGTCCATTAAAGTCTGCTCCAATCACCACTCTCTCCCCCCTGGGAACACTCTCTACCACTTCATCCAGCTTAGTTCAGAATTCCTCTTTCTCTTCTACCTGACATCCAGCTTGTGGAGTATACACAGTGACAACATTCAACATCACACCTTTGACTTCTAGCTTCAAATTCATGATGCTATCTGACTTTCTCTTTACCTCCTGAACACTCTTCACATACTCTTCCTTCAAGATTACTCCTTCTCCATTTCTATTCCTATCTACACCATGGTAGAACAGTTTAAATCCACAGCCAATGCTCCTAGCCTTGCTTCCATTCCATCTGGTTTCTTGAACACACAGTATGTCTACCTTTCTTCTCTCTATCATATCAGCCAACTCTTTGCCTTTACCAGTCATAGTCCCTACATTTAACATCCCTACTCTCACCTCCACACTTCTACCTTTTCTTTTCTCTCTCTCCCTCCTAACACACCTTCCCCCTCTCCTCCTCCTCGATCTTCGATGTATCTCAGTCAAAAATGTCAGCCAAAAAAAACCCAAAACTGAACTGACGCTGTTGTGGTTGCTAGGCAGCAGGGTAGTTGCCGTCATGCCAACGTACGTCCTCCAAAGACTAGACCGTCTCATTTAACAGCCATATACAGCGGATGTAAAAAGTCTACACACCCCTGTTCAAATGCCAGGTTTTTGTGATGTAAAAAAATGAGACCAAGATAAATCATTTCAAAACTTTTTCCCCCATTAATGTGACCTATAACCGGTACAACCCAATTGAAAAACAAACTGAAATATTTTAAGGGGAAAAGTAAAAAAAAATAATAAAAAAACTTGCAATAACCTAGTTGCATAAATATGCACACCCTTAAACTAATACTTTGTTGCAGCACCTTTGGCTTTTATTACAGCAGTCAGTCTTTTTGGGTAGGAGTCTATCAGTGTGGTACATCTTGATGTGTCAATATTTGCCCACTCTTCTTTTCAAAAACGCTCCAAATCTGTCAAATTGCGAGGGCATCTCCTGTGCACATGTTCAGGTTGTGCCCCTCCATGGCTCCAGTATTCAAAAAACCCCAAGGCAGCTGTGAACACTTAACAGCCCAGATAATAACAAAAGGCACTGTCAACATAAAAGCCCAACCAAAAAAATCAAGATAGGAGTAAGACATGACAACATAACCATGAAAATCAAAACCAAACATAACTGTGATGGTGATAATAATAATAATAATAATAATAATAATAATAATAATAACCAAGACCTAATCACAGAAGACAATAAATGCAAATAATAGCTAGAGAGGACACAATGATATCAAAATATCATATATATATTATTAATATATGGGCTACCTCACAGACTGACCACAGTTTGTGAGAACCCAGGACTGTGTGTCTGACACCATCATCTGCAGTACGGGCCTCCCCCAGGCAACAGTTCTGGCTCCCTTCCTGTTCACTCTTTACACTGCTGACTTTTCACACAACACACCACACTGCCATCTACAGAAGTTCTCTGATGACTCTGCGATCGCTTGCCTCATCTATGATGGGGATGATACGGAGTACAGAGGACTTATTCAGGACTTCGTGGACTGGTGCCTACGGAACTGCCTCCACATCAATGCGAGGAAAACCAAGGAATTTGTGGTGGTCTGCTGCAGGTGAGGACAATCCCCCATAGCACCGGTAAACATGCAGGGAACAGACATTGAGATGGTGACATCTTACAAGTACCTGGGTGTTCACCTGAACAATAAACTGGACTGGTCACACAACACCAACACACTGTACAAGAAAGGGCAGTGCAGGCTGCACCTCCTGAGGAGACTCAGGTCTTTTGGAGTGCAAGTGGCACTCTTGAAGGCCTTCTTCGATTTGGTGGTGGCATCAGCCATCACATTTGGAGGGGCCTGCTGGGGCAGTGGCATCACAGCAGCTGACAGGAAGAGACTGAACAGGCTGATCAAAAAAAGTTAGCTCTGTTCTGGGGCAACGCCTCGACCCAGTGGAGGAGATAGGAGAGAGGAGGATGATGGCTTAGCTGTCATCTCTGCTGGAGTCCGAGTCCCATCCCATGCGGGACACGCTGAACGCACTGAGGAGCTCATTTAGTGGTAGGCTGTGCCATCCTAGGGGCACAATGGAGAGGTTCTGCAAGTCCTTCCTACCTACGGCTGTCAGACTTTTAACCTAACCAGGGCTGCTTGTAGAGGTCATATTAAATGTACTAAATGTAGCAACTTCGCACAATAGAGATCGTTCCCTCCAATGCACAACTAAGACAGTAACAATTATTATTGAGGGGGGCAACAGACTGTTGATTCAAATGCAAAATATACTGTCTGGGTACATATTTATATTCTGCCGGGTAACTTAACAAACTGTAATGCTGTTGATACCATCTAGCTGAATTGCTCCTGCACTGTGTATATAACTGTGTACATATGTATATTTATTTACTGATTTGGCTAACCAGTTCTTATCTTATTTACTTTTGCTCTGAGTGCTGCTATCCCTTTGCTGCTGCAATCATGGAATTTCCACATTGTGGGACTAATAAAGGCTTATCTTATATTATCTTAAAATAACACCAAGCATGAGCATGGTCCCCAGACCATGCCCCGATCATAACAGCACAGCCCTCTTCAGATCACCCCACAGATGTTTGATCGGATTCAGGTCTGGACTCTGACTGGGCCATTCCACATTTACATATTGATATACATATCAGTCAATACATATCAATCGCGTGATTAACTGGCGCCGGAAATCCTCTCCTTACTCAGGGGATGTATAACAATAGGACAAGAGAGAATGCATGACACATTTACATATTGATATACATATCAGTCAATACATATCAATCGCGTGATTAACTGGTTGTCCCCCAAGGGGCTCTCTGTCCGTATGCAAATTGTTCTGCTTCATGCCCTAGCTGAGTGTTATGAATGTCCATGTAGATTGTGGTGAGTCACCACAGTGCACCCCCCCAGAACACTCAGCAGGGGTTGTGACCCCTCCCCCCCGTCGTTTGGGCTCCAGCTCCAGTAGAACTGTTGGAGGGCATGTCAGTCCGTGGGGGGACGGGGGAGGGGTGGAAAGGGCAGTGTTCTCCGCTCCGAGTTCCAGCATGTTGAACGGCCGTGGGTTGTGGGCACACGGGCCGGTGTGTTGTCGTGCGTAATGGAACAAGACGGCGATCGGTAGGCTTAGGGAGAGAGGTGGGGAAAAGCTCTGTGCAGGAAGAGGGGGAGGGGGGTGGGAGTAAGCGTGTGCCAGCCCGGGACGTCGAAGGTGTCTGGGCCGCGCAAAAATTGCGTGTGAATCCGCGATGGTGAGGGACTTTCCCGGTAAACCTGGCGGAGATCCACAACGGCTGTGAAAAAAACATTTTGTTTGACTCCTCCTGCGGCTCGATCCAGCGAGGATATGGGGAAGGCGAGCGGCCAAATTCCCCGAGGATGCGTAGTGGCTGTGATAAACTGAAGCTGTGTCAGAGACTCTGCAGTTTGGCTTTAGGTACGGGAAGCAGCCCTAAAGTCATCGGGGAAAGCAGTCGGCTAAATTCTCGTTGTGCGCCGCGGCTGAGAAACCCATACAAAGTCCTGTGTGCAGGCTGCACGTCTGCTTCAGGCGCGTGAGCAGCCCTGAAGATTCCGAGGATGGTAATCCGAGGATGGTAATCGCTATATAAATCTGATGTATTGATTGATTATTGATTGAATCGGCCGTGTTTCTCGGGCATGTGCAGCGGCAGAAGACGAATGTATCAGTCTGTGGAGCCGGTTTTGTCCCGTGCATGGCGCGCGCTTGGCGCAGTGACCACATAGCTGAAAGTTGCGCTGTCCTCGTAATCCGGCAGCGTGCGTGCGTGGCTTCTGTGCGCGGAAGGTCCGTTGTTGAGAGTTGAGTCAGGGTCAGGGAGCTTGATGGAAATCAACGCAGTCGGCGCCGATGGTCTTCCCTTTTCAGGCTGTTTCTGTGTGTTGCTCGTGTCACTGATCATGCGTCTCGGTCCCAGTGCCGCGCTCTCCGTCCGGCCCTGGAGGTTGCCATCGTGGAGAGAGGACAAGGCGCACGCGCTCCCGTGTGGATACGAAGGAAGTAGGCAATCCCCGGTCTCTGGAATCCACAGCGCGGTGAAAGGGAGCAGACGGTCATTCTCCCTCATCAGGTCACCAGTGTGGAGGTAAGGGATCAGGCGAGGAATGCACCATGACGTGTGCTGAGGCTTCCCATCCGGGTCATCTCCGGGGTGTTCGCCTCATGTTCCATTCTTCGTCAAGGGTCACCAGTGTGGAGGAACAAAATAAGTTCAGGCGTGACACGGCAAGCTGAAGGTTTAAGAGTTTTATTCCTCCATCATTATGAGACACACAGTAGCGCTGTGCGCTGTGCTGTGTGTGTGTTGTTGTGAGTGCGCTGTCATGAGGCATGTAAAGTCAGCTCTTTTATAGAGACAAGAGAGAATGCATGGCACATTTACATATTGATATACATATCAGTCAATACATATCAATCACGTGATTAACTGGCGCCGGAATTCCTCTCCTTACTCAGGGGATGTATAACAATAGGACAAGAGAGAATGCATGGCACATTTACATACTGATATACATATCAGTCAATACATATCAATCGCGTGATTAACTGGTTGTCCCCCAAGGGGCTCTCTGTCCGTATGCAAATTGTTCTGCTTCATGCCCTAGCTGAGTGTTATGAATGTCCATGTAGATTGTGGTGGGTCACCACAAGTTTACCATTTTCACCTCACATCTGGGTCCTTATTTTCTTCCTTGCCCTGGAGGGGCAATCCTGACAGAAGGTCACCACCAATACTGGACCCAGCGGGCGAAAAAAGGAGGAGAAGAAAGTCGAATTGGGATGAGCTGGAAGCGGTGGCCATGATCGAGGACATGGCAACCGGCGCTTGGAGTTGCTCTTCCCGTAGGCATGAGATGTTTTGCTTGGGGGAGTTGCTCATCTGCTCGTATCCAGATCGAGTGTGTGCTCTCACCTCCGTGTGCAGAATCTCTTCCTCCGCTACTACCACTGCCATCTGCCTCCCCCTTGCCAGAGCAAGCCTTCCAGCCACGAATTCTCTCTCTGGCAGAGCAGGGAAAGTTTTGCGGCAACAAGTTGTCGTTCGGAGGCCCCGAGTGGAAGGAAGGCTCCAAGAGACGCTGCTCCTCTTGACGCCATGTACCACCACCTGCTCCAGCTCCTCTCCAGAGAGCTCCAGCTGTTTTCGAGGTGCGCGTCACAGCTCCAGTCATCCCTGAGGTGTGCACAACAGCTTCCGCTGTCCCTGAGGTGTGCACAACAGCTCCTGCTGTCCCCGAGGTGCACACAATGGCTTCTGCTGTCCCCAGGTGCACACAATGGCTCCCACTGTCCCAGAGGTGCACGCCACAGCCTCAGCTCTCTCCACGGCACATACATCAGCTCTGGCTCCACCTGTTTCGCCTGTGAACAAGCCTGCAACGCTGCTTGTGATCAAGCCTTTAGCTCTGCCTGTCATCGAGCCGGCTGCTCCGCTAGTCATCACGCCTGCAGCTGCGATCTCTACATATTGTTCCCAAGCAGCTGTAGCTTCCCAGCCTGATCGTCCGCCTGTCATCATACCAGCAGCTTCACCTGAAGTTTCGCCTGTCATCACACCTGCAGTGCCGGCCCCCACCTCAGCTACATTGGTGCCCTTGCTCACTGCTGCCTGTCAGAATGCCTCATCTGCTGTCCCTCCACCATCCCCAGAGGTGGAGGTCACCTCTCCAGCAGCGGAGTCACCAGAGTCCTCGCCAGCAGTGGAGCAGGAGTTAAGGCAAGTACTTTGTTTTGTATTTTTAATATCTACAGTATACTTAAAAAGTCTTGCCTTACTCCTGACGGGGGAACCCAGTTACAGCTCTCATCTGCTTCTGGCCTTCCTCTGCTGGGCTCCACCGCCTGTTCCTGTACTGACGCATCCATCTCTTCCTTCATGCCTGAGGTGACTGCAGCAGGGGTGGTTCTCCAGGCGTCGGGGCCGGACGCTCCTGCGCCATCAGTTCCAGAGGTCAGGGGACCTCCAACTGTTGTTCCAGAGGTCAGGGGACCTCTACCAGTGGTTTCAGAGGCCAGGGGCCTCCACTCGCCATTCCAGAGGCAGGGGTGCCTCCACCTGCCGTTCCTAAGGTCAGCGCTTCAGGTTCTGTTTGCTGAGTGCAATGCCTCTGCACTGAAGGCCCCTCAGGTACTGTCCCCAGAGCAAGAGGCTTCTGTGTTATCTCCAGAGCAAGAATCTCCTGTGTTAGCTCCTGAGTTTAGAGCCTCTATGTTGTTATCTCCTGAGTTTAAAGTTTCTGTGTTGTTTCCAGAGCAAAAGGCTTCTGTGTTATGTCCAGAGCAAGAAGCGTCTGTGTCATCTCCTGAATTTAAGATTTCCATGTCATTATTTCCTGAGGTTAAAGCTCCTATGTTGTCTCCTGAGCAAAACGTTCCTATGTTGGCATCTCTTGAGCAGAAAGTTCCTATGTTATCTCCTGAGCAAAAAGTTCCTGTGTTAGCTTCTGTGTTAAAAGCTCCTGAGCTCAATGCCCCCACAGTGCAACGTTTCTCTGTCTGGTGGCCCATGGACTCTGGTAGGCCACCCGATGCATCATGTTCATCCGTCTGGTGGGCCATGGACTTTGGTAGGCCACCAGATGTACCGTGTTTCTCCTGTTGGTGGTCTTGGGACTTTGGCCGACCACCTGATGAACATTCTGTCCTTGTTGGTGTTCTTGTTTTTACACTGTGTTGGGTCGGCACTGCGACCCAATGGCCGATTCCTGCTGCAGCAGCAGTCCAGTGAACAGACTTCACCACAACGGTAATGCGACAACCAGCACAGCGGAGAACCCACATCACCAGACGGCCAGACATCGTGGTTCCACAGCCGGCCCTCGGCACCGGGACCCAAAGGCCAATTCTTGCTCCAGCAGCAGCCCAGAGCATGGACTCCACCGCAGTGGCACTGCAACAACCAGCCATCAGAGAGTGTAAAACTCATCAGAGAAATCCAGTGTTAAAAAAAATTATAGATCGCTCAAAGTTTTTCAAACCCTAAACCAGGCAAAATGAATTTGGGACCCTCAGAGTGAAAAAAAAAAAAAAAAAGGTCTGCTTGGCGGGGCACTTAAATGTATGGAGTATGATCTCCAAACGTGAACAACTAGAACATCTTGTGATAAACTCTAATATTGATTTTATGGGTCTGTCTGAAACCTGGTTATCATCTTCATCACCTGAAACTGTTGTTACCATGCCTAGCTATAATGTGTATAGGAAAGACAGGGAGCAAGGAAAAGGTGGAGAGTTTTACTATATGTTAAAGACACCTTAAAATGTAATCAGACTGAATTGTCAAAAGCTATAAGTCTAGAATGTGCAGGAGTTAACATTAAGTTGTCAGCCAATATGACCTTCTATGTTTTTTGTTTATACCGCAAACCCTTGTCTAAAGCAGATTTTTATGACCAATTTAAAGCGCTTCTTAATCAATGCAGTCCTAAAAATGAATTTTCTTATTGGGTCTTATTGGGTGATTTTATATAATCCCAAAAAACTAACAACAAAGCATAACAATGGCAATAAACAAAACAGAATGGAAGGAGATCATCTCTTCAAATGATATAAATCACAACAATGGATTTTTCATAATGAAAATCAAAGAAGTTATCACTGCATTTTCAAAAAAAGGAAACAACAGAAGAAGAATCAACTTAACATGGCTCAACTCCGAATGCCTCCAACTAAGACCAGAGATCAACTTCTTAAAATAGCTCTAAAATCAGGTTTAACAGCAGACAGACAAAAATTTACATATTCTAGAAATATGGTAACACAAACGCTGAGGAAGCTAAGGCAAACATTTTTTTATAACCATTACTGAAAGTGCAAAAGGAGATGGCAAAAAATTTGGAATAATATTAACAAACTGACAAATAAACAGAACAAAAAAGATGACGGAGACATGGAACTTAATATTAATAACAAATTGGTACAGAATCCCACAGTCATTGCTACAGAGTTTGACAACTTTTCATAAACTCAGTGCTAGAAATATCCCATTCATTTAATCCACCTGATCATGGTCTTGATTCCTGCTCTGCTTTTTGTGCTTATTATTATTACTAGTATTTTAGTCATGGTGTACTCTGTCTTTCTGTGCAGCACCACCCATTCTGTTTTCCTTACCTGTAGCTGCTCCCCTATTCTCTCTGATTGTCCTTGATTATCCACACCTGTTCTGTGTCTAGGTGATTACCCCATGTCTATATATGTGCATCTCAGTCTGTGTCCTGTGCAGCAACCTTGTCCTTTGTTGGTGTCTCACCCACACTTCTGTTCAGCCTGTCCTGCCTGTGACCTTGTGTCTGAAGCCTGTTCAGTTTTGCTTTTGTTTCAGTCCACAAGCTGTATTATTTTCTGTTTGCACAATAAATAATGCTTTACCATATTCGCCTCACATCTGGGTCTTCCTCTCCTTCCTTGTCCCGGAGTGGCAATCCTGACAGTGTTGTGTTTGTGCCAAATATACCTTTTGGAATTATGGCCAAAAAGTTCAACCTTGGTTTCACTGGGCCATTACACATTTTCCCACATGTGTTTGGGAGATTTCAAATGTGTTTTTGTAAAATGCAGCCGGGATTGGATGTTTTTCTAAAGATAGGCTTCTGTCTTGCCACCCTACCCCATAGCCCAGACATATGAAGAAGACAGGAGATTGTTGTCACATGTGCTAAACAGCCAGTATTTGCTAGAAATTCCTGAAGCTCCTTCAGTGTTGCTGTCGGCCTCTTGGCAGCCACCCTGACCAGTTTTCTTCCCGTCTTTTCATCAATTTTGGAGGGACGTCCAGTTCTTGGTAATGTCAGTGTTGTGCCATATTTTCTCCACTTGATGATGTCTGTCTTCACTGTCTTCCATGGTATATGTAATGCCTTATGAATTCTTTTGTACCCTTCTCCTGATTGGTACCTTTGAACAATGAGATCGCTCTGATGCTTTGGAAGCTCTCTGCGGACCATGACTTGTGCTGTAAGATGTGACTACAAAAATGTCAGGAAAAGCCTACTAGACCAGCTAAATTTTATTTGGGGTTAATCAGAGGCACTTTAAATGGTGGCAGGTATGTGCTGACTCCCATTTAACATGAGTTTGAATGTGATTGGTTAATTCTGAACACAGCCACATCCCCAGTTATAAAAGGGTGTGCATATTTATGCAACCAGGTTATTGTAAGTTTTTTTAATTTTTCCCCTTAAAAGATTTCAGTTTGTTTTTCAATTGGGTTGTACAGGTTATAAGTCACATTAATGGTGGAAAAAGTTTTGAAATGATTTATCTTGGTCTCATTTTTTACATCACAAAAACCTGGCATTTGAACAGGGGTGTGTAGACTTTTTATATCCACTCTATCAGCCTTTAGAAGCAGCCTACCCGACCTTTGAGTGTTCTGGCCTCCTGGGCTGTGGCCTATGAGGCTGCAACACCTGAACTGAGACACAGACTATGTCTCCCAGCAGGCCTGGGGACGCCTCTCTGAAGAGCTAGATGAGGTGCCTGGGGAGATGGAAGTCTGGGCTTCTGTGCTTGGTCTGCTGCCTCTGTGACTCATATCCCCAGAAAAGCAGTAGAAAATGGATGGATGGATGGATGGATGGATGGATGGAGATATTTGTCAATTAAATTACTAGTTTTTAAGAACTGTATTTATCAACAAAAGGCCTCTGGGGCTGCATTGATGTATGAAGCATGTTTTATAATTTTTTTGTAACTGCTTATTTAAGATTTATATACTGTTTAAAACCTATTTAATGACCTACTTATAAACTATAAATTCTTTATTATTGGAAAATGTTACCACATTTAGTTTTTATTGTGCTATGTCTATTTAGGCTGGGTGAGAGAAAGCTTTAGGTAGTATAAATTGTTTATTGCTTGCTGTGCCTCAGTGACGCTGAAATTGAAGAAGATGCCTTTCTGTCACTCATGAAGCCTGCACCTTATTTCCCCAGGGGACAACCATCATGTCTTTTGTCTAATCCTCCTTTTTGCTTTGTCCTTAAACAGGTTTGGATGGTATGGTTTGCTATTATCATGATTCTTAAGAGAAAGACTCATCAGAGTGTGAAGTCCTTTTTCTGTTCCCCTGATTCTTTATGGTCCCCACAGAACAATCCTTTCCCACCTCATAGGGGAACTAAAGCCCCTAAAGGAGTTTTATCCAGAAAGCATTTTACAATCTAATGGTGGAAAACTCACCCATGGGGTTGATGCTAGGCTCTTCTAGGGGGAACAGGCCACCTGCAAAAAAAAAAAAAAAAAAGAGGAAGCAGAGATTTATGCGCCTACACAGGTACACATTTGAGGCTGGCATTCACACACTTAAATCCACGCACACACTCATGCTTACAGTACATCAGTCAGTAAACAGGTGCTGCCCTGACTGCACGTTTGTGTTTGTACATGGTTGATTTATGAAGGATGTCATTTAAAGGTGTTTAAAGGATTTAAAATGCTTGAGCGGACAATTGCTATCTGTTTATTTAGTGGAATCCTGTGGGAATCTTGATGGGAGCGTACGCTGAAATAGACAGGTGTGTGTGTGTGTGTGTAAGTGTGTGTGTGTGTGTGTGTGTGTGGAGGGGGGGGTGTGCTAAAGGCAGAACACAGACCTTGCTGACTCAGGCTCGTGAATAAAATATAAAATAATGTATGCTCCGTAAGCAGCATGCGTGCACAAAATCTCACTGGTACGCCCTTGTTATAAATGTTCTCAGATTCCCAATTCCCTGGATTATCTCACAGCAAATTCTTCCTCAAGGTTATGCAGATTTAAGTGATTTTTCATGAGGTCAGTTCCATGTACTACCATCTAGCCAATATTATTCAGAAATTACCCATGTTTTCTTTGGTTTGCATATAAAGGTCGGGCTCGGATTCTTTTGTTATTCATTTGTTCGTTAACTGCTCGATGTAGATTGCCTTTTCCAAAAGAAATATTGCCTCCTGCCCCAGTCAGACTTATGGCTTCATAAAAACATTTTACAGTGGAAAACTGCAACGCCCACTCCTGCTGTTTTTTAAAACTGCTCTGCACTCTGCTCTAAACTAGCATGCATGCGGTTGTTTTCATAAGGTAAATAACAAAATGAGCAAGGAGACACAAGAAAAGTGCATAAACAATTTTATTTGCACTTCAGATTATCTAGCATTTCATAATGTAGTTTATAAATGCAACTGTTATTTTACAAGACGCATACAATTAAAAGCTACACTTTTCCATTCTATAGTGAAAATGCATCTAGAATACACCTACTGTATGTCCCTGACTGTCTTTATTTCATCTGATGAATGCAAACCAAAAGACAGTCAGGGACATACAGTAGGTGTATTCTAGATGCAATAGACTTACACAATGGTCCTCTCCGGCATACAACTAGGAACATACCGGTCGCTATGGAGGGTGAGAATATGTATGGGCACATAATCATACCATGTAGGATAACTAAATAGACGGTTATGCTGTTTCATCCCACCTAGCAACAATGCTCTGCACTGTGTGTGTTTATATATTTACATATTTATTCCATCTAGCTACAATGCTCTGCACTGGGTGTGTTTATATTTATATATCTATATATTTATTCCATCTAGCTACAATGCTCAGCACTGGGTGTGTTTATATTTATATATCTATATATTTATTCCATCTAGCTACAATGCTCCGCACTGTGTTTTTATATATCTACATATTATTCCATCTAGCTACATTGCTCCACACTGTGTGTGTTTATATACTTGCATATTTATTCCACCTAGCTGCAATGCTCCGTACTGTGGGTGTTTATATATTTACATATTTATTCCATCTAGCTACAATGCTCTGCACTGTGTGTTCATATATTCATATATTTATTCCATCCAGCTACAATGCTCTGCACTGTGTGTCTGTGTGTGTGTGTGTGTGTATATATATATTTTATAGTAATATGTACATATGTCACTTCCGGTTATGGCTGCCACATAGGACGGACGTGTCTCGCTCTGCTCTGCTCCTGGAAAAAAAAAAATCGGCAAATAACTCTCTCATTTGGGACAGAACGTATCCCAGCATTTGGGCGAAGATATGTCGGCGAAGCCTAAGGCTGGAAAACCAGGAAAAGGAAAAAGCGAGCCACCGAAACAGTCCAAATTAACGGACTTTCAGGTCTGTGACGCAGTAAACAAAACTCCATATATGGCGGAGGAGGCTGGCAACGCTGCGATATCTGCGGGGAATGGCGCAGATGCGCTGATGGCTGCCATGAGTTCAATGAGAGCGGACTTTTCCTCTAGATTTGATGGGATTATGACAGCGTTGGAAGGAATAAGAAAGGAATTGGGTGACTGTGTAGAACGAACGGCGCAGATGGAGCTCCGTCTCGCTAGTGCTGAAGATGACGTCACCCGTCTTCAATTAAAGGTGCGCACTTTGGAAAAAAAAAAAATCTCTGGAAGATAATATTTTGGATTTGGAATCTCGGTCGAGACAGAATAATTTGAGGCTGGTGGGTCTTCCAGAGGAATCAGAAGGTCGGGACGTATGTTCCTTTCTGGAAAAGTGGATTCCGGAGGTGCTGGGCAGCGAGGAGTTGCAATCAGCAGTGGTTCTGGAAAATGCACATCGTATTGGCCCACGGAGAGATAAGGGACTGCCGAGGACCTTAATTATGAAGTTTCTTAGCAACAGAGACAGGATGAAGATCTTCAACGCTGCACGAGCTAAAAAAGGAGAGATTAAACACGAGGACCAGCAGGTGCGGTTCTACCCAGATTTGGCCACAGGAATCCAGCAATTGAGGAAGCAGTTTGATCCCGTACGTAAGGAGCTGCGCAACCTTGGGATTCGTCATGGTGTAATCTATCCTGCGAGACTGCTGACCACGTATGAGGGCAGAACCCACATCTTCAAGACCCCAGAGGAGGCGCAGGAGTTCATCAAGAAGATCAAAGAAGAAGAAGAGACTGGTGGGAGCTAAGCATGAACAAAATATAAGGTAGAATAATTAAGCATTTGCACAGGCATCTGACTGACTTGAAGTAAATAGTAAGTTTACAAAATATAGATTGTATTATATATTAAAAAAACAAAACAAAAACAAAACAAACAAAAAAAAAACTATGATGTACAAAGTTGTTAAAAATTTTGGAGTTAAGTTGGAAAACTACAGAGGAGAGTTAATGTTACGTCATTAAAAGCAGTAGAGTTAGGGTGATTGGGAGGATGAAGAAGGAGTGGCTTAGGCTGTTCCCCGTGGGTGTGGAACGGTCGATGGCTATATCGGGAGACAGAATTTTTCTTTTGATTTTGGGGGGTTTGCCACAAGTGTGGGAAGGGGAAATTTGTTTGTGTGTAGTTTGTAGTATGAATGTTCAACCACTCATGTTTTTGCTTCTCTGTATGAGCATGTTTACACTGCAAGGTAATCCCAAACTCTCTATTGATCATGGACCAAAGTGTTAATCTTAATTTAACTTCATGGAATTGCAGAGGTCTACAAAATTTAAAAAAACTTAAACAAGTTATGAATAAAATAAAGGACATGGGTTCAAGAATTGTGTTTTTACAAGAAACTCATCTGATAGAGGAGGATGTTAAAAGAATTAGGAGTAGATGGCAGGGAAGTGTATTCACCTCTTCATTTTCATCCCGAGCCAGGGGAGTTATGACTCTCATACATAAATCAGTTCCTTTTCAAGTGAAAAATGTAATTGGAGACAAATTTGGAAGATATGTAATCATTCAAGGTTCTTTGCTATTAGAAAATATAAATCTTGTGAACTTATATGGTCCCAATATAGATGATCAGAAGTTCTTTGCTAATTTATTTCTCATCTTATCATCACTTACAGGGCAACATATAATAGCAGGGGATTTTAATTGTACATTGAATCCAGGTGTGGATAGATCAACAGGACTGGATTGTACGCACATTGGATGTAGGATGACTATTAATCATTTTATGAAAGAATTGAGATTGTTAGATATATGGAGAGAAATGAAACCACAAGTTAAAGCCTATTCTTGTTATTCCAGTACCTACAAGACATTCTCACGTATTGATTATTTTTTGATTTCCACAGAATTAAGGTCCAAGATTCAAAACTGCTTTTATGATAACATTGTGATCTCTGATCATGCACCCTGTTGTCTAATATATGTAGATAAAAAATTGACAAAGGAATCAGGTAGATGGCAATTTCAGCATAAATGGCTTCAGGATGAGGAATTTGTCAAGTATATAGAAAAACAGATAGACGAGTTCTTTGACATCAATACTACACAAACATCAGCATGTGTAAAGTGGGAGGCTTTCAAAACTTTTATTAGGGGACATATTATTAGTTATACAGGATCAAAATCTAAGAAGACTCGAGAGGAGAGAGCTAAATTGGAACATAAAATAAAAAGTCTTCAGGAAAAAGTGTATGCAGGAAGTGACCCAAGGTTGGAGAATGAATTACTGATTTTGAGAGCTGAATACGACAAAAAATCAGCGAATAGAGCTGCCTCGAGTCTTCTAATTGAAACAATCTTTTTATGAACAAGGTGAAAAATCAGGAAAATTATTAGCATGGCAGATTAAACAATTGGAAATTAAAACACCAATTACCAGTATTATAAGTAAGGGACAGGTAGTTATAGATCCTTTAGAAATTAATAGAGCCTTTAGAGATTACTATGAAAAATTATATGATACCAAAAATGAACCTGATTTAACAAAACTAAATGGGTTTTTGAACGAACTATCTATACCGTGTATACCAAATGAAAACAGGGAGATATTGGAGTCTAAAATTAGTCAAGAAGAAGTTGGGCTAGCCATTGATAATATGAAATCAGGAAAAAGTGCAGGACCAGATGGTCTTCCAGTTGACCTTTATAAAAAATTTAAGAATAAATTAATAAAACCTTTTTTGGAAATGGTTTTAGAAGCATTTCAAAATAATAATTTACCATCATACATAAATAATGCCTTAATTATACTGCTGCCAAAACCAGGTAAGCCCTCTAATAAATGTGAAAATATGAGACCAATAAGCCTATTAAACGCCGACCTTAAGATAATCTGTAAAATTTTAGCAAGACGAATACAAGAAATTTTACCAAATATTATTAATCGAGATCAGAATGGCTTTATAAAGGGTAGACAAGGCTTCCATAATGTAAGAAGACTATTTAATATTATTTATTTTAATAAAGAAGCACCGGATACAGCTCTCCTATCATTGGACGCCGAAAAGGCCTTTGATAGAGTTGAATGGCCCTTTCTTTTTGAAGTCCTACAAAGGTTTGGACTTGGAAATAATTTCATAAAATGGGTTCAAATAATATACAATAATGCTACAGCAGAAATCCTAACAAATAACAATATTTCAAAACCAATAAAAATCAATAGAGGATGTCGACAAGGCTGTCCACTTTCACCTTTACTGTTTACTATGGCAATTGAACCTTTAGCGATAGCGATACGTTTACATTCACAAATATATGGAATTAAAGTTGGACCAACAGAACATAAAATCTCCCTGTACGCCGATGATATAATTTTGTTTATGTCGAATCTAAAAAAATCAATTCCAACCTTGTTGAATTTAATAAAGAATTTTGGGGAAATATCAGGATATAAAATAAATAAAACTAAATCTTCAATATTAATGCTAAATGAGACCCAGAGAAATTACCCAGCCCCTGAGGCAAATCAATTCAATGTTGTAAATCAGTTTAAATATTTAGGAATCCAAATTATGCCTAAGCTAGAATCAGTCGCCAGCGTCAACTATGAAGCCTTAATGTCAGATATCAATGAGTTAACTCAGAGATGGATGTCACTACCAATGTCGATGATCGGGAGAATCAATATACTTAAAAGTAATATTTTACCTAAAATACTTTATTTATTTCAATACATTCCCTTATCACCACCTTTAGATCTATTCTCAAGAATAAAAAAAAAGTTAGTGGAATTTATATGGAACAACAGGAGGGCTAGATTACGTCTGTCTTTATTATATTTACCATTTGATCGTGGAGGTCTGAAATGTCCAAATTTTATGTTGTATTATTGGTCGGCACAACTGAGGTCTATGACATATTATTTTTCATCAAATGATCTCCCTCACTGGACTGAAATGGAATCATACAATTTACCTTTACCTCTTCCCATATTCATATACTCAGATTCGACAAAAAAATTACAAAAACAAGTTAAAAATCCATTTGTAAAGCATATGATCAAAATATGGTGTGAAGCTAAAAACTATTTAAAAGAACCACAGTTATTGTCACAATTTAGTCCAATATGGGGTAATCAATATTTTAAACCAGGGAGAGTGGACGCTGTATTTAAAGTATGGAATTTAAAAGGGATACAAAAGATTCAGGATTTATATTTGCCATGTGCAGACAACATAATGTCTTTTGAAGAGCTGAGGATCAAATTTAATCTCAATAGAACACATTTTTTTAAATATCTTCAACTTAGAAACTTTATTCGATCAAATCAAAATAAAGCTCTCACTCGACCTATTTATTCATCCTTGGAAAAAATGATGATGAAAGATAGTAAAAGAAAGGGTATTATTTCAGAGTTTTATAACTCATTGACACTATCTTCAAGTGAAAATTCACTGAAAAGATTAAACTACTGGAAAGAAGATCTGCAAATTGAAATTTCGGAGGAACAATGGGAATTGGCTTGTACAGAAGCTCAAACCAAATCAATAAATGCACGCCTTAAATTGATACATTTCAAATGGTTAATGCGGATGTATGTTACACCGGAGGAGTTAAATAGATATAACAAAAATATACCAGATACATGCACAAAATGCATGGAAAGTAAAGGAACCCTATTTCATTGTTTATGGGAATGTAGATTAATAAGAATGTTTTGGGAAGAGGTGAGGGTAACAATTGAAAAAATAATCTCAAAACAAATCATACTGAATCCTAAACTGTTTTTGTTGGGTCTGTACCCAGAAAAGCATAATTTTAATAAAAGTGAAAGAACATTCATAGACCTCAGTTTGCTTAATGCCAAAAAATGTATTGCACTATTATGGAAAAAGACTCATAGACCAGATGTGACTCAGTGGTTAAGACAGATGTTAACAAACCTTCCATTAGAAAGAATAACATATATACTGAAATCAAAGGAAATTGTGTTTGAGAATATATGGAGACCTTTTATTGATTATGTAAAAAATTTAAACATAACTCTTGAAGAAGAAGGTGAATGATGTGTGTGGACCTTGTAAATTCCAAACTGGTGAACATAATATGTATACTTATGTATTGGATTGTCTAGACTAAACAGAGGAGCATTGTTGAAGACTTGATTTTGTTGGTGGTTGTTGGTGTTTTTAGTGCATTTTTTTTTTTTTTTTGTAGTACTTTAGCGTTAGTGTTTGATTGTTTGTATCATGTTTGTTAAAAAAAAAAAGGTTCAATAAAGATATTGTGGAAAAAAAATATGTACATATGTATATTAGCTGCTCTTGCTTGTTTTTTTTTTGTTGTTTTTTTTCTTGCCTTCTGATTGTTGCTCTGAGTGTTGCTATCCCTGTGCTGTTGCAATCCTGGAATTTCCCCGTTGTGGGACTAATAAAGGCTTATCTTATCTTATCATATCTTATCTTAACATAGAGAATTTGTTGTTTGCTAATCCATGCACAGGTGTAGTGGCTATATGAATTTCCCGATTTTGCAATAACTTACTAAATGAGCTGTTTTCAAGGACTTGCTGTTGCTGACATGCTGCACAGTGTTCAATTCCACTGGGAATTAAAGCCCACAAAGCCCACTGGCACCTTGCAAAGTGAACAGAGCAGCGGCTTGTAAAACAAACAAACAAGTGGGTGCTGTGCTTGTTCACGGCTTTCCAGGACCCAGCAGTAATCCTGACTGTACCATTATACACTAATGGCTTTGGCATGCTGTTTTTGGGCCAGACTGCCAGGTATAGCCAGCCAGATCCCCTCCTTTTCACCAAGATTGGAAGCCACGAGGAAGGAAAAACAGTGTGTGTGCAAATAATGTTATAGAAAAATCAAAAGGGACGTCTGTTTAAATCATTTAAACTACATATATGAGGGTTAAATCTTTCTACTGTCAACACAGGCGGGCCTGCTGAGATTTTGCTTTGTCAGAGACATTTCAAGCCTTTGTCATTCATGGTTTTTGAGGTCAAAATTTAGAGTACTTGTACTGAGGTTTTCTTTGGGCTACAGCATGCTGCACTTTCCACCCCTCAGGGACTGACAGCTCTATCTCTGGTAAAGACCCATATACTCAGTTTCTTCTAGGATCAGGCTACGTCCCTCCCAGGAAACATAAAGATGATAAATCCCATTAGTTACACTTCAGAAATTAGAAGAGTTTCAGTGAGAAAGACTCACGAGCGGTGTGTGTGTGTGTGTGTGTGTGTGTGTGTGTGTGTGTGTGTGTGTGTGTGTGTGTGTGTGTGTGTGTGTGTGTGTGTGTGTGTGTGTGTGCACGTATGTAAACAGAAGCTCAGGGCTAGTGAGAAATGTTCACCAAGTGTGGTTTTTGCTCATTAATTGTGTGTCTCAGGCCATTGCATAGGATGGATTGTTTGTATATGCTTTTAAGGTGTGCACGTGCAAGTCTGTTCCTCATTCCCTGAACACAGCCCCCTCCCTTTGCCCTTGGCAGCCCACCTCAATAGCTCACTTCCCTTTAGCTATGACGCAAATAACCCACAATGACTGACCCCCACGGTAAAATCTGTAAATCATTAGCCAGCGTGAATAGGAATGACAGCAGACAGGCACAGAAGGATTTATAAGTGCCCGACCCGGCTGGTACGCTCGGCACAGATGTGGAAAATGTTGGATCGGATTTTTGGAGTCACCTGGAGGCACAAACTTTGAGTCACAAATTTGAGTGCCTTTTCACACCCTGTAGTTCCATGGAGTAAGACTGCACTGTGCCTACATAAGTTCAGTTAAAATTTAAAGACAGATTTTACTTTTAGTGCGAGTTTATTTTTATGAAAGGGTAGGACAGCAGATAAATAGGATTATGCTTTTTTGTGAAAGAATGTGAATCATTTATGCTATGCAATAATTTCTACACATTTTGTTTGTACGTATTTCTAAGCAAATTTGTAAGTGATGCTGCAGATTTGGAGAGGTTGCATTGGCTGTTTTTGCAATCGAGAGGCTAAATTTAGAAATCTGTAAAGCCAGCAGTTATAAAGAAAGCATTGTGAACCAATTTCTCCTACTTGGCTGACCTGTATTGGTTTTCACTTCAAAATGAGAGAAAGACTAGCTTTAAGTACAAACCAAGCATTTTTGTTCCTGCAGTTCAGATAGATGTAAAGAGCATATTATTATTATTATTATCATCATTATTATTATTATTATTGTTGTTGTTGTTGTTACTGTTTTTGCCCTATCCAGTAGCTTGGCAAGCAGAACAAATATCTGCTTGCCTTACTGTGTCAAACACATTTACTTTGCCAAAAGAGCTCTGCTCATATTTGATATGTGCTGTATATACAGTAAATAGTATTTATAGACTCTTCTTGCTGTATAAAAACTTTAATACTTTATTTAAATTGTCTTACTTATGCTGGACCTGACAGGGGGAATGGGGAAGGAAACTAAAGGGATATAAACTGGTCAGAAGAGGTGGGGAGAGGCGGGGTGAGGTGGTGGAGCAGGAGAGAGAGAAAAAAAACAAAAAACAAAAGGAGAGCAAACACAAGAAACATTTGTAATTTTTTTATAGTAATTGTAAAGAGCATATTAAATGTTAAATATCCAAATATGTTGGGGTTTTTTTTGGGGGGGGGGTAATTCCCCCATAACATCATTATTAGCATTTTTATATTTCTTTACAAAATGGCCTCCTGTAATGTTCTTTAAAAACTGTCTGAAAGCAGCTTTGCTTAAAGCAATAATATGTAAGGGTTTTTTTAAATCTTGAAATAATGTTTCTAAAACTGTCAACCTCTGACTTTTCACCACAGCCTGCAACAGCACTGTATACAGTTGCAGTCAAAATTGTTCAACCCCCACTACAAATTAGGCTTATTTGCACAATGTACAAAATAGCTGTTTGCAATAAACAAACAAGAACAATTTAAAATAGCTCAACACTACTCATATTACAAGTGGTTTCTCCAAATTCAACACAAAATGCCAGTTTTAATCAAATCAAATCAAATCAAACTTTATTGTCATATTGCTGTACATACAACTGTAGTGCAGGCAAGATGAAATTGCGTTTCTCTCGGCATCCATATAAGAAGCAGCATGATTTAAGACACATTCCCACATAGCTCCCCCCCCAATCCCCCCACCCCCCATCCATTCACACATCCCTGAGACATACTTGGGGAAAAAAAAAAGAATAACTAACTATAATATACAAAATGTCCGTAGGTGCAGTAGTGTGTATGCGAGATTCCGGGTCAGCTGTTCAGCATCCTGACAGCTCGTGGAAGGAAGCTGTTGATCAGTCTGGTGGTTCTGCCTCTGATGCTCCAGAATCGTTTACCAGATGGAAGAAATTCAAAGTGTTTATGCAGAGGGTGAGAACGGTCCTTGACAATGTTTAGTGCCCTGCTCCTACAACGGTTCTGAAAAAGTTCTTGGACAGAGGGGAGGGAGACTCCAATTACCCTCTCCGCCCCCTTGACTATCCTCTGCAGGGCTTTTTTGTCCGACATACTGCAGCTGGAGTACCATGTAGCAATGCAGTACATCAGAACACTCTCCACCACACCTCTGTAGAAGGTCCTGAGGATGAAGATGGGGAGAGAGGCCTGTTTGAGTTTCCTCAAGAAGTGCAGTCTCTGCTGAGCCCGCTTCCTGATCTCCAAGGAATTCTTGCTCCAGGTCAGGTCCTGCGAGATCTGCACTCCGAGGAACTTGATGTTCTCTACTCTCTCCACTAAATGGCCGCCGATGCTGAGGGGGGCGTGCTTAGGCTGCGACCGCCGGAAGTCGATAATCATCTCCTTCGTTTTGTCCACGTTGAGCACCAGATTGTTCTCCCTGCACCAGCCCTCCAGGTCTCTCACTTCTTCCCTGTACATTGATTCCTCATCCCTCTGAATAAGTCCCACCACCGTGGTGTCATCACTGAGCATCACTGAGCCACTGCCATGCATCACTGTTGGCAGGGTGTTCCTTTCAGTGTATGCTTCATTCTTCCTCCTCCAGATATATTGCTGATCCATAGACCTGAAAAGTTCCAGTTTTATTTCATCACTCCACAGAACAGAATCCCAAGACCTCTTTGGCTTATTTATACTAGTGCATGCCCGTAGAAAGCTATTCTTGTGTGAAAACAGGTAGCCAAATTAGGCTTGACAGGCCCAAATGTAGGCTGTGTTTGAAAGTGGAATACAAAGAGGTGTAACCTATATGTAGGCAATCACACATATTAGACTTTGACAAATATGAAAGGGACTGAACACTAAGATTTATTTGATTGTGCGAATATTAATTTCAGAATTATTGGAAATGAATGATACATCCAATATTAGCGACTGTTTAAGAACCCTTGCTTATTTGTTTGTCAGACTTATTTGTGTGATCTTTTATGAGTTATATTCATAAGTGATGCATCTTGCACTTTGGGAAAAATGGGAGTTGTTCAGTCATCATTATAATCGTTTTAGTTTATATGTGTAGTTTATAGTCTATCGTCAATAAACTCATGCAGTACTATAACAGGACACATTTACAAATATTTGAGACCCATTGTAGTGCATCTTTTTATATTTTAGCAATATTATAACTATAAAACACTGAACATTATTATACACAGCAGAATGATCCATTTGGCTGCAACTGTTGCATCAGTGTTGCCCATTTTCAGTAAATAAAAAATATTTATTTCATTATTTTGGCGGTTTTTGTCACGTCGTTTAGTCAAAGTGTGCATATGTGTCCGCATATAATGTGCAATTGATCTGGCTATTCCACTCCACAATCATGGTGGTATGATTATTAACTTTTAATTTTTAGATAGCCGTGCACTGGGAGGAGCGCCATGTTGAACCCGCGGTGCTGCAAAGGACAGCAGTGGCACACGGGTGAAGCAGCAGCCGAGACTCCCGTTAATCGGGCAGGCTGGGCTTGGCTCCCTGTGAAGGACTGCGATAAGCTGGTCCGGCTGCCCCTCCCCTTCCCCCTGCGCACCTCGTGTTCTCCACATATCAATAGCCGAAACACAAAACCTCCTATCTGAAAAATGCACCTTTTTGAGAAAACTAAAAAAAACCTCTTTGTTTTCTTGCAGAATGCTATGCTAATTAATTAATAATTTTCTGTCACAATGAAGGATGGGACTGTCTTGCAGACAGATATGAGCAGCCTCCCTTGTTCTCATCATCCAAAGTGAAATCCACAAATCAGAAAATCCTGCAGATAGGAGATTTTGCATTTCAGCCATTGATATTCTGAATTATCCTTTAGAGCAATGCAATCACGGCAACATTATAGTATAATATTTTAAGCATTAAATCTTCAGTATTCTGTTTTTCTGGTCAAATTTGTCGCTTTTCACTTCCTTGTTTTGTTTGCGGAGCACTCTGGTGACTGGTCGTGATGCTGTGTATTATCCAATCAGTACAGAGTCAATCCGAAACCCGCCCACACTTCTAGAAGCCAGAGCATGAAGAAACAGAGCGGTAGCTAAACTTTTATTGATAAAAATTACATATTTTCAGTGAACAACTCCATACTCAGGGATGCACATGTCATAACCCGAGTGTCGGTTCTGGCCACACTCGGGTCTCATATCTTTTTGTTCCCTGGCTTTGGCAGCTGAGGATTCCTTCCAGCTCCTCGGGCTCTTATTGTGAAGGCGCCCGGGGGAGCTCCCTGCTGTCAAAGTCAGCTGCTGCTCTGCTGTCTTTAGCAGCAGCTGTGCCGCGTTGGGGTCATTAGCCGCCAGAGATATAAGTGGGTGCTAAATGTCCTCCAGCGCGGCAGTCTCTGTTATATCCTGTTATGTTCACCTGTATGTTCAGCCACATTCCGTCGTGCTCCTGTTATTCTCCTTGCTCATCGTGGTTAATGGACTTGGGAATCCCCCGTTACCCGTCTGTTAACGGTCCCGTTGTAAGGTACGCTCTGTGTGACTGTATCTTTGTGATTATCTCGTCTGGCGCATCGGGTGGTCCCCGGCTCAGACTTCACCCAGCCACTGTATGTGTTCTGTGTGTGTTCATCCTTATCGACAATAAATTACCACTGCAAACTCTCTGGTGACTGAGGCGTTTTGTGACGGTCCGTGAGGGCCGTTGTGACAGCACACCCTCGTAACCTCAGCAAAGCACTTATAAAACCTGAGGTCACTCTGACGAATGGTTTGAGAGCTGTCTGAGGAATACACACACACACACACACACACACACACACACACAAACAGACAGAGATTTGTTGCATTTATAGATATTCGTGAGCAAATTGGAGCTGACTTTTCTTGTGCTTTTGGGTTAGTAGTGGGTTTGTAGTGGTGTACGTCTTGGAGTTCGAGCATGGAGTCCTCCAGTGTTTAGTATGTGTCTTACTGTGGAAACTGAAACCTCAGTGCCTGCTGCCAACAAGTCTTGCTACAGGTCTTTTGCAGTCAATCGATGGTTTTTGACTTCCTGCCTCTTCAGCATTCTGGTGGCAGCCGTTGATACCTTCCTCTTTCTGCCACGTCCAGGTAGTGTAGTCACTGTTCCTTTAACTTTAAACTTGTGAACTATGCTTCCAGCTGTATCTCTTGGAACATTCAGTGCCTTTCTTATCTTTTTGTATCCTTTTCCTTGTTTGTGCAAGGTGATAATCTCTTCTCTGAACTTTTTGGACAGTTCTCTTAGCCATATTTCTAAAATAACAGTTAAGATTTTTGAGGTGTTGTATTACAAGCACATCCAATGCAATTAAAAATTTTGCCAACAAACCTAAAATCAATGGGGATTGAATAATTTTGCTTGCAACTGTAACTTTCCTTTACCTGGCTGGAACACTGACAAGATCACAACTTACACATCTTATGGGCTAAGTGCCATTAGCCAATAATAGGGCACAATTTTAGTCAACAGCTAACAAAGCACTCTGTGATTCACTGGTGGGACTTAAGTCATTCTAGCCATAGTTGTAGTCTTTTCAGTGTTCCTACCAGGAAAAGGAAAGTTACATAATGCTGCTTTAGGCTGCGTGTCCAACAAATGCGTTTTTTTGTTGCCCGACTGCCCTGAGCATTTTTTTCAGCATTTGTACGCTGCGCTCTGAGGGAAAAAAAAAGTCTGTGCCCTGTATCCCTGCAACAGCTTGTCACTCTCAGCTCATCACTCCCGCTTTTCCTATTGTCAGACTTTCTACAGATTTTTTAATAGCAGTCTCTAAATAACAATGGACAGGAAATGTTTTCTAGCAGCTCTGGATGTAAAATATGATGACACGGAAAGCAGGAGTCTGAGTACAGACTAGTACTGGTGTCCTTTGTCCTGCCCACACAGCAGTTCTGATTGGCTGCTTAAGGTCTGACATTGACAAATTCAGCTTCAGTCTCTGAAAAGTTGAACATTTTTCAACTCTGAGTGCTCTGAGTGCCGCGACAAAAAACGGCCACTGCCAAGAGTGTTTCAGCACTGTGGGTGCTCAGCGCTGTAAACGCTGGACTACATAGAGAATGAATGGAAAATAGCCGCCCAGAGCTGAAAAAATGTATTTGGTGGACACGCAGCCTTAAAAAGTGTCTGAAGAGAAAACATCTTCTCTTTGTGACACTAATCACAGGAATACCTCCATCTGCAGGTTCAAAACAAAATTACAGATCTTTGACAGGGGTAATGTAAATCTGTAATGTAGAGCAGAGATTCCCAAAGTGGGGGTCGTGACCCCCCGGGGGGTTCCGAGACGCTGGGGGTGTGTGTGTTACAAAATGATTTTCAGAATCCTCCTTAGGTGACGTCACGTTATCTGTGCCACAGGTTAGTGTGCACCAGTAGATTTCATCTGAACAGCTCAAATCAACACATTACGCTTTAACTCTTTGTGTGTGTCTGTCGCCGAATTGCGACATAACCCCTAGTGGTCAAGAGTGGTAAATAGTTTTTATCAATAAAATAGTTCAGATTTTCAAGGCCACAACTTGAAAGTGGTAAGAGATAATGGCTTACTGTCAAATAGAAAGATGTAAAATATGATCCAGTGTTTCAGATAGGAATAAATTTATGCATCTAATTTGCATAATGTCGCGGCACCTCTTTAAATTCCATAACTCAGTCAAAACTGGACTTTGTACATACTTGCACAAAGAATGATTCAGTCTTTTGACACCGTTTCATGCACAGAGGTACCTCATCATCTTATCTTCAGAGTATATGAACAAGAAATCAGTACAATATAAATAAAACCACAAAAAAAAACCCCAGAAAATCCTCACTTACTTTTGACAAAGGGGGGCTGGCTGGCTGGCTGGCTGGCTGGCATGGTTGCTGCGTTTTCACCCATCATGGTTGTTATTTTGCATTCTGTTGGTCATTTAAAGTCTCTACCCCATCTACAAAGTCTTATGATTATCCCACATAAATTTTGCTTGTATCCCGTGGCTATTTTCAGCGTACAAAGCCGATAAAAGTGACGGTGACCGATCACGGGCATATTAGCTTTCTGGGCTAAAATGCTAAAAACAGGAAAAGGAAATGAGGAGTTCTTCTTCTTTGGTGTATTACGTGTCATCCATTGAGTCCTCCAATGGATGTATGCCACCTTTTGAAACTGGCAAATCAGTACAAATCAGTACAAATCCCCAATGCAGCGATCATGTCAGAGTAAGACGACAGGCGCAATGTCGCGCTCTGCCACTAGGGGCACACAAATTCACACACTCAAAGGGTTAATCCCAGGATATTATTTTTAAAAATGAAATGTTGGTTAATACCGACCAAAGACAATGCAGAGAGGCCAGCAGAGACGACAGAAGAGGAGAACGGAGAAATGCCACCAGAAAGGCCGACGTCTGGTGCGGGAGGAGGAGGAGGAGGAGGAGGAGGAGGAGGAGGAGGAGGAGGAGGAGAGCACCGTAAAAGGCTCCATAAGCAGTCAGACCAGCCTTCCTCCAAGTGTCATAAGTATTGAGAGGAATATATTCAGTATGGATTCCCATGCATCATTATCAATGAAGTACAACATCCCCAATGTGTGTTTGCACTGAGGTGCTTGCACATGAGAGTTTAAAGCCCGTAAAAATGCAAAAAAAAAGCACCCATCTCTTGCCACTAAACCAGCAGATTTTTTCCGTGGAAAGGAGAGAGAATTGCAAGGCCAAAAGAAAGTCATAGCTAACCAAACAACATCCACAACCAAAGCTCAAAAGGCATCATATGAGGTGGCATATTTAATTGCACAGGCAAAAAAGCCACACACAATCAGAGAAACCCTAATAAAACCTGCTGCTATCACTATGAGTCGGACAATGCATGGGGATAAACAGGCGCAGGAGCTGGAAGCAGTGCCGCTGTCTGATGGGACCATATCCCAGTGCATCACAGACATGGCCCGGGACATAAAGTGTCAGCTGACTGACAACTGAAGAAAGGGAAATATGCTTTGCAGTTACATGAATCCACAGATACGTATATCAAACTCAGCCCAGCTACTTGTTTTCATCAGATACAGTTTTGATGGAAAATTTAACGAGGACATGCTGTTTTGCACCCCGCTGGAAGTAAAGTGCACAGGTGAGGACATTTTCACAAAACTTGACAACAAACTAAAAGAAGAGGGACTGTCTTGGGATGAGTGCATCGGTGTGTGTGCAGATGGTGCTGCAGCAATGCTAGGGAAAAAGAGAGGATCAACTACATAAAATCACGCCCACTCAACACCAGGCTGTTCGCTACTCTCTGCAATGAACTGGGATCGGAGCATAAGGGCTTGCTGTTCCACACCAAGGTTAGGTGGCTTTTGCGAGGAAATGTCCTTAGCCGCCTGTATGAACTGCGGGATAAGGTGCGCTTATTTCTGATGGAGAACGGGTCCCAGCTCACTGACCACCTGACTGTCCCTGACTGGTTAACAAGGCTAGCGTATTTGTCCTGCATATTTGACAGACTAAACGGACTGAACATGTCATTTCAAGGTGAAGACACAAGCATCATGTCGCTGAATGATAAAATCTGCGCATTCAAAAGGAAAGTGGCTCGCTGGACTGCGAGAGTTGAGATGGGCAGGATTGATATGTTTCCTGAGCTGGACGAGTTCAGGGAGGAAAATGATCTGAGTGTTAACACTGGGAAGAAGTCCATCACTACTCACCTTCAAGCCCTCCTGGAACACTTTAGCAAGTTTTTCCCCAAGGAAACAACTCCGGAAAAATATGACTGGATAAGATCACCATTTACTGTAACGGCCGCAAGTCATCTGCTATCCAACATGGAGGATGCACTGATTGAGCTGTCAAGTGACCGCACCTTTAAAGACAGCTTTCCATTCAAAAATGCTTGGAGTTTTGGATTTCAGTCGAGAGAGAATATCCATAGTTATCCAGGGCCACGATGGACGTACTGATGCCGTTTGGCTCTACATACCAGTGCGAAAAGACTTTCTCGGCACTGACATATATTAAAAATAAATACAGATCACGTCTAAACGTGGAGGATGGTCTCTGAGTGGCCATCTCTAAAATTAAACCCAGAATTGACTTGTTGTGCTCCATGCATATTGCCCACCCATCTTGTTAGGTGAGATTAACGCTGAAAGATAGTTTGCCAAAATATACATTTGCACCGTAACAATGTTCACATGTTTACGCAATGCTACAGTTTATGTCTATTACTTTGACTGATTGTTTTGCTAACATGGAAATGAAAGCATTGTGTCAAAATTAAGTTTGCACGACAGCAACAGTGTTCACTCCTACAGACGTGAACAAAATTGTTGGTACCCCTCTGTTAATGAAAGAAAAACCCACAATGGTCACAGAAATAACTTGAATCTGGCAAAAGTGGTAATAAATAAAAATTCTATGAAAATTAACCAATGAAAATTAGACAATGCTTTTGAATTGTGGTTCAACAGAATTATTTTAAAAAACAAACTCATGAAACAGGCCTGGACAAAAATGATGGTACCCTTAACTTAATATTTTGTTGCACAACCTTTTGAGGCAATCACTGCAATCAAGCGATTTCTGTAACTGTCAATGAGACTTCTGCACCTCTCAGCAGGTATTTTGGCCCACTCCTCATGAGCAAACTGCACCAGTTGTCTCAGGTTTGAAGGGTGCCTTCTCCAAACGGCATGTTTCAGCTCCTTCCACAGATGTTCAATAGGATTTAGATCAGGGCTCATAGAAGGCCACTTTAGAATAGTCCAATGTTTGGCTCTTAGCCATTCTTGGGTGTTTTTAGCTGTGTGTTTTGGGTCATTATCCTGTTGCAAGACCCATGACCTGCGACTGAGACCAAGCTGTCTGACACTGGGCAGCACATTTCTCTCTAGAATACCTTGACAGTCTTGAGATTTCATTGTACCCTGCACAGATTCAAGACACCCTGTGCCAGATGCAGCAAAGCAGCTCCAGAACATAACAGAACCTCCTCCATGTTTCACAGTAGGGACAGTGTTCTTTTCTTGGTATGCTTCAATTTTGCATCTGTGAACATAGAGCTGATGTGCCTTGCCAAAAAGTTGCAGTTTTGTCTTGTCTGTCCATAGGACATTGACCCAGAAGCTTTGTGGCTTGTCAACGTGCAGTTGGTAAATTCCAGTGTGGCTTTTTTATGATTTGTTTTCAACAGTGGTGTCCTCCTTGGTCGTCTCCCATGAAGTCCACTTTGGCTCAAACAACGACGGATGGTGCGATCTGACAATGATGTACCTTGACCTTGGAGTTCACCATGAATGTGTTTAGAGGTTGTTCTGGGCACTTTTGTTACCATTCGTATTATCCGTCTCCTCCTGCGGCCATGTCCAGTGAGGCTGGCTGCAGTCCCGTGGATCTTAAATTTCTGAATAATATGTGCAACTGTAGTCACAGGAAGATCAAGCTGTTTGGAGATGGTCTTATAGCCTTTACCTTTAACATGCTTGTCTATAATTTTCTTTCTAATCTCCTGAGACAACTCTCTCTTTTGCTTCCTCTGGTCCATGTTTTGTGTGGTACACACCATGTCACCAAACAGCACAGTGACTAATTGTCACCCTTTAAATAGGCCGACTGACTGATTACAAGTTTGTAGACGCCTGTGATGTTAATTAGAGGACACATCTTGGTGGAACATGTCCCTATGGTCACATTATTTTCAATCTTTTCTAGGGGTACCATCATTTTTGTCCAGGCCTGTTTCATGAGTTTGTTTTTTTTTTTAAATAATTCTGTTGAACCACAATTCAAAAGCATTATCTGATTTTCATTGGTTAATTTTCATAGAATTTTTATTTATTACCACTTTTGTCAGATTCAAGTTATTTCTGTGACCATTGTGGGTTTTTCTTTCATTAACAGAAGGGTACCAACAATTTTGTCCATGGCTGTAAATGACATGGAAATTACTTTAATGTATTCTGCTTTAATCGTTTAGTAAATTGTTATATGTAAAATCATATCATGGTTGTCAGGCTGTTCTGTTCTTTTGTGTTATGCCCGTGTTTGTTTACGCTTATTAGTGCGTGAGTCCTGTGTGCACGTTTTTTGATGTTTCAGTCACCTGTGGGGACAGTGGGGGTTGCCAGTCTCTGTCACCGTCATTTTGGGGGTCTTTGGCTGAAAAATTTGGGAACCCCTGATGTAGAGGGTGTAATGTGGTTGAAACACTCATAAAATTGAGTACAAAAATCTTCGATGGTTGCCTTGGTGGTGTCCTCATGGCTATGCTGCTATGATATCTGAAGCCTTCACACACTGTAGCAATACTCAGAATGTGACCTACTTTCCTTTAGCCTGCTGAAGTGAAAATGAGTGCAGGGATGTCTGAGTCAAACACTACAGATGTCAGAATATCTTTGACACAGAGTACTGATAAAAGAACAAAGGAGGAATAAAGTGCAGAAATACAGAGAGACCTTGAGGCACTAGGTGGGAGTCTGTGTGTGTGTGTGTGTGTGTGTGTGTGTGTGTGTGTGTGTGTGTGTGTGTGTGTGTGTGTGCGCGCGCACGCGCGTGTGTGTATGTGTGTGCATTTATGTTAGTAGGCATATGTGTGGTTTCATGACTTTGCAGACCTGACTGTAAGTGAGAGCATACTGAGTTTAATTGGACACAGAGGTGGTTCATTAAACCCTTGGGTCGAGCTCACTTGCAATCCTGCAGACTGTTCTCTTGGCCTCAAAACACCACCTTAATTAACCCAGCCATACTGAATGACCAGCACACAGCCTTTGCCCCTCCTTCAGTTAGCTGGACATTGACTAATAAGCCATGTAACATTAAGAATCCTATGACCATTGAAAATGAATGGTACTGTATGTTGATTTGTTCTGAAATGAATTTATTGGATCATTAGAGGGAGGAATAGTAACTCTGAAACGAGTTCATGACAAGATGACTAATGTTATTTAAAGGTCCCTCTGACTGCACCTTTTCCATATAATGACAATTACCACAGGTCTTGATGAAATGTTTGTGAAATACTTTGGTCAAATTACCTTTAACTAGTAATTATTGCAGAATCATTGTGAATCATTTTTTGCAGCCTTTCCTTAGAATGGCTGGTTTCAGTGCATGTCTCTTTAAATGCTCAAGCGCCCCAGTTTACTGCACTTTCCCTCTTTCCTTTGCTAATGGTAGCTGGCTAGCTCCTAGCTTGGATAGCTAACACAGCTTGAGCTAGGGCTGTGCGATATGACTAAAATTTCATATCACAATATAAGTAATCTTATTTGATGATAATGATACAGTATACTGTATATCACAATATAAATTTTCTGTAAATTCTGTAGTTTATAATAACCAGTAAAAAGGATCATCTCTTTTTCTACATTTTAAATAACATAGTGAAAAAAATCAATTGTACAAATTCATCTGTCATTAATTTTTATGCACCTTTTTCCCTTCTTAATTTTGCAGTGTTGTTATAAAATTGTTTTTTAAATTTGCATTTGAGATGACTTCAACTTTATTCATTATCGCTACTTGACTAATTAAAAATTATTATAAATCAAGTTACATTAAGAGCCAGTTTGTTCCTCCCACACGTTTCAATTTTTAAATTTTTTTTTATTATTTATTATTTACTTGGTATGTATGCGGCTGCTGGCACGCACTTTTGCAGCTTTAGTAATACTAGTGCATGACTGTAGAAAGCAAGTATTCTTGTCTGAAAACAGGTAGCCCAATCAGGCTTTACAGGCCTTACAAAGAGGTGTAACCTATAAGTAGGCAATCACACGTTAGACTTTGACAAATATGAAAGGGACTGAACACTAAGATTTATTTGATTGTGTTAATATTAATTACATAATTATTGAAAATGATTGGGACATCCAATATTAGCGAATGTTTAAGAACCCTTGTTTATTTGTTTGTCAGACTTATTTGTGTGATCTTTTATGAGTTATATTCATAAGTGTTGTATCATGCACTTTGGGGAATGGGAGTTGTTCAGTCATCATTATAATTGTTTTAGTTTATATGTGTAGTTTATAGTGTATCATCAATACACTCATGCAGTACTATCACAGGACACGTTTACAAATATTTGAGACCCATTGTAGTGCATCATTTCATATTTCAGCAATATTATAAGTACAAAACACTGAACATTATTATACACAGCAGAATGACCCATTTGGCTGCAACTGTTGCATCGGTGTTGCCCATTTTTCAGTAAACAAAAGATGATTTATTTCATTATTTGGACATTTTTCTGTCCTGTTTGGTGATGTTGTCATTTAGTCAAAGCGTGCATATGTGTCCGCATATGATATGCAATTGATCTGGCCGTTCCGCTCCAAAATCATGGTGGTATTATTATTAACTTTTAATTTTTAGATAGCCGTGGGAGCACACCAGCATCAGGAGGAGCACCATTGGGAACCTGAGGTCCCGCAAAGGACAGTGGTGGCACACGGGTGACGCAGCAGCCGAGACTCCTGTTAACTCGGACGTTGGGCTTGGCTCCCTGCAAAAAAGGACTGTGTAAGCCTGTCAGGCTGCTGCTTCTCCAACACCATGTAACGCGCCCCCCACCCCCACCCCAGCGCACACCTCGTGTTCTCCACATATGCCGAATTATCCTTTAGCGCTACGCAATCATGGTAACATTATAGTATATATTTTCTAAAGCATTAAATCTTCAGTATTATCTTTTTCTGGTCAAATTTGTTGCTTTTCACTTCCTTGTTTTGTTCAGAGCACTCTGGTGACTGGTCGTGATGCTGAGGGCCGCCCTTCAAGAAGAGTGGAATGCCATGCCTCAGCAGAAAATAAGTTGACTTGTGAACAGCATGGGATTTCTTTGTCAAGCTGGAATTGATGTGCAAGGGCACATGACAAGTTATTGAGACATTGACATTTTTCGTTGTGGTATACCCACCACTCTTGTTGGCTTTTGTTTCAATAAATTGTTTGAGATGAGGAAATCACCATTGCATGCTTCTACTTAAATACCCTACTTTCGTGATATAATAGCTCTGTAGTGTGAACTTTTGACATTTTCCATAAATTTCACCCAAAAGCCAAATATCCCTAACTTTTTGTGAGGAGTGTACAGTATATATGAAGAATACAATGTCTTTGAATTCTTCTGACTTGTAAACATTTGTGCATTTTTGAAACAAATTAACAGAAAAGTAATTTACAATAAGTGGGTACTGGAAATTAATAAATAAATGATATTGTTTGTAGTTAGTGAAAATAATGTTTCACATACAGAAATAGGAATTTTTAAAGTTTATGATAAATTTGGCAGATGGAGATGGAACAAAGAAATTAATTAAGGAAAATAAAATAACTAAACTGAATGTTATGGACTAATTAAATACATTAAACATTTATATGATCTGCAGAATATGCATAAATGGTATTGATAAGCAACGGTAGCAGTTTTTGACAAAGTAGCATAAATTGATGGACTTTGCTGTCGATCAGCGCTACCGATAGCATTTTTTGATAGGGCAGCACGAATCAACAGAACACCGGTTGGGCCGCTGCTTCTCCCGGCGTGTCCTATGTTGGATACACCAGTGTTCTTTGTCAGACCCCAGGCCCCCATTGGCGTGCCTTATGTTGTCCACATATGCCAAATTATCCTTTAGACCTACGCAATCATGGCAACTTTATGGTATAATTTTTTTTAAGCATTAAATCTTCAGTATTATCTTTTTCTAGTCAAATTTGTTGTTTTTCACTTCTTTGTTTTGTGAGTGCTGTAGTGACTGACTGGTAATTTTTTTTTTTTTTTTTTTGTTACTTATTTGTACCCGTAAGTAGATTTGGTTTGCAGTCTGGTGACAAGCCACTGGCTGCTGGTCACTGCGTGCGCGAGCGCCCTAAACCTACATGTTTTTGGTATGCGGGAGGAAACCGGAGAAATCCCGGAGTAAACCCACGCAACACGGGGAGAACATGCAAACTCCACACAGCTCACTGTTGGTCGGGGGCTGGGATCGAACCCACGATCTCATGATCCCCGCGATCCCCCGGCCGAGGGTAAACTGTGCAGCCACAGTGCTAAACCACTGCGCCACCGTGCAGCCACGGTCATGATGCCGTGTATTAACAAATCAGCATGGCCCTGATGCCGTGTATTATTCAATCAGCATGGAGTCAATCTGAAACCCTCCCAATACTTCCTGAAGCCAGGGCATGAGGAGACAGAGTGGTGACAGAGCAGTGGCTAAACTTTTACTGATAAAAATTATATAGTTTGAATGAGCAACTCCATACTTGGGGATGCACGCCCTTGTAACCTCAGCAAAGCACTAATAAAATCTGAAGCCAATCTGATGAACGATTTGGGAGATATCTGAGGAACACACAGACAGAGATTTGGTGCATTTATAGATAGCTTTTTTCAGACAAAACCTCCTAACTGTGAATGTCGCCAAACTGTGCCATAACTCCTAGTGGTCAACAGTGGTAAAGATTTTTTTCAAGAAAATATTCAGATCAGATGTCAGGAATTTCCAAGGCTATAACTTGAAAGTGGTAAGAGATAATGGCTTACTGTCAATTAATTAGAAAAATGTAAAATATGATCCAAAGTTTGACATAGGAGAAAATTTATGCATCTAATTTGCATAATGCCACAGCAGCCATATCAGAGATTTCCAAGGCTATAACTTGAAAGTGGTAAGAGATAATGGCTTACTGTCAATTAGAAAGATGTAGAATATGATCCAAAGTTTGAGATAGGAGTAAATTTACACATCTAATTTACATAATGCCACAGCACCCATATCGAATAACATAACTGTCAGTCAAAAGTGGACTTTGGACATATTTACACAAAGAATGGTTCTGCTTTGTGGGCCAGAAAATCAGTACAATGTAAAGAAACCAAGAAATTTGTCACTTACAGCTGGCGAAGGTGGCCCCTGGCTTCGTCCATTTTCGTCCATCGTGGTCGTTATTTTGCCTTCTGTCGGTCAATTGCGCTTTCTCTCCCACATCCAGAAACTCTTATGATTATCTTCTTCTTCTTTTAGATTTGATTGGCGGTTGACAACCAGCTTACAGGTACATTACCACCATGTACTTCACTCTATATCATCATTCTATCTGGTCAGGAGCTGTAGTCCTTCTGTCATCATTGCTTTGTCCAATCGAACCTCAACTCTATCTTCAGACATCACTCTTTTTCGTCTCCTCGTACTTCACTCTATATCATCACTTCACTCTATATCATCACTCTTCACATTTTGATGCAGTTGGCAACCAGTACTCTTCTTCTTCTGTAGTCCGTATCTCTATATCCCACCTCAATTTCGCTTTTATTCCATGGCAGTTTATCTTATATGACACCTTCTTATATGACGACGCAACTGGGTGATTGTTCTGTTGTCACATGGCGCTGCGAAGTGGCAGCAGGTGAACACCAGGCAGCATCGTGCTCCTTCTGTTGTGACAAAATGTAAACATTTACCTTCATAAGCTAAATAATCTCATTTTAGAATCATAGTTGGCAAATTTGCTCCTCCGTCTGCGATTTCAGTACGTCCACAGTGCTGGGTAGCGGCCATATTTGTTTTCTAATCGCAAAGTAGAAGAAGAAGAAGAAGAAGTATTTCTTCCTCTTTGGTGTATTCCGTGTCAGCCATGATTCCTCCAATGCGTGTCTGCCACCTTGTGAACTGGCATAATTAGTACAAATCCTCAGTCCAGCTGGGGAGTGTTCTGGCATGTCATATCAGTTGACAGGCACTGCGCTGTGCTACTAGGGGCACGATCTGTCCAAGAAATAAACACAGTCAAAAGGTTAAGAAACTCAGCAGTAATTTAAATCAAAGAACCAATGGTCTGATAAACTGTGTTTCCTATTAGTGACAAGTTAGGATTGTCATTTAGCATTTGCTGTTTTATAATTAGAGAGAGATGGTGTTAACGTTACTTACCTCCAATTAAAACGAGGCTAGAGGACTGTCCTTTCTGACGCAGCATGGTGGGAAAAAGTCCCACATCCCTGGCAAACAGAAGTAGCAGCTATATGACCAAAACATTAGCTTACAATTAGCTGCTGTGCTAACCACTGGAACCCTATATTACACACACCTGGTACACTACAAGGGAGCGGTGGGGTGGTGACAAGTAGAAACAGGGTATGTGTCTTTTAAATTGCATGTTATCCCTGTGCTGCGTGGGTTTACTCTGGGGGCTCCGGTTTCCTCCCACAATCCAAAGACATGCATGTTAGGCTAATTGGTTGTTCTAAATTGTCCCTAGATATCTGTCTCCTATAGGCCCTTAGAATATTGGGTTAGTACTAGTGAAGCGCTTTGAGTGGTCTTTGAGACTAGAAAAAGCGCTATATAAGTACAGGTCCTTATCCTTTATCCTTATCCCTTAAATCCTCATATAAATGAAACAGTTTTATATGAAACAGTACACTTTTTTATCGCGTCCCTGATGTATATCGTCATATCGCACAGCCCTAGCCTGAGCCAACTAGCATTAATTCATCTTAAAGAATGAATGGAAATGAAGTATCACTGATAGACAGGGGTGTTTAGTTTCAGTGGTCAATGAGATATAACCAGTCTATGTAGTACAGCAAGAATAGAAACAATCATGACTGAGTGAATGGAAACTGCTAACAGCCACTAGCTGCCTTTGGTTCCAGTCATACATTAAATTAAATTATGTATCTCTAGAGTGTTTATCATACTCTAGAACTGTAGGGGTCACTTCCATGCAAGGCGCTGCAACGGCATTTCTTTGAATTGTGGGAGTAAACTGGAGCATCTGGTGGAAGTCTACAAAGATTGGGGAGAACATGCAAACTCACACAGATGTGCACATGATGGTCTTGAACAGGGATCAAAGCTGAATTCAAATCCAGACCCTCTTGCTCTGAGGCTGCAGTGCTAACCACTAACCAACTGTGCTGTTAAAATAATGTCAAAGAATGACCTATATGAAGTGAAGTGACGTGTTGATAGATGAATAAGGATTCTAGAGGGGATGGATGGATAGATGGATAGCGATCAAAACCGGCCACGATCAGACAGTTAAGGTAACAATAGGCAGACCAACTCTAAGGCTGTGTTCGGAATGTTCACTCACTCACTCACTCACCCAATACTCGCTATATAGTGAATTTGGATGTAGTGGACTTTACAGTAAACTCAATATAACAATAAAATTAACAGCTTTCGGACACTACTGGGCTTGTTTTCGCAGCACAGTTAATGACGTCATCACGTGAGACAGTAAAATGTAACAGACTAACGGTGGTAAAAAAAAAATCAATACCTACATGTAATTAGTAGTAAATATGTATTAAATCAAATCGTTTTTGCTGAATTAATAAATATAAATAAATCATTCCGGTTGTGGCATGTAAGGTGAGGACACACAGGTAAAGGCTCTCAGTTTGTTTCTTGCGTTAAAACTCAGTTTAGCTCAGTTTAGAGCTAGCGTTTTGACCTGTTGCTTTGTCACTACCGCTGGAGAATAAACCTGCTCGTGCAAAAAAAGAGAGAAATTGCTGGTCTCATAACTTAATATTGTAGTGGCTGGTGAAGCAATTCATCAGTCCCCTCACACTCCGGGAGAACAAAGGGATTTCTCCCACGTGTTTTTTTTTTTTTTTTTTTTTATGATCTTAATAAACGAACATCGGCCGGGATCATGGGTCCCAAGAAAGCTCAGCAGACTGAGGAGGTGGGCGACATCAAAAGATCGCTGGACTTCTTGGCTGAAGAGATTTCTGCTGTTAAGCTGCAGCAAAAAAACATTCTGGACCTGGTCGAGGAGGTGAAAGCGCTGCGGATCCAGAATGCCGAGAAGGACAAGAGGCTGGCGTATCTGGAGAGCAGAGTGTCGGAACTGGAGCAGAACACTCAGGTGAACGACGTGATCATCACGGGGCTCCACATTAAACCCCGATCGTACGCGCGGGCGGTGGCCGCGGACAGCGGAGGGAGGCTCGACGCGCTGGAAGATGAATCCACGGAGCAACAAGTGGCGGCCTTCCTGCAGTCCAAAGGAATCCAGCTGGACTGTAACACTGTTGAGGCCTGCCACCCTCTGCCCAGGAAAAACGGCGACAAACTGACTGTCATCATGAGGTTTGTCAACAGAAAACACAAGACTGCGCTGCTAAAACAAGGTAGGAAACTGAAAGGAACGAACATTTACATAAACAAACACCTCACAAAAGAAAACGCAGAAATAGCCAGAAAAGCAAGATACCTGAGAAAGCAGAAAAAGATTCAAAACACCTGGACATCAAACTGTAAAATATACGTCAAATTAAACGGATCACCTGAAGAAGCCAAGGTCATTAACATCCGTAATATTATGGAACTGGACAAATATCAATGAATGTTATGAACTGGAGTCACAGCAACAAGAGACAATTGTAGGACACTGAAGGGATATACTCATCTGCTACAAGACATTTAACAACATGAAACAAAAGATCAACAAACAGGAACAACAGGAACTGAAAGTTTTTGAATATACAGATCACAACCCACAGGACGTAGAATATAACATAGTCCCTGATAATAATTTATTTAGCTCCATCAATAATGACTGTAGTTACTACACCGATGAACAGTTTAACACAATGGTCACATCTGATTTCAGTATTTCTGTGATCCACTTCAACAGCAGAAGTCTCTATGCCGACTTTAATAACATTAAAGATTATTTACATCAGTTTAAAGAGCCATTCAATATTGTGGCAATATCAGAGACGTGGCTCAGTGAAGAGAAAGGAGTGGATTTTACCATGGATGGCTATGAATTAAATTATATAAATAGAAAAGTGAAAAAAGGAGGAGGAGTTGCAATTTATGTTGACAGGAGCTTGAAATACAAGGTTGTTGAAAATCTGTCAGTAACTGTGGATGATTTATTTGAATGTATTACAATAGAAATCTGTCTGGACAATGTGAAGAATATAGTAGTGAGCTGTGTATATAGAACACCTGGATCAAACACTGACTTATTTAAGGACTGGATGGAAAAAATGTATGCAAAACTAACTCATAAAGTTATGTTCACCTGTGGGGATTTCAATATAGATCTGATGAATTCAAAACAACATAGTTTGACAGAAGAATTTATCAACACAGTGTACAGTATGGGCTTACATCCAACAATTATCGGACCTAGCAGAATCACGTCACACAGTGCAACACTGATAGATAACATATTCACAAACATTATGGAAAATAATATCATGAGTGGGCTTTTATTGAATGATATCAGTGACAACCTGCCGATTTTTGTTGTCTATCAATGTGATTATAGGAAGAAAAAGTATACCAAAAATATTAAATATAAAAGAATAAGAACCAAAGAATCTATGTATTTACTGACAAAGGAATTACAGTGGGGTAAAAAAGTATTTAGTCAGCTACCAATTGTGCAAGTTCTCCCACTTAAAAGATGAGAGAGGTCTCCAATTTTCATCATAGGTATACCTCAACTATGAGAGACAAAATAAGAAAAAAAAAATCCAGAAAATCACACTGAAGGATTTTTAATGAATTAATTGGTAAATTCCTCGGTAAAATAAGTATTTGGTCAATAACAAAAGTTCATCTCAATACTTTGTTATATACCCTTTGTTGGCAATGACAGAGGTCAAACGTTTTCTGTAAGTTTTCACAAGGTTTTCACACAGTTTTTTTTTTTTTTTATTACTTATTTTGTACCCGTAGGTAGATTTGTTTTGCAGTCTGGTGACAAGCCACCAGCTGCCGGTCGCTGCGTGCGCAAGCGCCCCTTAACTCCCTAACCTGCATGTTTTTGGCATGTGGGAGGAAACCGGAGAAATCCCGGAGTAAACTCACGCAACACAGGGAGAATATGCAAACTCCACACAGATCACTGTTGGCCGGGGGCAGGGATCGAACCCACGATCTCACGATCCCCAAGATCCCCCGGCCGAGGGTAAACTGTGCTGCCACAGTGCTAACCACTGCGCCACCGTGCAGCCACCGTGCAGTTGCTGGTATTTTGGCCCATTCCTCCATGCAGATCTCCTCTAGAGCAGTGATGTTTTGGGGCTGTCGCTGGGCAACACAGACTTTCAACTCCCTCCAAAGATTTTCTATGGGGTTGAGATCTGGAGACTGGCTAGGCCACTCCAGGACCTTGAAATGCTTCTTACAAAGCCACTCCTTCGTTGCCTGGGTGATGTGTTTGGGATCATTGTCATGCTGAAAGACCCAGCCACGTTTCATCTTCAATGCCCTTGCTGATGGAAGGAGGTTTTCACTCAAAATCTCACCATACATGGCCCCATTCATTCTTTCCTTTACACGGATCAGTCGTCCTGGTCCCTTTGCAGAAAAACAGCCCCAAAGTATGATGTTTCCACCCCATGCTTGACAGTAGGTATGGTGTTCTTTCTCCTCCAAACACAACAAGTTGAGTTTTTACCAAAAAGTTCTATTTTGGTTTCATCTGACCATATGACATTCTCCCAATCCTCTTCTGGATCATCCAAATGCTCTCTAGCAAACTTTAGACGGGCCTGGACATTTACTGGCTTAAGCAAGGGGACACGTCTGGCACTGCAGGAATTGAGTCCCTGGCGGCGTAATGTGTTTCTGATGTAGCCTTTGTTACTTTGGTCCCAGCTCTCTGCAGGTCATTCACTAGGTCCCCTCATGTGGTTCTGGGATTTTTGCTCACCGTTCTCGTGATAATTTTGACCCCACGGGGTGAGATCTTGCGTGGAGCCCCAGATCGAGGGAGATTATCAGTGGTCTTGTATGTCTCCCATTTTCTAATAATTGCTCCCACAGTTGATTTCTTCACACCAATCTGCTTACCTATTGCAGATTCAGTCTTCCCAGCCTGGTGCAGGTCTACAGTTTTGTTTCTGGTGTCCTTTGACAGCTCTTTGGTCTTGGCCATAGTGGAGTTTGGAGTCTGACTGTTTGAGGTTGTGGACATGTGTCTTTTATACTGATAACGAGTTCAAACAGGTTCCATTAATACAGGTAACGAGTGGAGGACAGAGGAGCCTCTTAAAGAAGAAGTTACAGGTCTGTGAGAGCCAGAAATCTTGCTTGTTTGTAGGTGACCAAATACTTATTTTACTGAGGAATTTACCAATTAATTCATTAAAAATCCTTCAATGTGATTTTCTGGATTTTTTTTTCTCATTTTGTCTCTCATAGTTGAGGTATACCTATGATGAAAATTGGAGACCTCTCTCATCTTTGAAGTGGGAGAACTTGCACAATTGGTGGCTGACTAAATACTTTTTTGCCCCACTGTATTGATACAAGATTGGAAGATAGTTTATGATGAAAATGATACAAATAAAGCATATGATAAATTTTTACAAATATTTCAATCATTGTACAATAAAAACTGGCCTATAAAACAATACAGTGACAGACAACAAAAGAAAAATATTCCTTGGGTCACCAAGGGGTTAATAAATGCATGTAAAAAGAAGAATACATTATATAAACAATTCATAAAGTGCAGAACAGTGGAGGCTGAGATCAAATATAAAAGACATAAAAATAAGCTTACTAATATAATGAGGACCTGTAAGAAAGAATATTACAACAGAATATTAGAGGATAATAAAAATAACTTAAGAGGAATATGGCAAGTACTCAATGGGATTATTAGTAATTGACCTAAGAATGCTAATTATCCAGAATATTTTATTGAAAATGGCAATTTGATAAATAATATGGAGGATGTGGTCAGTGGTTTCAATAAATTTTTTGTAAACGTTGGTCCTGAATTAGCAAAATCAATAGTGACACCAAAAACAAACAACAGTGGTTCTGTAAATGAAATAGAAGATAGAACTCCAAACACAATCATTTTGGGTGCAGTTAATGAAAAGGAAATTATCGAGACTGTGAGTAAATTTAAGAACAAAAAATCAACTGACTGGAATGAAATTGACATGACAATAGTGAAAAAAGTAATTGAAGGAATTGTTAAGCCACTCACCCACATCTGTAACCTGTCATTTCAAACTGGTAAATTTCCAAACAAAATGAAAATAGCAAAAGTAATACCACTATACAAAACAGGAGACAGTCATTGTTTCACAAATTACAGGCCAGTCTCTTTACTCTCACAATTCTCCAAAATACTTGAAAAAATTTTCACTAAGAGACTGGATGATTTCATTGAAAAACACAACCTCCTAACAGACAGCTAGTATGGTTTTAGAGCAGATAAATCTACATCTTTGGCACTGATCGAACTTATAGAAGAAATTACTAGTTGTATAGATAAAAAAAGTTTGCTGTAGGAGTATTTATAGATTTAAAGAAAGCTTTTGACACCATTGACCACAGAATACTACTAAGGAAACTGGAAAGTGTTATGACTTGCCGCTCATCAGCGGCGCCAGCCGCGCGCACACCTGCTCCTCGTCAGTGGTGAGGTATATAATCCACTCTGCCCTGGGCTTCGGCCTGAAGCCGTCTCTCAACTTCGGCCCCTTTGCTACTATGGATCTACCGACTAGCGAAGATTTCTTGGGTAAGCTCCCCTTACCTCTCTCCTCTAGCCTTCCCCTGTGCACAGGTGGACATTCCCGGCGGCGGACTTCCTCACCTCGCCGTTGGCTCTACGCTGCTGCCGCAGGTACCGCGGGTCGCTGTCTCCTGGGCCTCGCCCTTGTCGACGCCAGCCACCTGTCATAACCAAGTAAGCCAGCTATCATCATTATTCCCTGTATTGGTGTGGTGCCCGTTACCCTTCTCCCTCTGCTCTCTCCCACAGGGTTGTCCGGCTGTACGGCCTCCTGCCCCCGTGCCTGACGCAGACGCCACCACCAATACATTCTTACTCCACAGACACGCAGCCATACACTTCCTTGTTGCTAATAAAGCTGTTAAATCTATCCTGAGCCTGCGTGTGTGTCTCCTGGGCCGTGCGTTATGTCAGTACGGCTTCAGCAGAGCGGCTCGGCAGACAGCGGGCTCGCACGCCGTCTTTCCACCCTCGAGGCTCGGGTGGATTTAATAGCTCATCAGCAACAGGTGATATTAAATCAATTAATTATCATTACTAACCGGTTAGACCGCTTGGACCCCCAGCAGCCGTTCCCCTCGGCTCGTCCGGGTGGCATGGCTCCTGCGGCTCCGGTGGCCGTCCAGCCCGCTCCGGGTGCGCCAACAGGGCTCACACCAATCCCCACTCCTGCTCGCTTCAGCGGTAAGCTGGGTGGAGCTCGGGGTTTTATTATGCAGTGTGAGTCCGTGTTTCTTCGCGTTCCCGGAGATTTTCCCTCAGACCATAGCAGAATTGGCTATATAGGTAATCTCCTTGAGGGTCGTGCGCTTACCTGGGCTTACACCATTATGGTGAAGCCCAGCTACGCCACCCTCACCTATGGCCAGTTCGTGCGACAATTTCTGGAAGTGTTCGATCATTCGCGTTTGGACAGTGTCCAGGTCGACCGCCTTCTCAGACTCCAACAGGGGAGCCGATCGGCGGCCGACTACGCGATCGACTTCCGGGTTACCGCGGAGGAAGTTGGCTGGGAAGAGCGCGCGCTCTGCGGCATCTTCCTCCGCAGCCTAAATTCTGGTCTGAGGGAGGAGCTGGCTGGACGGGATACCCCGGAGACGCTGGCGGAGCTGATTTCTCTCACCATCAGTTTGGATAACAGGCTGCGCGAGCGTGCCTCCGAGCGGAAGCAGCCTTCTCGCTCGCGGGGCGCCTCTGCATGTCTGCCCCAAGCTCGCCACCTGGCGTTGCCGCCGCCGGAGGTCTCTGAGGAGTCGGAACCAATGGTGACGGGCCGGACAAAGCTCCCCCTGGCGGAGAGACAACGCCGTCGTGACCTGGGCCTCTGCATGTATTGCGGAGGTAGCCAGCACACGGTGGAGCATTGTCCGGAGAAGCCAAACGAGGTGGTCCGCGAGTCACTGTAGGGGGCCTCGCGGACGCTAATCGGTTAAATCCCCTCACACATTTGACGCTGCCCATCCGCTTCTGTCACAACCTCACTGGGCACCTCACACATGCACTGGTGGATTCAGGCGCGGAGGGTAGCTTTATTTCACAAAGCCTGGCAACCCGACTGGGCATCCATTGTCTCCCCCTCGACACTCCTCTCGCCCTGGTTAATCTCTCCCGAGTTTCCCTGGGAAAAGTAACTCACCAAACATCCCCCGTCCCGGTGATCATCTCTGGAAACCATCGGGAGGATATCTCCTTTTACGTCCTGCCCACCTCAGTAACTCCTGTCATCCTCGGTTATCCCTGGCTCCGCCTCCACAACCCCGCCTTGGACTGGAAGACTGGGAAGGTGTCAGCGTGGAGCACTTTCTGCATGGGTACCTGCCTCCAATCCGCGGCCTGCGCCCCGTCCTCACCTCCCACAGCTCAAGACACCGCGCCCCCGGATCTCACCCTAGTGCCCTCAGAGTTCCACGACCTGGGTGCTGTTTTCAGTAAGTCCAAGGCGATGTCTCTGCCTCCTCACCGGCCCTACGACTGCGCCATTAACATCCGCCAGGGGGCGCCCTTACCTTCAGGACGCCTCTATAGTCTGTCAGCGCCGGAGAAGGAGGCAATGAACAGCTATCTGAAGGAGTCGCTCAGTGCTGGGATCATCCGACCGTCCTCCTCTCCAGTAGGTGCAGGGTTCTTCTTCGTGGGAAAGAAGGATGGATCTCTTCGTCCTTGTATCGACTATCGAGCTCTCAACGATATCACGGAGAAGGACCAGTACACCCTGCCCCTTATGGACACTGCCTTTCACTCCCTCCAGGGGGCGACCTGGTTTGTTAAGCTGGATCTCCGCAGCGCTTACCACCTCGTCCGGATCCGGGAGGGAGATGAGTGGAAAACCGCCTTCCGTTCCCCAAATGGTCATTTTGAATATCTCGTGATGCCGTTTGGGTTGACCAACGCTCCAGCCATCTTTCAGTGCCTCATCAATGACGTCCTCCGGGACTTCATCGGCCTGTTTGTATTCGTCTACCTGGACGACATTCTCATCTTCTCCAGGTCCAGGGATGAACACCGGGTCCACGTGAGGCGGGTCCTGCAGAGACTGCTGGAGAACCGTCTGTACGTCAAGGCGGAAAAATGTGAATTCTACGCCAAAACAACTTCCTTCCTGGGGTTCGTCATCTCCCATGACCAGGTGCTTCCGGACCCAGCGAAGATCAAAGCGGTGGTGGATTGGCCCACACCAACTTCTCGGAAACAGGTTCAGCAATTCATCGGGTTTGCCAATTTCTACCGCCGCTTTGTCCCGAACTTTGGAGCCATCGTCGGGCCCCTGACCCGCCTCACCTCTCCTAAGACCCCGTTCCGGTGGACTGAAGAGGCCGCTTCGGCCTTCCAGGCGCTGAAGACGGAGTTCTCCTCCTCCCGGGTCCTCAGCCAGGTCAATCCCGCGCTGCAGTGCATTGTGGAGGTGGACGCTTCGGACACGGGGGTGGGGGCGGTGTTGTCCCAGCGGTCCCCAGCCAATGGAGTCAAGCGACCCTGCGCCTTCTTCTCTCGGTGCCTGTCCCCGGCGGAATGAAACTACGACGTGGGGGACAGAGAGCTTCTTGCCATCAAGCTTGCCCTTCAAGAATGGCGTCACTGGCTGGAGGGGGCAGCCTTGCCTTTTGTGGTCCTCACTGACCACAAGAACCTGGAGTACCTAAGATCTGCCAAGCGTCTGAACGCCCGCCAGGCGCGTTGGTCCCTGTTCTTTGCAAGGTTTAAGTTCAGCATCACATATAGGCCTGGCTCCAAGAACGGCCTGCCCGACGCCCTCTCCAGGCAATTTGCCCCGGAGGCCGCAGAAGACGTTGCTCATACCATCTTGCCCAGGTCGTGCGTCATGGGGGCTGTTATATGGGACATAGAAGACAAGATCCGGAGGGCGCAGGAGTCGGAACCGGACCCTGGCAGCGGACCGGAGGGGAGGCTCTTTGTACCATCTGCCGTCCGGGGGGACGTTATACACTGGCTCCACACCTCCAAGCTCACCTGCCATCCTGGAGCTTCGCGGATGATTGACCTTCTCCAGCGATCCTTTTGGTGGCCAGGCCTGCGGAAGGATGCCGCCCGTTACGCCCGGGCCTGCCCCGTCTGTGCTACCAATAAGTCAGGTAACGCTCCCCCTGCGGGTCTGCTCCAGCCCCTGCCCGTCCCTGGCAGGCCCTGGTCGCACATCGCCCTGGACTTCGTCACCGGGCTCCCTGTCTCCAACAACTTTGACACAGTTCTGACCATTGTTGACCGTTTTTCCAAGGCTGCCCACTTTGTGCCCCTACGTGGACTTCCCTCAGCCTTGGAGACGGCGGACCTCCTCATCCAGCACGTGGTCAGACTGCATGGAATCCTGGTGGACGTGGTCTCCGACCGCGGCCCCCAGTTCTCTTCGGACGTCTGGAGGTCATTTTGCAACGCCCTGGGAGCCAAAGTAAGCCTCTCCTCTGGCCATCACCCCCAGTCTAACGGGCAGTGTGAGCGGACTAACCAGGAGCTGGAGGCTACGCTCCGCTGCGTCACTTCATCCAAACCCACGTCCTGGAGTTCTCACCTCGCCTGGGTGGAGTACGCCCACAACACCTCTCGCTCTACGGCCATCGGGATGTCGCCCTTTAAAGCATCCTTGGGCTATGATCCACCCCTATTCCCCGCGCAGGAGGGCGAGTTGGCTGTTCCCTCTGTCCAGGCACATCTGAGGCGGTGCCACTCCCTTTGGTCCACAGCGCGTAATGCGCTTTTACGCATGGCGGAGCGCAATAAGTCTACGGTGGACCGACATAGGAGACCTGCACCTGCCTACCAGGTGGGACAGCAAGTTTGGGTATCCACACAGGACGTTAACCTAAAGGGTGAGAGGAGAAAGCTGGCCCAACGGTTCATCGGCCCTTATCCCATAACCAGAATCATCAACCCGGTGGCTGTGCGTGTGGCTATTCCCTCCTCCCTCCGCATCCATCCCACCTTCCACGTCTCCAAAATTAAACCGGTGGTCTCTGACCCCCTCTGCCCTCCACCTGCGGCGCACCCCACTCCCCGGATGATTGGTGGCCATCCGGCCTGGACCGCCGCTGACATCTTGGATGCCCGACGCCGGGGTCGCGGATTGCAGTACCTGGTGGATTGGGAGGGCTATGGACCCGAGTGGAGACAGTGGGTGCCTTCCTCGCTGGTGTTGGACCGGTCACTCATTTCTGAGTGTCATCGAGCGCACCCGGAAAAACCATCGCCAGGAGGCGCTGCTAGAGGGGGGAGTACTGTTATGACTCGCCGCTCATCAGCGGCGCCAGCCACGCGCACACCTGCTCCTCGTCAGTGGTGAGGTATATAATCCACTCTGCCCTGGGCTTCGGCCTGAAGCCGTCTCTCAACTTCGGCCCCTTTGCTACTACGGATCTACCGACTAGCGAAGATTTCTTGGGTAAGCTCCCCTTACCTCTCTCCTCTAGCCTTCCCCTGTGCACAGGTGGACATTCCCGGCGGCGGACTTCCTCACCTCGCCGTTGGGTCTACGCTGCTGCCACAGGTACCGCAGGTCGCTGTCTCCCGGGCCTCGCCCTTGTCGACGCCAGCCACCTGTCATAACCAAGTAAGCCAGCTATCATCATTATTCCCTGTATTGGTGTGGTGCCCGTTACCCTTCTCCCTCTGCTCTCTCCCACAGGGTTGTCCGGCTGTACGGCCTCCTGCCCCCGTGCCTGACGCAGACGCCACCACCAGTACATTCTTACTCCACAGACACACAGCCATACACTTCCTTGTTGCTAATAAAGCTGTTAAATCTATCCTGAGCCTGCGTGTGTGTCTCCTGGGCCGTGCATTATGTCAGAAAGGTATGGAATAAGAGGGGTCGGACTGAGTTGGGTGGAAAGTTATTTAAGTAACAGACAACAATTTGTACAAATTGGTGAGCACAAATCACCCTTCATGGACATCACTTGTGGTGTGCCCCAGGGGTCAGTTTTGGGACCCAAACTCTTTATTTTGTATATAAATGACATATGCCAAGTATCAAAAATTCTGAAATTTATTTTGTTTGCGGATGACACAAATATCCTTTGCACTGGTGAGAATTTGCAGCAGGTTTTAGAGGTGGTCACAACTGAAATGAAAAAGTTAACGCAGTGGTTCAACAAAAATAAATTATCTCTAAATCTAAAAAAAAACAAAGATTATGTTGTTTGGAAATTATAAAATAAATCATGAAATAATGATAACGATAGATGATACCAGAATAGAAACAGTACAGGAAAATAAGTTTCTGGGGGTGACGTTAGACAATAAAATCTGCTGGAAACCTCACATCAGTCACAGCCGGGCCAAGTTGGCAAAATGTATAGGCATACTGGGGAAGACAAGACATATCTTGGACTATAAATCATTGGTCTTACTGTACAATTCACTGTTTCTACCTTATCTTAACTACTGTGTAGAAGTCTGGGGAAACACCAACAAGACCAACCTACAGTCAATATGCACATTACAAAAAAGAGCTATAAGGATAATAAATAATGTAGGATATAGAGACCATACCAATTCGTTGTTTTTAAAGTCACATGTCATAAAGTTCATCGATTTAGTTAAATTTAAGACAGCACAAGTCATGTACAGGGCAATTAATAATCAACTCCCAACTAATATACAAAAAATATTTAAAAAAAGAAACAGTGATCATATTTTGAGAGGAGACTTAAACTTTACAAAACCCACGATACGAACAACCAAGAAAAGTATGTGCATGTCTGTCTGTGGGGTGGATTTGTGGAACAGTCTGGAGCCGGAACTGAAACTATGTACAAACAGAAATCAATTCAAAAAGCGGTATAAACATTATTTGCTGAAAGGATATATGTTAGAAGGGTAGTATTTATATGTACGATTCACTGTGCTCACTCTGGGACACTATGGGGCACTATGGAATGGTGGGTGGGACAGCACTGTGTATATCTGTGTTGTTTGAGGCTGGTTTTGATGAATGGACATCAATGTATGTTAGGATGGATGGGTGTTAATGTTGATATGTACAAAATACAGTTAATTGTTTACTTGGGGTCTTAAATGTTGTAATTTGTATATAATTCACTTAGGTGTATTTATGGAAAAGAGGAGGTGGAATTAATAAGTGTTCACTTCTTCCTTCTCCCTTTCAAACACTGTACTGTATACTGCTACTTTATTGCATTTGTCATTTGTTTTGTTTTTGTTATACTTTTTTGTTCGAAATAAAGTATCTATCTATCTATGGGCTGCACGGTGGCGCAGTGGTTTAGCACTGCGGCAGCACAGTTTACCCACGGCTGGGGGATCGCGGGGATCGTGAGATCGTGGGTTCGATCCCAGCCCCCGACCAACAGTGAGCTGTGTGGAGTTTGCATGTTCTCCCCGTGTTGCGTGGGTTTACTCCGGGATTTCTCCGGTTTCCTCCCGCATACCAAAAACATGTAGGTTTAGGGCGCTCGTGGACGCAGCGACCGGCAGCCGGTGGCTTGTCACCAGACTGCAAACCAAATCTACCTACGGGTACAAATAAGTAACAAAAAAAAAAAAAAAAATCTATCTAAATACCTTAAGTTAGTTTATGTTGTGATGTGAAGCTCTTGTCTCACTGCTCCATTAGCTGTGCTTTGCATTATGGGATATATTGGCTAATGTAGTGACCATCCATTGTACACTACTTTTCAAAATACGTTGTGGGATATTTTGAGTGTACTATATAGTGAATTAAATTTTCAGTTAAGATTTCAAACAGTACTACAAGATGGCTGATTCACTATATAGTACACTATCTGGGGAATGAGTGAACATTTCGAACACAGCAAGAGAAATTATAACTAAATAAACCAGAGCAACACAAGATATGTTATTGACTATGGATTAATGAACAGGGTGGAAACAGGGATGTCTATTAGGGTGACTGGAATTTAAAGAAAACAACAATATATACCTCACTTTATAAGCAAACTCCATACTAGTACTGTTAGCCCTGAAGCTAATGCCTTGACCTCAACAAGTTGGAGCTTAGACTGAATCATCACAGCCAATAGGATGGTGGTGGGGTGTAACTAAAGACCGGATCATTTATTAGTGACGTGGGAAAAAATCATCCCAGAATACTGTAGCGATAAGTGATTTATAATTATGATCGGTATAAAGATTATTTAATTTGTATTAAAGTATCGGGACCAGAGGTTTACTCCGGGTCCACACGCAGGAAAAGTTTATAGTCAACATTCGTCAGGGCACCAGCTCACCTCTTTAGTGAGCACTTTTAGTCATTAATTTCACTTTATACCAGTTTAATCACTCAATAAATTAATTAATAATTGTGACGATGGAGTGTCACCACTGTTATGGTTTATTGTATGTTTAACTATATTATTTGTGTAATATTTGTAAATGTTAATGATTGTTTGTTGAATGTGCACATATTATTTTTAGGATCTGTTTTTGACTATTTGGATTGCCTTTTTGTGAGATAATTGTTATGTTTGATTATTTGAGTAAAACAATTGGTGATTTCTAATTCCACATACCTTTGCCAACACGCTTTCTGATGGTGTCCGGGCAAAAGACTCTTTAGGGGTTGAACGCCTTTTTAAAGGATACCAGCAGGAAGAGAGCAGGTGATGGCGAGTTGAGGGGTGATTTAAAAATATGTAAATAGGGAATTAAATTATTTAGCGAATTATTTATGGTATTATTTATTCTGTATTATTTATATGTATTCTGTAAATAGGTGGGGATTATTTATGGACTTTTAGATGCTATTGGGTATGTGTGAAAAATGGAAAATGTTTATTGTCTTACCTGGGGTTATAGTAGGGGCTAATTAGTCCTAATTGTCTCACACAATATAACAGGTGTTGGTTATTGGGAGAAGAGAGAGTCGTGTCGGTGTGAAGATATGGTATGTTCGCTGAAGTTGTTACCTGTGAAGTCTTTTTGGAATAAAATGAAAAATTGCTGATTGCCAGTTGCCTCAAAGCCTCCATTTATGAGAGACTGCTCAGCTACGTTACATTTGGTGGCAGCGGTGGTCCGTCCCCAGGACGACGTAACATTTGGTGGAAGTGGTGGAAAGAGCACGGGATGGAAGGAGCAATGTCTAGGAGGAAAATAATGAGGCAAGAAGAGCAATTGGACTTTGACGCAGCTATGGCAGCTGAGGAGCCAGGAGCCAGCGGACTGGGCGAGCTCGAGGAGCTAACGTGCTTAGTAAAGTCCTTGGTTCGTTCGCTGACTGTCAGAGATTGTCAGAGGGAAGAAGAAGCCGCTCTTCAAGACCAAAGGTGGCAGACTGTAGATAATCAAATTCGTCAGGTGCAGTCACAAATGGCGGAGTTGAGAGAGGAGTATGGGAGCCGGGCTGAACGCAGTGGTGACGACGACGCTTCGGGGGAAGACCCCAGGGTGACGGCCAGTCGGTTCGGCCCGCAGGAGGTTGATTTACCGCTGCAGGTGCAGCCGAGGAGAACGCGAACGTACCACGAGCCCAGGCTGAATCCGCTCTCTCCCGAGGATGACATCAAGCACTACCTGGCGACTTTTGAGAGGATCGCTACAGTCTGCCACTGGCGTGAAGAAGAGTGGGCTATCCAGTTGGCTCCTTTGCTCACAGGTAAAGCACGGAGTGCGTATGTACTGATGGACATTGCTGACACGGACAATTATAAAAAAGTGAAGGAAGCAATTTTGAATAAGTATGAAATAACACCCGACACCTATAGGAGAAGGTTTCGTGCTCTGGACATTTATCAGGACGAAACCCCTCGTGAACTGTATGTTCGTTTAAAAGACCTGTTTTGTAGATGGGTTAAACCAGAGACCTCAACAGTGAAAGACATCGTGGAGTTGTTAATTTTGGAGCAGTTTCTGCGGATGGTGAACCCGGAATTGGGAATCTGGATACAAGAGCGGGACCCGAAGACTGCAGAGGGCGCTGCTCGTCTGGCGGAGGTTTTTCTGTCAGCCAGGTCTGGGAGCAGGAGACCTACTCTCGGCCGTGACAGCTCTTTCACCATACGGAGTAAGTCTAATGAGGGTGAAAGGGGTGGTCCAGCTCAAAATAGACTGCATTCCAGTTCCAGTCAAATCACAAATGGCAGATATGAAAGTAGCAAAAAGTCACATTTTGTTTTGAATAAAGATATACGCTGTTATCAGTGTCATAAGATCGGTCACACTCAGTATTCATGTCCTGCCATAAAGAATGATAAACCCTCATTATTATGCTCAGTTCCAAGACCTACTCTGTCAGCACCAATTCATGGTGAAATATATAAGATAAGATAAGATAGGATAAGATAAGATAAGCCTTTATTAGTCCCACAACGGGGAAATTCCAGGATTGCAACAGCACAGGGATAGCAACACTCAGAGCAACAATCAGAAGGCAAGAAAAAAAACAAGCAAGCAAGAGCAGCTAATATACATATGTACATATTACTATAAAATATATATATACACACACACACACACACAGACACACAGTGCAGAGCATTGTAGCTGGATGGAATAAATATATGAATATATGAACACACAGTGCAGAGCATTGTAGCTAGATGGAATAAATATGTAAATATATAAACACCCACAGTACGGAGCATTGCAGCTAGGTGGAATAAATATGCAAGTATATAAACACACACAGTGCGGAGCAATGTAGCTAGATGGAATAATATGTAGATATATAAAAACACAGTGCGGAGCATTGTAGCTAGATGGAATAAATATATAGATATATAAATATAAACACACCCAGTGCTGAGCATTGTAGCTAGATGGAATAAATATGTAAATATATAAACACACACAGTGCAGAGCATTGTTGCTAGGTGGGATGAAACAGCATAACCGTCTATTTAGTTATCCTACATGGTATGATTATGTGCCCATACATATTCTCACCCTCCATAGCGACCGGTATGTTCCTAGTTGTATGCCGGAGAGGACCATTGTGTAAGTCTATTGCATCTTTTGCATTCAAAAAAACTATTAGTTTGTTACGTCTTTTTGCTATCTCTGCGAGCAGCCCTACTTAGGTTGTACAGTCTGACAGCCGTTGGTAGGAAGGACCTACGAAACCTCTCGGTTGTGCACCTGGGATGATGTAGTCTGCTGCTAAATGAGCTCCTCAGTGCATCCAGTATGTCCTGCATAGGGTGGAACTCGGACTCCAGCAGAGATGACAGTTTAGCCACCGTCCTTCTCTCTCCTATCTCCTCCATCGGATCAAGGCGCTGCCCCAGGACAGAGCTAGCTTTCTTAATCAGTTTGTTCAGTCTCTTCCTATCGGCTGCAGTAATGCCACTGCCCCAGCAGACCACTCCAAAAGTGATGGCTGATGCCACCACCGTGTCATAGAATGACTTCAGCAGCGCCCCTTGTACACCAAAAGACCTGAGTCTCCTCAGCAGGAGCAGCCTGCGCTGTCCCTTCTTGTAGAGTGCGTCAGTATTGTGTGACCAGTCTAGTTTATTGTTCAGATGAATACCCAGGTACTTATAGGATGTCACCATCTCGATGTCTGTTCCCTGTATATTTACTGGTGCTGTGAGGGGCTGCCCATGCCTGCGGCAGTCCACCACCAGCTCCTTAGTTTTCCTCGCGTTGATCTGGAGGCAGTTCCGATGGCACCAGTCCACAAAGTCCTGGATAAGCCCTCTGTACTCAGCTTCATCTCCGTTGGAGATGAGACCAACGATCGCAGAGTCATCAGAGAACTTCTGTAGATGGCAATGTGTTGTGTTGTGTGAGAAGTCCGCAGTATAAAGAGTGAACAGGAAGGGAGCCAGCACCGTTCCCTGGGGGGCCCCCGTGCTACTGATGATCATGTCGGAAACACAGTCCCGGGTTCTCACAAACTGAGGCCGGTTCGTGAGGTAGTCCAGGATCCATGATGACAGGTGCTGGTCCACCCCTGCGCGCAGCAGCTTGTCCTTCAGGATCATCGGTTGGATGGTGTTGAAAGCACTGGAGAAGTCAAAGAACATGATCCTCACCATATTCCCGGGCTTCTCCAGGTGGGACAGAGAACGGTGAAGGAGGAAGATCACCGAATCCTCCACCCCAATGCCATGCTGGTAGGCGAACTGGAGTGGATCCATCGCTGGTTCCACCAGGGGGCGGAGATGAGCAAGGAACAGTCTCTCCAGGGTCTTCATCAAGTGGGACGTCAAGGCCACCGGTCTGTAGCTGTTCAGGTCTTTGGGGTGGGAAGTTTTTGGTACAGGTACCACACAAGATGTTTTCCACAGCTGTGGTACCCTCCCCAGTTTCAGGCTCATGTTGAAGATATACGTCACAATCCCACACAGCTGGTCTGCACAGGACTTGAGGAGCTTTGCGCTGATGCCGTCCGGTCCCGACGCCTTCCTCGCCTTGATCTTCCTCAGCTCCGTCCTCACCTGGGTCTTGGTCAGGGTCAGGATGGGGGGCTGTGTGTTGGGAGTGGGGGGGGTGTCGGTGGAGTGGGGAGTGGGCAGCAGGACTTGATTTCTTAGAGGCAGCAGTGGTTGTTGTGCAGACAGGGGGGAGGGCGGTTGGTCAAATCTATTGAAAAACAGATTCAGGTTGTTCGCCCACTCCCTGCCCCCCGTGGCCTGGGGGGAGGTATTCTGGAGCCCCGAGATGGTTTTGAGGTTTCTCCAGACCCCGCTGATGTCGCTCTGTTGCAGCTTGTCCTCCATCTTCTTCCTGAAGCTGTCCTTGCCTTCTCTGATCTTTCTCCTCAGCTCCCTCTGTACGGACTTCAGCATCTCCCTGTTCCCCGACCTGAAGATCCTCTTCTTCTCTCTCAGAAGTGTTTTTATCTCAGGGTTGATCCAGGGTTTGTTGTTTGAGTGACGCCGTATGGTCTTGGTGGGAACGGATTTGTCCACACAGAAGCTGAGGTAGCCCGTGAAGGTGTGAATGAGGCCATCGATGTCCTCACCATGTGGATCGCAGAGCTGCTTCCAGGCAGTGGCTTCAAAACAGTCCTTTAGAGTGTCCATTGTCTCCTCAGACCATAACTCCACAGTGTGCATGGCCGGAGGTTGTCTGTGCACTAGGGGTTTGTACACCGGTCGGAGATGAACCAAGTTGTGATCCGATCTCCCAAGTGGGGGGAGTTGTGATGAGGTGTACGCCTCCTTAGTGTTTGCGTAGAACAAATCCAGTGTTTTATTGTCTCTAGTGTGGCATGTGACATACTGGGTGAAAGTGGGCAGAATGGGAGACAGTGAAACGTGGTTGAAATCGCCTGAGATGAGGAGAAGAGCATCTGGGTGTTCTGTCTGCAGCCTGCTGGTTACTGAATGGATGACGTCACGCGCTGTCCCAGCGTTCGCCGTCGGATTTGCATAAACAACAATGCAGATCACGTGTGAGTGTTCTCTCGGGAGATATGTAGGCCTCATGCTAACAGCTAGCAACTCAATGTCTTTGCTGCAGTGTCGTTGTTTAACAGTGATATGTCCCGGTCTGCACCAGTTGTTGTTAACATACATTATCACTCCACCGCCCCTAGTTTTGCCACTCTCTGGTGTTCGGTCAGCTCGTATCATGTGAAAACCCTCCAGCTCAATGTTAGCATCTGCTGCTAGTTCAGTTAGCCACGTCTCAGTAAACAAAAGGAGAGAGCACTTGCAATATGTGCTATCATAACGGGAGATAGCCGCTAGCTCATCTAACTTTCCCAGTATCAACCGTACATTTCCCATGACAACAGATGGAAGGGAGGGTCTGTACCTTATATTTTTTGTCCTCCGCCTTACTCCAGCCCGGCAGCCGCGACGCTTTCGCCTCAATTCTCTCGGTATGTCGAGTTTTTCCAGTGGGACCGGGTGGCGGTTAAATGCTAGCAGCTCTTCCCTGTTGTATCGTATCCTGCTATAAACAGTGGCTCCGTCCACTGGCTCAGGAGACATTTGGGACGATCTGTGTGTCCGTGATATAAGTGGGGTGAAAAAAAAGTGATCAAAAGAGAGAGGAAGGGAAAAAAAACTCGGAATCGAGCCGCTGTTGCAAAAGGCAGCCTACTGGTGTGGCGCCGAGAGGAGAAAGGAAAAAAGATGGTCAGTGTGAAGAGGCCTTGTTAGACTCCGGTTGTTTCCAGACTGTTGTTTTGCCCAATTTAGTACCAAGAGATTCTTGGAGTGAGACTACAGTCGATATCAGTTGTGTTCATGGGGATAAGAAATCGTACCCGACCACTGATGTCTATTTAACAGTAGGGAGTCAAACTTATCTCCTTCCTGTAGCTCTTGTGCCTGATTTTCCTTATTCTGTTATTCTTGGCAATGATGTTCCAACTTTGTTGGACATTATACAACAGGTTAGAGGTGAACAAACTGAGGGACAGGCAGGTGGCGCTATTGAGCAGAGGCTTGATGCACCTGTTGGAAAAATTTGTAATATGGTGACAACCAGGGCGCAGAGGGCTGCCAGTGTTCTTCAGGAGTTGCCGTTCTGTGATTCTGAGATAGAGGCAGGCCCTATTAAACAGTCTAAATCCAAGGCTCAGAGGAGAAGAGATAAGGTGTTAGCTTCAGTAAAGAACTTGGGTGAAGAAACACCACAGCTAAGTCAGTCAGTAGAGTTTGACATCCCTCCTGACATAGCTGCATTGCAGAAAGCTGACCCAGCACTTGGACCATGGTTTGATAAAGTCGCGGAGATTGAGGGTGTGAAACAGGGTAGAATGGATTGTTTGGCTGAGGCCATGTATGTCATTAAAAAGGGCATTTTGTACCAGCAACAAGGTGAAGTTATGGCCATAGCTTTGCCACAGGACCTCACACCACAGATTATGGAACTGGGACATGTTATCCCTTGGGCAGGTCATCTAGCATTTCAAAAGACTTTACAGAGAATTGCTAGAAGGTTTGTTTGGCCGGGAATGTATACCCAGATAAAGGAGTTCTGCACGTCATGTCCAATATGTCAGATTACATCACCTAGGGGAGTAGCCCGTGCCCAACTGCACCCATTACCAATTATTGGAACACCATTTGACAGAATAGGGATGGATGTAGTTGGACCCCTAGAGAGAAGCTCCTCTGGTAATAAATACATTCTGGTGATTTGTGACTATGCTACTCGGTACCCAGAAGCCTTCCCCCTGAAATCTATCAAGGCTAGGCAGGTTGCCAACTGCCTTATCCAGTTATTTTCAAGGGTAGGCATACCCAGAGAGATTCTAACAGACTGTGGAACAAATTTCTTGTCAAAACTGTTGCAGCAGGTATATAAGCTGTTGGGTATTAAGGGTATTAAGACCACCCCATATCACCCTCAGTCAGATGGACTAGTTGAGCGATTCAATCAGACTTTGAAAAACATGCTGCGGAAATTTGTTTCTGATACGGGCTTGGATTGGGACCAATGGGTACCATATTTATTATTTGCTTATCGGGAGGTGCCCCAGGCTTCAACAGGGTTCTCACCTTTTGAACTACTGTATGGTCGTCAGGTGAGGGGCCCACTGGACTTATTAAAGGAACACTGGGAGAGTCCACCGAGTGATCAGGACAATGTGGTCTCACATGTCATTAAGATGAGAGAGAAACTGGATCGAATGACTGCTTTGGCTCAGGAGCACATGAGGACGGCGCAGGCCAAACAAAAAACTTGGTATGACAAGAAGGCCAGAAAAAGGGTTTTTCACCCAGGTCAGCAGGTTTTGTTATTGCTGCCCTCGTGTGACAGTAAGCTGTTGGCTCAATGGCAGGGGCCGTATGAAATCTCTAAAAAACTAAGTTCAGTGACATATGAACTATATACGCCTGACAGGAAGGTAAAACATCAGACCTTCCATATTAACTTGTTGAAAGAGTTTCAGCAGCCTGGTCATCATCAGCAGCAGCCTGTTCTTCAGGAGACATATCATCAGCTCTTCATTTGTGCGACGGAAATGGATGAGGAGAGAGAACAGTCTTTTCCCACAAATGTGTCAGAGCCGTGTTTATTTCAAGTGTCTCATTTGCAGGTTGGTCAGCAGAGAGAGTTAGAGGCACTGTTAGATCCAGAATTGTTTCAGGAGAGACCTGGTTTCACCACACTGGTGTATCATAAAGTCTATTTGAAAGAAGAGGCTGCTCCACGTAGGAAATCTTATAGGATCCCGGAGCGATTGGTCCCAAAAATGAAGCAAGAGATCGATTTGATGTTGCAGCTGGGAGTGATCGAGGAGTCAGTCAGTGAGTGGTGTAGCCCGATTGTGCTGGTCCCCAAAAAGGATGGCTCGTTAAGATTCTATATTGACTTCAGATACCTTAATTCAGTATCTAAGTTTGAGTCATACCCCATGCCCCGGATTGATGAACTATTAGAGAAAGTGGGCAGGGCTAGGTTTATTTCTACACTGGACCTATGCAAGGGGTATTGGCAGGTGGCATTGGCACCGGAGACAAAAGAACTTACAGCCTTTAAAACACCTTATGGCAGTTTCCAATTTAGGGTTATGCCATTTGGCCTTCAGGGGGCACCTGCAACTTTTCAGCGGCTCATGGACCAAGTATTGAGAAGGGTATCGAACTTTGCAGCTGCCTATTTGGATGACGTAGTCATCTATAGTCAGACTTGGGAAGAGCATTTGGTACACCTTGGGCAGGTCCTTCAGTTGATTAAGAGGGCAGGACTGACGATCAATCCACGCAAATGTGCGTTTGGACAGCAGCAGGTGGAATACCTGGGACATGTGGTTGGTCAGGGGGTCATTAGACCACGAGTAGGTAAAGTGGATGCCATCCGGACCTATCCTGTGCCCACTACTAAGAAGAAGGTACGATCATTCATGGGAATGGTAGGATGGTACAGTAAGTTTATTCCCCATTTTGCTGAAAGAGCAGCAGTTTTGACTGACCTCACTAAGGCTTCAGCACCAAATAGGGTAAAATGGACAGAGGAGTGTGATAGAGCTTTTGAGGATCTGAAGAGTGCTATTTCTGGTGAGAAGGTTCACTACAGTCCAGACTTTGCTCGTCCGTTTATTCTACAGACAGATGCTTCAGGAGTTGGCATTGGAGCAGTACTTCTCCAGGAGGAGAGGGGAGAGAGACACCCAGTACTGTTCTTGAGCCGTAAGTTGTTGGACCGGGAGACGAGGTACTCTACGGTAGAGAAGGAATGTCTTGCCATGAAATGGGCAATAGGGTCTCTGAAGTACTATTTACTGGGGCATCATTTTATGTTGGAAACAGATCATCAGGCCCTACAGTGGCTGAACAGGATGAAGGACATGAACAGTCATCTCACAGGGTGGTATGTGTCCCTTCAACCGTATAACTTTACTGTTCGGTATGTGGCAGGGAAAACTAACCTTGTGGCAGATAGTCTCTCCAGAGTACATGACTCTTAGAGTACTGTACTCTTTGGAAAAGGGGGGAGGAAATGTGACGACGGAGTGTCACCACTGTTATGGTTTATTGTAAGTTTAACTATATTATTTGTGTAATATTTGTAAATGTTAATGATTGTTTGTTGAATGTGCACATATTATTTTTAGGATCTGTTTTTGACTATTTGGATTGCTTTTTTGTGAGATAATTGTTATGTTTGATTATTTGGGTAAAACAATTGGTGATTTCTAATTCCACATACCTTTGCCAACACGCTTCCTGGTGGTGTCCGGGCAAAAGACTCTTTAGGGGTTGAACGCCTTTTTAAAGGATACCAGCAGGAAGGGAGCAGGTGATGGCGAGTTGAGGGGTGATTTAAAAATATATAAACAGGGGATTAAATTATTTAGCAAATTATTTATGGTATTATTTATTCTGTATTATTTATATGTATTCTGTAAATAGGTGGGGATTATTTATGGACTTTTAGATGCTATTGGGTATGTGTGAAAAATGGAAAATGTTTATTGTCTTACTTGGGGTTATAGTAGGGGCTAATTAGTCCTAATTGTCTCACACAATATAACAGGTGTTGGTTATTGGGAGAAGAGAGAGTCGTGTCGGTGTGAAGATATGGTATGTTCGCTGAAGTTGTTACCTGTGAAGTCTTTTTGGAATAAAATGAAAAATTGCTGATTGCCAGCTGCCTCAAAGCCTCTATTTATGAGAGACTGCTCAGCTATGTTACAATAATCAGTCTCAAAATTTTTGTGAATTCGATACTGGGGCTTTGAAACCAGACTCAGAATGAAATAAATTCCCACCAACTTCTCTCAATTTCACATCTTTATTAAATGAAATGATGATTAAAGGACATTGAAATGATTTGCATTAACCATTAAATTAAACTTGTAAATGATAGTGTAACAATGTGAACATTTGCAGAACCAGGGTGAAAATGTAAACTGAATTTAGAGCAGTTTGAAGTTAATGGATTATGGAAAACTGAGCGCGAATTTATGGGGAAAATTAAACTAATTATATGGAAAATTCTGGATTACTCTTAAGAAAATGAAAACGGGATTTTAATGAAAAGAGGAGTTATATTAATTGCTCTTTAATTTTGTATCTGATCAGATAATGAATTATCTTCAAGTCTCAGACGTTTTATTCAGCAGATGAATAAAGAATGCAGCTCACGTGACCCATGGCGTTGGTGGAGATCCTTCGTCATAATCTCCTTGAAGCTTTAGTTTGTGGATGACACCAAAACCAGAATATCTTACCAGCAGATATTTGGACAAGGTACGGCAGCTTTCCAGTCTATTGTCACAAGATGAGATTTTGAATGTATCAATCATAGGTGGGCTGAGGTACAGTGAAGATGACAACGGTGTTTTCTTCAGGCAGTGTAATGGCGAGCTGCGTCGAGGCTGTCTTGGGTTAGTGGCTTCTCCCACGGGAATTCGAGAATAATTACAAAATCTGATTCCAATACAAAATTAAATGACAACTTTCTGACTTAGTGGAGTGAAAATAGCGTTTAGTGTGGAGGTAGTCAATATAAAAATAACAATAAAGTTAAAATTAAAAACGGTGAGTTTAAAGGAAGTTTAACAGGAGGAAGTTATAAAAATAGACATCTAGGAGTGGGAGTTTGACTCCGAATTAGGATTTGAGCTCAGGAAAGGAAAGAATTAATTCCTAGACATTTAAAGAAAAACGTTAAAATACACAGAAGTTTACACAAACGCAATATTTCATGTTCTCTGCTCTGAGGTGATTGTAGAAAAAGAATGTGCGAGAAGTCTTTGTTCTGTGGTAGTGAAGTGATCTCTTTGCTCTCCTGTGGTGCTCTGCCGTGAAGCTGTCCGTAGAAGGAGAAGAAGAAGAAAAAAGAGGGTGTCTCTCCTTTATCTGTGGACAACTTTCGTGGGCTTCCGGGGATTGGCAGGAGCCCCAGCCAATAGTCTTCCTTCGTGGGCGGGTTTTATGAACTTTAGTCCAATGAACAGGCTTTTGTCTGTATGGAACAAATGGAATGAAAGAGCTGGAGCCCAGCATATGCTGGGTGATGACTGGCTGACACCGGTCCTCACAGGATGACACACAATTTTAAAACACTGGGGATTCCTTAACTTACTTATGTAAAAAGTCTAAGCTAGCTTTAGTGATTCATGCAACTTTATAACTAGTGTTTTTAAATTAACATGCAAGAATAAACATTTATTGAAACATTTTAACATGCACATATTTAAAATCAAGGATTGATATATATGTCAAACCCAATGATTGTCCACAGAATATCAAAGTCCCACTGAGGCAGTGATCTTCAACAAATGGGGTCCTTAGAATTGTCCTGAGAAATGAAACTTGAAGAGTTCATTTCTTGTACAGTCAAAGTGAGCGTCTACTCCATAGACATCCACCGGGGGTAGTGTCAAGCTATGGCCAATCCAAGGCCTTAGTGAATGCCTGTAAGGTTTTATGGTATGCCTGTTGAATATAAACCTGTCTGAGTTGAGGAAGTCCCTAAGTTATTTATGATGTGAGTTAATAGATTGAGATCATTCCTTAGCTTTGCTCAACAAAGGAATGTTAGTTCAGCTGTGGTCCTGAGATGAAAAAGCAGTTCTTGACTGGCTTTTTCCTGGGTGAAACAATGTCTTTAAGATGAAGAATAATTTTATTGATGAGTCAAAGCAAGATGATGCTGCAGTAGCAAAACCGGCCCATTCTGACAAAATATCAATATTTTTAAGTGAAGAGAGATTTTAATATTTTTACTGCATGTGACCCAAGAAAGATTTTAGAAGGTTAAAAGCCACAAACACACCATGTTTTGTCTGTGGGAACTTTACGTGTTCAGTGAAGTATTAGTCCTGTCAAGCAACTAGGTGAGCAGAACAGAAATCTGCTTCCCTTATTGTGCCATACAGATTTATTTTGCCAAAAGGAGCTTTATACGGTACATATCTATGTACTGTACTGTATTTCCTCTGGCTTAAAGACCTTGGTGCGGTGGCAACATATTTTTCCAGGGTGGGGGTGGGGGGCAGAAAACACATGACACGATTGTAACTGGAATATGTCAATTTTACACTATTTCTTTTTATTTTTTTAAATTTTGCACAATAATATTGCATAATGGAACTTACTATTTGAAGTATTGTATAACCAAGGCTTGAATGTTGGCATATTGGGCCAGTTGGGGTCCCACCCAGATGTCCGGTGTTTGGACTTTTTATTGGTGTCATTCTTCTCTCCTTCCTCTGCTCCCACCTCTCCTGGACCCTCTGCCTGAACACTTTCCTCTCCTTGGCTCCTCTCTTCTGTCTCATCTTTCCCTCTCTGAGCCCTGTCTAATCCAGGTTCTCTCTCTGTCTATGGTGGTATACAAACAGGTTAGAAAATACCAAGTGTCATGTTTTGTCCTGCCAGATTTTTTTTTCATGGTTTACATAAATAACCAAAATGTGTATTTTTTTGTATTTTTATTCTAGTGTTTTTTTGTTTTTTTTTCCATTGACGAAGAGTAGGAAAGGGAAGGGAAAAAAAACACATTCATAATAGTAATTTACTCATGCATACTTAAATTATATGATCAAAGGTGGGTATAGCAGCCAGAAATTCTACTCATGTAAAAGCATTGCTATGAAATTAATAATTAAAAGAAGACAACCAAAAATTTCTAGTTGAGTTAAGGGCACAAAGAGCACCTACTTAAAAACTTGAGTAATGACTTCAGTATTCAAGGTTTGAGGTTTTTCTCCAAAATTTATAACAATTTTCTTCAAGTTTTCTACTTTTCTCTGTAAATTTATCTAAATTTGCAACCATTTTCCTCAAATTTGTAATTTTCTCTTGTAAAATTATGACTTTTCTTGTACATCTGAGACCCCCCCCCCCCCGCGGAAAGACCACACAAGCAACACAGCGCCACCAACTCCCACAGAGCACAAATGCCCGAGGACAGCCATGTAAGCACCCCAGGAGGGATGGCCGGGGCCACTGGGTGGTCCCAGAGAGTCCCCCCAAGAAGCCAGCTCCTAAACTGGCTCTGGAAGCCATCCACCGCCCCCAGATCCCATCCCAGGGCGAGGGGCGCCAAGCCGTACAACCCAAGACCCACCAATGTCGTACCCCTGCGTTCTCCAGCATCACAGGCACAATGGGGCAGTCACACTCATGCATTTTGTACACACCCTGTTTGCACTTACACAAACATGCAGTGCATCCGGAAAGTATTCACAGCGCTTCACTTTTTAAATATTTTGTTATGCTACAGCCTTATTCCAAAAGGGATTAAATTCATTTTTTCCTCAAAATTCTACACACAATACCCCATAATGACAACGTGAAAAAAAGTTTCTTTGAGATTTTTTCAAATTTATTAAAAATAAAAAATTAAGAAATCACATGTACGTAAGTATTCACAGCCTTTGCTCAATACTTTGTTGATGCACCTTTGGCAGCAATTACAGCCTCAAGTCTTTGTGAATATGATGCCACAAGCTTGGCACACCTATCTTTGGGCAGTTTCACCCATTCCTCTTTGCAGCACCTCTCAAGTTCCATCAGGTTGGATGAGAAGTGTCAGTGCACAGCAATTTTCAGATCTCTCCAGAGATGTTAACTTGGATTCAAGTCTGGGCTCTGGCTGGGCCACTCAAGGACATTCACAGAGTTGTCCTGAAGCCACTCCTTTGATATCTTGGCTGTGTGCTTAGGGTCGCTGTCCTGCTGAAAGGTGAACCGTCACCCCAGTCTGAGGTCAAGAGCGCTCTGGAGCAGGTTTTCATCCAGGATGTCTCTGTACATTGCTGCATTCATCTTTCCCTCTATCCTGACTAGTCTCCCAGTTCATGCCGCTGAAAAACATCCCCACAGCATGATGCTGCCACCACCATTGGTGTAGTTATGAGTGGTGCCTGGTTTCCTCCAAACATGACACCTGGCATTCAAGCCAAAGAGTTCAATATTTGTCTCATCAGACAAGAGAATTTTGTTTCTCATGGTCTGAGAGTCCTTCAGGTGCCTTTTGCCAAACTCCAGGCGGGCTGCCATGTGCCTTTTACTAAGGAGTGGCTTCCGTCTGGCCACTCTACCATACAGGCCTGATTGGTGGATTGCTGCAGAGATGGTTGTTCTTCTGGAAGGTTCTCCTCTCCCCACAGAGGAATGCTGGAGCTCTGACAGAGTGACCATTGGGTTCTTGGTCACCTCCCTGACTAAGGCCCTTTTCCCCCGATCGCTCAGTTTAGACAGATGGCAAGCTCTAGGAAGAATCCTGGTGGTTCTGAACTTCTTCCATTTATGGATGATGGAGGCCACTGTGCTCATTGGGACCTTCAAAGCTGCAGACATTTTTCTGTACCCTTTTCCAGATTTGTGCCTCGAGACAATCCTGTCTCGGAGGTCTGCAGACAATTCCTTTGACTTCATGCTTGGTTTGTGCTCTGACATGCACTGTCAACTGTGTGACCTTATACAGTGGGGTAAAAAAGTATTTAGTCAGCCTCCAATTGTGCAAGTTCTCCCACTTAAAAGATGAGAGAGGTCTCCAATTTTCATCATAGGTATACCTCAACTATGAGAGACAAAATGAGAAAAAAAAATCCAGAAAATCACATTGTCTGATTTTTAAAGAATTTATTTGCAAATTATGGTGGAAAATAAGTATTTGGTCAATAACAAAAGTTCATCTCAGTACTTTGTTATATACCCTTTGTTGGCAATGACAGAGGGTCACACATTTTCTGTAAGTCTTCACAAGGTTTTCACACACTGTTGCTGGTATTTTGGCCCATTCCTCCATGCAGATCTCCTCTAGAGCAGTGATGTTTTGGGGCTGTCGCTGGGCAACACAGGCTTTCAACTCCCTCCAAAGATTTTCTATGGGGTTGAGATCCGGACACTGGCTAGGCCACTTCAGGACCTTGAAATGCTTCTTACGAAGCCACTCCTTCGTTGCCCGGGCGGTGTGTTTGGGATCATTGTCATGCTGAAAGACCCAGCCACGTTTCATCTTCAATGCCCTTGCTGATGGAAGGAGGTTTTCACTCAAAATCTCACGACACATGGCCCCATTCATTCTTTCTTTTACACGGATCAGTCGTCCTGGTCCCTTTGTAGAAAAACAGCCCCGAAGCATGATGTTTCCACCCCCATGCTTCACAGTAGGTATGGTGTTCTTTGGATGCAACTCAGCATTCTTTCTCCTCCAAACACGACAAGTTGAGTTTTTACCAAAAAGTTCTATTTTGGTTTCATCTGACCATATGACATTCTCCCAATCCTCTTCTGGATCATCCAAATGCTCTCTAGCAAACTTCAGGCGGGCCTGGACATGTACTGGCTTAAGCAGGGGGACACGCTTGGCACTGCAGGATTTGAGTCCCTGGCAGCGTAGTGTGTTACTGATGGTAGCCTATGTTACTTTGGTCCCAGCTCTCTGCAGGTCATTCACTAGGTCCCCCCATGTGGTTCTGGGATTTTTGCTCACCGTTCTTGTGATCATTTTGACCCCACGGGGTGAGATCTTGCGTGGAGCCCCAGATCGAGGGAGATTATCAGTGGTCTTGAATGTCTTCCATTTTCTAGTAATTGCTCCCACAGTTGATTTCTTCACGCCATACTGCTTACCTATTGCAGATTCAGTCTTCCCAGCCTGGTGCAGGTCTACAATTTTGTTTCAGGTGTCCTTTGACAGCTCTTTGGTCTTGGCGATAGTGGAGTTTGGAGTCTGACTGTTTGAGGTTGTGGACATAAGATAAGATAAGATAAGATAAGATAAGCCTTTATTAGTCCCACAACGGGGAAATTCCAAGATTGCAACAGCACAGGGATAGCAACACTCAGAGCAACAATCAGAAGGCAAGAAAAAAAACAAGCAAGCAAGAGCAGCTAGTATACATATGTACATATTTCTATAAAATATATATATACACACACACACAGACACACAGTGCAGAGCACTGTAGCTGGATGGAATGAATATATGAATATATAAACACACAGTGCGGAGTATTGTAGCTAGATGGAATAAATCTGTAAATATATAAACACCCACAGTACAGAGCATTGCAGCTAGGTGGAATAAATATGTAAATATATAAACACACACAGTGCGGAGCAACGTAGCTAGATGGAATAATATGTAGATATATAAACACACAGTGCGGAGCATTGTAGCTAGATGGAATAAATATATAGATATATAAATATAAACACACCCAATGCGGAGCATTGTAGCTAGATGGAATAAATATGTAAATATATAAACACACACAGTGCAGAGCATTGTTGCTAGATGGGATGAAACAGCATAACCGTCTACTTAGTTATCCTACATGGTATGATTATGTGCCCATACATATTCTCACCCTCCATAGCGACCGATATTTTCCTAGTTGTATGCCGGAGGGGACCATTGTTTAAGTCTATTGCATCTTTTGCATTCAAAAAACTATTAGTTTGTTACGTCTTTTTGCTATCTCTGCGAGCAGCCCTGCTTAGGTTGTACAGTCTGACAGCCGTTGGTAGGAAGGACCTGCGAAACCTCTCGGTTGTGCACCTGGGATGATGTAGTCTGCTGCTAAATGAGCTCCTCAGTGCATTCAGTATGTCCTGCATAGGGTGGAACTCGGACTCCAGCAGAGATGACAGTTTAGCCACCGTCCTTCTCTCTCCTATCTCCTCCACCGGATCAAGGCGCTGCCCCAGGACAGAGCTAGCTTTCTTGATCAGTTTGTTCAGTCTTTTCCTATCGGCTGCAGTAATGCCACTGCCCCAGCAGACCACTCCAAAAGTGATGGCTGATGCCACCACTGTGTCATAGACACCGTGACATGTGTCTTTTATACTGATAACGAGTTCAAACAGGTTCCATTAATACAGGTAACGAGTGGAGGACAGAGGAGCCTCTTAAAGAAGAAGTTACAGGTCTGTGAGAGCCAGAAATCTTGCTTGTTTGTAGGTGACCAAATACTTATTTTACTGAGGAATTTACCAATTAATTCATTAAAAATCCTTCAATGTGATTTTCTGCATTTTTTTTTTCTCATTTTGTCTCTCATAGTTGAGGTATACCTATGATGAAAATTGGAGACCTCTCTCATCTTTTAAGTGGGAGAACTTGCACAATTGGTGGCTGACTAAATACTTTTTTGCCCCACTGTACGTATAGACAGGTGTGTGCCTTTCCAAATCATGCCCAATCAGCTGAATTTACCACAGGTGGACTCCAATTAAGCTGTAGAAACATCTCAAGGATGATCAGTGGAAAGAGGATGCACCTGAGCTCAATTATGAGCTTCTTGGCAAAGGCTGTGAATACTTATGTAGATGTGATTTCTTAGTTTTTTATTTTTTATAAATTTGCAAAAAATCTCAAAAAGCTTTTTTCACGTTGTCATTATGGGGTATTGTGTGTTGAATTTTGAGGGAAAAAAATGAATTTAATCCCTTTTGGAATAAGGCTGTAACATAACAAAATGTGAAAAAAGTGAAGCGCTGTGAATACTTTCCGGGTGCACTGTACATAATAATAATAATACGGTGATCCACATGTCAAGTGACATCCTAAAGTGCCCCCCCCCCCCCCCCCCCAGCCAGACATCGCCGGCGGTAGGCTAGCCTCGCAGCCACAGCCACCCCGGGGAAAACCGACGGAAACATGGCCGCCACATATTAATGAAGTATTAGTTTCTCAACAAAATTTGCAAAGTGAAGATGCTAGGTTGCTTTTTGTGGGGTGATCATTGAATCATTTGAAGCCATAGGTGCAACCAAAACGGAGCAGTTCAAAACTAGATTTGGCAGAAACAAGTAGTGTGCAGTCCAATAGTTTGTTTGGGCTTTGACACCATGGTGTTTACCCAGCACCTCAAGTATGGCAGCCTGCCATGGTGGTGGACAGGGCAAAGCTGCATATTGGCATACACACAGCAGCCCTCTTACCACTCCAGGTGAGATGGCTGTTGTTATTTTAGAGCAGAGAGTGGTTAAAAGGCTGGTGAGAATTTTTTTCTGTTTTGTTTTTAGCTGTATGTGTGTCATCCTCACTTACTCTTGCACCTTAAAAAAAGTGTTATTGGGCTGGTTGGAAAATACAAGACGTATAGGGACAGGGACTTCAGACATACTTAGACAATTCTAGTATGTAAGCATGTCTTCTCTCCATTGGCTCTGAAGAATGTTTTTGAATCCAGAATAAGAACATGAGGACCCTATGGACAATGTATGTTTAATGTCAAAAGGAACATTTAAGGTAAGCTAAAGCTATTATGAGAAGTATTAATAATCTAAGTCTCTGACAGTATTTTTACCTCCGCCAAGGATGTAATATAATCGGGGTGGTTTATCTGTCTGTGTATCTGTCTGTTTGTTAGCAGGATTATGCAAAAACTACTATACAAATTTTGATGAAATTTCACCAGAGGTAGCCCTTGGGCCAAGGAAGAACCAATTACATTTTGTTGATCTGAGAATGCATACCTTCACCAAGGCTCTTATCTTCTCACAGTGTGTAAGCAAGAATCCTCAAAAACTACTGGATAGACTTTGATGCAATTGTCACAAGAATTGGCTCGTGGCCTACACACAAACCGATTCCATTTTGGAGGTGATCCATGAGGGATGAAGGAGCCTTGGCGGTGGAGTGCTTTTCTACTTAAGTATTGTTTTAAGAGTTGTCTAATAACCAGAGGGTTGGGGGTTGGAATCCCGTTCTCCCCAGTCACCCTGCCGTTGTGGCGCTGGCAAGACACTTTCCCCAACTTGCCTCCAGTTTTCATGACACTAGGCATAAATGTTCAATAGTGGTCGGAGAGGCCGTTGACGTGGATTGGCAGCCTTGTTTCCATCAGTCCCAGGGCAGCTGTGGCTACCGAAGTAGCTTCCTACTTTCAATGTCTTCCTGGTATGAATGAGTAATGGACTCACTCTAAGCACTCTGAAATGTCACTTGACATGTAAAGCGCCACATAAATCTAATCCATTATTATTACAGCTGGGGGGTTACAGCTTCATGCACCAAACAAGTCTAAGGGTATTTTGAGGTGTTCCTCACCTAAAAAGACATACATATTTAAAATAAATCTATTATAACTATACAAGTCTAAGGTCTACATGTATAATCTTGGTCACCGCAGATAGGCAAGACCTCACAGAATTTCCTCTCATATAATTACCATTGTATATTTTACTGTGACTGAGGAAATTGTCATAAACCAAAGCAGAAATTAGAATTTTTTGTCATTCTGTTCTTTTTTTGAATGTCAATGTTTTAAACACCATTACAGCAATAAATCTATCTGCAGAGATGCCACTGAATTGATTCGGCAACTGGACCAAATTATACAGGTGCCTCTCAATTAGGGCTGCAGCTAACGACTGTTTTACGGCTTGGGTAATCACCCACTCTAATTGAAGATTATTCGAGTAATCTGATACGTTTTTAAAAAGAAACTTGCATTGACGAACATTTGCAGAGCTTTCTTTCCTAAAGAGCAGTAGTAATTATACCAAACACTCAATAACACAGGTACACATTTATTGCAATGCTTATTGCAATGTTTATTGCATGGAACATAACCTTAAATGATACGCTACATCATAAAGGTCCTTTCGCTAGCCATTAGCATCTGCTAGCGGCTGCCGTTAACAGTGGTGGCTATACTGTATGTTCTTTGGTCATATAAGCATAATTAGCGTAGCTGACTACATTCTATTCATCTTAATTTTAAATCTCAATCACGTACCTTGTCTCGGGTGCGCTGGCTGTGCATGATGTGGGATGCTTTCTGCCGAGAAACTGTAACATCCGACGTTGTAGAATGCTAGCTTGCTGCTCGGCTTTACCATTTACACACTGCACAACGTTTTCCTTCAATTTGTGCTTGAAATGATTCCAGACTTGAGATACTTTTGTTATTTTTAAAAATTTTCTTTATCTTTGCCGGCCCATCACTACGCCACTCTAACATGGTGCCGTTAAACAAATCTGCGTTTTGTTTAGGTAACGTGACTGGAAGAAGGTTGCACCAGAAGGTCATATAGACTGGAAGTGCTGCATTAAATGACACGTCAAAGCATAAATTTTGAATTGAGAATTTTTTGTAACCGAATTATTAGAATAAATGTTGCAGCCCTAATCTCAGTAAATTAGAATGTCATTGAAAAGCTGATTTATTTCAGTAATTCGATTTAAAAAAAATGAAACTCATATATAGATTCAGTACACACAGAGTGATATATTTCTAGTGTCTATTTCTTTTAATTTTAGTTGTTATATCTTACAGCTCATGAAAACCCCAAATTCAGTTTCTCAAAAAATAGAATCTTGTGAAAAAGTTCAATATTGTAGGCTCATGGTGTCACATTCTAATCAGCTAATTAACTCATTCAGTGGTATTTGGAATAGCAGAGACGTAAACAACACGATAGTTGCGCTATGGTAAGCTAACTGGGTGAACTATTAAATGGCACAGTATGGTTACAAAAATGATCAAAATGTGAAACACAAACTTTATCAAGAAAAAAGCAATCTGTCTGTACACTATTTCCAATATGTACAGTGATATGTGAAAGTGATAAAACTGATTTATTGAGGAGAAAGCACCAGGGAATGGGAAAATATAATGGAACTGGAACTGGAGATGCTCGGGGTCCGTAATGCAGAATTACCTCACTCTATATTGTGCAAGAGGTCCATAAGCTTTATGTGTTCATAACTGAGATGAGATGAGATGAGATTCAACTTTATTGTCATTACACATGTATGATATAAATATAATTAAAGAACAATTCAGCATTCACCTTTTGTACTGCATATGTTTTTTTTTTAAGTTATGCAGCCTTATAACCCCCCCCCCCCCCAAAAAAAAAAAACTAAACTAAACAAAAAAACCAAAACAAAACAAGGTACAGGGTACAGTACATTACAGGGTAAAATAAAGTGGCTGTAACTTTCACAAAGGTATACAGAGCTTTATTACAAAATCAGATCTATCTTGGATGTTTTTCTTGCTTCCTTCTTAGGTGGCACATGAACACACAGTGGCCTCCCTTCTCTCTTCATGTTTTGTTCCATTTAGTGTTGTTTAGATTACGCCTAAGCATATATTCATGTGTTTAATGTCCGTATATGATGCTGCGCTCAAGTTACAGTCACCACAGCCTTCTGGAGATAAGGAATATGACCAAACATTACGTCTTGAACCAGAGCGTTGCAGAGGAACTCGATGGCCTAGGACTTCTCCACCAGACCTCCACACCCTCGGACTTGACTGCTGTGTCTCATTGCAAATGGAGACACCGTAGACGGTGCGAGAGGAGACAAAAGAGGGGTAGGCATGGAGGAATCAGAGCTAAGCTAGCCGCTAGCCCACACAGACTCCTGATTCCTTCCCTCATTCTGGCCAACGTACGCTCACTAGACAACAAAATAGACCACATACAGCAACTAAGACCTACACAGCGTGATGCGTGGAACTGCTGTGTTCTTATCTTTACGGAAATGTGGCTAAATGACAATATCCCAGACTCAGTTTTCAGTTAGCAGGGCTAACATGCTATCGTGTGGATTGGGTGTTCATGAAAGGAGGAAAGGCCCGCAGAGGAGGGGTGTGTGTTTTAGGGCTGCAACGATTAATCGAATAATTCGATTACAAAAATTTCTTGATTCAAATTTTATGCTTGGACATGTCGTTTAATGTAGCACTTCTGGTCTATATGACCTTCTTCCGGCGCGACCTTCTTCCAGTCACACTACCTAAACAAAACGCAGATTTGTTTAACGCCGCCATGTCAGAGCGACATAGTGATGGGCGAAGTGAACTCAGGCCCTCAGCGGTCAAACAGAATCCCATGTGATCTGTGATGGAAAAGCCCTGCTCATGGAAAAGATCACATCCCGGGATGTTGTCACCGAGGTGCGTCACTTGAAACGTGGATGATGGGAGGACTCTTGACCCGTAGTGAACAGGTAGATTGATGGTTCCTACCATGCTGATTTTTACATGTCCATACCCAAACAGTTCCACCGTGTCTGGCTCAATTGGATGCAGGGGGAAGAAAGTCTTCAGGGGACTTTAGGAGAGGACACACACAGCATCCCCCTCTGATCATCGATGGAGCAGTGGTGGAGAGGGTGAGCAGCAAGTTCCTGGGGGTGCACATCTCTGAGGACCTCTCCTGGTCTAACAACATCACATCACCGGCAAGAAGGCTCAAACTCACCTCTATTTTGTCCGCAAACTGAGGAGAGCGCAAATCCCACCCCCCCATCATGTGCTCATTCTATCGGGGTACCATTGAGAGCATCCTCACCAGCTACATCATGGTGTGGTACAGAAGCTGCACCGTCTCCTGCCGGAAGACACTACAACACACAGTGAAGGCAGCCAGCAAGGTCATTGGTGCCCCTATGCCCTCCCTCTTGGGCATCTACCACACCCGCCTCCCCGCAGAGCCATCAACATCACAGGCGACATCTCTCACCCCTCACACTCTCTCTTCAGCCCCCTGCCCTCAAGGAAAAGGTACCGGAGCCTTCGGGCCCGCTTCACAAGACGGCTAAACAGCTTTGTTCACCAGGCCATCAGGACCCTGAACTCCCCCCCTCCCCCAGCTGTTTGCACAGACTCGGCACACCAACATTAATACATCTACTGCTGTATGTCTGCACCTTACTGTAACCCTTTGCACAAATGCCATACCTGCTGCTGTCTGTTTTTGCAATACTGATCATGTGCAGTCCAATCTGTCACTGTCGCCCCTACATTGCCGTACTGAACTTGCAATTGAATTGAATTGAATCTTGGTCATAACAATGCTGCCATACTGCATCTTACAGTCTAATTCAGGGGTGTCAAACTCATTCCATGGAGGGCAAAGACCCTGCAGGTTTTACCTCCACCCAGTATCTTCAACAGGTAATTTCACTGAATTTCTTCCCACTGATTGCTGATCAGTGAAAACAGCTGATGAAGACAGTGGGTGGAAGTAAAACATGCAGGGTCTTGGCCCTCCATGGAATGAGTTTGACACCCCTGGTCTAATTGGTACCTCGCATTTCACTCTGCTCCCGATAGTCCTGCATTGTACAGCTAGTACAATCCATGTATCTATACGGGCCATCATCTGCAATGTATATAAAGTTATCTAGGCAGTTTTGCTTTCCCTGAATAATTCCTTTTTCTGTTATGCTGTGTGTGTTTCTGTCTTTTTGATCGTCTACTGTGTCATGCTGCTGTTCCACTGTAATTTCCCAGTTTGGGGTCAATAAAGTCTATCTATCTATCTATCTATCTATCTATCTATCTATCTATTACCCATATTACGGCTCTACTTTTTTTTTTCCTGTTCATAGGATTACTGTGGTTTTTTTAATCTTTATTTGCACTACAGGTAGCATTACTGTACATAGACTGCTGTGATTGTTTTTCATCCTTTTTCCTTCTTTTCTTATATATTGTGCACACCACTAAGAGAGAGATGAATGGCATTTCAATTCTCCTGTATGTCCTGTACATATCGAAGTATTAACAACTAAAAATCTTGGGCTCTTGAATCTTTCTGCTTATGTTGTTACACTGCCTTGAGGTGTCCATGAGAACTGGAGACATCTAAGAAATCATTCATGTGTGGTTTTGTATATCATCGTGCAAAACGTTGGCACAAGCCTGTCAGATGTTTCAAGTGTAATCTTAAACTGTTCCCTTAGACTGTCCCACAGCAAAACAAGCTAATGAAGCATAAACAAAACTATCTTTTTAAGTTCAATGGGCTGATTTCACAGCAGGTTTTGTGATGTAAAACAGCAGATAATCACAGGTCTAAATAATCACTTTAATTAAGTTCTCTGTCTTTAGAGAATGGCGCCTTTGTGAAGGTAATTAGAAACACCTGCATTTAGCCAACGCTGTTATACTGAAACTGGAACTTAAGTTGATGTTGTTAAATGATTAGCTAGCTTGAAAAAGTACAGCTCATACTATATTAATGAATGCATATTTAATGGTGCAGAGCAGGTTAGTAATGAGTTACATATACTTAAGTTTGTACATTTATTAATAATGGATGGCCTCTTGAGATAAATCACCTCATTTTTCCTCGCTAGGGGCCCTAGAGAGTACATGTACTTAATAACTTTTTTCACAAAATTATACTTTTGTGTGCAGTTTTACAGCACAGTACTTATTTTACACTTGAGTAGATTTTAGAAGAAAAACCTACTTTTACTCCAGTACTTTTGGTCTTACTCAGAGTTACCTTTGATTTCACTGATTTGAAAAGAGTGCAGGTAAAGTTTTTTTTTTCTTTTTTTTCAGATATAAATTCAGTATTCTATTCTGGCTCAGGAAATGTTTGATCATTACAGGTTTTTTTTTAATATAATCTGAATTATGGGGGGTGCTGAAAAGTTCATAGGTTGAAAAGCTCATAGTGGTCAAATTTGACCAAATGTGGTTTATTTTTCAACATAGTCTCCCCTTCGGTCCACACACTTCTTCCATCAGTGTTACAACATTTAGATCCCTGCAGTTGAAAAAGAAACCACATTTGGTCAAATTTGACCACTATGAACTTTTCAGCCCCCCCCCCCCCCCACCTTCCTCGCATATTGGAGGATATAAGTGGCTCTTTCATATTTTTATTTTATCAGACTAACGCATTAAATTTGAGCAAGTAAAATAGCAAATTTACAGTATAAGAACAAAGTTGCAAATTTATTAGGGGTGGGGGAAACAAATCGATGCATCGATTTATCGTGATACTTTGTGGTGGTGATGCTGCATCATTTCAGAGACATGGTATTGTGATACTTTCTTAAAAATGATTAATGTGACACTCCGGCTAAAATCAAGATTTGTTTTCTTGTTAACATGTCTGCAACATATTTTTTATGGCTTACAAAACATATTAAGAGCTAAAAAGCCTCTATGTGTCATGTCTGTGTTTTTTCTGCTATTAAAGTTCAGTTAAGCTCCTCCCCTTGGAAAAAGGCAAGTTTAGATGGACCTTTTTTGTGATGTCACTATAATAGGTGAACCAATCAGGATTAAGCTGGCTATGGGCCTGTGGGTTATAGGTGGCCCTACTTAGAATATTCATAGATCCTGGCGTTTGAAGGAGGAGGAAAAGGGGAAAGATTTTCACAAGCTATTGTAAGACCTTGAAAGGTTTTCTTTGTGTGGGAAAAAGGGCATAAGATACTATTTTAGACAATGTAGATTGGTTTTTAAGGGGATTTATATCCACTGCAGTGCGTCTTTAATCAATGTTACAAATACAAACGTACCTATTTAGGCACCAGAGTAAGAAAAAACAGTTGACTTTTCAGTACATTAAATGGCACTAGGGGTGGGACAAAAGATTGATTCAAATTAGTATTGCAATACTTGCATTGATGCACCGTTCCCTAAATACACATACATGCTTTTCTTTTATTAATTATATACAGTATCAGTCAAAAGTTTGGACACATTTTCCATCCATCCATCCATCTTCTACTGCTTTTCCGGAGGTCCAGGTCGAGGAGGCAGCAGTTCAAGCAGAGAAGCCCAGACTTCCCTCTCCCCAGCCACCTGCTCCAGCTCTTCAGAGAGGATACCAAGGCGTTCCCAGACCAGCTGGGAGACATAGTCTCTCCAGTGAGTCCTGGGTCAGCCCCGGGGTCTTCTCCCAGTGGGACATGCCCAAAACACCTCAAGTGGGAGGCGTCCAGGAGGCATCCTGATTAGATGCCCTTACCACTTCAACTGGCTCCTTTCAATGTGGAGAAGCAGCGGTTCTACTCTCAGCCTCTCCCGGATCCAGCGATCCTACGGAAAAAGCTCATTTCAGACGCTTGTATCCACGATCTCGTTCTTTCGGTCATTACCCAAAGCTCGTGACCATAGGTGAGAGTAGGAATGTAGATTGACTGATAAATCCACAGCTTTGCCTTAGAACTCAGCTCCCTCTTCACCACAACAGACCGGTACAACATCTGCATCACTGCAGATGCTGCTCCGATCCGTCAATCTCTCGCTCCGTTCTCCCCTCACTCATGAATAAGACCTCAAGATACTTAAACTCCTCCACTTGGGGCAGGTGCCTGTCCCCAACCCGGAGAGGACAATCCACCTTTTTCTGGCTGAGGACCATGGACTCGGACTTGGAGGTGCTGCTTCTGCATGGATTGTCACCTTATCGTGGTGGGGAGTTTGCGTGCCCCAGTGATCCCAGGAGCTATGTTGTCTGGGGCATTTGCCTCTGGTAGGGTCACCCAAGACAAACTGGTGCTGGGTGAAGGGCCAGACTAGGAATGATCCAACAGGCTCTCACGATGAACACTAGAACAAGGATTCAGTGTACCCCGCCCGGTATGGGGTTACCGGGGCCCCACCCTGGAGCCAGGCCTGGGGGAGGGGCTCGATGGCTAGTGTCTGGTGGCCGGGTTTCCACCCATGGGACCCAGCCGGGCTCAGCCCGAAGGAGTTACATGGGTCCGCCCTCCAGTGGGCTCACCACCTGCAGGAGGGATCATGGGGGTCTGGTGCTATGTGGATCAGGTGGCGGTCAAAGGCGGAGACCTTGGCGGACTGATCCCAAGCTTCCTAAACTGGCTTTTGGTACACATTTTCGCATTCAAAATAAATGTGTAGCTGTTTTCAAACTTTTGACTGGTACTGTAAATTTGCATTCTTTATTTTTTTATATTCCACTAGCAGCAATACCCAGTGAATAAGACATGCAGTCTTTAGTCCTGATGATATTACAACAGAGTTATAAAGGATCTGCTGGCCAACCTCTCCTCCTCCCAGAGTTCAGCTGGGCTGCAATGAATATGTAGCTTATGTTGACCTGAAGTGTCTCTCCAGAAATGTAACTACACATCGTGGCAATATTTTGAATGGGATGGCCTTCCATACAATTGGTTCTTTTCCCAGACAGCACCCTACATGTGACAATGTCGGCATCACATAATGTTGTGTGTCAGCGTGACTTAAAAAGCTGATTTTTCCAAACATTGGTAATGCGTTGGTTTTTTTGTAGCATTCAGGGAGATTTATTGCTCCAGCATTCCTATGTACATTGTTAAGGGTATATAAAGCATTTAAAAAGTCTTATTTTTTTTTCATTAGTTTTTAATTACACAAAATAAAATGCACCATGGGATGATAAAAGCATGTAGGCATTATTTACCTCATTTACTTAATGCATCACTTTATTCTTCAGTCATGATATAGTGCTTTACTCTTGTATGCTGCCATCAGTGTGTGAATGTGTGTGTGAATGGGTGGATAGCAGGATCTGTAAAGCGCTTTGGTCATTTAGAGATGAAAATAAAAGCGCTATATAAGTGAATGCCATTTACCATTTGTCCTTTAATTTTTACTGCTATTTCACTTTAGTGAAATTAATTTCTTTTCTAAAATTTCCTACTTTTTTCTTGTAAATTTGCTGCAAAAATTTGACTGCATTTACATTTGTGTCTGTCATAAACGTGCAACATTTTTCCTCAAATTTGACTTTTTCTTGTAAATTTGCAACTTTTCTTATCGAGTTGAAACTTCTCTCATAAACTTGCAGGTTTTTTCTCCAGTTATTTTTTTTTTTTTTGTAAATTAAAAACTTTGTCAAACTTATCATTTTTTCCTCATAAATGTACTACTTTTTCATGTAAATTTGCAATATTAATCGAGATGCTGGTTAAATTTTTGTTCTATGTAATGGTTTATTTTGTCTGCAGATGTGAAGGATCCAATTTTATTTTTTAATGTTTTTGTTAGAAGTTTTTTTTTTTTTTTGCTTTTTGGTCCATTTTAAGGTTTTGGTGATGGATGGATATTCAAAAATGTTTCCCTGGGTATTTTTACAAACATTTTTAATCCACTATAATTCATACTTTCTATCAGTTTGCTATTAATGTTTCCCACACTTACAAAGCAAGTGGGATAAACAACAGTCTGAATTCAAAAGAATATTGAGAAAGTTAGCAAATGCAGAACATTTGTATGACTTCTCTTAATGCTAATAATCATATACACTGTTAAATTACATGACAGCAGTGGGTGTACATACTGACTGCATTAGAAGTTGTTCTCCACTCTTGACACGATTTGGACAGAAGTAACCGGACACAGCAGAAAGCTGTTTTGGTAATGCATAAACACATCCAGCTCCATGTCAGTCCACACCGCCTATGTTGTGGCGAGAGACCTACGGATCCTAAACTCCGCCGACTGTGTCAGGTGCACTTGATTCTCACCCGGCGTACACCTTTGCCGGTAAAGGTCGATTAAAAAAGGTCACCTTTGACCTATTTTATGGTCAAGCGGTCAGTGAAATCATGTCAGGTACTGTGGCATCACCATGCCAAAGATTAATAAGAAGAGTGTGTCTTGCAGTTTGGGGAGTTGGAAGTCTTTGGGTGCAGTTGCAGAGAAGAGCTTCCAGGGGGAGACATGGTACAGTGGACGTTGATGACAAACTCTCCAGATTATTGTGTTTTGAGTGGAAAATGATCAATATTTTGTGAAGCGGTCAGTGAAACTTGTCAGGTGCACTCTTCAGTTATTGTAGCATCACCATGCAAGAGACGAGAGCCCGTGGTCAAGTGGCTTCAGAGTTAGTAGGGGGACAAAGTTTACATGCATACCCACACCGCAGAATCTCTTTTATGTATATAGATGTAAAAGGACCTTCTGTAAGTTAGACGTACACTGCTCAAATTGTATGCACAGCTTTGATTTTTTTTTTTTTTTTAGCCACATCAAAGTCACATGTAGACTTCTGTATAGTCTGGTTCTGCCTCTCAAAGCAGGGAGATGAAAGGTTGGGTTACGTAAGATAGTCAGACTGAAAGGCTGTTATGTGCCTGGGGAGGCTCACTGATACTAGGACTTTCTAATGGAGCCGGACTCTGCTGCCACTGCGTAGGAACCCACTGTCATCTCTGTACTGCAGAAGTTAAACAGTGTCACGACAGTAAACAATAAAAAAGTCATCTGGTTAGTGTGACAGTTTACAGTAGTTTCACATCCTTTACATTTTGTATGGGAGATTACAGACATCCTTTTATGTATAGTTATTTTAGTCCAAAAGAGATGTGCATGCCTGTAGCTTTAAAAATGACTCTCAGATATCATCATGCTGACAGTCAGTGAATCTAGAATCTTCATTGCTGCAGAGCCAAAACAAACGGGAATGACAGTGAAGAGGTTTCTTGAAAATGCTTGAAAATGCTCACATTGCATTTTCACAAAATTTTCTAAATGTCAAACTATGGGAGAAGCTGTTTAGAACATCCATTATATTATATAAGGGATGGACGTAATGCTGATATGTTGGCGACCTTGTTTGTTTGCGGTCAGGGTCATCACATTTTGTGCTGCAGTGCCGATTGTTGCCAGAACCTTGATTAAAGGATAAGAGATACAATAACAAACCCGATATTGTCTCCAACATACAGTATTTACGTAGGTGAGTGAAGTGTGAAGAGTGAGACTTCACAATCTAAACCTAATTCCCAATGCAGTCACACAATCAGAGCTCATAGTTCCCACTCAGTACGGAATGGCTTCAGCCATCTCTCATGAAGAGTTGCTGCCTTTACTTTTTACTGGTTTTTACATGGGTGGAGCGCTGGAAAAAAAATGGATTTACAGGCTTTAGTAATAATGTAGCGATGGTCAGTGAAATGTGATGACCTCAGAAGGGATGTTTGCTTACTGTATGCCAGCCACTGACAATCTTATTAACCTCATGCCCACATACTGTAGTATGGAGCAAATTAGCTGCATGTCACAGTTGCTTAATAGATTCACAGGTTGTTTTTTTTCCACTAGCAGTTGTTTGCTTGTGTCAATTTGTTACAAACATTACAGACAAATACGACACCTTTTTTTTTTTCATTTCAAAAGATATACTTTATGCTTTTTCAAATTTTTTCTATAATGATGGATGTTGGGGTGCTTCAGAGATTCAAATAATCAGATCAATGAAGCACAAGTAATCCCTGTTTGTGGCTAATTATCACTGCTGTTAAAGGAGATTTCCCTTAGATAATTTATGTAATAAACCATGGAAGTAACTAGAGATTAATTACACATTTAAGAGGAAAACCCCAGCTTCTCCAAGCACCATGTTGAAGTCTAAATATTCCTATTTGCACTGTCCTTCCCAGAAAGGTTTTTTTTTTCTTTTTTTTTTGGTGTATGTATTGGCAAGGCTAATTACTAGAACTGAAACTAATCATGTTTCAACCCCCCGTGATGCTGGATAAGACGCAGAACATGGTGCACTGCAGTCATGGAGACAAGTAGAACAGCAAGACAGATCATTTCTGCCTGATCTAAAAAGCACAGCTTACTGTGTAGAAGCCGTTGTTTGATGCCAGTGTGTGCTAATTCCTGTTTGTCCTGTCCTCAATTTCGCAACATATGTGACCCGGTCAGGGCAGGAGGAGGGACAATCCTCTCTGCTGTTTTGAATTTGGACTGCAGTACCATATTAAAATGCTAGGTGTCAGGACTACATAAGCTCCTTTAAGCTTTCCTTATATAATGACTGGAAGTATTGCTGTTGTCATATCACCCATGAGATTTTGATTGTGAGCACATACTGTAAAGCCAAATATGTTCTGTTCAGACCTTTTTGAAGGGACAGCCAATAAAAGAAAGTTTACATACATAGAGAAATTGCGTTCTTATTTCAGACTGAACACTAACCGAGCAAATTCTTAATTAATTAGGAATTATTTTATTCTGTGAGATATGCAAAGCCTAACCGATGTAAAGAGTGGAAATATTTAGAAATTCTTATAAAAACGAATAGGGTGAACTGAAGACATAGCTATTTTTTAAAGTACTGTGTGAAACAAGAACAAATCCCTGAAGTATCCAACCTCAGAACATAAACCTAATCTGCAAGAATCTGCAAGTTTAGAGATAACTGAAAAAAAGATAAAATACCTTTTTAATTAAGCACCAGGAGAAATAACTCTATTTTATTTGTTTGGAACAAAGCAGCTCTGTGGAAATACACTCGGAACACTACACTGCTGTTAAGAGAGCCACGCAGCACTAACAAATGAAAACCCACCGTTCGCGTAATGCTTTCAGTCACAGCATGACACAACTCGATGACCTCCACTGACACAGTAAATTACACCTGAATTATCAAATTGGCTCTTATACCAAGCCCCTTCCCTCAGTGTGTGCCGCAGCAATTTGTCACAGCAGCATGTTAGGGGTCTGGGGGCTTCTCAGTTACAGGGGCAGGGAGCCCTAACAAAGGCTAGACCGGGTTAATATTGGCCTGGCTCTGCTGTAATGCACTCAGCAACCAAAAGTGACAGAGCAGCACTCATGCATTTAGTGATTCCCAAGAAAGTGGAAAACGGGTTTACAAGGCCTGTGGGAGGACACAGTGACTGGTAATTAGACAGCGTAAAAATCCGCAGCCTTCAACAGCCCCTTAGGCAGCAAATAAGAGCTAAAGTAAACCAAACCTGACTGTGAAATTGCATTAGACGTCGGTGCTTAATGGAGAGTGGGGGGAGAAAAAACAGACAAAACCCTCTTTAGCATTTATGTTATTTTCTCCCCCCCCACCACCACACACACACACTCTCTGTCTCTTTGCATCACCACACATGCTACCTTTTAGTTTGTTCCAAAAGTGTATATATCGCCATTATGTTTTGGCCTCTGTGTAAGATAACTGAAACAGGATGTGCAGGACTGCAGTTTGAATACATATGTTTCTGTTTGTGTCTCCCGCAGATGCTCCCCCGCTCAGATTGGGACCACAAGCGAAGCTCCCGGGGATCACAGGTTAGCACTCTCCGTAAGAAGAAAAAAAAAGACACAGCAGATATGTTAATGATTAACAGCTGACAGGAACTAGGCTCCTGATCTCGCCTACACGCCTCATAAATGACAAAAATCACAGAACTCCTTCCACTAACTGGACCGTCCAAACATAGTGAGGTGACCTTCCCTACTAGAGTCCTATTGCATTGTTACTGTAGAGGACATACGTAGGTATGTGATTTGGCTTTGCAGCAGTGCGAAAGCCAATAAAAGGCCAAGGGAATTGACAGCAGAAAGACTCGTCACTGGGGACGCAGCTTGTAGAGGGTGCACACAGCTTCGTCCTTGAGATTACCTTCCCCATTTTTTGTGTGTGTGTGTGTGTGTGTGTGTGTGTGTGTGTGTGTGCGCGGGTGTGTGTGTGTGTGTGTGCGTGTGCTGAAATTTATGTATTGAGCTGCTGGAGAGCCGCGGGGCAGGGCTCTGGAGGACATGAAGAACAAACAATGCCCTTGGCGTTGGCATGGCCATACAGTGTGTGTCCTGTACTGCACATTTTCCTATCAGGAGGATATCCTTTTAGAAATGAATAGATTTTCTGTCTGTGTGGACAGTCTTTTCTTGGGTAGTAATACTGTAGATGCTGAAAAGTTGAGGTTTAGAGATGGTTGTGGGGATTTTTTTGTCATGAACAGTGGCCAACATTGTGCAGACCTTAAAGATGTATTACACACTGTATAATTTCCTGGTGATGCTATTTGCTCATGTAGTGGAATATCTTTTTATCGAATGTCATCACATCAAAGAAGAAAAAAATCTATAGCATGTAACCCTTGTGGGAGGCTAGCAAGCACATAATCGTTGATTGATGCTTTCCCCGAGCTGCTAGTAACATTTGGTGGTCATTTCAGTCTTTTTTATTTGGGTTGGTGCTGTGCATTCATCAGTGGAATCCTGCAGTAGTCTAAAGAGTGACAAGATGTGGAAGAAGTTGAAGCTTATGTTGGCATCTCTCTCCCTCTTGTGGCTATTTTCCCCTGGCTCCACTGTCTTGGACCAGCTTGCTGGTCAGAAAGACTGGATGTATCTCACTGTGCCATAGCACCTCATAGCCTGTGTAAATCACACCGAGAAACTGAATCCTTGATTGATCTCTGTTGTATTTGCCAACACGCGCATATTAACAGGCTCATTTTTCCAAACCACATCTCTTTCTTTCCCCCCCGGCTAAAGCTTGTGGTGGATGTTTCAGCTTAAGAATTGACAGTGGTTATGTATGGAAAGACGTATTTAAATATTTGTATTCGACTTGGATTGGAATATTACCCAGTGAGATTATTGGGGAAAAGAGAACTTTTATGTCTAGATTTTGTGAATGCTGTTCTAAATTGCAAAAATGGCACAAAGAGTGTTTTGTAGGGGAAGATATGACAATGAGGTTCTCTTAAAATCATTGGGAGCATTGAATTGTTTGGGAGTTAGTAAACGTAAAAGTTAGCAAAAGTGTTCTAGCTAGTTCCATAGCCTATTAGATAGATAGATAGATAGATAGATAGATAGATAGATAGATAGATAGATAGATACATACTTTATTTCGAACAAAAAAGTAGAAAAACAAAACAAATGACAAGTGCAATGAAAGTGACAGTATACAGTGCTCGAAAGGGAGAAGGAAGAAGTTAACACTTATTTACTCCAACTCCTCTTTTCCCTAAATACAACCCATGTGAAATATATACAAATTATCTTATTTAAGACCCCATGTAGACAATTAACTATATTTTGTATGTATCAACATTGATACCCATCCATCCCAACATACATACAGTCTATACATCAAAACCCAGCCCCAAACAACACAGATATACACAGTACTGTCCCACCTACCATTCCATAGTGTCCCAGAGTGAGCATAGTGAATTGTACATATAAATACTACCCCTCTAACATATATTCTTTCAGCAAATAATGTTTATACCTATTTTTGAATTGATTTCTGTTTGTACATAGTTTCAGTTCCAGATCCAGACTGTTCTACAAATCCACCCCACAGACAGATATGCACATACTTTTCTTAGTTGTTCGTACCTTAGGTTTTGTAAAGTTTAAGTCTCCTCTCAAATTATAATCATTGTCTCTTTTTTTGAATATTTTTTGTATATTAGTTGGGAGTTGATTATTAATTGCCCTGTACATTACTTGTGCTGTCTTAAATTTAACTAAATCCATGAACTTTATGGCATGTGACTTTAAAAACAATGAGTTGGTATGGTCTCTATATCCATCATTATTTATAATCCTTATAGCTTTTTTTTGTAATGTGCATATTGACTGTAGGTTGGTCTTGTAGGTGTTTCCCTAGACCTCTAAACAGTAGTTAAGAAATAGTGAATTGTACAGTAAGAACAATGATTTATAGTCCAAGATGTGTCTTGTTTTCCCCAGTATGCCTATACATTTTGCCAACTTGGCCCAACTGTGACTGATGTGAGGTTTCCAGCAGATTTTATTGTCTAGCGTCACCCCCAGAAACTTATTTTCCTGTACTGTTTGTATTCTGGTATCATCTATCGTTATCATTATTTCATGATTTATTTTATAATTTCCAAACAACATAATCTTTGTTTTTTTTAAATTTAGAGATAATTTATTTTTGTTGAACCACTGCGTTAATTTTTCCATTTCAGTTGTGACCACCTCTAAAACCTGCTGCAAATTCTCACCAGTGCAAAGGATATTTGTGTCATCCGCAAACAAAATAAATTTCAGAATTTTTGATACTTAGTATATGTCATTTATATATAAGATAAAGAGTTTGGGTCCCAAAACTGACCCCTGGGCCACACCACAAGAGATGTTCATGAAGGGTAATTTGTGCTCACCTATTTGTACAAATTGTTGTCCGTTACTTAAATAACTTTCCACCCAACTCAGTCCGACCCCTCTTATCCCATACCGTTCCAATTTCCTCAGTAAAATTCTGTGGTCAATGGTGTCAAAAACTTTCTTTAAATCTATAAATACTCGTACAGCAAACTTTTTTTTTTTATCTATACAACTAGTAATTTCTTCTATGAGTTCGATCAATGCCAGAGATGTAGATTTATCTGCTCTAAAACCATACTGGCTGTCTGTAAGGAGGTTGTGTTTTTCAATGAAATCATCCAGTCTCTTAGTGAAGATTTTTTCAAGTATTTTGGAGAACTGTGAGAGTAAAGAGACCGGCCTGTAATTTGTGAAATAATGACTGTCTCCTGTTTTGAATAGTGGTATTACTTTTGCTATTTTCATTTTGTTTGGAAATTTACCAGTTTGAAATAACAGGTTACAGATGTGGGTGAGTGGTTTAACAATTCCTTCAATTACTTTTTTCACTATTGTCATGTCAGTTTCATTCCAGTCAGTTGATTTTTTGTTCTTAAATTTACTCACAGTCTCGATAATTTCCTTTTCAGTAACTGCACCCAAAAAGATTGTGTTTGGATTTCTATCTTCTATTTCATTTACAGAACCACTATCGTTTGTTTCTGGTGTCACTATTGATTTTGCTAATTCTGGACCAACATTTACAAAAAATTTATTGAAACCACTGACCACATCCTCCATATTATTTATCAAATTGTCATTTTCAGTAAAATATTCTGGATAATTAGCATTCTTTGATCAGTTACTAATAATCTCATTTAGCACTTGCCATATTCCTCTTAAGTTATTCTTATTATCCTCTAATATTCTGTTGCAGTATTCTTTCTTACAAGTCCTCATTATATTAGTTAGCTTGTTTTTATATCTTTTATATTTGATCTCAGCCTCTACTGTTCTACACTTGAACTGTTTATATAATGTATTCTTCTTTTTACATGCATTTAATAGCCCCTTGGTGACCCATAGAATATTTTTGTTTTGTTGTCTGTCACTGTATTGTTTTATAGGACAGTTTTTATTGCACAATGATTGAAATATTTGTAAAAATTTATCATATGCTTTATTTATATCATTTTCATCACAAACTATCATCCAGTCTTGCATTAATAATTCCTTTGCCAGTAAATACATAGATTCTTCAGTTCTTATTCTTTTATATTTAATATTTTTGGTATACTTTTTCTTCCTATAATCACATTGATAGAAAACAAAAATCGGTAGGTGGTCACTGATATCATTCAATAAAAGCCCATTCACGATATTATTTTCAATAATGTTTGTGAATATGTTATCTATTAGTGTGGCACTGTGTGACGTGATTCTGCTCGGTCTGGTGATTGTTGGATGTAAGCCCATACTGTACATTGTGTTGATAAATTCTTCAGTCAAACTATGTTGTTTTGAATTCATAAGATCTATATTGAAATCATTTGACCGCGTCCCTCGTGGTTTTTTGTGGGGAGTGCTTCGGGAGTATGGGGTATCAGGCTTGTTGTTACGAGCTATTCGGTCTCTGTACGACCGTTGTGAGAATTTGGTTCGTATTGCCAATACTCAGTCGGACTCATTCCCAGTGAGAGTTGGACTCCGCCAGGGCTGCCCTTTGTCACCGATCCTGTTCATAATTTTTATGAACAGGATTTCTAGGTGCAGCCAGGGAATGGAGGGTGTCATGCTTGGTGACCACAGGATCTCATCTCTGTTGTTTGCAGATGATGTTGTCCTGTTGGCTTCATCCAGCAATGACCTCCAGCTCTTGCTGGGACGGTTTGCCGCTGAGTGTGAAGTGGCTGGGATGAGAATCAGCACCTCCAAGTCTGAGTCCATCGTCCTCAGCCGGAAAAAGGTGGATTGTCCTCTGTGGGTTGGGGACAGGCTCCTGCCCCAAGTGGAGGAGTTTAAGTATCTTGGGGTCTTATTCAAGAGTGAGAGGAAAATGGAGCGAGAGATTGACAGATGGATTGGAGCAGCATCTGCATTGATGTGGACGTTGTACCGGTCTGTTGTGGTGAAGAGGGAGCTGAGTTCTAAGGCAAAGCTGTCGATTTATCAGTCAATCTACATTCCTACTCTCACCTATGGTAACGAGCTTTGGGTAATGACCGAAAGAACGAGATTGCGGATACAAGCGGCTGAAATGAGCTTTCTCCGTAGGATTGCTGGACTCACCCTCAGAGATAGGGTGAAGAGCTCAGTCATCTGGGAGAGGCTGAGAGTAGAACCGCTGCTCCTCCACATTGAAAGGAGTCAGTTGAGGTGGTATGGGCATCTGATTAGGATGCCTCCTGGACACCTCCCACTTGAGGTGTTTCGGGCACGTCCCACTGGGAGGAGACCCCGGGGCAGACCCAGGACTCGGTGGAGAGACTATGTCTCCCAGCTGGTCTGGGAACGCCTTGGTATCCTCTCTGAAGAGCTGGAGCAGGTGGCTGGGGAGAGGGAAGTCTGGGCTTCTCTGCTTGAACTGCTCCCTCCCGCGACCCGGACCTCCGAAAAAGCGGTAGAAGATGGATGGATGGATGGATGGATGGATGGATATATTGAAATCCCCACAGATGAACATAACTTTATGAGTTAGTTTTGCATACATTTTTTTCCATCCAGTCCTTAAATAAATCAGTGTTTGATCCAGGTGTTCTATATACACAGCTCACTACTATATTCTTCACATTGTCCGGACAGATTTGTATTGTAATGTATAATAAATACATCATCCACAGTTACTGACAAATTTTCAACAACCTTGTACTGCAAGCTCTTGTCAACATAAATTGCAACTCCTCCTCCTTTTTTCACTTTTCTATTTATATAATTTAATTCATAGCCACCCATGGTAAAATCCACTCCTTTCTCTTCACTGAGCCACGTCTCTGATATTGCCACAATATTGAATGGCTCTTTAAACTGATGTAAATAATCTTTGATGTTATTAAAGCTGGCATAGAGACTTCTGCTGTTGAAGTGGATCATAGAAATATTGAAATCAGATATGACCATTGTATTAAACTGTTCATCCGTGTAGTAACTACAGTTATTATTGATGGAGGTAAATAAATTATTATCAGGGTCTATGTTATATTCTACGTCCTGTGGGTTGTGATCCGTATATTCAAAAACTTTCAGTTCCTGTTGTTCCTGTTTGTTGATCTTTTGTTTCATGTTGTTAAATGTCCTGATGTAGATGAGTATAATCCTTCAATGTCTTACAGTTATCATTTGTTGCTGTCGACTCCAGTTCATAACGTTCATTGGTATTTGTCCAGTTCCATAATATTTCGGATGTTAATAACCTTGGCTTCTTCAGGTGATCCATTTAATTTGATGTATATTGTACAGTTTGATGTCCAGGTGTTTTGAATCTTTTTTTGCTTTCTCAGGTATCTTGCTTTTCTGGCTATTTCTGCGTTTTCTTTTGTGAGGTGCTTGTTCATGTAAATGTTCGTTCCTTTCAGCTTCCTCCCTTGTTTTAGCAGCGCAGTCTTGTGTTTTCTATTGACAAACCTCATGATGACAGCTGGTTTGTCGCTGTTTATCCTGGGCAGAGGGTGGCAGGCCTCAATGATGTTACACTCCAGCTGAATTCCTGAGGGCTTCAGGAAGGCCGCCACTTATTGCTCCGTGGATTCGGCTTCCAGTTCATCGAGCCTCCCTCCGCTGTCCGCGGCCACCGCTTGAGCATATGATCGGGGTTTAATGTAGAGCCCTGTGATGATCACGTCATTCACCCGGGTGTACTGCTCCAGGTTTGACACTCTGCTCTCCAGATACGCCAGCCTCTTGTCCTTCTCGGTGTTCTGGATCCGCAGTGCTTTCACCTCCTCGGGCAGGCCCAGAATATTTTTTTGCTGCAGCTTAACAGCAGAAATCTCTTCAGCCAAGAAGTCGAGTGATCTTTTAATATCGTCCACCTCCTCAGTCTGCTGAGCTTTCTTAGGACCCATGATCCCAGACGATTTATGTTGACTAAACAGCTACTAAACAGCTGTTTAGCTAGCTGAATGGCGGGCCGCTCTGCTCCACTCTCATTTCCCAGTCCGTAGATGCTGCTATTGGCATCTTAAATCAGGCAGGGGTCGAAACTAGGATGTCCAGTTCGTAATCCAAATTCAGTTCTCAGAAGCCAAAAAAAGTAGTCAAAAACCAAGCACCAAAACACAGAAATCCACAGAAATCCACCGACTGACAGGCTCTGACAGCAGGTTGACAGCAGGTTAACAGGTTGACAGGAACCGGAAGTGATTCTCTTTTGAGTCTTATAAATAACCTTTCTTCCCCATTCTCATGGTTGGTTTGAACTTTGGCCATTGTAGTTACATTATTACATTGGCCAGTGTAGTAATAGAACAATTAGGGCCAGATTTACTAAGGCAGTGCAAATTAGCGAGTGCGCAAATTAGACAGCGCGCCTAAGGGAGTGGCCAATTTTTGCCAGTGATCTACTAACAACACGCAAAATTATGAACACAGACGCAGTCACTTCATTTCAATAATGCCCACCCATCCACCCAGAACATGCGAAATTGCACACAGGTACACCTGATGAGGAAGCGGGTTATCAACACAGGCACAGTGTTATAATTTGTTGAGCGCACTCCCCCTCCCGTCCTGTGGGAGGATCCCCGGCTCCACAGGTAATCAGTACACCTGTGTGACTGGATGCACCTGCTGTCTCTTCGCTACCAGCGCTTAAAAGGACCAGTTTGTGAATGCTCCAGCGCTGGCTCGTTGGGTATACTGACATAAAGAATTAAGTAAGTAAAGTTTTAATTATCTCTTAACCTAGTGAATGATCCATCTCTCTCTTTCTCTTTATCAGGTTGCTGCCATCTCTGCGGCGTGTCCCCGGGGGTTCGTTGTGCGCTCACCTGCTCCTTCATCATCGGCTTCACTCCAGATCACCTACTCCACCCGGTTAAACATCTCACCAGCCCTACTCATCCGCAGCTTCCATCCCCATTCATCCTTGCCTTCCTGGGTTCCTTGTCGGGCTCTCTGCTCTCATTTGTAAGAGTTTTTTTCCCCCTATGATTCATTATTCCCTGCCTCCCTCGTCGTTCTAATCTGCTCTTGTCTCCCTCCTTACAAGCTGGGCTCTCCTCTGGCGAGTGAGGTGTTGTTTCTACTAATTTTGCTTCAACTCTTTTCAATAAAATTGTGTGTAAAACTTTGCCTCTCTGCGTTGTGTGCATTCTCTGGTGTAGCATCTTGCACGTAGGCTGATATTTCTAGTAATCATGACAGAACGAGCCAGCCACGAATTAGGCTCAGCAGGTGCTACATCAGTGGAGCACTCCGCCCTTTACCGCCTCGACGTGACAGAGGTAGGTGGCCGTGCTGACTGAACAGCTGCAGACCATTACGCAGCGGCTGAGCACGGTCACCAACCACCTCAGTCACATGTCTCGTTCAGGCCCTCTCACTCAACCTGCCATTCCAGTTTCTTCTACCATCCGCCGAACCACCTCCGTTCCCTCACCTGCCCCATATGCGGGGGAGGTGGGGAAATGTAAGGGGTTTTTGTGTCAGGTTCAGCTGTATCTGTGGCAGATGGGCGGGGAGTACCTGGACGACACGTCTAAAATTCACTTTATGACCCTCCTGCTGCGAGACTGAGCTCTCAGCTGGGCTTAGTCTATTTTAGACAGTGTGGAGGGTCCTCATTACACTTTTGATAGATTTATTAGTGAGTTTTCCTGGGCTTTTGATCGCTTGGAGAGCGAGGGCAACATCATAAGTCGTGTTTTGTCACGCCGCCAGGGTAGTCGGTCAGCAGCTGATTACTCTGTGGAATTTTGGGTCGTCGCGACAGATTCTGGTTGGAATGACGTTTTCTTAAGAAGCGCCTTCCTCCAGGGTCTTTGTGCCAACCTTCGTGACAACCTGACGATTCATGCTGCTCCCTCCTCCCTGGATGAGCTTATCGATCAAGCCGTTAGTTTGGACAACCGCTACCACAAGCACACGAAGGAGCGGAAGGCGTCCTACGGCCTGCCCGTCTTGCTCATGTTCTCCCCGGCTACTGGCATAGGTGAGACCGACTCCTCCTCCAAGACTATGGTGCTTGGCCGAGTCCGACTGACTCTGGAGGAGCACCAGCGATGGAGGAGAGCCGGTGCTTGCATGTATTACAGCTCGCTTGAGCACAAGATATTTAATTGCCACCTTAATCCAAAAAGACACGGCCCGTCAGGAGCTGTGGGGGGTCTGACGGGTGGGAACTCTATTCATCCCCCCGGTAACTTTTCCAATCCTGCCCTCATTCAGCTGCCGGGGGTTGAGAAGAGGGTTGACTCAGGGGCAGAGCAGAATTTCATCTCTTTACGGCTCGTGCAGGAAATTGGCATTCCCACAACTAAACCTGCCGGCTTTGCTAAACATTGCGGCACTATCTGGGAGTTGTGTGGCATCTATTACTGAGCGCACGGCGCCGATTCCCCTCCTTCTGTCCGGGAACCACAGGGAGACCATTTCGTCTTTATTCTCCCTAGTTCCTCCTCCCCGGTGGTTCTGGGGTATCCGTGCTCCAGAAGCATAACCCTATCATCAATTGGGCACAAAATTCCATCTCATCCTGGAGCCCTTTCTGTTTAGCATCCTGCCTCTGCTCGGCCGAGTGTTCATCGTCCCTTTCCGTTTCCTCTCCTCCGGTGGAGCTGCCGGATCTTAGCCTCGTACCTGAGGTCTACCATGACCTTGGGGAGGTCTTTAGCAAGTCAAGATCCCTTTCTTTGCCTCCTCACCAGTCTTACGACTGTGCTATTGACCTCCTCCCGGGTGCATGGTTGCCGTCCAGCCGGCTCTACGGCCTGTCTGGGCCGGAGAGGGAGGCGATGGAAAGTTATATTAAGGACTCTATGAACGCCGGCCTCATTTGGCTCTCCTTGGCTCCTCTTGGGGCAAGGTTCTTCTTTGTCAGAAAGAAGGACGGATCTCTGCGGCTGTGCATAGATTTCCGCGAGTTAAATGCCATTACTGTCAAAGATAAATACCGTTTGTCCCTGATCAACTCCACGTTCGAGCTCCTTCAGCGCACACAGGTGTTTACTAAATTGGATCTGCGTAACGCGTATCATTTAGTCCGCATTTGCGAGGGGAATGAATGGAAGACAGCATTTAAAACACACCTGGAGCAGTTTGAATATCTTGTGATGCCTTTTCGGCTCACCAACGCCCCCCCCCCCCCCCGTCTTGTAGCATATGATTAAAGACATCCTGCACAATATGGTTAACCAATTTGTTTTTGTCTACCTTGACGATATTTTGATTTTTTCACGCATGCCAGTGGAGCACTCAGTCCATGTCAGGGCCGTGTTGCAGCGGCTCCTGGAAAACCAGCTCTTTATGAAGGCTGAAAAGTGCGAGTTTTCCACCAGCTCCACTTCCTTCCTGGGCTTTATTGTTGCTGAGGGAGAGCTGAGGGCCGATCCGGGCAAGGTGAAGGCTGTGCTTTATTGGCCTACACCCCAGTCCCATAAGGATCTTCAACACTTCCTAGGATTTGCTAATTTCTACCGTCATTTCATTAGAAATTACAGTGGGGAAGCACAGCCTCTGACACAGCTGACCTCGTTCAGGGTGCCTTTCACCTGGCAGCTGAATGGGCCTTCTTTAAACTGAAGAGCCTATTTTTCAACACTCCCATCTTGGCCCAGGTCGACCCTCAGCTCCAATTCATTGTAGAGGTGGACGCTTCTGATTTGCTCCACCCATGCGCGTATTTCTCTTGGCAGCTCACGCTGGCTGAGAGGAACTACAACGTAGGGGATCGAGAGCTCTTGGCTATTAAATTGGTTGTGGAGGAGTGGAGGCAGTGGCTGGACGGAGTGGTTCATCCTATTGTTGTGTGGACCGACCATAAAAGTTAAGAATATCTTTGGTCGGCCCGCTGACTAAATGCCCAGCAGGCCCGTTGGGCCTTATTCTTTATTAGATTTAATCTTACCGTCACCTATAGGCCAGGCTCCCACAATATCAAACCTAACGCTCTCTCCTGCCAGTTTACCTCTGACCACTCAGCCCCCTCCTCCCTCCCCTAACCCATTGTGCCCCCCTCATGTATCTTAGGTGCTCTTGCCTGGGAGGTCGAGTAGAGGGTCCGACAGGCCCAGGCCACTGAGCCCAAACCTGAGGGAGGACCTGAGGATCGGCTGTTTGTCCCGGCTGGCCTCTGCAGCAAAGTCATCAGGTGGGGGTCATACTAGTCATTTTGCCTGCCACCCAAGGGCTTCCTGGACCATCATCCTCATCCAGTGGGTGTTCTGGTGGCTCACGCTGTGGACGGACGTCCGGGATTATGTCAAAGCTTGTCAAGTATGCACCAGAAGTAAATCTGACTCTTCTCCTCCCGCCGGTGTGCTTCATCCCCTCCCGATTCCCAGCCGCCCCTGGTCACATGTAGCTCTGGACTTCGTCACTGGACTTCCCCCTTCTAATGGTAACACTGTCATCCTTACCATAGTTGACCGATTTTCTAAGGCCATTCATTTAGTGCTCCTCCCCAAACTGCCCTCTGCCTCAGAGACTGCCAGCTTTTTCACAAACCACGTCATCTGCCTTCACAGCACTCACCTGGACATTGTGTCTGACCGGGGACCACAATTCACATCTCAAGTGTGGAAGTCTTTTTGCCGTACCCTGGACACCTCGGTCAGCCTGTCATCTGGATACCATCCTCAGAGCAACGGGCAGGCTGAGTGCACCAACCAGTCCCTGGAGGCTGCCCTCAGATGTGTGGCATCCTGCAACCCATCTACATGGAGCACTCATCTGGCCTGGGTGGAGTACGCCCACAACTCTGCAGTTTCGTCGGCTACTGGATTAACACCCTTCGAGGCATTGATGGGGTATACCCCCCCCCCCTTTGCCCATGGCGGAGAGGGAGGTTGCCATGCCATCTGTGGAGGCCCATGCTCGCCGTTGTCGTCGCCTTTGGCGGGCCACCCGCGTTGCGCTCCTCCACTCCACCGAACGGAACCGACAGTATGCGGACCGCAGGTGGGTTCCAGCACCCAGATATACAGTTGGGCAGAAGGTGTGGCTGTCAGTGGACCAGGTGCCTCTGAAAACAGAATCTTGTAAGCTGTCACCTTGTTTTCTGGGGCCGTTTTCCATCTCCCGAATCATCAATGATGTGACAGTCTGCCTGGAGCTTCCGATTCATCCGACCTTCCACATATCCAAGATCAAGCCCCTTTCTGCCAGTCCTCTCTGCCCCCCCACCGCCCCCGAAGCCTCCTCCTCCCCCTCGAATCCTCGACGGTCAGACCACCTACACCGTTCAGAGAATTCTGGACGTTTGGCGTCAAGGCTGGGGGCTGCAATACTTGGTTCACTGGAAGGGTTACTGACCTGAAGAAAGGTCATGGATTCCCCGGTCGTACTTCCATGACAAGGGGATGGTCCAGGCCTTTCACCGAGCCCATCCCAACAAGCCCGGTGGGCCGCCAGGAGGCATCCCTTGAGGGGGGGCACTGTTATGATCCGGTGAGCGCACTCCCCCTCCCGTCCTGTTGGAGGGTCCCTGGCTCCACAGGTAATCAATACACCTGCATGAGTGGATGCACCTGCTGTCTCTTCACTGCCAGCGCTTAAAAGGACCAGTTTGTGAACGCTCCAGTGCTGGCTCGTTGGGTATACTGCCATAAAGAATTAAGTAAGTAAAGTTTTAATTATCTCGGAACCCAGTGAATGATCCATCTCTCTCTTTCTCCTTCTGAGGTTGCTGCCATCAATGCGGTGTGTCCCCGGGGGTTCGTTGTGTGCTCACCTGGTCCTTCATTGTCGGCTTCACTCCATATCGCCTATTCCACCCGGTCAAACATCTCACCAGCCCTACTCATCCGCAGCGTCTCCCTCCTTACAGGCTGGGCTCTCCTCTGGCGAGTGAGGTGTTGTTTCCGCTAATTTTGCTCCAACTCTTTTCAATAAAATTGTGTGTAAAACTTTTCCTCTCTGCGTTGTGTGCATTCTCTGGTGTAGCATCTTGCACGTCGGCGGATATTTCTAGTAATCGTGACACACAGCCAGTGTGGAGGAGCATAATATAGTTTTTTTTAAAGCTTTTTTTAAGCTTTTGTTTAAGGGCAAACCCCAGTAAAATAGTTTATATTTGTTTGTCATATATCAGCGTTTTGGTTATCATTTCACATGGCAGACTCCTTTGATTAATATGTATAAATTAAGGACTACTCATGATTAAATTGATTATTGACCAGCGTGCTTATTTTACTAACACTAGAACCATCAAGATGGTCTGATGGAGACTCTGGGGTTTTATTATGTGAATAACTTTGTTTTAACAAAATCTACAGGTCTCCCAGTCCATGACTTTTTATAATTGCCATTGAGTTACAGTGTTGCAATTTCGGGGGATGTTTCTATGTATCTGTGTGCTCTTTTTGTAAATAATCTCATTGTTGTTTTCCTCCTATATTGTGTATCCTGAACTGGAAGAGAGAAATAGAGAGAAGAGGGAACTGAATTACTGTTTTATGCACAGAAAAAAAGAAATACTGGAAATATGGATAGAGGAAAACAAAACAAAGAAAACTGACTTCAAGAGTGAGGAAGAGCTGAGGAAAACTCCAGATCCCAGTCTAGCCTCCACAGAAAAGAAAAAAAGAGTCATCGGCTGACACATCTGTATGTCCACTGCGGGTATAAGGGCTCCTATTGTGTCCTATTTTATGGATACAAATTCATGTAGTAGCCTATATACAGTATAAACAAATGAAATTAAAAAAAATGCTGGATGATGTCCAGTTCAGCATAAAACTGATCTCTGTGAGACCATTGATATTCATATAATCTGTTCTTCTGTCATGCCAAATACAGTGGGGCAAAAAAGTATTTAGTCAGCCACCAATTGTGCAAGTTCTCCCACTTAAAAAATGAGAGAGGTCTCCAATTTTCATCATGGGTATACCTCAACTATGAGAGACAAAATGAGAAAAAAAAAATCCAAAAAATCACATTGAATGATTTTTAATGAATTAATTGGTAAATTCCTCAGTAAAAGAAGTATTTGGTCACCTACAAACAAGCAAGATTTCTGGCTCTCACAGACCTGTAACTTCTTCTTTAAGAGGCTCCTCTGTCCTCCACTCGTTACCTGTATTAATGGCACCTGTTTGAACTCGTTATCAGTATAAAAGACACCTGTCCACAACCTCAAACAGTCAGACTCCAAACTCCACTATGGCCAAGACCAAAGAGCTGTCAAAGGACACCAGAAACAAAATTGTAGACCTGCACCAGGCTGGGAAGACTGAATCTGCAATAGGTAAGCAGCTTGGTGTGAAGAAATCAACTGTGGGAGCAATTATTAGAAAATGGAAGACATACAAGACCAATGATAATCTCCCTCAATCTGGGGCTCCACGCAAGATCTCATCCCGTGGGGTCAAAATGATCACGAGAACGGTGAGCAAAAGTCCACCAAATGACCTGCAGAGAGCTGGGACCAAAGTAACAAAGGCTACATCAGTAACACACTACGCCGCCAGGGACTCAAATCCTGCAGTGCCAGATGTGTCCCCCTGCTTAAGCCAGTACATGTCCAGGCCCGTCTGAAGTTTGCTAGAGAGCATTTGGATGATCCAGAAGAGGACTGGGAGAATGTCATATGGTCAGATGAAACCAAAATAGAACTTTTTGGTAAAAACTCAACTTGTCGTGTTTGGAGGAGAAAGAACACCATACCTACTGTGAAGCATGGGGGTGGAAACATCATGCTTTGGGGCTGTTTTTTCTGCAAAGGGACCAGGACGACTGATCCGTGTAAAGGAAAGAATGAATGGGGCCATGTATCATGAGATTTTGAGTGAAAACCTCCTTCCATCAGCAAGGGCATTGAAGATGAAACGTGGCTGGATCTTTCAGCATGACAATGATCCCAAACACACCACCCGGGCTACGAAGGAGTGGCTTCGTAAGAAGCATTTCAAGGTCCTAGAGTGGCCTAGCCAGTCTCCAGATCTCAACCCCATAGAAAATCTTTGGAGGGAGTTGAAAGTCCGTGTTGCCCAGCTACAACCCCAAAACATCACTGCTCTAGAGGAGATCTGCATGGAGGAATGGACCAAAATACCAGCAACAGTGTGTGAAAACCTTGTGAAGACTTACAGAAAACGTTTGACCACTGTCATTGCCAGCGAAGGGTATATAACAAAGTATTGAGATGAACTTTTGTTATTGACTAAATACTTATTTTACCGAGGAATTTACCAGTTAATTCATTAAAAATCATTCAATGTGATTTTCTGGATTTTTTTTTCTCATTTTGTCTCTCATAGTTGAGGTATACCTATGATGAAAATTGGAGACCTCTCTCATCTTTTAAGTAGGAGAACTTGCACAATTGGTGGCTGACTAAATACTTTTTTGCCCCACTGTAAAGTCACAGGCAGAGAGAAGCTTCTGCCACGCACCCTTGGTTCTCGCCGGTGTCTCAGCACCAACGATCGCTATCATGTCAGGTGCAGATGAATTAAGACAAACTTTTTTTGGGCGTTAAATCCTGGCACATTTAGCAGCAGATTGACAACCGCAAACCTTATTAAATTGCCTTGTGCCAGTAATTTAAATACTCCCCTCCCTCAAATTTGTGTGTTAACATAACAGCTCCCACAAATACATATGCAGTGAGGCCAGGCGCAAAATTAACATGGCCCACGCCTTTCCACCGCAAATTTTGCCCTGCGCCCTTTAGCAAATCTCAACAGTAGTTTTTTAGCATCCGCCCCACACCCGGGAGGCAGGGGTTCAAATCCCGGCCGGGTCATGCCGAATACCATATAAAAGTGGAACTTCCTGCCGTCCAGCTTGGTGCTCAGCAATAATGGAATGGAGGAGGAAAATCTGTGGCGGCGCCTTGCATGGCAGCGGCCCTCTGATTCTGCACTGGGGTGTGTGTGTGATTGACACTGTAGATAGGTAAAACACAATCTCGTTCTACTGTACATGATTGGTTGTACGGTTGAATGACAATAAGGGTGATTTAATTTAATTTAATTTAATGTCAAAACAGGCTTTTGCGATGGTGCAGCACGTTAGTAAATCTGCCCCTTAGTCTGAAAAGGATTAAAAACAATTGCAGCAAGGGGTTTTGAGTGTCATCTGAAATCAGCCGTTTGCAGTGGGAACATGCTTACGCTGTGCGCACCCAAAGCACTTCATGTGGTCAATTGTAACAAAAATAACATGGGTATAATCGTCAACTGTAGCTTTCAGTGTGACGTTCAGCTCCGTGACATTGCTGTTGAGGATCATAAACAGCTGATGTCTGGAACAAACAATGTGCTCAGGGTTTTTGAAACTCGCGTGCATGTGCCTCATCTGAGAGACCAGCTTTCCATAGTGACAAAGTTCTTTAGGGTACTATCCCACTGGGCTGTGACAGCTTGAGACTAGTTGGAGAACAGCGTTCTCGAGGGAGTTTCCAAAATGTCTCCAAACATTCTCAGCGGTTTGCATTTTCCTCTCCTGTGTCGCAGGCTCTTGCGCTCGTCTCACAGGAATTTTGAACATGTTCAAAATTTTTGTGCGACAGCTTTTCTTTCAGAATACCCTCAGAGTCATCGCAGGCATCTCAAACCCATCTCGACCTCGTCTTGAACCCTATTCAATTTAGTTTCCTTAAGTCTGAAAGTGTGAGAAAAGTTAGACAACTTTGCAGTGGGTTGGGGACATATGAAACTAAATTGTGACTGATTGGATTCAAGCACCTGCAGCAGCTGTAACTGATTGGAAAGGTGGAACGGCGGGCAGCAGGTCTTTATTATTACACCAAATCATTGCCCGGAGCCTAATATTGAGGCGCCTGTCACCCCTTCGCTTTTTGAATAATACCCTGATTGGAGAGGTGAGTGCCATTTTCAATCTATCCATCGTCATGTTGTTTATATATCTTGCTTATCTTATATATTTTGCTAACTGATGTTGTGAAAAATGTAGAGTTGTTATTATGAGTTTTTTGCTAGCCATAAGTTTGGGGGATAAGGCTAATTCCAGGTGTTTTTCCTGTGTTGGAGGAGTGGAGTATGCTTTTGCTATTGTTTCTAGTGATTACCAGGTATGTTTATTGTGTGCATGTGTTTGTATTGTGTTAAAGTAATTTTACATGTGTGCTCCTGTGCAATACTCCGGTGGGAGAAAAGCTGCAGTGGGCAAGCAATGAAAACGTCATTATTTTAGTGCTTGTTGTGGTTCCCAGGCATGTATAATTGTATTGTATGTATGAGTTTGACATCAGACGATAAAATGATCACTGGACTGGAGAGAAATCCTGTATTCATGAGGTACCATGGTGGCCGGAGGCTGACCTATGTAGATCAACTCAGGAAGGACACTGGTCTCCAGTCAGCTGACGAAATAAGATCCATCATGCTGGACAGACCATCATGGTGTGTTGTCACTGGCTGTTCTCGAGGAGACTCGACCTAATAATAAAATAATAAAATCGGTAGTGATTGCGCAATTGGCACGGATATCTGTCATGTGAGTGGGCAGCCAGTGTGCAATTGTTGTGAGTGCAAAAAAAACCAAAAAAAACAAACAAATTTTGTTTTGTGCATGTTGCAAGAATGTCCTGCAACATTTGCATGACATGTATGCAAACACCTGGATTTACCATGTCTTTCCAGTTCTTCATGCCCTCAAATCTGGTTATAATCCAAGGGTTGTTACTCAAAGTTGCCAGGCCAAGGCTAGCATTGCTAAGCCGGTTGGCCATTCTTCTCACCCATACCTGATTAAAAGACCATCATTCTGCTGCATCCCGACTTCTTTATAATGTGTAGTTTATGAGAAGGCCTTGAGCTGTTTTTTTTGTTTTTTTTTACCTCCGCCAAGGGAGGAGGTAATGTTTGTAGTGGCCTTTGGTTGGTTTGTCTGCCTGTCTGTTAACAACATAACTCAAAAAGTTATAAACAGATTTTGATGAAATTTTCAGAAAAGGTGTGTAATGGCATGGGAAACAGATGATTAGATTTTGGTGATGATCTGAGAGTGCATACCTCCACCAAGGGCTTTGTTTGTATTTGTGCATCAGGATTACACAAAAACTACTGGATGGATTTGGATGAAATTTTCACCAGAGGTGGTTCTTGGGCTAGAGAGGAACCCATTACATTTTGGTGATGATCTGAGAATGCATACCTCAGCCAAGGCTCTTATCTTCTCACAGTGTGTTAGCAACAATACTCCAAAACTAATGGGCAGACTTTGTTGCAATTTTCACCAGAAGTGGCTCTAGGCCTACACACAATCCCATTATATTTTGGAGGTGATCCATGAGGGACAGAAGGAGCCTTGGGGGAGGTATGCGCTCTTTGAGTGCTTTTCTAGCTGTTTTTTATCTGAAGCTGGAGTTCAAATTGTAGTTTCCAAAACTTGTTAGCAAGTAATACGTCACAATACCCCCCCCCCCCCCCCCCCCCCCGTGCTTGCTGGTTGTAATCATCTGCCGTAGGACTGATTGTCTTTCCTCCTCCATTTTTCTTCAATGCAAGAAATTAGTGAATTTTCCGTAGCAACAAATATAAAATGATTTCTGACTGGCTAAATAATTTCAGAATTAAACTTCAAACTTCCAACTTTATTTATTTATATAGCACCTTTCATGCAACAAAGTGCAACTCAAAGTGCTTTACAGTTGAAGATGTTAAAAATGTTTAAAAAAAAAGAATGGATGCTCGCCTCTTTTTTTTTTTTTACACAGCAACAAATACAAACTAATTTCTGATTGGCTAATTAATGCTCCCAGAGTGCCAAGCCTCCTTATGACTCCGCTGGACTTCTCACAGCTTTCTGACTAAATGTTACACAATAATACCACATTAAATACCACCAGAGGCCAACTTCAGTAAAATAGCAATGCTTTGAAAGCTAAAATGCACACTTAATAATACATTTATTATCACAATGTATGCATCGTTTATTCTCTTTTTCTGCTCAAATTTCTGAGGAAGCTCCACCTCCCTTGCCTCCTCTGACGAGCCACTGCTGGTAACAAATAGGATAATTATTTTGACTTTTAGCTTGATTTACTCTTTCTCTAGCCCGGCATGCATCTCTCTTATTTGCTGTGTCATTTATGCCAATATTTTGTGTTTCTCCCTCCTCCAGCCAATCATTCTCAGCTTTTTTTAAAAGCTGGCTCCTCCATTTGATCCCTCTGAAATTTGTGGAAAAAATGAGTGAGAGATGGTTGCATGATAAGGTTCAATTGGCGTGACCTTTCCCCAGTAAATCTTTGTTTTGTTTTGATTCCTCCTGCATCCCTCCACGGTTCTTGTTTTAATAAAATATATAATAGTGTGTAATTGTATCCTGGCTGCAGCCAAAAACCTGGCTCAGTCGAATGGAAGGTTTGCAATGGGAGCTGGGTCACAGCGGGGGTGAAGGTTGGTTTGAAAGTGGGAAGTGGAGTGCTGCTGTGTGTAGCTTTGGCTGACACGGGGAGCTGAGATTGTGCCTCGGAGGAGTTTTGTGTTACGCTTCTCCTCTGCCTCACATCGTATCATTCCTCAGTTATTCCAAAGACCGTCGCCATCGCCACGGTTTCTCTTCAGCTAATCCACCTCGACAGATGCAATTATGGCCATTACACTAACTGTGCTGCCACTGAAATATAAAACTGCATGGTAATGATTTTGCTGAGAGTTTTGGTAAACTAAAAGAAAGTAATAGACCCACTTTGGTGCTTTTTTTTAAGTATTCCCCAGCTTCTTGCTCATCACATTCCTGTATTTTTCAGTTAGTGCGTGGGGCTGATTACAAAATAAGCACTGCAGTGTGAGCATTCTCTTTATGAAAAGGCAGAGTCCATTAAATTATTGTCCAGGCTCTAGCTCTCCTCTGGGATACATTATATTCTCACATTGCTAAATTCTGGAAGCTCACATATCAGTGAAGTTTTAGTAAAGGCCTTTGAGGACTGTGTGTTTAGATGAGGGAACCAAAGGACTAAAAGTACACCAAATGGACTGTCTTAGACATTACAAACGTGTGGCCTTTCTGTCTGTGTATCCCATTAGTAATTTCAGTTTTTTTCTTTGCCTCAACAAATATATTTCATTTGTCATCAGCAGAGATTTTGGCAAAAAACACGGGCACAGCAGGAACACCAACAATCATATTTCCATGGCTCGGTGTCACTGTGTTTATAATACAATATCTTCCACGTTTAGTACAATGCTTTATGCACATATGTGAGTATGGTTGAGTTTATATATTGTAAACATATGAGGGGGGCTGAAAAGTTTATAGCGGTCAAATTTGACCAAATGTGGTTTATTTTTCAACATAGTCTCCCCTTCGGTCCACACACTTCTTCCATCAGTAGTGCAGCGCTCGGATCCCTGCGGTTGAAAAATAAACCATATTTGGTCAAATTTGACCACTATGAACTTTTCAGCCTATGAACTTTTCACCCCCCCCCCCCCTTCCGTGTGTATATTGGTATTCCGCAAATAACTTGCAGTATTTTTCATTCATTGTATGTGTTATTGTGATTTCATTGATGGGTCTATAGGAGTTTACAGTATATTCTTCCCCTCTAAATTAACTGTTGTTCATCAAATCTGCAAAAAAATTGGGTAAAGTACAGAGATTATTCTTTGGCCCAGCTTTAGAGCAGCTTGCTTTAGTCTAAGCGGAATCTATGACGCTCTTCCTGATTTTCAGTCATTTTGTAGTTATAATACCACACAAGAGGGGAGAACAACCTTGAGTGTGATATTGCTTTACTCAGCAGTTCCCCAGTTTTTTTAACCAGTTATTTGTGTCACCAAAACATATAGTGCCCCACTTAATTGTTCCTTAGCACCACAATGAGCATAATGTAGAATAAGTTAGCTTTATTGTCACTTCACACGCATGTACGATGAAATAAGCCTGCGTGCAGTGCACAAGCCATTGTTCATAAACATGCACAGTTCTCCTATGAGGAGCTTGGGTAGGTTTAGTGGTCTGCTAACTAGCTAGCTTGACAACTGCGTTTAGGATTCATGGATGATGCCACAGTTCTGTTATCACCACAAAGTTATTCTGAATGGCCACTGAGATGACAAATCAAACCTCAGTTCTTCTATTTTGGGGAGAATAAATATAACATTTGCAACAAAGACTGGGGAGTGATCTTTCTGTGTATGCTCATCTTCAGATTATTCTAATTTCTGCCTTAGATATAAGCACTTTACTGGATTCTTGTTGGCATCTTCGTATGAAAAGAAAAAGATAAAGAGTCAGAAGTGTGCATTATGCTGTGAGACTTTTATATGAATTGTATGATGTGGGATTTTAACAGAACTCATACAGCAGCTCATTTTGATTGTAGGCTACAGAGACACAGCAAGCCAGGCTAACTCTTTGCACAAGCAAGGCATGACATCCAGGCACACCCTGGCTGTGAAGATTGTCACATCCAAGACTGTCTCTTGTCAAACAGTCGCTGTGGAAAAGGAGGTGTAGCCTGGTGTTAAAATCCTCATGTTACGCTATTAGGAGAACACCATAACTAACAGTCACTGGGACACCGGTGAAGTGGAGTGATTCATATCCATGTTAATGGCGTTGAGGTTATGGTGAGCTTTTAGTACTCCTGTAACGTCTATTGCCCAGTCAGTTTGCTCAGCCAGAAACAACACTTGAAACAACATGACCTAAACACATTTTACAACTAGAGGGCGCTCGGAGAGTGCATATCTCCACCAAGACTTCATCCATCCGTCCGTCCACCTGTCTGTCCCTTCTGCCCTCTGTCCATCACGCTGTCCCTCCATCCCTCCATCCATCTGTACCACTGTCTGTACCGCCAAATTTGTCAAATAGTTTTTGTGTAATCCTGTTGACAGATGGACAGATGGACGATCGCATTACATTGCAAAATAGGGTCTTAGCGGAGGTATGTGCTCTTGGGTCACCACCAAAATGTAATAGGTTCATCTGTAGTCCAAGGGCCACCTCTAGTGAAAATTTCATTAAAATCCATCCAGTAGATTTTGTGTAATCCTGCTAAGAAACAGACAAACAAACAAACCACCGCATTCACATTACCTCCTTGGCAGAGGTACCTAGGTTTACAGTACAGTATGTACAAATAGTCCATGTGAGTCAGTAGCTCAGGATTCAGTCTTCAGCAGTTAATGACTTTATAAAGAGATGGAATATTGTTTTTATGACCATCTCAGGAGTACAGCTTTGTTATGTGTACAAGCCTGGCCACTGGCTGTTCAAATCTTCTCTTTGCAGCTTGTGTAAGGTTAAACTGAAAGGCTGCACTGGGGCTCAGTGTACAATGAATTTTTTATCTACACTTGCAGAGTCATAAAAAGCATCTGGAGAAAGAAATGAGCATGAAAGGCTTGCTTTAAGCTCCAGCTGTACAGAGAATCGGTGAGGATGGACAGTTTCTCCCTTTACTGCAGTGACAGCTGGTTTGTTTTGACTGGAGCGCTTTTTAGTTTATAAGAGCTGCTTGGCTAAGAGCTAATCGATAGCATCTTTATTAAAGTTGTTGACAGAGATGTTTTTGTTCCAAACTAAGCTCATGTAAGCAATTGAGTATGAAAACTGTCTTTTTTCACAGAAAATCATAATGCAATGCACATGCATGATATTGTTATACTTTTAGACAGTTTCAATAATGATTCTTATTGTCAGTTTAAACTTACTGTGTGCATTAGTAAAACCAGATGTACTGATACATAATAATAATAATAATAATAATAATAGTAATGATAATAATAACTAGAAAAGCACTCAGAGAGCACATACCTCCACCAATGCTCCTTCCGTCCCTCATGGATCACCTCCAAAATGTAACGGGTTTGCGTCTAGGCCTATAGCCACTTCTGGTGAAAACTGCGTCAAAGTCTGTTCATTAGTTTTAGAGTACTGTTGCTAACACACTGTGAGAAGATAAGAGCCTTGGCTGAGGTATGCATTCTCAGATCATCCCCAAAATGAAACTGGTTTGTCTCTAGCCCAAGAAAATTTCATCCAAATCCATCCAGTCGTTTTTGTGTAAACGTGCTGCACAAATACAAACAAAGCCCTTGGTGGAGATATGCATGCTCAGATCATCACCAAAATCTAACCATCTATTCCCCTTGCCATTACACACATTTCCTGAAAATTTCATCAAAATCCGTTGATAACTTTTTGAGTAATATTGCTAACAGCTAACACAACTTCCTTGGCAGAGGTAATAGTGGATGTGATGATACTGACGTTGGCTGATATTCACCTGTTTGTTATGGCTCCCTCAGGGCCAACTACAGCTGCACGCACACCTGCTGCCAATTGCCAGCAGGTTTTATAGCCAGGCCTGCCTGAGACTCGGCACGGAGCCGTCTGTCAATCTCCATAGACACGTCTCGCGTCATCAGCAAAGTCCCTGGATTCATCGTCAGAGTTCCTGACCGTCTCAACGCTTCACGTAAACCTTACTATTGACTCACCTTTGTCAGTCATCTTCCCCTGTGCACAGGTGGATCTCCCCGGCGGCGGATCCCTCTCTCCCTGGCGGCGGTCCAGCCTTCATCGCCACTACAGGGCTACCCACTCTCTTCCCCGCACAGAGTCAGACGCTGTCTCCCTGGCTGCAACCCGCAAGGCCAACCTGAGCATTCCCACGACCAACTACAAAGTAAGCAACCGTTACTATCACGCTCTTTGCCCGTGGGCTGAACTAACACCTCTGCTCTGTCGTTATAGGCTTGCCAGGCTGAACGGCGTCCAGCTCTTCCCCGAGCACGAATCCTGCACTACACACAACATTCACACTGTACATACACGCACTCATACACACACGGTTAGCAATAAAAGGATAATTGTATTCCACTCGAGTCTGTGTTTTGTCCCCTGGGTCTATAATTATGTCAGTATGGCTCCATCAGAGCGACCCAGCGGACAGCGTGCTAGCACGCCGAGTTAACAATCTGGAGGCTCGGGTCGAGCAGTTAGCTTATCAACAACACATTATCCTTAACCAGCTAACACAAATTAACAGCCGGTTGGATCGCCTGGATGGACAGCAGACGTCCGTCGGCTCCCGCTAGCTCCCCTCCTAGCCAGGCTAGTCTGGTCCCTTCGGCCCGGCTCACACCAATCCCCACACCCGCTCGCTTTAGCAGCAAGCTTGGGGAGGCTCGTGGGTTCATCCTGCAGTGTGAGACGGTTTTCCAGCGAGTTCCGAGGGATTCCCCCACAGACCATAGTAGGATAGGCTATGTGGCTAATCTATTAGAGGGTAGAGCGCTAGCTTGGGCATACGCCGTTATGACTAAACCTAGCTATGCTAGCTTAACTTACCAGCAGTTCATTGCCGATTTCCACGAGGTATTTGATCATTCCGACCGTGATAGTGTGCTAACCACCCGTTTGTTAAATCTTCGACAGGGGGGTAGGTCCGTGGCAGACTACGCTGTCGATTTCCGAGTGGTGGCCGTGGAAGTCGGGTGGGAGGATGCCTCGCTCTGTAGTATATTCATTCGGAGCTTGAGCCCTAGCCTACGGGATGAGCTAGCCAGGTTAGATAAACCAGAGAGACTCACTGAGCTAATCTCCCTAACCGCTGATTTGGATAATAGGCTGAGGGAGCAGGCAGCCGAGCGAAGAGCTTCCGGTCGCTCGGGCACCCAGTTTTTCCGCTCCTCCCAGTCATCTCAATTGGCCCTGCCTCCACCTGAAGCTCTAGATGGGCAGGAGGATATGCTAGTCGGGCGCTCCAAAATTTCCTTAGCCGAGAAGCTGGGCCGTAGAAAGTTAGGGCTGTGCATGTACTGCGGTAGCAAGGAGCATGAGGTAGAGAGTTACCCCGTTCGGCCAAAAGAGGGGGTCCGTGCTTCGCAGTAGGGGGACTCACAGACTCGTCTCGGCCTAATCCCCTCACCAAATGCCTCATGCCCATTAGATTCATTTGCAAACAAACTGAATATGCCACACACACACTGATTGACTCGGGGGCTGAGCATAGCTTCATATCGGGGGACCTGCCGTCGAGCCGTCTCTACAGCCTGTCAGCTCCGGAGCGGGAGGCGATGGATGCCTATATTAAGGAGTCGCTCAGCTCGGGCATTATTCGTCCGTCTTCCTCGGTGGTGGGGGCAGGGTTCTTCTTCGTGGGCAAGAAGGATGGCTCCCTGCGGCCATGTATCGACTTCAGGGGGCTTAACGACATCACGGTGAAGGACAAATACACCCTGCCTCTCATGGACACGGCCTTCGACTCCCTCCAGGGGGCCTCTTGGTTCACTAAGCTCGACCTTCGCAACGCTTACCATCTCGTGTGGATCAAGGAGGGAGACGAGTGGAAGACAGGATTCCGGACCCCATGCGGCCACTTCGAGTACCTCGTGATGCCGTTTGGGTTGACCAACGCGCCAGCCGTCTTCCAACGCCTCATAAATGACATTCTCCGGGACTTCCTTGTCTCCTTCGTTTTCGTCTACTTGGATGACATCCTCATCTTCTCACAGTCACTGGATGAGCATCGGGTACACGTGAGACGGGTTCTCCAACGACTACTGGAGAACAAGCTGAGCCCGACCCTTGAGGTGGACCCGCGGAGCGGCTGTTCGTTCCCACATCGACTCGGGGTGAGGTGATTCATTGAGCCCATTCCTCGAAGTTTTTGTGCCATCCAGGGGTGTCCCGCATGGTGGAGCTCCTCCAGAGGTCGTTCTGGTAGCCGGGGCTTCGGAAGGATGTCACCGCCTACGTCCGTGCCTGCGCTCAGTGCACCACCTGGAAGTCGTCCTCTTCTTCGCCGGCCGGGCTCCTTCACCCGCTGCCGGTTCCCCGCCGTCCCTGGTCCCATATTGCACTGGATTTTGTGACTGGTCTCCCACCATCCAACCACTTCACCACAGTCCTCACCATTGTGGACCGGTTTTCTAAGGCTGCCCACTTCATCCCTCTCCGGGGGCTGCCTACAGCACGGGAGACAGCGTATCTGCTAGTGCAGCACGTCATACGCCTCCACGGGATCCCCACCGATGTTGTCTCTGATCGTGGGCCCCAATTCGTGTCCCAGGGCTGGAGGGCGTTCTGCAACGCACTGGGGTCAACTGTGAGCCTGTTGTCCGGATACCACCCCCAGAGCAACGGGCAGTGCGAGTGGGCCAATCAGTAGCTGGAGGCCACTCTGCGCTGTGTCATCGCCTCCAGTCCATCGTCGTGGAGCAGCCACCTCCCCTGGATCGAGTATGCCCATAACTCAACAGTTTCCTTGGCGATCGGCATGTCTCCCTTCAGGGCCTCCTTAGGTTACGACCCCCCACTGTTCCCGGAAGAGGAGAAGGAGGTGGCGGTGCCTTCTGTCCACGCTCACGTGAGGCGCTGCCGCTGGCTCTGGACTGCCACCTGCAGAGCTTTCCTTCGCACTGCCGAACGCAACACCAAGACGGCTAACCGCCGCAGGAGACCGGCTCCCCAGTACCAGGTGGGTCAACAGGTATGGCTATCCACACAGAATATTAATTTGAAGGCTGAAAAGCGGAAGTTGGCCCAGCGTTTCATTGGCCCCTTCCCCATCATACGCATTGTTAACGCTGTGGCTGTACGCCTAGCTCTTCCCCCCCATATCTGTCCAACATTTCATGTCTCCCAGGTGAAGCCCGTCTGCTCCAGCCCTCTCTGTCCCCCTCCCAAGACTCCACCTCCACCAGTATTGATTGACGGCGACCCGGTGTGGAGAGTCAACTCCATCCTGGACGTTCGCTGTTGGGGTCGTGGCCTGCAGTACTTGGTGGACTGGGAGGGGTATGGCCCCAAGTGGAGGTCCTGGGTATGTCCGTCATTCGTGCTTGATAAGCAGCTCATCAGGGACTTCCACCGGACGCACCCGGGTAGGCTGGGTCAGGTGCCAGGAGGCACCTCTCGGGGGGGAGTACTGTCATGGCTCCCTCAGGGCCATCATCAACTACAGCTGCACGCACACCTGCTGCCAATCGCCAGCGGGTTTTATAGCCAGGCCTGCCCGAGACTCGGCACGGAGCCGTCTGTCAATCTCCATAGACACGTCTCGCGTCATCAGCCAAGTCCCTGGCTTCATCATCAGAGTTCCTGACCGTCTCAACGCTTCACATAAGCCTTACTATTGACTCACCTTTGTCAGTCATCTTCCCCTGTGCACAGGTGGATCTTCCCGGCGGCGGATCCCTCTCTCCCTGGCGGCGGTCCAGCCTTCATCGCCACTACAGGGCTACCCGCTCACTTCCCCACACAGAGTCAGACGCTGTCTCCCTGGCTGCAGCCCGCAAGGCCAACCTGAGCATTCCCACGACCACCTGCAAAGTAAGCAACCGTTACTATCACGCTCTTTGCCCGTGGGCTGAACTAACACTTCTGCTCTGTCGTTATAGGCTTGCCAGGCTGAACGGCATCCAGCTCTCCCCCGAGCACGAATCCTGCACTACACACAACATTCACACTGTACATACACGCACTCATACACACGGTTAGCAATAAAAGGATAACTGTATTCCACTCGAGTCTGTGTTTTGTCCCCTGGGTCTATAATTATGTCACTGTTGACTAATATAAGCCTATCTGCAAATAAGATAATTCTTGCAGATGGCTGTGGATGATATTTATCTGGTGTCTCAGTTGTGTGGCATTGATTTTACCCAGAAACAGACAGCAGTAGCCTATAGCTGCAAATTCAGAATACATATGGGACTAAACCATCTTAAAGCATTTCACTTAAATTTTTCTTTTTTTTAACAATGCATATGTCTTTGGGTGTTTTCACAGCTGAAAGTCCAGGCCAAAGTCCGGACTAAGGTTCATGTTTTTGTTACATTATGTACATTAGGTTTCATTTCACGCTGCTCCTTATCCAAGTGAACCAAACAACTTCACGTAACATGTCTACATCTTGTTGTCATGACATTTGTGTTGTTTGCACAGATCAGTAGTTAGCAAACATGCTACTCATCCGCTGAAGTGTTTCTGCAGTTCCTGCCACATCATAACAACACTTTCAGGTGAAACTGTGGAAGACTCCATCATATTGAGTTTTATGAGGCTTGTATGCTGTCCAGATCTTCATTATTAAAAAGGATGTTTGTCTTTCTCATCGGTTGTGATGATCTTCAAGTGGCATTGAGTTTTTCATCAACTCATTCACATCCTTTCCGAAAATATCTGGTGTCTACATTTTTATGATTTTTTTTTTTTCAGTTGACTATTTATGCCAGTAAAGGACCGTATTTCAGTTAAAAACTGTGTCTCCTCTTCTCCCAGAGTGCCACCACTGCTCATTTTCTTTTTTAGCTGCTGTAACTTCCTGTGTTTGGTCCAAAATGTCAGACCTTTCTGAAAATTGCTTTCATGCTTTAATTGAACCAGAGCAAGGTTCAGTTTGATCCAGACCAAGACCAGTTCTTTATGCCAGACCAAATTTTAGCTCTTTGGTTCAGACTGTGGTTTGAGCAAGGTTTCAACCTAAAATTTTGGTCCGAATCAAACTAAAAACGTCAAAAGTTTGGACCAAGCAAGTTTGGCGTGAAAGCACCCTTTATCTCCCCTAATTAAAAGTTTAAAACAAAAAACAAAAGTAAGACAAAAGTAGCAATTGGTGTAGGTTATCAACCATGGTCCAACATTATTTTAAGCATTGGTACTGGCCCAAAATTTCACAATCCGAAACCAGCTAATACTTTGTGTATTAATCTCACTATATGAGGGACTGTCAGCTTGTTGCAATCATTTAGTTTTGATCTAGTTTTATTTTTATCTATTGTTTTTTTGCTACAAAACTTCTTAGAAGAAAAGAAAAGGAAACGTTGACTTATGATGGAATGATGAATCGGTTGCACAAGCTGTTTTGATCAAAGAGGCTCTTTTATGTAATAAAAGGTACAGTATTTTTGTTACACAGTCGTCAGTGGTGCTGGATTCTGACCCTCTTAAAAGTATAAAGTTTTTCTCAGATAATCTCAGTGGGAGTCATTGGAAAACAATTTTTGAAAGTTTTTTATGTTTAAGTAAATATATATTCAGCTTTACTGGAAGGGTCAGACTCATTGTTTTTGATCTCTGGCTTTATGGAATTTCAAAACACTACTGGTTTGTCCAAAGCACGAAGAGTCACCTGCTATGTGGAGAAGAAGTATTATGAAATTTGAAGCCAGCATAACATCCAGGAAAGTGTGCTTCCAGACATGGGTCACACAGTTGGTGTCTGGGCATAAGATTCCATAGAAATTGAAAACTGCTGCCACAGTATTGACCATGACTGATTAATGAGACTGATCATCTAAACCTGACAGAAAATGAATAATTTACTCACAATGTGATATATTCCAGGAGGTTCACTGATGATTTTTAAGTTTTAAGCTGCAGATTGTTGGATGAGATGACTTGGGGATATCAAAAAGCATCTTCAAGCTAAGATGCGTTTGGATGCGTACAAGGTCAAGACATAGATAATTAGGACATTCTTTGTCTTTTTTCTGCACTTAGCATTGCTTATTGGCTTGAAGTGTTGATGTTTTTATCTTGTCTAATTTATTTAGATAAAACAAGAAAATACTAGGATAGCAGACAGGTATTATTTCAGGGTAATATAAAAATGCTAGAATTTATCTGAGGCATTGTTGCAGTTTGTAATTACTTCTACCAAGGAAGTTATGATTTAACTGGCTTTTGTTTGTGTCTTTATGTGTTTGTTTGTTAGTTAGCAGTTATACAAAACCTACAAAATAGATTAAAATGAAACTTGGAGGGAGGTTGAGTCTTGGGCCAGACTAGAATGCATTAAATTTTGGTTTGAATCCAGAGGAATATGCATATTCAGGAAATTTCTGTCACTTAACATTGCAACATTTTTATTAATTTTTCAACTAATATTGAATGTTGATGACAAAAGTCAGGTATAATTAGGATGTTACAATATATGAATGAGTATAGTTTGGTGCAGATCCAGATAAACTTCTAGTCTAGTGAATATAAATATACTTTTATTACATTTGTATTGGAGGAGTCTTTTTTTTTTTTTGAACTGCTGCATGGTGGCAGATAAGGCTAGAAACTTGCAACTAACATATAGCCGAGATAATGGGGATTCAGTTTACAACTATCTAATAATTTTTTAATCATAGCCAACCAATGAAGAGCATGGTGGTGTAGTGGTTAGCACTATCGCCTCACAGCAAGAAGATTGTGGGTTTAAATCCACCACTACATATCTGTAGAATTTGCATGTTCACTCCATGGTTGCATGGGTTTACTTTGGGTGATGAAAATTGAACTCATCATGGCGTGAAACTTTACAATGGGATAAGATGGTATACTTACGGAAGAGAGGTCACAACTCCTCACACTGCCAAGCCAACAATATGTTAGGTTATTTTTGGGGGGTTGCTGGGTGTAATGTTAACACCTTGTAGATCCCGAAGAATACCAACGAAAGCAATAGCAAATCTGGATTATGCAGATGACATTGTGTTGCTGTCAAACAACATCTTACAGGCACAGAGATTGTTGTTGCTTGTGGAGTTGGAATGCTCTCAGATCGGTCTCATCATTAAAGACCAGAAGACCAAAGTAATGATGCTTGGGGATGCTTCTAACTCTATATCTCCACTATTGATGAGTAGTGGCAACCCTCTGGAAGTAGTCAACAATTTCAAGTACCTTGGCTGCTGGATAGGATCTACTAGTCATGATATGAAGGTGCACAAGGCACTCGCATGGGGTGCTCTCAATGACATGCGAGCTATATGGCGCTCAAACATGTCAAGAGAGCTAAAAGTTAAATTGTTCTGTGCAACAGTGGAATCCATACTGCCATACAGAAGCAAGTGCTGGTCATTAAACGTCTCCATTCAGAGGTCATTGGATGGCACCTACACCCAGATGCTGTGCACCGTCCTCAATGTAAACTGGCAAGATCACATCTCCAATGAAGATCTCTATGGGCACCTTCCCAGAATATCAGACAAGGTGGCTTGGCGAAAACTTGGCCTCACGGGGCACTGTTACCATCACCAAGAGCTCCCAGCAGGCCACCTGGTATTCTGGGAACCGATGCATGGCTTTCGCCACCCAGGACAGCCATTAACAACATTTGTTGACACTCTGAATGGAGACACTGGGGCGGCCAACACTGGCGAGCTTGCCGCCTGTATGCTACATCGTGAAGACTGGATTGCTAGGCGTGCAGCACAGCTGAGGCGACTCTGACTGACTGACTTTGGGTGCTCCGGCTTCCTCTGACAGTCAAAAAAAACATGTTGGTTGGGTTAATTGAAGACTCTAATGTGGCCCAAGGTGTGAATGTGTGTGTGAAAGGTGAAGGAAGTGGCGTCGCACGGTGGCTACCTCATAGAGGTGGATGTCCTTGAATTTCCCTTTAGGATTAATAGAACAAGTATAAATTTTAAAAAAAAGTATGATGAATCCTTGAAATGAGCTTTTTCCGTAGGGTGCTGGACTTCCACTTACAGAGAGGGTGAGGAGCTCAGTTATCCAGGAGAGGTGCATAGTGGAGCTGCTACTCCTCCACACCGAAAGGAGCCAGTTGAGGTGGTTTGGGTGTCGGATCAGGATGTCGCCTGGATGCTTCCCACTTCAGGTATTTCAGGCACGTCCCACTGGGAGGAGACCCCAGCCAGACCCAGGACACACTTGAGAGACTATGTCTCCCAGCTGGCCTGGGAACGTCTTAGTATCCTTTCTGAAGACCTGGAGGAGGTGGTTGGGGAAAGGGAAGTCTGGGCTTCTCTACTTTTACTGCTGCCTCCATGACCCAGACCCCCCAGAAAAGTGGTAGAAAATGGATGGATGAATGAAATATGATGGATCCAGATCTGTTGGTCGACTAAAGTACTTTTTTTTACATTTTGAGATGGGGCTTTTTGATGGTGGATATGCAACCTTGGTGGAGTTGTGCACTCTCTGAATGCCATGTGGTTGTAGGTGCCCATCAGGGCTTGTACTGCAGACATTTGTAGTAGCTACTTTGGCTTTCGGTAGTTGAAACAATAAATGCTTCATATTGCTATATTCAACATGTAGAGTGAGCTGTTTCACAGCTTTTGTTTCACATTTTGATGATTATAACTTAGTGTTTTGAATTAAATTTTTGAATCATGCTATTCTGATTTTTTTTATACTACTTAATACTTAATACTAGTGCAGCTAAAAGCTGCACAAGTATTAAACCCCAGACTCTTAAAAGCTCTTTTGGCCATGATTTATAGGAAAATTCAATACCTTTACAAGTAAAGCCAAAAATGAATGAATAAATAATCACAAATTTACAATAAGAAAACTGATAAAGAAAATACCACAGAATTAGCAAGACAAAGGTAAATTGCCAAATTTATATGTAAAAGTGTAACTTTGTGGCGGTTTGGTGTAAACCCCCACCAACAGACTGGACAGACACAGCGCTCGGCTAGAACAATTAACAGAACAGTGAAATGTTTATTAATGTCTACAGGCAGCCCCGCTTCTTCTGGCTCACTTCTGTGATGTTACTGTTGCCTTTCATGCATTGTGTTCATGTGTCCTGTCCTTACTGTGACCTAGGGACCAAGATCAATATGTCTGTCAAATGCAAATGTCTCATGCCTGTTCTGTTATCTCTTTGATCATACCAACTGCTGGGGGAATGCTCTTTTATGTATTGTTGTAGTTGGGTATATATACTGCACTGTAACCCATGCTCACTCTCTCACTCTTCAACTGCTGCTGGACACACGCACTGTGTGTCTCCTCTTCTCTGAGAGCCGCTGGGCTCGCTCCCGGCGCGCATGCACGGCGCCGGGAGTGGAGCTCGTGACGGCGGCATGATTTAATAAACTCTGCTTAAAACCTTCACCAACGCTGCTTTATTTCATGCCGCCGCAACTTCATGATTAAAAAGTTGTACATTTTTTATTTAATAAGACAATTTACTATATGGAAGGTAAGATTGTAAAATTTTGATAAAGGCCTATGTATGTCTTTTTTAAAAATATCAAAATTTTCAAGAAAAAAAGTCAGATTTATAAGAATGAATGAGCAAATTTAAGAAGAAAAACACAAACGTGCTTGTAAAAAAATTGCTCATTGCAGATTTAAGGAGAATGTTCTCTGCAATATGGACAGGCACTGTGAGTGAATATTGTGTGCGGTTTTTGTTTTGCTGCATACAAACTGATTAAAAAAATTGCTTACAATAACACTTTTTACAGAGCTAAAAAAAATCCAGCATCAACTTTGATGAACTTTGGTATAAAATTCCAACTACAAACATACGTACTGTAGATAGTGAAAACGTTGGGTGGCTTTTAACTCAAAGTGGCTAATGGGCACAAAAGTTAATGTGAAGCCCCAATATATTTGACTGTCAAACTGCATATAACATTTAATTTTTTTGTTTTATGAACTGATGTGTTGAGAAAATGTGGATAAAGAATTTGCATGCATATAGTCCCCTTAAAGGATCGCTGTTGTTTTTGTCTATCCAGATGTTTTTCATTAGCCATGTTCTTCTTTAACCCCCAACTTGGTAGCAGCTCTTAAATCAGCTAGTAAATGGGCTGAGAGACAGGTGTTTACATCTGATTCCTACAGCATGCAGTTGCAGGGTAAAGGGAAGTGAAGATCGTCAAGACTAATTAAAACAAAACAACAGTTGTCTTCGGAAATGTTCCATCTGACCCACACAGGATGTATTTTTTTTTCTTTAAAATGTTTTGACTGGTCTCAGTTCTGGTTGTATGTCAGAATCATCAGTTTAGACCTGTCACTGTCACACGTGTATCAACATGTGAAGAAATTCCTTGACACCCAGAAAACACACGCTTTTTATTGTATTCTTGCAGACCAAGAGGAAAATTTTAAAAATACACATACTTATTTGACAAGATGCTAGAAAAAACTAAATATATAAAACTCTCTCTGTTCACATGTGGTGAGCAGTGGAAGGTGTACGTACACAGATGTTGTTCAGGTCAACGTCTTGTTACTTAGCCAGTGTAAATAGAATAAATCTGAGTGCTTGGCAGCTGGTGTCAAACTGAATGGGACATTGGAGGAGAAAAATCTGATAACATTCTTTGGGAGAACAAGGGAACCAGTAGACTTATTAGATAAGTTAGCTGGCAGCCAGGACTGACCTGTGTTTAGCTGTGGTTGTTCTGCTGCTTAAAGCAATTAACAGTGGGTTTGTGAACTTTTAACTTTACCCTCAATAAGTCCATGATGAAAACGAAAATGTGGATGGAATAAAAATCTTCAGACTGTACACCACATCCACAACGGAACTCATGCATACTCCCTGTTCATTCATTCATTCCCCTAAAAAAAAAAGATATATTAATGCCTAATCTATGGACTCCAATGGTAAGTCTGCAATTAAAATGAGAGTGTGGATGGAATAAAAAACTAATATGGTCATATTATAATTGAAATGTTATATTAAGACTGTTACAACTCTCTCCATTAAAAGTGTCATTTGAGGCGGCATGCAAAAATAAGCAGCAGTGCTGTGGTTTTAAGCAGATTTTATTAATCATACCGCCGTCACGGGAACTCGGCTCCAGCCATAGCGTGAGCAGGCTGAAGCCGAATTCCTCAGGCTCTCAGTGAAGAGGGGACACAAAATCTGTGTCCTGCAGCAGGGTTGAAGTCAGATTGAGAGAGTAAGCGAGATTGCGTTACAGAGTTGCACCTTAAATACTTGATCATAACAATACATCAAAGAGACGTACCCCACAGTTTAGAATGATCAAAGGGACAACAGAACAGGCAGGAGGTATTTGCATTTGTAAGACATACATCACAATGGGCAGATAAGCTAGACCTCGCTCCAAGTGTCAGACAAAGAGGCTAACAAGCACATCTACATATTGATCTGAGTCTCTAGGTCACAGTAAGGGCAAAATGCATGAACACTTTAACTTCAAGGCTGTAAACTCAGCATGCGACGGAACAAACCCCAGGAGTGCGAGCTGACTGTCTCTGTGTTCTGTTTGTGTGTTGTGGGGGGTTTAATCAAACCGCTACACTGCTCCCCCCCAAGAGGGAAACGGTAGGGGACCGTGACCTCGATGTTGCAGTCTGGGCAGCGAGCAGGGAAAAGCTCTGTGCAGGAGGGGGGGGGGGGGGGTAGGAAGTGCCGGCAGGAGCTGTGAAATCGTCCTGAGCCGCGTAAAAATTGCTTGTGGGTCCGCAATGTCGAAGGGCTGGTCCCGTTGAACGTGCAGCGGTCCACAAGAAGAAAAATTAGTCTCTGACTCCTCTCGTGGCCATGAAGAAAAGCAGGAGCGGCTGTAAGAGAAAAAGTAAACAAAGCATAGGGACTGTTGGCTTTGGGTGCTGAAGCAACCCCAAAGCTCCTGGGAACAGCTGACGGCTGAAATCCCGTTGTGCCGTGGCTAAGACCATTAAAAAATCCAGTGGCGAGCTGCGTGCTTGCTTCAGGTGAACGAGCAACCCTGAAGGTCTGTGGGCAGCGGCGGAGGACGATGGTGGTCTGTGGCGTGGCTGAGACTGTTAACAAATCCTTCCAGTATGCTGCATGCGTGCCTCAGGTGAGCGAGCAGCCCTGAAAGGCAGCGGCGAAGGAGGAAGGCAGTCTGTGGAGCCATTACTTGTCCCATGCGTGATGCGCCGTCCTTGTAACTCCCCGATGCGTGCGCGGGGGTTCAGTGCGTGGGTGGGCCGCTGGAGTGGTGAGTCAGGGTGCAGAAACTTGGTGGAGAACGGCGCAGACGGCGCCGGTAAAATCCAGGTTGAGCTGTGGCTGTAGATTGGCCATGGTGCGTTGGAGCGGTGAGAGGAAATAGACGATCTTTAGTCCCTCAGGCCCGTGTAGATGCGTTGGAGCGGCGGGAGGGAATAGACGATCTTCGTGCCCCGGGCTCGTGCAGCTGCGTTGGAGCGGTGAGAGGGAGGAGACGATCGTTGTCGCTCGTGCGGCCATGGTGCGTTCAGTTCCACGCGCTGCGCTCCCCGTCGGCCCTGGAGGTTGCCGTCGTGGAGAGGACGAGGTGCGTGCGCTCTCTGTGAGAGCGGCCGGTCCAGCGTGGTTGTGCAGATCTCACCATGAAACGTTGCTGCAGCTTTCCCGGTCGTGGGTGGTCTCCGGAGGGTTTCAACCTGGAAACTCTGCGTCGAAATCTCCCTGAAGCAGAAGGGAGCTGTTGCGTTCGCTGGCAGCATGTTCGTTTCAGCGTCGGGTCACTGCAGTGGTCCAGACCAGAAGTTGCTTTGCACAAAGCGTGTGCTTTCAGGCGGGGTCACCAACGCAGCTGTGTGGCTGTCCAGCTCGGAAGGTTGCTTTCGCACAAAACGTGTGCGTGTTCGAGGGGTCACCAGTGTGGCCATCCAAAACAGAAGGCTGCGTTGCACAGTTGCACCTTAAATACTTGATCATAACAATACATCAAAGAGACGTACCCCACAGTTTAGAATGATCAAAGGGACAACAGAACAGGCAGGAGGTATTTGCATTTGTAAGACATACATCACAATGGGCAGATAAGCTAGACCTCGCTCCAAGTGTCAGACAAAGAGGCTAACAAGCACATCTACATATTGATCTGAGTCTCTAGGTCACAGTAAGGGCAAAATGCATGAACACTTTAACTTCAAGGCTGTAAACTCAGCATGCGACGGAACAAACCCCAGGAGTGCGAGCTGACTGTCTCTGTGTTCTGTTTGTGTGTTGTGGGGGGTTTAATCAAACCGCTACACATTGACTGCACTTTTTCCATATTTTAACAACTCAGACGTCTTAATGAAGTGTTTGTGACGTATTTTGTTCACATTTTCCTAAGTGTTGTTAATTATTGAAGCAAATTTGCTTTGCATTTTTCCTGGCTTTCTTGAGACGCTCTGATTTAACGCCTATCACTTTAAGAAACATCCTTCACCTATTCAACTCCGCCCGTCTTCTTACGTCAGTTAGCCATTAGCTGACTAGCTTCTAGCCTCCTGCTCAGATGAGCGGCGCTGCTTCACTGATCCACAGTCGATGGTGTATCTTTTGTCAGTCTGACCCATCTACCAATAATTTTGCCATGATTCCACAACAAATCGCTTGCACCACGCGCCGGGCGGCCCCACGATCGCTGCAACCGACCTGGCCTGGGACCCAAGGCTGGACGGTGGCGCAGTGGTTAGCACCGCGGCAGCACAGTTTTACCCTCGGCCGGGGGATCGCGGGGATCATGAGATCGTGGGTTCGATCCCTGCCCCCGGCCAACAGTGATCTGTGTGGAGTTTGCATGTTCTCCCCGTGTTTGCGTGGGTTTACTCCGGGATTTCTCCGGTTTCCTCCCACATGCCAAAACATGTAGGTTAGGGAGTTAAGGGGCGCTTGCGCACGCAGCGACCAGCAGCTGGTGGCTTGTCACCGGACTGCAGAACAAATCTACCTACGGGTACAAAATAAGTCCAAAAAAAAAAAAAAAAAGGCTGCTGGCTGAGCTGCTGAGCCATGGGATCTCAAAGGGCAGTGTCTCGCTCTGCGGGACTCCGCTCCCCTCCCACAGCCAGCTGGGGGACCCCCCGTCACAAGGCGGCTCCTCTACCTTGCCCGTGAGAGCGGAGTAGTACAGAGCCCCAGAGAATGATGGGAGAGCTGGCCGTGAGAGCCAACAGCCTTCAGCCAGCAGCCTCAGGTCTCAGGTCGGTTGCCGTGAACGGCATGCCGGTGCTGGTGATTTGCTGTGGAATCACAGCAAAATTGCTGGGAGATGGGCCAGAGTGATGTAAAATGTATTATTGACTGTGGATTGGTGAACCAGGTGGTAATAGGGATGGCTGTTAGGATGACTAAGATCTGAAGAAAATAACAATATATGCTGCGCTTGGTCCGAGCCTCCTGGTACCAGTTTTAGCTGGGGGGCTAATAGCTCAGGGGCTAATAGGCTACCTTTAACACCCCTTCTATCCACATGACAGACAGCTAGGTGGGCCAATAATGGAGTAGTGGGCTGGTCTGAAGGACGGAGGTGGGTTAGCTTTGTCTAATCATGACGTACACGATTTACCTGTAAGAGTCAAAAATGTTTCTGGCATATCTGGGAGAGAAAAATGAGATAAAGGCTGTGTGTTTTTTTTTAAGAGAATTGCCTGTTTTGATATTTATTTGGATAATTACATGACCATTAGACACATTTCAGACAGTAAAAACCTACAAACAAGCCATTTTTTCAGTCAGTGACCCCTTTAAAATGACAGAAAATCCCAGCACGCCACCATACCTCTTTGAAATGACTTTCCACCTCCCAGCACAAAGCAGGCACACTGTCTACTGGTAATCAGATGGCGTCACGCAAAGTGTAAAAAACAGACAATGCGCTGACAAAAAACTAACAACAACACTGGCATACAGCGGGAAGTCTGGTGCGAAAGTCTGCCGATAACCATCAAAATAGGGCCCATAATGTTTTTGTAGCTGTTTTTCTTTGTGTGCAGGATCACACAGACACTTAGTCAGATTTGCATGATTTTTTTTTAAATATTTATGCATTTATTTATTTATTCTTTACCAGAGATGCAGCTTACTCCAACTTAGAGCAATCCAGTTAATTTTACGGATCCAGACAGTTTTAATTAAAAAAATACATCAGGGTGGGGGTGACCCTGTTGGAACAAAGTGACTGGGTGGTGGACCGCTAACATAAAATTGTTTTTAATTAGTTGCTTTCATAATGCCTCGGTAAAACGGAGAGACATATGGTAATCGATCAATAAGTCTCTGTGTGTGTGTGTTTGTGTGGTTGGTTGGTTGTATCTGTCCGCCTCTCTGTTTCAGCTCACCCAATCAAAATTAAGTGGAACTAAAAGCCTGTATCATTGTATGGTCATATTTTCTCAACTTTTAATTTGCCAGAATTTTGAGATAAAGCTTTGTTTTTGAAATAAACACAAATTTAACTCATCTTTACCATCAATGAAGCTGGGAAAAACAGTATTGTAATAACTATGCTGGGCCACTAGAGGCGGCAGTGTGACTTTTTTTCACAGCACATGGAATTCTTCCTGTCACAGTCGATCTCTAGCTGAACCGTTATAAAATAGCAGTCACTGAACAAAAATCACATATTCAGCAACTACACCATTTATTCATCACATCGATTGTTTTCACAAATGTTTTGCTGTTTAGTTTTGCAGAGGAAGGACAAGATAAAACTCATTAAAAACTCACTAAAATCTACAAGTCCCAACATTCTTCACCCGCAAATGGCTGCAGTGAACAGCACATGCGCTCAGAAAATCCCACCAGAGGGAAGTACTGAGCATTCATACAAAACTGGGTGAACAAATGTCCGTCTTTTTGCCCGTCTGTTTTCTTGCTCTGTCACTAAACAACAAAACCTCCTCTTAGTCTTGATTGTCATTGTATTCACATACCTCCATCACTTCCACCATTTAAAATGTCTGCCACCATGCTCTTCTTTTGTGTTTGGATTGCAGCTGTTCAAATCAGGTTGGTGGCTCTTGGCTGCCGCCAACAGTGCAGGCATGTGAACTACAGATTATTTTCACTGCACATGTTGGATGGATTTGGATGAAATTTTTTACCAGAGGTGGTACTTGGGCTAGAGAGGAACCCATAACATTTTGGTGATGATCCGAGAATGCATACCTCTGCCAGGGCTCTAGCACCGAGGCATTAGCATCTTGGTGCTTTCATTCATTCTTGGAAAAGTATTTGATTGCTCACAGAATATGTGAAAAATTTAGTTTTCATTTTTTTAAGTGGATTTATATACTGTAGGTATATGGATGTGGACACAGAGAGATTAATCTGGGGAGGATGCAGACAATATTGAATCGCTGGAAATTGGCTAGAGCACCAAAATGTTGGTGTAGAAAAAGAAATCTAAATGACTGTATGTTTGTGTCTAACTTTCTGTAACTTTTTGTAACTTTTATACAAACCCCAATTCCATTTTTCCCCCCTTGACCTGTCAGGCAGCTAGATGAGCAGAACAGAAATCTGCTTCCCTTATTGTGCCAAACAGATTTACTTTGCCAAAAGGAGTTTTATACAGTACATATATAAGTACTGTATATTGTTATAAACTCCTCTTGTAATAACTTGTAATACTTTAATTAAAATTGTTTTACCCATGAAAGACTCGGCAGGGGGGGAATGGGGAAAGAAAGGGTGGGGAGGGGGAAAGAAAAGGGAGAGGAACAGACAAAGAAGACAAACAAACAACTGAAACAAACAGAAAACGGACTGTTTCTTCCACCGAAGAGGTCTCAACACGAGTCTGGTATCTGCACCTGTTAAAGGAGAGACGTGTGTGTGCATACGTGTGCGTATGTATGAGAGCACGTGCAAAATAAGTGTGTGCATGTGAGTGGTTTGTCAGGAAATATATGAAGAGGGTAGATGATCACAGCAAACCCCCCCACCACCACCACCACCGGAAACCCCGAGCAAGCAGGACAACGCCACTAACCCCCACAGAGCACAAATGTCCCCAATTCCAATGAAGTTGGGGCATTGTGTAAAACATAAATCAAAACAGAATACAATGATTTAAAAAATCTTTTTTAACCTATATTTAATTGAATACACTACAAAAACAAGACATTTACTGTTCAAACTGATAAACTTTGTTTTGTTGTAAATATTCACTCATTTTGAGTTTGATACCTGCAACATATTCCAAAAAAGAAAAGACTGGAAAAGTTGAGGAATGCTCAAAAAACACCTTTTTGGAACATTCTACGGGTGAATGGGTTAATTGGAAATTCAATTCAATTCAATTCAATTCAACTTTATTTATATAGCGCCATTTCACAACAACAGTCATCTCATAGCACTATCAACTGTAGGGAGGACCCCCACAGTTGCAGAAAGACCCCAGCAATCAGGTGATCCCCTGTGAGCAAGCACTTGGCGACGGTGGAGAGGAAAAACTCCCTTTTAACAGGAAGAAACCTCCAGCAGAACCAGGCTCAGGGAGGGGCAGTCATCTGCTGCGACTGGCTGGGGGGTGAGGGGATAGAGAAGAAGAAAAGAACAGACATGTAGAGAGCAAACAGCACGATGGGGACTCAATCTATGGGAGAGAACAAACAAATGTTAATGACCAGCAAAAAAAAAAATATTTCATAGAGAGTGAGGAAAGGAGTGAGGCCCAGTGCATTACTGAAGGTCCCCCGGCTGACTAAACCTATTAGCAGCATAACTAAGGGAGGGTTCAGAAAACACATGATCCCTCCCTAATTGTAGGCTATATCAAAAAGGTAGGTTTTAGCCCTATTCTTAAAAACAGAGATCGAGTCTGACTCCCGAATCCAGATTGGCAGCTGATTCCACAGGAGAGGAGCTTGATAACTGAAGGCTCTGCCTCCCATTGTACTTTTGGAGATTCTAGGTATTACAAGTAAACCTGCATTTTGGGAGCGTAGTGCTCTGTTAGGATGATACGGTAGTATCAGATCTTTTAAATAAAAAGGAGCCTGATTGTTTAGAGCTTTGTAAGTAAGAAGAAGGATTTTAAACTTAATTCTAAACTCTATGGGAAGCCAATGAAGGGAGGCCAGAACCGGAGAGATATGATCTCTCTTTCTAGTACCTGTTAAAACTCTTGCTGCAGCATTTTGGATCAGCTGAAGACTTTTTAAAGATGTTTTAGGACAACCTGATAATAAAGAATTACAATAATCTAATCTCGAACTAACAAAAGCGTGGATCAGCTTCTCAGCATCACTCTGAGACAAGATGCTCCTAATCTTGGCAATATTACGCAAATGATAGAAGGCAGTCTTAGAAACAAATTTAATATGTGAATTGAAGGACAAATCCTGATCAAAAATAACTCCAAGGTTCCTCACAGAGCTATTAAGAGAAAGAGTAACTGCATCCAAACTGAAAGTTTGATTTGGAAAGGAATTTCTAAGGTTTTTTGGACCAACAAGAATGACTTCAGTCTTATCTGAATTTAATAGCAGGAAATTACAAGTCATCCAAACTTTGATTTCCTTAAGACAGGCTTCTAACTTGGCTAATTGATTAGTATCATCTGGCTTCATTGACAGGTATAATTGTGTGTCATCTGCATAACAGTGAAAATGTATACAGTGCTTTCTAATAATGTTGCCTAACGGAAGCATATATAAACTAAAAAGAGTAGGGCCAAGCACAGATCCCTGTGGAACTCCATGACTAAGCTTTGAGCTGAGAGAAAACTCATCATTTACATGAACAAACTGGAACCTATCAGATAAATAAGATCTAAACCACTGCAACGAAGTTCCATTAAGTCCAACATAGTGTTCTAATCTATCAAGTAGAATATTATGATCAATAGTATCAAAAGCTGCACTAAGATCTAAAAGGACAAGTACAGAAACTAGTCCATTATCAGATGCAATGAGGAGGTCGTTAGTGACCTTCGCTAAGGCTGTTTCAGTGCTATGATGGATTCTAAACCCAGATTGAAACTCCTCAAATAAACCATTTCCCTGCAGGTGGTCAAATAATTGCATAGCAACAACTCTTTCTAAGATTTTTGAAATGAAAGGGAGATTAGAGATTGGTCTATAGTTAGCTAAAGCTCCTGGATCTAGCGTTGGCTTTTTGAGTAAGGGTTTAATTACAGCCGTTTTAAAAGCCTGCGGTACATGGCCTAAAGTTAATGAAGAATTGATTATATGAAGAATAAAGCTACCAATAAGTGGGAAGACTTCTTTAAATAACCTGGTAGGAATAGGGTCTAAAAGACAAGTTGAAGGTTTGGATGAGGAAACTATTTTGTCTAACTCACAAAGGTCGATTGGAGTAAACTCATCAAGACAGACATCAATAGAAGGAGTTGTAGTAGTTACAGTATTTAAGTTAACTGTGGGAAGAATCTGATTGATTTTATCTCTGATGGATGAAATTTTATTATTGAAAAAGTTCATAAAGTCCTGACTAGTAAGCTCTAAGGGGATGCTAGGATTGACAGAGTCCTGACTCTTTGTCAACCTGGCTACAGTACTGAAAAGAAACCTGGGATTATTCTTGTTCTCTTCTATTAATGCAGAGTAATAACTCGTTCTAGCTTTTCTAAGAGATTTTTTATAAATTAAAAGATGATTTCTCCAAGCTAAATAGATTTCATCTAAATTAGTAGAGCGCCATTTTCTTTCTAATTGACGAGTCTTCTGTTTTAAGCTACGAGTTTCTGTGTTGAACCAAGGAGTTAAAAATCTCTGATTAGACTTTTTCTTTTTTAAGGGGGCCACCAAGTCTAGAGCCTGATGTAGAGAAGCTGAAACACTATCCACCATGTTATCAATTACAGAAGGAGCAAGCTGTCTATAGCTTATTTCCGTTGTGTTGACACATGGCATAGAGGAAACAATCTGCATAAATTTGGAAACAGCATCATCTGAGAGGCATCTACTGTGATAATATTTTTCTTTAGGAGCCAAATAGTCAGAAATAGTAAAATCAAAGGTTAACAGACAATGGTCTGACAGTACAGGGTTATGAGGAGACACTACCAGATTTTCTATTTCTATGCCATATGTCAGAACAAGGTCCAATGTATGGTGGAGGTAATGAGTAGAATTTCCTACTTTCTGAGAAAACCCAATCGAGTCTAATATTGAATTAAAAGCCACATTAAGGCAGTCACTATCTACATCCACATGTATATTAAAGTCCCCTACTATAATTATTCTATCAGATTTCAGCACTAAATCAGCTAAGAAATCAGGAAATTCGGATAAAAATTCTGAATAGGTTGATGGGGGACGATAAACTATGGCAAATAAAATTGGGTTTAACCTGGAATTGCTAAAGTGCCCAATACTGAGGACCAGGGCCTCAAAGGAATTATAACATGTTTTTTGCTTTACATTAACTAGTAATTTGGAATGGTAAATTGCTGCTACTCCTCCTCCACGACCAGAACTTCTGGGATTTTGACAGTTTAAATAACCAGAGGGAGTTGATTCATTTAAACCAACATAATCCTCTTGTCCTAACCAAGTCTCTGTAAGGGAAATTAAATCAATCTGATGATCAATTAACAGATCATGGACTAACAGAGACTTGGGAGTTAGAGACCTAATATTTAATAAACCACATTTAATTTTTAAATTATGAGGAGGAACAGAGGCCAAATCATTCAATTTAGAGGCTTTATGTTTAATTTGAGTTTTACCAATATTTTGCTTTATCACTTTGGGATGCTTATACATTATATTTTTATTTACTTTGGAGGGAGCAGACAACGATTCTCTGATGGGGAAGACAGGGGCTAAGCTGAGGGGTGGCGGATGAAGAGGAGCTGCAGAGAGGCGTGTAAGACTGCGACTCTGCTTCCTGGTCCCAACTCTGAGTAGTCATGGTTTTGGAAATTTGGATAAAAAAGATGCCAGATTGTTAGATAAATGAGAAGCACCATCCAAAGTGGGATGAATGCTGTCTCGTCTCATAAGACCAGGTTTTCCCCAAAAAGAGCTCCAATTGTCAATGTAGCCCACGTCATTTTTAGGACACCACACAGACAGCCAGCGGTTCAAGGATGACGAGCGACTAAACATGTCATCACTGGTCAGATTGGGGAGGGGCCCAAAGAATACTACAGTGGCAGACATCGTTTTTGCAAAGTCACACACCGATTCTATATTAAGTTTCGTGACTTCCGACTGCCGGAGACGGATGTCATTAATGCCGGCGTGAATAACAATTGTGGAATATTTAGAGTTACTTTTAGCCAGCATTTTCAAATTTGACTCGATGTCGCCTGCTCTGGCCCCAGGAATGCATGTGACTATGGCCGCTGGAGTCTCTAGGTTCACGTTTCTGACTACAGAGTCGCCAATGATCAGAGTTTTTTCCTCAGCGGGTGTGTCGCTGAGCGGGGAAAAACGATTAGAAACGTGAACAGGTTGGTGGTGAACCGGGGCTTTGCGACTAGGCTTCCTTCTCACCGTCACCCACCCAGTCTCCTCGCTGCAGAGGAGAGCCGGGGAACCGCTGACAGGGGGACCTAAGCTAGCTAGCTCCGCTGCAGCTAATGGGCGTCCGTCGAGATTAACTGGCGCAGACGGTGTTTCAATGCAGCAGAGCCGGGATTCCAAATCAGACAACCTCGCCTCGAGCGCCTCAAAAAGACAACATTTATTACATTTACCGTTATCACTAAAAGAGGCAGAGGTGTAGCTAAACATCTGACAGAGAGAGCACACCAGAGGAGGAGAGGAAAGAGAGCTAGTAGCCATAGCTAGTGGCTCGAGAGCTGGAGAGCAAACCACACAGGCAGACAGCAAAACAGGAAGTGACGATACGTTACCACAAGGAAGTGACGATCTCGACACTCACCTGTGTCATCCAGTCATGACACAGGTGAGTGTCATGACTGGATATAAAAGGAGCATCCCCCGAAAGGCTCAGTCATTCACAAGCAAGGATGGGGTGAGGTTCACCACTTTGTGAACAGCCGCATGGGTAAATAGTCCAACAGTTTAAGAACATTTCTCAATTTACAATTGCAAGGAATTTAGGGATTTCATCATCTACAGTCCATAATGTCCATAATATCATCAAAAGATTTAGAGAATCTGGAGAAATTTCTACACATAAGCAGCAAGGCCAAAAACCAACATTAAATGCCCGCAACCTTTGATTCCTCAGGCAGCACTGCGTTAAAAACAGACAAAGAAAGGATTTTACCACATGGGCTTGGGAACACTTTGGAAAAGCCACTGTCCGTTATCACAGTTCATTGCTACATGTACAAGTGCAAGTTAAATCTCTACAATCAAAGTGAAGCCACACAGAAATACCACCAGCTGCTCTGGGCCCGAGCTCATCTGAGATGGACTGACACAAAGTGGAAAAGTGTGCTGTGGTCTGACTAGTCCATTTTTCAAATTGTTTTTGGAAATCATGGATGTCATGTCCTCCAGGCTAAAGAAAAAAGGACCATCCACACTGTTGTCAATGCAAAATTCAAAAGCCAGCATCTGTGATGGTACTGTGGTGTGTTAGTGCTGATGGCACGAGCAACTTGCATATCTGTGAAGGCACCATTAATGCTGAAGGGTACATGCAGGTTTTGGGGCAACATAAGCTGCCATCCAAGCAATGCTTTTTTTTTTTTAAGGACATACCTGATTATTTCAGCAAGACATGGCCAAGTCACATTGTGCATGTGTTACAACAGCATGGCTTCTTAAAGAGTGCAGATACTAGACTGTCTCCCATTGAAAACGTGTGGCACATTATGAACTGCAGAATCTGCGAACAGAGACCCTGGACTGTTGAGCAATTGAAGTTGTATATCAAGCAAGAATTGGAAAAAGTTCCACCTACAAAACAACAACAATTAGTGTCCTCTTTTTCTAAACACTTCTTAAGTGTTGTTAAAAGGAGAGGGGATGCAACACAGTGGTAAACATGCCCCTGTCCCAGGCTTTTTGGAACATTTTGCAGGCATCAAATTCAAAATAAGTTAATATTTGAAAAAAAAAACAAAAACTAAAAGTTTATCAGTTTGAACATCTTGTCTTTGTAGTGTATTCAACTTTATATAAGTTGAACAAGATTTGCAAATCATTGTATTTTATTTTTATCTATGTTTTACACAATGTCCCAACTTGGTTGGAATTGGGGTTTGTAGCATATATTTGTATATTACACAGATATTGAAATTAATTATATTTTGCCCTTTTGTCCACGTTTCCACAGTTCACAGAATTGTTATTGAAAGATATGTGACATGCTTTGGTCAAAATACCTCAGGGTTTAAATATTGCAGTAGTATTTTTCACCCGGATTAAACACCCTCCTTCAAAATGACACATTTCAGTACATCTGTCTTTAACTACGAAGGAATCACAGTTGAGCTGATTCTCCCTCTTCTGTCACTTGTCAGATGTCTAGTTGAGGCGAAACCCCTTGGCTAATGTTAGCTGGCTACCTCCATTTGTTGGAGAGCCAGAGCTCATTAGCGTGGAACCTGAACTAAGTCACATAAAATAGCTGTATATGAGAATGTAAAAGCCAAAATAAAGCATTATGGGTAAAGGGGTGTGTGGTTTGAGTAGTCAAGAGCATATGACCAGTCCCTGGGATTTAATACGTATGCACATAAATAACTTTGAATAGCTGAATGAAATTATTTTTTAAAATTCTCTAATCCTATTCACTGTATAATTTTTTAAAAAATTTGTATCGCCCCCATCCCAAACCCTTTCCCTGCTTGGTCACTGTTCTATGACATGGGCTGTGTACAGCATCAAGTATATTAAAAATTACATTAAAACGGAACTTGCAGATACATGTATAAACCTTAAAATTGTGCATGCATGGGGACGACCTTTCAAAAGACTTTAAAAAATAGAGCCCAGCAGATCTACAGAGTATGATGTTGAAAATCTAGTGTTCTTTTTAATTTTTTACCTATACCAACATCAGTCTTTATTGGTATTAAAAATGCAGAAGAGCAACATGAATAAAACTGCACCGGAGTCGTGCCTAGTTAATGTACTGTCTGTGCAGCCAGCTACCTAAATAAAGAGCATGGATTACGATAAGTAACCATTTGGCACAGTTCGACAGCCATTTCTGTGAGATGGTCAATAAAAGTGATGTCAGTGGCCCATTTAAACATGCTATATTCTCACATGGGAGCTGCCGACAGAGTTTACGCACCTGCGCCTCACGCTTGCCATGGAGACGCAACACACAACCGCCTCAGGCCCTTTAATTAGCCATCAATTGCCATCAGCTCAATTAGCTAGGGTGCACATGATGACCGTTTCTCTCTTCTCTGTCTCCCTGTCATCCCTCAGTCGTCGGGCACGACCGTCATGGTGGACATAGCAGTGATGGGAGAGGCTCATGGACTCATCACTGACCTGCTGGCCGATCCCTCTCTGCCCCCCAACACCTGCACCACGCTGCGGGCTGTTAGCAAGCTGCTAACCACCCAGCTGACTTTTCAGCCCCTGCACCGGCCGCGCCCTGTGTCCCTGCTCAACCCTAGTGATGCCTACACCTGTTCTGACTCAGAGGAGGGGCCAGAGAAAGGAGAGAAGACATCCATCCACAAGGTAATAAAATGAATGAAGACAGGGAGGTGTGAAATGCAGAATTGTGAACCCCAAATTGAAGGGTAGTTTTAGTCAAAAGTAGTCGAGAGGCAGAAACAAAAATTTGGACACAGCTGAAATAATCATTTGAAAGAAATGTTTTCCACCTTATTAAGGCCAAATGATTTAGACTCCACACAGAACTCCCCACACATGTTAATCTTTTAGCCCATGTTTTGGCTAATGAGTGCTTCCTCTCAGAGCTTTTAGCATCAAGTGAAGGAGTGTATTTTCTCAGAGTTGAGGGAAGAAAAATAGAGCGCTCGGAGCACTGTTCTTCCTTTCATGGCCGCAGCTGTGTCAACATGACAGATGTGCCGAGCCAGACTTTTTGTTCCTTTACATGCATGCGAAGTGTGAAGGAGAGGAGAGGCTACATGAAGGTGAATTTCTCGAAAGATTGTAAAGTGGGATGAGCAGATTTCCTTCCTGTCTTAAAAAGTTGGACTGATGTATTACCATGAAGGTTGTTTCAATGCCACTCATCTTTTATCTCAATTAAACTTACAGTATGTGACAGTAGCTTGGACAAGAATTTTTACAATTCAAGCTTTAAATGCCCTCACCCCGAATTAGAGGTGGGCATTAATGACTTACATTTACTCAAGTAAATGTACTCATATAGCTAGTTCATAAATTTATACTTTTGTTACTTTTGATTTCACAGATTTGAATTTGAGTCTAATTCAGTTTTTTCTCTCATCAGATTTGCGCTCATTGCTCTTCTAGTGTGACACAATAAATGTTCAAACACATCTAAAAGAAAAAAAATACCAGTTAAGAAGAGTCAAAGTTGGGAACTTGCAATAAAAAGTTGCAAATTTCTGTGAAAAAGGTCAGAAATTTATGAGCTAAAAGTTGCACCTTTGTGAGATAACAGCTCTAAATATGCCTGTAAAAGTCATACATTTATTGCAAAACAAATGTAAATGTATAAGAAAAAAAATCAAAAACAGTGAAAAACTGTATAGGGAAAAATTACAAATTTATGTGGAAACAACGTATCCATCTACAAGAAAAAAAAATAAACTCAAATTTAAGAAAGAAGTTGCAAATCTATAAAAATATACAAAATTTTTGAGACAAAACTCACATATTTATAAGGAAAAATGCAAATTATGACAAGAGTCAAATTTAAAGGTCCTATTTCTGCACTTTTTCGACATGTTGAAAGTTCCCACAGGACATAAGGAAATGTCTGTGACATGCTTTGGCCAACTTTTTTAATTATTGCAGCATCATTGTGAATCATCTTTTTCAGCCTTCCTCAGAATGGTGCGTTTCAGTGCATGTCTCTTTAAATGTCCAAGAGCTGCAGTTAACTCCATCTTTTGTCATTATTGCTATGCTTAGCAGGCTAGCTTCTAGCTCAGGTAGTGAGCCAGAGCTAATGAACATAAATATGTTCTAACGAATTAATGAAATAATGCATCACTGGTGGACAGGGGTGTGCGGTTTCAGTGGTTGATAGGATATGACTGGCCATCATTCACTGACAAATGAGTGACTGGTAGCCCAAGCTTACTAGCTGTTGTTAGAGAAGATAAACTATTGTAAACTAAACTAAAATAACATCCATGAATGATGTACAGTGGGGCAAAAAAGTATTTAGTCTGCCACCAATTGTGCAAGTTCTCCCACTTAAAAGATGAGACATCTCCAATTTTCATCATAGGCATACCTCAACTATGAGAGACAAAATGAGAAAAAAAAATCCAGAAAATCACATTGAAGGATTTTTAATGAATTAATTGGTAAATTCCTTGGTAAAATAGGTATTTGGTCACCTACAAACAACTAAGATTTCTGGCTCTCACAGACCTGTAACTTCTTCTTTAAGAGGCTCCTCTGTCCTCCACTCATTACCTGTATTAATGGAACCTGTTTGAACTCGTTATCAGTATAAAAGACACCTGTCCACAACCTCAAACAGTCAGACTCCAAACTCCACTATGGCCAAGACCAAATAGCTGTCAAAAGACACCAGAAACAAAATTGTAAACCTGCACCTGGCTGGGAAGACTGAATCTGCAATAGGTAAGCAGCTTGGTGTGAAGAAATCAACTGTGGGAGCAATTATTAGAAAATGGAAGACATACAAGACCACTGATAATCTCCCTCAATCTGGGGCTCCACGCAAGATCTCACCCCGTGGGGTCAAAATGATCACGAGAACGGTGAGCAAAAATCCCAGAACCACACGGGGGGACCTAGTGAATGACCTGCAGAGAGCTGGGACCAAAGTAACAAAGGCTACCATCACTAACACACTACGCCGCCAGGGACTCAAATCCTGCAGTGCCAGACGTGTCCCCTTGCTTAAGCCAGTACATGTCCAGGCCCGTCTGAATTTTGCTAAAGAGCATTTGGATGATCCAGAAGAGGATTGGGAGAATGCCATATGGTCAGAGGAAACCAAAATAGAACTTTTTGGTAAAAACTCAACTTGTCGTGTTTGGAGGAGAAAGAACACCGTACCTACTGTGAAGCATGGGGGTGGAAACATCATGCTTTGGGGCTGTTTTTCTGCAAAGGGACCAGGACGACTGATCAGTGTAAAGGAAAGAATGAATGGGGCCATGTATCATGAGATTTTGAGTGAAAACCTCCTTCCATCAGCAAGGGCATTGAAGATGAAACGTGGCTGGGTCTTTCAGCATGACAATGATCCCAAACACACCACCCAGGCAACGAAGGAGTGGCTTCGTAAGAAGCATTTCAAGGTCCTGGAGTGGCCTAGCCAGTCTCCAGATCTCAACCCCATAGAAAATCTTTGGAGGGAGTTGAAAGTCCGTGTTGCCCAGCGACAGCCCCAAAACATCACTGCTCTAGAGGAGATCTGCATGGAGGAATGGGCCAAAATACCAGCAACAGTGTGTGAAAACCTTGTGAAGACTTACAGAAAACGTTTGACCTCTGTCATTGCCAACAAAGGGTATATAACAAAGTATTGAAATGAACTTTTATTATTGACCAAATACTTATTTTACCTAGGAATTTACCAATTAATTCATTAAAAATCCTTCAATGTGATTTTCTGAATTTTTTTTTCTCATTTTGTCTCTCATAGTTGAGGTATACCTATGATGAAAAGTGGAGACCTCTCTCTTCTTTTAAGTGGGAGAACTTGCACAGTTGGTGGCTGACTAAATACTTTTTTGTCCCACTGTATATGGTCAACTGTTGGTAGATGAACAATGTTTTCAATGGGGGGGAAATAGAATTTATAGACATCTGTGATCAAAACCAGCTGTATCAACAGTTAAATTGGTAGTGGTGGCCTAATGGTTTGGGATGTGGACTGGTGAGTGGAAGTTCGCCGGTTCAATCCCTGGACCGACAGTATCAGATCTGGGTGGGGCAGATAATGTAGCAGTGTTTGCTCCACTATGGTGTCCTTGAGCAAAATGGTAAATGGCATTCACTTATCTAGTGCTTTTTTTACTCATCTCTGGTTGACCAAAGCACTTTACAGATCCTGCTGTCTACACATTCACACACTGATGGTGGCAGAGCTGCCATGCAAGGCACTGGCCTGACCCACCAGGACCAACTGGGGGTTCAGTGTCTTGCTCAAGGACACTTCAACATGCAGACTGCAGACAGAGCGGGAATGGAACCCCTGACCCTCCAATCAGTGGTCTGTGGTTGTACTGAGCAGCTTCCAGGTGTGAATGTGTAACTGTGTGAGTGTGAACAGGGTGTCCTTGAAAAAGAGATGTTGCCTCTCAATGGCACTCCCTTGTATAAATAAAATAAAACTAACGCCAGGTGGCCTGTCTGTCAGCCTCTCTCCTCTGAGGCAAGATCTAATATGGTTAGACTGACCAACTCCAACTATCTAGCCAAGTAAATTCTGATGGTTTGATGTAGCATCCCGACGAAATATAACAAAATAAGCAAGAATGATGCAAGATATATTATCGACTGTGGATTGGTGAACCAGGGGGAAACAGGGATGTTTATTAGGGTGACTAAAATTTAAAGAAAATAATAACATAACCACACTTGGTAAGCTAAATCCCTATTAGCATTGAAGCTTTGAAGCAAACGCCTTGGGTTCCCTGCTCCTCTGGGCGGGGACTGAATCATCACAGCCAATAGGATGGTGATGTGCTGGAACAGAAATCCGGAGCATTTGTCAGTGACGTAGTGGAAAAGACCTGGAATTGCAAAATCAACTTCTGTACATTATGCCAAAATGTAAAAATTAGTGGTGTCAGTGTTATCGTGTTAATCACCCGTTAAGGCTTTGCCTCCATTAATGGTGACAAATTTTGTGATTGCAGTTAACAGTAGTTCACGGCAGAAAGCGCGAACAATACTTTTTTGGCCTAGCTGCCCTCCATACTGGAAGCCACTCTGCAGCCTGAGACTCTGGTTGCAGCATACAGACATTGTGAAATCAAACAAACTGGATCATAGCCATGGAAATCCCCCAAACACTGTCATGTTTAAGTTTACAATGTTATCTGTTGGAGCTCTCACCTTAAAAATTGTCACAGCCTCCTCCAAAACTTCACCTGGATGTCGGTTTGGTAGCCGGCTAGCCAGCTAGCAGTATAAACAGCTACATGCTACGGTTGTAGCTCACTGCCAGCAGCTGACACGGACAAACACTCCCCCTGTTTCATCCTCATAGCTTTGGGTCCAACTGTCGGCAGATTAGTAGCAGTCTAAAATTCTCAAGCTGTCTTCGTAATGTCCATCCACTCCCACACCCTGTTTTTGTGGCGTGGTGGGTGATGTCACAGGCAAGAGTGTTGTTTATGTTTTTACAGTTTTTCTGCTAAAAGGGAAATTGTGTCTGTTGTGACACACAAGGTCCATTGTTTTGTGTTGAGCTGCTTAAAAGCAGTGGATGTTTGCTATGAGAGAAAGAGCAAGCTCCTTTTGTGGCTGCTGGCTGGTTGTTGTTCAGTGACGTTACTGAGCCCTGGTATTCTGTTGTTTGCACATGCAGTAGTGCTTTTGAGAATTTTCTGGAGAATATTCTTGATAGTTTTTGTCGTTTTGGATGTGTTGAGAGCTTTAATAAACCTGCAGGTGAAGAAAGCAAGCATATTTGTCCACTCCTATATTTATAACAGTATGAGAAACTTGGAAAATTACCAACTTAAGGTACACTGTATCTGAATGGAAAAACACATGATTAACACGTTATTAACCCTTAAACTGGCAGGATTTCATGGACAGATCGCGCCCCTACCGGCACAGCACAGCGCTGCAGCTGTCAGATGATGTTATATGACGTGTCCAAAAAACTCTCCAGTTGATTTAAATTGTACAAAGGATTCCACCTCACAAGGTGGCAGACACATATAACTTACTGCTCTTGCCTTGGAGAAATCATGGCGGACATAGAAGCAACCTTCTTTACACCAGAGAGGAAGAAGTTTTTCAACAAACACATATGGACGTTACCAATCGGACATACTTGGTTGCGGGCGGAGGAGCATCTGCTCCCAAATTTGCTATGATTCTAAAAAGAGATTATTTAGCTTATGAAGGTAAATGTTTACATTTTGTTATAACAGAGGGTGTGCGAAGCTGGTTGATATTCACCTGCTGTCCATGCCCAGTGCCATGTGACTAGAGAACAATCGCGCCGGTTTTGTGTCATCATATCAGATAAATTGCAGCGGAATAAAAGCGAAATTGAGGTGGAATAATCATAACAGTTTCTGGATGTGAGGGGAAAAATAAAATGACCGACAGAAGAGAAAATACTGACCAGGATGCCGCAAAAGGACAAGCGAGCAAGCCGCCTTCGCCAGCGGTAAGTGACGAATGTTTACATTGTACTGCATTGTAGTGATTTTCTGGTTCATATACTTTGAAGATGAGATAGTAAAATGCCCAAAACAAGAAACGGTGACAAAAAGCAGAACCATTCTTTGTGTAAATATGTCCAAAGTCCATTTTGACCGAAAGTTATGTAATTTGATATGGTTGTTATGGCATTGTGCAAATTAGATGGGTAAATTTACTCCTATCTCAAACTTTGGATCATATTCTACATCTTTCTAGTTGATAGTAAGCCATTATCTCTTACCACTTTTCAAGTTATACCCTTGGAAATCTCTGACATCTGATTTGAATATTTTCTTGAAAAAAATCTTGATCATTCTTGACCACTACGGGGTTATGGCTCAATTTGGCGCCTGTGACAGTTAAAAGGTTTTAATCGCAATTAACTCGACACTCCAAAAGATTAAGCACGAGTAAAAACTTTAATCGTCTGACACCACTAGTAAAAATATAAATATTTCTAAGTGAAGAGATATTTTAACATTTTTATTGTAGTCATGTGACCCAAAAAAGCCTTATAGAAGATTAAAACCCACAAACACACCATGTTCAAGTGAATAGGATCTTTAAGAGAAAGCCCTCACAAGTGGCAGAGAATAAAGTCATTGCTCACTACTCAAGTAGATTTTTCAGGAGATGCTCTTCTTTTGGTGACTGGTCTTATTTGACCTGAGTAATTCATATCATAAGGTAAGGCTATTGAGTACAGTATGTGGCTACTCTGTCCATCTCTGATCTCTCTCGAGGGTCCCTAGTTGACTGATTACCCCCCATCTGATGTCCCTGCATGGAGGAGAGGAATGTCTTCTGCTTGCTTTTCTTCGTGGAAGGGGACATCTTTTTTTCTATGCAGCAAAATAGGAACAGTTTTCCAAGCATATATTATACAAATGTTTTAAAATGTAGATAACATTGATTTCACTTCATTGAATAAAATAAGGCAACCAAATCATTCAAAGATATGTTTCCCTCCTTAATTATTACCTTGTCTTGCAATGCTGTGGTTGATAACCAAGCATGTTTGTGCACTTTTGTTGTTTATGTTATGTTTTTAGTTTTATTTGTATTGCAAAATCCTTTTATTTCACCACTATGCCATTTTAAAACATTTTCACAAGCTGTACATTTCTCTGTAGGCAAATTTCTGTGTACAAATGTGTCGGTGCATTTAGCCAAATAAATCTAAGTCAGTGAAATGTCCCCTAAGTAATGTTAACCACTGCTATATAACTAACTAACTAACTAACTAACCTGCACTTATATAGCGCTTTTCTAGTCACAAAGACCACTCAAAGCGCTTTCATTAATACTAACCCTCTATTCTAAGGGCCTATAGGAAACAAATATCTAGGGACAATTTAGAACAGCCAATTAACCTAACATGCATGTTTTTGGCATGTGGGAGGAAACCGGAGAAATCCCGGAGTAAACCCACGCAACACGGGGAGAACATGCAAACTCCACACAGATCACTGTTGGTCGGGGGCTGGGATCGAACCCACGATCCCCACAATCCCCCGGCCAAGGGTAAACTGTGCTGCCGCAGTGCTAACCACTGCGCCACCAAGAGCATTTAGTACTCATGAAACCTTGTTGTGAATGGGCTCATTCAGGCTGCTGAGGCAATCTTTACTAGGTCACCCAGCAGAGGACTAAGGGAGACAGCCAGCCATGTTCAGTGCTGCTGTGCCAAACGGCTGCATGGTGGAGAGCAGATGGAAGCATCACAAGGGCACGGACCACTGGGAAATTCGGGGAAGAGCAAAGAAAAGGCAGAAAAAAGCTGCAAGACAGAGGAGAATTGGAGTACAAATTTCATCATATGGTTCCTGCACAGAGGCAGAAACCATATGATGAAATGTATCTGTGCAGTGCACTGCGGTGCCATGACAGCTTGGCATTTCCCTTCATTCAGTGTTGACTGAAAGGCTGGTTCTCTTGGAATCCAGTGAATACAAAAAAAAAAAAAAAGCCAAAAGGAAAAAAATTCCAATCTTGAAAAATGTCCCCGGCTATCACCTGCGTCATTTGTTTTAGTTTGAGCAAAAGCAGGAAAAGCAACAGCCAGCTCTAGATGATTCATTAGACTGGAGACAAAGAGAATAAGTACTAACCTTATCTTACAGGGGGGAGTACTTTTAGACCTCTTATCTAAGTTAAAAAAAAAAAAAAAAAAAACGAAAACAGTTATGTTTGAAAATTTCTGCCATCAGTGTTTTGTTTTTAATGCATTTTTATATGAAATAAATTTCCAAGTCTTTTTAGCTATCTGTGTGTCTGTGTGTGTGTCTGTGTGCGTGTATGCGTAGCGTCTCAGGCGAAGTCTTCACCCTGGCCTTCTGAGGAGGATCTCGTCCACATGGACCACCACCACCTCTGCAACAGGACTGCCCACTATTGAGCCCGGGCCTGTCCGAAGGGACCGCAGCGCCAGCATCAAACCTTACCATGAATCACTTACATGCAGGTACCTAAGATTGAGTCGAATCACAAATTTTCTTCATGTTTGAATGAAAATTTTACCAAAGCTGTGGCTTGGCCCAGCCTTTTGGAGTTGATGTGGAGCTGAAGTCTTTCACGCAGTATAAGTTGGTTGGTTTGTTAAGTATTAAGAACAGCTGAACTTTGCCATTTTACAGCAGTATACAAAAATTTGACAAACAGTTGACAAAATAGCATATTTTGGGGATTTTTTTATTGGTGCATTTAATTAACTGTGTAGGGTTTCCAGATTTTTATCCATCAATCAATCAATCAATCAAACTTTATTTGTATAGCACTTTTCAAACATTAGATGCTGCGCAAAGTGCTTTACATAGATAAAAACAGTACACACATTTAGTTACATATGTTTACATGATACATCCCCACCCCTTCCCACCCTCCTATAAACATACCCACAAACACACACACACACACACACACACACACACATGCACATACACCACCCCCTACTTCTTTTACACACATTTAAAATAAAAGAGACGTCGCTAGGCACTGAGGCACCATGCTAAAGAGCAACCATCCTGTGGAGCCCCCGACACCGGGAGACCACACAGCCCATAACCACAGAGCATGCCACAGAGGCCACCCCAACCAGGACAGGCCGGGGCCCACACCACAGCTGTAGGCAGTGGTATAAAGCCCCCATCCACCCAAGCTAGAGCGACCCACGAGACCTGCACCCCTGCAGATGGACCAAGCAGCATCTGGCGTGAGGTGCCCCACTGAGGAAACACTGGAGCTAAAACACATAAAATACAAGATAAACCAAGAACACATAGAACGAAGGGAACTAAAAATCCATACTTAGAAACTGAGCTAAGAACACGTCAAAATAAGAAAATCTAAAAACAAATGGAGCTAAAAAGAATGTAAAACATTGGAATATAAATGACTGCTTCAAAATAGTTAAACAGTTTGTTAAAAGCCAAATTTAAAAAGGTACAGAAAGAAGCTAAGAACACAAAAACAAGAGGAACTAAAAACCCATACTTAAAAACTGAACTAAACACATCAATAAGAAAAGATAAGAAAGTCTAAAAACAAATGGTGCCAAGAAGAACATAAAACAATGGAACATAAATGGCTACTTCAATAATAGTTGAACAGGTTTGTTAATGAGCCTGTGCTTAAAAACATCTATTGACTCTGCAGCCCTGAGGCTCTCTGGCAGGCTGTTCCACAGACGAGGACCATAATAGTGAAAAGAAGCTACGCCAAAGGTCTTGGTCTTGACTTTGGGAACCATTAAAAGGCCAGTACCACAGGACCTCAGGGTCTGTGAGGGCTCATAAGGTAAAAGCAACTCAGATAGATAAAAAGGTCCAAGTCCACTGAGGCATTTAAAAACTACTAGAAGAACCTTAAAATCTATCCTAAAATGCACAGGGAGCCAATGCAGCGATTCTAAAACTGGTGTAATATGCGCCCGCCCCCTGGTCCTCGTCAGCACTCATGCTGCTGAATTTTGGAGCAGTTGGAGATGTGATATCCATTTTTGGGGAAGACTAGAGAACAGGCCATTACAATAGTCTATATGACTGGTAATAAAAGCATGCATCAGGACCTCCGTGCTGGTAAGAGATAGAAAAAGGCGGACTCTGGCTATATTCCTAAGATGGTAAAATCCGATTTTTGTTACATTTTCAATGTGTGAAATAAAATTAAATTGAGAGACTAGAAGAGCGCCCAGGTTCTTGACACAACATGTAGGTTTTAGACCTGGCAATTTGGGTAAAAGTTTCTCTCGCTTGTCTTCAGGACCAGTGATTAAAACTTCTGTTTTGTCCTGGTTGAGCTGTAGGAAGTTCTCTGCCATCCATGACTTTATATCTAAAATACAGTTCAAAAGAGCTTTAATTGGTTTTGTGTCATCAGGAGACGTGGCAGTGCACAGCTGTGTATCATGAGCATAGCTATGAAAAGCTGCTGAATTTTGGAGCAGTTGGAGATGTGATATCCATTTTTGTGATATCCATTTTTGGGGAAGACTAGAGAACAGGCCATTACAATAGTCTATATGACTGGTAATAAAAGCATGCATCAGGACCTCCGTGCTGGTAAGAGATAGAAAAAGGCGGACTCTGGCTATATTCCTAAGATGGTAAAATCCGATTTTTGTTACATTTTCAATGTGTGAAATAAAATTAAATTGAGAGACTAGAAGAGCGCCCAGGTTCTTGACACAACATGTAGGTTTTAGACCTGGCAATTTGGGTAAAAGTTTCTCTCGCTTGTCTTCAGGACCAGTGATTAAAACTTCTGTTTTGTCCTGGTTGAGCTGTAGGAAGTTCTCTGCCATCCATGACTTTATATCTAAAATACAGTTCAAAAGAGCTTTAATTGGTTTTGTGTCATCAGGAGACGTGGCAGTGCACAGCTGTGTATCATGAGCATAGCTATGAAAATTGATGCCATGTCTCCTGATAACATCCCCAAGTGGTAACATATAAAGATAAAAAAGTATTGGATCTAAAATTGAACCTTGGGGTACCCCACACTTGATTTCATGGATTGCCGAAGAACATGTATCCATACTTACAAAATAGCGACGATCTGTGTGATAAGAATGACACCATTCAAGAACGGTATCTGAGAGGCCCACCGGGTGTTTGAGTCTGCTTAATAAAATGTGGTGATCTACTGTATCAAAGGCAGCGCTGAGATCCAGCAGCACCAGGACTGACAGTTTGTGGGAGTCCATGTTACACCTGATATCATTAACAATTTTTAAAAGGGCTGGCTCGGTACTGTGGTTTGTCCTAAAATCAGATTGACATTTTTCAAAAATGTTGTCAATCAATCAATCAAACTTTATTTGTATAGCATTTTTAAAACATTAGATGCTGCACAAAGTGCTTTACATAGATAAAAACAGTAGACACATTTAGTTACATATTTTACATGATACATCCCCACCCCTTCCAACCCTCCCATAAACATACCCACAAACACAACACACACAGGCACATACATCACCCCCTACTTCTCTTACACACATATAAAATAAAAGAGACATTGCTCGGCACTGGGGCACCACGTGAAGGAGCAACCATCCTGTGGAGCCTCCCACGCCGGGATACCACACAGCCAGCAACCACACAGCCAGCAACCACAGAAGGCGCCACAAGTTGCCACCCCAACCAGAACAGGCCGGGGCCCACACCACAGCTGTAGGCAGTGGTATAAAGCCCCCACCCACCCAAGCTAGAGCGACCCACGAGACCAACACCCCTGCAGATGGGCCAGGCAGCATCCGGCATGACGAGTCCCACTGAGGAAACACTGGAGCTAAAACACATAAATACAAAATAAAACTAAGAACACAAAGAGCAAAGGGTAAAAACCCATAGAACACATCAAAATAAGAAAATCTAAAAGCAAATGGAGCTAAGAAGAATGTAGAAACAGTGGAACATAAATGACTACATCAATAATAGTTAAATGGTTTGTTAAAAGCCAGAATTTAAAAAGGTACAAAAAGAACTAAGAACACATAAAAACAGGAACTAAAAGCCCGTACTTAAAAACTGAACTAAACACATCACTAAGAAGATGAGAAAATCTAAGAACAAATGGCGCCAAGAAGAACATAAAACAGTGGAACATAAATGACTACTTCAGTAATAGTTAAACAGGTTTATTAAAAGCCAAATTAAAAAGGTAGGTCTTGAGCCTCTTCTTAAAATCATCTAATGACTCTGTGGCCCTGAGGCTCTCTGGCAGGCTGTTCCACAGATGAGGACCATAACAGTGAAAGGAAGCTTCACCAAAGGTCTTGGTCTTGACTTTGGGAACCATTAAAAGGCCAGTACCAGAGGACCTCAGGGTTCGGGAGGGCTCATAAGATAAAAGCAACTCAGATAGATAAAAAGGCCCAAGACCACTGAGGCATTTAAAAACTACTAAGAGAACCTTAAAATCTATCCTAAAATGCATGGGGATCTAATGCAGTGATTCTAAAACTGGTGTAATATGCACCCGCCCCTTGGGCCTCGTTAACACTAAAATAAAATAATAAAACTAGAAAAGCACTCATAGAGCGCATACCTCCGCCAAGGCTCCTTCCGTTTCTCATGGATCACCGCCAAAATGTAATGGGTTTGTGTGTAGGCCTATAGCCACTTGTGGTGAAAATTGCATCAAAGTCTGTCCATCAGTTTTGAAGTGTTGTTGCTAACACACTTTGAGAAGATAAGAGCCTTGGCTGAGGTATGCATTCTCAGATCATCAGCAAAATATAAAGGGTTCCTTTCTAGCCCAAGAAACACCTCTGGTGAAAATTTCATCCAGAACTCAGAACTCAGAACTCAGAAAAGGATTTATTGCCAAGTACTTTAACAGTAAACAACTGATAACATACGAGGGATTTGACTTGACACAGAAAACGACCTGCATTTCCGGTGACGCGGCAGCGTCGAAACGCGCCTGTCATCAGATGGGTACAGGATGCATAGGGAAGAAAAGGATAACACAATAGGAAAGGGCAAAAAACCATTGATTGTCAGAATACCGGTCATATATGATCAATATTATGATTACAAGAAAAAAAGCCCTCAATGCACAATTAGCAGACAAGAATGTACGCAAAGACACAAAGGGAGCAGTGAGTGAATGATCTTCTCATCAGTTTATTGAGTCAGTGTGGGTGTAGTGTTGAGTGGAGGTGTTTATATCAGTTAAGAACAACAAAGTCTCTTCGGCAGGAGATGTTTTGTCTAGCGGCTGGCATTTGTCCTTGGGCCAGGCAGCTGGCTGTCCGTAGAGTCAATGCAGCTCAAATGTTTTGGAGACAAAAAACTGCAGATAATCTGGAGGACATTGTGTGAGGGCAGGTCAGATTAGTCGAATAGTACTGATCCCAGAGAAAAAGACTTTATATTCTCTTACAGATTCAGTACTTTAATCCTTCAGTGCTGGACGTTGAATTCTTCATGGACGGCTCTCAGCATGATCATGATGTAATCCATTTTCCTAGACAGTTCTCCATTAGCCGCTGTCAGAGTCCTCCCCATTTGTTCAGTTTGATGGTTAAGCCTCGCCTGGCCAGCATTTTGATAGGCTACGTCCATCTTCATCAATTTACGGTACACCAGGACAATCCCAGATCCAATCAGAACGATCCCGATGACCATTGCTACGAAGATGTATAAATCTTCGACATCTTCGATAGAGAGATCAGACAGGCACAAGAGTTTCCAATTACTTGTGTCCCTCAAATAGCCCGCAGCCGCAGTTCCTGCGGGGCAAACTACCTCCCCCGGGGCACTTTTCCTCGTTGAAAAAATAGTGTCAATTGCGTTCAAAGCCCAGCTTATTAAATCCATAATTTCGTTCGATAATCAACAGTAGAGACACGCAGACAGACGATAGCAAGCTGGGATCCAGTCAGTTAGGGGAGGAAGGAGAAAAAAAGTCAGAGCTGGAGAGAAGGAAAAAAGCGTCTGCTCTCTTTGGGAGGCGGAAGTGAAATCCATCGAGTAGTTTTTGTGTAATCCTGCTGCACAAATACAAACAAAGCCCTTGGTGGAGGTATGCACTCTCAGATCATCACCAAAATCTAATCATCTGTTCCCCATGTCATTACACACCTTTCCTGAAAATTTCATCAAAATCCGTTCATAACTTTTGGAGTATTGTTGCTAACACACTGTGAGAAGATAAGAGCCTTGGCTGAGGTATGCATTCTCAGATCATCAGCAAAATATAATAGGTTCCTCTCTAGCCCAAGAAACACCTCTGGTGAAAATTTCATCCAAATCCATCCAGTAGTTTTTGTGTAATCCTGCTGCACAAATACAAACAAAGCCCTTGGTGGAGGTATGCACTCTCAGATCATCACCAAAATCTAATCATCTGTTTCCCGTGCCATTACACACCTTTCCTGAAAATTTCATCAAAATCCGTTCATAACTTTTTGAGTTATGTTGGTAACAGACAGACAGACAAACAAACAGACAGACAGACAAACCCCGGTAAAAACATTACCTCCTTGGCGGAGGTAATAAAATGTGGTGATCTACTGTATCAACGGCAGCGCTGAGATCCAGCAGCACCAGGACTGACAGTTTGTGGGAGTCCATGTTACACCTGATATCATTAACGATTTTTAAAAAGGCTGTCACGGTGCTGTGGTTTGTCCTAAAACCAGATTGAAATTTTTCAAAAATGTGGTCAATAAGAAAATTGTTTAAGTGGATAAAAACAATTTTTTCTAAAACTTTACTTAAAAACGGTAAGTTGGATACAGGTCGATAGTTACTGAGAATATCAGGATCTAAATGACTCTTCTTCAAGAGGGGCTTCACCACAGGCATTTTTAAGGCAGCGGGAAAAACACCAGTCCGAAGAGAGCAATTTATAATGTTTAAAATCTCATGTTTGAAGAATCCATAAAATGTTTTAAAAAGTGATGTGGGAATCGGATCTAAAAGGCAGGAGGTCAAGTTTACCTGGGAGAAAACTCTACCAAGCATCTTAGCATCAACCAGTGCAAAACAGTCCAGTGTTTCCTCAGCTAAAGGTGAGTCCAAGATTCCATTAAAAGCAGTCTTCTGGTCAGATAAAATGCTGGATCTAATAGAATCAACCTTGCACCTGAAGTGGTCTGCAAAACTCTCACAGAGAGAGTTGGATGGCAGGTTTGTGCGTTTATTAAAATCTGGGTTGATTAAGTGATCAATGGTTGCAAAAAGGACTTTAGGGTTATTGTTATGGGTTGAGATTATGTTGGCAAAATACTCTGTTCTCAATGTTTTGACTGCATTATTGTATATTTTTTTTATTTTCTCTGTAGTCTTTGGTAATTGATAGTTAATTTGTTTCTCCTCCATTTCCTCTCAGCCATCCTGCACTCTTTTTTCAGTTGTTGGATTTGGTTGTTTCTCCATGGAGGCTTTGATTTATTCCTAACTGTCCTTAGGATTATTGGGGCAACTCTGTCAATAGTTGATCTTAACTTATTGTTAAAATTATCAACAATAAAATCACAGGACACAGATAAAATAACTGGGGGAGTGTTGCATAAGAGTCTGATAAAATCAGCAACCACTTCACATGTCAGATGGTGCTTCCTGACAGTTTGCACCGAAGTCTCCCGTTGCATAAAACCAGTGATGTTAAAAAACACACAGTAATGGTCAGATACAGCCAAGTCAACAACAGAGAACACACTAGTGAGCAGGGCATGGCTAATGACATGATCCAGAGTGCGTCCATTGTTGTGAGTCGGCTGCATGACATGTTGAGTAAAATTCATGGACTTGAGCAGGTCATTAAAATCTTCTGACATATGGTCGCCCTGCTTGTCAGTGTGTAGATTAAAGTCACTGGAAATGAGAATAAAATTGTATGAAGAGTGGATTATTGATAAAAACTCAGAGAACTCATCAAAAAAACAGGGCAGTATTTGGGTGGTCTGTAAACTGTGATGCATAAAATTGCGGGGTTCCTAAAGACAAAAGCGGTATATTGATCAGGTAGGATTTGCTTTACCGCAAGTGAGGAAGAAAAAAAAATGCAGTACTCCTACCCTTCCTGCCCTTTCTTATGGAAAAAACTGAACCAAAATTTGGTGTGGAGGCCTCAGTGAGAACCGCTGGTGCATCCGTGCCAAGCCACGTCTCTGTTAAAAATAAACACTCAATCTTATTATCTAAAATCAGGTCATTGATGATAAAAGTCTTGTTAGCAAGTGACCGTATATTCAAAAGAGCCATATTTAGGGTAGGTGGTGAGTTATTTATGGGTGGGTAATTTGTTTTCTGTGGATTATTGCTGGGTGACTGATCCACAGAACGTAGGCAGTGTGGGCATGAGTTCGTATGAACTGAATGTTTTAGGGATGGGGGTCTGTCTGTGATGAATGTCCTAATGGGGAAAGTGGGCAGTGAATGAATTTCCAGACCAGATGGTGGAGGCTGACAAAAAGGGGGCTGGTGCTGGATAGTAGTCTTCCTGAAGGTCAGAGATGTGTGATGTGAGTGGATCTGGGGGGTAGGGACGTGAAATGTAAACAGTCAATTGCGTGTTGTGGCTTGAATAATATGCATCAGGTTTGCTGCTGAAAGCCAGCTACCTGATGCATTTAAATGTATGCCGTTAGATTTTAGACCATGTGGCAGCCCCAAAACAAGTTAAAATTGTCAATAAAATCAATGTTGTTGCTGCTGCAGGCAGACATGAGCCAAGTTGAGAGGGCAAGAATATGACTAAAGCGGTCTGATCCACAGTGCAGTGTGGGAATGGGACCAGAAATAAAAACAGACTTTCCGCTGTTTGATAAGATATTAAAATGTTTGCAGAAGTCATTTTTAGTGATTTCAGATTGTCTGGTGTTGTTAGTACCTACGTGAATGTCACAACTGTGTCATTCATCCATCCTTCCATCCATTTTCTACCGCTTTTCTGGGAGTCCAGGTCACGGGGGCAGCAGTCTAAACAGGGAAGACCAGATTTTGCTTTGAAGAGGTGTCCAGGAGGCATCTTGATTAGATTAGATGCCGAAACCATCTTAACAGGCTCATTTTGATGCGGAGGAGCAGCGGCCCTACTCTGTCTGAGCTCACCATATCTCTAAGGGTGAGTTCAGCCACCCTATGGAAAAAGCTCATTACAGCCACTTGTATTCTGGTCTCATTCTTTCGTGTTCTGATCCCAAAGCTCATGACCATAGGTAGAGTAGAATCGTAGATTGACTGTTAAATTGACAGCTTTGCTTTGGAGCTCAGCTCCCTCTTTACCACAGCAGACCCGCACAATGTCCATATTACTGCAGATGCTGCTCTAATCCATCTGTCAATCTCTCGTTCCATTCTCCCCTCACTCATGAATAAGACCCCAAGATACTTGAACTCCTTGAGAGATATATCGCAAGTGTAGCTCATTATTCGTTATTTTTAAATTTTGCTCAATTTATGAAATAAAAAGTAACTTCATTAATGTTTGCCCATAATATTGTATTGTTTCCATATCCTTCAGAGACTGTTTGCATCATTTCAATGCTAGTTGTCAAGAGTGGCTGTGACTGTAAAAACAAGTGTAGACAATGTTCAGATGTTGTCTATAATCCATCCATCCATCCATCCATCTTCTACCGCTTTTCCAGAGGTCCGGGTCGCAGAGACAGCAGTTCAAGCAGAGAAGCCCAGACTTCCCTCTCCCCAGCCACCTGCTCCAGCTCTTCAGAGAGGATACCAAGGCGTTCTCAGACCAGCTGGGAGACATAGTCTCTCCAGCGAGTCCTGGGTCTGCCCCGGGGTCTCCTCCCAGTGGGACATGCCTGAAACACCTCAAGTGGGAGGCGTCCAGGAGGTATCCTAATCAGATGCCCATACCACCTCAACTGACTCCTTTCAATGTGGAGGAGCAGCGGTTCTACTCTGAGCCTCTCCCGGATGACTGAGCTCCTCACCCTATCTCTGAGGGTGAGTCCAGCAATCCTACGGAGAAAGCTCATTTCAGCCGCTTGTATCCGCGATCTTGCTCTTTCGGTCATTACCCAAAGCTCGTGACCATAGGTGAGAGTAGGAACGTAGATTGACTGGTAAATCGACAGCTTTGCCTTAGAACTAAGCTCCCTCTTCACCACAACAGACCGGTACAACGTCCGCATCACTGCAGATGCTGCTCTGATCCATCTGTCAATCTCTCGCTCCATTTTCCTCTCACTCGTGAACAAGACCCCAAGATACTTAAACTCCTCCACTTGGGGCAAGAGCCTGTCCCCAACCCAGAGATGACAATCCACCTTTTTCCGGCTGAGGACCATGGACTGAAGAGGAGAGTCCGGCCATTGGTCGAACCTCGGACTCAGGAGGCGCAATGTGGTTTTCGTCCTGGCCGTGGCACATCGGACCAGCTCTTTACCCTCTCGAGAATTCTTGAGGGTTCGTGAGAGTTTGCCCAACCAGTTTACATGTGTTTTGTGGACTTGGAGAAGGCATTTGACCGCGTCCCTCGTGGTTTTTTGTGGGGGGTGCTTCGGGAGTATGGGGTATCGGGCTTGTTACGAGCTATTCAGTCTCTGTACGACCGTTGTGAGAGTTTGGTTCGTATTGCCAACACTCAGTCGGAGTCATTCCCAGTGAGAGTTGGACTCCGCCAGGGCTGCCCTTTGTCACCGATCCTGTTCATAATTTTTATGGACAGGATTTCTAGGCGCAGCCAGGGAACGGAGGGTGTCATGCTTGGTGACCACAGGATCTCATCTCTGTTGTTTGCAGATGATGTTGTCCTGTTGGCTTCATCCAGCAATGACCTACAGCTCTTGCTGGGACGGTTTGCCGCTGAGTGTGAAGTGGCTGGGATGAGAATCAGTACCTCCAAGTCTGAGTCCATGGTCCTCAGCCGGAAAAAGGTGGATTGTCCTCTGTGGGTTGGGGACAGGCTCCTGCCCCAAGTGGAGGAGTTTAAGTATCTTGTGGTCTTGTTCACGAGTGAGGGGAAAATGGAGCGAGAGATTGACAGACGGATTGGAGCAGCATCTGCAGTGATGCGGACATTGTACCGGTCTGTTGTGGTGAAGAGGGAGCTTAGTTCTAAAGCAAAGCTGTCGACTTACCAGTCAATCTACGTTCCTACTCTCACCTATGGTCACGAGCTTTGGGTAATGACCGAAAGAACAAGATCGCGGATACAAGCGGCTGAAATGAGCTTTCTCCGTAGGATTGCTGGACTCACCCTCAGAGATAGGGTGAGGAGCTCAGTCATCCGGGAGAGGCTCAGAGTAGAACCGCTGCTCCTCCACATTGAAAGGAGTCAGTTGAGGTGGTATGGGCATCTGATTAGGATGCCTCCTGGACGCCTCCCACTTGAGGTGTTTCAGGCACGTCCCACTGGGAGGAGACCCCGGGGCAGACCCAGGACTCGGTGGAGAGACTATGTCTCCCAGCTGCTCTGGGAATGCCTTGGTATCCTCCCTGGAGTGCTGGAGCAGGTGGCTGGGGAGAGGGAAGTCTGGGCTTCTCTGCTTGAACTGCTGCCTCCGCGACCTGGACCTCCGGAAAAGCGGTAGAAGATGGATGGATGGATGGATGGAGGCCCTTGCTTTGAATGACTCCAGCACATCTGCAGCCACAGAACATCATTAGTTTCTCACACTGCTCGGGTTTGGGGGACAGGATTGTGCAAAGACTCTCAATGGGGAAACAGTTAAACACTGCAGCTGGAATTACTCATCAGTTCACTGCTGAACTAGGCAAGGATCTGTCTCAACATACAGTGTCTCGCTGTTTAAGACAATTTGGTCTCAAAGCTTACTCTGCAGTGACTAAACCTCTCATCAACAGAAAGAACAAAAAGGCTAGACTTGCCTTTGTTGAGGAGCATGTTGTATGGACAGAGGAGAACTGGTCCAGAGTGCACTTCACTGATGAGAGTAAGTTCAATTTATTTGGGTCTAATGGGAAACAATACATTCAACATCAAACTGGAGAAAGACTGAACCCAGAGTGTGTAAAAAAAGTCAGTTAAATTTGGAGGAGGAAGTTGTTATGTTGTTACTAGGACGTATTATTGTGTGACACGGGTGGTGGCTCCACCTTTCCGGTTCTGCCGCCACCCAGAGTACAAGAGGGCTGTAGGGAAGAGGGGCGGTCTCTTGACCTCCTCTCAGCCTGATGGCAGCACCTTGTATTATACGAGTGAGTCTACAATAAAGTTGTGTTCAGTTCAACACTCAGTCTCGTCCTTGGTTCTCGCTTTACCGACATACCATTTGGCGACAAAGGTAAAAGTATGGATGCGGGGGTTGCTACTATTTGGCTGTTTTTGGAGCTTCCTGGTGAGCTGCCAGTCCCTTGGGAGAGGTGGTTCGCTGCATTCCAAAATTATTCTGAGGCATTGAACCTTGGTAGCCTGGAGAAGTTGCGGGCATGGGCACTGTTGGTTCACAACTTGGGAATGGAAGGACAGCGTATCCTTAGTACCTAAGGGCGACAGTGATAGCTTTGATGAAGTGGTTGAGCTAATGGTGTGACATTTTCGTGCCCCGGAAAACGTCATCGTCAGGAGAATTCAGTTTCGGCAGCGCCACCAGCAGACCGGCAAGTCAATGTAGCAGTATGTAGCAGACCTACGTCAGCTGGCCAAGGACTGTCAGTTCAGAGCATTAGAGGAAGAGATGGTCCACAACCAGGTGGCAGAGCATACCCTTTGCTCGGCGGCAAGGTCGCAGCTCCTAACACACTTGGACGAGTTGACGTTACCCATGGCCATCGAGTTGGCTCAGCAGTGTGAGGCGGCAGATAAGCTATCACAGGAGCTCAGTGAGAGTGCGTCACACCGCCATTTTGAACCACAGTTGACAGCACAAGCAGTGGACCTGGACAGCGACAATGGCGCAAAGGATGAAGAATGTGCTAATGCTGTAAAGATGAGGTCTGCCCTGGGATCGCTCAGGTGTTTGGGTTGTGGGTCCACCGAGCACCGTTATAAGGCTAGAGAGTGTCCGACAAGAGGAAGATGCTGCGGCATGTGCGGATTCTTGCATCATTTCACCATGGCATGTTACAGGTTTGAGCGAGGGGATCCGAGACACAAGGAGTATCTCCCCGCTTCACCTCCCACAGTTGTTTGCAGTGCGTCCCCAAGTGTCAACAATCGTTCTTACCGTATGGTGGAACTGGACGGAGTAACAGTGCCATTGCTGATTGACATGGGAGCGGTGAGATCCATGTTAGATTGGTCAACCATGAGGAGTTCCTTCTCACAGTATCAGGTTGGAGAAGAGTGGTTGGGCTGTGGTTTGTGGGACCGGCCGATTCCGTGACCGATGGACGGAGCTGTGTGGGATGAACCTTTGCCTAGTAATCTGGACAATGAGCAGGACCAATTCCGCCCAGGGCCATCGCGGGGTGGGGGGGTGGGTGTGTCCCGATGCCAATGCCCAAGTAACCCTAGTTGAGGGAACTAGGTGGCGCTGTGGGACGCCCATGACGGCGGGTTGCGCCGAGTGGAGGGCCCATTCTACTCCCGGATTTCGTCTGAAAGGAACCAGAGAACAGATGGTCACAACGGCGATGCCGGCAGCAAAAATGAAAGAGAGCGAGGCAGGACCGGCTGGCACAGTGAAACGACGTGCCAAACAGAGACACTGGAAGACTCTTGACCTCTTCTCAGCCTGACGGCAGTGCCTTGTACTATATGAGTGAGTCTACAATAAAGTCATGTTCATTTCAACACTTAGTCTCGTCCTTGGCTCTCACTTTACCGACATAACAGAAGTGTCATAGTTTGGGGCATGTTTTCTGTAGCAGGAGTTGGGCGTCTTGTACAGCCTCATGGCAGGGTGAATGCAAATGTTTATGTGAACCTCCTTCAGCAACATGCAATTCCTTCACTGCAATTGTCTCACAATCACCCAATTTTCATGCAAGACAATGCCCCCTGTCACACTGCAAAATGGGTTAAACAGTTCCTTGAATCTAAGAATATTGAAACAATGAAATGGCCAGCCCAGAGTCCAGATCTAGACCCCATAGAGAATCTCTGGAAAATCCTTGGTGACAAAGTAATGGCCACTACAGTTACTGAACTGTGGAAGAGCCTGCAGGAAGAATGGACCAAGATCAAACCAAAGCAGTGTGAGAAACAAGTGATGTCCTGTGGGCACAGATGTGCTGAAGTCATTCAAAGCAATGGCCTCTACATTTCCTATTAATTTTTGAATCCTATAACCCTAAAAAAAAAAAACCCAAACAAACAAAAAAAACATTGTTTAAATCTTCTCTTCTGACACAGTGGTTACTGTTCTCTAATTTTGGTCACGTTTTTTTTTTTTTTAAGTTTATGTTGAAGTACCTTGGTTATTTAAAAAAAAACAACATTCTAGTACAGCAGTGTTATAGCCACAGCTGATAATCTGTGAAATTCTGAACAATGAAGAATAACATATTTTAGAATAAATCAAGTATTAATACATTGTTCTCTAATTTTGATCTCCTCTGTATACCTGCCAATTATAGGACCAATTTCACAGTGGAATTCCACGGACATGACATCTCACAGAAACGTGAAACCAAACATTACTTCAGAAGATAAACAACAAATATGAGGTTTATTTTTGTCATCAGCTGGCTATCCTGGCATTTTGCCGTGAAAAATGAAAAGCAAGAAAAAGAAGACGGGCCCAGAAGACAGAGCTTAAACACTGCTGTGCAGCTGGAGGTGACACTTCCCTGACAGGTTGCTCTCATTTGTTATTGCTGTTATTCCATCAAAGGCAGGAATTGTAAATATTAAACATGTTTGATATTTATGATTCAAGATCAAGGAGGCTCAATGTGCAGCAGTATAATAATTACATTGACACCATATTTTTGTTGACAAATACGCTGATCAGGCATAACACCTGCTTAATATTGTGTTGGTCCCCTTTTTGCTGCCAAAACAGCCCTGACCCATCGAGCCATGGACTCCACTAGACCTCTGGAAGTGTGCTGTGATATCTGACATCAAGATGTTGGCAGCAGATCCTTTCAGCCCTTACGGATTTTTTTAAGGGATTTTTTTGTGCAGCACATCCTACAGTTGCTCGATTGGATTCAGATCTGGGGAATTTGGAGGCCAAGTCAACACCTCAAACTTGTTGTTGTGCTCCTAAAGCCATTCATGAACCATTTTTGCTTTGTGCCCTGCTCATTATCCTTGTGAAAGAGGTCATGGCCATCAGGGAATACCATTTCCATGAAAGGGTGTACAGTACAGCCCCTGTTAACATTGTGGTGCCAGATACCACAGCAGACCTTCAGGGGTCTAGTGGTGTCCATGCTTTGATGGGTCAGGGCTGTTTTGGCAGCAAAAGGGGGACCAGCACAATAATAGGCGGGTCGTCATCATATCATGTCTGATCAGTGTATTCAGCAATGACAAGCCCTGAATCAGACCACACACCCCGGTCGTCAAAGTGGGAAATCGTGCCCAAAAATCTGGCATGAAATCATCCAGTGTGTGGCAGCCTAAGAAGGACTCTTATGATATTACTGCCCATCACGCTGAGGGTTGTTTGATTTTCCCAGCAGTATGGCTGTAGTTCTACCAGAGACATCAGCATGTGAGCAGTAATGGCACAGCAGTTTGGAAAAGGATGCGTGTGCTGTGTGAGCCAGAATGGAAATATGCCCCACAGGCAAAACGCATTAACCTGAATAACTAAGACGCACATCAACCCAGAGCACATTAGAGCTGAAGATAGCATGGGACTCTGCCTACACTGGAGCATCATGGTTCAGAAGTATATCTGTATTTGTGTGAGATAAAGTTTTTAGTTTTTCCTTAATGTTTAAAGGTTTTTATGGTTATTAGAAGAATGTGCTGTAGGACAGTGAGGTCGGGAGATTGTGTGACTGCCGATTATTATTTGCGTGTGCAGATAGGACAATTTTTTTTTTTCCATTAAGTCACACTGAAGCGTTAAATCTTGAATAAACACAGAGTCCAAATTTATTAGCGTTGTTCTAATTAGTAAGTGAATTGTTTAAGCACAATTTACTGTGATCAGGGCAGAGACCGCATTCCTTACCATTACTTTGTGATTACTGTGACTTTGTGTTTGGATTACCTTATAACAGCTCAGGGGAAATTATGCTTTTTTTATGATTTTCAAAAAAAGAAGAAAATGGGAGTTTTAGTTTAAAATCACTCAGCTGTGCGTGCTCTCGTGTGCTTGAATATGACTTACCGTGCATACAGTATTTTAATGATGCACAAGATGGCCCATTTCTCCCTGTTTTTAAAATATTAACTATGCCTTAACAAGGAGTCTCCTCACCGTTCATCTGCCTTATTCTGTCTCCCCTGTCAAGTTAGTTAGTCTTTTGATGGAGATGAACATACAGATGCTTCTGGGTCTTCTGTGCTGTAACCTGTGCTGTGGGCACATGATGGAATCACTTTTTTTTAGAATTACGTAAGAAGTGCACTAATATTCCCATAGCTACATTAAATGGCCATGTGTACTTCTTTCTAAACATTTACTGACCAGTGCAAATCGGTGTGCTGCTGCATCCATTAGGGCAGATCATGTGACACAAGAACAAAAAAGAACTTCAGCACCTGCACAATGTGTTCTTCTTTGCTTTTGTCAAAATACCGAGGGTGAAATATGAACAGACTCTTCGGTTCCAAGAACTACTTAAATGTGTTTTATTATACAACAAGAGTGTGCACAAAGTGAGGTCCGGACTTGAAATTCTTTGAGGTATAGAGTTCTGGAGTTTCCTGTGTAAAGTCATCATTTTAACATCAGCAAACATGGGGTATGAATCTAAACCTCAACACAGTGCTTGATTTTACGAACAATTTTGTGGCTAGATAATATAAGAACAAATTCCAAAGTTTTGTGCAAAGCCTTCACTGAGGCAGTTACTGATTAATGCTAATAGAACTAGAGAAAAAATATGTGACTAAATACCAGAGTATCCTACTTGCGATTTATGCTGCAAATCAAAAGTTAAAAACAATTAAGGAACTAAACATAAGATTATAGCAGTAACTTCACTCAATCGAATGTTTTGCATCATATTGAAGAATGACAGGCGAGTCATCCCCCTCGCGAGTCATCACAGGGTCTGAGGTCGCCAAGGTGGTTAAAAATCTCCTTGGTGGCCGGGCCCCGGGGGTGGACGAGATTCGCCCCGAGTACCTCAAGGCCCTGGATGTTGTTGGGTTGTCATGGTTGACACGCCTCTGCAACATTGCGTGGAGGTCGGGGGCAGTGCCTTTGGCATGGCAAACCGGGGTGGTGGTTCCTCTCTTCAAAAAAGGGGACCGGAGGGTGTGCTCCAACTTTAGAGGGATCACACTCCTCAGCCTCCCTGGGAAGGTCTATGCCAAGGTATTGGAGAGGAGAGTCCGGCCGTTGGTCGAACCTCGGATTCAGGAGGAGCAATGTGGTTTTCGTCCTGGCCGTGGCACATCGGACCAGCTCTTTACCCTCTCGAGAATTCTTGAGGGTTCGTGGGAGTTTGCCCAACCAGTTTACATGTGTTTTGTGGACTTGGAGAAGGCATTTGACCGCGTCCCTCGTGGATTTTTGTGGGGGGTGCTTCGGGAGTATGGGGTATCGGGCTTGTTGTTACGAGCTATTCGGTCTCTGTACGACCGTTGTGAGAGTTTAGTTCGCATTGCCAACACTCGGTCGGAGTCATTCCCAGTGAGAGTTGGACTCCGCCAGGGCTGCCCTTTGTCACCGGTCCTGTTCATAATTTTTATGGACAGGATTTCTAGGCGCAGCCAGGGAATGGAGGGTGTCATGCTTGGTGACCACAGGATCTCATCTCTGTTGTTTGCAGATGATGTTGTCCTGTTGGCTTCATCCAGCAATGACCTACAGCTCTTGCTGGGACGGTTTGCCGCTGAGTGTGAAGCGGCTGGGATGAGAATCAGCACCTCCAAGTCCGAGTCCATGGTCCTCAGCCGGAAAAAGGTGGATTGTCCTCTCCGGGTTGGGGACAGGCTCCTGCCCCAAGTGGAGGAGTTTAAGTATCTTGGGGTCTTGTTCACGAGTGAGGGGAAAATGGAGCGAGAGATCGACAGACGGATTGGAGCAGCATCTGCAGTGATGCGGACGTTGTACCGGTCTGTTGTGGTGAAGAGGGAGCTTAGTTCTAAGGCAAAGCTGTCGATTTACCAGTCAATCTACGTTCCTACTCTCACCTATGGTCACGAGCTTTGGGTAATGACCGAAAGAACGAGATCGCGGATACAAGCGGCTGAAATGAGCTTTCTCCGTAGGATTGCTGGACTCACCCTCAGAGATAGGGTGAGGAGCTCAGTCATCCGGGAGAGGCTCAGAGTAGAACCGCTGCTCCTCCACATTGAAAGGAGTCAGTTGAGGTGGTATGGGCATCTGATTAGGATGCCTCCTGGACGCCTCCCACTTGAGGTGTTTCAGGCACGTCCCACTGGGAGGAGACCCCGGGGCAGACCCAGGACTCGGTGGAGAGACTATGTCTCCCAGCTAGTCTGGGAACGCCTTGGTATCCCCTCTGAAGAGCTGGAGCAGGTGGCTGGGGAGAGGGAAGTCTGGGCTTCTCTGCTTGAACTGCTGCCTCCGCGACCCGGACCTCCGGAAAAGCGGTAGAAGATGGATGGATGGATGGATGAAGAATGACACAAAGAGGAATGTTCTGCCAAGTGTGGAGTTTATGCTATCAACTTATCTGAGTGTACACCCTGTAACTGTGTCTGAGAGAACTAGCAGCACTTACAGTATCTAGCTTGTCTAGCAGGGTGGGAATTGCAAGGGACCTCACGATATGATACCATCATGATGCTTGGGCCACTATGCAATATTATCATGATGCTACAATTCCTTAGCATGATACCATATATTTTTCTCCCCCTTATTCAACATCAGAGTTTGTCCACAAAGTATAACTGTCAGTATCTGTTTCATATAAGTTTTCAGTCTTTTCGTCCTGGTTTTGATGGCTGGAGGCTCATAGTCCTCCGTGGGGATGGTATGCTGTTGTGCGATCATTTCTGCTTCTTTTCCTTTGGGCTTCATTCCTCGATGCAATTTCCGTTGCTACCTTGGGAGCAGTGCAGGGTCACATGCCTGGACACCAGCATCTCATGTTCTAGGGTGGGCTTCGTTTTCCACAGCGACACAGGTATCAGCATACAGGGATGGAGATGGACTGTGTTGTCTCTTGGCTCGCTCTGTTGCACTGGGGTTGTTCGGAGTTGGTTGATTTTTACCAGGCACTATTTTGGCTTGACTGTTGCTGGAGCTAGGCACTGTCTGTGGAGTGTTTTTAGCTTAGCTGTCATCCACTAATGCTGCTCTTACTGAATGGTTCCAAGAGGAGCGTGCCGGCCCACGTGTTCCAAGTGTTTTTTTTCTCCTTGTGGGGTGAATATGTCATTGTCTTTGTATGTCATTTGAATATATCTTTTTTTTTTCCACAATATCTTTATTGAACCTTTTTTTTTTTTTAACAAACATGATACAAACAATCAAACACTAACACTAAAGTACCACAAAAAAAAATGCACTAAAAACACCAACAACCACCAACAAAATCAAATCTTCAACAATGCTCCTCTGTTTAGTCTAGACAATCCAATACATAAGTATACATATTATGTTCACCAGTTTGGAATTTACAGGGTCCACACACATCATTCACCTTCTTCTTCAAGAGTTATGTTTAAATTTTTTACATAATCAATAAAAGGTCTCCATATATTCTCAAACACAATTTCCTTTGATTTCAGTATATATGTTATTCTTTCTAATGGAAGGTTTGTTAACATCTGTCTTAACCACTGAGTCACATCTGGTCTATGAGTCTTTTTCCATAATAGTGCAATACATTTTTTGGCATTAAGCAAACTGAGGTCTATGAATGTTCTTTCACTTTTATTAAAATTATGCTTTTCTGGGTACAGACCCAACAAAAACAGTTTAGGATTCAATATGATTTGTTTTGAGATTATTTTTTCAATTGTTACCCTCACCTCTTCCCAAAGCATTCTTATTAATCTACATTCCCATACACAATGAAATAGGGTTTCTTTACTTTCCATGCATTTTGTGCACGTATCTGGTATATTTTTGTTATATCTATTTAACTCCTCCGGTGTAACATACATCCGCATTAACCATTTAAAATGTATCAATTTAAGACGTACATTTATTGATTTGGTTTGAGCTTCTGTACAAGCCAATTCCCATTGTTCCTCTGAAATTTCAGTTTGCAGATCTTCTTTCCAGTAGTTTAATCTTTTCAGTGAATTTTCACTTGAAGATAGTGTCAATGAGTTATAAAACTCTGAAATAATACCCTTTCTTTTACTATCTTTCATCAACATTTTTTCCAAGGATGAATAAATAGGTCGAGTGAGAGCATTATTTTGATTTGATCGAATAAAGTTTCTAAGTTGAAGATATTTAAAAAAAATGTGTTCTATTAAGATTAAATTTGATCCTCAGCTCTTCAAAAGACATTATGTTATCTGCACATGGCAAATATAAATCCTGAATCTTTTGTATCCCTTTTAAATTCCATACTTTAAATACAGCGTCCGCTCTCCCTGGTTTAAAATATTGATTACCCCATATTGGACTAAATTGTGACAATAACTGTGGTTCTTTTAAATAGTTTTTAGCTTCACACCATATTTTGATCATATGCTTTACAAATGGATTTTTAACTTGTTTTTGTAATTTTTTTGCCGAATCTGAGTATATGAATATGGGAAGAGGTAAAGGTAAATTGTATGATTCCATTTCAGTCCAGTGAGGGAGATCATTTGATGAAAAATAATATGTCATAGACCTCAGTTGTGCCGACCAATAATACAACATAAAATTTGGACATTTCAGACCTCCACGATCAAATGGTAAATATAATAAAGACAGACGTAATCTAGCCCTCCTGTTGTTCCATATAAATTCCACTAACTTTTTTTTAATTCTTGAGAATAAATCTAAAGGTGGTGATAAGGGAATGTATTGAAATAAATAAAGTATTTTAGGTAAAATATTACTTTTAAGTATATTGATTCTCCCGATCATCGACATTGGTAGTGACATCCATCTCTGAATTAACTCATTGATATCTGACATTAAGGCCTCATAGTTGACACTGGCGACTGATTCTAGCTTAGGCACAATTTGGATTCCTAAATATTTAAACTGATTTACAACATTAAATTGATTTACCTCAGGGTCTGGGTAATTTCTCTGGGTCTCATTTAGCATTAATATTGAAGATTTAGTTTTATTTATTTTATATCCTGATATTTCCCCAAAATTCTTTATTAAATTCAACAAGGTTGGAATTGATTTTTTTAGATTCGACAAAAACAAAATTATGTCATCGGCGTACAGGGAGATTTTATGTTCTGTTGGTCCAACTTTAATTCCATATATTTGTGAATGTAAACGTATCGCCATCGCTAAAGGTTCAATTGCCATAGTAAACAGTAAAGGTGAAAGTGGACAGCCTTGTCGACATCCTCTATTGATTTTTATTGATTTTGAAATATTGTTATTTGTTAGGATTTCTGCTGTAGCATTATTGTATATTATCTGAACCCATTTTATGAAATTATTTCCAAGTCCAAACCTTTGTAAGACTTCAAAAAGAAAGGGCCATTCAACTCTATCAAAGGCCTTTTCGGCGTCCAGTGATAGGAGAGCTGTATCCGGTGCTTCTTTATTAAAATAAATAATATTAAATAGTCTTCTTACATTATGGAAGCCTTGTCTTCCCTTTATAAAGCCATTCTGATCTCGATTAATAATATTTGGTAAAATTTCTTGTATTCGTCTTGCTAAAATTTTACAGATTATCTTAAGGTCGGCATTTAATAGGCTTATTGGTCTCATATTTTCACATTTATTAGAGGGCTTACCTGGTTTTGGCAGCAGTATAATTAAGGCATTATTCATGTATGATGGTAAATTATTATTTTGAAATGCTTCTAAAACCATTTCCAAAAAAGGTTTTATTAATTTATTCTTAAATTTTTTATAAAGGTCAACTGGAAGACCATCTGGTCCTGCACTTTTTCCTGATTTCATATTATCAATGGCTAGCCCAACTTCTTCTTGACTAATTTTAGACTCCAATATCTCCCTGTTTTCATTTGGAATACACGGTATAGATAGTTCGTTCAAAAACCCATTTAGTTTTGTTAAATCAGATTCATTTTTGGTATCATATAATTTTTCATAGTAATCTCTAAAGGCTCTGTTAATTTCTAAAGGATCTATAACTACCTGTCCCTTACTTATAATACTAGTAATTGGTGTTTTAATTTCTAATTGTTTAATCTGCCATGCCAATAATTTTCCTGATTTTTCACCTTGTTCATAAAAAGATTGTTTCAATCTTAGAAGACTCGAGGCAGCTCTATTCGCTGATTTTTTGTCGTATTCAGCTCTCAAAATCAGTAATTCATTCTCCAACCTTGGATCACTTCCTGCATACACTTTTTCCTGAAGACTTTTTATTTTATGTTCCAATTTGGCTCTCTCCTCTCGAGTCTTCTTAGATTTTGATCCTGTATAACTAATAATATGTCCCCTAATAAAAGCTTTGAAAGCCTCCCACTTTACACATGCTGATGTTTGTGTAGTATTGATGTCAAAGAACTCATCTATCTGTTTTTCTGTATACTTGACAAATTCCTCATCCTGAAGCCATTTATGCTGAAATTGCCATCTACCTGATTCCTTTGTCAATTTTTTATCTACATATATTAGACAGCAGGGTGCATGATCAGAGATCACAATGTTATCATAAAAGCAGTTTTGAATCTTGGATCTTAATTCTGTGGAAATCAAAAAATAATCAATACGTGAGAATGTCTTGTAGGTACTGGAATAACAAGAATAGGCTTTAACTTGTGGTTTCATTTCTCTCCATATATCTAACAATCTCAATTCTTTCATAAAATGATTAATAGTCATCCTACATCCATTGTGCGTACAATCCAGTCCTGTTGATCTATCTATACCTGGATTCAATGTACAATTAAAATCCCCTGCTATTATATGTTGCCCTGTAAGTGATGATAAGATAAGAAATAAATTAGCAAAGAACTTTTGATCATCTATATTGGGACCATATAAGTTCACAAGATTTATATTTTCTAATAGCAAAGAACCTTGAATGATTACATATCTTCCAAATTTGTCTCCAATTACATTTTTCACTTGAAAAGGGACTGATTTATGTATGAGAGTCATAACTCCCCTGGCCCGGGATGAAAATGATGAGGTGAAGACACTTCCTTGCCATCTACTCCTAATTCTTTTTATATCCTCCTCTATTAGATGAGTTTCTTGTAAAAACACAATTTTTGAACCCATGTCTTTTATTTTATTCATAACTTGTTTAAGTTTTTTTAAATTTTGTAGACCTCTGCAATTCCATGAAGTTAAATTAAGATTAACGCTTTGGTTTATGATCAATAGAGAGTTTGGGATTACCTTGCAGTGTAAACATGCTCATACAGAGAAGCAAAAACATGAGTGGTTGAACATTCATCCTACAAACTACACACAAACAAATTCCCCCTTCCCACACTTGTGGCAAACCCCCCAAAATCAAAAGAAAAATTCCGTCTCCCGATATAGCCATCGACCGTTCCACACCCACGGGGAACAGCCTAAGCCACTCCTTCTTCATCCTCCCAATCACCCCAACTCTACTGCTTTTAATGACGTAACATTAACTCTTCTGTAGTTTTCCAACTTAACTCCAAAATTTTTAGCAACTTTGTACATCATAGTTTTTTTTTGTTTGTTTTGTTTTTTTTTTATATATAATACAATCTATATTTTGTAAACTTGCTATTTACTTCAAGTCAGTCAGATGCCTGTGCAAATGCTTAATTATTCTACCTTATATTTTGTTCATGCTTAGCTCCCACCAGTCTCTTCTTCTTCTTTGATCTTCTTGATGAACTCCTGCGCTTCCTCTGGGGTCTTGAAGATGTGGGTTCTGCCCTCATATGTGGTCAACAGTCTCGCAGGATAGATTACACCATGACGAATCCCAAGGTTGCGCAGCTCCTTACGTATGGGATCAAACTGCTTCCTCAATTGTTGGATTCCTGTGGCCAAATCTGGGTAGAACCGCACCTGCTGGTCCTGGTGTTTAATCTCTCCTTTAGCTCGTGCAGCGTTGAAGATCTTCATCCTGTCTCTGTTGCTGAGAAACTTCATAATTAAGGTCCTCGGCGGTCCCTTATCTCTCCGTGGGCCAATACGGTGTGCATTTTCCAGAACCACTGCTGATTGCAACTCCGCGCTGCCCAGCGCCTCCGGAATCCACTTTTCCAGAAAGGAACATGCGTCCCGACCTTCGGATTCCTCCGGAAGACCCACCAGCCTCAAGTTGTTCCGTCTCGACCGAGATTCCAAATCCAAAATATTATCTTCCAGACATTTATTTTTTTTTCCAAAGTGCGCACCTTTAATTGAAGACGGGTGACGTCATCTTCAGCACTAGAGAGACGGAGCTCCATCTGCGCCATCCGTTCTACACAGTCACCCAATTCCTTTCTCATTCCTTCCAACACTGCCATAATCCCATCAAATCTAGAGGAAAAGTCTGCTCTCATTGAACTCATGGCAGCCATCAGCGCATCTGCGCCGCTCCCCGCAGACATCGCACCGTTGCCAGCCTCCTCCGCCATATATGGAGTTTTAGTTGCTGCGTCACAGACCTGAAAGTCTGTTAATTTGGACTGTTTCGGCGGCTCGCTTTTTCCTCTACCTGGTTTTCCAGCCTTAGGCTTCGCAGACATATCCTCGCCCAAACGCTGGGATACGTTCTGTCCCAAATGAGAGATTTATTTGCCGATTTTTTTTCTCCAGGAGCAGAGCAGAGTGAGACACGTCCGTCTTACGTGGCAGCCATAACCGGAAGTCATTTGAATATATCTTTGTTCTAAAATCCAAAAATAGGCCCAACATTTGAGTTAAGCGCATCCAACTGCTTCCTAACTTGTACACTAGGCTGCAAATATCACGAGACATACTATGACTTCATTTGACAATGCACACTTACTTTGCGCCAGTGTTGCCAACTCTTACTCTTTTGGAGTGGGTTTCACTCTTTTGCACCCCCCCACACACACCACAAACCTTATTTCTCACTCCAAAATGAGGAAAATACTGCCAATATTGTGTTGATTTTCTTCAGATTTTTACGCAATAAGGCAGCATAAAGCAGATTGAACATGTTGTCAAATGTATTCTGAGGTAAAGAAGTGTATGTGTTGAACAAAGTAACTGTTTGTGTATTGTGCACATGCATGCTCACTCTACCCCTACCCCCCTGTCTCCCCTGTGAACAATTCCTCTACATCTCATTCCAAGCTTTTCTGAAAAGTTGGCAACTCTGCTTTGCCCATCTCGTGGACTGAAAACTCAATTGGATGATTTATACCCAAGAGTTTTCTACATTTACATACAGCAAATATCTATAATTGATAGAAGATCTGTACATTTTTACATTGGTTCAGGATCTGTGCATCATCGCACGTGTCAAGTCTCACGATACTACACCGAATCAATCTTTTGCTCTGACATTTTTTTGTTAGTGCTGAAAGTTGTTAATTTTAATACTGGTGCTTCATAAAAAGATGTCCTTGGTATTAAGTTCATACAGACTTGATATGAATCAAAGTCAGAGTGTACAGGGCAATTTTTCTTTCAAGATGTCTGCATTCCAAAAAAGTAAAAAAGAAAAAAATAATCAAAGTAAAGATAAGATAGAATGAAAACCAAGTTTGCTATGAAAGCTATAATGTTTTTGGTAATTTGATGTGAAAATTCTGTTAAGTGTCCTCAAATAGTTTTCAAGTTACAGCATTACAGTAAACGCAGATTCCCCAACACATAAAAATACAGGGCTACAGAGAATACACTGACATTGCAACATGCTTTGAATGTGAAAATTTCCGTCTGGGATTAATAAAGTATACTAAAGAAAACAGGGGTAACAGAAACAACCCTTTAAAGCATCATATTGCATTTATTCCATGATTAAACTATAGATTTGGGTAATAGGTGGTGAACAGGTCAAACAAGGTGCCTGTGTCGTAATCATTATTGTACCAGTATATTATAGGGTGAATACATTAGGGTTTTGAGGACTGCGGTTCCTAGTTATAATAAATATTTCTATTACAGTGGTTCATAACAGCTGCTGCACATAAATCATATTAATGGTATTTAACTTTAATTAGCTGCTGATTTCTTAGATATTCAATGGGGGATACAGAGAAAACAATATATTTGAAAGAAATATTTTGCTTGATTCCACTTGTGATATTATACAGTGCATCCAGAAAATATTCACAGCGCTTCACTTTTTCCACATTTTGTTGTGTTACAGCCTTATTCCAAAATGGAATAGTTCATTTTTTCCTCAAAATTCTACACACAATAACCCATAATGGCAACATAAAAAAAATGAAGAAATCACATGTACATAAGTATTCACAGCCTTAGCTCAGTACTTTGTTGATGCACCTTTAGCAGCAATTACAGCCTCAAGACTTTTTGAATATTATGCCACAAGCTTGGCACACCTATCTTTAGGCAGTTTTACCCATTCCTCTTTGCAGCACCTCTCAAGCTCCATCAGGTTGGATGGGAAGTGTTGGTGCACAGCCATTTTCAGATCTCTCCAGAGATGTTCAATTGGATTCAAGTCTGGGCTCTGGCTGGGCCACTCAAGGGCATTCACAGAGTTGTCCTGAAGCCACTCCTTTGATATCTTGGCTGTGTGCTTAGGGTCGTTGTCCTGCTGAAAGATGAACCATCACCCCAGTCTGAGGTCAAGAGCGCTCTGGAACAGGTTTTCATCTAGGATGTCTCTGTACATTGCTCCATTCATCTTTCCCTCTATCCTGACTAGTCTCCCAGTTCTTGTCGTTGAAAAACATCCCCACAGCATGATGCTACCAAAATCATGCTTCACTGTAGGGGTGGTATTGCCCTGGTGATGAGCGGTGCCTGGTTTCCTCCAAACATGACTCCTGGCATTCACGCCAAAAAGTTCAATCTTTGTCTCATCAGACCAGAAAATTTTGTTTCTCATGGTTTGAGAGTCCTTCAAGTGCCTTTTGGCAAACTCCAGGTGAGCTGCCATGTGCCTTTTACTAAGGAGTGGTTTCTGTCTGGCCACTTTACCATACAGGCCTGATTGGTGGATTGCTGCAGAGATGGTTGTCCTTCTGGAAGGTTCTCCTCTCTCGACAGAGGAATGCTGAAGCGCTGACAAAGTGGCCATCAGGTTCTTGGTCACCTTCCCGACTAAGGCCCTTCTCCCCCGATTGCTCAGTTTAGATGGCCGGCCAGCTCTAGGAAGAGTCCTGGTGGTTCTGAACTTCTTCCATTTACAGATGATGGAGGTCACTGTGCTCATTGGGACCTTCAAAACAGCAGAAACTTTTCTATACCCTTTTCCAGATTTGTGCCTCGAGACAATCCTGTTTCGGAGGTCTGCAGACAATTCCTTTGACTTTGTGCTTTGTTTGTGTTCTGACATGCACTGTCAACTGTGGGACTTTACAGTGGGAAAAAAAAGTCGACACACCCCTGTTCAAATGCCAGGTTTTTGTGATGTAAAAAAATGATACTAAGATAAATCATTTCAAAACTTTTTCCACCATTAATGTGACCTATAACCTGTACAACCCAACTGAAAAACACACTGAAATCCTTTAAGGAGAAAAATAAAAAACTTACAGTATCCTGTTTGCATAAATATACATACCCTGTTATAACTGGGGATGTGGCTGTGTTCAGAATGAACCAATCACATTCATACTCATGTCAAATGAGAGTCAGCACACACCTGCCACCATTTAAAGTGCCTCTGATTAACCCCAAATAAAGTTCAGCTGTTCTAGTAGGCTTTTCCTGACATTTTTGTAGTCACATCTTACAGCACAAGCCATGGTCCGCAGAGAGCTTCCAAAGCATCAGAGGGATGTCATTGTTCAAAGGTATCAGTCAGGAGAAGGGTACAAAAGAATTTCCAAGGCATTAAATATACCATGGAACACAGTGAAGACAAGTCATCATCAAGTGGAGAAAATATGGCACAACAGTGACATTACCAAGAACTGGGCGTCCCTCCAAAATTGATGAAAAGACGAGAAGAAAACTGGTCAGGGAGGCTGCCAAGAGGCCGACAGCAACATTGAAGAAGCTGCAGAAATTTCTGGCAAGTACTGGCTGTTTAGTACATATGACAACAATCTCCCGTCTAGGGTGGCAAGACGGAAGCCTTATCTTACAAAGAAAAGCATCCAAGCTCGACTACATTTTGCAAAAACACATTTGAAATCTCCCAAACACATGTGAGAAAATGTGTTATGGTCCGATGAAACCAAGGTTGAACTTTTTGGCCATAATTCCAAAAGGTATATTTGCCGCAAACACAACACTGTTCATCACCAAAAGGACACCATACCTACAGTGAAGCATGGCAGTGGCAGCATCATGTTTTGGGGCTGTTTTTCTTCAGCTGGAACTGGGGCCTTAGTCAAGATGGAGGGAGTTATGATCAGTTTCAAATACCAGTCAGTGCTGGCACAAAAATTTCAGGCTTCTGCTAGAAATGCTTGATTATTGATGATGAAGAGGAACTTCATCTTTCATCACAACAATGACCCAAAGCACACATCCAAATCAACAAAAGAATGGCTTCACCAGAAGAAGATTAAGGTTTTGGAATGGCCCAGCCAGAGTCCAGACCTGGATCCGATTGAACATCTGTGGGGTGATCTGAAGAGTGCTGTGCAGAGGAAATGCCCTCGCAATCTGACAGATTTGGAGCATTTTTGCAAATAAGAGTGGGCAAATATTGCCACATCAAGATGTACCACGCTGATAAACTCCTACCCAAAAAGACTGAGTGATGTAATAAAAGCCTGAGGTGCTGCAACAAAATATTAGTTTAAGGGTGTGCGTATTTATGCACACAGATTATTGCAAGTTTTTTATCATTATTATTATTTTTCCCCTTAAAATATTTCAGTTTGTTTTTCAATTGGGTTGTACAAGTTATAGGTCACATTAATGGTGGAAAAGGTATCATGTCTGCCCCTTTCAGGGCATAAATGAGGCGCCAGATTCCAACAGAGAGTTTGTTTATTATAGAGGATACAAAATGATGAGCCATGTGGGGCAAAACACAAACACTAAACTTGGGCACAAATAAAGAATGCTAACACTGAAACAAGAAAGTAGCGAGGGCGGTGTGTTGTGTGTGTGTTGTGTAAGTCTATTGCGTCTTTTGCATTCAATACTATTAGGTCGTCACGTTTTTTTGCTATCTCTGCGAGCAGCACTGCTTAGGTTATACAGTCTGACAGCCATAGGTAGGAAGGACCTGCGAAACCTCTCGGTTGTGCACCTAGGATGATGTAGTCTACTGCTAAATGAGCTCCTCAGTGCGTTCAGTATGTCCTGCATAGGGTGGGACTCGGACTCCAGCAGAGATGACAGTTTAGCCACCATCCTTCTCTCTCCTATCTCTTCCACTGGGTCAAGGCGTTTCCCCAGGACAGAGCTAGCTTTCTTGATCAGTTTGTTCATTCTCTTCCTATCGGCTGCTGTAATGCCACTGCCCCAGCAGACTACTCCAAAAGTGATGACTGATGCCACCACCGTAGAATGTCTTCAGCAGCGCCCCTTGTACACCAAAAGACCTGAGCCTCCTCAGTAGGAACAGCCTGGACTGTCCCTTCTTGTAGAGTGCGTCGGTATTGTGTGACCAGTCTAGTTTATTGTTCATATGAACACCCAGGTACTTGTAGGATGTCACCATCTCAATGTCTGTTCCATGGATGTTTACTGGTGCTGTGAGGGGTTGTCCTTGCCTGCGGCAGTCCACCACCAGCTCCTTAGTTTTCCTCGCGTTGATCTGGAGGCAGTTCCGATGACACCAGTCCACAAAGTCCTGGATAAGTCCTCTGTATTGTCACTTCCTGTTTTGCTGTCTGCCTGTGTGGTTTGCTCTCCAGCTCTCGAGCCACTAGCTATGGCTACTAGCTCTCTTTCCTCTCCTCCTCTGGTGTGCTCTCTCTGTCAGATGTTTAGCTACACCTCTGCCTCTTTTAGTGATAACGGTAAATGTAATAAATGTTGTCTTTTTGAGGCGCTCGAGGCGAGGTTGTCTGATTTGGAATCCCGGCTCCGCTGCATTGAAACACCGTCTGCGCCAGTTAATCTCGACGGACGCCCCTTAGCTGCAGCGGAGCTAGCTAGCTTAGGTCCCCCTGTCACCGGTTCCCCGGCTCTCCTCTGCAGCGAGGAGACTGGGTGGGTGACGGTGAGAAGGAAGCCTAGTCGCAAAGCCCCGGTTCACCACCAACCTGTTCACGTTTCTAATCGTTTTTCCCCGCTCAGCGACACACCCGCTGAGGAAAAAACTCTGATCATTGGCGACTCTGTAGTCAGAAACGTGAACCTAGAGACTCCAGTGGCCATAGTCACATGCATTCCTGGGGCCAGAGCAGGCGACATCGAGTCAAATTTGAAAATGCTGGCTAAAAGTAACTGTAAATATTCAATTGTTATTCACGCCGGCATTAATGACATCCGTCTCCGGCAGTCGGAAGTCACGAAACTTAATGTAGAATCGGTGTGTGACTTTGCAAAAACGATGTCTGCCACTGTAGTATTCTCTGGGCCCCTCCCCAATCTGACCAGTGATGACATGTTTAGTCGCTCGTCATCCTTGAACCGCTGGCTGTCTGTGTGGTGTCCTAAAAATGACGTGGGCTACATTGACAATTGGAGCTCTTTTTGGGGAAAACCTGGTCTTATGAGACGAGACAGCATTCATCCCACTTTGGATGGTGCTTCTCATTTATCTAACAATCTGGCATCTTTTTTATCCAAATTTCCAAAACCCTGACTACTCAGAGTTGGGACCAGGAAGCAGAGTCGCAGTCTTACACGCCTCTCTGCAGCTCCTCTTCATCCGCCACCCCTCAGCTTAGCCCCTGTCTTCCCCATCAGAGAATCGTTGTCTGCTCCCTCCAAAGTAAATAAAAATATAATGTATAAGCATCCCAAAGTGATAAAGCAAAATATTGGTAAAACTCAAATTAAACATAAAGCCTCTAAATTGAATGATTTGGCCTCTGTTCCTCCTCATAATTTAAAAATTAAATGTGGTTTATTAAATATTAGGTCTCTAACTCCCAAGTCTCTGTTAGTCCATGATCTGTTAATTGATCATCAGATTGATTTAATTTCCCTTACAGAGACTTGGTTAGGACAAGAGGATTATGTTGGTTTAAATGAATCAACTCCCTCTGGTTATTTAAACTGTCAAAATCCCAGAAGTTCTGGTCGTGGAGGAGGAGTAGCATCAATTTACCATTCCAAATTACTAGTTAATGTAAAGCAAAAAACATGTTATAATTCCTTTGAGGGCCTGGTCCTCAGTATTGGGCACTTTAGCAATTCCAGGTTAAACCCAATTTTATTTGCCATAGTTTATCGTCCCCCATCAACCTATTCAGAATTTTTATCCGAATTTCCTGATTTCTTAGCTGATTTAGTGCTGAAATCTGATAGAATAATTATAGTAGGGGACTTTAATATACATGTGGATGTAGATAGTGACTGCCTTAATGTGGCTTTTAATTCAATATTAGACTCGATTGGGTTTTCTCAGAAAGTAGGAAATTCTACTCATTACCTCCACCATACATTGGACCTTGTTCTGACATATGGCATAGAAATAGAAAATCTGGTAGTGTCTCCTCATAACCCTGTACTGTCAGACCATTGTCTGTTAACCTTTGATTTTACTATTTCTGACTATTTGGCTCCTAAAGAAAAATATTATCACAGTAGATGCCTCTCAGATGATGCTGTTTCCAAATTTATGCAGATTGTTTCCTCTATGCCATGTGTCAACACAACGGAAATAAGCTATAGACAGCTTGCTCCTTCTGTAATTGATAACATGGTGGATAGTGTTTCAGCTTCTCTGCATCAGGCTCTAGACTTGGTGGCCCCCTTAAAAAAGAAAAAGTCTAATCAGAGATTTTTAACTCCTTGGTTCAACACAGAAACTCGTAGCTTAAAACAGAAGACTCGTCAATTAGAAAGAAAATGGCGCTCTACTAATTTAGATGAAATCTATTTAGCTTGGAGAAATCATCTTTTAATTTATAAAAAATCTCTTAGAAAAGCTAGAACGAGTTATTACTCTGCATTAATAGAAGAGAACAAGAATAATCCCAGGTTTCTTTTCAGTACTGTAGCCAGGTTGACAAAGAGTCAGGACTCTGTCAATCCTAGCATCCCCTTAGAGCTTACTAGTCAGGACTTTATGAACTTTTTCAATAATAAAATTTCATCCATCAGAGATAAAATCAATCAGATTCTTCCCACAGTTAACTTAAATACTGTAACTACTACAACTCCTTCTATTGATGTCTGTCTTGATGAGTTTACTCCAATCGACCTTTGTGAGTTAGACAAAATAGTTTCCTCATCCAAACCTTCAACTTGTCTTTTAGACCCTATTCCTACCAGGTTATTTAAAGAAGTCTTCCCACTTATTGGTAGCTTTATTCTTCATATAATCAATTCTTCATTAACTTTAGGCCATGTACCGCAGGCTTTTAAAACGGCTGTAATTAAACCCTTACTCAAAAAGCCAACGCTAGATCCAGGAGCTTTAGCTAACTATAGACCAATCTCTAATCTCCCTTTCATTTCAAAAATCTTAGAAAGAGTTGTTGCTATGCAATTATTTGACCACCTGCAGGGAAATGGTTTATTTGAGGAGTTTCAATCTGGGTTTAGAATCCATCATAGCACTGAAACAGCCTTAGCGAAGGTCACTAACGACCTCCTCATTGCATCTGATAATGGACTAGTTTCTGTACTTGTCCTTTTAGATCTTAGTGCAGCTTTTGATACTATTGATCATAATATTCTACTTGATAGATTAGAACACTATGTTGGACTTAATGGAACTTCGTTGCAGTGGTTTAGATCTTATTTATCTGATAGGTTCCAGTTTGTTCATGTAAATGATGAGTTTTCTCTCAGCTCAAAGCTTAGTCATGGAGTTCCACAGGGATCTGTGCTTGGCCCTACTCTTTTTAGTTTATATATGCTTCCATTAGGCAACATTATTAGAAAGCACTGTATACATTTTCACTGTTATGCAGATGACACACAATTATACCTGTCAATGAAGCCAGATGATACTAATCAATTAGCCAAGTTAGAAGCCTGTCTTAAGGAAATCAAAGTTTGGATGACTTGTAATTTCCTGCTATTAAATTCAGATAAGACTGAAGTCATTCTTGTTGGTCCAAAAAACCTTAGAAATTCCTTTCCAAATCAAACTTTCAGTTTGGATGCAGTTACTCTTTCTCTTAATAGCTCTGTGAGGAACCTTGGAGTTATTTTTGATCAGGATTTGTCCTTCAATTCACATATTAAATTTGTTTCTAAGACTGCCTTCTATCATTTGCGTAATATTGCCAAGATTAGGAGCATCTTGTCTCAGAGTGATGCTGAGAAGCTGATCCATGCTTTTGTTAGCTCGAGATTAGATTATTGTAATTCTTTATTATCAGGTTGTCCTAAAACATCTTTAAAAAGTCTTCAGCTGATCCAAAATGCTGCAGCAAGAGTTTTAACAGGTACTAGAAAGAGAGATCATATCTCTCCGGTTCTGGCCTCCCTTCATTGGCTTCCCATAGAGTTTAGAATTAAGTTTAAAATCCTTCTTCTTACTTACAAAGCTCTAAACAATCAGGCTCCTTTTTATTTAAAAGATCTGATACTACCGTATCATCCTAACAGAGCACTACGCTCCCAAAATGCAGGTTTACTTGTAATACCTAGAATCTCCAAAAGTACAATGGGAGGCAGAGCCTTCAGTTATCAAGCTCCTCTCCTGTGGAATCAGCTGCCAATCTGGATTCGGGAGTCAGACTCGATCTCTGTTTTTAAGAATAGGGCTAAAACCTACCTTTTTGATATAGCCTACAATTAGGGAGGGATCATGTGTTTTCTGAACCCTCCCTTAGTTATGCTGCTAATAGGTTTAGTCAGCCGGGGGACCTCCAGTAATGCACTGGGCCTCACTCCTTTCCTCACTCTCTATGAAATATTTTTTTTTTGCTGGTCATTAACATTTGTTTGTTCTCTCCCATAGATTGAGTCCCCATCGTGCTGTTTGCTCTCTACATGTCTGTTCTTTTCTTCTTCTCTATCCCCTCACCCCCCAGCCAGTCGCAGCAGATGACTGCCCCTCCCTGAGCCTGGTTCTGCTGGAGGTTTCTTCCTGTTAAAAGGGAGTTTTTCCTCTCCACCGTCGCCAAGTGCTTGCTCACAGGGGATCGCCTGATTGCTGGGGTCTTTCTGCAACTGTGGGGGTCCTCCCTACAGTTGATAGTGCTATGAGATGACTGTTGTTGTGAAATGGCGCTATATAAATAAAGTTGAATTGAATTGAATTGTACTCAGCTTCATCTCCGTTGGAGATGAGGCCAACGATCGCAGAGTCATCAGAGAACTTCTTCACACACTTCACAGTGTGTTGTGCTGTGTGAGAAGTCCGCAGTATAAAGGGTGAACAGGAAGGGAGCCAAAACCTTTCCCTGGGGGGCCCCCGTGCTACCGATGATCGTGTCGGACACACAATCCCGGGTTCTCACAAACTGTGGCCAGTTAGTGAGGTAGTCCAGAATCCATGATGACAGGTGCTGGTCCACCCCTGCGCACAGCAGCTTGTCCTTCGGTTGGATGGTGTTGAAAGCACTGGAGAAGTCAAAGAACATGATCCTCACCACATTCCCGGGCTTCTCCAGGTGTGACAGAGAACGGTGAAGGAGGAAGATCACTGCATCCTCCACCCCAATGCCATGCTGGTAGGCTAACAGGAGTGAATCCATCGCTGGTCCCACCAGGGGGCGGAGGTGAGCAAGGAGCAGTCTCTCCAGGGTCTTCATCATGTGAGACGTCAGGGCCACTGGTCTGTAGCTGTTCAGGTCTTTGGGGTGGGAAGTCTTTGGTACAGGTACCACACAAGATGTTTTCCACAACTGTGGTACCCTCCCCAGCTTCAGGCTCAGGTTGAAGATGTGCTCCACAATCCCACACAGCTGGTCTGCACAGGACTTGAGGAGCTTCGCGCTGATGCCGTCCGGTCCCGAGGCCTTCCTCGCCTTGATCTTCCTCAGCTCTGTCCTCACCTGGGTCTTAGTGAGGGTCAGGTTGGGGGGCTGTGTGCTGGGAGTGGGGGGGTGTTGGTGGAGTGGGGTGTGGACAGCAGGTCTCGATGACTTTAGAGGCAGCAGTGGTTGTTGTGCAGTCGGGGGGGAGGGCAGTTGGTCAAACCTATTAAAAAACAGGTTCAGATTGTTTGCCCACTCCCTGCCACCCGTGGCCTGGGAGGAGGTATTCTGGAGCCCAGAGATGGTTTTAAGGTTTCTCCAGACCCCACCGATGTCGCTCTGTTGCAGCTTGTCCTCCATCTTCTTCCTGAAGCTGTCCTTGCCTTCTCTGATCCTCCTCCTCAGCTCTCTCTGTACGGACTTCAGCATCTCCCTGTTCCCCGACCTGAAGATCCTCTTCTTCTCTCTCAGAAGTGTTTTTATCTCAGGGTTGATCCAGGGTTTGTTGTCCGAGCAACATCGTATGGTCTTGGTGGGTACGGTGTTGTCCACACAGAAGCTGATGTAGTCCGTGATGGTGTGAGTGAGGCCATCGATGTCCTCACCATGTGGATCGCAGAGCTGCTCCCAGGCAGTGGTTTCATAACAGTCCTTTAGAGCGTCCATTGCCTCCTCAGACCATAACTTCACTGTGCGCATGACCGGAGGTTGTCTGTGTACTAGGGGTTTGTACACTGGCAGGAGATGAACCAAGTTGTGATCCAATCTCCCGAGTGGGGGGAGTGGTGATAAGGTGTACGCCTCCTTAGTATTTGCATAGAATAAGTCCAGTGTTTTATTGTCTCTAGTGTTGCATGTGACATACTGGGTGAACGTGGGTAGAATGGGGGGCAGTGAAATATGGTTGAAATCACCTGAGATGAGGAGAAGAGCATCTGGGTGTTCTGTCAGCAGCCTGCCAGTTACTGAGTGGATGACGTCACGCGCTGTCCCAGCATTTGCCGTCGGATTTGCATAAAAATGCAGATCATGTGTGAGTATTCCCTCGGGAGATAGGTAGGCCGCATGCTAACAGCTAGCAACTCAATGTCTTTGTTGCAGTGTTGTTGTTTAACCATGATATGTCCCGGTCTGCACCAGCTGTTATTGACATACATTAGCACTCCCCCGCCCTTTGCCTTCACACTGTCTGGTGTCCGGTCTGCCAGTATTGCGTGGAAACCCTCCAGTTCGATGTCAGCATCTGTTGCTAGTTCTGTTAGCCATGTCTCAGTAAACAACATCAAACTACTCTCTCTGAAGACGCTCTCGTAGCGGGAGATAGCCGCTATCTCGTCAGTCTTATTGAGTAGCAATCGTACATTCCCCATAATAATGGATGGGAGGACGGGTCTGTACCTTATATTCCTCGCCCGCCGTCTTACTCCAGCTCGACATCCACGCCGTTTCCATCTTATTTCTCCCAGTATGTCGAGTTTTTGCGTTAGCATCGTGGGCCGGTTAAGTGCTAACAGCTGGTCTTTATTGTACTGCCTCCTGCAAGAAACAGTGGCTCCGTCCGCTGGCTCAGGAGACATTTGGGTGATCTACATATCTGGATGGAATAAAGGTGTCGCTGGATCAGAAAGATTAGCAAGAGAGCCAGATAGTAAATAGAAATAGGAAGAAATTGATCCGATGTTGCAAAAAGGCAGCCTACACGTGTGGCGCCGGAAGTGAAGTGAAATTACTAGTTGTATAGATAAAAAAAAGTTTGCTGTAGGAGTATTTATAGATTTAAAGAAAGCTTTTGACACCACTGACCACAGAATTCTACTGAGGAAATTGGAAAGGTATGGGATAAGAGGGGTCGGACTGAGTTGGGTGGAAAGTTATTTACCGTATTTTCCAGACTATATAGTGCACCTAAATATAAGCCGCACCCACTAAAATTTTAAAGAAATGCATATTTTGTCACATATAAGCCGCACCGGACTATAAGCCGCCAATATCCAGGCTGAGAAATAAGATATTTACATAGAAAGATTTTGTACCATAAGTGTTTATTCATATACCTGAACTGATTGTTTCCGAACAGTGCCTGTAACACGGCAGTAAAAGTGCTGATCAAACAAAACAGAAAAGTCATTGATGGTTTTATTCATCTTCCTCCTGTGCACTAAAACAAAGTTGCTTTATTTTTCTTCCTCCTGCGTACTGAAACCACTGTCACTTTTTCTTCCTGCGCACTGTTAAAGCACCTACGGTATTAAAGTCGCTTTATTCTCCCGTGCACTGAAACCACAAGTCACTATTCATCTTCCTCCTGAGCACTGAAACTACTGAACACCAAACCACTGTCACTTCATTTCTCCCGTGCACTGAAACTACAAGTCACTATTCATCTTCCTCCTGAGCATTGAAACTACTGAACACCAAACCACTGTCACTTCATTTCTCCTGTGCACTGAAGCCACAAGTCACTTATTCATCTTCCTCCTGCGCACTGAAGCCACTGAAGTCGTCCTCTTCAGTGTCGGAGTTGAACAGCCTCAGATAATCTTCGTCACATACCTTTTCAGTCTCTGTTTTGGTGTTGCTCCAGTCACTCTCATCTCGAGGCAAAGTTACCTCTGAAGCTGCGCTGCTCTCTTCACGCAGCAGTCTGGCCTTTCGGAACCCGTTGATGATGGTGGATTCTTTCACACTCCTCCGTGCTGTTAAGATCCACTGATTCACGTATTTTGCTGTTGTGCGTCTTGGGTTGCATGTGCTAAGAATAAAAACTGGTGCTTTCTTGTTTGCACTGACTCCTGCTGCCTGTCTCGTTTTTGCACTTCCTGCTAGAGCGCCCCCTGAGGGTTGAAGAAAAATTCATAGAAAAGCCGCATCTCTGTATAAGGTGCATGGTTCAAAGCATGGGGAAAAAGTAGCGGCTTATAGTCCGGAAAATACGGTAAGTAATAGACAACAATTTGTACAAATTGGTGAGCACAAATCACCCTTCATGGACATCACTTGTGGTGTGCCCGAGGGGTCAGTTTTGGGACCCAAACTCTTTAACTTGTATATAAATGACATATGCCAAGTATTGTGGCTGCACATGGCCAAAACATAATGAGCAGCATCTTTGATAAGAACAAAGGGCAGGGTTTCCTTGGAGATAACAGGAAGCTGTGAAATGTGATCTTTTGTGTGTCAGAGACGGCTTGGAGGATCCTTTCACAGACTGTGAGGGGGATGTTGAAGGATTAAGGAAGTGCATGCAATGTGATCTTTTATGTGAATGCAATGTGACCGTTTGATATGTAGAAGGACCTGAGTATTTAAAGGAAGAGTTCTGTTTGAGATGTCCTCTTTTCTACTGTGCTCATGTGAGAGAATGTGTAATAAACTGCCTGAGACAAACTTGCCTCATCATTTACACACTCTACAGTATCAGAAATTCTGAAATTTATTTTGTTTGTGGATGACACAAATATCCTTTGCACTAGTGAGAATTTGCAGCAGGTTTTAGAGGTGGTCACAACTGAAATGAAAAGGTTAACGCAGTGGGTCAACAAAAATAAATTATCTCTAAATCTGAAAAAAAACGAAGATTATGTTGTTTGGAAATTATAAAGTAAATCATGAAACAATGGTAACGATAGATGATACCAAAATAGAAACAGTACAGGAAAATAAGTTTCTGGGGTGACGCTAGACAATAAAATCTGCTGGAAACCTCACATCAGTCACATCCGGGCCAAGTTGGCAAAATGTATAGGGATACTGGGGAAGACAAGACATATCTTGGACTATAAATCATTGTTCTTACTGTACAATTCACTGTTTCTACCTTATCTTAACTACTGTGTAGAGGTCTGGGGAAACACCTACAAGACCAACCTACAGCCAATGTGCACATTACAAAAAAAAGCTATAAGGATAATAAATAATGTAAGATATAGAGACCATACCAATTCGTTGTTTTTAAAGTCACATGTCATAAAGTTCATGGATTTAGTTAAATTTAAGACAGCACAAGTAATGTACAGGGCAATTAATAATCAACTCCCAACTAATATACAAAAAATATTAAAAAAAGAGACAATGATTATAATTTGAGAGGAGACTTAAACTTTACAAAGCCTAAGATACGAACAACTAAGAAAAGTATGTGCATATCTGTCTGTGGGGTGGATTTATGGAACAGTCTGGATCTGGAACTGAAACTATGTACAAACAGAAATCAATTCAAAAATAGGTATAAACATTATTTGCTGAAAGAATATACTGTATGTTTGAAGGGTAGTATTTATATGTACGATTCACTAAGCTCACTCTGGGACACTATGGAATGGTAGGTGGGACAGTACTGTGTATATCTGTGTTGTTTGAGGCTGGGTTTTGATGTATGGAGTGTATGTATGTTGGGATGGATGGGTGTTAATGTTGATATGTACAAAATATAGTTAATTGTTTACTTGGGGTCTTAAATGTGGTAATTTGTATATATTTCACATGGGTTGTATTTATGGAAAAGAGTAGTTGGAGTTAATAAGTGTTCACTTCTTCCTTCTCCCTTTCGAGCACTGTATACTGTCACTTTATCGCACTTGTCATTTGTTTTGTTTTTTTACTTTTTTGTTCGAAATAAAGTATGTATCTATCTATCTATCTAAACAAGGAAGTAGCGAGGACGGAACCTGATGCTATGGAATAAACGCTTACAGGTACTTAGGAGCAAGGAAGGAAATTGGAGCCGGGCGTAGGGACTCCAGTCTATGTGGGTGTAGGTCACAGCGAGGAGTGAGCCTCAGCTGCTCCCTTAAATACTGAAGGCAAAAAGCAGTGCAACAAACAGGAGAAGAGGAAACGTAATTACAAATCACGGTCAGCTGTGACAGTGCCGGCTAGACTTTGACAGCCGGAAGTCCGGCCGCGGCGCTGTCACAGTAAAAGCCCTGGAAGAACCAATAATAACTAAGCAGAAATAAGGAGGGCTGCACGGTGGCGCAGTGGTTAGCACTGCGGCAGCACAGTTTACCCTTGGCCGGGGGATTGTGGGGATCGTGGGATCATGGGTTCGATCCCAGCCCCCGACCAACAGTGATCTGTGTGGAGTTTGCATGTTCTCCCCGTGTTGCGTGGGTTTACTCCGGGATTTCTCTGGTTTCCTCCCACATGCCAAAGACATGCATGTTAGGTTAATTGGCTGTTCTAAATTGTCCCTAGATATCTGTTTCCTATAGGCCCTTAGAATAGAGGGTTAGCATTAATGAAAGCGCTTTGAGTGGTCTTTGCGACTAGAAAAGCGCTATATAAGTGCAGGTTAGTTAGTTAGTTAGTTAGAAAAAGGGAGAATACTGAGTGGCCTGGGCACGGATAACCTCAGCGCTCGGATCACCACAAAAGGTTTTGAAATGATTTATCTTGGTCTCACTTTTTGACATCACAAAAACCTGGCATTTGAACAGGGATGGGTAGACTTTTTATATCCACTGTATATAGACAGGTGTGTGCCTTTCCAAATCATGTCCAATCAACTGAATTTACCACAGGTGGATTCCAATTAAGCTGTAGGAACATCTCAAGGATGATCAGTGGAAACATGTCACGAGTGGCCCCTCAGGGCAGAGAAAGACAGTCCCAGGTGCTGACTGCAGTTTGTGGCATTTATTAACAAAATATAAAGTTCCAAAGAGCATGAACACAAAATTCCAAACAGGTAACAAGGAAAACTTACAGATCAAATAGCAGATTGACTCACCAGAACAGGGATGGGGTTCTGGTGGTGAGGAGAAAGTATCGTTAAGACTGCCGCAAAAATTAAATGAAAATGAAGTCCTAAATAGGGTCAGAACAAATAACTCAAGTGATGACAGGTGTGGGATCACATGAGCGGGCAAAAAGGTAACAATGATTGACGATTAGGATCAGCTGCAAAGTAATGAGAGGAGAGCGAAGACAGCTGACAGGGTGACACCCACATGAAGCACAATCCAGAAATGCTACTTGACAGCTGTCAACCCAAAGAAAGAACACAACAGTCCGAAATACAAGGAATAAAATATCAATAAATGCAGACAGAAAAATAATTACAAATGGATACAAAACATGAGCGTAACAAAACTGAGACATAAACAGAAAAATAGAAAACAGTACGAGAATACCGAAACTTAAAAAGCACAAAATACAATACGAAATACAATATGCTCAGTCTCAGCCACGAGACTGAGCATGGCGGAACCTCCAGTGCTCAGCTCATGACAAAACAGGATGCACCTGAGCTCAATTTTGAGCTTCACAGCAAAGGCTGTGAATACTTATGTACATGTGACTTCTTAGTTTTTTATTTTTAATAAATTTGCAGAAATCTAAAAAAAAAAACCTAAAAACTTTTTTCGCATTGTCACTATGGGGTATTGTGTGTAGAATTCTGAGGAAGAAATGAGTTTAATCAATTTTGGAATAAGGTTGTAACATAATAAAATGTGGAAAAAGGGAAGCGCTGTGAATACTTTCCGGATGCACTCTATATATCTGCTATGCAATATTATAGCAAGGTTTATTCATCGCATAGCCTACTCATATGTGTGAAATTGGGTTTATAGATATGTTATTTCACTGTTACGGGTGAATATAGAGGGAAGGCAGTGGACTGGTTAAAATATCATGGATTTGCATAATAAGGATAGATCATTTGAAGAAGCTGACTGATTTGTGCAATCTGGTCATCCTGAAAATGTACATCTTTACCTGAAAATATCAAGATAAATATGTTAATTCATGAAAATGTCAGTTGTTTGTCTTTTGTGAACATGCATATTTGTCATGATTCGCTGCCTCTCCGAGGCAGCAGAGACAAGAAACCCAAGTGCAGGAGGATACTGTGTGTTTTATTAACATAAATGTACAGACAACAACTCCAATGTACAAACAGGTGAGCAGGTGCAGTAACAAGTAGACACAAGTTGTCCCCAAACTCACTGGAAACAGACGACATACAAAATGGGCTCGAACACTCCCAGCGTAATGGCGAGCAGGGGGAAGGATAAAGGACTAAGCGCTCCTGGAACAAAAGTGCAGGTTGGAGCCAGGCAACCCAAGGCTCGACAGGCTGCACCAAGGTAGCGCCGGGAAAACACAGAGAAAAACCTAACACTGTGGACAACTGACACGAGTAGGTACTTAAAGAGAAGGGATCACCAGAGCCAAACAATGCTCTGGTGAAAAGGTAGACAATCCAGTGACCCGACAAATTGCAAGTGCACAGGCAGAACTTAAATAACACAAGACATCAAGAGCAGAGTGATAGCAGGTGTGAGTGAGTGTGTGCGTGTGGGTAGTGATGTGTGTATGTGTGTGCGTGAGAGTGGGAGTGTGAACCTGAGCAAGGAGAGAAACAGGCAATGACAGATTGGAATCAGCTGTCAAGAGTAGACAGGAGAGGGAGGCGTGGCTGTCAGCCACAAAATAAATAGACACAAAAGGCTAAGGAGTAATTAGAAATAACTCAAAAGATAATCAAATGACCAAGAGCAGCAAATAATAAACACCAAAAATACAACAGAACATGGCTAAACAATGAAACACCATATGGAACTCAAAAGATAACGTAAAGCACAGAATACTGAGGAACAGAAAACAGCCATGAAACCGAGCTTGGGAGAATCCCCAGCTCGGTTCATGAGAATATTTATTCAAAGAATGTATAAACAGTACAGGTACAGTAAAGTGAGACAGAAGTAATGTTGCTTTTGCTGTATATTTACCTCCCAGTTCCACCATTTTGGGGAAAAAAGGACAAATCATTTCATTTCAATTTTTTTTTTTTTTTTTTTTTTTTTACGTTTTGCATCACCAACAGCAGAAAATATTTTTTCTTTACTAAAATATTCATATAATTCTTCTTGGATGTTTGCATAACATTATAAATAAGTTGACTGACACCTTGAAAGAAAAATTCCTAACAGCTACAGTGGATATAAAGTCTGCACACCCCTGTTCAAATGCCAGGTTTTTGTGATGTAAAAAAATGAGATCATGACAAATCATTTCAAAACTTTTTCCACCATTAATGTGACCTATAACCTGTGCAACCCAATTGAAAAACAAACTGAAATCTTTTAAGGGGAAAAATAAAAAATGAAAAACTTGCAGTAACCTGGTTGCATAAATATGCACGTCCTGTTATTCATAGTTTTCAGTCACGTGACCCATACAGAGCCCTAGAGGGCAAAACATTACTCCAGCATGGTGGCTAACAGTCGGCGGGACTGCAACAAAGCCGGTCATTTTCCCTCTTGTCCCAAGCCGGGAATTCTTAGATCACCTTTCTAAAGAACAAAAACAAAGATATCTGGACAAACTACAAGTTTTGGGGTCTTGTGATCTGTATATAGCTCCCACGGAATTATTTAAATCTCTGAAATCAGCAACGTCCCTCCCGGAGATCAACTTTGGTGATGTGTATATACAGTATATCTTGTGGAGAATCCTTCGCCTTATACTGCTGCCAGGATGAACGTTTTTAAAAGTACAGATATATGTATTTTTGATCTGGATAGGTAAACAATGCCGCTGTGTGGGAGGTGAAGAGAAAGAAATTGTTCATCATCAAAGCAAAGGTAAGCGCTACTTTGCTAACTTTAGCAAGCTATGATACCAAACGTAAATCTTGCATTATAGTGTCAGCGTCAGTGTTTACGGAGTAGTGGCATTAGTGTAAAGGCAGCATTAATTTGTTAGCTAAACACTGTGTCATATTACAAAAAAGTTGACGAAGAATTTTTTTTTCCAGTGTTAGGTAAGCCATTCCTACAGTTTAAATGACCCACCGCTGACAGCTTGGATTGCTATGGAGAAGCAGGGATTGGTGTGATTTGGCCACTGCACCTGTATGGCAGCGTTAGAAGTGTGTTCCCATGTACTGTAGGTGCCATACTCTATGCTCTTCTAGCAGCAACACTCACTCTACTTAAAACAGCTGCTGTTAATTGCATTTTATAAGCTTTGGCACAGGGTATTAATGTATTTTTCAGTTAGTGTTACCAATATGCTAAGTTCACAATAGTTACCTGTCAGCCTCCATAAGGTATATACAGCCTTCCCAGAACTACGTTTACAAACTAATCATATATATCAAAAAATACAACATACACATTGGCTTACCACTGATGAAATGGTTGCTTCAAAGACGTGTATATTTTGATGGTTGCCATTCTTTGCCCTCCCGAGGGATGGAGGCACATTTAATAGCACAAATCCACAATCTTCTTCTCTCTAGATTTTCATTTTCAGATGGTATTCTGTAGAAGCACAATCCGGGCTTGTCCCCATGTTGATTAGTGCATCCAACAGCACAACGACTATCAGGCATTTTGGTTCAACCAAACGGCAAAAATTAGCAAGGTGGCTGGCGGGCAGAGGGAAATAGCAATGTTTTGCCCACCAGGTGGGCGTTACCCAGTGGAGCTGATGTCAGGTAAAAACTACGAATAACTGGGGATGTGGCTGTGTTCCGAATTAACCAAACACATTCAAACTCATGTTAAATGGGAGTCAGCACACACCTGCCACCATTTAAAGTGCCTCTGATTAATCCCAAATAAAGTTCAGCTGTTCTAGTAGGCTTTTCCTGACATTTTTGTAGTCACATCTTACAGCACAAGCCGTGGTCCACAGAGGGCTTCAGAAGCATCAGAGGGATGTCATTGTTCAAAGGTATCAGTCAGGAGAAGGGTACAAAAGAATTTCCAAGGCATTAAATATACCATGGAACACAGAGAAGACAGTCATCATCAAATGGATTAAATATGGCACAACAGTGACATTACAAAGAACTGGCATCCCTCCAAAACTGATGAAAAGATGAGGAAAAAACTGGTCAGAGAGGCTGCCAAGAGGCAGTACTGGCTGTTTAGTACATTACTAACTAACTAACCTGCACTTATATAGTGCTTTTCTAGTCACAAAGACCACTCAAAGCGCTTTCACTAACCCTCTATTTCACTAACCCTCTATTCTAAGGGCCTATAGGAAACAGATATCTAGGGACAATTTAGAACAGCCAGTTAACCTAACATGCATGTCTTTGGATTGTGGGAGGAAACCGGAGCCCCCGGAGTAAACCCACGCAGCACAGGGAGAACATGCAAACTCCACACAGAAAGGTTCCAACCCCTGCCAACCTGGGGATTCGAACCAGGAACCTTTTAGCTGTAAGGCAACAGTGCTAACCACTGCACCACTGTGCTGCCCCTTGTGACAACAAGCATGTGACAACAAGCTCATGTGACAACAAGCTCCCATCTTCTTCATATGTCTGGGCTATGGAGTAGGGTAGCAAGATGGAAGCCTTATCTTACAAAGAAAAAACATCCAAGCGTGGCTACATTTTATAAAAACACATTTGAAATCTCCCAAACACGTGGGAAAATGTATTATGATCCGATGAAACCAAGGTTGAATTTTTTGGCCATAATTCCAAAAGGTATATTTGCCGAAAACACAACACTGCTCATAACCAAAAGGACACTATACCTACAGTGAAGCATGGCAGCGGCAGCATCATGCATTGGGGCTGTTTTTCTTCAGCTGGAACTGGGGCCTTAGTCAAGGTGGAGGAAATTATGATCAGTTCCAAATGCCAGTCAGTGTTGGCACAAAACCTTCAGGCTTCTGCTAGAAAGCTGAAGATGAAGAGGAACTTCATCTTTCAGCATGACAGTGACCCAAAACACACATTCAAATCAACAAAAAAAGTGGCTTCACCAGAAGAAGATTAAGGTTTTAGAATGGCCCAGCCAGAGTCCAGACCTGAATCCGATCGAACATCTGTGGAGTGATCTGAAAAGGGATGTGCACAGGAGATGCCCTCGTAATCTGACAGATTTGGAGCATTTTTGCAAAGAAGAGTAGACAAATATTGCCACATCAAGATGTACCACGCTGATAGACTCCTACCCAAAAAGACTGAGTGATGTAATAAAAGCCTGAGGTGCTGCAACAAAGTATTAGTTTAAGGGTGTGCAAAGTTATTCAACCAGGTTATTGTAAGTTTTTTATTTTTCCCCTTAAAAGATTTCAATTTGTTTTTCATTTGGGTTATACAGGTTATAGGTCACATTAATGGTGGAAAAAAGTTTTGAAATGATTTATCTTGGTCTCATTTTTTACATCACAAAAACCTGGCATTTGAACAGGGGTGTGTAGACTTTTTATATCCACTGTAGCTGTGACTACTGTACACTGCTTTGTTTTGTTTGAGTACCACCAATATATGTACATGTGTTGCATCTGTTTGGTTCTCTTTGCACCATGACTGTGTGATACTTGAAGAATTCCTGTAAATGTACACATGCCGAACAGCTTCTGTACACAAAGCCATGTTCCCTGGTCTTATAGCATAGTGTAGCCCTGCAGCCGGCCTCGCTAAGGCCACTTATTGTGGTGTTGCTGTAAACAAACACCTGGGCCTCTCCCCAGTCACTAAAACCCCACAATTAAAACACACACACACACACACACACACACACATGCAGAGGCTGTCACAGCTGCCTCTTTTGGCACAGCTTGGACAGTAGCATTTGAGAAGTTCAGAGATTTTAAGAATTTGAGAATTTAATGTCGCGCAGAAGGGTCTTTTCTGGGCAAAACTTCAGTTAAATAAGTTTTAGGCAAGCAACTCCCATCCAGATGCCCAGAATAATGAAAAGAGTGCTGTTAGTGTTTAGTTAAAAGATACTTAAACTGGCTGCATCCAAATTGAAATCAATTCACCGTAGTGCAGATAAAACCTGCAACACTTCATTTCTCAAGCGAGTTCTGAAGCAATTACACATCTATTGTAACTTACTAGATCTGGCCAAAACAGTATAATATATAAATTTAATCAAATAATACACTAGTAATCAAGTCTTTACATGTACTGTATATTTTCACAAAGGGAAGGAGAGCGAGCACATAAAGAGGAGATTGGGTGAAAATGAGCACATGGCTTCAATTGCCCTCTGTGTGCTCCATCATCAAATCTGAACAATCTTAATTAGGACATTAGGTCTCATTTTTTCCCCTCCCTCCTGTTTCCATCATGTCAGCCCTTAGTGACGTATAGCTCTAAGGAACAACACCAACTTTAAAGCTTCGTTATCAGCTTTCTAATCTGACAGACCCAGTAAAAGGGGCGCGATTGAATGCCTTCCATTTCCCTCGGCCCCAGCCACTGTGCTGTTATCTTCTTCGCGTCATCTGGCTCCAGAGTAGGTAGATTACTGGAAACAGAAATAATAACTGCTGTGTTTATCGTGGCTTGGACACTGTCCGTTTGGGCTCTGAACCAAAAGTAATCTGTCAACCTGCTGCAAGTGGCTGAGTCGAAAATCTGCGAGAGAACTACAGCAGAAAGGGCAGTCGGCAAAGGCCATTTAGAGCTTACTGACTGAGAAATAGAGGTGGCAAGGCTCTTCACAGGACTAAAAAGAGCAGATAGTGTTGCAGTTCTTATGGTTTCTCCATCTATCCATCCAACCAACCCATTTTCTACCGCTTTTCCGGAGGTCCGGGTCATGGAGGCAGCAGCTCAAGCAGAGAAGCTCAGACTTTCCTATTCCTGGCCACCTGCTACAGCTCTTCAGAGAGGATACCAAGACGTTCCCAGGCCAGCTGGGAGACGTAATTTCTATTACTGAATAATAAGTTTGAGCAGTAATGGTAAGAGTAGTGTGGTGGTTTTGGTTTAGGGAACATCACAAATCAAATTTCACCTCAGAAACGCAACCCAAAAGTATAAAATCGTGTCTGTTTGTCTTCATTTTGAGCTCTTTTTGAACCCAAATAAATAGAAGAAATTAGAGTAATCTATATTACATTTTATAGTGATTTTTCCTTTAGTTATTTACATATAGAAATCACAGCCATAAACTAGAATTGCACTCAACAAAAATCCAGACCAACACCCTGGAGCCCCATCCTAATTGCGGTAGAAATAATGGTAAAATCAAAGTATCTCACTCCCTATTGTGATGGGAATGTCCAGATTAAATAGAATAAGACCGTACCAATATCCAGGGTCAAAGGCAAGGTCAAGGTCATTTCATATTTGGATGTTGTATGACATAGCATACATTCAAATTCTGCTAGCACTAAACCTGATAATAAAGGCATCATGAGGCATGTTTAAAGGATAGAGTCTGAAGTGACCTAAGTTCAGACCCTATCGATCCTCAAGATCAAAGGCAAAGTCAGGGTCATTTGACATTTGTTATATGCCCAAGACAACAGTCTAACATGTGCACAAATTTCTTACCCTTAGCTCTAAGGGTAAGAAATTTGTAGCACAGGTGCAGTTTGACCAACTACTGATTGGAGGGTTGGCGGTTCGATTCCTGTGCTGTTGTCTGCATGTTGAAGTGTCCTTGAGCAAGACACTGAACTCCAGTTACTCCTGGTGGGTCACACCAGTGCCTTGCATGGCGGCTCTGCCGCCATCAGTGTGTGAATGGGTGGATAGCAGGACCTGTAAAGCGCTTTGGTCATCAAAGATGAGGAAAAAAGCGTTATACAAGTGAACGTCATTTACCATTTAATAATAAAGTCACTATTGGCCAAAATAAATTTTGACCTTTTGTGACCCTGTGACTTTGACCATGTGACCCCAACAACATAGCAATACATGCTAACCCTAAGGTTTACCCAAAAACCCAGTTTGGTGACCCTAGCTTTATTCTTTCTCAAGTTATAGTCCAGACAGACAAACAGACAACCTTAGACGACCGCCCTAATAATTAAGTTTGATGCATTGGAAATGTGATTTTTATACCATATTAAAGTACATTTTTGTACAATTTGGTCTCTTGGTCACACAAATCAACCAATTTAAAGCAACACTATGTAAGATTTTCACTTTAAAATAATAATGCATAATGCTTACAAAGTTCTTATTATTATTATCATCATTATTAGTATTATGGTACATGAACCTTTTACTGGGTGAATTCCACTTCACCCAGAGCTTGAATGGGCCTGCATTGCCGACAACACCTAGTTCTAGAACTGCAGCTTTGGTGATTCCAACTGCAAACTTCTCACCAGCCAATCAGGGCACAACTTCAGCCACTAACAACTAAGAACCCTGTGATTGGCTGTTGGGACTGTGGTCACAGTCACCATAGTTGTAGTCTTTTTAGTGTTTCTACCCTGAACAAGAAAGTTACATTGTGCTCCTTTAAATATATATTCTCAGGCTGTTGTTGTTTTGTTTTTGTTTTTTTACACATTTTTTTCTTTTGTAGAAAATAGTTAAACGCTTAGTTGATAAAAGTGAAAAAATTAAATGACAATATATTCATAAAATTTTGTAGTATTTTGCATCAACTTTAGATGTTGGCAACATTTTTTATTTAAAAACTGACAGAACATGAGACAGGTAAGAGGAAGAGTGTAGTTTTGGTAGAATAAGAAAAAGACAACGTGCATTTATTTACACCATGCAGCAATTCAGAGTTATAATTATTATTATTACTGCCACCGAGGGAGGTAATGTTTTTTGCAAGCATTTGTTTGTCTGTCTTTTTGTCAAACTCCTGACGTACAGATGGATGAAACCTTGGTGAAGGTATGTGCTCTCTGAGTGCCATCTAGTTTATTTTTTGTTCATAACAGCAGAATTTTTTTATTTATAGAAGAGCTATATTTGCTGGCAGCAGAAAATTTGCAAAATCAGCAAAAATTTCTTTGCAAAGGCAAAGAATTTTTTTTAGCAGAAGACAGCGTTGAAGCAAATACTTTACATCCTGAAACTCATATGTTTATACAGTGGGTATGCCTCGCTGGGATAGTTAAATTACTGTAACTGCTCTGCTAACTACTGCAACACACATTTTTTGTGATAAAAGCACATCCACTTGATACCTGATTGGCAGATTCCTCGAGTGAAAATGTCCAGCTGCCTTATTTACATTCTGCGCTGAAGGCTCAATGTCAGTAGCCGAGGTTATTCTGCTGCATTAGCAGAATAGGGAAATAGTCTGCCAGCTCTTCAACTTTCATTAAAAGTAAACCTTTTAAGCCAAGAGCTGCTGCCTGCTCAGACCCCCCCTGGCAATAATGTACTAACTGTTCACCTGCCAAACTATCAAACTATTTTATATTCCACACCTGCTAGGCATTAGACATAGTGGACCAACCTGGCCATGCAAACACAACAGAACTCCCTTTGTTAGTGCCTCGGGACCATTATGCGGGGTCAGCACAGCTGAGAAGTGTTCCAGAAACACTTTATCAGAAAGAGATAGACACACTACGGGCCTTTGTGCTCCCTGTGACACTATGCTCTAAAGGCAGGCATTTCCTGCTCCAAGAAGGCAGGTTTTACAACATTTAGAAAGAGGTATTTTAATTGGAACCACCTACAGCTTGACATTGGCCCCGGTGGAGAAATGTGCAAAAGTTGTCTCGAGCAGCTTTGGAGACTCCCTGTGGTGTCACATGACTAGCTGACCAGAAAAGGCTTTTTTTTAAACATGTAAAATAACATTGGCTTTGTGATTTATGGAGCAGTAAACACATGTGTTATTGTTAGCAGCAGCTTGTTGTTTTTGTCATTAATCTATCAGAGGGTGTGCACAGTTTGCATTAACTCATTTATAACAGCAGCAGCAACTGTTTGGAATTTATTTTGTTGTTTATTCTTTTTTCATTGTGATAATGTGTTCATCCATTAGGTTCATTAATGAACATTTTCTTGTGGCATCTGTACATCATCTGTTTCATGTGGGACAGCACAGCGGGAATCCCATTAAGCTTTCTTTTTTTCTTTTTTTTTTTCATGACAGCTTCTCCTGACTGGTTAAGCATCAAAGACAGATGGAGAGAATGTCACCATTACCAAATCTCTGGCGCAACTCCAGACAATCAAGTCTTGTTCAGTTTGCTTGTCTACAAATAAATATATACATACTTGCTGTATCATGTCACCTGTGGGTTTTTTGTTGTTTTGTTTTGTTTTTTCATTTAATTTGTAACTACATATTTTAAAGATCTCATTTATGGCCATTTCCAGGGATTCACCTTTAAGGTGGATTCACACTACAACGTTTGGACCAACTTTTACTTAAGTTTCAGCAAACATCTGGCTCTGCTGGCAAAACTTGATAAAAGTTAATGATAGTTGGTGTTTGTTGGCAAACACTGGCGAAAGTTGTGTTTGGAAATACACTTTGGTGAAAGTTGTGCTCAGTTTGTAAAAGTTCCTGAGCACTGGGCTAAGTTACACACTATAGCATTTGGACCGACTTTTACAGACATTTTGAAAAATCTGAGAAATTAGTGCAAATGTTGGTGAAATTATGTTTGTGAGCATGATTTTTTTAATCCAGTCCACACCAACTTGCGAACTGATTTAGGATATTTTATCTTACTGAGGTTTCCCTTTTTACAGTGTGATAGATATTAGTGTCTTCAGCATAAAATTACATCAGTGAAGTATTCCTGATTCAAACAAGCACAACAGCAGCAGCAATGGAAAACCTGCGCAGATGGCTGGAAACACTGCAAATAGCATGCCTTACCTGTTTTAGAAATGCTTTTTTCTGGCCTTCTTTAAAGAAAAATCCTTCATTAAGTCTAGCTCACGAATATTGTCATACGCTATGGATGCATGCTTGATCCAGTCTACTTTTTACCAAGTTCGGAGTCCACTGTCCCACGCACAGCTGTCTGATGTATAAACAGGCATGGCCTTTCTTCTCCCTTCTCTTCCAGGGGAGTGCTTTAACGGCCCACCTGTTTCCTCCGTGCGTAATTAGCAGCCTCTTCCACTCAGTGCTCCAGCTGATCCTTAATGCTTCGGGATTTTTGGAGCAATTCGTTTTCCCTAAGCTTTTTTCCTCTCAATAGTTTTATGAGCGCCACTTTAATACTTTTTCTAGACATTTTGACTGAGCTAATTACTTCTTACTGTCACTGGCACTTGCATAATCTCATGTCAAAACATTTCCTCTGATAGGCCATTGTTACGTGGTACCCAGATGGGGCACTTGTAAATTAGACCAATCAGCAGCCACACATGAATATCAAGTGGTGGGCATAGAATCTGACCAGTTAACACCAATGTGATCTTTTTCATTGGCTCATGATGGGCTCTGATCTTCGTAGGCCCCTGGGCTTCAGCCCAGCCTAGCCTGTTCATTCAGGCGACGTTAAATATACGGGACAATGCACGTCCCGCTCGAGACAAAAATATTTAGCTCAATAAATGGGACGTCCCGGCTAAACTGGGACAGTTGGCAACCCTAGCGTTGCCTGACGCTGATGTCAGCTGACCTGCGTTGAATATTCGTTTGCTTAATCTAAAGCTGGGTTCACACTATAGTGTTTGGACTGACTTTCACTGACATTTTGTAAAATCAGAGCAATTAGTCCAAACGTATGTATAGCTGTTGCTACACATATTTGTTAACCTAAGTCAGCAACAGCTAAACATACATTAACCTAAGTTAGCAAAAGTTTGCCAACACTGAATGCAATGCTGGCAAATCCTAGCAAAAGTCTGTAAAAGTTGGTGCATGCTGGATTTAAAAAAAAACAAAACAAAAAAAACTGCTCACAAATGTAATTTCACCGTTTGCACTAATTTCTCTGATTTTTCAAAGAGTCTGTAAAAGTTGGTCCAAACGCTATAGTGTGAAGCCAGCTTAAGTTTTGATATACTCAAATGAGTCAAGATTCAAAGATTTTATTTGTCAATACTATTATACATACAGGATATACAGGAGATTGAAATGCTATTTCTTTCTCTACAGTAGTATGCACAATATAAAAAAAAAAGGAATAAGGCTGGAAAAACAACGGCTGTCTATGTACAGTCATGCTACCAGCAGTGCAAATGACGACAAAATATAAAACCCAGACATCCCGTACTGCAAATAAAGATAAACAATAAAACCCAGCAATCCTATATACAGAAAAAAGTAGAGCAATAATACTCATAGTTGCAAGTTTGATATAGTAGTGTACAGACGTGGACAAAATTGTTGGTACCCCTCTGCTAATGAAAGAAAAACCCACAATGGTCACAGAAATAACTTGAATCTGACAAAAGTGGTAATAAATAAAAATTCTATGAAAATTAACCAGTGAAAATCAGACAATGCTTTTGAATTGTGGTTCAACAGAATTATTTTAAAAAACAAACTCATGAAACAGGCCTGGACAAAGATGATGGTACCCTTAAGGACCTGTACTTATATACAGGTCCTTAAGGGTACCATCATGAAACAGGCCTGGACAAAAATGATGGTACCCTTAACTTAATATTTTGTTGCACAACCTTTTGAGGCAATCACTGCAATCAAATGATTTTTGTTACTGTCAGTGAGACTTCTGCACCTCTCAGCAGGTATGTTGGCCCACTTCTCATGAGCAAACTGCTCCAGTTGTCTCAGGTTTGAAGGGTGCCTTCTCCAGACGGCATGTTTCAGCTCCTTCCACAGATGTTCAATAGGATTTAGATGAGGGCTTATAGAAGGCCATTTTAGAATAGTCCAGTGTTTGGCTCTTAGCCATTCTTGGGTGTTTTTAGCTGTGTGTTTTGGGTCATTATCCTGTTGCAAGACCCATGACCTGTGACTGAGACCAAGCTGTCTGACACTGGGCAGCACATTTCTCTCTAGAATACCTTGATAGTCTTGAGATTTCATTGTACCCTGCAAAGATTCAAGACACCCTGTGCCAAATGCAGCAAAGCAGCCCCAGAACATAACAGAACCTCCTCCATGTTTCACAGTAAGGACAGTGTTCTTTTCTTGGTATGCTTCATTTTTGCATCTGTGAACACAGAGCTGATGTGCTTTGCCAAAAAGTTCCAGTTTTGTCTCGTCTGTCCATAGGACATTCTCCCAGAAGCTTTGTGGCTTGTCAACATGCAGTTTGGCAAATTCCAGTCTGGCTTTTTTATGATTTGTTTTCAACAGTGGTGTCGTCCTTGGTTGTCTCCCATGAAGTCCACTTTGGCTCAAACAACGACGGATGGTGCGATCTGACACTGATATATCTTGACCTTGGAGTTCATTTTGAATGTGTTTAGAGGTTGTTCTGGGCTCTTTTGTTACCATTCGTATTATCCGTCTCCCCCTGCGGCCACATCCAGGGAGGTCGGCTACAGTCCCGTGGATCTTAAATTTCTGAATAATATGTGCAACTGTAGTCACAGGAAGATCAAGCTGCTTGGAGATGGTCTTATAGCCTTTACCTTTAACATGCTTGTCTATAATTTTCTTTTGAATCTCCTGAGACAACTCTCTCCTTTGCTTCCTCTGGTCCATGTTTAGTGTGGTACACACCATGTCACCAAACAGCACAGTGACTACTTGTCACCCTTTAAATAGGCTGACTGAGTTTGTAGACACCTGTGATGTTAATTAGAGGACACATCATGGTTGGACATGTCCCCATGGTCACATTATTTTCAATCTTTTCTAGGGGTACCATCATTTTTGTCCAGGCCTGTTTCATGAGTTTGTTTTTTAAAATAATTCTGTTGAACCACAATTCAAAAGCATTGTCTGATTTTCATTGGTTAATTTTCATAGAATTTTTATTTATTACCACTTTTGTCAGATTCAAGTTATTTCTGTGACCATTGTGGGTTTTTCCTTTCATTAACAGAGGGGTACCAACAATTTTGTCCACGTCTGTAGGTGCAGACAGTGACAGATTGGACTGCACATGGTCAATATTGCAATAACAGACAGCAGCAGGTATGACAATTGTGCAAATGGTTGCAGAAAGGTGCAGAGACATACAGCAGCAGATGTATTACTCTTGGTGTGCCAAGTCTTTCTGTGCAAACAGCTGAGGTAGTTATTTTGCGGGTGAGTGGGTTACAGTCTGGGGGGGTGGACAGAGTTCAGGGTGCTGATGGCCTGACATACAGTATAGACATGAGACGTTTGACAATAACATATAGATGTAGTTTTTAAGGCTAAAAATCAAACTTATTTAAAAAAAATAAATAAACACTCTTAACTGATTGGACAATAATTCCAGGTGAATGACAGTAAAGGCCAATCCAAATTAACAACAACCGGCTAAGTTCATGCTAGTGGCTAACCATACCATACCTAACCATTGTACGTGGCTCATTGATAGCTGTATCACCACAACTGGCATTTGTACAAAAAGCAGGACACCAGCAAATCCAACAAATTAAAAAAAAAAAGACCCACTATAGCAATGCATGCACACCTTCCCTTATTTCAGCAACATATCAATGCTAGGCTAACAGCAGTGACATCCTCCAGTTGTTTATCCTCACCAATATAATATTTTAATGATTTACTTCAGGGTTCTGGATCTGAATCACAGCTTCACTGTGTGGAAACAGTCACAACCCTAAGAAGTAACTTTGCGGAGGAACACAGACTTTGCTTATTCAAGCCACTGGCACTGACTTTAGTTGTGATGCTAACAGGCCCCATGGTGGTGGAACGGGTGTCTCTTTGGTCCTTGTTTAACAGTAACTGATAACTTGTCATGTCCAGGAGCATTGCATTTATCAACTAGAAAAGCACTCAAAGAGTGCATACCTCCACCAAGGCTCCTTCCTTCCCACATGGATCACCTCAAAAATGTAACATGTTCGTGTGTAGACCTCTAGCCAGTTCTGATGAAAATTGCATTAAAGTTTATCCAGTAGTTTTGGAGTATTCTTGCTAACACACTGTGAGAAGATAAGAGCCTTGGTGGAGGTATGCGTTCTTGGATCATCACCAAAATGTAATGAGTTCCTCTCTAGGCCAAGGACCACCTCTGGTGAAAATTTCATCCAAATCCATCAGTCATGGTTTAATAAGCTGACAGCTCACGTGCACAGTGCAACAGCACAGGAAATTAACCACACAAAGGGGCACGTTTGACAGTTTATTAATTTTCAAAATAAGTGCACAACTAAGGTAACAATCACTCACCAGAGGAATCCACCTGTGGGGAGAAGACGAGAGCTGTGAGCAGAAGAACGGACTAAGGGGAAATGGGCGAGCCAAATTGCCACTTACTTGGGTTCCAGAGAAGGACCGCCAGGACTCCAGCGGGAAATAGACGAACCAGTAGGGTGAGGGAATGAGCTGATGGTGTCTGACCGGGTGGAGGTTGAAGCCGAGGAATAGTGGAGATGAGGCAGGAGAGCGCGCGCAGTCCTGGAGACACACCCGCACGGTGGCAGCAACCTGAGGAAGAGAGGAAAAACAAGATGAGACGACGTGTCCACACTTGTCGAATTATACTTGCTTGTCTAGAGATGGGCAGTATACCTAGACGAGCCAGCGTTGAATGCACGGAGAGAGCCTCCTTAAGCATGCTGGCTGATGAGCGGGGGCAGGTGTGTCTTCTGCCTCAGGTGCAGTGATGAGTTGATGAATATAAAACAGGACGGGAGGAGCGTGCTCTCGCTGCCCATGACTCCATCCAGTAGTTTTTGTGTAATTCTGCTGCACAAATACAAACAAGATCTTTGGTTCAGGTATGCATTCTCAGATCATCACCAAAATTTAATGTGTTCGTCCTTGGCCCAAGGGCTACCTCTGAAAATTTCATCAAAATCCATACTGTAGTTTTTGCATAATCCTGCTAACAAACAGACAGACAGACAAACCACACCAATTACTTTACTTCCTTGGCGGAGGTATTAAATAACTTCACAGAGGTGGATAAAGAATCATTCTGGATTGTGGGCATTGACTGGATCGGTGTCACACTCATTAGCACAGTAATGGGGAGTAATTTACGGCAGGTTTCTGTTTTGTGTTGTAAGGAAATGTAATCTGAAAGAGCTCTACCAGCTTTTGGTATAGAGTGTACAGTCACTGGCTGCTTGAACAGATACAGCAGTTCAACTGCTTGTTTTTGCAACTGTCTAATCAGCCAATCACATGGCAGCAACTCAGTGCATTTAAGCATGTAGACATACTCAAGATGAGCTGCTGAAGTTCAAACCAAGCATCAGAAGGGAAGAAATGTGATTTAAGTGACTTTGAACATAGCTTGGTTATTGGTGCCAGACAGCTTGGACTGAGTATTTCAGAAACTGCTGATCTACTGGGAATTTTTTACACACAGTCATCGCTAGAGTTTACAGAGAAGGGTCTGAAAAAGAGAAGACATCCAGTGAGCAGCAGTTCTCTGTGGCCAAATACTATATTGATGCTAGAGGTCAGAGGAAAATGACCAGACTGGCTCAAACTGACATACTGGCAACAGTGAATCAAATAACCACACATTAAAACTGAGGTATGCAGAAGAGCATATCTGAAGTAGCAGCACCTTGAAACAGATGGGCTACAGCAGAAGAAGACCTCAAATTTTGCCACTCATGTTAACTGAGAACAGGAAACTCGTGCTTCAGTTTTCATGGGCTCAATTGGAAAGGCACTGCCTGGCCTGAGTCTCAATTTCTGCTACAACATTTGGATGGTGGGGTCAGTAAATAAATCTGCAGTATCTGTGTAATACTAGCATGTCAATATGGACCGATATCTCTGAGGAATGTTTCCTGCTCCTTTTTGAATTTATGCCATGAAGAATTAAGACAGTTATGAAGGCAGTGATTGTGTAAATATAGACATTTATTAGTAAAGAGAGGTTGTAAGATTTTCATGACTGAAAATCATTTTAGAAGGTTAAAACCAATGAGCACACCATTTTTAGTGAATGGGATATTTATTGTAAACCTCAGGCCAAGGATCATTTCCATGAGCCATGGGAATGATCTTCAGCCTAAGATTGTACTTACATGGCGGGTGTTTCTTTTTCATCCTCCAAATGGGGAGATGTAAACAGATTTAATGCAGTTACTCAAGGATTTTTTATTTGAAATTAACTTACCTCTCTTTTCTGCAGTTGTGGGAGACCATACATCAGATTGAGCCATGGGGAAGGCTCTATAGACAAGGGTGACAGGATACCTCGATCAGGTATGTTTAGTCTTCTATCAAAACATGTAAATATCTGGACATACACACTCAATCAAGTTTTCCTCTCCATATGAGACCATCTATTCCCTTTGCAATGTGTTGATATGCAAACGTAATACTGCATGTAACAGACTAACACAAAAGCCTTAATAATCAGACTTGAATTAATGGTAATTTTAAGTCTTATAGATATATCTAATCCATTTTCTTTTTACTTTTTTCCCAAAGTTCTAATCTCTTGGAGGCAAGGAATGCCTTACAGTTGAGGACATTTTCCAAGACTGCTCATAATCCCGCATAGCTCTTGTAATCAGTCAAATGGTTCTCTACATTTGCCAGCTAGCTAACTGGAATAAGTGATACTACACAGCAGAAAAGGTTCAGGATTCAGGAGCAGCAGAGGTTTTATGATAGATTCACAATGGGTGACAACAGTTATATTTCTGAAGGCAAAGACATAATTTGTTTGGATGGAAATAACAGAGTATGATGAGTTTTTTGAGTATAGAATCCTCATGTAACTGCACTTCTCAACACCTCACAACTTTAGGATTTATTTATCTTCTATTTAGGTGGACAAGTTGCTCAGGTCATTCTGAATGCTTACCACCTATTTGAACTAGGTTAACCTCTTGCACTCCGGGATACCGCGGGCGGTCACGTCTCTGCGTTCTAGTGCGCACTGAAAAAAAAAAAGCTGCATTTCCGTTCTTCCACTACAGACACAGCCGCGAACAGAAAGCCAAAGGAGTGCTTTGATTGGTTTAGATTTGATTGACCTCTCATTTGACTAATAAGAGCCTTGAATTGGGTTTCTGAAACCTTGAAGAACCAATGACTGAAAACCTAGCAAGAAGGACCCGCCTACCAACGGCTGCGAATACAACAAGCCAATTGAAGCAGAGAAGTTCGACGATTGAAAGCGTGCGTCCCGTGCGTAAAATCTGTTTTGTGTAAGCCGCTGTGTGTAACGGTAGCGTTCGCCAGTCTTTTTATTACTACTGTTCTTATTTGTTTTGAAAAATCGTTCGCCAAAACCGCAATCATGGAAGCGCAAAACTGCAATAATGGAATCATGGTTTGACCGGGTTGCGTGACCAGAACCATGAGTCGTAACAAGCGGACCAGCGTCATGTTCGTCTGACAATGAGGAACAGATGTTTGCCAGCGACACTGCTGTTGTGGACAGGTAAGTGTTATAAGCTAAATTATTCTTTATCCCTGAAAATTGTAATCAAAATGACTTTTGACCAATCGGTAAATTACAACTGTGCGTCATCGCCAGATGACGGACCGTGGCACACGGACCGGACCGTAGCAGGTCCGGTCCGTGCGCCGCGGTCCTTCCGTGGTCCGTCCGCGGTCCATCCGCGGTCCCCCCACCTCTGTAGCGGGGGGGGGGGGAGTTGTTATCCTCTACATTGCAGATATTTTAGTACAACTGTGCGTCATCGCCACATGACGGACCGCAGCGCACGGTCCGGTCCGTCTGTAGCGATGGGGGGGGGGGGGTTGTTATCCTCTACATTGCAGATATTTTAGTATAATTTTTGTTGCACTGTAGGTTATTTTTTCTTGTAAAAAAAGGCCACACATTTTTTACATGGCATACTTCTTTGTGTGTGGGGGGCTTGTTTGTTCATTCATGAATGAATAAACAACCCCTCCCCCCCCCACACACACACACAGCCCTGAGTGTCACCTTTCATTAGAGCCCAAGCTGAAGCTTCTATACTGAATCATTCAAAAGTTACAGACGTTTTTCCAAACTGTGCCATTTGGCACAATTTGGCACAGTTCAAAAACGCCTGGGAACAACCCGAGGAAAAAGCTGTGTAATGTATTCATTTTTTGTGGTATTGTTACAAAATTTTGACCTCAGCTGGATAACACTTGGTTCTACATTTCTGTTGCATTTTCCATCCCGTATCTGACAGCTGTGTGTTATTTGCAAGCATTTGTATCCAAAAAAACACCCAGGCGAACTTTATTTTCTTCAAGTTCAGTATGTTTAGATGACTGTTACTCAGTGGCAGGAGCACTTAGAGAAATTATGACTGTTTTGCCAAAAAATTCAAAGTGTTTTCTTTTAAATGAGACCAACCCCATGAAGATGCTGCAGAGGGTTGAAGAACAGCTTTTGATTTACTTTGGGTACATTATTTTTAGGCGTTTTTAGGGAAATTGACCAGAGTGCAAGGGGTTAACATCTGCTTATTTACTTTCTACATGGCAAACCTAAATGACAAAAAATATCTGAAGAACTGCGTGGCTAAAATCCATCCATCCATCCATCCATCCATCCATCCATCCATCCATCCATCTATCCATCCATCCATCTTTGACTGCTTTTCCGGAGGTCCAGGTCACAGAGGCAGCAGCTCAAGCAGAGAAGCCCAGACTTCCCTCTCCCTGGCCACCTGCTCCAGCTCTTCAGAGATGATACCAAGACATTCAAAGGCCAGCTGGGAGACGTAGTCTCTCCAGCGTGTCCTGGGTCAGCCCCAGGGTCTCCTCCCAGTGAGACGTGCCCGAAACACCTCAAGGGGGAGGCATCTTGATCAGATGCCCAAACCACCTCAACTGGCTCCTTTCGATGTGGAGGAGCAGCGGTTCTACTCTGAGCCTCTCCTGGATGACTGAGCTCCTCACCCTATCTCTAAGGGTGAGTCCAGCAGTCCTATGGAGGAAGCCCATTTCAGCTGATTGTATCCGTGATCTCAGTCTTTCGGTCATTACCCAAAGCTCATGACCATAGGTGAAAGTAGGAATGTAGATCGACCAGTAAATCAACAGCTTTGCTTTAGAGCTCAGCTCCTTCTTCACCACAACAGACTGGTACAACGTCCGCATCACCACAGAAGCTGCTGTGATCCGTCTGTCAATCTCTCACTCCATTCTTCCCTCACTTGTGAATGAGACCCCGAGATACTTAAACTCCTCCACTTGGGGCAGGAGCTTGTCCCCAACCCGGAGAGGACAATCCACCTTTTTCCGGCTGAGGACCATGGACTCGGACTCGGAAGTGCTGATTCTCATCCCAGCCGCTTCACACTCAGTAGCAAAGCATCCCAGCAAGGCCTGTAGGTCATTGCTTGATGAAGCCAACAGGACAGCATTATCTGCAAACAGCAGAAATGAGACCTTGTGATCACCGGGCATGACACCTTCCGATCCTTGGCTGCGCCTAGATATCCTGTTCATAAAATATAACACGAGGTTGAGAGATACCGGCTAGATATAGTTGGATTTACCTCAATGCACAGCTCCGGTTCTAGAACCAGTTTCCTGGAGAGGGGCTGGAGCTTGGCCTCCTCTGGAGTTGCCCTGGGTGAGAGGTGACGGGCAGGGGTGGGTATTCTTACATCCCCCCGCCTTGCTGCCTCGACATTGGAGGTCTCCCCGGTAGACGAAAGGGTAGTTTCCCTGCACCTATGGGTTGGGAAACGGGTTCTGACCATCATTTGTGCTTATGCACCAAATGATGGTTCAGAGTACCCACCGTTTTTGGAGTATCTGACTGGGGTGCTGGAGAGTGCTTCTCTTGGAGACTCCATAGTCCTACTGGGAGACTTCAGTGCGCATGTGGGCGATGGCAGTGAAACCTGGAGGGTGGTGACTGGGAGGAACGGCCTGCCTGATCTGAACCAGAGTGGTGTTCAGTTATTGGACTTCTGTGACAACCACAGTTTGTCCATAACGAGCACCATGTTCAAGCATTAGGGTGTCCATATGTGCACCTGGCACCAGGACACCCTAGGTCGCAGGTCGATGATCGATTTTGTTATTGTGTCATCAGACCAGCGATCATATGTCTTGGACACTTGGGTAAAGAGAGGTGCAGAGCTGTCAACTGATCACCACCTGGTGGTGAGTTGGATCCGATGGCAGAGCCGGATGCCACTCAGACACGGAAGACCTAAACATATAGTGAGGGTGTGCTGGGAACATCTGGCTGAGGCCCCTGTCCGGGAGGTCTCCAACTCCCACTTCTGGAAGAACTTCAACCACATTTCGAGGGAGTCTGGAGACATGGAGTCTGAATAGGCCATGTTCTCCACCTCTATTGTTGAAGTGGTGGCCCAGAGCTGTGGCCGCAAGGTTGTTGGTGCATCTCGTGGTGGCAACCCCCAAGTCAAGTGGTGGACACCAGTGGTGAGGGGGGGCATCAAGCTGAAGAAGGAGTCCTATCGAGCTTTGTTGGCTTGTGGGACTCCTGACGCAGCTGAGGTGTGCCAACAGGCCAAGTGGAGTGCAGCTCGGATGGTTGCTGAAGCAAAAACTCGGGTGTGGGAGGAGTTCAGTGAGGCCATGGAACAAGACTTTCGGTCAGCCTCAAAAAGACTCTGGCAAACTGTCATGCGACTCAGGATGGGGAAGCAGCTCCCTGTCCACACTGTGTATGGTGCTGATGGGATTCTGCTGACTTTGACTGGGGTCATCGTCGGGCGGTGGAAGGAATACTTCGAGGGTCTCCTCAATCCCACTGACACACCTTCCACGGGGGAAGCAGGGCTTGAGGACAAGGGGGGACAACTCACCCATCACAGGGACTGAGGTCGCCAAAGTGAATAAAAAATCTCTTTGGTGGTCGGGCCCCAGGGGTGGGTGAGATTCACCCTGAGTAGTTCAAGGCCCTGGATGTTGTAGGGCTGTCATGGTTGACATGCTTCTGCAACACTGCATAGAGGTCTGGGACAGTGCCTTTGGCATGGCAAACCGGGGTGGTGGTTCCGCTTTTAAAAAAGGGTGTGGCTAAAATCATGACATTTTATTTGAAGAGTAAAACCTTAATACCAGCTTGCACACGTGCTTGTTTTAATTTGGCTAAAGCGTAACCCCTTCCCTAAATGTGTCTCGAGCAACCTGGTGGATGTCAAAAACTTCTGTATTACCAATTGACGGAGTCTTATTGAAAACAGTGAATTTCAGTAAAAAGATAGATCACTAGTGATTTTCCACTATGGAAAATCACACACACCATTCACTTTAAAACACTGCTGCCACCAGATTTACTGTTGTTATTGGGTTAGGTGTGAGACAACTATTAACAATACTCCAATGTTAATAAAGATTCCTCATCTCTAGGGCCATTATTCTGAGAATTGCTGGGAAAAAAAAAATACTATTATAACATGCCGGGATTAAGGGAAGTGGATAAACCAGAGATCCAAATCCAACACCCCAAGAAACCTGGTGATATGCATCAGATTAAGGAGATTAACAGTGGATTTTCCTCTGAGGCCCCAGCATAACATCTCGTTGTTTTTCCTTCCTAGTGGAGGACCAAGTGGTTGCATCATCAGACTATGACAGCACCCACGAAGCCAACCACAGTGACAGTAGTGATGTAGCACATACAGAGGATGGCACAGAAGAAGGGAAAAACCCCTCCCAGAATGTCATTCTCCACACACTAATACCTCCTGAGGTAAGCTGGGGCAAAGACACCAACCGCTACATGTGCCTTAAGTCACATTACAACAACTAATATACAGCAATTTTTCTTTCAAGGTGTCAGTTTGCATTCCAAAAAGGTAAAAAAAGAAAATCAAAGTAAAGATAGAAACAACACCAAGTTTGCTTTGAAACCTATTATGTTTTGGCAATTTGATGTGAAAATTCCGTGAAGTATCCTCTAATAGTATTCAAGTTACAGCATTACAGTAAACGTAGGCGCTGCAACACATAAAAATTCATGGCTACCGAGAATACACCAACATCACAACATGCTTTGAATGTGATCATGAGTAACAAAAACAATCCTATGAAGCATCATATTGAATTTATTCCATAGTTAAACTATAAATTTGGGTAATAGGTGGTGAACAGGTCAATTAAGGTACCTGCGTAGTAATCATTATTGGAACCAGTATATTACTGGGGCTACTCAGAATACAGGGGCTACAGAGAATATACGTATTAGAGTCTCAAGAGCTGCAGTTCCTAGTCATAATGAATTGTAATATTTCTATTAGAATAGGTCATGACAGCTGCTGCACATAAATCATATTATTGGTATTTAACTTATACAATGGGTCTACGGCAAATACAATATATTTGAAAGAAATATTTTTTTTATTTAAGTTTTTGTAAAGGGTATACATGTTATTATAGCATTGCGTTGTTTACATTTTCATCACATATTCCCCCTTTTTTTGTTTTTTGACAACATTGGAAAAAAATTATTACAACACCCTTTTTTTTAAGTGAAAGAAAAAGAGAAATTAAAAGAAGAACAAAAAACAAACAAACAAACAAAACAAACAAAAAAAACCAAAAGAGCAGAAAAATAAAAGAGCATCTGAGTAGCGTTGGTGCAAAGAGAGGTGCCATTACTGAAATGGTATTTGTCAAAGATTAGATCTGATGGAAGACACATATGCGTTCCAGGGTTGCCAAAAGTATCATTTCACATGTCATTATTTATATCTGCTTTGCAGTATCACAGCAAGGTGTTTATTCATCACATAACCTACTCATATGTGTGAAATTAATTCTTAATTCTTCTTGAATGTTTGCATAACATTATAAATGAGTTAATTGACACCTTGAAAAAAATTTCTGATAGCAGAAACACAAAATAAATGCTTGGACACTTATTTACATGCCTTTACTAATTGTTACTATGTGCCCCTCTAACAGAATAAACCCCTTTTGGCACCAGACCCATTAATAATGGAGGACTTGGAGCCTTTGATGAGTCAGCTAAACAATTGGAACTTTCCCATCTTTAAATTGATGGAGAAGACCAATGGGAAGTGTGGACGGATTCTGAGTCAGGTGAGATTGTCCAAGTGCATAATTGTATGAGGTCAGCTAAAGAGTCGGGCTGGGCAACCTTTCAGGTCGTTTTTTCCCCTCCTTCTCCCTCACTGCAAAGGCTCTTAATTAAGTAATATTACACACATACACTACCATTCAAAAGTTTGGGGTCACCCAGACAATTATTTTGTGTTTTCCATGAAAAGTCACACTTATTTACCACCATGAGTTGTAAAATGAATAGAAAATATAGTCAAGACATTGACAAGGTTAGAAATAATGATTTGTATTTGAAATAATAATTTTTTCCTTCAAACTTTGCTTTTGTCAAAAAATCCTCCATTTGCAGCAATTACAGCATTGCAGACCTAACATGATTGCACAAGGGTTTTCTAATCATCCATTAGCCTTCTGACGCAATGAGCAAACACATTGTACCATTAGAACACTGGAGTGATAGTTGCTGGAAATGGGCCTCTATACACCTATGTAGATATTGCACCAAAAACCAGACATTTGCAGCTAGAATAGTCATTTACCACATTAGCAATGTATAGAGTGTATTTCTGATTAGTTTAAAGTTATCTTCATTGAAAAAAAGTGCTTTTCTTTCAAAAATAAGAAAATTTCTAAGTGACCCCAAACTTTTGAACGGTAGTGTACGTAATGCGGCTATTTATATTTTGTGTTGAAGTAATTATGTGTTGATTGAAAGATTATTTGAGAAGAAAAAATTGCCAATAATACTCTGAACAAAATACAAAAACAGACAGTTTTTGTGGACTTACTGTAATGAACAAGATCACCATCTACACGATGAGTAATTTTATTCCACACTTGACTTATAATACATAGGTTACCAAAGTCTTACAATGCTGATATTGGGTTTGTGTTTCAGATGTCTTACAGGCTCTTTGAAGATACAGGCCTGTTTGAAACCTTTAAAATCCCTGTAAAGGAATTCATGAACTTCTTCCATGCCCTAGAGAATGGTTACAGAGATATACCATGTAAGTGTAAACATCTCACCTGTCATGTTTATCTATAACTTTGTATCAAGTGCACTCAAAATTTTGTGTAATAATGAAAGCAGCCACTAGATGGAAATGTCATACAGTCTTTCCGGTGCTATAGCGATGCTTGCCGAATGCAAAAATTACCCAATAGTGTACCCTGGTGGAGAAATGGATATTATTCTCTTGTCTGACAGATCACAACAGGGTCCACGCCACAGATGTGCTTCATGCAGTCTGGTACCTCACCACGCAGCCTGTGCCCGGCCTGCCCAGCCTCATTACTGACCACGGCTCCGCCAGTGACTCAGGTGTGTCAGTCAGCTCAATGATAGGAACGTGTACACTACATGGACAAAAGTGTAGGGCCTCACCTCTAATGCTTGAGCTTAACAAGACAGCGGACAATTTTTTGCTTCCAACTTCGATAGAACAGTTTGGGAAAGACCCTTTTCTGTTGCACAAGCAAGGTCCTTTAAGCCTCGGTTGGATCAGTTGGGGTGGTGGTGGTGGGGGGGGGGGGGCTTGACTGGGTGAGTGCCTGACTTCACAGATGTTCTTCTGGATGAATGGGCTAAAGTCCCAAAAACATTCTCCAAAATCGTATAGAAAACCTTCCCAGTAGAGTGGAAGCTATTATAGCTGCAACGGCAGACTAACGCAATATTGGTGTCTATGGATTTAGAATGGGGGGCCATAAAAAATAATGTTTAGATGGTCCAGCATTTTTGTCCATATAGTGTATGATTTGCTGGTGTGTGTGTGTGTGTGTGAGAGAGAGAGAGAGAGAGAGAGAGAGAGAGAGAGAGAGAGAGAGAGAGAGAGAATCCATCATTCCACAAAAAGTGTGGGTGAATCTGTAAAAGTGTCTACATCAGAAATAATAAGCCTTTATAATTTTTTGTTAAATATTCACCTTTGATAAGTAATTTATCGGTCTAAATCTTTTCCATATGTAATCCAGACATTTTTATTTAGATTTTTTCATCTCCCTGCAGTGTTCCTGTGAGCCACTTCATTAATGTCAAAGTATCAAACCTGCAGGAACGTGAGTTCTTATCCAACTCACAGTTTGTCTTATCTGACTAAGGCTTTTGGCACTTGTGAACCAAACACTATTTGAAGTCTAGAACAGCATGAAATTGCAGGCAGATTAGAGGTTCCCTCTTACCCATATTTTCATAACCTTATTTGTATGCCTTACTAGGGCCATCCCTTTGATCCACATATAAGTGGATTGAAATATTCAAGTGTGTGAGTGTGCATGTTCTTGTGTGTATGTGCTATAGAATGCATATGGGAGCACATGAAAGTACAGTACATGTGCTGTATAAATTAGGCCATCCCTTCACTGTGTCTGCTCCTCTCGCCCTGTGGCTAGACTCCGACAGTGGAATACCTCACAGTCATATGGGCTTCCTGGTATCAAAGACCTACACTGTGTCAGAGGATGGCTACGGCTGCCTGTCAGGCCTCATACCTGCTCTGGAGCTCATGGCTCTTTACGTAGCAGCAGCAATGCATGATTACGATCACCCAGGGAGGACAAATGCTTTCCTTGTGGCCACCAGTGCCCCACAGGTAAACAAATTATCACCCTAAAACACAGAAAAATAGTTTGTTTACTGGATTTATTTCTTCACATTTCACGATCACCGTATTGAACATGTGACTGCTAGTATGCACCAGATGAACTAGTCATTGATAGTAACAGGTAACACTTTGGAGCTCAGCTGTTAAGCTTGTTAACATTGCTTTTCTGTTTTCATGTGTTGAGAAGTTGTGATACTGAAAAAGTCTGGAAAGAATTTGGATAACCCATTTCTGTAGAAGTGTACTGAATTCACTTTAACCCTTTAAGGTCCGCACCAAGAAAAAAGCAATGGAAAAAAATTTTCTTTGCATTTTTTACTCACTTAGGATAGCAATAACAACAATCAACTGTTTTTCCAAAATCAGACCCCACAGTTTTTTAGATATAGGCCTCTACCAAACGGTTGAGAGGTCTGTTCATAGTAAAAGTATTATATGCCTTTAAATGCATACAAAAAACATTGAGAACAAGTCAAATAAATTGCTAATTTTCTTCAACAAATGAGTAAAATTTGCTCATGGGTTAGGGTTAGGGTTAGGGACTGCTCAAACACGCAGTGCCGCAGAGGATTTTTTTAGCATAGCGCAACTAAACCAAGTGGCAAAGATGACTCATTCAGGTTGAGTTAAGCTCTGACTAAAAGAGGAACAGTGTGAATGAGAGGGAGGCACGTGTAACAGTAAAGATGTAAGGAGTAGAGGTAGAGAAGGTAGATGTGTTTAAATACCTGGGGTCAACCATCCAATGCAATGGAAAATGTGTAAGAGAGGTGAAGAAGAGAGTGCAGGCAGGGTGGAGTGGGTTGAGACGATTGTCAGAGGTGATTTGTGACAGAAGGATAGCAGTTAAAAGTGAAAGGGAAGATTTACAAGATAGTAATGAAACCTGCTATGATGTATGGTTTGGAGTCAGTGGCACTGACAACAAGACAGGAGACGGAGTTGGAAGTGACAGAACTGAAGATGCTAAGATTCTCATTGGGAGTGACTAGGAGAAACAGGATTAGAAATGAATATATCAGAGGGACAGCTCAGGTTGAGTTTGGAGACAGTAAGAGAGGCAAGGCTGAGATGGTTTGGATATGTACAGAGGAGGGATAATGGACATATTGGACAAAGGATGTTGAAGATGGAGCTGCCAGGCAGGAGGAAAAGAAGAGGACCACAGAGAAGATTCATGGATGTAGTGAAGGAGGGCATGGAGAGGGTTGGTGTTACAGAGGAAGAAGCAAGGGATAGGGTGAGATGGAGGCAGATGATCCACTGTGGTGACCCCTAAAAGGAGCATCCGAAAGAAGAAGAAGAAAAGTTTTTCTGAATTAAGATTAATGATGAAAAAAATTCTTGCGCTGTTTTTCTGAATTAATTAGATAATTTTTCATGAAAAAAGAGATACTTTTGTTTCCTCCTGAGACCTTGATTAAATGGAATCCTGCATGTTTTGTCATGTGCGCCTCTACGTGGTGCACAGAGATTGAGGTGAACCCACACGCTGGATGATATTTTGCAACATTTATTGTGACAAGAAACTAACGCCCAACAGTGCAAAACTCAAAATGCAAACATGAGAAAACTTACAGGAGGAAGCGCTCCTGAACAGACTGCTCAGGAGATAAGGCAGGCAGGAAAAGATTTAATGTCCTGAGGAACACTCAATGGAAGGACATTGATTCCAACACATACGAGGTAGTGGCAACAGTAACGTGAACTGACAGTGCTTAAATAGTGAATAAGCTGACAACAGAAGTGGTCACAGGTGTGGGCTGGCCTGAACAGGAGAAAGGAACAAAAACTAATCATTGGGTTCAGCTGGTGGAAATGACAGGTGAGGGAGGAGCAGCTGGCAATTTGACAGGCGGCAGGGCACGCCCACGCGAGGCTGACAAACCCTGACAGCTGTCGACAGAGAGGGAAACACTGGGAACAAATAAAATGACATCCTCAATAATACATGTCAAAAACTGCAGAAATATAACACAACAGGGAAAATGGCAAACAGAACCATACGACAGATAATGATCAATACAGGGAGAGGCCACGAGGCTCGGTCTGGCAGGACTTCCAGAACCCAGCACGTGACAGAGCCCCCCCAAGGGTTGGAAACCAGACACCCAACGTAACGTCAAAAGAAAAAGGAAAAAGAAAAGCTGCCCACCCCCCCAACAGGAACTGCAACAATCTACCCAGGGCGGGTGGTGGGGTGAACAGGCCAGGAGGGAACAAAAAAAAAAAAAGCCCTGCTCAAGACCCACACTGGAAAAACCACACAATTAGACCCCACAAGTCCAGAAGCTAGAAGGCTCGGGAGGCCGCCCAGAGTCCCAGGTCCAGTGGATGGCATGGTGCACCCGGTCTGGTGGCCTGCCGAAGTCCCAGATCAGCCGGACGGCCAGGTGGAATGAGTCAGGTGGAAAATTGGCCACCCAACCCAACGGCCCAGTTTATCAGGCGGCCGGCCTGAGTCTTTCAGCCACTAGCTCAGGAGAGGCAGCCCGGGAGGCGGCTCCCCCACATGGAGCCAAGGAGGGGAGCCCTGACGTTGTCTGACAGTGAAGGAGAGGAAGCCCCAATGTCGTCTAGCAGCGAAGGAGAGGGAACCACGACGGTGCCTGGCAGTGAAGGAGAGGGAACCACAACAACATCTGGCAGCGAAGGAGAGCGAACCATGACGTAATCAGGTCGAGGTGGAGGGGGGACCCCGATGGCATCAAGCTGAGGAGGAGGGGGGACTCCGATGCCATCGATGGTCTTGGATGGAAGGCACGTGGCACCCACGGGGATCCCGGTCTGAGACATCGTTGCACCCTCGGTGGCTCCGGACTGGAGTACTGCAGCACCCGCAGTGGCTCCAGGCTGGTGCTCTGCTGCACCCTCGGGGGCTCCGGGCTGGAGCATAGCTGCACTCTCAGGTGCTCCGGGCTGGAGCATAGCTGCATCCTCAGGGGGCTCCAGGCTGGAACATAGCTGCACCCTTGGGGGCTCTGGGCTGGAGCATAGCTGCACCCTCGGTGGGCCTGGACTGGGCCACAGATGCACCCGTGGAGGTCCCGGGCTGGGACGGAACGCCCGCAACGACCTCAACGGGAGGAGCTGGACCCTGGCCGACCTCCAGTGACAAACCTGGACCTGCAGAGACCTCTGGCGGTTTTGGATCCTCTCCGGCGACCCTGGGGGAGAGCTCAGATACAGCACACAAAGAAGAGGGGTCAGGGTCGCCGGCAGCGGCGGAACCCGGCAAGGCAAGCTCAGGTGCAGCGGGTGGCTGCACCTGGCTGTCCTCACCAAGAGCCAGGCAAGACTGCTCAAGGACAGAGAGGAGAAAAACAAAGAAAGCACTTGCCTGAGCTAGAGCTCCACCGCCGTCCAGAACTCCAATGATCCAGGTGACGATGGCTTTTCGGGCTCAGTCATTAGGAGGTTCAGCTCTGGTGTCAACTCTGCTACGGCAGCTCCCACAGCAGGCATGATCTTAATAGCAGTCCCTTCGGCCCCAGGTGTAGTGGTCCACGCAGGAGGTTTATCCAGCGTGGTGGTTGTGGTCCAGCTCACCGTTGGTGCTGTACTCGGCGTGGCAGGCTCGGGTTTGGTGCCTCGCCTCTGTCTGTAGGGAAATTGCGGGGCTGGGATGGTGTCCTCCAGCATCGTAGGCTCCTCCATCATCCGGCGGTTGAGTTCCAGGGCTGATGGACACTCAGAGGCGAGAGGAGGAGACACGGAGAGGGCAGGTGAAAATTCATTATCTACAGCAGGTAAAGAGCACTCAGGGGACTGTATGATCTGAGTCTCTTTACCAGGAGTCAGGCAAGACAGTTCATTAATAATAGGAATGGAATGAGATAGCACTTAACTGATCTCCTGGTGTGTGGTGTTCTTCTGCTGTGTCTGGTGCATATTCATCCCCCTCCGTGTCCCTGGTGGGCCTGCACCCCTCTGTGGATTGTGGAGGAGCCATCTCTGCAGGTACAGAGGCAAGTGGAGCCGGGGAAATAACGGCCAACCCCTCAACAGCGGATGAACACACGGAGAAGAAGGAGGAGACTGCAGCTGTGAAGGGAATGGGTGTTGGCAGGGCAGCAAGAAGGGAAAATTGTGGAGGAGGTTCTGCTGCAGGATTCTCTTCCCCCAGTGAAGGAGGGATTGCTGACTGAGAGGTGGTGAAGATTTTCTGCCGAGACCTCCGAGAACGGTGGCGACGAGTGGAAGACAAGGGTGTGGGTTCGTCGTGGAGGGGAGGAAGTTCCGAGGACCAGGAATACTCAAACTTTGGCACAAACTCAGGTTCCCTCGGAGAAAACTCCTCCAATTCCAAGGCCAATTCTGGAAGGAGCCATGGCTTCACCTCCAGGAGGAGGTCAGTTTCAGCCAACAAAACCTGTCTCCGTTCCTCCAGCTCCTCAACTGATGGAGCAGGCCAGGACTCAGTAGGAGAAGGCGGAGCTGCTGCGGGAGAGGCTGAAGGCTTCTTACGGCGCAAACGCTTCCTCTTCATTAGAGATGGCTCAGGCGTCAGAGCTTCTTCCACCGGCTCATCACACGGCAAGGAGTATATGGACAGGAGTACGTCCGTAGCCTCTGGGTGATTCCAAAGACAGGGGAATGCTTCCATTACCCGCGTTCCGCCATCCCAAGCCTCCCGGACTGTCTTGGGAGAAAGGGAAGCCTGCGTCTGCACAAAGATGCCTTCCAGGAGATGCACCGACCGCTGCTCCATGTCGTCCAGGTAAGACTTGGCACTTCAAAAACAGGTGGGTGGAAAAAGGGAAAAAAAATGTGCAAAAATCACAGCTGGGTTCTGTTCTGGCCACTACCTACTGTCATGTGCACCTCTATGTGGCTCACAGCGATTGAGGTGAACCCACACGCTGGATGATATTTTGCAACATTTATTGTGACAAGAAACTAAAGTCCAACAGTGCAAAACTCAAAATGCAAACACGAGAAAACTTTCAGGAGGAAGCACTCCTGAGCACACTGTTCAGGAGGAGACGAAGCAGGCAGGAAAAGAATTAATGTCCTGAGGAACACTCAATGGAAGGACATTGATTCCAACACATACGAGGTAGTGGCAACAGTAACATGAACTGACAGTGCTTAAATAGTGAATAAGCTGACAACAGAAGTGGTCACAGGTGTGGGCTGGCCTGAACAGGAGAAAGGAACAAAAACTAATCATTGGGTTCAGCTGGTGGAAATGACAGGTGAGGGAGGGGCAGCTGGCAGCTTGACGAGCAGCAGGACACACCCATGCGAGGCTGACGAACCCTGACAGCTGTCGACAGAGAAGGAAATACTGGGAACAAATAAAATGACATCCTCAATAATACATTTGGGTTTTATTAATTCCTGCCTTAGTTCAGGATTTGTCCCACTGCTTTTAAACATGCTGTGGTTAGGCCCCTTCTTGAAAAAAAACTTCACCTTGACCTTTCAGTTTTAACTAATTTTAGACCCATTTCTCATTTGCCCTTTTTATCTCATCTGCAATCTTTTTTAGAAGACAATTCTATTTTTGAGAAGTTTCAATCTGGGTTTAGATCTCGTCACAGCACTGAGTCTGCCCTGCTTAAGGTGCACAATGATATTATGATGTCTGTTGATGCTAAATGCCCTGTGGTCTTAGTGCTGCTAGATCTTACAGCAGCCTTTGACACTGTGGACCATACTATCCTTTTGTCACGCCTGAATCACCATGTTGGCATCCATAGCACTACACCCTAGTGGTTTGAATCCTTCCTATCTAATAGAACTTTTTCTGTAATGATTGGTGACATGTCTTCTTCTAGTGCCTCTCTCTCCTGTGGGGTCCCACAGGGCTCTATCCTTGGCCCTATTCTGTTTTCATTATATACTGTATGCTGCCACTCGGGTCAATAATAGCCAGGCACAACATGTCTTTCCACTGTTATGCGGACAATTTGCAGCTTTATTTAGCTTTGAATCCAGAACAAACTGACTCACAAAGTGTTCTATTGGACTGCATCACTGACATTAAGTTGTGGTTAAGCCAAAATTTTCTCCACTTAAATGAAGAAAAAACAGAATGTATTGCGTTTGGGGATACTGTAACGGCTGGCTTTGGTACCCTCTCTTTAAGGCTCAGTTCAGCTGTCAGAAATTTGGGGGTGATTTTTGACAGCCATTTAAATTTTGATAAACAGATTGACAATGTAGTCAAGATGAGCTTTTATCAATTACGTCTATTATTAAAAGCCAAACCTTTCCTGAGCCGTCATGATCTCGAGATAGCCATCCACGCTTTAATCACGTCTCGACTTGATTACTGCAATGCACTTTATGTTGGCATCTCTCAGTCTTCTCTCGGCTGCCTTCAACTTGTGCAAAATGCAGCGGCCCGTCTTTTCACCAACACACCTAGGCGAGAGCACATTACTCCGATCCTTTTTTCACTTCATTGGCTTCCAGTCCATTTTAGAATTAATTTTAAACTTTTGCTTTTTGTTTTTAAAGCTCTTCATGGCCTTGCTCCAGTTTATACGTCTGAGATTTTGACTGTCCGTGACCAAGGCAGGGCTTTGAGGTCATCCAATCAGCTTTTGCTGGATGCGCCTAGGTCAAGGTATAAACATTGGGGTGACCGAGCCTTTTCTGTTGTCACCCCCAGGCTCTGGAGTAATCTCCCCCCTGACCTACGTGCTATCTTTGACCTAGCCCTTTTTAAATCAGAACTTAAAACATATTTGTTTAGGATGGCTTTTAATACCCAGTAGTGGTGATATTTGTCTTGGCATTTGTTTTTAGTTTATTCTCATTTTTAGGTATTTATTCTTATTTCTTTACGTTATTTGTTTTTAATGCTGTGTGTGTTTTTAATGTTTAATTTTCTGTAAAGCACTTTGGTCACCTACGGGTTGTTTTAAAGGGCTATATAAATAAAGTACATTACATTACATGTCAAAAACTGCAAAAATATAACACAACAGGGAAAATGACAAACAGAACCATGTGACAGATAATGATCAATACAGGGAGAGGCCATGAGGCTGGGTCTGGCAGGACCTCCAGAACCCAGCACTTGACATGTTTAGTTTAATCCATTTTTATTTTCCAATATAGTTATGTTGTCATGATTTATGGTACTAATTAAATACTTTTGGTTTATGATTCCAATAGGCTGACATTACTTTCTGCAGGTGAGAGCTTCTTGCAGGGCCTTGAAGTTGTAATTCAGGAAAAACAGAGTAGGAATTTTTCTTGTCCATGTCTTAGTTCATGGTACCAGAGGGACTATGAGAGACCGAGGAGCTCAAAGAATCCTAAATTGAAATTATGGAAAGAATTTCACAATTCCTAAGTAGCTGTTAAATTCCAGAAGGGTTTTTGAAGGAAAGTCGAACCGTTTGAGCAGTTTTATTGAATTCTACAGGTGTTTCAGTACATGCAGTTTTATATCCAATGACCATATAATTTTTATTTTATCTGGACACATCCTTCAGCATAACTTTCTAAATTTGTGCCTGGGGTCTCACTGAAATTGCAAGACTTTCTCCCAGATGGAATTTCTTGGCTAAAATCCCAAGTTCAAAACAAACACATGCATGTTTTTAAACTAATGGCAACAGCGAGTTGAATTTCATAACCCAAAGAAGATCATTGACATTTTTTGTCTATTTATTCTACCTCTCAAACTCCTGGGAAATCGCCTGTACATAGTAAATTCCCATGTCATGACAAGTGATTTGGTCAATAGTTTGAAGATACTGTATGTATTCAAGCTTCATAAACAGCTGAAAGATCTCCCAGCACTGGCTGTGGTTGCAGACATCACAATACTGGCGGAATGTGACAGGAATCAAACTCATGGCCTCCCTCATCTGGGCCTGTCAGTCCTACTTGGGAAGCCAAGTAGGAAGGTTTTTATGAAAAGGTCATCAAAGTATTAATGTTGGAGGCCTGCAGACACTATTATAACCTGTCAAATGTCACAAATGGAAGGGGTGCATATACAGTATACCGCCCTCATGTAGCACAGACCTTAGAATACTTAATGTCCATGCTTCTCCCAGCAAGTCTTCATAGTTCACATCATGTTCTTGAAAGCTTAAAAAATGTTAAGTGGTTTTTCATTTGCCATTTGTAGATTACTTGTTTGTTGGCATTTACCCAAAATAAACTAAAGGCATTTTTAAGGCTGTGACTGAGTGTCACTGAGTATGTAATGACCGAGAGTCACTGATGTTAAAGTTATTGGCCTCTAAATATATTTGCATCATAAGAAGTTATTTACACAATAGATTCCAGTATGTTACAATTAATAATACAAAATCACAACTTAGACCAGTAACCTGTGGAGTTCCACAAGGCTCGGTTTTGGGACCCAAGTTATTCATATTGTATTTAAATGATATTTGTGTTGCATCAAGTGTGTTGAAATATATTATTTATGCATATGATACAAATTTGTTTTATTCAGGATTGGACATACAACAATTAATAGAAACAATAGAAAAAGAATTGATTAATTTGAAAAAGTGGTTTGAAGTAAATAAATTATCATTAAATGACGGTAAAACAAAGTTTGTGGTTTTTCAAGGAGGTAGGGTAAACTGTGAAATAAAACTAAAAATTGATACTGAAATTGAAAGAGTGTTTGAAATGAAATTTTTAGGTGTGATTATTGATTCTAAACTTTGTTGAAAACCACACATAGAATATATTAAATGAAAAATTTCAAAGCTCATTGCTATTCTGTACAAAACTAGAGATTTACTGAATAAGAATTGTTTGCAGCTGTTGTATTGTTCATTGGTAATGCTGTATTTGCCATACTGTGCAGAAATTTGGGGAAATGTGTATGAAACAAACATAGACTCTATTATCAAGCTTCAAAAAAGAGCTATTAGAATAATAAACAAAGCTGAATATCTCCAATCTACAAATCCATTATTTGCAGCATCTGGACTTTTAAAGTTTCAAGATATTGTATACTTGAAAACAATGATGGTACTTTTTCAGGCTAAGAATAATAGTCTCCCTGTGATTATTCAAAGATTTTTTAAAAGAAGAGAATGTAAATATAATTTAAGAGGCTTGTCTTTTTTTGAAATATGTAAAGTAAGAACAAATGTCAAATACACATGTGTTTCTGTTTTGGATGTTAAACTTTGGAATGTGCTTCATGATGAATTGAAAATGTGTCACTCTCTGCTGAGTTTCAAAAATGCTTTAAGGGGTAAATTACTTAACCACTTGCGCTCCGTTGTTCCGCGGGCGGGCAAGTCTCTGCGTCCTATGACGCACGAGGGCGCGCGAGAGCGCGCTCGTGCGCCCTCGTGCGCATGACGCATGATGGTGGTGATGGTGATGTAGTAGCGTCCAAGCGCCACTCAAAAAAAAACTGCAGAGACAGCCGCGAACAGATTAGTTCATCTGATTGACCTCTCATTCGACTAATAAGAGCCTTGAATTGGGTTTCTGAAACCTTGAAGAACCAATGAATGAAAATCTAGGAAGGAGGACCCGCCTACTGTGAACGCAGGAGCCAATTGAAGCACAGAAATTCTGGCTGGGTGAAGCGATAGTTACTGCTGCCACAGATGAAAACAAAGGACGCTGGACAAATCTCCTACAGACCCAGGCTCACCCAGCAGCATGGAGAACACCCACAAGTGGGACCTGCACTCATTCCAGCAGAATAGACGGAGGCCGACGACAAAAGTCGTAAATCATTCGCCAAAACGGCAATATGTAATGGAATTATGTTGATCGGGATCCACGAGCGGAGCAGTGTCGCGTTCGTCTGACGCGTGGAAAGAGCTGTTCGCACGACTCTGCTGCTTTGAAGAGGTAAGGTGTTATAAGCTAAATTATTATTTATCCCTGAAAACTGTAATCCAAAAATGACTTTTGACCGATCGGTAATTTACAACTGTACTGCGCACGAAATACGAAGTGCGTGCGCTGCGATAAACGGTTCATTTGCCGTGTTCGGACCGTGAACGCCCCCCCCCCCACCCGCTGCAGAAGAGGAGTGGGGGGGGGGGCACGGTCCGAACGCTTCTCGGTCGGCGGGGGGAAGCACATCAGTCTATTCCATCATGTAGCGATGGCCCTCTTCTGTACCAAGGGGGGGGGGGCGTTCACGGTCCGTTCACGGTTCCCCCCCACACACACACACACAGTAGCGAGGGGGGGGGGCGCTGTGAAAACATGCAAGGAAAAAAAAAAAAGAGTGTATTCCGTCTTGTAGCGAGGGCCGAATTTGGTCCTTGGTAGCGGGGGGGGGGGGGACGACCCCCCGCCCACACACACACACACACAGATACAGCCCTGAGTGTGACCTTTCATTAGAGCCTAAAATGAAGATTCTACATTGAATTATTCAAAAGTTACAGACGTTTTTCCAAACTGTGCCATTTGGCACAATTTGGCACAGTTCCATAACGCCTGGGAACTACCTGAGAACAAAGCTGTGTAAAATATTCATTTTTTGTGGTATTGTTACCAAATTTGGATCTCAGCTGGATAACACTTGGTTCTACATTTCTGTTGCATTTTCCAGCCGGATCGGACAGCTGTGTGTTATTTACAAGCATTTGTATCCAAAAAAACACTGTGTCCCAATTTTTTTTCTTCAAGTTCAGTATGTTTAGATGACTGTAACTCAGTGGCCGGAGCACGTAGAGAGATTATGTTTTTTTTGCCAAAAAATTCAAAGTGTTTTCTTTTAAATGAGACCAACCCCATGAAGATGCTGTAAAGGGTTGAATAACAGCTTTCGATTTACTTTGGGCACGTTTTTTTTTTTTGGCATTTTTAGGAAAATTGCCCGGAGTGCAAGTGGTTAAGGGATATGATGCTTGAATTTCATGAGTTTACTTAATGTAAACCAATATGTATTTTCTGTTGTTTAGTTTTGGCTAATTCCAAGGAAGAGAACAGGATAAGCATACAAAATAAGCCTTGGGCTTCTGCTTATTCCTTTTCAGTTACAGCTATTTGTGTCTGAATTAATTATTTCTTATATTAGTGTTGATGTGTAACTGAACTGAATAAGTCATTCATTCATTCAAGAAAGACCAAAAAACATCATGATTTGCAAGGGGAGGCGAAGGAGAGGAAACAGATGCAGGTATGGTTGCGGTGAACTTGGAGATTTATTATGAAACCAAGATAGCAAAAACACAGCATGGAGGCTGGGAAAACCCCCACCAAACTAAATACTTGAAGATGCAAAACAACCAGGCACAGGGCCCAATTAAAAAAAACGTAAAAAAAACCCCAAAATGTACACCCGGACTGCCACTGACATGCAATTCAATTCAATTCAACTTTATTTATATAGCACCATTTCACAACAACAGTCATCTCATAGCAGTTTCAAATGTAGGGGAAACCCCCACAATTGCAGAAAGACCCCAGCAATCAGGCGATCCCCTGTGAGCAAGCGCTTGGCAACTGTGGAGAGGAAAAACTCCCTTTTAAGAGGAAGAAATCTCTAGCAGAACCAGGCTCAGGGAGGGGCAGTCATCTGCTGCGACTGGCTGGCTCAATGATGCAACAAGGAGAACACAGCCTGAGCAGAATTAATAGACAACAGGCAATTAAGGGAATGGGAACAGCTGGGTTCAGGCAGGGAACAGACACATACAGAAGCAACCAGAAACCAAATCTAACAGAAATCACGGCATAATATAGAACAGAACTAAGAAGGAACATATAAAAGTACACAGAAAACACCTAACAAATAAAACACAAGCTACAGAAATACAGCGGGGAAAATAAGTATTGAACACATCAACATTTTTCTCAAACATATTTCTGATGGAGCCACTGACCTGAGATTTTCACTAGATATCAGTAACAACCCAAGTAATTCATACATACAAAGAAATCAAAGCAACTGTGTTAACAAAACAAATTATATTTAATAAAAGTGGAATGATGCAAGGAATAAGTATTGAATACATGAAGAAAAAGAGATGCAAAAAGGCACTGAAAGCCAAGAAACCAGCTGAAATACATCAGAATTTAGGAAGCCATCCCACCCCCCATCAGTGCAAATTAATTTCAGCTGTTTTAGTCCTGACTGATAGCCTTTAAAAAGTTCTGTGACTATCAGATTGTCGCACCACAAAGAACTCATAATGGGTAGATGCAAAGAACTCTCTCTAGATCTTCACAACCTTACTGTTGCAAAACATAATGATGGCATTGGTTACAGGTACATTTCTAAACTGCTGAATGTTCCAATGAGCACTGTTGGAGCCATCATTCGGAAGTGGAAAGAACATCATTTTACCTTAAACCAGCCAATACCAGGAGCTCCTCACAAGATTCCTGATGAGTCAAAAGAATTATCAGAAAAGTTATCCAAGAGTCAAAGACCACTCGTGGAGAGCTTCAGAAAGACCTGGAATTAGCAGGTACTGCTGTTTCAAAGAAAACAATAAGTAATGCACTCAACCAACATGGGCTCTATGCCCATTCACCTCGCAAGACTCCATTGCTGAAGAAAAAGCATGTTGAAGCTCGTTTAAAGTTTACTGCACAACATTTGAGCAAGCCAGTAAAATACTGGGAGAATATTGTCTGGTCAGATAAGACCAAAATTGAACTTTTTGGATGTCACAATACACAGCTTGTTTGGAGGAGAAATGGCACTGCACATCCCATCATGGTATGGGGGTGTTTTTCAACACATGGTACAGGCAGTCTTCATATATGTAATTGAAGGAAAGATGAATGGACAAATGTACAGAGACATCCTTGATAAGAACCTGTTGTCGTCTGCCAAGATGCTGAAGATGAAATGAGGGTGGACATTTCAGCAAGACAGTGATCCCAGACACACAGCCAAGGAAATTCTCAACTGGCTCCAGAGAAGGAAAATAAAGCTGCTAGAATGGCCCAGTCAGTCACCTGACCTGAATCCAATTGAAAATCTAAGGAATTAACTGAAGATCAGAGTTCATAGAAGACACCCACAGAACATTCAAGATTTTATAGTTTATGTGGAAACATGGGCTAAAATCTGCCTGAATCTGCTAAAATGCCTGTGCCTATTTTCTCCATACAAGAGGCATCTGGAAGCTGTTATTACCAAAAAGGCTTTTCTACTAAATATTAAATGAATTTCACCAAGTGTGTTCAATACCTGTGCCATTCCACTTTATTAAATATAACTTGTTTTGTGAAGACAGTTGCCTTAATTCCTTTGCATGTAATGTCATAAGCCTCCTCGTGTGCTATTACGCAGCGCACAGAGGAGGGAAAGGAAGAATGGATTTACACACTGGTTACACCACAAACACATTTATTAACACAAAAGACAGCAGTTCCAAAATAACCACATACAAAAAGGTAACAGGGCGCGCTAAAGGGCAACACACGGAGATGTGCAGCAGACAGACCACAGTGCACAGTGGCCATGAAACGAACAATACAAATAACGTTATGGCTTGAGTGACCTTAGAGTCCTCTAGGAGGCTTGACTGGCAAGGAGAATGAACTGGGCTACAGAGCCAAAGCGTAGCAGCCATGCTGCATGGGAAAATGCTAAAAATATAAAATATGCTTAAAAATATAATGTATAAGCATCCCAAAGTGATTAAACAAAAAGTAGGTAAAACTCAAATTAAACATGAAGTCTCTAAATTTAACGACTTGGCCTCTGTTCCTCCTCATAATTTAAAAATGAAATGCGGTTTGTTAAATATTAGGTCTCTAACTCCCAAGTCTCTGCTAGTCCATGATCTGTTAATTTATCATCAGATTGATTTAATATCCCTTACAGAGACTTGGTTAGGGCAAGAGAATTATGAAGGTTTAAATGAATCAACACTCTCTGGTTATTTAAACTGTCAAAATCCCAGAAGTTCTGGTTGTGGAGGAGGAGTAGCAACAATTTACCATTCCAAATTATTAGTTAATGTAAAGCAAAAAACACGTTATAATTCCTTTGAGGGCCTGGTCCCCAGTATTGGGCATTGTAGCAATTTTAGGCTAAACCCAATTTTATTTTCCATAGTTTATCGTCCTCCATCAACTTACTCAGTTTTTATCCTAATTTGCCGAATTCTTAGCTGATTTAGTGCTTCAATCAGATAGAATAATTATAGTAGGGGACTTTAATATGCCTGTAGATGTAGATAGTGATTGTCTTAATATCAATCAATCAATCAATCAACTTTATTTATAAAGCACTTTAAAAGCAACACTCGCTACGCAAAGCGCTGTGTATATGGCATTTAATTCAATATTAGAGTCAATGGGGTTTTCTCAGAAAGTAGGAAATTCTACCCATTATCTCCACCACACGTTGGACCTTGTTCTGACATATGGCATAGAAATAGAAAATCTGGTAGTGTCTCCTCATAACCCTGTACTGTCTGACCATTGTCTGTTAATCTTTGATTTTACTATTTCTGACTATTTGGCTCCTAAAGAAAAATATTACTACAGCAGATGCCTCTCAGAGGATGTTGTTACCAAATTTATGCAGATTGTTTCCTCTATGCCATGTGTTAACACAACGGAAATATGCTATGGAGAGCTTGCTCCTTCTGTAATTGATAGCATGGTTGATAGTGTTACAGCTTCTCTGCATCAGACTCTAGACATGATGGCCTCTTTGAAAAAGAAAAAGTCTAATCAGAGATTTCTAACTCCTTGGTTCAACACAGAAACTCGTTGCTTAAAACAGAAGACTCATCAATTAGAAATAAAATGGCGTTCCACTAATTTAGATGAAATCTATTTAGCTTGGAGAAGTCATCTTTTAATTTATAAAAAATCTCTTCAAAAAGCTAGAACAAGTTATTATTCTGCATTATTAGAAGAGAACAAGAATAATCCCAGGTTTCTTTTCAGCACTGTAGCCAGGATGACAAAGAGTCAGGACTCTGTCAATCCTTGCATTCCCTTAGAGCTTACTAGTCAGGACTTTATGAACTTTTTCAATGATAAAATTTCATCTATCAGAGATAAAATCAGTCAGATTCTTCCCACCGTTAACTTAAATGCAGTAACTACTACAACTCCTTCAATTGATATCTGTTTGGATGAATTTACTCCAATTGACCTTTTAGAGTTAGAAAAAATAATTTCCTCATCCAAGCCTTCAACTTGGTCTTTTAGACCCTATTCCTACCAAGTAATTTAAAGAAGTCTTCCCATTTTTTTGGTAGCTCGATTCTTCAAATAATCAATTCTTCATTAACATTAGGCCATGTACCACAGGCTTTTAAAACTACTGTAATTAAACCCTTACTCAAAAAGCCAACGCTGGATCCAGGAGTTTTAGCTAACTATAGACCAATCTCTAATCTGCTTTTCATTTCAAAAATCTTAGAAAGAGTTGTTGCTACACAATTATTTGACCACTTGCAGGGAAATGGTTTATTTGAAGAGTTTCAATCTGGGTTTAGAATCCATCATAGTACTGAAACAGCCTTAGTGAAGGTCACTAATGACCTCCTTTTCACATCTGATAATGTACTTGTTTCTGTACTTGTCCTTTTAGACCTTAGTGCAGGTTTTGATACTATCGATGATAATATTCTACTTGATAGATTAGAGCACTATGTTGGACTTAATGGAACTTCGTTGCAGTGGTTTAGATTTTATTTATCTGATAGGTTCCAGTTTGTTCATGTCAATAATGAGTTTTCTTCCAACTCAAAGCTCAGTCATGGAGTTCCACAGGGATCTGTGCTAGGCCCTAATCTTAGTTTATATATGATTCTGTTAGGCAACATTATTAGAAAGCACTGTATACATTTTCATTGTTATGCAGATGACACACAATTATACCTGTCAATGAAGCCAGATGATAGCAATCAATTAGCCAAGTTAAAAGCCTGTCTTAAGGAAATCAAAGCTTGGATGACTTGTAATTTCCTGCTATTAAATTCAGATAAAACTAAGTCATTCTTGTTGGTTCAGAAAACCTTAGATATACACTACCGTTCAAAAGTTTGGGGTCACCCAGACAATTATTTTGTGTTTTCCATGAAAAGTCACACTTATTTACCACCATGAGTTGTAAAATGAATAGAAAATATAGTCAAGACATTGACAAGGTTAGAAATAATGATTTGTATTTGAAATAATAATTTTTTCCTTCAAACTTTGCTTTCGTCAAAGAATCCTCCATTTGCAGCAATTACAGCATTGCAGACCTAACATGATTGCATAAGGGTTTTCTAATCATCCATTAGCCTTCTGATGCAATGAGCAAACACATTGTACCATTAGAACACCGGAGTGATAGTTGCTGGAAATGGGCCTCTATACACCTATGTAGATATTGCACCAAAAACCAGACATTTGCAGCTATAATAGTCATTTACCACATTAGCAATGTATAGAGTGTATTTCTGATTAGTTTAAAGTTATCTTCATTGAAAAAAAGTGCTTTTCTTTCAAAAATAAGGAAATTTCTAAGTGACCCCAAACTTTTGAACGGTAGTGTACCTTTCCAAATTAAACTCTTAGTTTGGATGCAGTTACTCTTTCCCTGAATAGTTCTGTGAGGAACCTTGGAGTTATTTTTGATCAAGATCTGTTTTTCAATTCACATATTAAATTTGTTTCTAAGACTGCCTTCTATCATTTGTGTAATATTGCCAAGATTAGGAGCATCTTGTCTCAGAGTGATGCTGAGAAACTGATCCATGCTTTTGTTAGCTCTAGATTAGATTATTGTAACTCTTTATTATCAGGTTGTCCTAAAACTTCTTTAAAAAGACTTCAGTTGATCCAAAATGCTGCTGCAAGAGCTTTGACAGGTACTAGAAAAAGAAATCATATCTCTCCGGTTCTGGCCTCCCTTCATTGGTTTCCCATAGAGTTTAGAATTAAGTTTAAAATCCTTCTTCTCACTTACAAAGCTCTAAACAATCAGGCCCCTTTTTATTTAAATGATCTGATACTACCCTATTATCCTAACAGGGCACTACGCTCCCAAAATTCTGGCTTACTTGTAATACCTAGAATCTCCAAAAGTACAATGGGAGGCAGAGCCTTCAGTTATCAAGCTCCTCTCCTGTGGAACCAGTTGTCAATCTGGATTCGGGAGTCAGACTCAAGCTGTTTTTAAGAATAGGGTTAAAACCTTCCTTTTTGATATAGCCTACAATTAGGGATGGATCATGTGTCTCTGAACCCTCCCTTAGTTATGCTGCTAATAGGTTTAGACAGCCGGGGGACCTCCAGTAATGCACTGGGCTTCACTCCTTTCTTCACTCTCAATTAAATATTTTTTTTTGCTGGTGATAACATCTGTTTGTTCTCGCCCATAGATTGAATCCCCTTCATGCTGTTTGCTCTCTACATGTCTGTTCTTTTCATCTTCTTTATCCCCTCACCCCCCAACCAGTCGTAGCAGATGACTGCCCCTCCCTGAGCCTGGTTCTGCTGGAGGTTTCTTCCTGTTAAAAGGGAGCTTTTCCTCTCCACCGTCGCCAAGCACTTGCTCACAGGGGATCACCTGATTGCTGGGGTCTTTCTGCAATTGTGGGGGTTTCCCCTACAGTTGAAAGTGCTATGGGATGACTGTTGTTGTGAAATGGCGCTATATAAATAAAGTTGAATTGAATTGAATTAACAGTTTTTTACTCACAAAACAGGAGCCGTTGGAGTAGTCCAAATTCCCAACGAGCACACACAACCGGTCCATATGAATCTGCAAAATGGTCCAGCAGTGTTTGACTGGCAAGAGCCGCCTAAGTACAAACACTACTGGTGTGACAAATTGGACACACCTGGGCGAGGCGCGGGAAAGATAATTACCGGGGCGAAACGGCTGACTGTCAAAGAGAGAGGTCTGACCACTCCTACCTTCCAAGCAGTTGGGATGACAGCATGTTTGATTGACAGATTGATTAAATCGGCGTCTGTTTGTAAACTGTCACAACGCTGTCAAAGCGTTATCTTGTCTGTTTTTGTTTGTTGTATTAGCTCCGTTTTAAATTTTTATCTCTTTATCTCTTTTACTGATATTAACTTTTTACTTAGTGTTAGCTTAGTAAATACAACAGCCCGATCAGGCACACAGGTGAATCAGACCCCAGACCCCAGGCAGGGCTGTTCACCAGGTTAGGCTAACCTGTTTTAGCTAGCTAGCTAGCCACTTCTGGCCTGGAAAGCCATGGCTCCATCCACATCTTGTGTCAGCTGTGTTTCCCTCTCTAAGAAGGTTTCTGAGTTGGAATTGAGACTCTCTAACCTTTATAAGATTCGGGAGGCTGAAAACCACCTGGACACTATTATTTTTGGACGGACATCGGCCCCAGCTACGGACTCACAGCTAGCAGAGATGGCTACTTACCTGGGTGAAATAAGCACATCGCCATCCACTTCCACCCCTGCTCTGGTCACCTCAGCTGTCCAGGATTCCAGCATCCACCACTGGCTTCAGCTCGGAGCTAAACCCAAAGCCCCAGGTGGTTCATCACAGCCTCAGTGTGTGCCCTGGACCATGGTTGGGCCAAATAGCAAATGTCGGGGATTGACCAGACATGGCCACGCCTCCTCCCTTCCCCTTTTGCTGGAAAACAGATTCGCCATCCTTTCCCTGGAAGATTTCCCCCACCTGGATGTCGATCATCCTCCCATTGCTGCCCCTACTCCTTCAGCAGCGGCCCAAACCTGCAAGCCCCGGATCAAGACTACCTTAGGTGCACCAAACTATACACCAGCTCCAAAAAGAAGAGAGCGCATCCCCCCGCCCCGCATCGGCACTCCGCCGCCACTGCAGCAACTACGGCAAAATTATCCACCATTTCACAAGCCACCAACAAAGCCCCCCAGATGATGGTGGTAACTGGTGATTCAATAATGAGGAATGTCAGAAGCAGGTACTGTGTTACAAAATTTTTTCCTGGGGCTAAAGTGTCAGACATTGAGGCTTTTACCCCTGAACTATTAAATGAATACCCCCACGCTAAAACTGTTATTGTGCACGTTGGATGCAACAACATCCCAAATGAAACGCCGGAGATCTTAAAGAGTGACTTCAGGAGCCTTCTGTCCACTCTTATGAACTGTGGCAGACGTGTGTTTATTTCTGGGCCCCTTGCTCCTTTTAAAAGAGGTTGCAGTTATTTTAGCAGAACTCTCAGCCTTAATACCTGGTTGTGTTCAACATGTCCTACTTTTAACCCCTTGCACTCTGGTCAATTTCCCTAAAAACACCTAAAAATAACGGATCCAAAGTAAATCAAAAGCTGTTCTTCAACCCTTTGCAGCATCTTCATGGGGTTGGTCTCATTTAAAAGAAAACACTTTGAATTTTTTGGCAAAACAGTCATAATCTCTCTAAGTGCTCCTGTCACTGAGTAACAGTCATCTAAACATACTGAACTTGAAGAAAATAAAGTTCGCCTGGGTGTTTTTTTTAGATACAAATGCTTGCAAAAAAACACACAGCTGTCAGATACGGGCTGGAAAATGCAACAGAAATGTAGAACCAAGTGTTATCCAGCTGAGGTCAAAATTTTGTAACAATACCACAAAAAATGAATATATTGTAGAAGATGTGCTCAAATGATGAGGCTGAGTTTAGTCGTAAACCAGCTTTATTGACAGAACACAGCTTCTAGCATTCTCAAAGCAGGAAAGAGAAAGAATCATATCTCATCACCCTTTTATATGTTTCCAGCATCAGAATTCAAGTCACATGGTGTTTTCAGTAAACATACAGTCACAAAGCATCCCTTTGAATCTTCACCATTGTCTCTCATTTCCTGATGAACCGGAAATCTCTCCAGGGCATCTTCTGTGGGACAAAGAGACAAATCTCACACCTCCTTGTTATCTTCTGCAGATTCGAGTCCTTTGTCCTTGCAGACGTGACACCCTCAATACACATGCAGTCCTGTCTCTGTGGAAACGTGGGCCCACAATGTGTGTCGCCCACACTACCCCCCCCAAACGTCTAGTAAGGGCAAAACCTGCATGGCATAAAAAAAGAAAAAACACAAAACACTCCATATATCGCTAATCAATCCACCAACTGCCTAGGTTTTAACTTTCTGCCGAATCTGCTGCAACCTGGCTTGGCTGCACCTGCAACATCTCTCTGCACCTGTGGATTAAAGCTGTTAGCACCTTTCTGTGAAGATTTTGGAGAATGTCCTCTCGGCGGCCTGCCACGGCGGGGGGGCCTCGCGAGCTGCACTTCCTCATCAGCCAAAACAAAGGCGGGTTTGAGCCTGTTTATGCAAATTAACTCCCTTCTGCCCCCTAAATCTAGCAGAAAATGCTTCTGCCCGGTCTCCAGCACTCGGAACGGTCCGTCATAAAACGGCCGCAAACTTGGACGCTGAGCATCATGTTTAACAAAAACAAACTCTGCATTTTTTAAAGCCTTGGGCACAAAAACATGTGGTAAACTGTGATGGACCGGGCCAGGGAGCGTGTTTGCTCCCGAGTCGCTCTGCCACGGCTGAGCAGGGGGGGGCATTTGGTGCGGGATTATAGGGGAGAAATTCCCCCGGCAAACGGAGAGGTTGTGCAAAAACTAATTCAGCCGGGGAAGCATGCAAATCTTCCTTAGGTGCAGAACGCAACCCCAATAAAACCCATGGAAGTTTGTCCACCCAATTTGTATCCGTCAGCGACGCTCTGAGGGCTGCTTTCAATGACCTGTGAAAGCGTTCGCATAAACCATTAGCCTGGGGGTTATACGCGGTAGTGCGATGAATCTTCACCCCCAAGCTGCGGGCCATCGATGACCATAGTTCGGAAATAAATTGGGGACCCCTGTTGGACGTTATGTCCGACGGTACACCGAAACGTGCAACCCACGCTGCTAAAAATGCTCGCGCAACTTCTTCCGCTGTGGTTGATGTCAGAGGAATCGCCTCTGGCCAACGCGTGGTGCGATCCACCATCGTCAAAAGATGTGTGTGCCCGTGTGATAATGGGAGCGGGCCCACCAAGTCAACATGCACGTGATCAAAACGCTTAGCGGGGATGTGAAAAGGTTCCAACGGGGCCTTAGTGTGTCTGTGTATTTTGGCTCGCTGACACGCTACGCAGGCAGCCGCCCATTCCTTGACCTGTTTGTGCAACCCGGGCCAAACAAATTTCTCCCCCACCAACTTAATCGATGCGCGCACCCCCGGGTGCGCGAGAGAATAGACCGAGTCAAAAACGCGGCGACGCCACGCAGCTGGCACCACGGGGCGGGGCCGTCCCATGGAGACATCGCAGATTAGTGGGGGCATACCACTTTGTTGCTCCCTGTGCTCCAGCCTTAACCCTGTTGGTCCAGACTGGAGCGCGCGCACATCCGCGTCGTTAACCTGCTCCGCAGCCATGGCTGCATAATGTAACCCAACACAGACCGGGGCTGCGCGCGCTCCCGCGTCGCTGCCCGGGCCCGCGGCCATGGCTACAGAGTCTGCCCCTATGGGGCTTGGTGGTGCTACCGCGCGCGAGAGGCAGTCTGCCACAACATTGTGTTTACCCGTGACATGCTGAATATCAGTAGTGAACTCCGATATTGCGGCTAGTTGCCTTTGTTGTCGGCCTGACCAGGGTTCTGAAATTTTGGCCATCGCAAAAGTTAGCGGTTTATGATCCACAAACGCGGTGAAACGTCGCCCCTCTAACCAGAACTGAAAATGACGGATGGCCAAGTGTAGGGCCAAAAGCTCCCTGTCAAACACACTGTATTTACGCTCACTATCGCGCAAAGTCCTGCTGAAAAACGCGAGGGGTTGCCAGGTACCTGCCACAAACTGTTCAACTACCGCTCCCACCGCTACATCGGAAGCGTCAGTGGTGAGCGCCATGCGGGCCGTTGGAACTGGGTGCGCTAACAAAACTGCGTTTGCCAGGGCTGATTTGACCTGGGCAAAAGCGCGCTCCCGCTCCGGAGACCATTCAACTTTATTTGCAGGCTTTTGTTTTTTTAACGCGGTGTACAATGGCTGCATGAGCCGTGCTGTGCTTGGGAGGAACCGGTTGTAAAAAAATTAACCATCCCTAGAAACTCCTGAAGCGCCTTGACCGTTTGAGGTTGCAGAAAATCCGTTATGGCACGCACTTTATTTGGAAGAGGAACCGCTCCTTCTGCCGAAACGCGATGTCCCAAAAAATCAATCTGCGCCACCCCAAACTGGCACTTCGCTGGGTTAACTATTAACCTGTGCTCTGCCAGCCTCCGAAAAACTGCTGTGAGGTGTTTTTCGTGCTCGCCCTCGGACGCGCTGGCTACCAAAATATCGTCCAAATAAACGAACACGAAAGGAAGGTCGCGTAAAACTGCATCCATCATGCGATGGAAAGTCTGCGCGGCCCCCTTGAGGCCAAAAGGCATGCGCAAAAAGGCCAAAAGGAGTTATGACCGCTGTTTTGGGTACATCTTGCGCGCGCACTGGAACCTGGTGGTAACCACGCACCAAGTCTATTTTAGAAAAAATGCGCGTCCCCACCAAATGAACAGAAAAATCCTGGATGTGCAGAATCGGGTAGCGGTCATGAGCTGAAACGTTGTTCAACCTGCGGAAATCGCCGCAAGGTCGCCACGAGCCGTCAGCCTTTGGGACCATGTGTAATGGCGAAGCCCAAGGGCTCTTGGAGCGTCTAACAATTCCCAGTTTTTCCAGATTAGTGAACTCCTCGCGTGCGATGGCCAGTTTAGCTGGGTCCAAGCGCCGAGCTTTTGCAAAAACGGGAGGGCCGGTGGTGGTTATGAAATGCTCCACCCCATGTTTAGCCACCGTTGCCGAAAACGTGGGGACTGTGAGTGCTGGGAACTGAGCAAGCAATGTGTGAAACTTACCACCCGCAGCTGAGACGCTGGCATGTGCAGTCGGCGGGGCCACCCGAGCTGTGCAGGGAATAGAATGAAAGGACAGTGCATTAATCAGACGTCTATTAGCAAGGTCAACCAATAAACCATGTGAGCACAAAAAATCAGCCCCTAACATGTTGAAACTGACTGCTGCTACAATAAATGTCCACTCAAATGAACGGCCTTGTAAGGACAGAAGCATGGTCCTCTCACCAAACTTTTTAATCGTGGAGCCATTCGCTGCTGACATTGACACCCAGGGAGCTTTAGAAGGCATCAGCCGTTCCGCGTAGGTGGGTGTGACGAAACTCAGCTGAGAGCCCGTGTCCACGAGGAACTGTTTCCCCGAGCGTGCATCCGTCAGGTAAAGCAGCCGTTTCTCATTGCCGAGGGTCGCAGCTGCTACCGGCCCTTGGTCTTGGCGTTTCCCTTGCGCTTAAAGTTGCACGGTGGGACGCACCTGTGCGCTCTCTCTGCAAAACGGCGGTGGTAGAAACACGGGCCGTCCTCCACTCCGCGTCGTCTGGCTCCCATCGCCGCCGTCGTTGGTGCGTCTGGCGCCACGGCCGCTGGACCTGCGCTGTCTCCAGACGCCGTTCCCGGGCTAGCCGCCGCGGCCGAAACCGCGTTCCGCTTGTGGGCGTCGACCAACCGCTGCGCCTCTTTGCTCTACCCATGGTAGTCTCGCCCGGCCAATCGGGCGACTCTGCCAGGGCCACTCTCACTGCTGGCGGCAGGGTCCGAAGGAAAAGGTGGGCGAAAATGAATTCGCCATCCTCAGAGTCTTTGAGCTTCAGCATCTTCACCATCAGGTCCGCAGGTCTATCGTTTTCTGACTCCGTCAACGCCAGGAGCCTCTCTGCTCGTTGTTGGACTGAAGGGGTGAAATGGCTGATCAGCGCGTCCTTCAATGCGCTGTACTTGTCGCTGTCTGGTGGATGATTAACCAGATCCTCCACTCTCTGGACCGTGTTGCTGTCCAGCTTCGCAACCACGTGGTAGAATCTTGTGTCGTCGTTGGAGATTCTCCGGAGGTTGAACTGCGCCTCGACTGCGCTAAACCATGAGCGCGGGCTGTGCTGCCAGAAATCGGGCAGCCGGATCGTGGAGGCGGCCATCAGGCTGGCTTCCGCCGTGCCCCGCTCGGGAGAATTCTGTCTGCTCATTTCTCGTCGTAGGTCACCAGTGTAGAAGATGTGCTCAAATGATGAGGCTGAGTTTAGTCGTAAACCAGCTTTATTGACAGAACACAGCTTCTAGCATTCTCAAAGCAGGAAAGAGAAAGAATCATATCTCATCACCCTTTTATATGTTTCCAGCATCAGAATTCAAGTCACATGGTGTTTTCAGTAAACATACAGTCACAAAGCATCCCTTTGAATCTTCACCATTGTCTCTCATTTCCTGATGAACCGGAAATCTCTCCGGGGCATCTTCTGTGGGACAAAGAGACAAATCTCACACCTCCTTGTTATCTTCTGCAGATTCGAGTCCTTTGTCCTTGCAGACGTGACACCCTCAATACACATGCAGTCCTGTCTCTGTGGAAACGTGGGCCCACAATGTGTGTCGCCCACAATATTACACAGCTTTTTTTCTCAGGTTGTTCCCAGGCATTTTTGAACTGTGCCAAATTGTGCCAAATGGCACAGTTTGGAAAAACGTCTATAACTTTTGAATTATTCAATATAGAAGCTTGGGGGCTGTTTATTCATTCATGAATGAATGAATGAACAAACAAGCCCCCCACACACAAAGAAGCATGCCACGTAAAAAATGTGTGGCCTTTTTTTACAAGAAAAAATAACCTACAGTGCACTAAAAATTATACTAAAATATCTGCAATGTAGAGGATAACAACTCCCCCCCCCCTCGCTACAGAGGAGCGCGGTGCACAAAAAAACGGTCCGTCAACTGTCCGTCATGTGGCGATGACGCACAGGTGTAATTTACCGATCGGTCAAAAGTCATTTTTATTACTATTTTCAGTGATAAAGAATAATTTAGCTTATAACACTTACCTGTCCACAACAGCAGTGTCGTTGGCGAACATCTGTTCCTCATTGTCAGACGAACATGACGCTGGTCCGCTTGTTACAACTTGTGGTTCTGGTCACGCGACCCGGTCAAACCATGATTCCATTATTGCGGTTTTGCGCTTCCATGATTGCGGTTTTGGTGAACGATTTTTCAAAACAAATAAGAACAGTAGTAATAAAAAAAGACTGGCGAATGCTACCGTTAATGCTACACACAGCAGCTTACACAAAACAGATTTTATGCATGGGACGCACGCCTTCAGTCGTCGAACTTCTCTGCTTCAATTGGCTTGTTGTATTCGCAGTTGTTGGTATGCGGGTCCTTCTTGCTAGGTTTTCAGTCATTGGTTCTTCAAGGTTTCAGAAACCCAATTCAAGGCTCTTATTAGTCGAATGAGAGGTCAATCAAATCTAAACCAGTCAAAGCACTCCTTTGGCTTTCTGTTCGCGGCTGTGTCTGTAGTGGAAGAACGGAAATGCAGCTTTTTTTTTTTCAGTGCGCACTGAGACGCACAGTGCGCACTAGGACGCACGAGGACGCACTATGACGCAGAGACGTGACGGCCGCGGTATCCCGGAGTGCAAGAGGTTAACATTGGTTTTATAGACAATTTCAACCTGTTTTGGAACTGCCCATCATTTACGAGGCCAGATGGCATCCATCCAAATAGACTCGGTGCACGTGCTCTAAGGGACAATCTGTTTTATTCCATTCAGCATTTTTTAGTACAGTGACTAAAAGCTGGTATGTTAACTCACCCCGAAGTACCTGGGTCTGCCAACCAACCCTTTTTTGCTTCTATTTCTCATATTAATTCTATTAATCCAAATAATTCTCACTTTAGATCAGTCTTCAATTCATAACCCCATACTGTGTCTGTCTCCTGTTACCCAAAACATTATAACCCAAGATAAATACAACATAACTTGATAAATACACGCCTCTCTGCAGCTCCTCTTCATCCGCCACCCCTCAACTTAGCCCCTGTTTTCCCCATCAGAGGATCATTGTCTGCTCCCTCCAAAGTTAATAAAAATAGAAGGTATAAGCATCCCAAAGTGATTAAACAAAAAGTTGGTAAAACTCAAATTAAACATCAAGTCTTTAAATTTAATGATGTGGCATCCCTTCCTCCTCATAATTTAAAAATTAAATGTGGTTTGTTAAATATTAGGTCTCTAACTCCCAAGTCTCTGCTAGTCCATGATCTGTTTATTGATCATCAGATTGATTTAATATCCCTGATAGAGACTTGGTTAGGGCAAGAGGATTATGTTGGTTTAAATGAATCATCTCCCTCTGGTTATTGAAACTATCAAAATCCCAGAAGTTTTGGTCATGGAGGAGGAGTAGCGACAATTTACCATTCTAAATTACAAGTTATTGTCAAGCAAAAAGCATGTTATAATTCCTTTGAGGGCTTGGTCCTCAGTATTGAGCATGTTAGCAATTTTAGGTTAAACCCAGTTTTCTTTGATATAGTTTATTGTCCTCCCTCAGCCTACTCAGAGTTTTTATCCGAATTTGCTGAATTCTTAACTGATTTAGTGCTGAAATCAGATAGAATAATTATAGTAGGGGACTTTAATATGCATGTAGATATAGATAATGATTGTCTTATTAGACTTATTATTATTAGTCTTATTAGACATATTAGACTCTATGGGGTTTTCTCAGAAAGTGGAAAATTCTACCCATGATCTCCACCACACATTGGACCTTCTTCTGACATATGGCATAGAAATAGAAAATCTGGTAAGATAAGATAAGATAAGATAAGCCTTTATTAGTCCCACAACGGGGAAATTCCAGGATTGCAACAGCACAGGGATAGCAACACTCAGAGCAACAATCAGAAGGCAAGAAAAAACAAGCAAGCAAGAGCAGCTAATATACATATGTACATATTACTATAAAATATATATATACACACACACACACACAGACACACAGTGCAGAGCATTGTAGCTGGATGGAATAAATATATGAATATATGAACACAGTGCAGAGCATTGTAGCTAGATGGAATAAATATGTAAATATATAAACACCCACAGTATGGAGCATTGCAGCTAGGTGGAATAAATATGCAAGTATATAAACACACACAGTGCGGAGCAATGTAGCTAGATGGAATAATATGTAGATATATAAAAACACAGTGCGGAGCATTGTAGCTAGATGGAATAAATATATAGATATATAAATATAAACACACCCAGTGCAGAGCATTGTAGCTAGATGGAATAAATATGTAAATATATAAACACACACAGTGCAGAGCATTGTTGCTAGGTGGGATGAAACAGCATAACCGTCTATTTAGTTATCCTACATGGTATGATTATGTGCCCATACATATTCTCACCCTCCATAGCGACCGGTATGTTCCTAGTTGTATGCCGGAGAGGACCATTGTGTAAGTCTATTGCATCTTTTGCATTCAAAAAAAAAAAAAAAAAAAAAAAAAAACTATTAGTTTGTTACGTATTTTTGCTATCTCTGCGAGCAGCCCTGCTTAGGTTGTACAGTCTGACAGCCGTTGGTAGGAAGGACCTACGAAACCTCTCGGTTGTGCACCTGGGATGATGTAGTCTGCTGCTAAATGAGCTCCTCAGTGCATCCAGTATGTCCTGCATAGGGTGGAACTCGGACTCCAGCAGAGATGACAGTTTAGCCACCGTCCTTCTCTCTCCTATCTCCTCCATCGGATCAAGGCGTTGCCCCAGGACAGAGCTAGCTTTCTTAATCAGTTTGTTCAGTCTCTTCCTATCGGCTGCAGTAATGCCACTGCCCCAGCAGACCACTCCAAAAGTGATGGCTGATGCCACCACCGTGTCATAGAATGACTTCAGCAGCGCCCCTTGTACACCAAAAGACCTGAGTCTCCTCAGCAGGAACAGCCTGCGCTGTCCCTTCTTGTAGAGTGCGTCAGTATTGTGTGACCAGTCTAGTTTATTGTTCAGGTGAATACCCAGGTACTTGTAGGATGTCACCATCTCGATGTCTGTTCCCTGTATATTTACTGGTGCTGTGAGGGGCTGCCCATGCCTGCGGCAGTCCACCACCAGCTCCTTAGTTTTCCTCGCGTTGATCTGGAGGCAGTTCCGATGGCACCAGTCCACAAAGTCCTGGATAAGCCCTCTGTACTCAGCTTCATCTCCGCTGGAGATGAGACCAACGATCGCAGAGTCATCAGAGAACTTCTGTAGATGGCAATGTGTTGTGTTGTGTGAGAAGTCCGCAGTATAAAGAGTGAACAAGAAGGGAGCCAGCACCGTTCCCTGGGGGGCCCCCGTGCTACTGATGATCGTGTCGGAAACACAGTCCCGGGTTCTCACAAACTGAGGCCGGTTCGTGAGGTAGTCCAGGATCCATGATGACAGGTGCTGGTCCACCCCTGCGCGCAGCAGCTTGTCCTTCAGGATCATCGGTTGGATGGTGTTGAAAGCACTGGAGAAGTCAAAGAACATGATCCTCACCATATTCCCGGGCTTCTCCAGGTGGGACAGAGAACGGTGAAGGAGGAAGATCACCGCATCCTCCACCCCAATGCCATGCTGGTAGGCGAACTGGAGTGGATCCATCGCTGGTTCCACCAGGGGGCGGAGATGAGCAAGGAGCAGTCTCTCCAGGGTCTTCATCAAGTGGGACGTCAAGGCCACCGGTCTGAAGCTGTTCAGGTCTTTGGGGTGGGAAGTTTTTGGTACAGGTACCACACAAGATGTTTTCCACAGCTGTGGTACCCTCCCCAGTTTCAGGCTCATGTTGAAGATATACGTCACAATCCCACACAGCTGGTCTGCACAGGACTTGAGGAGCTTTGCGCTGATGCCGTCCGGTCCCGACACCTTCCTCGCCTTGATCTTCCTCAGCTCCGTCCTCACCTGGGTCTTGGTCAGGGTCAGGATGGGGGGCTGTGTGTTGGGAGTGGGGGGGGGGGTGTCGGTGGAGTGGGGAGTGGGTAGCAGGACTTGATTTCTTAGAGGCAGCAGTGGTTGTTGTGCAGACAGGGGGGAGGGCGGTTGGTAGTGTCTCCTCATAACCCTGTACTGTCAGACCATTGTCTGTTAACCTTTGATTTTACTATTTCTGACTATTTGGCTCCTAAAGAAAAATATTACTACAACAGATGTTTTTCAGATGATGTTGTTACCAAATTTATGCCGATTGTCTCCTCTATGCCATGTGTCAACACAACGGAAATAAGCTATGGAGAGCTTGCTCCTTCTGTAATTGATAGCATGGTTGATAGTGTTAGAGCTTCTCTGCATCAGACTCTAGACATGGTGGCCCCTTTAAAAAAGAAAAATGTCCAGTCAGAGATTTCTAACCCCTTGGTTCAACACAGAAACTTGTAGCTTAAAACAGAAGACTCGTTAATTAGAAATAAAATGGCGTTCCACTGATTTAGATGAAATCTATTCAGCTTGGAGAAGTCATCTTTTAATTTATAAAAAATCTCTTAGAAAACCTAGAACAAGTTACAGTGATCCCTCGCTACTTCGCGCTTCACCTTTCGCGCCCTCAGTGCATCGCGGATTTTTCAAAAATATTCATCAAAAATTCAAAATTGAGAAATAATGGGCGGGCGCTAGCAGAAGGCAGGGAGACTACATTAGACCATCAGGTGTCAACACGGAGAGCCGCACAAGTCTCTGTTCGCTGTTCTCGTGTTGGCTCGGCTCGGAAATCTCGCAAGCTGATTGGCCGAGACGTTTCACCCCGCAAGCTGATTGGCCGAGACGTTTCACCCACCTCCTTTCCCTGCCGAGCACCCATGAAGGGAAGGAAGACCGCATTCATTGCTTTTTATCGCTCGTGTTACTTAGTCTCGCCGCGTGGAACTTTTTGCTGTTCTCTTGTGCCATTTTGTGCGAAATAGTCTTCCCGTCGAGCCACTACGCCGCCTCCTCCAGCTCTACCGGAAGCTGCCCTCGATGATCCTGCGCCTCTAGCACCTCACGATGAGGCGTCACCTGAGGAGCAGTAAAGCTCTCATTAACCTGTGCAGTAAATCATTTTCATCTTGAGTTACGTATCTTGTTATAAGAATAAAAGAGTTCTAAAAACATATTTATGTACACTTTGTTTACATCTACGTATGTATGTACACGTACACACACACACACGTGTGTGTGTACGTGTATGAGAGAGAGAGAGTGAGAGAATGAACGTACGTATTATTTATGGATGACGTCATTAGGGGTGACGCTACTTCGCGGTTTTTCACTTTTCGTGGTCGGTTCTGGAACCCATTAACCGCGATAAGTGAGGGATCACTGTATTACTCTGCATTAATAGAAGAGAACAAGAATAATCCCAGGTTTCTTTTCAGCACTGTAGCCAGGCTGACAAAGAGTCAGGACTCTGTCAATCCTTGCATTCCCTTAGAGCAGGGGTGTCCAAACTACGGCCCGCGGGCCAACTGCGGCCCGCGGTCCATTTTTAATTGGCCCGCAAGAATTTTTTTAAATAGAATAGAATATGGCCCACACTTCAACTTTTGCCTGAGTGTATTGCACTTCTTAGTTTTAACACCAGGGGGAGCTACTGTTGATCAAGGCAGTTGCTCCACCAAAAAGGACAATCACAGAATAAATTTACCCCAAGTTACTCAACATGGCAGAACCAAAGAAGCGAAAGGTAGAAAGTGAGTGCAGAAAATTTCAGACACGGTGGGAGAGTGAATATTTTTTCAAAGAGTTCAAGGGGAAGTGTGTCTGTTTGATCTGCACTGAAACTGTGGCAGTTATGAAAGAGTATAATGTACGACGTCATTATGAAACTAAACATCAGGCCTATGCATCCTACACTGGTGCTGAGCGAGAGCAGAAAGTAAAGCAAATGGTAGCTATCCTGCAGGGTCAGCAACAGTATTTTTTTCGTGCTCAAAAAGTCCAGGAAAAGGCTACAATAGCCAGCTATGAGGTCGCCCAACTCATCGCAAGACATGGCAAGCCTTTTTCAGATGGAGACTTGATAAAACACTGCCTCGTTAAAGTTGCCGAAATAATGTGCCCGGAAAAAGTGCAGGACTTCAACAACATCAGCATGTCCAGAAATACAGTTGCGCGACACATTGAAGACTTGTCAGCCAACACTAAACTGCAACTGTCTGATAAAGCTTGTGCTTTTGATTTTTACTCCATTGCATGCAATGAGAGCACTGATGCCACAGACACCGCACAGCTGCTAATTTTTTTGCGGGGAGTGGACGAGAACTTTGGAGTTACAGAGGAGCTGCTCGATCTTAAGAGTCTAAAAGGCAAAACTACGGGTATGGATATTTTTGAAGCTGTGTCAGACTCAATTGACAAAATGGGACTTAAATGGGACAAGCTATGTGGAGTCACAACAGACGGGGCTCCAGCTATGGCAGGTGCACACAAAGGAATGGCATCTATGATGTGCGCTAAGGTGAAAGAGACTGGAGGTGAGGCTGTTAAAATGCACTGTATTGTTCACCAAGAAGCCCTTTGTGCCAAGACAGTCAATCTTGGAGATGTAATGAACACAGTTGTGAAAACTGTCAACATAATTCGAGCAAGAGGACTGTACCACAGAGAATTTCAGGCTTTCCTTTCTGATGTGGATGCTGAATATGGGGATCTACTCTACCACTCGGATGTGCGCTGGCTAAGCCGCGGCGCCGTGCTGAAGCGTTTTTACTCCCTGAGGTCAGAAATTGACCAGTTTTTGAAAGAGAAGGACCGACCTCTTCATGAGCTGAATGACCCTCTGTGGTTGGCAGACCTAGCATTTTTAGTTGATCTTACTGATCATTTAACCACCCTGAACAAGAGCCTACAAGGGAAAGAGCAGCTTGTACCACAACTTTATGCGCACATGAAAGCATTTTGCGTGAAGCTCAATCTCTTTAAGACACAACTGCGCAACTTCAACGTTGCAGACCTGTAACTTCTTCTTTAAGAGGCTCATCTGTCCTCCACTCGTTACCTGTATTAATGGCACCTGTTTGAACTCGTTATTAGTATAAAAGACACCTGTCCACAACCTCAAACAGTCAGACTCCAAACTCCACTATGGCCAAGACCAAAGAGCTGTCAAAGGACACCAGAAACAAAATTGTAGACCTGCACCAGGCTGGGAAGACTGAATCTGCAATAGGTAAGCAGCTTGGTGTGAATAAATCAACTGTGGGAGCAATTATTAGAAAATGGAAGACATACAAGACCACTGATAATCTCCCTCGATCTGGGGCTCCACGCAAGATCTCACCCCGTGGGGTCAAAATTATCATGAGAACGGTGAGCAAAAATCCCAGAACCACATTGGGGGACCTAATGAATGACCTGCAGAGAGCTGGGACCAAAGTAACAAAGGCTACATCAGAAACACACTACGCCGCCAGGGACTCAAATCCTGCAGTGCCAGACGTGTCCCCCTGCTTAAGCCAGTACATGTCCAGGCCCGTCTGAAGTTTGCTGGAGAGCATTTGAATGATCCAGAAGAGGATTGGGAGAATGTCATATGGTCAGATGAAACCAAAATAGAACTTTTTGGTAAAAACTCAACTTGTCGTATTTGGAGGAGAAAGAACACCATACCTACTGTGAAGCATGGGGGTGGAAACATCATTCTTTGAGGCTGTTTTTCTGCAAAGGGACCAGGACGACTGATCCGTGTAAAGGAAAGAATGAATGGGGCCATGTATGGTGAGATTTTGAGTGAAAACCTCCTTCCACCAGCAAGGGCATTGAAGATGAAACGTGGCTGGGTCTTTCAGCATGACAATGATCCCAAACACACCGCCCGGGCAACGAAGGAGTGGCTTCGTAAGAAGCATTTCAAGGTCCTGGAGTGGACTAGCCAGTCTCCAGATCTCAACCCCATAGAAAATCTTTGGAGGGAATTGAAAGTCTGTGTTGCCCAGCGACAGCCCCAAAACATCACTGCTCTAGAGGAGATCTGCATGGAGGAATGGGCCAAAACACCAGCAACAGTGTGTGAAACTTACAGAAAATGTTTGATCTCTGTCATTGTCAACAAAGGGTATATAACAAAGTATTGAGATGGACTTTTGTTATTGACAAAATACTTATTTTACCGAGGAATTTACCAATTAATTCATTAAAAATCCTTCAATGTGATTTTCTGGATTTTTTTTTTCTCATTTTGTCTCTCATAGTTGAGGTATACCTATGATGAAAATTGGAGACCTCTCTCATCTTTTAAGTGGGAGAACTTGCACAATTGGTGGCTGATTAAATACTTTTTTACCCCACCGTATGCTTCCATTAGGCAACATTATTAGAAAGCACTGTATACATTTTCATTGTTATGCAGATGATACTCAATTATACATGTCAATGAAGCCAGATGATAGCAATCAATTAGCCAAGTTAAAAGCCTGTCTTAAGGAAATCAAAGCTTGGATGACTTGTAATTTTCTGCTATTAAACTCTGATAAGACTGAAGTCATTCTTGTTGGTCCAAAAAACCTTAGATATACCTTTCCAAACCAAACTTTTAGTTTGGATGTGGTTACTCTTTCTCTGAATAGTTCTGTGAGGAACCTTGGAGTTGTTTTTGATCAAGATCTGTTTGTCAATTCACATATTAAATTTGTTTCTAAGACTGCCTTCTATCATTTGCGCAATATTGCCAAGATTAGGAGCATCTTGTCTCAGAGTGATGCTGAGAAACTGATCCACGCTTTTGTTAGCTCTAGATTAGATTATTGTAACTCTTTATTATCAGGTTGTCCTAAAACTTATTTAAAAAGTCTTCAGTTGATCCAAAATGCTGCTGCAAGAGTTTTAACAGGTACTAGAAAAAGAGATCATATCTCTCCGGTTCTGGCCTCCCTTCATTGGCTTCTCATAGAGTTTAGAATTAAGTTTAAAATCCTTCTTCTCACTTACAAAGCTCTAAACAATCAGGCCCCTTTTTATTTAAAAGATCTGATACTACCCTATCATCCTAACATAGCATTACGCTCCCAAAATTCTGGCTTACTTGTAATACCTAGAATCTCCAAAAGTACAATGGGAGGCAGAGCCTTCAGTTGTCAAGCTCCTTTCCTGTGGAACCATTTACCAATCTGGATTCGGGAGTCAGACTCGATTTCTCTTTTTAAAAATAGGGTTAAATCCTTTCTTTTCAATATAGCCTACAATTAGGGAGGAATCCCGTGTCTCTGAACCCTCCATTTGTTATGTTGCTAATACTGTAGATTTAGACAGCCGGGGGACCTCTAATAATGCACTGGGCTTCACTCCTTTAATATTTGCTCTCTACATGTCTGTTCTTTTCATCTTCTCTATCCCCTTACCCCCCAGCCAGTTGCAGCAGATGACTTCCCCTCCCTGAGCCTGGTTCTGCTAGAGGTTTCTTCCTGTTAAAAGGGAGTTTTTCCTGTCCACCTTCGCCAAGTGCTTGCTCACAGGGGATCACCTGATTGCTGGGGTCTTTCTGCAATTGTGGGGGTTTCCCCTACATTTGAAGGTGCTGTGAGATGACTTGTTGTGAAATGGCACTATATAAATAAAGTTGAATTGAACTGAATTGAATAGGGAGGGGGCGTGGTAGGACCGGCGAATGTTAAACAGCGCCCACCAGAAAGTGGGTCAAACAGCTGCCCAACAACCGCCGGCCAGAGCGGCGGCTACAGGCATGGAAAAGTAAAGAACACAGACATACAAATAACAAGAACTCCAAAGATAACAATAAATAATAAACCCGATACCTGAGCCGCAGGACGGTCAGAACCGAGCCTACAGGAAAACACGGGCTCGATTCGTGACATGTATGGATAACTTGGGTTGTTACTGATATCTGGTGAAAATCTCAGGTCAATGGCTCCATCAGAAATATGTTTAATGAGAAAAATGTTGACCTGTTCAATACTTATTTTCCCCGCTGTACATATAAAAATAAACCCAGATAGGGGTGGGGGGAAAACAATCCATACACCGTAATATAACCGGAGTGGTGGCCTAGTTGGTAGAGCATCCGCCCCACAACTGGGAGGTCATGGGTTCAAGCCACGGCTGGGCCATGCCAAAGACCATATAAAAATGGTACTTCCAGCATAATGGAATGGGGAAAGGAAAACGTTGATTGTGGTGGCGCCTTGCATGGCAGCGACCCCTCTGATTCTAGATGTGATTAACATTGTAGATAGGAGAAATGCAATTTTGTTCTACTGTACATGATTGGCTGTATGGATTGAATGACAATAAAGTTGGCTTATTCTTCTTCTTCTAAAAAAATATCCCGATACTTTGTGGTGGTGATACTGTGTCGATTCAGTGACTCCAGTATCATGATACTTTATTAAAAATTGTTAATAAATGTTGCAAATACAAGCTTACTTGGTACCATGCTGGCAATGGCCCATGCTGACAAAATGAGTCGGAATGCGCACCGGGTAATTACGAGCTTCAAGCACGTGAAGTCATAAATCATGATTCTTTCTTTGTTTGCTGTTTGCAAGTCCCTGAAAAACCCCTGTCAGTGCCTGGTATCATTGTAAAGCTTGGAACTCCTACTTTCTAAAAATACACATTTTTGCGGAAGACGTAACTCAGGACCGATCGAACGCAAGTTTTCAAACCAGCCAAAAATAAACAAAATCGGCTTGTTGCTGGTCCGTTTTTGCGCAGTTCCTACAAATTAAATATCATTTGGAGGCCTTTCAATACAGAATATGAAAATAACGTTACCTCAGTTTTGAAAATTTCCGCATTGCAACTCATTTCGCCAGCACGGGTCACATATGATATATCAATACTCAGCACATCATAATATTGTGATAATATTGCACCATGGCAAGTATCGCGATAATATAGTATTGTGCAGCATCTGGTGATTCCAACCCTTAACCCAATAGTAAACTGAGAAGACAGAAACAAGAAATGAACAGAAAGTAAATCAGTATCAAGTCAAACAAAATCCAGACATACCAGAATCATAAAAAAACTCACAAAGCAACAAAACCACAAAATCCAAGGAATGGGTCCCGACCAGCCTACTGCTGATCATGCTCCTCATAACCAGAAAAAAAAAAATCTATCTCAACCAGTGTATTCAATGATATTTTGAATTTGCCAAAACTGCATCTTAAGATTAAATTTAGGATCAAGGCTCCCACATCTTCAGCATCATTTTAACTGGAAAGTGTCATGAGCTGAGCTGTGGAGGTACCGCCAGGGTCGGTCTCATGGCTTTTTCCTTATATTTACATATTTGTTGTATTTTGTGCTTTTTGGGTTTCTGTTATTCTTGTACTGTTTTTCATTTTCCTTTATATGTCTTAGTTTTGTTATGCTCGTATTCTGTATTTATTGGTATTTATTTCTCAGTTTGTACTTTATATTCCTTGTTGTGGTTGACAGCTGTCAGTGGCTTTTCCTGGTTTGTGCTCCGTGTGGGCGTAGCCCCTGTCAGCTGTCAGCCAGTCACTCCCCTCTCATTGCCCCCAGCTGGTCCAATTATGAATCATTGTTTCCTTCTGCTCGCTCATGTGACCCACACCTGTCACTACTTATATTATTTGTTTGCTAATCCTATTTAAGGGCAGTTGTTTTTGTTTTCCATCGCCGCTGTCTTAATCAAGCTACTCTTTGTCTCCACCAGAGCCCTGTCCCTGCTCTGGTGCGCTATATCAGTGAGTTGCTCCCTCGTTTGTATTTTTGTGTTCTTAGCACTGTGTTGGACTTTATGTTTGCTGTTTTTTCAATAAATTGCCTAAACTCACAGTTCAGCATGTGGGTCTCACCTTTCTGCCCCAAAGAGCAATTCATGACAGAAAGAGCATAAGTATGTATTATGTACATTTAGAATATTTCTTTCAAAATATGTGGTAAATCATTTTAAAAAAGTAATCTAATTTATTACTTGATTAATATATTTCTCAGCTTTGCACAGAATCTGTTAATACCTTATTCTTGTCTTCTTTTACTACAACCTACTTTGTAATTTTTCTGTCTCTTTAGGTGGCTGCACTGTTTTGAGGGATGCTAATACACATGTCATTACTGAATCTGGACTACATCTGGCCTTAGCGTAGGCATCCCATTGAGAACTTGCTACATAAAAACTTTATCATATCTATCAATGTATTTGGAATTATTAACCATGTCATTACAAATAAACCTGTTTGGACGTTATGGTGGTCTTTTTTTCAATCATATGGACTACATGGAAAACCAGAGCCGTTAAATTCACATCTAGTACTTGATGGGGATGTTATCTGGTCTCACAACCCTGTTTTTGAGTGTTGTATGCACAAGTTGTAGACATTTTTGCAAATATTCATATAGAGTCTGTTTCGTGTTTGCAGGCAGTGCTATACAATGACCGTTCGGTGCTGGAAAACCACCATGCTGCCTCAGCCTGGAACCTCTTCATGTCACAGCCAGAATACAACTTCCTGGTCAATTTGGACCATGTGGAATTCAAACGTTTCCGTTTCCTGGTCATTGAGGCCATACTGGCCACTGATCTGAAAAAGCACTTTGACTTCCTAGCTGAGTTTAATGCCAAGGTAAGCTGAAAATATCATTTGCTTTGTTTTTATGTTTTAAATTAAATATTTAAAAAAATGAACAGTCAGTTAATACATAATGCATGTGTTACAAAACATAGATTAACCTCAATCCAATAGAAAACCTTTGGGATGAGTTAGAATGTTGATTGCGAGCCAGGCCTTCTTGCCCAACATCAGTGGCTGACCTCACAAATGTGTTTCTGGAAGAATGGTCCTAAACCTTGTGGAAAGCTTTCCCTGAAGAGGTGAAGCTGTTATAACAACGAAGGGCGGCTTGCCACAAGGTTTAGGAGTGTGTTTATGGGAATTTTTTTACCATTCTTCCAGAAGTGCATTTGTGAGGTCAGGCACTGATGTTGGACGAGAAGGCCTGGCTTATAGTCTCTGCTCTAATTCATCCCAAAGGTGTTCTGTCGGGTTGAGGTTGGAGCTCTGTGCAGGCCAGTCAAGTTCTTCCACACCAAACCTGCTCATCCATGTCTTTATGGGCCTTGCTTTGTGCATTGGTGCCCAGTCAGTTGGAGGGGTGTCCCAATACTTTTGCCAATTTAGTGTACATTTCTTTTCTATTTCACCTTTCTCTGAGAGCATTACAGTTACTGCTTACGGTTAACAGTGTTATTCTCAGTGAGTTGGAAAACTCTGTCTGTTCTTTTCTGTTGCACGAAAATTCTATTATTTTCAACACCCCATGCATTGTTCTGTGAGCTTCTGGATATTAATGACATGTGTTTTAATCAGCTTTGTCCCTGACATAAATTGATAGTTATAACAAACTGACTGTAATATCTCCATTCCTAGATCAGATTCTATTAGAAATAATCTGGTTATTGCCTCATAAAATGATAGTAACTGTAATTAAAAAAAGGCAAGACCTTATTTTTGATGTGATGCAGAAACGACAACAAAAAACGCTGGAACAGTTAAAAAATTGCATCACTTTCACACAAAATCTACATATCACACACAGCGTCTGCCACCTTGTGTGAACATGCTAATACAACCGTGTCTGTTTGTTGATCCCAGGTGGGTGATGATCCAGCTACAGGTATTGACTGGTCCAATGAGAATGACAGGTTGTTGGTCTGCCAGATGTGCATTAAGCTGGCAGATATCAATGGGCCTCTGAAGTGTAAGGAGCTCCATCTGCAGTGGACAGAGGGCATTGTCAACGAGTTTTATGAACAGGTGTGTGTGAACCGATTTTGATGGGAACAAAGGCCTCATTTGTATTTGCTAATCTGAGGTTGAGCATGCTGTCATGTTGATGCTGTACAGAAAAACCAGAATGAATACAGTGGTTGCAATACTGCAAATTCGACCATTTGTTGAGCTTGAGTTGGAAATGCTGTGATACCAGTGCTGTAATCATTTTTGAACCATAGTCTTCACTTAGTTATTTATTTAGCATTTCTTTTGTTGGGATTGATTTAAAAATATTTCCAAATACAACTTCCTTATAATAATTAGCCTAACATAATCCTAACTGGATGCACAAGTGAATTTTAGCCTTTATCAGGTCAGTAAAGAAGGGAAAACCAATCTAGTTGTTTTAAGAATGGTTTATTCCTCACATTGACTACATTTGTAGCCTCGTTTTTTGTGAGGGTGTATATCATCATTAAACAGAACTTGTTTTAGTGGTACTAGATGTCATCATCATCATCATCATCATCATCATCTTCATCTAGATGTGATGGCGTACTGTAAAAGGATTTTTCAGGCAACTTTCATTATTTGTGGAATTTGATTATGTTCACCACATTGAATGTTCACCGTCACTTAAGAAAACTTTTGCTTTAACATGAATAAAGTTGCTGATTTTAATTTTGCAGACAATTGAAAATCTAAAATTTGGGGGAAAAAAATCACTGGAGGTTGGATAACTTTGAGTCCAACTGGAATGTGTTCAGAAATCTATAAAAGCTTAGACTTTCAAATGTATTAACATGCACGAGAAAACATGATAATTATGAAGAATGAATTTTGTTGACAGTGGTAAGATGCTTTCTAAAACTGAGCTGACATGATAAATAGATAATTGGTAAATCTTTTTAAGGGTTTACAGTTAATTTGCACATAGTAGACATACAGTATAGTGCTGGAGTGGTTGTGTGCATACTAATGATATTGGTGATGCATAATGCCCTAACACTGAAAAATTCCCTGTTCTGGGACAATGAAATGCTGTCTTATTCTTACTCAGCTGAAGTCTGGAGTCTAAGCCAAAGAACTGTGCTCTAACATATTTGTATAGTTCAATTACCGTACATTTGGCTGCTGTATTCATAAGATTTACCTGCTTAGCATAGATGTAATTATCATGACAATATCATCTTTGTGCTAGTGTTTTTTTAACTTTCCTTAATATCCACTCAAAAACTCCATTAAATTGATGAAGAATCACACATCAGTCTTTCAGTACACCCCATTACGTCATAATGCCACTCCTATACAGCGACAATGCCCGTGGTGGTTTAGTCTCTAAGCCCGGCGGAACTGCTTTTACTAATAGGAGAAGGGGCGAGGGCGGATCTCTGGCGCCTTAAAACCAGATGCTTCGGGTAGATGGTGGCTCGTCAGCCTGGGAAGGTAGCCCATCTAGGGGAAGATAAACCCTGATTTCAAACCTCCGCTGCCTTGCGGCACACCCGGTCACAGGAAAGGCTTCGGGAGTCAACCCTGAGGAAAAATCCGGAGTCGGAGGCCCTAAGGCAGTTCTCTGTTGTGCTCAACATCGTTCTGGCAGCTCCTGCGATGGCGCTGGTGCCAAACTATAGCAGCCCTGCTGTTCCTTTGGATTCATCAGTGACGTGGAGAGGGGGGGCATGCTGCATGGGTAACATCTTGTCCTCCATATCTTCCTGCCCAGGCTTGAATCCTACCAACGCCCAACGCTGGAAGGTAGAACACCGGTGCGCATCGGCCTGTTCAGCCACAGGCGGTGCTGTTCCAGCAGAGTAGACGTTTAGGATTCTCTTCCATGGTCATCATAGACTGACGGAGGCCGACGACGATACAGCGACAAATACTTTTTGAACACTGTATGATGATCGGATGATGCTTGAGTCAGTTGCCATGACAACCAGGGATCCTTACTATGGCTACTATGCATCCACATCTGTACAGATAGCATACACAGCACACATTACATTTCTTTTGGCCTTTGTGTGAATTACTTTCATTGAAATTTTAATCTTTTCTAATATTAACAGCAACACAGTGTCTAGCAGGTTTTTTAGTCTATGTTCACCGAAACTAGCTGAGTTACAGTGAATTCACACAAAGGCTTAAAGACCAACTGCGGTGGCTTAAACTCCCTCCGAAATGTGGTATTTATGCCTCAAAATTTTGCACGTCAATGTTTTAGCAAAAAAAACCAACTTAGATCAGCCTAAAAAGTTATTTAGAAACCATTCCATTTTTAGAAGCCATTAGCTATGCACCTCTGGCTAGAGCGCCCCCCTGCATGACAGATCCTTCCTCAGAAGCCACTCCCACAGCCTTCTCTGGCCCATTCCCTACCGTCTCCTGATAGGAGGTTGAGATTGGAGCTGATTGATTTGGCTCTGCGAAGTAGAAGAGTCAAGCCAGATGTGTACGGCGCAATTTAGGCTTGAACTGGAAGTAGTCAGAATCACACTCAAAATACGCAGTCTTATGGTACGTGTCCACTGGTTCTGTCATTTTTCCGCTTCCCATTCATTGTGTATTGGAAACACAGCAGAAAGCATTTGGTTCCGGACCGGTAAAAATAGGACTGTGGTGTGCAGAATCTCCCGTGGGTTCCCCTACAGCTCATTTGCATAGTCATTGTGATCAGTCACGATCGTCACCTTTTGTAGCACAAATATACCAGCACTATTAAAAACAGACATCAATCTGCTCATGGTTAATAAAGACTATTCCAGTATTTCCCCCCGCATTGCTCTGACTCCACCTATCCGAGAACTCTACCGGCCCCATGCCCACGCCCCTTTCTCACACCACAACTGGTGTAGTGGATTTAGATTAATGGGTTTATAGGTGTTTTATTGTTGGTACAAGTATTAATGTAAATATGACTGTGAGTAGGAATGAAGATTTCCTTTCATTACACTGATATCCTCATAGGGCACCTGTCCAGATAATGAACAATTTCATTAACAATTCTTTATTTGTACCAATGATGAATCAGTCTCAAAAAAAAAAAAACCCTTGTGAGTTCTCTTCTGCTGATAATCAAGAAGATGAACATGCAATCAAACAATAACTCCTTTATGTCTTTCAGTAGTTTAATAAGAAATGTCAGAATAAGTTAACACATTCAGATAACTTTAAAACAAAGAATTCAACATTTATCATGGGCATCATAGACTGAGTTATTAAGTATAACCTGTGAATCAAGTATTTGTGGAACCAAAAACCCTAGTTTAACTTGGCGATGTACTGGAAATTGGAAAACCATAAAATAGCATTGGTCAAGAAAAGTGGATGCAGTTTTATGAAGAAAATGATGAGTAAACTATCTAGAAAACCATCAGCCAAGCAGAATCATTGTGTTCTAGTGGGTAGCAGGCGGTCCATTGAATTCTGTTTCAACTGGACCGGCGTGGGTTCTGTTGAAAGACTGGCAGACAGGCTCTTTAACACGGTTATGGCCTACTCCCAAGATCACAAAGGGACTGGTTCTTCAGCAGGCTGGCTGTGGTCTTCTCTTATGCACTGAAGAAGGAGTTTGTTTATTGTACAAAGTCCCATCAGAAACAGAAAATCAAATTGAGACCAAAACAAGCCACCCATCCATTTCTTCCGATGTATGGTGGCTGGAATGAGTTGATTTAAGCTTAGAAAAAAATCAAACAAAATCTTCTTGCTCGGTAATATAAAGAAAATGATTAAAATTAGGAAAAGTGAACTTTAAAGAAAAGAAAACAAATTTTTGCAGAGCATGGGAACTCTGGGCCTACTTGGAAAAAAGAAAAGAAATGGGAGAGCAGGAAATTCTGCTCCTTACAGCTTGACCACCCCAAAAACTGAACAAAGGAGTTTTTTCGGGTGTGGCAGAATCTCACTGAATTTCATGAAACTGAGCTGAACCAATTACATTTGAGCTTCCTGTTCAACAGAAGTAATAAACTTGACCTAAAAAGGAGATGCAGTGAAGCCTGGAGCTCTATTCGTCAGTTAAAGGCCAGCTATGGTCTCCCAAAGAGCAGAGAGAGTTGGGGGACAGACGTGATATGAGAAGTGAGATCCTTCTTAAGACACATATGTTGCATAAATTCCTTAAGCTTTAGTGACTAAGATATTCTACTCAATAATAAGGGAACATACAATGTCTCTACATTGTAACTGTAATTAATTTGTGATAGTAAGCATGCAAAAATTAATTTCTTCCTGAAAATAAAGCAACACAACATTTCACCACAATTAAATTAAATTAATTAAATTAAATTAAATTAAATCACCCTTATTGTCATTCAACTGTACAACCAATCATGTACAGTAGAACGAGATTGTGTTTTACCTATCTACTGTGTTAATCACACACTCCCCAAGTGCAGAATCAGAGGGCCGCTGCCTTGCAAGGCGCCGCCACAAATTTCCCTCCTCCATTCCATTATTGCTGAGCACCAAGCTGGACGGCAGGAAGTTCCACTTTTTATATGGTCTTCAGCATGACCCGGCTGGGATTTGAACCCCTGCCTCCCGGGCGTGGGGCGGATGCTCTACCAACTGAGCCACCACTCCGGTAAAACAATATCTCCTTCGAGCCGGAGTCGAACCAGCGACCTAAGGATTTCAGCTATCAGCCTCTACAGTCCTCCGCTCTACTAACTGAGCTATCGAAGGGACCAGTGTGGAGGATACGAATAAGGGTCACTAGTGTGGAGGCAAGGATCAAATAAGTGCAGGCGGACACAGCGAACTGAAGGTAAAAAGGGTGCTTTATTCATCCTCCATCACGAGGCTCACTCAGCGCTGTGGCAGCGCGCTGGAGTGAGTCCTGCGTCTCTAAGTCAGCAACAAGCACACGAGTCGTCAAAGAGAGAGAACTCCTATATACTCAGCCACAGACAATGCATGCATGGCATATTAGCATCACAGTACAGCAGGAATGCATGGGACATTTATATGAGAGTCACACAATTGTCCATCCCAAGAGTTCAACCATGTCTTAAGTAGCAGATACTGTCTTGAGAGAAAGAATATTAATTATTTTATTTGTCCATAATGCATAAATTCTACTGCAAAGAGAAAAAAAATAAATATTCCTGATTTGTCCACCAGATGGCACTGTGAAACTGTCTGGTTGTTTACTGGACAGTCTTGACTCCCAAGTCTGGATTGTATCAACCATAAATCTGTCGATTTGGGGCATTCCTTCCTGGGGAAGATATTAACTTCCACTTTATGGCTGATGGATAATGTTACAGCTCTGGTCCTTGGGTGATAGAAGCAGTTCCTGACCAGACTTTTGAGTTGAAACAATTTTCTTCAGCAAAGAATGATTTTATAAATTGGAATCAAAAGGGGTTAACGCTACACCGGTGACCAATTCCTTTCCAAAAAATCTGGACCAGTGGACATGTAGCTTTAGGCTCTATGGCTGATTTTGTTATTGATATGTCTTGGAAGTGATGATAAACACTTTTTAAACATGTTAAAAGTTATAAATAGTCAATTTTGGCTGCAGTGGGTCTTTAAGGAAATTCATTTAACTTTGTAGTAATAATAATAAAAAAAATGTTGATTACATGTAATGTAAATGTAAAGAAGAAAGGATTCCAGTTAGAGAAGGTTTTGACATGTGGAAAAATCCCAGTAAGAGGAGATGATAAGAGGCAGTGGTGGAACCAGGAAATTTTCAGTGGGGTGGCCTGGATGGATATGTGATCAGTTTGGGGTGGCCTAGAAATTGGTATCACCAGAACATAATGTTTCTTGCAAAATAAGGGGTTATATAAACTCTTTAGTACTGTATTAACTGTATATATTCATACTTGCTATTAAATTTTGTGTGTAGAGTTGTATACAAATACTTCATTATCCACAAATGTGGAAATTTGTCTTTGGTTTCACCATAAAAAACACATAGGGACATAACATTTTAAAAATCAAACAATACAATATCAGCCGATGGCTGATAAGACACTCCTTTTCATGTAAGCAAGTTTCATTGCATCTATACACACTGAACATACACACAATATCAAATAATTTGCAGAACAATAAAAGAAATAGTAGTTAAAAAAAAATCTGCTTGCTGTACAAAACCTTGCATTACCATCTGTCACTTGGCACAATCCTAGTATTGATTATTGTCAGGAATTTTGTGTAGGGCCTATCACTAAGGAGACAGAAAAGGACTCTTTACCACTTTGTAATGACAAAATGATGAGAACTTGGGAAACTATTTTATTCTTAAGTACAGACGTCCCTACTACTCTGAGTCTACTGGTGCATCTTAGTAAATTAGAATATTGTGGAAAAAAGTTCATGCATTTTGCAATATATTTAAAAGTTAAACTTTAATTTAATATTGATCATATATCCTGTAATTTCCCAGTTTGGCATTAATAAAGTACGTCTATCTATCTATCTATCTATCTATCTATCTATCTATCTGTCTGTCTGTCTGTCTGTCTGCTGAAATATTGCAAGACATTTTTTTTATCCTAATTTTGATTATCATTACGCTTGTAAGCAAGGTTTGTTATGCCTCGGTGAAAACGGAGGCATATGGTAATCAGTCAGCGTGTGTGTGTGTGTGTGTGTGTGTGTGTGTGTGTGTGTGTGTGTATCTGTCTGTTATCAGCTTTTCAGCTCACCCAGTCAGAATTAAGTGCAACTAAAGGCTTGTATCATTGTATCACCACATTTTCTCGACTTTTAATTTGCCAGAATTCCGAGATAAGGCTTTGTTTTCGAAATACACACAAATTTAACTCACCTTTAACGGCAGTGGAGCCAGGGGAAAGGTATTGTAATAACTATGCCAGGCCACTAGAGGCGGCAGTGTGACTTTTTTACAGCTCAACACAGCACATTTTTTTACTGCACGTGGAGCTGAACTGTTATAAAATAGTGGTTACTGAAAAAAAAAGTATTCAGCAACTACACCATTTATTTATCACATCGATTGTTTTCACACTGGTTTTGCTGTTTAGTTTTGCAGAGGAAGGATGAGGTAAAGCTCGTTAAAAATTATAGCTCCCAGCATTCCTTTCCCACAAATGGTTGCAGTGAATTGTGCATGCTCCTGGAAACTCCCGCCAGAGGGAAGTACTGAGCAATTTGCCAATACTGGGTGAACAAATGTCTGTCTTTTTGCCTGTCTGTTTTCTTCTTCTGCCACTAAACAGCATGTCATTTACTTTTTGACACCACATCAGCGCTTTTTGATTCCACACAATGGAAGCCAAACCAATAAATCCTGGGGACTGATTATGCACGGAGCAGAAAATTAAGAACAGTAAATTTTCCAATGAGGAGATTTTTTTTTTTCTTTTGGGCTGTCAAATTTTGGGGAGATTATATATATTTTTTCTTTTTTTAAAATTCCCCCTTCTCTCCATTTCTCTTGCATCCGTGCATGTTTGAAGTGAGTTTTGATCTAAAAACATCTGCTTTCACCAGTATTTCAGTCAGCGTTTACCAATGGAGCTTAACCAAGGCCGACTTAGGTGAACTCTGCACAATTTAGCCCAGCACTGAGGAACTTTTACAAACTGAGCACAACTTTCACCAACGTGTATTTCCAAACGTCGACCTTTCTAACAATGGAGAAATGCAAATGAAACAACCAGGTGCGATATGATCCAGGCGGAAATTCGAACCAGGGAGGAAGAGAAGTGGATGTCAAGAGCAGTGGAACAAGGTTCACGGGGCTCTTGGACAAAATGGAATCTGCATAAGTGCAGAATCTCGTGGGCAGAACTGTGGAAACTGGAACCCTATCGCATATCCTTCCTCCTGTGATCTGTTTACGACACCCTCCCATTGCCTTCTAATCTGCACACATGGGGACAGAGAGGATACACTTTGTAAGCTTTGTGGCCAGAGAGGGACACTGACCCACATTCTATCCGGGTGCAAAACGGCGCTATCCCAAGGACGGTATAAGTGGCGCCATGATAAAGTTCTCCTATCCCTTGCTGACACACTAGAATGGGAGAGAACCAAAAAGAGACCGATTAGTACGACCCTGAAGATGATGGTTTCATTCGTCAAGGAGGGAGTTAGGCTGGCCTCGACTAAGAGGACAAAAGCCAGCCTGTTGCAAACCACTAGTTCATGGGAGATGATGGTAGATGTAGGAAGAAGGCTGAAGTTCCCAGAGGTGGTGCACACAACTTTCCGACCAGATATTGTGCTCTGGTCAGCTAAAGACCAGAAGATGATTCTGGTTGAACTTACGGTGCCATGGGAGGAAGGCTGCGAGGAGGCCCACGAGAGGAAGTCCTTGAAGTACCAGTCCTTAGTACAGGATTGTAGGGACAAGGGCTGGCAAGTGTGGCTCTTCCCCGTGGAGGTCGGCTGCAGGGGCTTCCCAGCTAAATCAGTATGGCAAATGCTGTCAGCTCTTGGCCTTGATAAAAGGAGCAAAAATCAAGCTGCTCGCAAGATGGGGGAGGAAGCAGAGCGAGCCTCCTGTTGGCTTTGGAGTAAGAGGGAGGAGGAGAGCTGGAAGCCAGGAGCAGATAGGCACTGATCTGGCCAATCACTGCCGGCCCACCATCTAGAGAGCATAGTGTTTGAGGGCCGAAATGCTCAATGAAGGTTGGTTATCACCTGAAGATATCTGCTCCTGGCCAAAGGCCAATGCTACCTAAATAGGTAACTGTAAAAATGCAGTAAGTAGTGTATGTAACAAGTCATCTCCCAACATTCCTCGCCCACAAATGGTTGCAGTGAACTGCGTATGCTCCCGGAAACTCCCGCCAGAAGGAAGTACTGAGCAATCCGCCAAGACTGGGTGAACAAATTCTGTCCTCTCGGCGCCACACCAGTAGGCTGCCTTTTGCAACAGCGGCTCGATTCCGAGTTTTTTTTCCCTTCCTCTCTCTTTTGATCACTTTTTTTTTCACCCCACTTATATCACGGACACACAGATTGTCCCAAATGTCTCCTGAGCCGGTGGACGGAGCCACTGTTTATAGCAGGATACGATACAACAGGGAAGAGCTGCTAGCATTTAACCGCCACCCGGTTCCACTGGAAAAACTCGACATACCGAGAGAATTGAGGCGAAAGCGTCGCGGCTGCCGGGCTGGAGTAAGGCGGAGGACAAAAAATATAAGGTACAGACCCTCCCTTCCATCTGTTGTCATGGGAAATGTACGGTCGATACTGGGAAAGTTAGATGAGCTAGCGGCTATCTCCCGTTATGATAGCACTTACCGGGAGTGCTCTCTCCTTTTGTTTACTGAGACGTGGCTAACTGAACTAGCAGCAGATGCTAACATTGAGCTGGAGGGTTTTCACATGATACGAGCTGACCGAACACCAGAGAGTGGCAAAGCAAGGGGCGGTGGAGTGATAATGTATGTTAACAACAACTGGTGCAGACCGGGACATATCACTGTTAAACAACGACACTGCAGCAAAGACATTGAGTTGCTAGCTGTTAGCATGAGGCCTACATATCTCCCGAGAGAACACTCACACGTGATCTGCATTGTTGTTTATGCAAATCCGACGGCGAACGCTGGGACAGCGCGTGACGTCATCCATTCAGTAACCAGCAGGCTGCAGACAGAACACCCAGATGCTCTTCTCCTCATCTCAGGCGATTTCAACCACGTTTCACTGTCTCCCATTCTGCCCACTTTCACCCAGTATGTCACATGCCACACTAGAGACAATAAAACACTGGATTTGTTCTACGCAAACACTAAGGAGGCGTACACCTCATCACAACTCCCCCCACTTGGGAGATCGGATCACAACTTGGTTCATCTCCGGCCGGTGTACAAACCCCTAGTGCACAGACAACCTCCGGCCATGCACACTGTGGAGTTATGGTCTGAGGAGACAATGGACACTCTAAAGGACTGTTTTGAAGCCACTGCCTGGAAGCAGCTCTGCGATCCACATGGTGAGGACATCGATGGCCTCATTCACACCTTCACGGGCTACCTCAGCTTCTGTGTGGACAAATCCGTTCCCACCAAGACCATACGGCGTCACTCAAACAACAAACCCTGGATCAACCCTGAGATAAAAACACTTCTGAGAGAGAAGAAGAGGATCTTCAGGTCGGGGAACAGGGAGATGCTGAAGTCCGTACAGAGGGAGCTGAGGAGAAAGATCAGAGAAGGCAAGGACAGCTTCAGGAAGAAGATGGAGGACAAGCTGCAACAGAGTGACATCAGCGGGGTCTGGAGAAACCTCAAAACCATCTCGGGGCTCCAGAATACCTCCCCCCAGGCCACGGGGGGCAGGGAGTGGGCAAACAACCTGAATCTGTTTTTCAATAGATTTGACCAACCGCCCTCCCCCCTGTCTGCACAACAACCACTGCTGCCTCTAAGAAATCAAGTCCTGCTGCCCACTCCCCACTCCACCGACACCCCCCCCACTCCCAACACACAGCCCCCCATCCTGACCCTGACCAAGACCCAGGTGAGGACGGAGCTGAGGAAGATCAAGGCGAGGAAGGCGTCAGGACCGGACGGCATCAGCGCAAAGCTCCTCAAGTCCTGTGCAGACCAGCTGTGTGGGATTGTGACGTATATCTTCAACATAAGCCTGAAACTGGGGAGGGTACCACAGCTGTGGAAAACATCTTGTGTGGTACCTGTACCAAAAACTTCCCACCCCAAAGACCTGAACAGCTACAGACCGGTGGCCTTGACGTCCCACTTGATGAAGACCCTGGAGAGACTGCTCCTTGCTCATCTCCGCCCCCTGATGGAACCAGTGATGGATCCACTCCAGTTCGCCTACCAGCATGGCATTGGGGTGGAGGATGCGGTGATCTTCCTCCTTCACCGTTCTCTGTCCCACCTGGAGAAGCCCGGGAATATGGTGAGGATCATGTTCTTTGACTTCTCCAGTGCTTTCAACACCATCCAACCGATGATCCTGAAGGACAAGCTGCTGCGCGCAGGGGTGGACCAGCACCTGTCATCATGGATCCTGGACTACCTCACGAACCGGCCTCAGTTTGTGAGAACCCGGGACTGTGTTTCCGACACGATCATCAGTAGCACGGGGGCCCCCCAGGGAACGGTGCTGGCTCCCTTCCTGTTCACTCTTTATACTGCGGACTTCTCACACAACACAACACATTGCCATCTACAGAAGTTCTCTGATGACTCTGCGATTGTTGGTCTCATCTCCAACGGAGATGAAGCTGAGTACAGAGGGCTTATCCAGGACTTTGTGGACTGGTGCCATCGGAACTGCCTCCAGATCAACGCGAGGAAAACTAAGGAGCTGGTGGTGGACTGCCGCAGGCATGGGCAGCCCCTCACAGCACCAGTAAATATACAGGGAACAGACATCGAGATGGTGACATCCTATAAGTACCTGGGTATTCATCTGAACAATAAACTAGACTGGTCACACAATACTGACGCACTCTACAAGAAGGGACAGCGCAGGCTGTTCCTGCTGAGGAGACTCAGGTCTTTTGGTGTACAAGGGGTGCTGCTGAAGTCATTCTATGACACGGTGGTGGCATCAGCCATCACTTTTGGAGTGGTCTGCTGGGGCAGTGGCATTACTGCAGCCGATAGGAAGAGACTGAACAAACTGATTAAGAAAGCTAGCTCTGTCCTGGGGCAGCGCCTTGATCCGATGGAGGAGATAGGAGAGAGAAGGACGGTGGCTAAACTGTCATCTCTGCTGGAGTCCGAGTTCCACCCTATGCAGGACATACTGGATGCACTGAGGAGCTCATTTAGCAGCAGACTACATCATCCCAGGTGCACAACCGAGAGGTTTCGTAGGTCCTTCCTACCAACGGCTGTCAGACTGTACAACCTAAGCAGGGCTGCTCGCAGAGATAGCAAAAAGACGTAACAAACTAATAGTTTTTTTGAATGCAAAAGATGCAATAGACTTACACAATGGTCCTCTCCGGCATACAACTAGGAACATACCGGTCGCTATGGAGGGTGAGAATATGTGTGGGCACATAATCATACCATGTAGGATAACTAAATAGACGGTTATGCTGTTTCATCCCACCTAGCAACAATGCTCTGCACTGTGTGTGTTTATATATTTACATATTTATTCCATCTAGCTACAATGCTCAGCACTGGGTGTGTTTATATTTATATATCTATATATTTATTCCATCTAGCTACAATGCTCCGCACTGTGTTTTTATATATCTACATATTATTCCATCTAGCTACATTGCTCCGCACTGTGTGTGTTTATATACTTGCATATTTATTCCACCTAGCTGCAATGCTCCGTACTGTGGGTGTTTATATATTTACATATTTATTCCATCTAGCTACAATGCTCTGCACTGTGTGTTCATATATTCATATATTTATTCCATCCAGCTACAATGCTCTGCACTGTGTGTCTGTGTGTGTGTGTGTGTGTGTATATATATATTTTATAGTAATATGTACATATGTATATTAGCTGCTCTTGCTTGCTTGTTTTTTTTCTTGCCTTCTGATTGTTGCTCTGAGTGTTGCTATCCCTGTGCTCTTGCAATCCTGGAATTTCCCCGTTGTGGGACTAATAAAGGCTTATCTTATCTTATCTTATCTTACAAATGTCCATTTTTTTGCCTGTCTTTTTTTGTCTGTTTTCTTCTTCTGCCAGTAAACAGCAAAAGCTCCCGTTTGTCTTGATTGTCATTGTATTCACGCACCTCCATTGCTTCCGCCATTTAAACCATCTGCCACCGTGCTCTTCTTTTGTTTGGGTTGAAGCTGTTCAAATCACTGTGGTGGCTCTTGGCTGCAGTCAACAGTATGGGCACGTGAACTGCAGATTATTTTCACTGCGTACGCATGTACTCCAAAACTACTGGATGGATTTGGATGAAATTTTTACTAGAGGTGGTCCTTGGGCTAGAAAAGAACCCGTAACATTTTGGTGATGATCTAAGAACGTATACCTCCGCCAAGGCTCTGGCACAGAGGCATCAGCACCTTGGTGCTTTCATTAAATCCAGCGCACACCAACTTTTATGAACATTTACGAACTTTTGCTAGCATTTGCCAGCATTGGCAAACTTTTGCCAACTTAGGCTAGTGTATGTGTAGTTGTTGCCAACTTAGGTTAACTTAAGCAAACGAATACTCAGCAAAAGTCAGCTGACATCAGCATCAGGCGACCCTCATATAAAGATCAGCATTTGTGGAGGCTTCCTGCCATTCTGGACCTGCTTTTGGAGTGAAGACAACTCCCTTCGGCATACGTTTCCATATTTATTTTACTTTTATGTTAATGTAGTTATTTCTGCATGGCCTTTTTCCCTGTTCATTCATTCATTCATTCATTCATTTCTCCAAAAAAAAAAATACAATAATGCCTATCTATAAACTCCAACAGTAGGTCTGCAATAAAAATGTGAATGTCGATGGAATAAAAAACACTATTTAGCATATCATCATATAAATAAAATGACTATATTTTGACTGATTATATTTTGACTGTTACAACTTTCTCCATTAAAATAACATAAGATCCCGTTAAATGTCATTTACTTTTTGACACCACATCAGCACATTTTGATCCCACACAATGGAAGGCAAACCAATTAAACCTGGAGAATGATTATGCATGGAGCATAAAATTAAGAACGGTAAATTTTGCAATGATTTTTTTTTTCTTTTGGACTGTCACATTTTTGGGAGGTTATATATATATTTTCTTTTTTTAAATTCCCCCTCCTCTCCATTTCTCTTGCGTCCGTGCATGTCTGAAGTGAGTTTTGGTCTAAAAACATCTGCTTTCACCAGTATTTCAGTCAACGTTTGCCAATGGAACTTAACCTAGGCCGACTTAGGTGAACTCTGCATAACTTATCCCAGCGCTGAGGAACTTTTACAAACTGAGCACAACTTTCACCAACGTGTATTTCCAAATGTCGACAAATTTTCAGCATGCTGAAAATTTTCAAAGAACACAACTTTCGCCTGCGTTTGCCAGCAAACACCAACTATCATTAACTTTTTTCAACTTTTGCAGAGCCACTTTTGCAGAGCCAGATGTTTGCCAAAACGTCAGTAAAAGTTGGTCCAAACGTTGTAGTGTTTAGTTTAGTTTAGTTTAGTTTATTGGTTTATTTGTCAGGGACCATGTACAGGAAAAAAAAAAAAAACATTAAACACAGGGTAAAGATGCTCTGTACCAAATTATAGCATTCTCACTAATTTCCATCTTTTGTCCCTGAGGCAGGCAGGAAGATATTAAAAGAAAAACAGCATATATAGAAAGCAATTCAGGTCAGGTTTCATAAACTGTTGACCCTGAAACAAGCAGGGAGTAAGTTTAAAAGTAAAAAGATAAGAGAAATGGCACACATACTAAAAACAATTTAAGAGTACAATTTCAAATCTCATGTTGCCATAAATGCCCCTCTGTGGCAGATGAACAGAATCAAATGCAGGGCGAAGTTAAAACAAATGAGAAAATAAATGCAGTGTGAGAGCTGAACGTAACATAATCTACAACGGTAGTATACAGTACGCTGGGGGAGGAAACCCAACAGCAAAAACGGTGAAAGTATGTGTGAACACAAAACAGAACTACTCACAAACAACTTGCAACAATGAGTTACGACGAGGACCAGACAAAGGGATAAGGGAGTGAAACACAATAAACAGAAATGAACATAATGAAACTAATGAGCAACAGCTGTGAACCATAATGAATAAAACATGGATGAGCTGTGCTAGAAAGGAAGTACACAAATACTTGTCAAAATAAAAACCAACTCAGAAACGAAGGATGAACAAGAAAATATGCAATATACAGACGTAACTGAGAAGGAGAAAAAATAACAATAATGAAAACTAAGATGGGAGTGAAAACCCAATGATGAAGATAATAATAATGATAATGACAATAATAAGTACAAAAAAGAACAACAAGCGTGAACTGGTCTGGCCCAGCCCAGACCACCATAGTACCCCCCCCCCCCTTAAGGGTCAGAACCCAGATGACCTCAGGGTAACATCAAAAAAGGGAAAAGAAAAGAAAACCCAAAACCCTCACAGGGCGGGTGGTGGGGGGAAAGACCAGGTGGGCTGAAACAAACCCCCTACCAGGCAAAATCCAAAAACAAAACAAGTCAAGTGGTCACCCAGAGTCCCAGGACCACTGAACTGGAGAGCCAGGCAGATCAGGAGCCATACCTATGTCTAAGAGTCCCCAAACCAGAGCACAAGATGGATCTGGTGGCCCTCCAAATTCCAATGGCCATAGGAAGGATGAACACAAGGCGCCAGCCAGCCTACCAAAGATCATGGCCACCAGACAGGAGAAAACACATCCCCATGCTTAGGAAATAACACAACACCCTTTTGCACTGAAAATAACATAAGAGCCCTTTGAACTGAAAATAACACAGGAGCTCCTTGCTCTGAAAATAACACATGCCTCAAACTCAGGGAAAACAACATGAAAACTTCAGCCTGAGAAGCTGATAAAGAACCCTAAAACTCAGAAGATAATAACATGGGGACCTCAAACTCTGGAGATGATAACATAGAAACTTTGACCTCAGAAGATAACGACACAGGCACAATAACCTCTGAGGATAACAACATTAGAGTCTTCTGCTCAAAAACAGATGACTGAGGCGCACCGACCCCCAAATGAAACGGCTGGAGAGCGCTGACCACTGGAGCAGGTGACTGGAACGTGCTGACCCCTGAATGAAATGGCTGGAAAGCACTGACCCCCGGATGAAATGGCTGGAGAGCGCTGACCTCTGGAGCAGATGACTGGGGTGTGATGACCTCATGTGCTGATGGTTGGAGTGTGCTAACCTCTAGATGCAACGGCTGGGGAGCGCCGATCTCCGAATGAAACAGCTGGGGAATGCTGACCTCTGGAGTAGATTACTAAAGCACACCATCCTCATGCACTGATGGTTTGAGTGCGCTGATTTCCGAATGAGACGGTTGGGGCACACTGACCTCAGGATGAGGCGGCTGAAGCGCATCCAGCCCAGATGCCCAGGAATCCCTCTCCAAAGCAGCCACCTCGGACAGGGAGGAAGAGGTACAGGTTGGAAAAGGCACCACACTATAACAGTCAACAGAAGAGCTCGGAGGGGGGAGCCCAGAAACAGAAGGAAGCTGCAACTGGGTCTCCTCAGCAGGAGCAAGACAAGACTTCTCTAAAAGTGAGATTAAGAAAACAAAGAAGAGGACTTGCCTTAACTCCTGCTCCTCCGCTGGCGAAGACCCCTGTGTACCGATGTACTGTAGGAATAACGTCCTCAAGAGGAACAGTCTCTGCAGGGGCATGCACGTGAAGCAGAACAGTCACTGTCGGAGCGTGCACATAAAGCAGGACAGTCATTGCCGAAGCATGCACGTGAGGTGAAACAGTCACTGCCGGCATGTGCACGTGAGGTGAAACAGTCACTGCTGGAGCATGCATGTGAGGTGAAACAATCTCTCTTCTCCTTGCCAACCCAGCTGAGGTGGAAACAACCTCAGGGAAACGGAGTTGAGGTGAGTGGTGAAGAAAACATGGGGGTGACAGCAGAAACAAAATATGAGGGCTCAGCAGCAATTAGAAATGGCTCCTGAGTCTCCTCACTGAGGACAAGGCAGCACTTCTGATTATTAGATGTGAAAAGAAATGAGAAAATAGTACTTGCCTTGCCCCCAACCCCGTTGCCGCTGAAGCTGTTGTAAAATCCGCCGCTGGTGAACCAGACAAATCCTTCCGGGTGGCTACAGTGACCATCTGGTGAGAAGCTGTTGTGCAGCAGTGAGGAGCTGATGTTGGAGCGAAGGGGAGGGGTCTTGTGGAAGCCAGGGGACACTGAATCATCGGCACAAGCTTCCGGGGTGTCAGGACTGGCAAGTGGCAAGGAGGCACAATGACAAACAGAGCCAGGGGATGCTGATTCGTTGGCACAGTCTCCAGCATCTTGGGTTTATTCCTCCTCCACTCGTAATCCTCGGACCCATCAGATGACGAGAAGGAGGCTGGCGGTGATGGTACAGCAGGGAGTGGGAACCCCTGCAGCCAGGGAAGAGAGTGCAGATTCGGGCGAGCCTCCAGGAAGCTGCGAGCCGCTGAAACGAAATTCCACCGCATGTTGACAGCCGGCCGCTCTCCTCCCTTCTGCCTCTTCCTTGTCCTGCTTCTCTTCACCCGCTGAGTCTTGAACGGGTTGGGTCCTACTGTCATAGGACAGTCTGATTCTGATTCTGATTCTGATTCATAAACGCCCCTGCGGGGCAGGTGGACAGACTCAAATGCAGGGCGAAGTTGAAACATAATTTAATGAAAAAATAAATGCAGCGTGAGAGCTGAACATAACATAATCCACAACGGTAGTAAACAGTACGTTGGGAAACCCAACAGCAAAAATGGTGAGAGTATGTGTGAACACAAAACAGAACTACTCACAAACGACTTGTAACTACAAGTTATGACAAGAACCCAACAAAGGGATAAAGGAGTGAAACCTAATAAACAGAAATGAACATAATGAAACTAGAAAAGCGCTCATAGAGCGCATACCTCCGCCAAGGCTCCTTCCGTTTCTCCTGGATCACCTACAAAATGTAATGGGCTTGTGTGTAGGCCTATCGCCACTTGTGGTGAAAATTGCATCCAAGTCTATCCATTAGTTTTGGAGTTTTGTGGCTGACACACTGTGAGAAGAGCCTTGGCTGAGGTATGCATTCCCAGATCATCCCCAAAATGTAATGGGTTCCTCTCTAGGCCAAGAACCACCTCTGGTGAAACAGACAGACAAACAGACAAATGCCAGTAAAAGCATTACCTCCTTGGCGGAGGTAATAAACTCAAGTGTTGCAGTTGTGTCCATCTCCTCCATCTCCAAACTCCCAGGCTGCGGGCGTTGCAATCCATCGCACAACCGCGTACAACCCACAGGCCAATGGGTTATGCGAGCGTTTTCATAGATCACTGAAAGCAGCACTCAGGGGTTCACTGACGGTTGCAAATTGGGTAGACAGGTTGGCGTGGGTTTTATTGGGGTTGCGCTCTGCGCCAAAAGAGGATTTGGAAGCTTCCCCGGCAGAGAGCTCGTTTTTGCACAGCCCCTATGGCTGCCCGGGGAATTTCTGCCAAATAATCCCGCGCCGGACAGCTGCCCGTCTCAGCTTTTGCAGCATAGCGGAAACACAGGCACGCTGCCAGGCCCGGCCCACCACTGTTTTTCGCGTGCTTTTGTGCCTAAAACTTTGAAGAACGCGGAGTTCGTGTTCGTCAGACACGACGACCAGCGCCCTCCATTGTGCCTGCACACATGCTGAAAATGGCCCTATCTCACAATGTTAAAGAATCCTTTAAAAAATTCCTGGATCCAGACGGTGATCCGGATCATCCCCAAAATTTAATTAGTTCTTCCTTGTACCATTTCCAACAACGCCTGAAAGTTTCATTGAAATCCGTCCAAAACTTTTTGAGTTATCTTGCTAACCAACAGACAGACAGACAGGCAGACAGACAGACAGACAAAAAACCCCGGCAAAAACATTACCGCCTGTGGCCTGGCGGAGGTAACTAATGAGCAACAGCTGTAAACCATAATGAGTAAAACAAGGATGAGCTGTGCCATAAAGGAAGTACACAAACACTTGTCAAAATAAAAACCAACTCAGAAACGAAGGATGAACAAGAAAATATACAATATACACACATAACTGAGAAGGGGAAAAAATAACAATAATGAAAACTAAGATGGGAGTGAAAACCCAATGATGAAAATAATAATAATGATAATAACAATAATAAGTACAAAAAAGAACATCAAGCGTGAACCGGTCTGGCCCAGCCCAGCCCAATACACAGCACGGTGGCGCAGTGGTTAGCACTGCGGCAGCACAGTTTACCCTTGGCCGGGGGATTGTGGGGATCGTGGGATCGTGGGTTCGATCCCAGCCCCCGACCAACAGTGATCTGTGTGGAGTTTGCATGTTCTCCCCGTGTTGCGTGGGTTTACTCCGGGATTTCTCCGGTTTCCTCCCACATGCCAAAAACATGCATGTTAGGTTAATTGGCTGTTCTAAATTGTCCCTAGATATTTGTTTCCTATAGGCCCTTAGAATAGAGGGTTAGTATTAATGAAAGCGCTTTGAGTGGTCTTTGTGACTAGAAAAGCGCTATATAAGTGCAGGTTAGTTAGTTAGTTAGTAGTTAATTTAAGGGAGAGAGTCAATGCTGGCAGGCTCGATTACTTAAAATCTCTTTTTCAGTCTTTGTGGAAAAGTCTCTGTAATTTGTTCTGTTCTTCAAAGCAGTGGGGAGCTTGTTCCATTCCATTTTAGCTTTGTATGAGAAAGCCGATTGTCCAAAAGCAGTTTTTCGTAGGGGGATGTAACAATGCCACCTAGAGGAAGTCCTTGTTACTCTGGTATTTTGTTCAGAAGTCAGGTACACAAAAGTTTTAAGAGGCAGGGGTGCAGAACCATGGATAATTTTAAAGACCAACCACATATTTGCATACATGATCATGTTTTCAAAGCTTAACATCTTGTGTTTGGCAAATATACCACAATGGTGATACTGTCATGTCTTCTTATCCAGAATTTTGATGGATTGTTTATACAGGTATTCCAAGGATTTCAGAGTCGTACTGTTGGCTTGTGACCAGCATGAGATGCAATAGGAGAAATGTGTCAAAGTCATGGCTTTCAGAAAGGTTTTTGATCCTTTTAGAGTAAGTGAGTTTCTGATGCAACGAAAGCTTGCAAGGTTGTAGTGTGAATCCACCCTTAACACCTTTATGACTATTCCTACCAAATTAAATTACTGCCTTTATTACAAAGCCTGTTCTAATGACTAAAGCCATGACAGACCTCTCAGTTATAAACATAAAAAAACAATCATTTACTGAAATGTAATGCTTCTGCCTGGTTGAGTCTTACTGTAATCGATTTTCCTGACAGAAAACATTCAAAAAGTTAATCTGACTCACATTAAAGTGCCTCATAATGCATTAACATCATGTTAGTGTCTTAACATGAAATGTTAGCTCACTTAACCAGTAATATTATGGCAGACACCGTGCATAAAACGTGAGTTTATGAGACATCTTTCCAGTTTGTCCTACCAGTGAGCTGCTGTTGCTGAGACTTTTTATCTTCACTAAATTGCATAAACAGCCAAGTGACTTAACGCTACTGAAGGCATATCAACGTGACTTTCCCTCTGATATTATAGCTTACCTTTATTATTTTGTGAAACGAAGCACCGTTGCCTGCAGGCTGCAGCTGCTCTGTTTTCAAATGTGATCGCCGGGGCTACTGGATGTGTGTGTGCATTTGTGAGGTGCAACGGGGCAGTGTAACCCTAAACAAAGGTTCTGCCCGAGGCAAATGCAGCTCCGGCTGCTGTAGTTGATAAAGTGGCAAAGATTATGCCAAGGGTGGCCAGGGGTAGCCCTGGCCACCCCCCACCCCCTGCTCTGCCATTGCTAGGAGGGCGGACAGAGGAGTGAGAGCAGGTAGGCCTGTGGTGAACTAATAAAAGGAAGGGGATGGAGAGGTGAGAATTGGGACACGAGGAAAATAAGTCACAGCTAACTAACTGAAATGGGGGGATATCTTAACACAGGATGACTACCACAGATCAGGCAGTGATTGACTGGAAACCTTGGGTAGTTATCCTGCAGTTTAATAGGCCAAGCCAACACAGGATGAGTCATTGATTGCCCTGGTGCCTGGAGTACAAAGAGAACAAGTCATGCATGCCAAAACCACACAGACTAAAAGAATATTCTAAAGGAAAAAAGATACAAACAGGGATAAAAGACATTAGCACATATAGCAGTGTGCCCAGCAATGTATCCAATTAAAGGGGACCTGTGGTCGTCTAAATGCATTCAACTTGAAAACATTAGGCAAAGTATTCGTTATTTGGTTAAATAATTATTGCCAGCCATATACCACCAGAGAAATATGCAAATACGACCGCAGGCATGGCCAGCCAATGAAAACTATGCGCGCAGCCATGACACATGCGAATGTGACGTCACTACGTTGCTACTGAAAAGTCAATACTCCGCCTGTATGGGCGACTAGGGTGCTTTTGTAAGTGTTTTTATTCTATTATGGCTGAATTGTCGGACTCTGAGGAAGAATTCGTCCAACATGGCTACAGGTTTGAGCCAGAAAGGTCTTCTGAGAGTGAAAGTGACGAAGTGGTCCTCACACACAACGCAATTTCGTCTGAAAGGAAACGTCTGTGCCCTGTTCCGAGATTGCGCAACCACTTTTCCGTTACGATCTTCCGACAAGGTGAGCTGGGTTTGGGTACACAAAAGAAGTGTTTATCTTTGTTTTTTCGCTTATTATTGAGACATCCAAAGGCTTTACATTCCGCCATGTTGCGATATCCATATCGCATTGTATGTTTTTGTTGTTACAAGAGCGCCGAGTGTCTGCTGATCTGTATATACTTTTAGCGGTGAGGGAAGAGCCCAGCGCCGAATCATCTGCCGTCTGGCAACCGTTACGACCTCAGATCAGACGAGACGACCCGCTGAATTTAAGCATTTATTTATTTATTTTCTACTCGTTTTAGTTCTGCATTTAATATGAACCCTGGGTTTGAAATAAACGGTTGAATTTGAATTTGAATATCCCGAAAGCCACTGCTCATCCGGGCACTCCAGGCTCAGCCAATATTGATCCAGATCGCGGTATCCACGACACTACATCACAGGAAGCGTCCTGGCAGGCCATGTAGCCGCTAGTATGGCTGCACCCATGTTTTGCTGACATAGCTGAACCAGCACATCAGCAATGGATTTATATCGCATTGCTTTGAACTTGAACTTGAACTTAAACTTGAACTAGAACGTGAGACAGGGGCTCAATATAATATCTTTTTTTTCATGACCACCACAGGTACCCTTTAATGTAAAGGGTGACTGGTCACTTCAAGATACAAAGAAACTATTAAGAACATTCAATCCATTGTAAATGTGAATGAGTCCATCCCTTGAGTCCCATACTTCTTATGCTTTATGTAGGGCGATGAAGAGTCCAGCCTGGGACTTCCTATCAGCCCCTTCATGGATCGAGCAGCACCACAGCTTGCCAAACTACAGGAATCGTTCATCACGCACATTGTCGGGCCACTATGTAGCTCTTATGACTCGGCCAGCCTCATGCCTGGACAATGGGTGGAACCTGACCCAGAGGAGGAGGAGCAAGATAGTGCAGAGAATGAAGGGGACGATGAGGAGGACACCGCTGAGGAAGACACTTCCACTTGCTCAGAAGCATCACGTAAGCATTGCAATCTAAAACAAACATAGTAATAGAAGTATGCTAGCATTTGCATCCATGTTTAATTTACCCTTTATTAATGTGACACTCCAGCAAAAATCAAGTTTTTTCTGTTGTTAACATGTCTGTAACATGTTTTTTGTGACTTACAAGACATATTAAGCATAAAATCTCACCACAGTCTGAAGTCTGTGTTTTTATGCTGTGAATTTCCAGGTTGGTAATGCCCCACTGAAACAGGCGAGTTTGGACAGACCGTTTATTGCTACGTAAGCCTTCCTGTTTAGCCTGATTGATTATAACATGAACCAATCAGACAGATACTCTTGGCTACCTCGGGGGAAGAGGAAGGAGCTGAGGAACAGCAGGATTGATGCAGAGCAGGTTGAGGTAGCAGCGGAGAGAGCAGAGAGAGGCACATAGGTTGGGGGGCGATTTGGATGTGGCTGTCTCGCATAGCCACATTCAAATCGAGCTGCTCTCAGCTCACTTCTTTGGTGGACGGGGCGCAGCACTGTGAGCTGAGAGCAGCCACATTCAAATTGGGTACCCCCCCCCCCCGCTCAATCACCAGCGGATGGGGGACTGTTTGTTAGTAAAAAGTAAACATATATTTGGCAACTACACATTTATTTCTCGCCTTGACCATTTTCAGAAAAATGTTTCACTTTTTACTTTTGAAGATATACAGTGGTGTGAAAAAGTGTTTGCCTCCTTCCTGATTTCTCGTTTTTTTGTATGTTTGTCACACTTAAATGTTTCAGATAATCAAACAAATTTAAATATTAGACAAAGATAACACAAGTAAACACAAAGTGCAGTTTTTAAATGAAGGTGCTTATTATTAAGGGGAAAAAAATCCAAACCTTCATGGCCCTGTGTGAAAAAGTGATTGCTCCCTAAACCTAATAACTGGTTGGGCCACCCTTAGCAGCAACAACTGCAATCAAGTGTTTGCGATAACTGGCAATGAGTCTTTTACAGCACTGTGGAGGAATTTTGGCCCACTCATCTTTGCAGAATTGTTGTAATTCAGCCACACTGGAGGGTTTTCAAGTATGAACTGCCTTTTTGAGGTCATGCCACAGCATCTCAATCGGATTCAGGTCAGAACTTTGACAAGGCCACTCCAAAGTCTTCATTTTGTTTTGCTTAAGCCATTCAGAGGTGAATTTGCTGGTGTGTTTTGGATCATTGTCCTGCTGCAGAACCCAAGTGTGCTTCAATTTGGGGTCACGAACAGATGGCCGGACATTCTCCTTCAGGATTTTTGGTAGACAGCAGAATTCATGGTTCCATTTACCACAGCAAGTTTTCCAGGTCCGGAAGCAGCAAAACAGCTCCAGACCATCACATTACCACCACTATGTTTTACTGTTGGCATGATGTTCCTTTTCTGAAATGCTGTGTTACTTTTACACTGAATTTAATGGGACACACACTTTCAAAAAAGTTCAACTTTTGTCTCGTCAGTCCACAGAGTATTTTCCCAAAAGTCTTGGGGATCATCAAGATGTTTTCTGGCAAAACTGAGATGAGCCTTTATGTTCTTTTTGCTCAGCAGTGGTTTTCGTCTTGGAACTCTGCCATGCAGGCCATTTTTGCCCAGTCTCTTTCTTATGGTGGTGTCATGAACACTGACCTTAACTGAGGCAAGTGAGGCCTGCAGTTCTTTGGATGTTGTTGTGGGGTCTTTTGTGACCTCTTGGATGAGTTGTCGCTGTGCTCTTGGGGTAATTTGGTCAGCCGGCCGCTCCTGGGAAGGTTCACCACTGTTCCATGTTTTCACCATTTGTGGATAATGGCTCTCACTTTGGTTCACTGGAGTCCCAGAGCTTTAGAAATTGCTTTATAACCTTTTCCAGACTGATGGATCTCAATTATCGGGCAGCACGGTGGTGCAGTGGTTAGCACTGTTGCCTTACAGCTAGAAGGTTCCTGGTTCGAATCCCCAGGCTGGCAGGGGTTGGAACCTTTCTGTGTGGAGTTTGCATGTTCTCCTTGTGCTGCGTGGGTTTACTCCGGGGGCTCCGGTTTCCTCCCACAATCCAAAGACATGCATGTTAGGTTAATTGGCTGTTCTAAATTGTCCCTAGATATCTGTTTCCTATAGGCCCTTAGAATAGAGGGTTAGTACTAATGAAAGCGCTTTGAGTGGTCTTTGTGACTAGAAAAGCGCTATATAAGTGCAGGTTAGTTAGTTAGTTAATTACTTTGTTTCTCGTTTGTTCCTGAATTTCTTTGAATCACAGCATGATGTCTAGCTTTTGAGGATCTTTTGGTCTACTTCACTTTGTCAGGCAGGTCCTATTTAAGTGATTTCTTGATTGAGAACAGGTGTGGCAGTAATCAGGTCTGGGTGCGGCTAGAGAAATAGAACTCAGCTTTCCAAAGATGTGATAAACCACAGTTAATTTATGTTTTAATGGGGAAGGGGGGGATCACTTTTTCACACAGGGTCAAGGTACCTAAGACTAACCAAAATAGTGAGTGCTATAAAAATAAACCTAAGACTCACGGAAACTAACTAGACAAGAAAAATACAAAAAACACCTTCAGAAATAGCGTAAGATCCGGAGAACCTAAACTAAAGCAAGAATAACAAAGGAGAGATTTACAGAATAAGCTAAAAACAAATCAGACTAAATTAGACCAGAATAATACTGGAGATACTGTTAACATAAACTTGAAACTAGACAAGACTAGTCATAATTGACACGAGCCTCCTTGTGCGCTTTTACGCAGCGCACGGAGGCTGGGAAGGAAGAATGGATTTGCACGCAAGGTTTCACCACAACACATTTATTAAACACAAAGGCAGACAGTTCCCAAAATAAAGACATACAAAAAGGCTACGGACTGCACTAAAGGGCATCACATGATGACGTGCAGCAGGCAGACCACAGTGCACAGTGGCCACGATTCAAACAATACAAATAACGTTGTAGCTTGGGTAAACTCAGAGTCCTCCAGGACGCTCAACTGATTAGGGAGAAAGTAACTGGGCAAAGTGCCAAAGCGTAGCAGCACAACTGCAAGGGGAAACACTGACAGTTTGTACTCACAGAAACAGGAGCAGTCCGAGTAGTCCAAGTTTTTCCGGCGAGCACACACAACCAGTAACTACACTGGGGAGAGTAGCGACAGTGCAGTTCCCGACTCCCTCATTAGACAGTACATCCATAAGACAAAGCGCATATATGACGATGCACAATGGTCCAGCCATGCTTGACTGGCAAAGGCCGCTTAAGTACAAGCATTGCTGGCACAACAGATTGGGTGCACCTGGCAAGGTGCGGGAAAAGCAATTGCCGGAGTGGAACCAGCTGGCTGTCAAGAGAGGGGGCGTGGTCAGACTGGCAGGTGATAGACAACGGCCACACGAAGCAAGCGGGAGAGAGAATGGCTGCAGGCTGTGGAGCGCGTTCCCACTTAGGCTTCGTAAGGAACGCTGCTCTCCCCACACCAGGAAACTCCTGCTGGAGCGCGTAGACCGAGGCGATCAAGTCTGCGCACTGAGGGTAATTCCAGAGTCCCAGATGTGCCTCCAGAATACCCTCTGCTGCGTCCAGACTGCTCCATTTTGCCTTTGGTCCGCGGGCTTCGTGGGCCTTGTCCATAAAATCCTGAATGAAGATCGCCGCCTATTCTTCCTCCACCATGGGACGCCCTGCCAATCATCTGTTCCAGCCGGTGTGGGAACGGTGCACCAAAGGCATCATTGGGTCTCACTGTCCATGGCGTCGGACAGTGTGGAGAAGGAGGCTATGTCGTCCTCAGGTTGACCCACAGCACCCTCGGTGATCCCGACTTGGGACACAGCTGCACCCGCGGTGGACCCCAACTGGGCCAACGCTGCATCCGCGGTGGACCATGACCGGGCCAACGCTGCACCCTCGGTGGACCCCAACCGGGCCAATGCTGCACCCATGGTGAGTGGGCCAACCCACTGGAGCACCAAGCTGAGGAGACGGTTGATCGGAGGCGCCCTAATGATCACAGCGGGGAGAGCAGGACCCACAACGTTGCCGGATGGTGAGACCGGATCCATGGAGACCCCTGGTGACAATGGATCTCCGGCCCTAAGAGGAAGCTCAGGAAAAACAGAAGGAGAAACGTGGTTAGAGTCACTGGCAGCGGCGGAGCCCGGCGAAGGGAGTTCAGATGCAGCTGAGGGCTGCACCTGACTCTCTTCACCCAGAGCCAGACGATCTCTCTAACACTGACATGAGAAAAACAAGAGTGATAACTTGCCTGAGCTCGAGCTTCACCGCCATCCAGGACTCCACCGATCCTGGTGCTGAAGACTCGGGCCCGGCCTCCAAGAGGTCCAACTCTGGCTCCCATTCCGCTGCAACCGTCTCCGCAGCTGGCAAGATGGTGATGGCAGTTCTATAGTCCTCCAGTGACTGCTCCAACACTGGGGATTCCTCTGGCGTGGCTGCAGGGGGACACCTCCGTGCTGGCTCCAGAGCGATTTCCTCCATGGCCACCGGCTCCTCCACCGTCTGATGGCTGTGATCTTGGGCCAACGGGTGCTCAGGAAAAGAAGGAGGAGACACGGAGAGAATAGAAATAGAGTCAAAATTGGCAGCTGGAGGAGAGGACCCAGCAGACTGCTGAGCCTGGGCCTCTCCCTCGGGAGACAGACAAGGTTCAGTGTTATTTGATTGTATAGAATGAAAAAACACTTGCCTGTCATCCCGGTGTTTGATGTTCCCAACTGCAGGCGGCAGACAGTCATCCCTCTCCTTGTCAGTGGTGACTTGGGCCCCTTCAAAGGATGACAGAGGAGCCATCTCCACGACGGGTGGGCATTCTCGGGGTGGCCCTGGCAGGCTCCACGACAGCTGGAGGGACGAAGGCTGCCGGAGACGATGAGGGACTCTCCCAGCATTTCCTCACAGGATGACGCCGTCCTTAGGATGCTGGAGAGGCACGGTCTGACGCTGGCAAGCGGGAGAGAGAATGGCTGCAGGCTGTGGAGCTTGTTCCCGCTTAGGCTCCGCGAGGAACACCACTTTCCTCACACCAGGAAACTCCCGCTGGAGCGCGTAGACCGAGGCGATCAAGTCTGCATACTGAGGGTAATTATAGAGTCCCAGATGCGCCTCCAGAATACCTTCCGCTGCGTCCAGAGTGCTCCATTTCACCTTCAGTCCACGGGCTTCGTGGGCCTTTGCCATAAAATTCAGAATGAAGATCACCGCCCATTCTTCCTCCACCGTGGGATGCCCTACCGATTGTCTGTTCTGGCCGGTGTGGGAACGGCGCGCTGAAGGCATCATTGGGCCAACACAGGTGGGTGAAGAAACAGTTCAAAAAGAAAAAATTGTCATGGCATGTTAAGTTCTCTGACAGCTCACGCGCACTATGCCAAACATAGGATAAACCACACAGAGGGGCACGTTTGACAGTTTATTAATAGCAAAACACAGCAGCACATAGCTACAGGAACAGTCACTCACCAGAGGAAAGGACCTGTGGAGAGAAGACGAGAGCCGTGAGCTGAGGAGTGGAGTAAGGAGAAAATGGGTGAGCCAAATTGCCACTTACTTGGGAAATCCAGGGATTACCGGCAGGACCCAGCGGGGAATAGATGAGCCAGTAGGGTAGGGGGGAGTAGTGGAGCTGATGGTGCCTGACCGGGGGAATGAAGTCGCTGATGGGTAGTGAGGTGGAGCAGGAGAGCGCGCGTAGTCCCGGTGACACACCTACACGGTGGCAGCAACCTGAAGAGGAGAGGAAAAAGAAGGTTAATGACGTGTTAACATTTCCAATGATTTGAAGCTAGTCCGAAGAACTTGCAGTATACCCAGACGAGCCAGTGTAGACTGCGCGGAGGAGACCTCCTTAAGTATGCTGGCTGATGAGCGGGCACAGGTGTGTCTTCTGCTGGAGGAGATAAGACCGGAGGGGAGGGGCGTGCTCCCGTTGCCCATGACAGGGCCCCCCCTTCTAGGGATGCCTCCTGGCAGACAGGAGGGCTTGTCCGGATGGGCATGGTGAAAAGCCCGGAGCATCTCCTTGTCCAGTACCCGTGATGAGGAAGTCCAGGATTGCTCCTCCGGCCCGTAACCCTCCCAATCAATGAGATACTGCAGGCCCCGACCCCGGCGGTGAACATCCAGAATCTGTCTAACAGTGTGGGTGGGGTGGCCGTCGATGATATGGGGAGGAGGGGGAGGCTCGGGGGGGGGGGGGGGCAAAGGGGACTGGTCAAGAGGGGTTTGATGTTGCTGACGTGGAAGGTGGGGTTCACCCATAGGGATGAGGGCAGCTTAAGCTGGACCGATGCGTCGTTGATTACCCAGGCGATGGGATAAGGCCCAAGGAAGCGGGGGGACAGCTTCTTGGATTTACCCTTGAGGGGAATCTAGCTAGTCACCAGCCAGACCTGCTGTCCCATGACGTACTTGGGGGCCGGCACCCGCTTATGATCAGCAGCTTCCCGGGTGTGTTCGGTGGTGCAGGTCAGGGCGGCCTGAGTGGATCTCCAGACACGCCTACAGTGCCGGTCGTGCGCCCCTACGGAGGGCACCAAAACCTCCCTCTCGGCCATAGGGAGAAGAGGCGGTGTGTACCCCAGAGACTTCTCAAAGGGGGTTAGTCCGTTGGCGGAGGATACCACAGAGTTCATGGAGTATTTAACCCAAGTCAGGTGTGTGCTCCAGGACGAGGGGTTATCGGCTGCTACGCACCGCAAGGCAGCCTCCAGAGACTGGTTGGCGCGCTCCGCCTGCCCATTGCTCTGAGGGTGATTTACACATGAGAGGCTCACCGTCGTTCCCAACGTCCGGCAAAAGGCCCTCCAAACCTGGGACGTGAATTGGGGACCCCGGTCAGACACAATGTCAATAGGGATGCCGTGGATCCTGATGATGTGGTCAGTGAGGAGGACCGCTGTTTCCAAGGCCGACGGGAGTTTGGGGAGGGCCACCAGATGGACCGCCTTGGAGAAGCCATCCATGATGGTCAGAATGACCGTTTTGCCGTCGGAGGAGGTCAGCCCGGTCACAAAATCCACGGCAATGTGGGACCACGGCCAACCAGTGATGGGAAGGGGATGGAGGAGTCCCGATGGGGGGGATGAGTCAGTGTTGCCCCGGAGCACGTCTGGCAGGCTCTGACGTACTCCTGGACGTCCCGCCGCAGCGTGGGCCACTAGAATGCCTGTTTGACAAAATCAATGGTTCAGGTGATGCCAGGGTGGCAGTCAAAACAACCGGTGTGACCGGTTATCCCGGTCAACCGGTTGACAACTGGTGTGACGATGTTATCCCGCTGGATAACATCGCTGCGGAGGGCGGCCGGGACGTACAGACGGTTCCGGGGGCACCCTTCTGGCACAAGCTCCTGGGACTGGGCCTGGCGGACCCTCCGCTCGATATCCCAAGTAAGGGCTCCAATGACGCATGCAAGTGGCACGATGGTTTGGGGGGGAGGGGGGCTATGTCCTCGGAATCAAACTAGCACAAGAGCGCATCTGGTTTCGTATTCTGGGTGCCAGGCCGGTAAGTGATAGTAAAGGATAAGGGATAAGGGAATAAGGACCTGTACTTATATAGCGCTTTTTCTAGTCTCAAAGACCACTCAAAGCGCTTCACTAGTACTAACCCTCTATTCTAAGGGCCTATAGGAGACAGATCCCTAGGGACAATTTAGAACAACCAATTAAACTAACATGCATGTCTTTGGATTGTGGGAGGAAACCGGAGCCCCCGGAGTAAACCCACGCAGCACAGGGAGAACATGCAAACTCCACACAAAAAGGTTCCAACCCCTGCCAGCCTGGGGATTCGAACCTGGGACCTTCTAGCTGTTAGGCAACAGTGCTAACCACTGCACCACAATGTTAAATCGCTGGAAGAATAACGACCAGTGAGCCTGCCTGGCATTCAGTCAGCGGGCTAACCGCAAGTACTCGAGGTTCTTGTGGTCAGTCCACACAACGATGGGGTGAACAGCACCCTCTAACCAGTGCCTCCACTCCTCAAGTGCCAACTTAATGGCCAGCAGCTCTCTGTCCCCTACGTCATAATTCCTCTCGGCCAGCGTGAGCCACCAAGAGAAATATGCGCATGGGCGAAGCTTCTGGTTGCGGGGCGTGCACTGCGATAGTACAGCGCCAACCCCCGAATCAGACGTGTCCACCTCGAGGACAAATGGAAGCTACATGTCGACCTGGGCCAAGATGGGTCTTTCAGTGAACTGACGCTTTAATTTGTGAAACGCCAGTTCAGCTGCCTCAGTCCACCAAAAGAGGACTTTAATGGAGGTCAGTTGCATTAAAGGCAGTGCAATCCCACTGTAGTTCCGGATGAACCTGCGATAGAAGTTCGTGAACTCGAGGAAGCGTTGGAGCTCCCTGTGGGAGTGGGGTGTTGGCCAATCTAGCACTGCCTTTACCTTGGCCGGGTTGGCAATCAGCTCCCCCTAAGCCACAATGAAGCCCAGAAAGGTGGTGGATGGTGTAGAAAACTCATACTTCTCAGCCTTCACGAACAGCTGGTTCCCCAAGAGCCGTTGTAGAACAGCCCTTACATGGACCTCGTGTTCCTCTGGCGAGCGGGAGAAAATCAAAATATCATCAAGGTAGACGAACACGAATTGATAAAGCATATCGTGGAGGACGTCATTAATTAACCGCTGGAAGACGGCGGGGGCGTTAGTGAGCCCGAATGGCATCACTAAGTATTCGAATTGGCTGTGATGTGTCTTAAAGGCTGTCTTCCATTCATCGCCCTCGCGAATGCGGACCAAATGATATGCGTTCCTAAGGTCTAACTTGGTGAACACCCGTGAATGCTGAAGGAGCTCGAATGCTGAGTTGATCAATGGCAGAGGGTACTTGTCTTTGATAGTAATAGCGTTGAGCTCCCGGTAGTCGATGCACGGGCGCAGCGAGCCATCTTTCTTCCCAACAAAGAAAAATCCGGCCCCGAGCAGGGCCAAAGATGGCCGAATGAGGCCGGCGTTCAGCGACTCCTTGATGTACTGCTCCATCACCTCCTTCTCCGGGCCAGAAATGCTGTACAGCCGGCTGGACGGCAGCCTCGCCCCCAGGATGAGGTCTGTAGCGCAGTTGTAAGAGCAGTGAGGTGGTAGCGACAATGCCCTTGACTTGCTAAAGACCTCGCCCAAATCATGATAAGCCTGAGGGACGAGGCTGAGGTCTGGCGGCTCAGCCCAGGAGGGGGGAACAGAGAGCGATGGGGAGCATTCAGCTGAAGGCATACAGTTGGCCATCCAAAGTGGGCTCCAAGCAGAGATGGTGCTTTTAGCCCAACTGATCATTGGGATGTTTTTCTGGAGCCATGGAAAACCTAGGACCACCGGGGAAGATGACACGGGGAGAACCAGAAAAGAAAGTTCCCCCTTGGTGGTTCCCAGAAAGAAGGATGGATATAGGCACCATGCTTAGGGTGACCACTGCAAGCTCGCTGCCAGATATGGCGGTGACTCTCTGATTGCGGGGCAGTTTACGCGTGGTAATGCCCACCTGCTTGACGAAAACAGCAGAAACAAAATTACCCTCCGACCCTGAGTCAATCAGCGCCCCAACCCTCCTCTCGACCCCCGGCAACTGAACGACGGCCGAAATACACAAATAACCGGGGGGAGTAGATTTGGTCCCACCCACCAGACCCCCCATGGTTACTGACAGGCCACATCTTTTGGCTGCTGGCGGCATTCATCCAGACTGTGGTTGAGTGAACCACAGTACATGCACACGCCGGCCCTTCGCCTTCGCCAACACTCATCATCGGTTAGACTCCGAGAGAGCTCCATCGGTTCGGGCGAAGAACCGGCACCGCCAGTTTCAGTAACCGCAGCGGATATGCGCTTGGCACGCCAGCGATGGGTAGGGCTGTGCTCCTTCACGTGCTCACGGTACCGATTATCCAGCCCTACCGCCTGATCTATGAGGTCGTCAAGCGTCTCCGGGACAGGATGAACCGCCAAATCGTCGTGGAGTTGGTTGTTCAACCCATGGAGGAACGCACTGCGTAACGCAGTCTCGTTCCACCCCAACTTGGACACCACAACCCGGAACTCCACCGAGTACTTGGCCACCGACCGGGTACCCTGGCGGAGAGTCAGTAGGCGGCTCATGACATTGCCCTGATGCTCGGTCCGGCCAAACGCGCAATTATATGCAGCCACAAATTGGTCAAACATATATCGCACCCCTCAGGGTTATCTAGAGTGGACTGGGCACACTCCAGGGCTCAATCCCTGAGCAACAGGGTGAAAAACTGGATCCGGGCTACATCCCCCGGATACTCCTCCCCCACCTGCTCCAGGTACATCTGCACTTGAAGAAGGAACTGTTTACATTTCCCCACCTCCCCCGCGTACAGGGAAGGCATGGGAATGGAGAAGGTACGGTGCATCGTAGCACGTGGAGCAGGCTGGGGGGGGGGGGCAGCCGTGGGATGTGCCACCGACCTTAAAGTCATCATATTAGACACCTGTTGTGTCAGCACAGCGAGCTGCTGCTCGGTCGCCACTAGGCAGTCCATAGCGGATTGCTCCTGGTGAGGAACCGGTGATGCACCGGCTGAGCTACCGTCCTGGCTGGCTCGTTCTGTCATGGCGTGTTAAGTTCTCTGACAGCGCACGCGCACGATGCCAAACACAGGATAAACCACACAGAGGGGCATGCATGACAATTTATTAATAGCAAAACACAGCAGCACACAGCTACAGAAACAGTCACTCGCCAGAGGAAAGGACCTGTGGAGAGAAGACGAGAGCCGTGAGCTGAGGAGTGGAGTAAGGGGAAAATGGGTGAGCCAAATTGCCACTTACTTGGGAAATCCAGGGATGACCGGCAGGACCCAGCGGGGAATAGACGAACCAGTAGGGTAGGCGGGAGTAGTGGAGCTGATGGTGCCTGACCGGGGGAATGAAGTCGCTGATGGGTAGTGAGGTGGAGCAGGAGAGCGTGCGCAGTCCCGGTGGCACACCTACACGGTAGCAGCAACCTGAAGAGGAGAGGAAAAAGAAGGTTAACGACGTGTTAACGTTTCCAGTGATTTGAAGCTACTCCGAAGAACTTGCAGTATTCCCAGACGAGCCAGCATAGACTGCGTGGAGGAGACCTTCTTAAGTACGCTGGCTGATGAGCGGGCGCAGGTGTATCTTCTGCCTCAGGTGCCATGATGAGCTGGAGGAGATGAGACCGGAGGGGAGGGGCACGCTTCTGTTGCCCATGACAAAAATGATGTGTGGGTGTAACCCGCTAAGTCCTAGCTGGCTGGACCATTCTGTCACGAGCCTCCTCGTGTGCTTTTTTGCAGCACACGGAGGATAGGAAGGAAGAATGGATTTACATGCAGGGTTACACCACAACACATTTATTAAACACAAAGGCAGACAGTTCCCAAAATAAAGGCTACGGAGTGCACTGTACGGGCGTCACATGATGACGTGCAGCGGGCAGACCACAGTGCACAGTGGCCACGATACAGACAATACAAATAATGTTATAGCTCGGGTAAACTCAGAGTCCTTCAGGACGCTCAACTGATTAGGGAGAAAGTAACTGGGCAAAGTGCCAAAGCGTAGCAGCACAACTGCAAGGGGAAACACTAACAGTTTGTACTCACAGAAACAGGAGCAGTCCGAGTAGTCCAAGTTTTTCCAGCGAGCACGCACAACCAGTAACTACATTGACGGGAGTAGCGACAGTGCAGTTCCCGACTCCGTCATTAGACAGTACATCCATGAGACAAAGCACACATATGACGATGCACAATGGTCCAGCCATGCTTGACTGGCAAAGGCCGCTTAACCTTTTAACTGCCCACATTTCATGGATAGGTCGCGCACCCCCAGTGCTACAGCGCAGCAACTGCGCCTGTCAACTCACTCTGACATCCCTTACTCCCCAGCTGCACTGGCGATTTGTACTGATCTGCCAGTTTCAGAAGGTGGCAGGCATGCGTTGGAGGACTCATGGATGACACATAATACACCCAAGAAGAAGAAGTCCTTATTTCCTTTTCCTGTTTTCATTCATTTAGCCCATAAAGCTAATATGGCCGCCATAGATCGTTGTTTGTCGTCACATAAACGGCTTTGAACTCCAAAAATAGCCACGGAATACAAACAAAATTTATGTGGGATAATCATAAGGCTATCTAGATAAGGGAGAGAGCGCAAATGACCGACAGAATGCAAAATAATGACCACGATCGACAAAAATGGACCGACCACATGAGCAAGCGAGCCCCTCCCCCCCCCGCCACCGGTAGGTGATGAATTTATTTGTTTTTTACATTGTACTGATATTGTGGTTCAAATACTTTGAGGATAAAATAACAAAATGCCCCTGTAGATAAAACGGTGTCAAAAAACCGAACCATTATTTGTATAAATATGTCCTAAGTCCACTTTTGACTGAGTTATGTAATTTATATACCTGCTGCGACATTATGCAAATTAGATGCGCAAATTTATTCCTATCTGAAACTTTGGATCATATTCTACATCTTTCTAATTGACAGTAAGTCATTTTCTCTTGCAACTTTCAAGTTATAGCCTTGGAAATCTGAACTATTTTCTTGACAAAAAAATCATTACAGTGATCCCTCGCTACTTCGCGCTTCACCTTTCGCGCCCTCAGTGCATCGCGGATTTTTCAGAAATATTCATCAAAAATTCAAAATTGAGAAAAAATGGGCGGGCGCTAGCAGAAGGCAGGGAGACTACATTAGAACATCAGGTATCAACACGGAGAGCCGCACAACTCAAAATCCACCTCTCTGACCACCGCTCCACTCCTCTCCGCCCACCTCTTCACTGCTCGGGAATCTCGCAAGCTGATTGGCCGAGACGTTTTACCTCGCAAGCTGATTGGCCGAGACGTTTTACCCAGCTTCTCTCCCTGCAGAGCGCCCATACCCACCGAAGGAAGACCGCATTCATTGTTCTTCATCGCTAGTCTCGCAGCGTGGAACTTTTCGCTGTTCTCTTGTCCCTTTTTGTGTGAAATAGTCTTCCCGTCGAGCCACTACGCCGCCTCCTGCAGCTGCCCTCGACAATCCTGCGCCTCTAGCACCTGACGATGAGGCGTCACCTGAGGAGCAGTAAAGCTCTCATTAACCTGTGCAGTACGTAAATCATCTTCATCTTGAGTTACGTATCTTGTTATAAAAATAAAAGAGTTCTAAAAACATATTTATGTACACTTTATTTACATCTACGTATGTATGTACACTTACACACACACACACACACACACACGTATCATATGAGAGAGAGTGAGAGAATGAACGTATGTGTTATTTATGGGTGACGTCATTAGGGGTGACGCTACTTCACGGTTTTTCACTTTTCGCGGTCGGTTCTGGAACCCATTAACCGCGATAAGTGAGGGATCACTGTACCACTCTTGACCACTAGGGGTTATATTGCCATACGGCGACTGGGACAGTTAGAGTTAAGTACAAGCATTGCTGACACAACAGATTGGGTACATCTGGCGAGGTGTGGGAAAAGCAATTGCCGGAGTGGAACCAGCTGGCTGTCAAGAGAGGGGGTGTGGTTGGACCGGCAGGTGCTAGACAATGCCCACACGAATGTAGGTCAAAGAGGCTGCCTAACAGCTGCCGGCTAGAACAGTAGCTGCAGGCATGGAAAAGAAAAGAACAAAAGACATAGAAACTACAAGAACTCAAAAGATAACAAAATACACAAATATACTGAACCTGAGCCACAGAGAACCGTCAGAACCGAGCCTACAAGACAAACCAGGCTCGATTCATGACAATAATAATAATAAGACCAACATAATAGAATAACTCAAAGGGTGGCGTATGACCCAATCATGCCCCCATGATACCCTACCAGCAAAAACCTCTGTTTCTTCTGCTAGAGGTTTCTTCCTGCTAAAAGTGAGTTTTTCCTCTCAGGCATCACAAAGTGCTGATTGCTGGGGTCTCTCTGCAATTATGGGATTTTCCCCTACAGTCTGAAAGTGCTATGAGATAAGATGAGATGAGATGAGATGAGATGAGAAAAGATAAGATAAGCCTGTTTTAGTCCCACAATGGAGAAATTCCAGGATTGCAGTAGCACAGGGATAGCAGCACTCAGAGCAATAGTTAATAAGATAATAAGAACTGGTTAGCCAAAAGCAGTAAATGAATATACATATGTACACAGCTATATACACAGTGCAGGAGCATTGCAACTAGATGGTATAAACAGCATTACGGTTTGTTAAGTTACCCTGCAGAATATGAATATGTACCCAGACAGTATATTTTGTATTTGAATCAACAGTGTTGTTGTCACCCTCAGTAATGATTGCTATTGTCGTAGTTGTATAATGGAGGGGACAATTTATTGTGCAAGGTTGTTAACGTTTTGTACATTCAATACGACCTCTATGAGCAGCCCTGGTTAGGTTATAATGTCTGACAGCCATAGGTAGGAAGGACCAGTGGAACCTCTCCGTCATGCACCTAGGATGACACAGCCTATCACTAAATGAGCTCCTCAGTGCGTTCAGCGTGTCCTGCATGGGGTAGGACTCGGACTCCAGCAGAGATGACAGCTTAGCCACCATCCTCCTCTCTGCTATCTCCTCCACTGGGTCGAAGCGTCGCCCCAGAACAGAACTAGCTTCTTTGATCAGTCTGTTCAGTCTCTTCCTGTCGGCTGCCCTGATGCCACTACCCCAGCAGACCACTCCAAATATGATGGCTGATGCCACCACTGAATCGTAAAAGGTCTTCAGGAGTGCCCCTTGCACTCCAAAAGACCCGAGTCTCTTCAGGAGGAACAGCCTGCACTGCCCCTTCTTATAGAGCATGTTGGTGTTGTGTGACCACTCCAGTTTTTTGTTCAGGTGAACACCCACGTACTTGTAAGATGTCACCATCTTAATGTCTGTTTACTGGTACTGTGGGGGGTTGTCCTCACCTGCAGCAGTCCATCACCAGTTCCTTAGTTTTCCTCACATTGATCTGGAGGCAGTTCTGTTGGCACCAGTCCACGAAGTCCTGGATAAGCCCTCTGTACTCCGTATCATCTCCATTAGAAATGAGGCCAACAATCGCAGAGTCGTCAGAGAACTTCTGTAGATGGCAGTGTTGTGTGTTGTGTGAAAAGTCAGCAGTATAGAAAGTGACCAGGAAGGGAGCCTGAACTGTTCCCTTGGGGCCCCCGTACTGCAGATGATGGTATCAGACCATGTTAGAGATGACTGTTGTTATGAAATGGCGCTATATAAATAAAGTTGAATTGAACTTGTCTTCAAGGGCTTGAGTCTTTAGATAAATGTTTGAATATGTGTTTGCAAATTCCATGTTTAAATGCAGTTACTTCATGTTTTTTTTCCCAGAGAAATCAGCTCCCAAGAAGAGGCGGAGAGTGTTCTGTCAGATCACCCAGCACCTGTTGGAGAACCATGAGATGTGGAAGAAGGTGATAGGAGAGGAGACGGCGAAACAGGGCCAAGGAGCAGAGCCTGTCCATTTAAACAATGTAGCAGAACCAATTCTGGCTATTCATGAGGAGGAGGAGGACTCGGGCAGTAGAGAGGAGCTGTTAGAAGGGGAGGACCCTGAGGAGGAGGTGGAGGAACCAGAGTGGGCCGTATCTGTGAGTGAAGATGCTAAACCTCCAGAGGAACTAGAGGAGGGTGATCCACAGTGAAACAGCACATAGGAAATCAGTCAAGACACAAAGAAGTATTACCTTGTTTCTTATTCAGCTGAGTGACTCCTGTTTTTGCCAGCACATCACTTAGACACAACACTGTAGATGTTTGGGAAATGTGTGCCTATATAGAAAAAAGACAGGGTGGGCAAATTTGTGCTTTACACATTTTATCTTAATGTACCGTTTCACCAAACAGTTAAGGAGCTTTCCACAATGCAATACGGGATTATTCGTGTACTTTGGGATACAGATTCTTTTGCTATTGTCCAGCGAAGAGAAAGCCTGCCTGCACAGGCTTCAATCCAGCATGGTAACACAGGACTGCAGAAAACTGCTGCCTATTTATACATAAATATTTCTGAATGCAGTTATATATAGACATCACAGTTACTTGGAATTGTGTTTCAATTTTAGAATATTTTGTGGTCTCATTAGAATAACATCATGCTTTTTTTTTCCTATACATGAGTTGTAAAGGGAGCCAAATAAATGAGAAACATCCATGTCTGCCAAAATTAATCACCAACCCATGGGATTTAGTATACAAAACAATCAAATACTCATGCAGTGTGTTTTATATGTGTTGCCAAATGAAGTACTTAACTATGTAGAGCAATATTAGTTTAATGCAGGCTTGATGCTAGTCACAGAATGTGTGTGTCCATTTGTGTGTCTATTTAAGTTAATCTGCTCTTATGCCCACTTCCTCTGCAGAGAACATAGATGAACTTGGTATATTACAGAGAATTAAGGTACAGTAAATATGCTGTCAGTCTCCAGGACGTGTTCCAGCGAACTTCAGTTAGCACCTAGAAATGGGTTTTGGAAAATAATCTGTGAAAACAAGAGCATGGACAGAATACCAGTACACAGTATGAATATTAACAGTCCAGAATTGTTTGAAAACAACAAAGCAGGTAATCAGTCAAACTTGGAAAGTAAACTTGCCTAACACTTCACTGGGATTTTTGTAAAATAGAATGTAATGTAATCTAAATCAACTGCCATAACTTTTATTTTTACAAAGCTTCTATTTTTTTTTTTTTTCAGTTTCAGCTCATGGAGGATCAAAGATGTCAAACAAAACCTAAAATTCAAGTGGTTTATTATTATGCTGCTACAACCCCAATTGGGGCATTGTGTAAAATGTAAATAAAAACAAAATATAATGATTTAAAAATCCCTTTCAACCTATATTCAATTGAGTACACTACAAAGTTTAATATTTAAACTGAGACACTTTAATGTTTTGTTGCAAATATTCACTCATTTTGGAATTTGATGCCTGCAACACATTCCAAAAAAGCTGGGACAGTGTCAAGAACAGACTGGAAAAGTTGAGGAATGGTCAAAAAACACCTTTTTGGAATATTCCACGGGTGAAATTGAAACGGTTGTTTTTTGATTATGGCAATTCTGGTCCTCCATATTATTATTTTTTTTAATTTAAGGGAAATTATAATCTCATCAACAATTGGGATTGGAAACAGGTGTCATGATTGGGTATAAAAGGAGCACCTCTGAAAGGCTCAGTCATTCACAATCAAGGATGGGGCGAAGTTCATCACTTTGCGAACAACTGCATGGGCAAATACGTAATCCAACAGTTTAAAAACATTTCTCAACATACAGTTGCAAGGAATTGAAGGATTTCATCATCTGCAATCCATAATATCATCAAAAGATTCAAAGAATCTGGAGAAATTTCTACACGTAAACCACAAGGCCGAAAACCAAAACTGAAAGCCCGTGGCATTCGATCCCTCAGCCAGCACTGCTTTAAAAACCGACATCATTCTGTGAAGGATATTACCAGGTGGTAATACCTACGAAGCTTCAACAATTAATATCTTCAGCAACTAAACGCTTACTGAGTGTTGTTAAAAGAAAAGGTGATGCAACACAGTGACCCTGTCCCAGCCTTTTTGGAACGTGTTGCAGGCATCGAATTCAAAATGAGTGAATATTTGCAAAAAACAAAGTTTATCAGTTTTAACATTAAATATCTTGCCCTTGCAATGTATTCAATTGAATATTTTAATCTTTGTATTTGTTTTATTTACATTTTACACAACATCCGAACTTCACCAGAATTAGGGTTGTACTGTAAATGACAATCACTTGAACAATTTATGATGTATTAATGGGGATTTAGTAACAATGAGATTTTTGTGTGAAATTAGCTGGAGGTAGTTCATCAAAATACACGAGTAAGTCTAAGAAATTGTCTAGGTAATAATCCAATATAAAATTAATTAGTTTGTTTCACATCTTATGAAGTGATAAATACTTACATTTGCTATTTTTGATACATTCAATAACACTTATTGAAACAATTGTTTTTTGATTATGGCAATTCTGGTCCTCCATATTATTTTTTTTTTTAAATTTAAGGGAAATTATATTCTCATCAACAAGAAAATAAACTCTTAAAAGCTTTGGAGATGTAGGTTTTTACTGGCATTTGAATGAAGTGTATAATGCATAAAAAGACAGACCCCATACCATATGTGCATTCCTATAAAAGTATTTAAAAATGACCCTTAGGTTAACCATGTCTTTCCTGTGACTTTATTTAGGGGTGCATGGATTGTGAAGTTTTGAGCTAATTTAGATGTCATTGTTTAAAATATGAAGGTGTCTGATGGCCAAAACAATACTGATAATTTTGTCATCTTTTCCATCTTTAATGCCAGGGATAGAAATAAATATGCATTGGGAAAAAAAACCCTGACATACTTAAAATGGTTCAGTCACAGTTGTTTTCTGTATTTGCAGTCAACAAGGTGAATATTGGCCAATAATGCAGATATTAAGCTGACAAAATGGGGAATCCCTGATTTTAATACTTGGATTTTAGGCACAGTTTGCTGTATTACACTTTTTATTTACGGTTCCTCTTTATGTAAATGCATGCAAATGATGCTGACCTTTTACACTCAGGAAATTCTTAAACTGTTCAAGGTAAACCTATATATCCTCTCTGACAGTTTAAAAAAAGTACACAAAGCTAGTTTAGAAATAACACAAGAAAAACATTTTTTGGTACAACCCCCTATGTACATTTTTGCTTATCTGGACATTATTTGAATCCCATTGTGGCACCTCAGGGAGACATTCTTTCTTTACAGTTAAGAGCATATAGAATACTTTAGCTAAAGAAACCTCAGCCAAATGCAACCGTTACTAATGCTGTGTTAATGCATCAACAAATTGTTCTGGTAATTTACCCCAAAATGTAAATGCAGTGTAAACTGATAAAAAGAACAATGCATTATACTGCTATGCATTCCAGGTGGCCTGTCCACAGCTAATAATGCTGGTTTAAGCCATTTGAAACTAATGCTAGCAGAGAAGTTTGTTCTTGTTTTATTGATAACAGCATCAATACAGTGGTTAACACTGGAAAACTTGGGAAGGATAACACTAACGTAGCCTGTGCCATTTCATTAATTGTATACAATATATGTCTACTGTATAGAATACAGTACAGGTGAGTTTTCCCCATATTAGCATCAAACTTCTGTTAAATATTGATGAAAATAGTAACTTTCAATTTGCTGTAAAAATTTAGAATTGGTCATGAGAATAAAAACTCAGAACCTGGTAAGCAAATGTTCAACCAGATAAGATTCCAAACTGTCTTCTGTAAAAATCCAACTTTTTTTAAATCTTTAATTCACATAAAAATTTATGAAGGAAGTAAACTATAATCTGTAGTTAAATAAGTGCTCTAACATGAACTGATGGATGAATCAGTGGGTTCATACAGTATAATAATAATAATGGTTTGTATGTGATGAATTATCTACTAATAATCTTACTGAATTCTCATGACATACAAGCATGACATGGTAGAAAGACAAACAGCCAACATACCAACTTGTAAGAACACAAATTATGAGGGCTGTTCAGTAAAGATTTCCCATAGATTGAGAAGAATGAAATTTGGCACAGTTATTAGTCTTTTTCTACATAGGTACCACCAAGGGTCACACACTTCTCCCATCATTTTATGATGGTGGTACAGTGGTTAGCACTGTTGCCAAACAGCTAGAAGGTTCCAGGTTCGAATCCCCAGGCTGGCAGGGGAAGGAACCTTTCTGTGTGAAGTCTGCATGTTCTCCCTGTGCTGTGTGGGCTTACTTCAGGTGCTCTGGTTTCCTCCCACAATCCAAAGACATGTAGGCTAATTGCTGGCTCTAAATTGCCCCGAGGTATCTGTCTCTGATAGGCCCTTAGAATAGAGGGTTAGTACTAGTGAAGCACTTTGAGTGGTCTTTGAGACTAGAAAAGCGCTATATAAGTACAGATCCCTATCCCTTTATGCAGCTATGGGGACCTCGCCTGTAGAAGTCTGCAGGTTGGTCAGAAGCCGTGACTTGATCTCGGAAATCATAATTTCATTGCCTTGGAAGTGATTGCTCTTTAAAAATGGCTTCATGGTTGGAAAAAGGTGGAAGTCGGATGGTGTGAGGTCAGGAGAGTAACATGGTGGATGATTTCATAGCTGCAGGACCATGCTTCCATCTGGGCAACATGTGAGTTGTGAACTGGGGTACTGTCTTTCAGGAGGCAGACACGTTTGATCAGCATGCCATGCCACTCTGTTTTGATGGCCTTCTGCAATTTCTGCAGCAGTGAAGTGTAGTAAGTCCCAGTAATTGTAGTACTCTTTGCTGGGAAATCCATCTAAAATACTTCATGTTGGTTCCCAAAGACCATGAGCATGACCTTGCCCGCCGAGGATTGGACATGTGCCTTCCTTGGAGGTGATGAGTCATAAGGGGGCGTGTCCACCAAATGCATTTTTTCTGCTATGGATGACTATTTTCTATTCATTCTCTATGTAGTCCAGCAATTATAGCGCTGAGCGCCCTTGGTGCTAAAACGCTCTTGGTGGTGACTGCTTTTTGTTGCTGCACTCCGGCATGAAGAAAGTTCAACTTTTCAGACTACAGCTGCACTTGTCAATGTCAGACCTTTCTAAGCAGCCAATCAGAATTAAGGAAGGGTGGGACATAGGATACCGGTACAGGAATAAGAGAACGGTATGATAGCGTAGGAGAGCCTGATCCTCGCTGTATCAGACAACCCGGTACTCTTTGATCTAACACTAAAAGGATATCACAATCAAAATTTGAAAGCAAACACTTGGAAGAATGTGTGCACATCGGTCGGCATGCCAGGTGAGCATTTGTGCCTTTGTCATGGTCCTATTTCTTACAAGTTTGTTGCAGTAGATAATATGGATACTATGTGAATTTGTAGTTGATAACTGCAAAAAAATGGAAATACCTCCAATGTGATCATTTATCGAGTCATTTATGAGTTTAGGAAACATTTCTCATTGTGAGTTTTATGAAAATAGATGTAAAAATAAATGAAATTTTGACCATAGACTATTCACCTCAGAAGGGCTCTCTGTAATTAGTCTGCATCCAAGAAAATGACGGCCAATCTTCTCCAAAACCAGTTCAAATTGACTCCTAGTCAATCTAAGATTCTCCTTGAAACAGGCACTGTCAGGGCGCAGCTAGTTCGGTGTCCGGTACTCCTGTACAAGTCCGGTTGATGTCTGTATCCAGACTCCTGTTTTCTTTTCCATGTCATCATATTTTGCATCCAGAGCTGCTGCCAATGTCAGAATACATTTCCTGTCCATTGTTATTTAGAGACTGCTATTAAAAAATAAGTGAGAAAAGTGGAAGTGCCGAGCTGTGAGTGACATGCTGTTGCTAGAATACAGGGTGCACACTTTTTTTCCAGAGCGTAGCGCACAAGCGCTGAAAAAAAGAGGTTCAGGGCAGTCAGGTGACAAAAAAATTGCATTTGGTGGGCACGCAGCCTAATGCTTCCATTGTGTCAACTGGGCTTTAGTCTCTGGATCATAATGATGGACTCATGTTTCGTCCTATATGATTAGTCTGTTGAAGAAGTCCTCCTGGTTTTCTTGGCACATGGTCTAAAGAGCTGGGAACACGTGACTCCTGACTCGTTCCTGCGTCTTGTGCAGACAACTTCCACATGGGCATATGATCATGAATGATTTTTTTCTACAGACCCCACACTGATCTTGGGCTAGTTGGCGAATGGTTGTGCGGCGATCCTCCAGAATGGTGGCCTCCACTGGCTGGATGGTGTCTTCATCAATGGCGCACTGTGGTCACCTGGGAATGGGTGCTGTTTCCACCGATGTCCAACCACACTTGAACTGTCGATGACCATTCTCCATTCAACTGATTCCATTATTATGCCTTACTCCACCTTAGCTCCTGTAAAAGCAAAACTCTTAGGAGTTCAGAGCTGCAAATTACCATGTGACCTATAGAGATATGTATTATTATATGTACGTGTGCAATTTCAGCCTCCTACAATAACCAGAAGTGGGTCAGGGAAAATCTTTAATGAGGATCCCTCATAGATTGAAAAATTAAAATTGAAAATAGATGGTCAGCAACAGTTATATTCTCCAGTCTTGAATTAACACACCCTGTCCCCACCACACAGTGGTTCTGGTTCTGATGAATAGAACCCTTCATTCACAATGGGCTGCTTCCTGCTGCTCTGACTTTGCCCCCAGTTTGCACTTAAAAGTGAGGAGTGCACAAAACAGAAGCTCAATAATTGGTTGACCTACTGATTAGCCGGTCATCTTAGATTCATCCCTAACCCTTTATCAGACAAGGATTGTTAGGAACCATTGAATCAGAAAGTTTCTTTCCACTTCTCTTCTTCTGCCTCAAATTGTGTGTTGCTGTGTTTTGCACTGCCCGATGAATCTTGTTCTAATATAATATGATCTCGAACTCATGCTTACTTTGGTACAGTTCTCATAACATCACAATGCATACACATTTATATTTCACTCTCAAACAACCCAGTGAGATATCATAAATGTTATTTTTAACTAAAGTTGATGAAGATTAGAAAAATACACTTTGTTACTAACACATAATTGGCATGTTGAAAGTTACAATATAGCAGAGGTGGGTAGTAACTAGTTACACTGACTCAAGTACATGTACTCAGGTGACTTTTTGTCAAAGTTATACTTTATGGAGAAGTTTTATTTTAAGATCCTTTTTGCTCTAACTTGAGTACATTTTTGAAGTTTTTTTTTTTTTACTTAAGTACATTTCATCATAATTAAAGTTACTTTAGGTTTAACTAATATGAACTGAGTTCCAATTCAAGTCTCATTAAATTTAAATGACACCAGAGCATAAATATTCATTCATTCATTCATCTGGGCAAGAGACAAGGTACACCCTGGACAGATCACCAGTCCATCACAGGGCCAACAGAGAGACAGACAACCATTCACGCTCACATTAATACATAAGGACAATTTAGAATCCCCTACCAGAGCATAAATATGGCTACTTTGTGTTATATTTACTCAGAATAGGAAAGGAAAACCCTCAGAAACTGGTGAGGGTAAAATCACAGATTATCAAGAAGTTAGTTAAATTATTCCCATGCCAATGACATTTGGTGGTGCCTATGTCCGTTACAAGACTCTAGGCCACACAGCTACTGTAGGTAGTGAAAGCTACAGTGTGTGGGGGGGGGGGGGGGGGTCAGACCTCTGGTAGCTCTGCGTGTTAACTTTCCTTTCCCCTTTTATTATGCTGAGCACCATGCTAGAAGGCAGAAAGTACCATTTTTACCTGGTCTTTGGTATGACCCGGCCAGGATTTGAACCCCAGCCTCCCAGTTATGGGGCAGATGCTCTATCAACTAGGCCACCACTCTGGTAATTATCAAGAAAATATTTGTAAATTTGTGAATAAAAAGTTACAAAGATAAAAGAAAAATATAATAAATTATTGAGAAAAGAGTAACAAATTTAGAAGAAAAAGTTCAATTTTATGAATAAAAAAATGCAAATTTGGTTGAGAAAGTCACATTTATCACTGAAATTTTTCCAAATTTTCAACCAAAAATGCTACATTTAATAGCAAAAAAGTCCCAAGATTATGAAAAAAAAAGACATTCATGAAAAAAATCCTATAAATTTAAAAGAAAAATTCACAAATTATTACTTGAGTTGTGGGTACTCACTACTCAAGTAACATTTAACAGACACTTTATTACTTTTGATCAAGTTATTTTTGGAGTGACTGCTCCTCATTATGTAATCCTACTTTTATGCAAGTACAATTTCTTACTATTCTACCCACCTCTGCAATACAGTATATGGTGTATGTGCAAGACTAAAGCAGTGCGTTCATTTCTACAGTACATGTGTGCCTGTTTAAATTCTTCTGTCAGCCCTTCTAATGTGACTCTGTCCTGCATTAATTATCATGTTCTGTTGTGAAGAGGGGGGTAGAGATGATGAGGGATGCAGTAAGTCCTCCTTTCATTATGCCTCAGTGAAATGAGGCACACAGTAGTCTGTCAGTGTGTTTGTGTTAGTGTGTCTGTCCACAAATACAGAGGCATCAGCACCCCCTTGTGCTTTTATTCCTCAGATTTTTGTTTGCAGTCATTATTCACAGAGGGTCCTATAGCATACTTCTCCTAGCGCTTCCTCTTTGATCAGTGTCCTACTTATCCTCACAAAAGTAGCCGAGCACTCATCGCACAAACCTCCAAACGGACTCTATCCTCTGGTGACCTTTTTTTTTTTTTAAATGGGTGGATGATGTGTATGGTGTGTACAATTTGCCCCATGGTTTTCATGATGTTTCTGTCTTAATTTCTTTTATTTCATTATCATGCTTACTCACATGTGTAAAATAATTGTAACCATGGGAACCAAACAAGCTTTACAAATATGTAAACAAAATGAGATGATGTATTTTTATATAGTATGCACATGATGGATTGATTTCTTTCTTCTCACTAGTACCTTGCACTTACCACATGTACTATGAAGGAATATGTCCAAATACGTAATATTTGTGAAAGTAAAATAATTGATTTCCTTACAGGTTGATGCTCCATTTTGTACAAAATACATACTGTACAGTAAAGGGATTTTAAAACTACAAAAACTCTTTTAGATATACATTATTTATTTTTACCATTTTGTAATTTAGACACTATACTGTAGTTTCAATATTGCCAGATTTACTGGAAGTGCCTATATTGGTATTATGTATAATACAGTGAATATATTTGAAGATCATTATAGACGTTGTCACAAACTGAACCATGTGGATGTTGTAATGTGAATACATTGAATTACAAAATTACAGTTTCTGTGGTATCCTTGTGTCAGTGTTGTGGTTATTTTTTCCCATTTGGATTAATCAACATAATTTCTCTTGTCCTTGGTGATTACATCAAAAACATTCCTGTGCACAATTACATGAGTCTTTGCATTTCAGTACCAAAGTACAACTGTGAAGAGCCACATTAAACAAGCTACCTTTGTACCTGTGCATTTATTTCAGCCAGTTATTTTCTTTGTAGATACACTAAAAAGCTACATTTAGAGGTAGATAATCCTTATTAAATCTAGATAAGCATATCTTTAAAATACATCAATATTTATTAGTCAAGGGCAGTAGTGGCTCGTGGATGATCCCTCTGAGGAGACAAATTACTCATGAACAGGCACACTTATACTTGTGAGATCCCAAGTCTTCAGCTCCACAGACATTAAATGCAGGTCTTGCAAAGCCCAAAGAAAACATCACTATGCTGACTAACACACTATTCAAGCCAACACTAATAATAATAAAATGATCAAATCTGACCAAGAAAACTTGAGGACATCCTAACCCCAGCACCAACAATGAATAGGACCAAACAGGACACAAAAATGGGAAAATAATTAAATCAAATTAAAAGGAATACATTACAATGGGTCACAAATATTTGTAAGTGTCCCATTCATTGACTTGGGTGCCTACTAAAACATGGAACGTATGGTACGGAATATTCTGTATGCATTCCATCCCTGTTCCATAGAGAATGTTCTGTACATGTTCTGTATCGAACATGTTCCATACTGGACATCTGCCGGTCCTGCCTGCTGTCAGTTCTGTATGTCAATGTGCCTTTGTCATTAGCTACAGTCCGCACTTAGCATGTGTATATACCACGCATGTCCAGTACATGATGGTTGTAAATAAGCACAATTCCAATTATTAATGTATGAATAAATGCAATAAAAAATTAAGAAACATACTGTAAGTAGTGATGGGCATGGTTCTTCATGTCATCAAATCCAGTTGTAATTCAGTGGTTGCAAAATCCAAGGCCAAGTTTAACGTTGCTAAGCTGGTTAGAGACTCCACTCAACCAGGTATTCTGGTGCCATCCTGCTGCATCCCGACTTCTTTATAATGTCCAATTTAGGAGAAGGCCTTGGACTGTTTTTATCTGAAGCTGGTGTTAAATTGTAGTTTCCAAAACTAGTAGTTTCAAAACTCTAGTACTATAGGGAGTACTAGAGTTTGCGATGTCCTGTGAACTGGTCGTCAACAACACATACTTCAGGAAGAGGCCTAGTCACTTGATCACATACCAGTCGGGCGGCACCTCAACCCAGATCGATTACATCCTGCTGCGCAGGAGCCTTCGGAGGCAGGTGGTAGATGTCAAAGTCACCCCTGGCGAAGAGTGTGCTAGTCAACATCGCCTCCTTGACTGTCACTTCAAGGTTGTCATCCCACCACAGCCCAAGCTTAAGTTTGTGCCGCGACTCAAGTGGCCTGTGGTCAAGCAAGAGTTCCACAAGGTTTTCATTGCTGGAACAGGCACAAATGCGAGTATGGAAGACAGTCTGACTGAGGAGACATGGGCCAGACTGAAGGCTGGCCTGCTGGGTGCCACTGAAAAGGTGTGTGGCTGCTCTAAGAAGCATCAGTGGTGTCAACAGACCTGGTGGTGGAACAATGTCGTGGACAATGCAGTGAAGGAGAAATGCAGGTGCTTGAAGGCCTGGAAGAAGGGCGGCAGAAGAACTGATTACAACATGGCCAAGAATCTGGCCAAGCATGCCATGTACCTAGCCAAATCCCAGGCCGAGAAAACTGTATTTGCAAACATTGACCCCAACAGCTCTGACATTTTCCGTCTTGCCAACCAGAAGTGGCAGGAGAACAAAGATGTCAAGGGTGAGAAGCCTGTACTAAACAATGTGGGTGAGATGTGCCTGGATGAGGAGTCGAGGAAGGTAGCCTGGAAGGAGCACTATGAGGCCTTGGCCAATGTGGAGATTGACTGGGATCCTGACACCCTGTCGATGAAGCTTCCTTTGAAGGGCCTGCCCCTCACATATCATTGGAGCAGGTGTCCAAGATCATTGGTGAGATGAAAAATGACAAAGCAGCCATCCCATCGCAGATTGTCGCCAAGATGCTCAAAGCTTCTGGCAACAATGGTGCCACACTGATTTGCGACTTTATCACATTGATCGTGAAGTACAAGAGGATCTCAGCTGACTGGGAGGAGAGTATCATTGTCGGCCTCTACAAAGGCAAGGGTGCTGCGCTTGAGCGAGGCAACTATCATGGCCTAAAGCTGCTTGACCAGGTTATGAAGGTGTTGGAGAAGGTGGCCAAGAGCTTCCTCAGGCAGCAGGTGTGCAATGATGAGATGCAGTTCGGGTTCATGCCTGGTCATGGAACAACGGACACCATCTTCATTGTGCGCCAGCTACAGGAGAAGTACCTCGGTGTCAACAAGGCCCTGTACATGGCTTTTGTTGACTTGGAGAAGGCGTTTGACCGAGTCCCCAGTCGAGTCATCTGGTGGGCCATGAGGAAACTCGGTGTGGAGGAGTGGCTTGTACAACCCCCCAGCGCATGTATGAGAATGCCCATAGCAGAGTATGTGTTGGTGATGGATTGAGCAAGGAGTTTGAGGTCAAGGTCAGCGTGCACCAGGGCTCCTGTCTGAGCCCACTGTTTTTGATCATTGTTCTGGAGGCCCTGTCTTGTGATTTCCATATTGGTTGTCCCTGGGAGATCCTGTACGCTGATGACCTGGCCATCATCGCAGAGACACTGGAGGAGATGCTTGTGAAGTTAGACCATTGAAAGAATGGCATGGAGGCCAAAGGACTCCATATAAGCATGGGGGAGACTAAGATCATAATCTCCGGCCCAGGCCTGGATGTTCTCCAGAAGTCCGGCAAGTATCCATGTGTTGTGTGTCTTACCGGCACTGGCCATGGCTCCATCTTTTGCAGTGGTTGCTCGAGATGGGTACACAAGAGATGCAGTAGACTGTCTGGTGGCCGGACATATGACCAAGAGTTCCAATGTAAGCGCTGTCATGGGGAGGCCAGACCAATCGATGGTCGACCTATGACACAGTTGGTTGTTGGTGACGACAAGCTGGAAGTGGTGACATCTTTCTGCTACCTGGGTGCCATGCTCTCTCTGCTGGTGGTGGATCTGAGCTTGCCACCATCATGAGATGCCAGGCTGCCTGGAAAAAATTCAGGCAGGTGCTCCCAATTCTCGAGACCCGCTGGCTCCCATCAACCTCTAAAGGCCGTATCTATAACTCCTGCGTGAGGAGCGTGTTGCTACACGCCAGTGAGACATGGACCATGACTGCCGCCTGTCTTAACCATCTGCAGCGGAATGACAGGGCCATGGTCTGCTGGATGAGTAGCATCTCCACTGAGGATGAGGTCAGTTCACAAGCAGTCCTGGTTAGGTTGCAACTGGACTACCTCGAGGATGTGCTCGGCATGTGCCATTTGCGTTGGTTCGCCCATGTGGAGAGGAGTGTTGGCTGGATTAAGAAAGTCATGGAGGTTGATACTGGTAGCAGCAGAGGTCAAGGAAGAGAAAGACCAAAGAAGACATGGCTAGAGGGTGTTCATGTGGACCGGGTCCAGCTACAACTGGCCCAGGTTGAACCAGTGGACAGGAACCACTGGAGTGGGACTCTGAGAAGTGCAGTCAAGCAGGACCCACCCCAACTGAGGGATTAACTCCTTAAGGGTTGCATTTGATTACATGATCTGCCTCTCCTGTGGCTGGTGTCACAGATCTGTGCCTGTCGCGTGATTAGTCAAAAGGTCTGAAAAAAAAACAAAAAAACAGATATACCAAGCATTTCACATCACTAGATGGCAGACACATATAGCTTACTGGTCTGCACTGGAGGACCGAGGTCAGCAAAACCAGAACCGCGTCGAATCTTATATCACTTCTAGGGTGCAGAAGAAGAGATGTATAAAGAATTGTGCAACATATATTCCACAGGGAGGAAGCATTTGCTCCAAATTTTGCCAACTATGATTCTAAAAGGAATTATTTAGCTTCTTAAGGGAAATATTTACCTTCTGGACAGCACAAGATGGACCGGAGCAGAACTCTTTTCGTCCACTATTGACGAAGCTACACGTGATGGAGAGGAGAATACTGCTGGTTCCGCAGGGTAAACTAACCGAAATTGAGGTGGAATAAATCAGAAGATATATGTGATTGTTTCTGGGAAACAAAAATAAACAAAAAAATATGGGAAATTGTTTCTGAGAAAGCAAAAATGATCGACAGAAGACAAAATAATGACCGGGGTGAGCACACGGATGAGCACATGGACGCATGGTGACACATGACGAGCAGTAGGTCTGATGTTTTTTATCAATTTGTTTACGTTCTACTGATTTTCTGGTTCATATATTTAGAAAATAAGATAACAAAAAAAACAAAGACAAAAAACCCACACCATCCTTTGTGTAAATATGTCCAAAGTCCACTTTGACCGAAAGTTATGTAATCTGATGTGGCTGCCATCACATTATGCAAATTAGATGTGTAAATTTACGCCTGTCATAAACCTTGGATCATATTCTACATCTTTCTCATTGACAGTAAGCCATTATCTCTTACCACTTTCAAGTTACAGCCTTTGGAATTTGTGGTATCTAAACTGAATATTTTCTTGAAAAAAAATCTTCGCCACCAGAGGGTGCATGAAGATGGTGCAGATCTGTGACCTAAATCCTCAAGTAGTTAACTGTGTCCTGTCAAAAATAAATATGGATGATGATGATGTTAACAAGTAAATACTGCAGGATATCCCCTCCATGCTCACTGGTCATAATTAGCACCGCTGAAATATATTGATACGGTGATGCTGTCAATAGACTGACAGTGTCTGGTTAAGAGTCTTGCCTCCTTCTGTCATAGTCTAGGCATGATCATGGGATCATGCCCATGCTTTGTTTATTTTTGTTCCCTCTGTAATTATTTATATTATTTGCATTATTTGCCCTCTGTGTTCCCCTGAGTCCCTTGTCCTTGTATTCAGTGTCATCCCCTATTTGGTCCTGGGTCCTGTATGTTCTTTGTCATGTTTCGTGTGCATCCCCACTGTGATTATTGGTTCAGCCCCGCCCATCCTGCGCCGTCTCTGATTGCCCCTGATTGCTCTCACCTGTCCTGTGTTGTCTTGATTACCCCCTGTCTATATATGTGTGTCTCGGTCTGTGTCCTGTGCCGTGTCCTTGAGTCAAGTTGGCATCTAGCACACAGTTCTGTCTTGCCTGTTTAACCCTAGCCTGTTTTGTGTTTTCCAAGTCTGTAAGTTTACCTACCGAGTTTTGCTTGTGTTTTTTATTTCAGCCCCCGTGCTGCTTTATTTTCTGTTTGAGAATAAATAGTGGTTTATCAGATTTGTCTTGCAATTGGGTCCTGTCCTTCCTTGCCTTGAAGGGGCAATCATAACAGAAGGACAGTACCAGATAGGGACCCAGTGGACGAGTCTGGCAGGAGTAGGAAAAAGTGGAGTTGAGATGAGCTAGAAGTGGTGGCCATGACTGAGGAAATGGCAACTGACGCTTTGAGCTGCTCTTCCCAAGAGGATGAGATACTTTGTTGTGGTGGAGTCGCTAATCTGCTAGAAGTGAGACCGAGCATGCGCTCCCATCCCCGGGGGCAGAATCTCTCCCTTCCTCTGTTACCACTGCTGCCATCTACCTCCTCCTTGCCAGAACCAGCTTTCCAGCCACCCATTCTCTCTGCAGCAGAGTGGGGGGAGATTTTAGACAGCAAGATGGTGTTCAGGGGCCCTGGGTGAAAGGAAGGCTCTGGAAGACACCGCCCCTCTTGACGCCACATACCACCAGCTGCTCCGACTCATCTCCAGATAGCTCCAGCTGTTCATGAGGTGCATGTCACAGCTCCAGCCGCCCCTGAGGTGCACACAACAGCTCCAGCCTTACCCGAGGTGCGCATAACAGTTCCTGCTGCCCCCGAGGTGCACACAATAGCTCCCGCTGTCCCTGAGGTTCACACAACGGCTCCCGCTGTCCCTGAGGCACACACCACAGCTCCAGCTTGCTCCTCAGCGCACACATCAGCTCACGCTCCACCTGTTTCACCTGTCATTATGCCTGCAGCCACGCCTGTCTTCACGCCTCCAGTTTCGCCTGTCTTCTCGCCTCCAGTTTTTCCTGTCATTATGCCAGCAGCTTCGCCTGTCGTCATGCCTGTAGTGCTGGCTCCCACGTCATCTAAGCTGGTGCCCATGCCCACTGCTGCACCTCTGATTGCCTCATCCACTGTTATTCCAGCATCTCCTGAGATTGTCATCACCTCTCGAGCAGCACAGTGTAGTAATTTATGGTTAGTAGGTACAAAGATTATTTAATTTATATATATGTGTGTGGGTGGGAATGAGGTTTCACTTCAATACCACACACATAAGCTCGTGGGGCACCAGTCCAAAAGAGTGGACACTTTTATTAATAATTAATCTTTGTACCCACTATAAATCAGTCTCATACATTTGCGAATTCTTCTGCGTGACTCGAGAGAACAGACAAACAAAAAAAATCAAGCAGAAACTTCAATGTACCGTTAACAGTTTAATGATCCAACTCAGCTTAGATAAAATATTACATCCAAATGACTTGTAGGACAAGGTGAAATGATCAACAAGTACAAAGCACCACATTAAACCGCCACACATTAAACCACCACATTACCGGAGTGGTGGCTCAGTTGGTAGAGCATCTGCCCCACACCCGGGAGGCAGGGGTTCAAATCCCGGCCGGGTCATGCCGAAGACCATATAAAAGTGGAACTTCCTGCCATCCAGCTTGGTGCTCAGCAATAAAAATGGAATGGAGGAGGGAACTCTGTGGCGGCGCCTTGCATGGCGGTGGCCCTCTGATTCTGCACTTGGGGTGTGTGTGATTTACACTGTAGATAGGTAAAGCACAATCTTGTTCTACTGTACATGATTGGTTGTACGGTTGAATGACAATAAGGGTGATTTAATTTAAACTGTCTAGGCTTTACTGCATAATGTGTATTATTAAGCATTTGTGGAACCAAGGAGAACCATAGCTTAATTGGCGCCATGATACGAAATAAAAGCAGCTGTAAAATAACTGTAACAGAATGGTGAGGAAGATTGGACACAATTTTATGAAGAAAATGATAAAAGCTGATTTATATGAAAAAGGAAAATTTGGGTTACTCTAGAAAGGAATGGAGGTTAATGAAAAGATGGATATTACTTTTCTTCAATTTTATAACTGTGGTCGGAATCTATGACCTAGCTCTGAACATGAGAAATTTTGACATACTTTAATTGCGATGGACATGGCATTTAGCCCAGCAGATAGAAAATGAGTCTTGCTTACGGTGATCGGTTGATTGGGTTGACTTCAGCTGGATCCTTAGCTAATCATCAGATGGCATGAAAATTATCTGCCCGCAGATAATTTCTTCCCAAAACTCAACCGTCTTGAAGCTTGGACCTGAAGACACTGAGAGGTGTGGCTGGCCCCTCTGATTTGTATGTCATTAGGATTGGGACAAACACGGGGTTTCAGCGGACTTTTCCCAGGTCCCTGGAGTTTGTAGATCGTTCAAAGTCCGATCAAAGTCACAAATTGCAGAAAAGAATAAAAATATTTAAACCACGAAATCTGAGTTCTTCCGATGTTGTGGTAATTGAGTGAGAGTAAGCTTCTTGTAAAATGTGAGAAAATCAAAATCAGTCCTATTTGACACGGTGATTTAAAGAAAAATTAGAGAAAGTTTCACAAATTACTAAAAATAGGTCTGAGGAGAGAAGGACGGAGTTTTACTACAGGCGATAAAGAAGATTTTAAGCTCAAATGAAGGAAGAAAAAAGGTCTCTCTTCAGAGAAATAGATGCAGAACAGAACCGGACTCAGACAGAGACAAGAACTTAGAACAGAAGTGAACTGGGAAAACTTGGGAGGTTCCTACTTTCTAAGTGAGCGCTTCCCAGAAGAAAAAACTTGACTGGCAGTGAAAAGGACCAATTACCTTTTACAGCGGGAGACTAGAATGGACTCTTGTCTAATCAGGAAGAGTTTCCTTGTCTGAAGCTGACCAATAGGATGAAGGAGGCGTCACACAAATTCGACTAGTTGGTGATTGGCTGATGCAAGTCAGATGGCTTGCGTGAGCTTCTGAAGAGAAAAAAAAATGATTAAATTGGAATTAACATTATATATAAATTAACCTAAACTTCAGTGACTCACAACTATTTTTCATTATTACTACAATAACATGCATTTCCATAAACTTGTCATTCTATATTAACGTGCATTGAATAAAGTTTCATTTAACATATTTTCAACATACAATACATTCAAATCAATGATTAATAAAACATTCCAAACCAGAATTGTAAGTCAAAGTCCACTTCTAATCTTCCAGTGTCCTGAAAGGTATCATTTGAAAAATGACAGTCTTAAGGACAAAACAAAAAATTAATTCCTGTGGCATTATGGTGAATTCGATGATGAAACGTAATACTTCACCTGTCCATATGAAGGCAATGTTGGACTTTTGAGTTTTAATTAGGAACCTGAGTAGGGAGTCTGTGGATCTGGCAAATGTCAAATAGATATTAAAACATCAAACTGTCTCTTGGGGAATGTACTTCATTGAATTTATGATAAACAGTCCCAGCCGTTCCTTGCGCGGAGATGGGGCTTGAGAGTCAATTTACCAATGCAATGTGGCTTCAAAGCTATGGTCTTTAGGTGAAAGTTAAGAAAGGGGGTCTTAGCTCTTCTCCGGGAAAGGAATGAATCTTTTCCTTATTTCAAACCAGCTTATAATGCTACAAGAGTCACCGGGGTCCTCGCTGGCAGTGGAGCAGGAGTCAAGGCAAGTACCTTATTTTGTATTCTTAACATCTATACTTAAAAAGTCTTGCCTAACTCCTGACAGGGGAACCCAGTTGCAGCTCTCATCTGCTTCTGGCTTTCCTCCACCGGGCTTCACTGCCTGTTCCTGTACTGACCCATCCTCCATCTCTTCCTTCATGTCTGGATGGGGCTTCATGTCACAGTTCCAGCTGTTTCTGAGGTGCACGCTTCACCATCGCCTGAGTTGCACGTTCCACCCATCGTTCTAGAGGTCATGGAACCTCCACCCGTCGTTCCAGAGGTCAGAGCTTGTGCTCTGTCTGGTGGCATCGTCATTGATTTGTCAGTCGATCCTAGTCATTCGTCCTCATCATTATCCTGCTTTGTCTCCAGTAAGTTTGCTCCTGTGATTTAGTTTTGTTTGCAGCCCCTGAGCTCTCATTTGTTTTGCTCTGCTTTTTGTTATTAAAACATCATTGCACTATCATTCTAACTGCTACCTTGGGTCCAACTTAAAAACCACATCTGCCTTCCAAGCAGATTTATGTCAGAATGACACCAGCAAAGAAGGACTCAGCGGGCATGGACTTTAGTGCACATGGCCTAGATGAGGAGGAGTGTTGGGCTGCAGACTTAGTGGAGGATTTGATGGCAGACAAATGCACTTCCCACACTCCCGAGGCAGCCCTGGGATTTCTGGACAGCATGGCAGAGGTAATTGGAGTCTACCCCAGTTTGCGGAGCTACCCTGAACTGGCTGGCCTACTCATCTCTGTGCCAAGCCTACATCGGACACTTTCCGGGCTGGTGAGATGCTCTTTCCTGTGACTCAGGCTCAGCTCAGGCTCAGCTGTGACTCTTGGTGAGTCACAGCTGAGCCTGACATCCCTGTACACCAGACAAGTACAGAGGATGGCCGACTCGATTTTAAATGATGACTCCCACCCTTTGCACTGCAACTTTCAGCTTCTTCCCTCCAGACGGAGGTTTGCTGTCCCAAAAAGTAGAACCCAGCGCTACAAAAACAGCTTTGTCCCTGCTGCTGTCAAAGAGTTGAACAAGCTATAAAAATTATATTGTACATATTTTATATTTACCTATTTTGTAAGATGTGTGACTGGGTTTGTGTCTATGTTGAATGTAATTGTGGCTTGTAAATATGGATGTCACCAACTGCAAAACAAATCTACCTACGGGTACAAATAAAGTAACCTGAACCTGAACCTGAACCTTTCCCTACTGCTGGACCTGCCCCACCGACTAAGCGTCCCTGGGTTCCAGGGTTGAGTTTTAGTTGTTATTGTCAAGTCGTGGGCTGGGTCCATGTCCTCGCCTTGGGTTGTAGTTTGTGTTTTCTTGTCACTGGGACATGGGCTCAGCCCACATCTTCACTCTGAGTTTATTATAGTATGAAGTTCTGTGTTTGTTATCATTTGTGTCTTGGTCATGCTGGGTGTTGCTTTATGATTTTCCCTGCCTTAGTCTAGTTTGGTCATTTAGTATTATCATGTTCTTGTTTATATTTATTCCTGCCTTAGCTTTAGTGTTGTTTGGTCAATATGTTATTATTATCATAGCTGTACTTATGTTACGTAGGATTCGTCTCTGCCCTGTTCTCAGTTGGTTATTATTATTATTATTATCTTGGTTTCTGTTGTATTTTTATCCTGTTTCACCAGTAGTCCTTGTCTTCTGTATTCTTGTCACAGTTACGTCTCCCCTGATCTTTTGTTCAAGTCTCATGTGTATCCCTTGTCGTTGCTTGTCTGTACACCCCAGCTCCTCCTTTTTTCTGTACCTGTTGATGCTGTTTTCCCCATGTGTCATTGGTTAGTCCTGATTAGTGCCCCACCTGTTCTGTGTTCTGTAATTGCCAATTGTCTATATACAGTGGTGTGAAAAAGTGTTTGCCCCCTTCATGATTGTTACTGTATGTCTGCCACACTTAAATGTTTCAGATCATCAAACAAATTTAAATATTAGACAAAGATAACACAAGTAAACACAAAATGCAGTTTTTAAACGAAGGTGTTTATTATTAAGGGTAAAAAAAATCCAAACCTACATGGCCCTGTGTGAAAAAGTGATTGCCCCTCCCGTTAAAACATAAATTAACTGTGGTTTATCACATCTTTGGAAAGCTGAGTTCAATTTCTCTGGCCACACCCAGGCCTGATTACTGCGACCCCTGTTCTCAATCAAGAAATCACTTAAACCTTACTTACCTGCCTGACAAAGTGAAGTAGACCAAAAGATCCTCAAAAGCTAGCCATCATGCTGGGATCCAAAGAATTCAGAAACAAATGAGAAACAAAATAACTGAGATCTATCAGTCTGGAAAAGTTTATAAAGCCATTTCTAAAGCTTTGGGACTCCAGTGAACCACAGTGAGAGCCATTATCTACAAATGGCGAAAACATGGAACAGTGGTGAACCTTCACAGGAGTGGGTGGCCAACCAAAATTACCCCAAGAGCTCAGCGACAACTCATCCAAGAGGTCACAATAGACCTCACAACAACATCCAAAGAACTGCAGGCCTCACTTGCCTCAGTTAAGGTCAGTGTTCATGACTCCACCATAAGAAAGAGACTGGGCAAAAATGGCATGCATGGCAGAGTTCCAAGACGAAAACCATTGCTGAGCAAAAAGAACATAAAGGCTTGTCTCAGTTTTGCCAGAAAACATCTTGATGATCCCCAAGACTTTTGGGAAAATACTATGTGGACTGATGAGACAAAAGGTGAACTTTCTGGAAGGTGTGTGTCCCATTTCATCTGGCGTAAAAGTAACATAGCTTGATTGCAGTTGTTGCTGCTAAGGGTGGCCCAACCAGTTATTAGGTTTAGGGGGCAATTACTTTTTCACACAGGGCCTTGTAGGTTTGGATTTTTCCCCTTAATAATAAACACCTCTATTTAAAAATTGCATTTTGTGTTTACTTGTGTTATCTTTATCTAATATTTAAATTTGTCTGATGATCTGAAACATTTAAGTTTGACAAACATACAAAAAAAATGAGAAATCAGGAAGGGGGCAAACACTTTTTCACACCACTGTATGTCTGTCTCAGTCTGTGTCCTGCATGGGCTTTGCATTATTATTTTGAGCCTTTCAGCTGCGTTTTTTGATGACCAGCTCAATAAAAAGGACTGAACTCGAGTCCTGTGTGTGGGTCCTGCCTTTCTGCCCTGCCCGGGCATCACCACCTCCCTTGACAGTTATTGGGGGGGGGGGGGATCTGACCCTCAATCCTTACACATATTGAGAAAATAAGAATTTTCATTTGGCCACAGGCATCAGAAAAAAATAGGTTTCCAGATTTATATAGAGTATTCCGTTTTGTTTGTTTGTTATACTTAATTAATCCCAGAGGGAAATTCAAGGGTATCCATGGTGTGGCACCATTCCCTTCACTATTCACACACAGATTCACACCTTGGGTCACTTTAGAGTCTCCAATTAACCTAACTTGCATGTTTTTGAGATGTGGGATGAAACTGTAGCATCCAGAGTAAACCTTAGCAAGCATGGGAAGAACATGCAGACTCCACACAGACACAGCGAGGAAAATAAGTATTGCTTCTTCCCCTCTGCCATCAGACTGCTGAACACTAAGTGACTTATTAGACTCTTGTGCACTATGTACAGCAGCTCAACCGGTCTCATGACAATTATCACTTGTTTTCTTTTTGCATTGCCGACTGCACTATGTGGAACTCCACAATATCTGCTGCTCTTGTTAATATATTTAAAAATTGCATAGATTAGCATTACTTATTCTTATTCTACTTTTTATTGCATGCATAGCTTTTATCTTTAGTGTTACTCTATGTTTAATGTTGCAGCATTGCACCGAGACAAATTCCTAGTTTGTGTACTACATGGACAATGGCAATAAATTTCATTCTGATTCTGATTCTGATTCTGATTCTGAACATATCAACATTTTTATCATTAACCTGTTGGACTCTGTTCAATTTCCATAAAAACGCCTAAAAATAACATACCCAAAGTAAATCAAAAGCTGTTCTTCAACCCTTTGCAGCATCTTCATGGGGTTGGTCTCATTTAAAAGAAAACACTCTGAATTTTTTGGCAAAACAGTCATAATCTCTCTAAGTGCTCCTGCCACTGAGTAACAGTCATCTAAACATAATGAATTTGAAGAAAATAAAGTTCGCCTGGGTGTTTTTTTTAGATACAAATGCTTGCAAATAACATAGCTGTCAGATACTGGCTGGAAAATGCAACAGAAATGTAGAACCAAGTGTTATCAAGCTGAGGTCAAAATTTTGTAACAATACCACAAAAAGTGAATATATTACACAGCTTTTTTCTCAGGTTGTTCCCAGGCATTTTTGAACTGTGCCAAACTGTGCTAAATGGCACAGTTTGGAAAAACGTCTATAACTTTTGATTGCTTCAACAGAGAAGCTTCATCTTGGGCTCTAATGAAAGGTGACACTCAGGGCTATCTTGTTAGATATGCAGAAACACTGTCAGTAGTAATGATGCAGAGAAAATGAAGTTTAAAATATAAACACGGTCTACTGAACAAAAATGTCAATATACAAAACATACTATTTACAAACAACAAATGTGAATATGAAGTCCTTTATATGTTATTGGCAATATGCCAGTTATTGTAACAGTCCCGGTTTGGGATCAAACAGAGAGGCACATCACAGGTGGAGCACTTGAGTGGTGTCTTTTCACGGCAGTGCCTGCATAGTGCCCGTCCATTTGTGCGGTGCCCTGAGATAAAGACAATCCTGTGATGTGCAGTGGGTGTAGGATGAGGTGGTGTGGGTGTGGCTGATCGAGAGCACACCTGTGCCAGCTGCGTAGCAAGGGTCTCCCGAAATGCCTTCTGTCTCAATGGCTTCTTTCCTCTTCCAGAGGCGAGTGCCTTGTGGAGGATGTAGGCATTGACGATGGAAATGTCCATGAAGTGGTAAAAAAGCTCTTATACCACTTCATGGTCTTGTGGAGAACACTGTAGTAGCCTATCAGGGCATCTGATAGGTCCACTCCACCCATGCACCTGAATAGACAAAAAAACATAATTTTTAGAATAAAAGGAAAAAAACCCACTTCAATATATTACTCAAGCCAGTTGTTACATTTTCAAATCATAGCATACCTGTTGTAGTCTTTTACTCAAGGCGGCACGGAGATGTCCTTTCTTGACCACTGCCCCTGTGCATCTTTCACCCTCTGGGACACAGTCTCTCCTGAGTGGGCAGTGTGCACTGTGGAACACATGAACACATCCCTTGTGTCTCGCCACTGGAGGAAAAGAAGGGAGTCCTTCCTTATCCAGTGGATGCTTCCCCGTGGAGATCTGGAAACCAGGCTGTTCTCCTTGGTCTTGGGAAAGCCGACCCTGTTGGTGCGGATGGTTCCACAGGCATAGATCCTCTTTATCCTGAAAAAGAGCAGGGCTTGTGTAGAAGTTGTCCACAAAGAGTTTGTACCCAGTGCCCAGCAACCGTGTGTCAAGTAGCTGTATCACTGACTCATAACTGAGCCCCATGCCACTACTTGACTTTGCTTTGCCCTTATACACAAAAAAGTCCCAGGTGTAGCCAGTACTGGAGTCAGCCAACACAAACAGCTTGTAGCCCCACTTCACTGGCTTATTTTTCATATACTGTTTCAAGCCAATGCGGGCTTTTGACGCATCCATCCTCTCATCGATGGAGATGTCCTGACCAGGGTGAAAGTTTCTCCTGCATGCTTCTCTCATCTCTTCATAGAGAGGCTTGATTTTGCTGAGGCGGTCATGCATATCCGTGCCTCTCTTCTGCTCATTGGCCTCTTTTGCTGCTGGGCTGCTGAGGTGAAGGGCCCAGCTGATCAGGAGAAACTTTGTCCTGGTCATTACACTCTTGGGGAAAGGAAGGCTGTACAGGTCTCCCCCTCGCCAGTAATCACTGAAGGATTTGCAGTTGACTATACCCATGTAAATAATCAGGCCAAAAAATGAGAGCAGGTCGGAGCGTGTGAGGTCAATCCAGGGGCTGGTGGGCGTGTTGTAGTGTGCAGAGCCATGTAGGTTGGTGTTCTCAACAATGTGGTCTAGCACAGATGAAGTAAACAATAACTGAAACAACTGAAAGGGGTGTATGAAGCTGTTATAATTAGCTAAGGTCCAGGTGGATTTTGGGGACGAAAAATGGGCTATGGTGGAATGATGTCAGGGGTGTCGGAATCATGCCACCTCTCCTCAGCTGATGAAGGGCCGGCCGATGTCCCAGGCTGAGGGCTGTCATCACAACTCTCGCCTCCTCTTACTCTCCTGCTACCTCCTCTTCCTCTTCCTCTCCCTCTCCCTCCTCTTCCTATCCCCAGTGGTCTCTCTCTTTTTGGGGTCGGGGTTTCCTCTTGTGACGAGCTCTCCTGCAGCTCCCTTCTTTTGCACTTGCTGGCAGAGTACTCGTCTGGCACCCACTCCTCACCAGAGTCTTCATCTGAATTTTGTCTATTATGTGAAAATAAAAAGTCATTTACAAAGTTCAATTTTTATTTTTCACTATTCTCCTATTTTCCCAGAGTTCACATACACAGCACAGTTCCTGTTTTTTTTTACAAGAAAAAAATAGCCTAAAGTGCAATAAAAATTATACTAAAATATTATTACATTTATAGAGGGTAACAAACAACCCCCCCACACTCACACACACAAAGAAACATGCCATGTAAAAAATGTGTGGCCTTTTTTACAAGAAAAAATAGCCTACAGTGCAATAAAAATTATACTAAAATATCTATCTGCAATGTACAGGATAAACCCTCCCACCACCACCACCACTACAGAGGAACTCGGCACACAAAAAAACTTGTGGCCATGAGGGACCATTGTAATTACCGATCGGTCAAAAGTGATTTTTATTACTATTTTTATCGATAAAGAATAATTTAGCTTATAACACTTACCTGTCCACAACAGCAGTAAGTTTCTCATTGTCAGACGAACATGAAGCTGGTCCGGTTGTTACTGATTCGTGCTTCTGGTCACCCGACCCGGTCAAACCATCTCCGCTTCCATGCTTGCGGTTTTTGTGAACCATTTTTCAAAACAAATAACAATAGTAATAAAAAAAGACTGGCTAATGGCTGAGAGTGGCTAATGCTACCGTTACACACAGGTCTCAATGTGAGTCACCCAGTGGCTTAGGCAAAAGAGATTTTATGCAGGGAGACTGTGATATCCTACCGTGTAGCAATGATCACACTTGAGTTATTTCTTTGGCTAACTCTGCCGTTTATTCTGCAACACACACAATAGGACTGAACATGGATTCTGCGCGGGGTTTTCACACTCTTGTTCTAATATGTCCCCTTAATAGTAGTGCTGAACAATACAGGTAGTTCCCCCTAGAGGCATGTGCCAGTAATGTTTTGAATTAGACTTGCAGTCTACCACATCCCTCCCCTCTAGATTAAACTACTTTTAATTACACTAGCCAATTATGCTAGACATCCTGGAACTCCCATTTAACCCTAAACAATCACAGTTACTTTTAACTTCTTAAACACATGTGCCATACACATAATTTCTTTCTCTCTTTTTTTTTTTTTTTTACATGTATAACACACATAACAGTCTAACTGGGGATTTGGTTTGACTACCGCATCCCAGTGAGGTTCCAGGACGCATTCTTGTCCTGTGGCTGGGGAACTCACTACTGACTAAGTATAGTCCTTCAAGTAGTCTGGAGCTTTCCTAGCTCGCTGAGATCTTCTCACGGCGGGTGAGCCAACTGCAGGTGAAGACTCAGACTGCTCCACGGTTTCGGCTGCTGCAGTGCTGCCCGTAGAATCTGCAGAGACGGTTACCTCAGGTTTCACCTGAAGTGGTGGTTCATTGATGCTCTCCTCAGGATGGGTGTCAGACAACACCTCGGGTGCCATCGGCAGGGGAATGGAGCTCCTACCACGAACTTGGTCGATGTGTCGCCTCACCACTTGTCCATGACCTAATGTCACCTTGAATGACACAGGGCCTGTCTTTTCTGTTATTTCTCCTGGTACCCAGGCTGGTCCTGAGCCAAAGTTGCGGGTGTAGACCACGTCTCCTTCTCTCAGTATTCTCTCTCTAGCATGCATGTCATGATAACCTTTTTGTTTCTCTTGTTTATCATGCACTTTGTTTCTGAAGTCTGGATGTATTAAGTCAAATGTTGACCTCAACTTCCTTCCACACAACAGCTCAGCTGGTGACTTGCCAGTTGTAGATTGGGGTGTTATTCGATAGCTGAACAGAGCTCTCGACATTCGGGTTTCAATAGAGTCTCCTGTCATCTTTGTCATGAGTGACTTGAACGTCTGCACGGCCCTCTCGGCTAAGCCGTTAGAAGAAGGATGGTATGGCGCAGTCGTGATGTGACGTATGCCATTCTTTTCAGAAAACTCTTGGAACTGTTCACTCGTAAAACATGTACCGTTATCTGATACTATGATTTCAGGTAGCCCATGTTGGCTGAAACTCTTTCTAAGACATTCAATGGTAACAGTAGAAGTAGAGCTACTCACAGAATATGCATCGATCCACTTTGAGTATGCGTCAACTATGATCAGGAACATTCTTCCCATCCATGGACCTGTGTAGTCAATGTGAATTCTTCTCCATGGTTTATCTGGAACTTCCCAGGGATGTAGTGGGGCTGCTGGAGGACTGTTCCTGTTCTCCTGGCATGCCGCACATGACTTCACAAGCGCCTCCACCTCTGCATCCATGTTGGGCCACCACATGTAACTCCTCGCCAACGCTTTCATGCGAGTGATGCCAGGGTGTGCTTGGTGTAGTTGTTGCAGTAAGGCATTCCTACCAGGTGGTGGAACAACCACGCGTCCTCCCCACAGGATACAACCTTCCTGGGTGCTGAGCTCATCCTGTCGTCGGGCATAGGGAATGAACTCAGGACTGTTCATCTTCGGCCATCCTCTCAAGATGTATTCTCGCACTCTTGCTAGAACAGGGTCTTTGTCTGTCCACTTCTTTATTTGTTGTGCGTTCACCAGGGGCACGCCGATATCTTCAAACAATAGCACTCTCTCCTCCTCCTCAGGCGTGCTGTCTCTTCCTCCATCCAAGGGTAGCCTACTCATCGCGTCAGCATTCGTATGGTCCCGTCCGGCTTTGTAAACGATGGTGTACTCATACGCTGCTAATGTAACGGCCCATCTCTGAATTCTCTGAGATGTCATCTGGGGTATGGCTCTCATTTCACTGAACAGTGAAATTAGTGGCTTGTGGTCAGTCACTATAGCGAACTGTCTCCCGTACAGGTATTTGTGGAATTTTTTTACACCAAATACTACTGCAAGGCCCTCCTTGTCTAGCTGGGAGTAGTTTTTCTCAGCTGCACTAAGAGTTCTTGAGACGAACCCTATGGGTCTCTCTGAGCCATCCTCCATATGATGAGAGAGTACAGCACCCACACCGTAGGGTGATGCGTCACACGCCAGGATGAGTGGTTTGTTTGAATCATAGTGCACTAACACACTACAGGACTGAAGTAGCGCTTTGGACTCTTCAAACGCCTTCTGCTGCTTGACCCCCCATGACCATTTTTCTTCCTTCTTAAGTAAGGTATGTAGTGGTGCCAGCAGCGTGGAGAGCTTTGGGAGGAACCTATGGTAATAGTTCAACAAGCCCAGGTAGGCTTTTAACTCAGTAACATTTTGTGGCTCAGGTGCCTCCGCAATGGCTTCCACTTTGTCTGTTAGAGGGTGTAGACCACTGGCGTTGATCTTGTGGCCTAGGAACACCACCTCTTTTCCCATGAACTCACACTTGCTTCTTTTCAACCTCAGACCGCTTTTCTCCAACCGTTGAAGCACTTCCTTCAGCGTTTTCAGATGTTCTTGTTCATTTGGTCCTGTACAAAGGATGTCATCCAAATAAACGGCAACATTCGGAATTCCACCTAGGATGCCCTCCATAGTTCTCTGGAATATAGCAGGACTGGAAGCTACTCCAAATGGTAAGCGTGTGTAGGTATATAAGCCTTTGTGTGTATTGATGGTTACATACTTTTTTGATTCTTCTTCCAGGACTACTTGTTGGTAGGCGTGACTCATGTCTAATTTCGTGAAGTGTCGGCCGCCGTTCAGCTGTGCGAAGAGGTCCTCCACTTTAGGAATTGGATACTGATCCACCCGTGATGCTCGATTGACAGTGAGTTTGTAATCTCCATATATTCTAATGGAGCCATCCGGCTTTCTCACTGGGACTATGGGCGCCGCCCATTCTGCAACCTGCACTGGCTCAATGATCTTGTCATCCAGCAGCCTCTGTAGCTCGCTTTCGACCAGTGGCTTGACTGCATAGGGTACCGGTCGGGGTTTGCAGAATCGTGGTTGGGCCTCCTTGTCCACATTAATCTTTGCAGTGACACCTTTTAGCTGTCCTAAGCCTTCTTTGAACACCTCAGCGTGTCTTTCGAGGATCTCCTCCAGCTGCAATTTGGGCTGAGATTCCACTTTATTCACCAACTGATCAATCATGGCCAGTTCTTGTAGCCAACTTCGCCCTAGTAGATTTGGTCCTTCGCTCCCAACTACTACTACAGGTAAGTCCTTTTCTTTGTTTTCGTGTTGCACCTTCACTTGTGCCATGCCTAGCACGTCTAGCTTCTCTCCTGTGTATGTTTTTAATTTTAATGAACAGTGATTTAATTCTGCTGTGTCTGTTTTCTTCCACAGTTGTGTATATTGCTGTTTACTTAATATGGTTACTCCACAGCCTGTATCAACTTCAAATGTTACTTTCATTCCATTAACATTCATGGTACGCGTGATGGGCGCTACCTTGGTCAGCTCCTCTGACGTGTTGTAAATTGTGTGAAAACCCATGTCTTCTGTATCACTTTCTCCCTCCCCTCTCAGTTGATTCGCTCGCTGTTCCTTTCCTGGGCCCTTGTTTTCATACTTTTGCCCATTAACTGTCGCTTTCAGCACCTGTGCGCTGTCCACCTTTATTCTACATGCTTTCTTAATGTGCCCTCGCTTGCCACAATTATGACACAGCTCAGTGGCAAATTTGCACTCGGCGGCATTGTGCTGGCCTTTGCAGCGATAACAACTGGGGAATTTGTGCTGAGTTTTGTCAGTCAACACTTTGTGGACACCTACTTGGGTCTTAGGCACACGAACATGCGTTGCTGTGTCCTCTGTTAGCTTCCCTTGCATCTCTCTCACATCTTTAGCTGCTGTTTCCATCGCTTGGCATAATTCCAAAGCCTTTGCAAAAGTGAGTTTTGTTTCAAATAAAAGTCGCCGTTGCATACGGTCATCATTCACTCCACACACAAGTCTGTCTCTTAACATTTCTTCCAATGAGTCTTTGTAATCACAGTGCAGTGCTAATTTCCTCAATTCTGCCACATACTCTGCTATGGACTCAGTGTTCCTCCTTATGCGTGAATTAAATTTGAATCGTTGCACGATTTCACTCGGTTTGGGGCTGAAGTGCTTCTGAAGCTCAGCAGTAAGCTGGTCGTACGTTTTATCTTTCGGTAATGCAGGGCTTATTAAATTTCTCAACAAACTGTAAGTAGTTGCACCAACTCCACTCAACAGTACAGCCTTCCTTTTGTCTGGCTCCTCAATGTCATTAGCTTGGAAGAAAAAGTCCAACATTTCACCATATTCTTCCCATGACTGAGTCGAGTTATCAAAAGGGGTTACCGTTCCGATTACAGCCGCCATTGCTCGTCGTGGTGGGGAAACCTCGTTTTTCCTCCTCTGAACTTGCACTCGAACTACTGGAGTCACTTGAGTTCGCCACACTCGCAATGTTCTCTGTTTCTCGCCGCTGATTTTTTTCTTTTAATCCTCGTCGCCAATTGTGTGATATCCTACCGTGTAGCAATGATCACACTTGAGTTATTTCTTTGGCTAACTCTGCCGTTTATTCTGCAACACACACAATAGGACTGAACATGGATTCTGCGCGGGGTTTTCACACTCTTGTTCTAATATGTCCCCTTAATAGTAGTGCTGAACAATACAGGTAGTTCCCCCTAGAGGCATGTGCCAGTAATGTTTTGAATTAGACTTGCAGTCTACCACAGAGACGCACGTCAATCATCAAACTTCTCTGCTTCAATTGGCTCGTTGTATTCGCAGTCGTTGGTAGGCAGGTCCTTCTTGCTAGGTTTTCAGTCATTGGTTCTTCAAGGTTTCAGAAACCCAATTCAAGGCTCTTATTAGAGGTCAATCAAATCTAAACCAATCAAACACTCCTTTGGCTTTCTGTTTACGGCTGTGTTTGTACTGGAAGAACGGAAATGCAGCTTTTTTTTTTCAGTGCACACTGAGACGCACTAGGACGCAGAGATGTGACCGCCCGCGGAATCTCCCGAGTTCATGTGGTTAAACATATTTCTGATGGAGCCATTGACCTGAGATTTTCACCAGATATCAGTAACAACCCAAGTAATCCATACATACAAGGAAATCAAGGCAACTGTGTTCACCAAACAAGTTATATTTAATAAGGTAGATTGACATAGGGAATAAGAATTGAACAAACTTGGTGAAAAAAAAAATAAAAAAGGGCAGTGCGGTGGCACAGTGGTTAGCACTGTGGCAGCACAGCAACTCACCCTTGGCCATGGGATCCCTGGTTCGATCCCAGCCCCTGACCAACAGTGATCTGTGTGGAGTTTGCATGTTCTCCCCGTGTCTGCGTGGGTTTACTCCGGGAGTTCTCCGGTTTCCTCCCACAGGCCAAAAACATGCAGGTTAGGTTAATTGGAGACTCTAAAGTGGCCCTAGATGTGAATGTGTGTGTGAATGGTAAAGGGATAGTGCCGTACTGTGGCTGCTTCATCCATCCAGGTGGATGCCCTCGGTTTCCCCTCTGGGGATCAATAAAGTATACAAAATCAAATCAAATCAAATTCATTTAATATTTAGTAGAAAAGCCTTTGTTGATAATAACAGCTTCCAGATGCCTCCTGTATGGAGAAACTATGTGCAGGCATTGCTCAGGAGTGATTTTAGCCCATTCTTCCACACAAACTGTCTTCAAATCTTCAAGGTTCCACGGGTGTCTTCTATGAACTCTGATCTTCAGTTCATTCCATAGATTTTCAATTGGATTCAGGTCAGATGACTGACCAGGCCATTCATGAAGCTTTATTTTCCTTCTCTGGAGCCAGTTGAGAGTTTCCTTGGCTGTGTGTTTTGGATCATTGTCTTGCTGAAATGTCCATGCTTGTTTCATCTTCAGCATCTTGGCAGATGGCAACAGGTTCTTATCAAGGATGTCTCTGTACATGTGCCCATTCATCTTTCCTTCAATGATATGAAGTCTGCCTGTACCATGTGCTGAAAAATACCCCCACTCCATGATGCTCCCACCTCCAAACTCCACTTGTCATGATTGCCCCTTCCAGGGCAGAGGACTGGATCCATACGCAGGCGTTCTCTTCTTTGGTATGATTTATTAAACAAAAAGCAAACAGATGCAAACATGAAAACTAGCCAGAGCGAGATTGTGCAAGCATGAATGTCGCCATGCCGAAGGCAGCGCGTGACCTCTATAAATATGAAACAAATCAAGAACACACGTGAACAATCAATAATCAAGAAATCAAAAGCAACCGTGAATAATTAACAAAACAAAAACTCAACGCAAAACTGCAAGTAAACAAAAGGCACGGTCAAAACAAAAGCCCAAACCCAAATCATGACAGAAATAAACATGATGGCATAACCATGAAAATAATAATCATTAACAACACCAAGCAAAACTGACTATGATAATAAAACTCAAACAATACCAAAAACATGATAACATTAATAAAGAAAACCTAAACATGAACCTAAAGTGAGAACAGGGCTTGATTCATGTCTTGATAACAGGTAGACATAAACAAAACATAACCTTGACCATGATAACATAATAAACTAAGACTAAGGTAAGGGGAATGACAAGACAGAACTCAAAAGATAATCATAGCAAACAGAAGTAAACAGCAAACTCAAAAGATTATAAACGGGGACATGAATGAGAAAATAAACACAATGATCAGACTGGGCTGAGGTGAAGAAAACACAGTGAATTATTAGGACCTGACAGAGCCCTGCCTTTTAGGGGTGGATTCCAGACACCCCAAAACAACACCAACAAAAACAAATCAACTCCCCCCCCCCCACACACACACACACGGAATCCAAACCAAGAACAAAACAGTTGGTTGGGGCCAACTAGAATCCCTGTCCCTAGACCAGAGAGCATGATATGTTGGGTGGCCTTCCAGAGTCCCTGAGCCACTAAACCGTAGAGTGTAATGTGTCAGGTGGCCTCCCAGCATCCCTGAGCCACCAGACCAGAGAACATGATGCGTTGGATGGTCTCCCAGAATCTCTGAGCCACCAAACTATAGGGTGTAATGCGTTGGGTGGCCTCCCAGCATCCCTGAGCCACCAAACCAGAGAACGTGATGTATCAGGTGGTCTCTCAGAGTCCCTGAACCACAAAACCATAGGGTGTAATGCTGGCAGGATCATAGCCGATCCCTCACACCCTGGTCACGTACTGTTTGCCCCCCTCCCCTCTGGTAGAAGACTTCGGTCCATCCAGACTAAAACCTCCCGTCACATGAACAGCTTCTTCCCCTCTGCCATTAGACTGCTGAACACTAAGTGACTTATTGACTCTCGTGCACCATGTACAGCAGCTCAACCAGACTCATGTCAATCATCACTGTTTTCTTCCTGCATTACCGACTGCACTATATAGTTCTCCACAGTATCTGCTGCTGGCTAATATATATTTTAACTGTTGACCAGTATCACTTAATCTTATCCTACACTTTATTACATGTATAGTTTATTTCTCTTATCTTATCATGTTTAATGTTGCAGCATTGTACTGAGACAAATTCCTAGTTTGTGTACTACATGAACAATGGCAATAAACCTGATTCTGATTCTGATTCTGATTCTGTTGGATGGCCTCCCAGTGTCCCTGAGCCACCAAACAAGAGAACATGATGTGTTGGGTGGTCCCTCAGTGTTCCTGGACCACTAAACCAGAGAGCGTGATGTGTCGGGTGGCCTCCCAGCATCCCTCGGACACCAGACCGTGGAGCATGATGTGTCGGATAGTTTCCCAGCGTTCCTGGACCACCAAACCAGAGAGCATGATGTGTCAGGTGGTCTCCCAGAGTCCCTGGACCATCGGACCAAAGAGCATGATGTGTCAGGTGGTCTTCCAGCTTACCTGGACCACCAAACCAGAGAGCATGATGTGTTGGGTGGTCTCCCAGCATCCCAGGACCACCAGATTGTACAGCATGATGCTGAAGCTTGCCCCTTGTGGAGATCTGGAGCTGGAGCTTGCTCCTTGTGGAGGTCAGGAGCTGGTGCATGCTCCTCATGGAAATCAGGAGTTGGTGTGTACTCCTCGTGGAGGTCAGGAGCTATAGAGAAGCTAGAGGGCCATGACGCTGTGATCGCGAGATGTTCCGAGACTGTTGGGCAATAATCCAAAATGGCGACTCGCATCAACTGAGCATAAGCAAATTTTTCTACAGGTAGCTTTTTTCTTTGTAATTAATCCACTAACTGACTGTCTGTTCCTATCTTTCTTTTTTCGTATATCATTTTGCCATCTTCTCGACGGAGCTGGAGGAACTTGAGGACTATATTGACGAGTTTTATTACCGCTGCTGTGACATGGGGGAGGCGAACGCTCCTGTTCCTTCTTCTTCCTTGTCTAAAAGAGCCAGACCCATGGATTCACCGAAAATAACACCCGAGAAATCACGGGGTGGCCAAGAGGCTAGTGACATTCTTTCCTCTATTGAAAATAAACTTTCCAGCATGGATGCTAGACTTGCGTTGGTCGAGTTGCTCCATAAAGAATTCCAGAGCGTATAAGACAGTCTGTAATTCAGCGAAGTGCATCTCGTCTCTGTCTTAGAAGAAAATAATTGCTTGAAAACGTCAGTAAACACACTAACCACGCAACTTGACATCATTGTAAAAGAAAACCAGAAAATCAAGGAAACAATTCTCGACTTGCAATCATGCAGCATGCAAGATAACCTGGTTTTCTCCAGAACTGCTGATAAAAACAATGAAAATCCAGAACAGCTGATCTCTGAATTCATGTCTACACAGCTGAAAATGCCCTCCGACGTTATGAAATCAATGCCCTTTCACGGAGTCCACCGCATTGGACAGAAAAATCCCCAAAGCAAATGTCCCAGGCCCATTGTTGCTAAATTTGAACATTTCAAGCAAAAAATTCTGGTACAGAGGCAAGGCAGGCAGCTTAAAGGTACAAATTATGGTCTAAATTATCAATTTCCACAGGAAATTATGGAATGAAGAAGAAAGCTTTTTCCCATTAGGAAACAAAAAAATCCAAGAAAGTAAATGAGCTGTTTTCTCTGTGAATAGATTGTTTATAGATTGCAAGCTGTTTATGGATGAAACCATAACCCCTTGGTTATTCTATATTATTGTTTGTTTCCTTAGCTACATGTGAAAAAAGAGTGCAACTGTGCGCAGGTCTCTTTTTTGATCCCTCTTTAATTCGTTAACATTTGTCTAATGTTTTTTTTCTTTTTTGTTGAGGTTGCTATTTGTTTGTTTGTTGTAGCTAATCTTGTTGATGTTAGGTTGTTTTATGTTATCTGTATTTTCTCACCAATTTCTAACCTTAATGTCTGCTCTCTCTCGCACAATTAGTCTACAGGAAATAACTTGAGGTACATGCACCCCACGCACTCTTGCAAATGCAAGCAAATGCAACAGAGCCATCATGTGCACACACCCGAGCACACACATATAGGTACAGTGGTGTGAAAAAGTGTTTGCCCCCTTACTGATTTCTCATTTTTTTGTATGTTTGTCAAACTTAAATGTTTCAGATCATCAAACAAATTTAAATGTTAGACAAAGATAACACAAGTAAACACAAAATGCAGTTTTTAAAGAAGGTGTTTGTCATTAAGGGGAAAAAAATCCAAACCTACATGGCCCTGTGTGACAAAGTAATTGCCCCCTAAACCTAATAACTGGTTGGACCACCCTTAGTAGCAGCAACTGCAATCAAGTGTTTGCTATAACGGGCAATGAGTCTTACAGCACTGTGGAGGAATTTTGGCCCACTCATCTTTGCAGAATTGTTGTAATTCAGCCACATTGGAGGGTTTTTGAGCATGAACCGGCTTTTTAAGGTCATGCCACAGCATCTCAATTGGATTCAGGTCAGGACTTTGACTAGGCCACTCCAAAGTCTTTATTTTGTTTTTCTTAAGCCATCCAGAGGTGGACTTGCTGGTGTGTTTTGGATCATTGTCCTGCTGCAGAACCCAAGTGCACTTCAACTTGAGGTCACGAACAGATGGCCAGACATTCTCCTTCAGGATGTTTTGGTAGACAGCAGAAGTCTTCCAGGTCCTGAAGCAGCAAAACAGCCCCAGACCATCACACTACCATCGCCATATTTTACTGTTGGTATGATGTTCCTTTTCTGAAATGCTGTGTTACTTTTACGCCAGATGTAATGGGACACACACCTTCCAAAAAGTTCAGCTTTTGTCTCGTCAGTCCACAGAGTATTTTCCCAAAAGTCTTGGGGATCATCAAGATGTTTTCTGGCAAAACTGAGACGAACTGAGAGCCTTTATGCTCTTTTTGCTCAGCAGTGTTTTTTGTCTTGGAACTCTGCCATGCAGGCCATTTTTACCCAGTCTCTTTCTTATGGTGGAGTCATGAACACTGAGGCCTGCAGTTCTTTGGATGTTGTTGTGGGGTCTTTTGTGACCTCTTGGACGAGTTGTCGCTGCGCTCTTGGGGTAATTTTGGTTGGCCGGCCACTCCTGGGAAGAATCACCATTGTTCCATGTTTTCGCCATTTGTGAATAATGGCTCTCACTGTGGTTTGCTGGAGTCCCAAAGCTTTAGAAATGGCTTTATAACCTTTCCAGACTGATAGATCTCAATTACTTTGTTTCTCATTTGTTCCTGAATTTCTTTGGATTGCAGCATGATGTCTAGCTTTTGAGGATCTTTTGGTCTACTTCACTTTTTCAGGCAGGTCCTATTTAAGTGATTTCTTGATTGAGAACAGGTGTGGCAGTAATCAGGCCTGGGTGTAGCTAGAGAAATTGAACTCAGCTTTCCAAAGATGTGATAAACCACAGTTAATTTATGTTTTAACGGGGGGGGGGGGGTCACTTTTTCACACAGGGCCATGTAGGTTTGGATTTTTTTCACCTAAATGATAAACATCTTCATTTAAAAACTGCATTTTGTGCTTACCTGTTTTATCTTTATCTAATATTTAAATTTGTTTGATGTTCTTAAACATTAAAGTTTGAAAAACATACAAAAAATGAGATATCAGGAAGGGGACAAACACATTTTCACACCACTGTTCTTTGTAAGGGCAATTCACCTAGTTAAATTAACATTTGATCCTGGAATGCACCCTTTCTCTCAGCAATGTTGTAGGGCAGGGGTCAGCAACCTCCACAATGACAAGAGCCATTTTAAGCAATTTTTGTCCCCCCAGAAATCTGCATAAAGCCTTAAAAAAGCCAACTAAAACTGCAACATTGCTCTCATAAACAGCTTTTCGGATATTATTTTTTTGTAAATTTGCACACTTTTTATTAATTGGCAATGTTTCAAAGATCAATTTGATATTATTTGCATAATTTGCAACTTCTCATAAATTTGGGGCTTTTTTCCTCTGAACTTCTGATTTTTCATCCCAAATATTAAATAAATTTGCAACTCATTTCCTGGAAATTAACCATTTTTTCCAATGTAAGTCTGCAACTTTTTTTTTTAATATAAACTTTATGTCATAGAAATTTGCAGTTTTTCTCATTAACTTACAACTTTTTCAAGTAAATGTTAAAAATTATTCTCTCAAATTTATAACCTTATCCTCTCTAATTTGCAGCTTTTTCACTGTAAATTTGAATTTTAAAAAATGCATCTGTTTTCATAAATCTGTGGCTTTTTTCTTGTAAATGTGTAGCTTTTCTTTCATTTTTTTTTTAAATTTACAACTCTTCATGTAAATTAGCATTTTTTCTTTGGAACTTTTGTAAATTTTTCATAAATTTTTGTCAGTTTTTTTTCTCATATTTTAGAGGTTTCTTCTTTAATTCATAACCTTTTCTTGTACATTGGTGAATTTATTCTGTCTGTTTCTGTAAATTTGCATGTTTTTCAAAACCACAGGGAGCCACTGAATATGGGCAAAAGAGCCACATGTTGTTCCGGAGCCACAGGTTGCAGACCCCTCTTCTAGGGTCAGAATAAGTTCATTTGAAAGTCCAGTTCAGGCAAATAACTGAATAACATTTTAAAACTTTATTGTGACTTATTATGATTTAATATATGATTTATTTCTTTATGTTAAATTTCAACAAAGTGGATTCCAGTAAGAGTACAATGGTTTAGTCAGAATTTGGATTGATTGCGTGAGGGTAATAAATCAGTTTCTCATCTTTCACAGCTGAATTTATTAACTGAAAAAAAAACATTGATAAGGGTTGTTGTAATTTATTTGATTTTATCACCAGTGCTTACATTGGATCAAGAAACTTTTCAGACTGCTTCAGTTTCTCCAGTTTGCAATATTTGAAAAATAAGGCATCATTTTTATTTTTCAGTCTTTGGAACTAATATTAAACGCAGGTGAAGTAAAAATAACAATAACTAGAAAACATAAATACAGCTTTCAGAATCTTTCTGAGATGGGTCTGTTGATGAGAATTTACCTGAAGCGAATAATAAATAAATAAACAAACAAATTAAGTTGATTCAGCGTGACACTCGTGTATGATGAGGTCGTGCGTGCGTATTCTGAGCAAAAATGAAGCCACAAAGTCAAAGGGACTGCCCGGAGAGAGAGAGGGGGGGGAGGGAGGCTGTGCTGAGGCGCAAAGCTGGACGAGAAGAAGAAGAAGGTCAGCGGCTGCTGCCGAGATCCGTTTCAGAGGAACCGCAGCTTGGATTTAATTGTCTGCAGCTTTAATGTGGCGGAAACGGGCTTCCATACAGTGATGATGATGGTATAGTTTTGCTGGCCGCAGGTCAGGCGCTCCTCGGTGAGCGCTGCGCTCAGTACCCACGCGCTGCTTCCGGCGTGACACGCCGCTCTGCTGCTGAGCAGGAGGGAGCAGGTGACTTATTATTAGAGGAGGCTCGCTTTGACGTGGGCGAAAGCCTTCCACGGAAGGAGGGGATTTCACGTCTTGCCTGCTTTTTTAAATTATAAACAAGAAGTTAAAAGCGCCGTGGGAACAGCTTTGGATCTCCGAGTTACGTAAGTATGACGATGAGTCATTATGTTCATGCTGGGAAATGTGAGGACAAACATTAAATTCGTGGAACGCTTGCGTGTCGCGTAAAATGCCGTGTGATTTGGAATGACTGCAGCTCCAGGTAGGACAGAGCAGTGTCAGGGAGGCATCATCAAAGAGGTAAATGGCGCAGCGCACATGAGCGCAGTGGCGGCAGGTGATTGCACACTTCACGCCAGAATCTCAACATTCTGACTGTGCTCTCACAGATCAGCGGCAGTCAGAGGAGTCTAAACAGTTTATTGCTGCGTAGTGACCTGGAACCCTGAAGTTTCTTCGTGTCCTGTCAAATTCATCAGGCCTCACCTCTCTGTCCTTTATTTCTCCTTTTCTTATGTGTGACTGAAATCGTAAAACTCGGTCTGCAGTTTTTCCATGAATGTGTGGGAGTGAGATGAAGTCCCACACCATGCAGCATTTTATGTTTTGTACTATGGCAGACATCACAGATGCAGAAAGCTGCCTGATACATAAATGTTATTCGCTGGGACGCTCAGCTTGTGGTGCCGAACTCGGCTTCAGTCGCTCCAGGGGGGCGCGGCTGAAACCACCGTCAGCATCAAAACAAACTACACCACTTGTGCGCGTTTGTGACATGACTTTCTCACGCCTCAACGTTTGCATTTCCGAAACAATCACTGACTTTTCTTTCACATGCAGCTGACTAATTGCTGTCCAGAAGCGTGGGGGTCTGTGTTAAGGGCTGCTGTGCCACAGTGCTGAATATTTATGCTCATATTCATGTTGCATAAATTCAGCTCGTTTTATGGGAGAGTTCAGAGTTAAGATGCGGGCTGGTGCATGGAGGAAAGATCCAGAAGTTTTCATGTGACTGAATAAGCAATCAGACTGTTCTGCAGTGTCTGACTCTTTTGATTTCTGAAGAAAAAAGTTATTTAATGAATCCATTAGCTGTTTTTTTTAAGTAAAGCTATTTTTCTTAACTACTATGTCCCCTGTTTGTCTTCAGTGTTAACCTTAGCAGTTTATTTTGCAACCCACCCATTTTGCACTTGGTGAACTAGATGCTGTGTCCACCCTCTTCCATTTATCAAGGCTTGTAATGTTTTATTTTAAGCAGTAATATGATATAATTCTGAATTGCTGTTTTGTTTTTTGTCAAGTAAGTGCACTGACTGTTAATGAACAAAACTGGCTCGTCATCTCTACGAAGGTCAAGCCTCTAATATCTGCAGATCTCTAATTCGGACCTCCTTCCAACAGACCGTGTGTGAGAAAAGCTGCAGACAGTCATCAAAAGTGAAGCCACATCGCCGGCTGCCCTCATAAAAATGGACAACAGTGGTCCAGGCAGCTGGACTGGAGATAACAGCCATGCCCCGTCCACAGTCAAAAACTCCTGCCAGCCAAATCTTAAGGTACTGTATTATGTGAGAAAAGCATGGTGACCACTTTAATGAGAACCGATAAAAGCAAAAGAGTTCAATGGCTCAATAAAATCCTAAGGACTACATTTCAGAGCGAGGAAAACTAAAATGGAAAACATAGAATCCCCTTATTCTTCACATTATGTAACAATTTAGAACAGCTGCCCAATTTAGTGATATCTGTATTATATTCCAGAAAAGTGATTAGAATGTGTATAAAGTAAGTTAAAACAGTAACCTTGTTCCTCATTTTTAGAAGTGTTCTTGAGGGTACTCTTATTTTTATATCACTGCATATTAAAGGGGTTCTGATGTTTATTCTTTTAGATTATCTATGAATACCATTCTTTCCATTCTTCTTTGAGCTGTGTCTTGCCATGTAGACAAAGTTAATGACTATGAAAGGTGTGGAGTGCAGTAGCACCCCTTGGAATGCACAGTAAGTCGCTGATTTAAAAAAAAAGTCTCTTAAACAAAGTTTGTGCTCAGCAAAGGAGGTCTGAAAGGAGAGTTTGTGGATTATTATTGGATTAGGAAGCACACTGAACAATAAAGGCTCTTTTGATACAACATTCATTACTTCATATAGAAAAGGGAACAGAGATGTTACCAGCTTTCTGTGTTTCTTAATGAGACATTAAGTTTTATTTACAAAGGTGTAGCACCAAATTATGGGCCCCAGGTACAGTGTAAAAACCTAATTTACATTCAGTAGTTCAAGCTGTGATGAGCATCCTCATCATTGAGGGCCCTGGGTATTTTGTTCCACTGTTGCCAAGTCTGACTACCCTGTTAACGGTACATTTTGGATTTGAAAATTAGATGACGGTCAAAGCAATATCTCACAGAGGTGGGGCCAAGTCATGACAAGTCTAGAGACAAGTCCCAGGTCAAGACTGATGAGTGCCAAGTCAGTCAGTCGGTCATTATGGTTGGTGGAGTGTTGGATTAAAGGTAGAGCATCCGCCCCACAACTGGGAGGTCGGGGTTCAAGTCCCAGCCGGGTCATACCAAAGACCACATAAAAATGAAACTTTCTGCTGTTCAGCTTGGTGCTCAGCAAAAAAAAAAAAAAAAAAAAAAAAATGGAATGGAGGAGGGAAATGTAGGTGGCAGTGGCTCAGGAGGTTGAGTGGGTCATCCAATAACCAGAGGGCTGGCGGTTCAAATCCCACTCTCCCCAGTCATCCTGTCATTGTGTCCCTGGGCAAGAAGCGTTACCCACCATGCCTCCAGTGTCCATGACACTAAGTATGAATGTGTATAAATGTTCGGTAGTGGTTGGAGAGGCCGTTGGAACGGATTGGCAGCCACGTTTCCATCAGCCTGCCCCAGGGCAGCTGTGGCTACAGTAGTAGCTTGCCACTACCATTGTCTGTCTGGAGTGAATGAATAATGGACTCACTGTAAGTGCTTTGAGATATCACTTGACATGTAAAACACCACATAAATCTAATCCTGTGGAGGAATAAGATCAGGTGAGGGGCGCACCATGCCACGTCGGGTCACCAGTGTGGAGGAATAAATTCAGGCGAGATATGACGTGCTGGAAGGTTGCAGAGTTTTATTTCCTCCAACATAATGAGACGCACTTGTAGCGCTGTGCGCTACAGTGCTGTACTGTGCTGTGCTGTCTGTGCTGTGTTGTGTCGTGTTGTGCTGCACTGTCTTTTCTGTGTCGTGTATCGTCAGCTCTTTTATATGTTATACAAACAGAGAGAATGCATGGCACATTAGCATATTGAGATGAGATGAGATTCAACTTTATTGTCATTACACATGTATGAATACAAGGTAACGAAATGTGACTTGGCATTTGGGCACGCTCTGCAGAGCGCATCCAAGGCCGGGGCAGCCGCTAGCCGCATATTGATATACATATCAGTCAATACATATGATTAGCCTGACCAACTGGCACCCGGATGTCTTCTTCTTAATCCGGGGATGTATAAACAATAGTCCATTGTTCTGGTTGTCCCCTCAGGGGTTCTCTATCCGTATGTGAATGGTCCTCTGCTTCCTCCGGACTTACTGAGTGTGAGGATTGAATGTCCATGTAGATTGTGGTGGGTCACCACAATCCATTATTATTATTGTGTTTTTACCAAATACATGACCATTTAATCAGCATATTGATAATAAATTTACACAAATTTTCATTTATCAAACTTGTATTTATTTGAACCGTTTTGTAAAACCACGTTTGAATAAAGTTAATTTTAAAAACTAATGCTGACATGCATGTACATAACATTATTAAAACTTCTGTACAATGGCTGAACTAGAGGTCACACAGAGAGCACATACCTCCACCAAGGTCTGTCCATCTGTCTTTCTGTCTCTCAGCAGAATGACTGAAGAAAACTACCAGATGGATTTTGATGAAACTTTCAGCCGAGGTAGCCCTTGGGCTACAGATGGACCAATTAGATTTTGGTGGAGATCTGGATCAGGATGTGTATTCTGGATCACTTTTTCACTTTCTCTGACATTGCAAGATAGGGCCTTGGCAGAGGTATGCAGTCTTGGATGACCTCTAAAATCTAATGGGTTCATCCATAGCCAAAGAGCCACCTCTGTTGAAAATTTCATCAAAATACATCCAGTAATTTTTGTGTAGTCCTGCTGACAGACAGACGGACATATCACATTGCCTCCTTGGCAAAGGTAACTATGGTGTTATGTTGGCTGGAGGCCAGGTGAATTTTGACCTGCATGCAGGCATTGTTAGGTGAACTCTGAGACTTTATTTCACACAAGCCAGGCAAACAACAACATGGCACAGGGGCCAAACAAAACTAATGAAACGCAAACAAAAGATGCTCTGGGGCAGAAAGCCAAGACAAAAGATAAGCAGAACTAGGACAAGGAAATCGAGGCAGGATGAGGCTTTAATGACATAGCAAGGAGGACACAGACTGAGCATAATTAATAGACATCAGGTAATTAGGGGGAAGGGAAACAGCTGGGGGGATGACCAAATAAGGCAGCAGACACAGAAGAAATTTAGAATCAAGATATCAAGATAATGAGTATTTCTCCAAAATACTTGAAAAAATCTTCACTAAGAGACTGGATGATTTCATTGAAAAACACAGCCTCCTTACAGACAGCCAGTATGGTTTTAGAGCAGATAAATCTACATCTTTGGCACTGATCGAACTTATAGAAGAAATTATTAGTTGTATAGATAAAAAAAAAGTGTGCTGTAGGAGTATTTATAGATTTAAAGAAAGCTTTTGACACCATTGACCACAGAATACTACTAAGGAAACTGGAAAGGTATGGGATAAGAGGGGTAGGACTGAGTTGGGTGGAAAGTTATTTAAGTAACAGACAACAATTTGTACAAATTGGTGAGCACAAATCACCCTTCATGGACATCACTTGTGGTGTGCCCCAGGGGTCAGTTTTGGGACCCAAACTCTTTACTTTGTATATAAATGGCATATGCCAAGTATCAAAAATTCGTAAATTTATTTTGTTTGCGGATGACACAAATATCCTTTGCACTGGTGAGAATTTGCAGCAGGTTTTAGAGGTGGTCACAACTGAAATGAAAAAGTTAACGCAGTGGTTCAACAAAAATAAATTATCTCTAAATCTAAAAAAAACAAAGATTATGTTGTTTGGAAATTATAAAATAAATCATGAAATAATGGTAACAATAGATGATACCAGAATAGAAACAGTACAGGAAAATAAGTTTCTGGGGGTGACGCTAGACAATAAAATCTGCTGGAAACCTCACATCAGTCACATCTGGGCCAAGTTGGCAAAATGTATAGGCATACTGGGGAAGACAAGACACATCTTGGACTATAAATCATTGGTCTTACTGTACAATTCACTGTTTCTACCTTATCTTAACTACTGTGTAGAAGTCTGGGGAAACACCTACAAGACCAACCTACAGGCAATATGCACATTACAAAAAAGAGCTATAAGGATAATAAATAATGTAGGATATAGAGACCGTACCAATTCGTTGTTTTTAAAGTCACATGTCATAAAGTTCATCGATTTAGTTAAATTTAAGACAGCACAAGTAATGTACAGGGCAATTAATAATCAACTCCCAACTAATAAACAAAAAATATTTAAAAAAAAGAGACAATGATCATAATTTGAGAGGAGACTTAAACTTTACAAAACCCAAGATACGAACAACCAAGAAAAGTATGTGCATATCTGTCTGTGGGGTGGATTTGTGGAACAGTCTGAAGCCGGAACTGAAACTATGTACAAACAGAAATCAATTCAAAAAGAGGTATAAACATTTTTTGCTGAAAGGATATATGTTAGAAGGTTAGTATTTATATGTACGATCCACTATGCTCACTCTGGGACACTATGGAATGGTGGGTGGGACAGCACTGTGTATATCTGTGTTGTTTGAGGCTGGTTTTGATGTATGGACATCAATGTATGTTAGGATGGATGGGTGTTAATGTTGATATGTACAAAAAACAGTTAATTGTTTACTTGGGGTCTTAAATGTGGTAATTTGTATATAATTCACATGGGTGTATTTATGGAAAAGAGGAGATGGAATTAATGTGTTCACTTCTTCCTTCTCCCTTTCGAACACTGTATACTGTTACTTTATTGCATTGTCATTTGTTTTGTTTTTGTTATACTTTTTTTTGTTCAAAATAAAGTATCTATCTATCTATCTATCTATCTATCTATCTATCTAAGATAAATAAGATCCAAATGAATCATAAAAGTCCAAAGCTACAAGAAACCCAAAAACCAAGGAATTGATAATGACCGTCATGACATTGGTTGTTATGAGGTGTCCTCAAGTGATTGCCATGAATAAAACTCTGAAGTCAAAATTAGCTTAAAACCATATACAGTGGTGTTTGAAAGTTTGTGATGTCTTTAGAATTTTCTACATTTCTGCATAAATATGATCTAAAACGTCATCAGATTTTCACAAAAATTCTAAAAGTAAATAAAGAGAACCCAGTTAAATAAAGGAGAAAAAGATATTTTACTTGGTCATTTATTTATTGAGGAAAATGATCCAGTATTGCATATCTGTCAGTGGTAAAAGTTTGAATGTCTAGGATTAGCAGGTAATTTGAAGGTGAAATTAGTTAGCTGTTTTCAAACAATGGGATGACAATCAGGTGTGAGTGGGCACCCTGTTTTATTTAACAAACATGAATCAAAGTGTCAACACAGGTTTGTTGAAGTGGATCATGGCACAAACAAAGATTTGAGGACCTCAGAAAAGGGGTTGTTTTATTTTTTTAATTAACCTTTATTTATACAAGGGAGGTCCATTCTCAATGGATCTCTTAAGGACACCCTGTTCATTCACACAGATGGAAGCTGCCCGGTACAACCACAGACTGACCTGTGGCCACTGAGCAGCTCCACTGGCGCAGTTGGGGTTAAGCACCTTACTCAAGGGCACCACATTGGGGCTTAGGAGGGTGGGGCAGCACTTCTATGTTATCTGTCCCACCCAGATCTGATCCTGCCGGTCTAGGTATTGAACCAGTGACCCTCCATTCACCAGTCCACATCCCTAATCATTTGGCCACCACTGCCCGCCGTTGGTTGTTGATGCTCATCAGGCTGCAAAAGGTTCCAAACCCATCTCTAAAGAGTTTGGACTCCACCAATCCACAGTAAGACAGATTGTGTACAAATGAAGGAAGTTTAAGACCATTGTTACCATCCCCAGGAGTGGTCGACCAGCTAAGATCATTCCGAGAGCAAGGTGGATAATAGTTGGCGAGGTCACAAATACCCCCCCCCCCCAACTCTACCCACACAACAGCATCATGCTCTCAGTGTATACATCAGTTAAAACTTAGTTGTCTATACAGATAATTCTGATAGAAATTGTAAAAAGGGTGTCCAGATCTTGTAAAAGTCTTCAGTCCTTCCTTTGGCCAGATATGTCGGTTTTTTCCTGTGCAAGGTTACAAGTCATTTCTTTGATCCATTGATTAGGAGTGGGTCCATGCATGTCCTTCCATCTCAAAGAGATGAGATGTTTGGCCTGCAACAGGCAGAAATTTGGCAGTTTTCTTTTCCTTCCAGTTACTTGAAACTGTTTAGGGAAAATATGGAAAATACACAACTTTGCATCTACCGGAATAAGATGTTCTATTAATCTTGAAATTAACTTGAGAATTTCTTTCCAAAAAGTCTGAAGTTACTCACATTCCCACATACAACGAAATAAGGTGCCCTTCTCTTTGTTGCACTTAATGCAAACATCAGGAATGTTAGGATTAAAGCAGTGTAGTTTACCAGGAGTGATATACGCGCTAAACAACCGTTTGTATTGTAGCAGTCTAAACCTGGTGTTAATGGTTTGGGTTTGGGCTACGAAACAGGCCTCCTCCCAGTCTTCCACAGAGATTTCTGTTTGGAGGTCATTTTTCCAAGCAGACAATCGAGAAAGATTCTTTCTCGACTCTTTAGAACCTGCAACAGCACATCATAATATTTTGATATAAGACCTTTATCTTGAAGATGGTTCATTGTGATATTTTCAGTAGTGGGTAGTAAAGGTTCTGATGTGGACTTAATTTGCATATTTATAAAATTTCTTATTTGAAGGTATTTAAAAAAAATGTTTTTTGGGCAGGTTAACTAATTGTTCAAAAGATGTCAATGTGCCCTTGCTCTACAGGTCTTTTATTTTACTTAATCCCTTGTCTCTCCAACCTTTAAATGGTAAATGGCATTCACTTATATATCGTTTTTTCTCATCTCTGGATGACCAAAGCGCTTTACAGATCCTGCTATCCACCCATTCACACACACATTCACACACTGATGGTGGTGGAGCTGCCATGCACAGGCGCTGACCCAAGGGTGCAACTTTGTTTCAAACATGGGGGGGGGGGGTGAGATCTCTGCCTGTATAGAGAGCCTAAGTCACGCCCCCTCTGCTTCTGCATATTGGACCTTAAATAAAAAAAAAAAAAAAATTCTATTGAAATGAATGGCAAGAGCAACATTATCTTTTGATCCCAATCAAATTTTGAAACAAGTTACACATATGCTTGTCAATTTAAAAGATAACTTTCCATATAATTAAAGTTGCCCGCTGTCACATAATAAGAGTAATATTTAGTTTTGTGGAGAGAATAACCAGGCCGAACTTTTTTGAGCAGATGAAACTTTATTCCACTCTCTCTCACATTCACCAGAATCAGAAAACATCCCACCAGGTTGCAGGCACTCTCTTTTATATCACAGCACTAACACTTCTCTGCTACCTGGGGTGCTGCATTAACATATCACTCCCCACACTCCCCGCCTTTGATCTGCCACTTAAGTCTGAGGGAAAACTACTGAGTAACTACTGAGTGGGTTCCCCCCCTCCCCCCCCCAGAGTCTCAGACTGAGTCTTAACCCCCATGTCCTTTGGGCTTCAGCCTCCGTCCATAGCTGCTGTAACGGGGGTCTTCGGCTCCGAGGTGCTGCTGTGCCGGTGGGGGGTTCCTGGGGGTGTGTCCGTCTGTGGGGGGACAATGGGGGGGGGACACCTTCAGCATGCTCGTGTGACTGATCTGACGATTCATTTACCTGGGTAGTTTACCGTGGGGGTCTTCCGCGCTGAGGAGCTCGGGCCAACACCACCTGCTTGTCTGCGAAAACAAAGGTGGGCTTAAGCCTGTCTATACAGATTGTCTCCCAGCGACTCCCCAGGTCTAACACAAAATGTTTGTCCCCGGGCTCCAGCACTCTGAACGGGCCATCATAAGGCGGGCGCAATGGGGTCCGGTGGGCATCGTGCCTGACAAATACGAACGACGCGTCCTTCAAGGTTTTTGGCACAAAAGCGCATGGAAAACAGTGGTGGGCCAGGCCGGGTAGCGTCCCTGCCTCTGTGCTATGTCTTGAACGCGGGGATGGATCGGTGTTCGGCGCAGGGTTATCAGGCAAAAATTCCCCGGGGAAACGCAGCGGCTGGGGAAAAAACCAGCTCTGCTGGGGAGGCTGCCAAATCCTCCTTCGGTGCGGAACACAACCCTAATAGAACCCATAGCAACCGGTCCACCCAATTTGTATCCGTAAGCGAAGCTCTGAGCGCTGCTTTAACCTGTCGAACTTCAGGATTTCGCGGGCGGTCACGTTTCTGCGTCATAGTGCGTCTCAGTGCGCACTGAAAAAAAAAAGCTGCATTTCCGTTCTTCCAGTACAGACACAGCCGCGAACAGAAAGCCAAAGGAGCGTTTGATTGGTTTAGATTTGATTGACCTCTCATTCGACTAATAAGAGCCTTGAATTGGGTTTCTGAAACCTTGAAGAACCAATGACTGAAAACCTAGCAAGAAGGACCTGCCTACCAATGACCGCAAATACAACGAGCCAATTGAAGCAGAGAAGTTTGACGATTGAAACGCGTCGTCGCCGTGCATAAAATCTTTTTTGTCTAAGCCGCTGGGTGACACACATTGAGACCTCCGTGTAACGGTAGTGTTAGCCACTCTCAGCCGTTAGCCAGTCTTTTTTTTTATTACTACTGCTCTTACTTGTTTTGAAAAATGGTTTGCAAAAACCGCAATCATGGAAGCGGAGATGGTTTGACCGGGTCGGGTGACCAGAACCACGAGTCCGTAACAACTAGATCAGCTTCATGTTCGTCTGACAATGAGGAACAGATGTTCGCCAACGACACTGCTGTTGTGGACAGGTAAGTGTTATAAGCTAAATTATTCTTTATCAATGAAAATAGTAATAAAAATGACTTTTGACCGATCGGTAATTACAACGGTCCGTCATGGCCACAAGTTTTTTTGTGCGCCGAGCTCCTCTGTAGCGGGGCAGGTTGGGGGTTGTTATCCTCTACATTGCAGATATTTTAGTATAATTTTTATTGCACTGTAGGTTATTTTTTCTTGTAAAAAAAAGGCCACACATTTTTTACGTGGCATGCTTCTTTGTGTGTGGGGGGCTTGTTTGTTCATTCATTCATTCATGAATGAACAAACAACCCCCCCCACACACACATACAGCCCTGAGTGTCACCTTTCATTAGAGCCCAAGACGAAGCTTCTATGTTGAAGCATTCAAAAGTTATAGACGTTTTTCCAAACTGTGCCATTTGGCACAGTTTGGCACAGTTCAAAAACACCTGGGAACAACCTGAGAAAAAAGCTGTCTAATATATTCATTTTTTGTGGTATTGTTACAAAATTTTGACCTTAGCTTGATAACACTTGGTTCTACATTTCTGTTGCTTTTCCAGCCAGTATCTGACAGCTGTTTGTTATTTGCAAGCATTTGTATCTAAAAAAAACACCCAGGCGAACTTTATTTTCTTCAAGTTCAGTATGTTTAGATGACTGTTACTCAGTGGCAGGAGCACTTAGAGAGATTATGACTGTTTTGCCAAAAAATTCAGAGTGTTTTCTTTTAAATGAGACCAACCCCATGAAGATGCTGCAAAGGGTTGAAGAACAGCTTTTGATTTACTTTGGGTATGTTATTTTTAGGCGTTTTTAGGGAAATTGACCAGAGTTCAAGGGGTTAAGCGACCTATGGAAATGCTCGCATAACCCATTGGCCTGTGGGTTGTATGCAGTCGTGCGATGAATTGAGATGCCCAGGCTCAAGGCCATGGTGGACCAGAAGTCGGAAACAAACTGCAGGCCCTGATCGGATGCGATGTCCGAAGGAGCTTCAAAACGTGCCACCCATGTTGTCAAAAAAGCGCGTGCCACATCTGCGGACATGGTGGAAGCTAGCGGGACTGCTTCGGGCCAGCGCGTGGTGCGGTCCACCACTGTCAGGAGGTGCGTGAACCCTTGCGATGGCGGGAGGGGGCCCATGAGGTCCACGTGAATATGGTCAAACCACTTAACCGGGATATGGAATGGCTCCAAAGGGGCCTTCGTGTGCCTGTGCACCTTGGCTCGTTGGCACACTATGCAGGCTGCGGCCCACTCTTTCACCTGTTTGCGCAGGCTCGGCCAGACGAACTTTGCACGCACTGTTTTGACTGACGCGCACACTCCTGGGTGCACCAGGGAGTGAACCGACTCAAAAACACGGTGGCACCAAGCGCGTGGGACCACCGGTCGCGGGCGGCCTGTAAAGACGTCACAGACTAGTGGGGGGCCCCCCGTGTTGCAGCACTCTGCTCTCCAGCCTTAACCCTGTTGGTCCAGACTGGAGCGTGCAAACGTCCGCATCGCTGATCTGCTCAGCAGCCATGGCCGTGTAATCTATCCCCCACGTAGACTGGGGCCACTAATGCGCGCGAGAGGCAGTCTGCCACCACGTTGAGTTTACCGGCCACATGTCGAATGTCGGTCGTAAACTCCGAGATCGTGGTCAGCTGTCTCTGCTTCCAGGCCGACCATGGTTCCGAAACCTTGGCCATCGCGTACGTAAGTGGCTTGTGGTCCACAAACGCAGTGAAGGTGCGCCCTTCCAGCCAGAACTGGAAGTGTCGTATGGCCAGGTGGAGAGCCAGTAACTCTCTGTCGAAAACGCTGTATTTATGCTCATTGTCGCACAAAGACCTGCTAAAAAAGGTGAGCGGCTGCCAAGAACCGGCGACGCACTGCTCCACGACGGCCCTTATGGCCACGTCTGATGCATCGGTAGTGAGCATTATCCTAGCCGCTGGGTCTGGGTGCCCCAGTAGTGCAGCGTTCGCCAGAGCTGTTTTAACCTCGGAAAACGCTTGCTCTCGCTTAGGAGTCCAGTCAACTCTGTCCGCCGGCTTCCGTTTCTTAAGCGCGGCGTACAACGGCTGCATGAGCTGGGCTGCGCAGGGGAGGAAATGATTGTAGAAGTTAACCATCCCCAAAAACTCCTGCAGTGCCCTGACCATCTGAGGCTGGGGAAAATTCGCCACGTCGCGCATCTTGTCCGGCAAGGGTATCACGCCCTCCGGTGGGATGCGGTTGCCAAAAAAATCGATCCCAGTCACCCCGAACTGGCGCTTTGCCGGGTTGATTATTAATCCGTGCTCCTCCAACCATTGGAAAACTGTCCTGAGGTGGGCTATGTGTTCGTCCTTGGACGTGCTGGCCACCAGGATGTCGTCCAGGTAAACAAACACAAATGGCAGATCATGCTACACCGCATCCATCATGTGTTGGAATGTCTGTGCCGCGCCTTTTTAGCCCAAAAGGCATGCGTAAAAACTCAAACAGACCAAACGGGGTTATTACTGCCATTTTAGGAATGTCCTCAGCACGCACCGGGACCTGGTGGTAACCACGGACCAGGTCTATCTTGGAAAAAATGTGTGCCCCGGTGAGGTGAATGGAAAAATCCTGAATATGAGGGATGGGGTAGCGGTCGTGCGCTGTCGCGTTGTTTAATCTGCGGAAATCTCCGCAAGGTCGTCACGATCCCTTGGCCTTAGGAACCATATGTAACAGGGATGCCCATGGGCTGTTTGAGTGCCTGATGATGCCCAACTTTTCCAAGTTGGGAAAACTCCTTGCACGCTATGGCCAGTTTAGCTGCGTCCAGGCGCTGAGGTCATTCGAAAACGGGCGGCCCCGTAGTGGTAATGAAGTGCTCCACCCCATGTTTAGTGATGGTTGCCGAAAACGTCGGGACTGTGAGTGCTGGGAACTGGTTGAGTAGTGTGTGGAACTTACCCTCTGGAGCTGTGGCGTTGGCTAGTGTTGTGGGCCCGGCTCCTCGAGCTGTACAGGGGAGAGAATCAAAAGACATTGCGTTAATCAGGCGTCTGTTAGCAACATCAACTAGTAGTCCATGAGCACACAAAAAATCAGCACCTAAAATGGGGAAGCTGCATGCCGCTATGACGACTGTCCATTGGTATGTATGGCCGTGCAAGGATACAGTCAGTGTCCTTTCTCCAAAAGTCTTAGTGTCTGAGCCGTTTGCAGCCGTCAGCTTGGGGGCGCTAGTTCCCGCCAGCCGGTCGGCGTAGGACAGCAGGATGAGGCTCTTTTGGGAGCCGGAGTCCACGAGGAACCGTCTCCCCGAGCGTGAGTCTGTCACATAGAACAGCTTGCTTGCTTCACCGGCGGTCGCAGCTGCTATGACTGCCGGTCCTGGCGTTTCCCGAACGCTTGAATTGGCACAGTGGCATGCATCGGTGTGCGTCCTCTCCAAAACGGCGTGGTAGAAACAGAGCGTGTCTCTCCGGTGCTTCTTGGCCCCTGCTGCAGCCACCATCGCTGGCTCCTTGCCTCCGCTGGCCGTCTCGCTGGGTTCCGACGCCACTGCGTTCACTGTGAAGGCTCTGGTAGTGAGGATGATCCGATCTGCCTGCTGGGCTAGCGGCTGGTAGTTGCGCGCGGCTAGCAGCGGCGATTTGGTAAGGACCGCTCTGGCCGCTGTCGGGAGGTTCCGGAGGAAAAGGTGGGCAAAGAGAAAATGCCTGTCATCTGTGCCCATCAACGCCAACATCTTCTCCATCAATTCGACCGCCGACCCGTCTCCTGACTCGGAGCGCGTCAGGAGGCTCTCTGCTCTCTCACTGTCCGAGAGCATGTAGCGCCGGGTCAGCGTGGTTTTGAGAGCACCGTATTTGTTGCGGGCTGGGGGCTGTTGGAGCAGGCTCGCCACCTGCTGAGTTGTGCTTGCGTCCAGCGCTGTGACCACATAGTAATATCTGGTGTCATCTGTCATTATTCCCCGGAGCGCGAACTGGGCCTCAGTGTGAAGGAACCAAGACTTCGGGATGTGTAGCCAAAAGTCTGGGAGTTTGAAGCGGCGCACGCGTTGCTGGCACTTCCCGTCTGGGTCATCTCCGGGGTTTTCGCCTCACGTTCCGTTGTGCGTCAAGGGTTACCAGTGTGAAGAGAATAACCAGGCCGAACTTTTCCGAGCAGATGAAACTTTATTCCACTCTCTCTCACATTCACCAAAATCAGAAAACATCCCACCAGGTTGCAGGCACTCTTTTATATCACAGCACTAACACTTCTCTGCTACCTGGGGTGCTGCATTAACATATCACTCCCCACACTCCCCACCTTTGATCTGCCACTTCAGTCTGAGGGAAAACTACTGAGTAACTACTGAGTGGGTTTCCCACAGTTTTTGTTTAAACGACTAGCGGACAACAACTCCCATCATCCCACATCACTAAACAGTTACGTACATTTTAGTGATGTGAAAAGCACTGATTTCTCATAACATTGACCCCTGCAATGACAGACAAGTCACTTGGATTAATCTTAGCCTGACTCTTAGCTAAATCACTATACAGTGATAATAACAGAATGGATTTGCCTGACTGTTGCCCTCACCCTGTGTCTCTCTGTGAGGAAATCACATGAACAAAAAGAAAATGTCAGTCACTTATGAGGACAAGTCTAAAATTCATTAGTTTGTCCAGCAGAACATTATTTTGACGATCTAGTCAGCAGTCTTTTCTCTAAGGCGCAAAGTTCATTTTTTGTGATCTGGTCACTTGTGCCTCCTGTGCTGCCTCACTCTCCCTCTGGTCACCTGGACCATCTCTCTCCTCCCTCTCTCCCTCTTTGTTAACCCTGCTGCTGTCACTTCCACATTCTTGCTCCGGACATAAAATAAGCTCAATTAATGTTCAAATGGTTTAAGAGAGGTACTTCACTGACAGTTTTGGAAGATGCAATTCATGCAAGAATTTCTCACGCGAAAAACTTGGAAAGATATAAAATGTTTTCCACCCTTCTTCCCTCTTAATAGCATCTTAACAGTGCTGTCAGCAGGTGCATTAGGTCGTCTAGTTTTTGTTTATATCAGGATCATCATTCTATCCACAGAACTGAGGTTAATGCAGCTGCTGAATGTGGATGAGGCTTACCGCGTGTGTAGCTATTTTTTACTAAGTAGATGAACTAAGGACACTATGTGTGATTTAGCCAGCTAGACTATGACAAAAGTAACAGTTATCCCACCTGCAGAGGTATTATAAACATAGCACACCACACCATAGGTGTGTTATGTTTAATTCATTAAATGATAATAAATCTGTGAAATTAGTGACAAAATCATCCTGGTATTTAAAACTTGCTCTGGATTCATTATCTAGACATTTAATTTTTCACAATGGTATTCAGTTTTCACATTTAGGATTCAGGTATTTGCCCCCCTCCCCTCATAAAAGGTAAATGACAAATTTACCATTACCAAAGTTACCAGAAAAAAAATGTACAAATTTAGGAGAAAATAGTATAAATTCACAAGAAAAAAGTAGCAACTTGATGATAGTTTAAAATTGAGTTAAAATTAGATGAAATTTTTTTTTAAAAATCTGAAATTTAAATTGTTTTGCAAATATGTAAGGAAAAAGGCTTATTTTCCATGACAAATTTAAGAAAATTGCTACATTTTTGTGAGAAACTGAATTTCGGGGGAAAACAACATGGGGGAAATACTGCATTTTTATACAAAAAGTAGGCAAATTTACAAGAAAAAATGTCTCTGATTTACAAGAAAATCTGTAAAACTAGGGCAAAAAAGTTGCACACATGAAAAAGTGACATTAGTAAATGTTGCAGTGCTACATAAAACACTGATCAAGTTTACTAAGGGAGAAAAAAGATTGGAGAGAATATTTGGAGCCCCACAAATTGGTAGTGAGGACAGCTCAAACTTTGAATGGGTTTATAATATGCTTTCTCTAGGTGTATAGTAACGTTCTGCAGAGATCCCTACTTGACAGGAAGAGCAACAGGCTGGAGGAGGTGACAAATGCTGCAAAAAAAAAATGCCCAAAGAAGCATTACAACTTTTTAGTTATCAATTTATTTATTTTTTTAGCTCTCCCTTTACTGCAAATGGACCATGAAACACCAACAAACTCAAAAGATATAGTGTTAAGGTGATGACTCATACTAGGAGCTAAATCACTATACTGTAGGGGCATAGTGTGGGACTTCTCCACCCAGAGAAGGCAGCTGGGGAAGGGGGGAACAATGAACTGAAAGAGGAGGTGTCACCGGGGGTGGGGGGGGGGGGGTATCAGATGGGACAGTAAGGACTATGCGCCCCCCAGGGAGAGGAGTAACTGCCGGAGCTGCTGGAAGAAGAAGGGTGTGACAGCGGTGCCGGCATTATGTCATATTAATGCGCTACACAGGCTTTGTTCTAAACAACAATGTATTATGGTCGGAAGGTCCAGGTCTCAATGCATGGTATTAAATACCCATAGATGCATGACCAACCAATTCCTACACTCTTCCATGAGTGTGGTCAAAAATGACCCCAATTAGAATGAGTGCGTTTTATGCTGTAAACTTCAGAAATTTCTTTCATTTTGGTTAAAGATGATTATTTTTATTATATTTTGGGTGATTATTATTATTATTATTATTATTATTATTATTATTATTATTATTTTAAATTATATTTTGTTCAACAAAAGAATTATTTCATGTTTGACATGTTCATTTATTACTTTTTATTAACATTTTATCACAGAAAGGTAAAAAGGTAAACAATCAGAAAGGAAAAAAAGGTAAAGTCAAAGTCAAAGTGCCTTTATTGTCATTCCATTGCTAATAAACAATGCAACGAAATTGAGACACTGCTCCCTAAAAACAAACTATCACACTCACAGTTCACTCATGCATGTTAAGTTCTTATAACTACAGCAATCAATAATGCTTGAAACAATATTACCTAAAAGTTGAATACAATATGTACACAGCAATAATGAAAACATAGTGAGCGATAAATAGGTGAAGGTGTGAGGGTTTGTGAGCTCACTGTGAGCAGCTGTTACACAGTATCCTTTTCTGGCTGTGAGCACTGCACACCGGGTCACTGCATTTCCAACAACAATTGCTGACTTTGCGGTCTTGTTTTCTTGTGCACATCTTACACCTCTTCCTCTTCTGTTGGCCCTGTGTGTTTCCCTTGTGTGGCTGGATTGCAGCTTTTATCACCCCACACCTTTCCATTGCTGCAGTGATGTAGGTTGGTAGGCGTGGGTTACCTTCCAGTCGAATTCTCATATAAGGCATCACAAGCTCATGTGAGAGCTCTGCAAGAAAGCACCACCGGGTGTTTGTGATACCTGCACAGAATTCAGGGTGCTGAGCCTTAAAAAAGGAGTAGGCATTCAGGGTGGCAACATCAATCACATTGTACCACAGCACCATGGGCCACCTCTGCATTCGGCGTTTACAGGTGTAGGTGCCAACCATCTGGTCCACAATATCTACACCTCCTTTCGTCTGGTTATAGAAGTGGATCACTTCTGGCTTTTTTTTTTTCTGGGTGTTTTCATCCACCATTTTGCTGTGGCGCATTGTGCTGAGGAGCAGAACAGCCTTCCCCTTTTTTCCGACATAGCTGACCATAGTCATGCTGCCATTGAACCCAAATTCAGTGCTGAAGAGCTCCCTGGTCTTGGAAGCCTTCATCACAGGAGGGATGTGTGATGATGGAGTGTCACCACTGTATGACTTATTGTATGTGTGATTGTGTTGTATTTATAATATGGTAAATGTTATTATGATTGTTTGTAAAAGTTGCACACATTATTTTGGGATCTGTCTTTTGTTTAATTTGAATGCCCTTGGGAGATAATTGTATGGTTAAGTATTTGGTAAAATAATTAATAATTTATTTCACATACCTTTGCCAACATGCTTCCTGTGGGTGTCCAGGCAAAAGACTCCGTTTGGGGTTGAGGGCCTTATATAGGACACCAGCAGGAAGGAAGCATGTATGGTAAGTTAGAGGGGTGGTTTAGCTTTGTAAATAAGGGTTTTGAATTATTTATTGAATTATTTATATTGTTATTGTTGTTATTGATTGTTATTTATTATATGTTATTTATATTGTATAGTTGGGAAAATATTTATGTATTTTAGAGATTAGTGGGTATGTGTAAACGATGGAAGGTTTATTGTTTTACCTGGGATTATGGTAGGGGCTGATCAGCCCTAATTATCTCCAGTTAGTATAAAACAGGTGTGATGATTGATAATGATGTGTTCGTTCGTTTGTGGATTGTTGCTGAGAATCGTGTCGGATGTTTCTGGAACTATTTACTTGTGAGTTATTGAAAATAAAAATATTTGAAAATTGAAATCTCGCCTCGCTGTTACTCGTGACATTGCTTATTGCATGGCTTGTTTTGTCGCAGTGTTCCCACAATAGTCAGACCCTTCTCCAGGAGATTCTCTGCAAGAGGCACACTGGTGAAAAAGTTGTCTGTGGTGATGTCGCGACCTGTGTGTCTGAGTCCACTGCACAACTGACTGACAATGTTAAGACCCAGATTCTTACTGGCTCCTTCCCCTGGTTGTCTCCCAGTGTACACAATCCCATCAATTGCGTAGAGGGTTTTTGCATCACAAGCCCAGAAGATCTTTATGCCGTACTTTGCAGGCTTGCTCTTCATATATTGCATAAACTTGGTCCTCCCTCTGAATGGCACAAGTTGTTCGTCCACTGTGATACAATCACTGGGGATGAATCTCTGCCTGCAGCTGACCAGGAACAGGTCCCATACGTAGCGGAAGGGTGCCAAGTGGTCTGTTTCCAGTCGGGTGGCTCTGGTCCTCTTGTCATCAAAGCGCAAGAATCGGCGAATATCTTCAAATCGTCCAACTGACATAGTGGCCTTGTACATGGGGTTATATAGAGGACTCCCAAAGAGCTCACGGATTGATACATCCCAGTTCTTCTCACTTCCTGCAAGAATAGTTAATCCAATGAAGGCCATGAGTTCATCTTTGCTGACCTTTTTCCACTCCTTTCCTCTACCTGCAGCTACTCTTCGTCCCTCCATATTTGTGCATCTCAGCACCTCTTCTATTATATTATCAGTGATAAACAAACCTCCATGCATCTTTTGGTGAGATGGTGGTAAGCTCAGGTGCTGGTCCTGGCTGGCTTCTCACAATATTGTGCTTTGGTGTTCTGCCCTGGCTGAGAGGTAACTCTGCCCAGTAAGAGCCCTTGTGGCTCATTCTGTTGGACACGATAGGCCCATCCATTTCCTCTTCCTCCTCGGAGGCCTCGTCAGAAGACTCTTCTGTGTCTGACTGATATTGTTCATGGGGGGGGGGGTGATTTCTCGGTGGCCTCCCTACTCCTTCCTGCTATATTACCGTAATCTCTCCCATCTCAATACCTATTGTCCTCATCTGTTTACCCTCTCTGTTTACCCTGCATCCAGTCTGTGATGTTAATTGCAGCGTCTACAGTGTTACTTATAACCGTGGTGTAATTCCAAGGAGACAGCTTTGAGAAATGCTTGGGGTCATTTTTGACCCCACATATGGAATAGTGTGGTACTGATACAAAAAATGCAATTACTTAAAAAAATATAACAATTAGATACAAATCCAAAAGGTCTCATGTCAAAGACAACCTATTTTAGGAATACATGGAAGATTAAATGATAAAAAATTAAAATTACAAAGATATTGCAAAAAAAAAAAACAACCGCAGGGGTCATTGTTACCCCACTTATGCATCTAAGGGTTAAAGATATAAAAGAGGACTGCACAGAGACCTGCAAGCTCTTTTACTGTACTGAATGTTGGAGATGGAATAAAGTTTCTGTGTTGTCCAGCTCGTTGCCTCGCCTGCTTCCTTTCTCCACATTGGTGACCCTAAGACTTGCCATGGAAAGCGAGCTGAGCACCGCCCCGGAGACTACCTGGAGGGAGAGCACCAGTGCCGGGTGCACTGTCTCTGTCCAGCTCCCAGACTTCTGGCTTCACAACCCGACTGTGTGGGTCTTGCACATAGAAGCCCAGTTCGCACTCCGCGGGATAACAATGGGCGATACCAAGTATTACTATGTGGTCGCTGCACTGGATGCGTGCCCCACACAACAGGTGATGAGCTTGCTCCAGGAGCTGCCAGCCCAAAGAAAATATGAAGCGCTCAAGAGGATGCTTCTCCAGTGCTATACCCTTTCTGACAGTGAGAGGGCAGAGAGACTCCTAACGCATTCGGCGTTAGGGGACAGAGCAGCGGAGCTCATGGAGAGCATGTTGGCGCTGAGGGGGAAGGACTATGAATCTTTCCTGTTCGCCCACTTGTTTCTCAGGAACCTACCAGCTACAGCAAGGGCGATCCTGGCCAATTCGCCATGGCTGGTTGCTAAGGACTACTGTGCCCTGGTGCAGGAAGTAGACCGGATCATTTTGGTGACCAGAACTCTGTCTGCAGACAGTGGCACCGGCATCCTAGAGGGACTCCAGCGAGGTTGAGGAGCTGTTGGTGGTAGCCGGGACGGACACCAGGAGACAAAGGAACGGGATGATTTGTTTTTATCATTGGCATTTAGGCTTGAATGCCCATCACTGCCTGTCGCCTTGCCAATTCAAGAAGCCGAGAAGACAGCACGCTTGGAATTCGGTGGCAGCTGCAACCGATGGTGACAGGAACAGACTGCTTTATGTCACGGACACATGGTCGGGGAGATGGTTTTTAGTGGACTCCTGCTCCAAGAAGAGCCTCATCCTGTGGTCAACGCAGACAGGGTGGCAGGAGGCAGCAGTCCCGAGCTCACGGCTGCAAATGGATCCACCATCAGGACATTTGGCTAGCGGACACTGACGATATGCTTACATGGACGCAACTTTCAGTGGGACTTTGTGGTAGCTGCATACTCCGGCTCCGGCTTTTATGTGCTTATGGGTTGTTAGTCGATGTTGCTAATAGGAAATTAGTGTCTGGCAGTGTGGTGGCGCAGTGGTTAGCACTGCGGCAGCACAGCAACTCACTCTTGGCCGGGGGTTCCTGGGTTCGATCCCAGCCCCCGACCAACAGTGATCTGTGTGGAGTTTGCATGTTCTCCCCTTGTCTCCGGTTTCCTCCCACATGCCAAAAACATGCAAGTTAGGTTAATTGGCATCAAAACTGGGGATTCTAAATTGTCCTTAGGTATGACTGTGAGAGTGAATGGCTGTCTGTCTCTCTGTGTTGGCCCTGCGATGGACTGGCGATCTGTCCAGGGTGTACCCTGCCTCTCGCCCAGAGATGCTGGGATAGGCTCCAGCCCCCCAGCGACCCGAAAAGGATTAAGCGGAAGAAGATGGATGGATGGATGGATGGATGGATGGATGGATGGATGCTGTCTCTTTTACCTCACTGTCCTGTACAGCTCGGGGAGCTGGGTCGACAACACTGGCTAACGTTATAGCTCCAGGGGGTAAGTACCAACATTTGCTGACACAGTTCCCAGCACTCACGGTCCCAACTTTTTTGGCTACGGTAACGAAAGACGTGGTCGAGCACTTTATAACGTCAAAAGGCCCGCTGGTGTTCGCGCAACCTCGGCGCTTGGATGCAGCTAAACTGGCCAGCGTGCGAGAAGAGTTTGCCAACTTAGAGCAGTTGGGTATTGTCAGGTGCTCCAACAGCCCGTGGGCATCCCTGCTACACATGATGCCTAAAGCTGACGGGTCGTGGCGACCGTGTGGTGATTTCCGGCGCTTGAACAACGCCACGGAACATGATCGGAATCCCATTCAGCATATCCAGGATTTTCCATGCACCTGGCTGGGTTGCGTGTTTTTTTGAAAGTGGACCTGGTCCGCAGATACCATCAGGTCCAAGTGTGCGCGGAAGATGTTCCAAAAACATTAATGACTCCTTTCGGCCTTTTTGAGTTTTTATGCATGCCGATGGGATTAACAGGCGCGGCACAGACTTTCCAGAGGATGATGGACGCAGTGCTTCGTGACTTGTCCTTCGTTTTTGTCTACTTAGATGACATTCTGGTAGTTAGCACATCCGAGGAGGAGCACATCGCCAGTCTCAAGACAGTTTTCCGGAGGCTGGAGGTGCACGGGCTGATAGTTAACCCGGCGAAGTGCCAGTTCGGTGTGCCAGTGATTGATTTTTTTTTTGGGGGGGGGGCACCGCATTTTGCTGGAGAGCGCGATTCCGTTACTGGATAAGGTGCGCACTGTGTCGGACTTTCCACGTCCATAGACCATGAGAGCACTACGGGAGTTTTGGGGAATGGTTAATTTTTTTATAACCGTTTCCTCTCCCGGGCAAAAAAAAAGAAGCCCACGGAAACCATCAACTGGACTCCCGAGCGAGTCCAGGCTTTTACAAACGCCAAAACAGCGCTTGCGGATGCCGCATTGCTAGCCCGCCTGGATCCGTCTGCACAGATGGCGCTCACTATGGACGCGTCTGATGTTGCCATGGGGCAGTGGTGGAGCAGTACGTCTCAGGTTTGTGGCAGCCTCTCGCATTTTTCAGCCGAACTTTACACGACAACAAACCCAAATACAACATGTTTGACAGAGAATTGCTGGCTCTCCACCTGGCGTTGTGGCTTTTCCAGTTTTGGCTAGAGGGGTGTGAGTTCACTGTGTTCGTGGACCATAAGACGCTGACGTACGCAATGTCCAAGGTTGCGGAACTGTGGTCGGCCCAGCAGCAACGGCATTTGGCCTCAATTTCGGAGTTTACTACCGACATTCAACACATCGCCGGTAAGCTTAATGTCGTTGCCAATTGTCTGTCGCGTGCGTTAGTCTCACCGGCCTACATTGGAATAGATTTCCCTGCGATGGCCGCGGAGCAAGCCGGGGATGCGGACATTTGCGCACTCCAGTCTGCGCCTACTGGGTTAAAGCTGGAGAGCAGGGTGGTGCAAGAGGGGTGCCCTCCCTTGCTCTGCGACGTCCCCACTGGCTGCCCGCGCCCGGTGGTTCTGAGCTCTTGGCGCCGTTGCATTTTTGAGTTGGTCCACTCCTTTTTGCATCTGGGAGTGCATGCTTCAGTGGTGCTAGTGGGGGCAAAATTCATCTGGCCACGCTTGCTCAAGGACGTGAAAGAGTGGGCTGCAGCTTGCGTCACGTGCCAGCGGGCCAAAGTGCAAAAGCACACCAGAGCCCCCCTCGAGCCATTCCAAATCCCGGCCAGGAGGTTAGAGGAGGTGTCACCGGGGGGTATCAGACAGGACAGTAAGGACTATGCGTCCCCTGGGGAGAGGAATAACTGCCGGAGCTGCTGGAAGAAGAAGGGTGTGAGCGCGGTGCCGGCATTTTGTCATGTTAATGTGCCACACAGGCTTTGTTCTAAACAACGCTGTATTATGGTCGAAAGTCCGGGTCTCAATGCATGGTATTAAAGATATAAAAGAGGACTGCACAGAGACCTGCAAGCTCTTTTACTGTACTGAATGTTGGAGATGGAATAAAGTTTCTGTGTTGTCCAGCTCATTGCCTCGCCTGCTTCCTTTCTCCACAATACATTGATAATATAATATTTCAATACAATATCTCAGTGTTTGGTCACTGCCTAATTTGTGTAATGCTGTCTCGTGATTAAATAAAATGGGAACGGAAAACTAGAAATGTGATTTTAAGCTCAGTAATTAAATAAATAAATCAGTGATGCTGTACTGTAGTTCTTTTGAACTCATTTTAACACATGTAAAAAAGTTTATAAAAAAGTTTAGGAATATGAAATACATCTATTCTTTCATTCATCAAGTTGGTGTTTATTTCTTACATATTTGTGTCGATCCTCTGTCGTGCAGTGGTGGTATTTTAACAGAGGATAGACGACCTGAAAATGATTTGTAGGGAAAATAATCAATTTGTTTTAATGTGGATATTTAAGAATAGCCTTCAGAGTGACTTAGTCTATAATAAAAAGTAGTAAAACTTGCTTTTTAATTGAATTTTATAATAATCAAAATCATGACAATTTAAAAATACACAACAGTTTATTAACGTTAACTTGAATTTCGTGGGGATGACGAGCAATATTTAAACCATTTAAACCATGCATTTATATTTAAGGACCAGTAGTCGGAGTAGATTTTATTTGTACTTGATAAATGAGCTGCTAACATTTTGATGAGTACTGAAACACATAAATTTCACTCTAACATTTGACGAACAAATCCATTCTGATCACATTTCATGATCAGAATGGATCATGAAATACATTGGAATACAATGTAAAGACCAAATCTGCATGAGAAAAGCTAATCATTTCTCAGATTCGCTAAATCCTATCAGGCAGCACATTTATTCTGTGGTGTAACTCCTATTAGCAAACTAGCAACCAGCTAACTTGACACAACAGTTCACAAGCTAAATATGATATTATCTCATTTTGGACAGATTGTTTGGTCCTGTTGTTTGACAAGTTCAACCAATTTAAAATGGTTTGTTGCTCTTGTGGAGCTCGTTTCATGTTCTCTCACTGAGCTGAATGCATTCCGTACCAGCATCCCCACCTACCGTCCTAAAAACTGAATCCTACTCAGTGGAGGCGCAAGTACCAGTTGGGCAATACCAAGTCTGCAGCAGGGGGGATACATTGTGTGATTATTAGAAATGTTAGTTTTTGTTGCTTGCAAATGAAAAAAACGACAACTTCTTCATAGTTGCTTGAGTTGTAGATATTTTTTATTAATTGTATGATTATTGGAGGGGTTATATTGGCTGGATTTGATTATGGGGGAGGGGGGTTATAACCCCTCTAACCCCCTCATAAATTACGCCTATGCGCTGACCTGACCCACCAGGAGCAACTGGGGGTTCAGTGTCTTGCTCAAGGACACTTCATGCAGACTTCAGACAGCGGGAATCAAACCTCTGACTTTTGATTTGATACTATTTATTTTGAACTAGACAAAAAATAAAAACAAGAATAAAAATTAAAAACTTCAAATGCAGTCCAAAAAGGAACAGGGTTGAAGCCAAAAGGTTATCTTGTCCTACCCCATAATTAACTAATTAATATACCTACAGTGGTGTGAACGTGTCAAACAAATTGATAACACAAGTAAACACAAAATACAGTTTTTAAATGAAGGTGCTTATTATAAAGGGAAAAAAAATCCAAACCTACATGGCCCTGTGTGAAAAAGTGATTGCCCTCTAAACCTAATAACTGGCTGGGCCACCTTAGTAGCAACAACTGCAATCAAGCATTTGCATTAACTGGTAATGAGTCTTTTACAGCGCTGTGAAGGAATTTTGGCCCACTCATCTTTGCAGAATTGTTGTAATTCAGCCACATTGGAGGGTTTTCGAGCATGAACAGCCTTTTTAAGGTCATGCCACAGCATCTCAGTTGGACTCAGGTCAGGACTTTGACTAGGCCACTCCAAAGTCTTCATTTTGCTTTTCTTAAGCCATTCAGAGGTGGACTTGCTAGTTTGTTTTGGGTGATTGTCCAGCTGCAGAATCCAAGTGCGCTTCTTGAAGTCACGAACAGATGGCCGGACAATCTCCTTCAGGATTTTTTGGTAGACAGCAGAATTCAGGGTTCCATTTATCACAGCAAGTCTTCCAGGTCCTGAAGCAGCAAAACAGCCCCAGACCATCACACTACCACTGTCATATTTTACTGTTGGTATGAAGTTCCTTCTCTGAAATGCTGTGTTACTTTTACGCCAGATGTAATGGGACACACACCTTCCAAAAAGTTCAACTTTTGCCTTGTCACTCCACAGAGTATTTTCCCAAAAGTCTTGGGGATGATCAAGATGTTTTCTGGCAAAACTGAGACAAGCCTTTATATTCTTTTTGCTCAGCAGTGGTTTTCGTCTTGGAACTCTGCCATGCAGGCCATTTTTGCCCAGTCTCTTTCGTATGGTGGAGTCATGAGCACTGACCTTAACTGGGGCAAGTGAGGCCTGCAGTTCTTTGGATGTTATTGTGGGGTCTTTTGTGACTTCTTGGATGAGTCGTCGCTGTGCTCTTGGGGTAATTTTGGTCGGCCGGCCACTCCTGGGAAGGTTCACCACTGTTCCATGTTTTCGCAATTCGTGGATAATGGCTCTCACTTTGGTTTGCTGGAGTTCCAAAGCTTTAGAAATGGCTTTATAACCTTTTCCAGACTGATAGATCTCAATTACTTTGTTTCTCATTTGTTCCTGAATTTCTTTGGTTCACAGTGTGATGTCCAGCTTTTGAGGATCTTTTGGTCTACTTCACTTTTTCAGGCAGGTCCTGTTTAAGTGATTTCTTGATTGACAACAGGTGTGGCAGTAATCAGGCCTTGATATGGCTAGAGAAATTGAACTTAGCTTTCCAAAGATGTGATAAACCATAGTTAATTTATGTTTTAACGGGGGGAAGGGCAATCACTTTTTCACACAGGGCCATGTAGGTTTGGATTTTTTTTTACCCATAATAATATAAAACACCATTTTCTTTTTCTTTCAAAGGTCTTTTTATTATTATTAATTGAAGTATCAATACAATACAAAGTATTGGAAATTTTCATTTTTGTTTTAACCAAACAGTGCAAAACTAGAATTTAAAACTAACAAATGTGGATGCTTCAAAACACAAAAATCTTTACATAAACAATAATAATAATAAAAAATACAAAAAAAAGAAAAAAAAATAGAAAAATTGTGTGTGTGAGGTGGGGGTGGAGTAAAGGGGATATGAGCTACTCAGAAACTATAATTGTGGGTCTTTCAAAGAAATCAAGAAACGGGCGCCATAATTTATAGAATTTGTTTTCAGAGCCACAAACTGTATATCTGATTTTTTCTAAATCCAAACAGGACATTATATCTTTTATCCACTGTAAATGTGAAGGGGGCGAAGAGTCTTTCCACTTCAGTAATACAGCACGTCTAGCCAATAATAATGAAAATTTGAATACTTTTAATTTGGAATTTGGCAAGACAAGTTCTGGAGCCACACCAAAAATGGCGCATAATGGATCAGGTTTAATTTGATATTGCAGGACTTCAGACATAGTGATAAAAACAGAATGCCAAAAATTCATCAATGAAGGGCAGGACCAATACATGTGAAGCAAAGTGCCAGGAGCGCTACCACACTTTTCACAAGTTGGGTCTATATCCGAGTAAATATGTGCTAACTTAACCTTGGACAGGTGCACCCAGTGTACAATCTTAAATTGAATAAGAGCGTGACGAGCACACATTGATGCAGTGTGAACCTAGCCAAGAATAGAGTCCCACAGTTCATCAGTAAAAGTAAAATTAAGATCTTGTTCCCAATTCAATTTAATAGCGGCCAGAGAAGAAGATTGTAAATTTGAAATTAAATTATATAAAACTGATATTACCCCCTTAGAAGTTGGTTTAACTAATAAAAAATCATCTAGAGGATTATCAGAAGGTTTTTGAGGGAACTGTTTTGTCATGGTTTGCACATAATGTCTGACCTGGAGGAAGCGGAAAAAATGTGTAGAAGTGATGTCGAATTTAGCGGAAAGTTGAGAAAAACTTGCAAATTGTCCATCAAAATATAAATCTGCAAAAGATTTTAAACCTTTTCTGTGCCATATATGAAATGCACTATCAATAGTTGATGGGGTAAATAAATGATTTGCAGCAATTGGACTTCTAATGGAGAAAAACTGAAGACCGAAATTTTTCCTGAATTGAGACCAAATTCTAAGAGACTGACGAACTACTTTGTTATTACCCGGTGTAGACAAAGCAAGGGTAAGTGGTGAACCTAAAATTGCCGGTAGGGAGGTTTGATTGTCCACATGTGACTCCATAAGGATCCAAATGGGTGATTTGGGTTCCAGATAGAAATGTTTCCAATATAACATGCACCTGATATTTGCTGCCCAGTAGTAATACTGAAAGTTAGGCAGAGCCATGCTACCCACTGATTTGGGTCTTTGAAGAAAATCTTTCCTCAATCTCAGATGTTTACTATTCCAAATAAATGAGGTAATCAGAGAGTCTAAAGACTTAAAAAAGGATTTAGGAATAAAAATGGGGAGACATTGAAACAAATATAAAAACTTTGGAAGTAACATTATTTTTACAGAATTGATTCTGCCAATTAAGGACAAAGATAATGGGGACCATTTGGAAAGTATTAGATTGCACTGGTCAAATAAGGGGAGAAAATTATTTTTAAACAAGTAATTAAGTTGTTTAGTAACACATATCCCAAGATAATTAAAATGATCAACAACAACCTTGAAAGGAAAATTTTCAAGATCCTGAACTCGAATCTTTTCATTAATCGGAAACAATTCACTCTTTTTAAAATTAATTTTATAACCAGAAAACCTACTAAAACTATCCAAAATGTTGAGTATAGCAGGTAATGAAGTAAGTGGGTTGGAGAGAAATAATAAAAGATCGTCGGCATAGAGTGAAACCCTATGCTCGATGCCACCCCTACAAATGCCTAGAAAGTCCCGGCTCCCACGGATTGCAATAGCTAACGGCTCAATTGCCAAGGCAAAGAGCAACAGGCTTAAAGGACAGCCTTGCCTCGTACCACGGTAAAGTCTAAAATAGTCAGAATAGCGACAGTTAGTTAACACTGAAGCTAAAGGACTAGCATAGAGAAGTTTAATCCAGGAACAGAAGGAAGGACCAAAACCGAACCTCTCCGAAGTAAAAAACAAATACTCCCACTCAACCCTATCGAATGCCTTTTCAGCGTCCAAACTAATAAGACATTCAGGTATGTTGTGGTGAGGAGTATAAATAATATTAAACAACTGCCGCAAGTTAAAAAAAAGAATGTCAATTTTTAATGAAACCGGTTTGGTCCTGTGAAATTATAAAAGGAAGAATCTTTTCCAACCTTGAAGCTAACAACTTTGACAAAATTTTAACATCGGTATTTAACAAGGAAATAGGCCTGTAAGAAGCACAATCAACAGGATCCTTGTCTTTTTTAAGCAACACAGTGATACAGGCCTGATAACATGAAGGAAGAAGTGTACCGGAGTCAAGCGACTCTGTAAAAACTTGACAAAGGAAAGGGGCAAGGTCGTCAGAGAATTTTTTGAAAAAATCAGCAGAAATCCCATTAGGTCCTGGAGATTTTCCTGATTGCATGGATGATATTGCCAGCTGAATTTCTTCTTTTGTGATGGGAGCTTCTAGAATTTGCCGAGATTCTGAGGAAATCGAAGGGATATCAATAGAATCAAAAAAATTTTGCAAATCCTTTAAGGTTGTTGTATATTCTGAGGTATATAATTTGGAATAAAATGACCTAAAAATATCATTAATCACTTGTTGATCAGATGTCACCTCTCCTTTATCTGTCCTAACTCCAGTAATAATTTGCTTAGCTCTAATACCACGCAGTTGATTAGCTAAAAGTTTACCGTTTTTTTCGCCATGTTCATAAAATTCACTCTTGTTCCTTATTAAACAACCTTCAATTTGTCGAGTGGAAAGTAAATTAAGTTTAGTTTGTAATGTCATACGTTCCTTGTACAGAGCGGGTGATGGAGATTGAGCATATTGTCTGTCAATGTCCAAGATTTGATCTAAAATAGCCTTCTGTTCCTGTATTGCGGATCGTCTTTTAAATGCTGCCAATGAGATAAATTCCCCTCTAAGAAATGCCTTCATGGCCTCCCATATTGTTTTGTTTGGCATACCAGGAGTTTTATTTTCTTTCAAAAAAAACTTAATTTTAGAAGAAATATTTGCAACCAATTTTTCATCTGTAAGTAATAATGGATCCAGTCTCCAATACTTTCTTCATGGAGTCACATCCATGGAGGATCATTTTAAGTACAAGAGGGGCATGATCAGAAACCGAGATGCTATCATAACTGCAAGAGCTAAGGTTATTAATTAATAAATTGTCAACAAAAAAATAATCTATTCTGGTATAAGTATGGTGTACGTGAGAGAAAAAAGAATAGTCCCTGCCGTTAGGATGTAAAAAACGCCAAGGGTCTGTAAGGCTATATTCCTCAAGAAAAGACTTAACATAAGTTGCAGATTTATTAAGACTAGCAGGTTTTGAGGATGAGCGGTCTAAGATCGGATCCATATACAAATTAAAGTCACCCCCAAGAATTAGAGAATGAGTATTTAAATCTAGAAGCTGCGAAAAAAGGTTGCGAAAAAAGTGTACATTGTGGAGTGTGTGAAATCACAGACAGATTCATTTCAAAATGATTTATTTCACACTCACATCTCACGAGCACAGAACAGAGTGAACTTTTTATCAGAGACTCTCCTCTTAAGTTTCACGGCTTACATCACACACAACAGGACATTTGCATCACACTGCATTCAATCCCCTACATCACAAGTGTCAAACTCATTCCATGGAGGGCCAAGACCCTGCAGGTTTTACCTCCACCCAGTGGCTTCAACAGGTGTTTTCTCTGAATTTCTTCCCACTGATTGCTGATCAGTGAAAACACCTGCTGAAGAGACTGGGTGGAAGTAAAACCTGCAGGGTCTTGGCCCTCCAAGGAATGAGTTTGACACCCCTGCAACATCCTTGACTCCTTCTCGCTCTCTCACCAGGAGACTCCTGCTCTTTTGTCTCCCATGCTTATTCACTACCTCTTGTCTGAGATGCTAGAAATCTGACTCTCCCAAGGTGCTACAAATACCACCCCCCCAGCATCTTAGATAGGACAATAGAATAACAGTTCACATGCTGTGATAGAACAACAGAACATCAGTCCGCATGCTGTTTGGGCTTCCGTCTCCTCCTGTATCTGCTGTAACTGGATTTTACCGCCTCCACGGCGCTGTTGTGCCGGTGGGAAGTTGCTGTGAGGGGGACACTTCGGTCTGTCCGTATGGCTGCTCTGGTGAATCGTTTCCCTGGGGAGCCCTCCGTGGGGGTCTTCCACGCCGAGGGGCCCTAGCCAACAGCACTTGCTCGTCCGCCACAACGAAAGCGGGTTTGAGTCTGTCTATGCCAATTTTTTCCCTCCTACCCCCCAAGTCTAGCAAAAAATGCTTATCCCCTGTTTCCAGCACTCTGAACGGTCCATCATAGGGTGGGCACAGTGGAGGGCGGTGGGCGTCGTGTCTGACAAACACGAACTCCGCGTTCTTCAAAGTTTTAGGCACAAAAACGTGCGGAAAACTGTGGTGGCAGGGCCCAGCAGCGTGCCTGTGTCTGCGCTACGCTGCAAAAGCTGAGACGGGCAGCTGCCCGGCGCGGGTTATCTGGCAGAAATTCCCCGGGCAGCCGAAGTGGATGCGGAAAAACGAGTTCTGCCGGGGAAACTTCCAGATCCTCTTTAGGCGCGGAGCGCAACTCCAATAAAACCCACGGTAGCCTGTCTACCCAATTTGCATCCGTCAATGAAGCCCTGAGTGCCGCTTTCAGTGATCTATGAAAATGCTCGCATAACCCATTAGCCTGTGGGTTGTACGCGGTTGTGCGGTGAATTGTAATACCCAGGCTGCGGGCCATCGCGGACCAGAGTTCGGAAACAAATTGAGGGCCCCTGTCAGACGTAATGTCCAACGGGACTCCAAAACGCGCCACCCATGCTGTTAAAAAAGCGCGCGCTACGTCTGCAGACGTGGTTGCCGCCAGCGGAACCGCTTCTGGCCAGCGCGTGGTGTGGTCCACCATTGTCAGGAGGTGCGTGCACCCCTGTGATGGCAGGAGGGGGCCCACGAGGTCCACGTGAACATGGTCGAACCTCTTAGCCGGAATACGAAACGGCTCCCTTGGAGCCGTTTCGTGCCTTCGTGTGTCTGTGTACCTTGGCTCGTTGGCACGCCACGCAGGCTGCAGCCCACTCTTTCACTTGTTTGCGTAGGCTCGGCCACACAAACTTCTCTCCCACCATTTTGACCGACGCGCGCACTCCTGGGTGCGCCAGAGTGTGAACCGACTCAAACACGCGGCGGCGCCACGCAGCCGGGACCACGGGACGCGGGCGACCCGTGGAGACATCGCAGATTAGGGGGGGCATGCCGTCTTGCAGCACCCTGCTCTCCAGCCTTAACCCTGTTGGTCCAGACTGGAGCACGCGCACGTCTGCATCGCTATTCTGCTCCGCGGCCATGGCTGCGTAATCTATCCCCACGCAGACCGGGGCCGCCACGGCGCGCGAGAGGCAGTCCGCCACTACATTCAGTTTACCCGACACATGCTGAATATCGGTAGTAAACTCTGAGATTGCGGCCAGCTGTCTCTGCTGCCGGCCCGACCACGGTTCTGAAACCTTGGCCATCGCGAATGTTAGCGGCTTGTGGTCCACGAACGCGGTGAAACTGCGCCCTTCCAGCCAGAATTGGAAGTGGCGAATGGCCAGGTGGAGAGCCAGCAACTCTCTGTCGAACGCGCTGTATTTACCTTCATTGTCGCGCAAAGTTCTGCTGAAAAAGGCGAGCGGTTGCCAAGCCCCGGTGACGCGCTGCTCCACAACAGCCCCTATGGCCACGTCTGAAGCGTCAGTGGTGAGCTCTGCGGGCCGTCGGGTCTGGATGTGCCAGCAGTGTGGCATTTGCCAGGGCTGCTTTAACTTCTGAGAACGCCCGCTCTCGCTCCGGGGTCCATTCGACCCTATCCGCGGGTTTCTGTTTTTTGAGCGCGGCGTACAATGGTTGCATGAGCCATGCCGCGCGGGGAAGGAAACGGTTATAAAAGTTCACCATTCCCAAAAATTCTTGTAGCGCCCTGACCGTTTGAGGCCGGGGAAAATCCGCCACGGCGCGCACTTTGTCGGGCAGCGAGATCGCTCCTTCTGGAGAGACGCGGTGCCGCAAAAAATCAATCTCCGTTACGCCGAACTGGCATTTTGCCGGGTTGATTATTAACCCGTGCTCCTCCAACCTTCGGAAAACCGTCGTGAGGTGGGTTTCGTGTTCGTCTTCGGACGCGCTGGCTACCAGGATATCGTCCAAGTAGACGAACACGAACGGGAGATCGCGCAGCACTGCATCCATCATGCGCTGGAACGTCTGTGCCGCTCCTTTTAACCCGAATGGCATGCGCAGGAACTCGAATAGACCGAACGGAGTTATTACCGCTGTTTTGGGTACGTCCTCAGCGCGCACTGGGACTTGGTGGTAACCGCGGACCAGGTCTATTTTGGAAAAAAATGTGTGCCCCGGCGAGGTGAACGGAAAAATCCTGTATGTGGGGAATCGGGTAGCGGTCGTGCGCCGTGGCGTTGTTCAACCTGCGGAAATCACCGCACGGTCGCCACGATCCCTCAGCCTTAGGGACCATGTGTAGCGGGGATGCCCATGGGCTGTTCGAGCGCCTGATGATGCCCAACTTTTCCAGATTGGCGAACTCCTCACGCGCTATGGCCAGCTTAGCTGCGTCCAAGTGCCGAGGTCTCGCAAAAACGGGCGGCCTGGTGGTGGTGATAAAGTGCTCCACCCCGTGTTTAGCGATGGCCACGGAAAACGTCGGGACCCTGAGTGCTGGGAACTGAGTGAGCAGTGTGTGGAACTTACCACCTGTAGCTGTGACGTTGGCTTGTGCTGTTGGCCGGGTCACTCGAGCTATACAGGGGAGAGAATCGAAGGACAGTGCATTAACCAGGCGCCTGTTAGCAACATCAACCAATAAACCATGTGCACACAGAAAATCAGCCCCCAGTAATTCAGTGCTGCTATAACAAAAGTCCACTCATATGTACGGCCGTGTAGAGATAAGAGCAGAGTCCTCTCACCAAAGGTCTTAATATCCGAGCCGTTTGCTGCCACTATCTCGGGGCCGCTAGATCCTGCCAGCCGGTCAGCGTAGGTCGGCCGGATGAAGCTCCTCTGGGCTCCGGTGTCCACGAGGAAATGTCTCCCCGAGCGTGCATCCGTTAGGTAGAGCAGCTTGTTCACTTCACCGAGGGTCGCTGCAGCTACCAACCCTCGGTCTTGGCGTTTCCCGAGCGCTGGAATTGGCACGGTGGCGTACATCTGCGTGCGTTCTCTCCGAAACGGCGGTGGTAGGAACAGAGCGTGTCTCTCTGGCGTTCCCTGGTCCCCGCTGCTGCTACCGTCGGTGGCTCCTCGCCTTCTCTGGTCGTCTTGCTGGGCTCCGCCGCTGCTGTGTTGACTGTGGTCGCCCTGGTGTCGATGATGATCCGGTCTGCCTCCTGGGCTAACGCACGGTAGTCTTGCGTGGCCAGCCGCGGCAAATTGGCCAGAAGCACTCTCGCCACTGTCGGAAGGTTCCGGAGGAAGAGGTGGGCAACCAGAAAGTGCTCGTCGTCCGTGCCCATTAATGCCAGCATCTTCTCATCAGGTCTACGGCTGAACCCTCTCCTAGCTCGGTCCGCGTCAGGAGCCTCTCCGCTATCTCACAGTCCGAGAGCGTGTAGCGCTGGATGAGCGCAGCTTTGAGCGGCTCGTATCTGTTGCTGGCTGGAGGCTGATCTAGCAGGCTCGCTACCTGTTGAGCTGTGCGGGCGTCGAGCGCTGCGACCACATGGTAGAATCTGGTGTCATCTGCCGTTACTCCCCGGAGGGCGAACTGGGCCTTGGTGACGTGGAACCAAGAGCGCGGGTTGTGCTGCCAGAAATCCGGTAGCTTGACTGAAACCGCACACGTGTGGCTGGAGGTTCCAGTCCGGGCTGTCTGTGGGATGGCTGCCGCCTCGCTGTAGCTTCCTGACCAGGCCGGCTCCGGGGATCTTGCCTCATGTTCCATAATACGTCTTGGGTCACCAGTGTGGAGTGTGTGAAATCACAGACAGATTCATTTCAAAATGATTTATTTCACACACACATCTCACGAGCAGAGAACAGACTGAACTTTTTACCAGAGACTCTCCTCTTAAGTTTCACGGCTTACATCACACACAACAGGACATTTGCATCACACTGCATTCAACCCCCTACATCCTTGACTCCTTCTCGCTCTCTCACCAGGAGACTCCTGCTCTTTTGTCTCCCATGCTTATTCACTGCCCCTTGTCTGAGATGCTAGAAATCTGACTCTCCCAAGGTGCTTCAACATCATCAAAATTCAGCGCATACAGATTAGCCAAGGTGACATGTTTATTGCCAAGTTTACCTGATACTATTACAAATCGTCCATTTTTATCTAATACAACATTAGAGGGAATAAATGGGATATTTCGATCAATAAGAATAGCAGTGCCCCTGGCCTTAGCTTTAAAATTTGAATGAAAAAATTGTCCTGACCAACATTTTGACAAGCGCAAGTGGTCGGAATCCTGCAAATGGGTTTCCTGCAAAAACAGTACCCCAGGCTTAAATTGCTTTAGACGTGACATGACTCTCTTTCGTTTAATTGGATGGTTCAACCCCTTCACATTCCAGCTTACCAAAGTAAGATTACTATTCATTCAAAGAGTAAAATTTATATATTGTGTTGTGTAGCCCAAAAAAGAATGGGGTGAGGTATGGGTGAAAAAAAAAAAAAAAAAAAAGGTGAGGGGGTGAGGGGGGTGTTAATAAATCAATAACAAAAATAAATTAAAAAAAAAAATTCAACAACCAAACCTATAACAACACTCCAGCCGGTTGCAAAGAACAGCAACCGCTCCATCTCCTGCTCTATTCTCACCCTAACAAAATACTCCCATACAACTGGCTTCAATCCTGCATAGTATGAACATTTTACCCTTAAAAAAAAAAAAAAAAAAAAAAAAATAAGTAAACAACAACGTATAGGGAGCCAATTTTACCTTGTTTTTGAACATCTAAAAATGGATCAATGTCCAGTCAGTGCGGCTTTAATGAAGTAGTAATCAAGTAGTCCAGTGTAGTAGTTGGTCAACCCAGGAATGTCCAGTTCAGGGTGAAAATCGCTGATTTCTCTCCATGGTTTGCATGAAGCGGGTTGTAGAAGTTGCAGAAAAACAGACGGAACACGCGTAAGTCTGTCTGATAAAACTTCATTTACATTTTTCCACTTCCTCCTTTTATCTCCGTCCAAAACGGAAAAACTCCGCCTTCACATTAAAAGATCAAATTTGTGTGTGAGACCAACAACTAATGTCACCACACAGGCCCCCCCAGAACACACAAATAACAACATAAATAAACATGCTGACAAAAAACAAACTAAAACAGCATGAACAAAATCCCCCCCCCCCCGCCAAAAAAAGAAAATAACTCAAGAGAACCTCTTAGGCAACCTAATTACTCTGCCCCGGCGACTGCACTGCGCAGTCCTAGGGGGCGCAACTGTAACCGGAGCAGACACAACCTCAGGCGCAGGGTTGGGAGGGCGCCCCCGCCGAGCCGGGCAGGCTAACTCAACCTCATCGTCACAAAGAACATGAGCGGGCTTCAAACGATCCACCGAAATCCGATCCTGACAAGTCCCCAACTCAACCAAAAAATCCTTATGGCCTGTTTCTAACACCCGAAAAGGGCCATCATAAGGTGCCTGCAGGGGAGAACGATGGGCATCGTGCCGGACAAAAACATATTTAGCCGACATAAGGCTGTCAGGGACGTAAGACTGAGGAAGACAGTGGTGCGCAGCCACGGGAACAAAAACCCTAGCTTCCTCTCGACACTTAGGCCTCTTAACCATACTGGGACCTAACCCTGGACTGGTAGGAAGGAACTCCCCTGGAACCCTCAAGGTCTGGCCGAGGACCAACTCAGCAGAAGAGGAGTGCAGGTCTTCTTTGGGGGCTGAACGCAAACCCAACAAAACCCACGGTAATCTGTCCACCCATCCACTGTCCACTAATGACGCGCGAAGGGCCGCTTTCATAGTCCGATGAAACCGCTCACATAGCCCATTAGCTTGTGGATGGTATGCTGTGGTCCGATGGAGTTTAACCCCCAAACTACCAGCTACTTCATTACAAAGTGCGGAGGTAAATTGCGGGCCCCTGTCAGAGGTAATGTCCAAGGGGACACCAAAACGGGACACCCAAGAGGAGATAAATGCCCGGGCAACATCAGACGCCGTAGTTGATGCCAGGGGAACTGCCTCCGGCCACCACGTAGTCCAGTCCACCATAGTGAAGAGGTGAGTAAAACCACGAGACAGAGGAAGAGGTCCGACCAGGTCCACCTGAACATGATCAAAACGTCGTTCCGGAATCCAAAAAGGCCCCAATGGAGCCTTTATGTGGCGCTGCACCTTAGCACGCTGGCACGCCACACAGGTCGTCATCCAAGTCTTCACATCCTTTCTGAGACCTGGCCATACAAACTTGGCGCTCACCAACTTGACCGAAGCCTTAACCCCAGGATGCGACAAAGAGTGAACAGCGTCAAAAACACGACGACGCCAAGCCGCAGGCACCAAAGGTCGTGGTTTTCCCAATGTAGTGTCACACAGAAGAGTGGCGCCACTGTCTTGAAAGCAGACATCCTCCAACTGCAAACTGGACTCAGTGGAACGAAGCACCTGCACCTCCGGGTCCAACAACTGATCGGCAGCCATCTCAGCATAGTCCATGCCCAAATGAACAGCAGCAACTGGGGCACGAGAAAGACAGTCCGCCACCAAGTTGGTCTTACCAGCCACATGCTGAATGTCAGTAGTGAACTCGGAAATAGCCGAAAGCTGCCGTTGTTGCCGAGCTGACCAAGGTTCAGTGGACTTGGCCATGGCAAACGTGAGGGGTTTATGGTCCACAAAAGCGGTGAATTTACGGCCCTTCAAGAGAAACCTGAAATGCCTTGTCGCCAAGAAAAGGGCCAACAGCTCCCTGTCAAAAGTGCTGTACTTCCTTTCTGACTCGCGTAACTGTCTACTGAAAAAGGCTAGAGGTTCCCAGGAATTGCCCACCCACTGCTCACAAACTGCTCTGACAGCATAATCGGATGCATCGGTGGTAAGAGCAATGGCGACCGTGGGGTCTGGATGAGCCAACAAGGCAGCATCAGCCAGCACAGCTTTAGCCCCGTCAAAAGCACATAACCTCTCATGGGTCCATTCAATGTCCTGATTACCCTCTTACCCTTCAAAGCCTCATACAGCGGGCGCATAATATGGGCAGCATGAGGTATAAAACGGTTGTAAAAATTGACCATGCCCAAAAACTCCTGCAGGGGCTTGACAGAGGAGGGGCGCGGAAAAGCTAAAACCGCTTCGACTTTAGCCGGGAGGGGTACGGCACCCTGCTGGGATACCTTGTGCCCCAAGAACTCAAGTTCTGAGAGCCCAAACTGACACTTTGCGGGATTCACTATCAGTCCATGGTCACAAAGGCGCCTGAAGAGCTGACGAAGGTGCGACACATGTTCCTCCACCGAAGCGCTCGCCACCAGTATATCGTCTAGGTATACAAACAGGAAAGACATGTCCCGTAACACAGAGTCCATAAGCCGTTGAAACGTCTGTGCAGCACCCTTAAGGCCGAATGGCATTCTCAAGAACTTGAACAGTCCAAATGGAGTGATCACCGCTGTCTTGGGGACGTCCTGGGGATGGACAGGCACCTGATGATAACCACGCACTAAATCCACTTTAGAAAAAATGACCGTCCCTGCCAGGCGTGAAGAAAAATCTTGGATATGGGGGACTGGGTACCTGTCGTTGGTAGTAGCGTTGTTAAGGCGCCTAAAATCTCCACAAGGGCACCAACCCCCATCTGACTTAGGGACCATGTGGAGGGGAGAGGCCCACGGACTGTCGGAACGGTGCACAATACCCAACCGCTCCATATTGGCAAACTCATCTCTAGCGATGGCTAACTTAGCAGCATCTAGATGGCGTACGCGGGCAAAAACAGGTGGACCCACAGTAGTAATATAATGCTCAACCCCATGTTTGGCTACTGCCGCAGAAAACGTAGGTACAGTAAGCGCAGGAAACTCAGAGAGAAGGCGCTGGTATCTGTCTCCTGAGGCGAGCATGTTAGCAAGCAGTCGACCAGCCTCACCCAGTGTACATGGATAGGAATCAGAAGACACAGCATCAATCAAACATCTGCTAGCTATATCAACCAACAGTCTGTAAGCACAGAAAAAATCTGCACCAAGGATAGGGACTGCTACAGATGCTACCACAAAGTCCCAACTAAATTCACGACCGTTAAAACATACAGTAATAAACCTGGTGCCAAAGGTGCGAATAGGAGTACAATTAGCAGCGTCCAATGGAGGTCCATGTCCATATCCCATGACATCAGCCGAAGAGGGGGGAACGATGCTCCGTTGTGCTCCTGAATCCACCAAAAAGCGACGTCCAGCAGCGCAGTCCTCAATAAAAAGCAGCTTATTGTTGGTGTCGGTGCACGCAGCTGCTAGCGAGCACCGGCCTTCTCGTTTCCCTGTGGCTGGAAAGAGCACGGTGGAATACAGCGCCGAGCCTTCGGTCCAAAACGGCGGTGGTATAAACACAGGCTGCTCTCTTTCTTACGGCGAGCCGAAACTGCGGCCACATCCACCGAGACTTCTCCATCAGACTGCCCAGGCAGCAGTGCATGCACAGACAAATGACGAGAAGCCAGCAAAAGCCTGCCCGCTTCTTCAGCTAAACCCCGGTAATCCTGTACGAATGAGGGGCGAGCTGGCCAGGACAGTGCGCACTGGAGGCGGAAGCTGACACAGAAACAGGTGGGTGAACAGAAATGAGCTGTCTCCTGAACCAAGAAGTGCCAACATATTCTCCATCAGCTCAGAAGGTTTGCTGTCCCCCAAACCAGTCATAGACAAAAGACGATCAGCTCGCTCTATATCAGAAAGCTGGTACAGCTGCAGAAGAGCCCTCTTCAGAGTGACGTACCTGTCAGCGTGAGGCGGGTCCCGGAGCAGTCCCACCAAACGACGAGTAGTGGCAGAATCCAAAGCTGCGACAACATGGAAATACTTTGTGTCATCTGTGGCTACTCCGCGCAGATGTAACTGAGCCTCAACATGCTGAAACCAGGACTCCGGGTCATGCTGCCAAAAGTCCGGTAATTTAATGGTAGCCGCAAAAACAGCCGGTGCGGGAGCCGCGGCGGATACAAATGCCGTGGCGGCTATATCAGAAGAGGTCGCCTGAACAGACATTCTTCAAACGTCGGGGTCACCAGTGTAGAAGTTGCAGAAAAACAGACGGAACACGCGTAAGTCTGTCTGAAAAAACTTTATTTACATTTTTCCACTTCCTCCTTTTATCTCCGTCCAAAACGGAAAAACTCCGCCTTCACATTAAAAGATCAAATTTGTGTGTGAGACCAACAACTAATGTTACCACAGGGTGGCCTCCGAGACGGACGCCAGCCACTGGTTTTTGCCATCTGGAAGAGTTATCCGGAGCCTGGCGGGGAAGAGAAGAGAAGGATGAAAACCTCTCTTGTACAACTCGGACATAACCTCCTTATATTCGGCTTGTTGCTTCTGAACGTCGGCGTTATAATCCTCGTAGAACTGAAGTTTATGTCCACGATATTCCAAAGTCCCACGGCGTCTCCGCGCTTCTCTCATCACCAAGTTTTTGGTCAGAAACCGGTGGAAACAAATAATGACAGCGTGCGGCTTCCCATTCGGACCCGGCTTGAGCGTGAGGCTGCGGTGGGCTCTACCCAGCTCTGGGGGAGATGGCAAAGTTTGTGTGCCAAAGACGTCCACCAACAGCCGAGAAAAAAATTCAGATGGCTGTGGACCCACATCAAAGGACTCCGGCAGACCCACCAGATGAATATTCAGCCTCCTGCTTCTTCCCTCCAGGTCAGAAAGTTTGTTTTTGAAAAGCTTGTTCTCCTCCTGTATTGACTCACACGTAGCTTCAAGCGCCGCTAGGCGCTGGCTGACGTCCTCCGCGTTGCTTTCAAGGTCGCCAATGCGTTGCTCCTGGTTAGCCACATCTGCTTGAATCTTGTCCAGCTTGCCATTAATAAGATCAAATGAAGCTTTGAAGTCAGCAGCTATGGACATTCTGTGTTGCTCAAGCAAGGCAACAAGTGCAGGGTTAAGGCTGATATTAGCATCCTCAGCTAAGCTGGTGTTAGCATTGTTCACTGCTGCCTCCTTTTCAGTCTGCTTTCTTGTTTTGGACATATTTCTCAACTCAAAACAGATAGCCAATCTAAAACACCATTTTTAAAAAACTGCATTTTGTGTTTACTTATCTTTGTCTAATATTTAAATTTGTTTGATCTGAAACATTTAAGTGTGACAAACATACAAAAAAAAAAGAGAAATCAGGAAGGGGGAAAACACTTTTTCACACCACTGTATATACAGTAGATACTGTGTTATTGATATTCAGTGTTATTTTGATTCCTAAATATGTGAATCCTTCAGGGGTGAATGTGAATTGTGATTGGTTGGGGGATTGTTTCTCTCCTGATTATTTAATATGTCCAAATTTCTCCAGAAGATTTGCAAGATCTTGCAGAGACTTATTTAAGTTTGTCAAAAATAAAACAATGTCATCTGGGAAGTGAGCCAGATGGTGTTCAGTTTCGCTAGTCCTGGTGCCTGAAATATCAGTGACTGACAAATAGCCGTAGCTAAAGGTTCAATAGCAAATAGAAATAGTAAAGGGGTCAGGGGCATCCTTGGCATGTGGACCTACAAAGGCTGATGGGTTCTGATATTTGGTTGTTTACTGAAATTTTAATTTGTGGGTCTGTATAAAGTAATTTGATTCAATTAATATACTTTCCCAAATCAAAATCTTTTAAGAGTTTCAAAAAAGTAATTCCATTCAATTCTATCAAAAGCCTTTTCTGCGTCGAATGATAGAAGTGCATGGTCATTGGCATCTTGTTTGATATGTAATATATTCAATAACCTATGAGTATTGTGGTACGCTTGCCTGCCAAACACAAATCCACTCTGATCATTATTAATTAAGGAGGGGATGTGTGATTCAATTCTTCTGGCCAAGGCTTTGCACAATATATTAGTGTCACATGACATTAAAGATATGGGGTGGTAAGAACCCATTTCTGAGGGTGATTTACTGGGTTTTAACAGAACTGAAATAACTGCTGATCTCAAAGATTGTGTTAGGCTGCCTCTTTCATAGGATTCATTAAATACTTCAAGGAGGTAGAGGAACAGTTTCCCAGAGAATGTTTTGTATAGTTCAGTAGGTAGGCCATCTGGCCCCGGTGCCTTGCCGCTGTTCATATGGTTAAGTGCCTCTGCCAATTCCTCGATTGTCAGATTCCCGTCAGTACCTACTTTAATTTCCTCTGCTAATGCTGGGAATTGAAGTTGAGCCAAAAAGCCATTTTGTTTTTCTGTGCTGTCCAGATATTCTGACTTATACAAATCTTTATAGTAATTTGCAAATGCATTATTTATTTCAAGGGGGTCGACAAGCTGCTCCCCATTCTCCACTGTTACTGTATTGATAGTTCTGTTGGTCTGGATTTTCTTAATTCTCCATGCTAGAAGCTTACCTGCTTTCGCACCCTGATCATGGTAGGATTGCTTCAGCCATCAAAGGCTGGTAACTATTTTGTTAGTAGTGAGTTCATTATAATTAGCTTTCAGCAGGAGCAGTTTTTTATTGTTTTTCAACATTATCATTGATACAATTCCTGTTCCAACAACTTGATTTGTTTCTCAAGGAAATCTAGTTGTTTGACATTTTTTTTGTTTTGTATTTAGTGTAGCTTTTAATTTCCCCCCTTATGTACACATTAAATGCCTCCCACCTCACTGAAGCAACCGTCTGATTTGTATTTCTAGAAAAGTATTGGTCTGTTTTCTCATCTAAAAATTCCACAGATTCTGTAAACTGAAGCCATCTGGCCTGAAAACGAAATTGTGGTGGAGATGAAAAAATATTAAATGACTGTATAGTTAGTGACACAGGGGCTTGGTCAAATAGTAAAATACCATTGTATCAACAATTTTCAATTTTTGACAGTAATCCAGCAGATACTAAAAAGAAGTCTATCCGGGAATATGTCTTATGTGTACTGGAAAAGCACGAGTATTCTCTTTTCTCTGGACTGAGGTGTCTCCAAATCTCAGTTAGTTTAAATCGGTCATAAATCATTTTAGGATCTTTCTAGTTTGCTGATGAGTATTGTCTATACCAGTTGATCTGTCCTTTATTGGATCCAATACACAATTAAAGTCACCCCCAACTATGCAGTATCCACTATAGAAAGACAAGGTGAGAAACAAATGTTGATAAAAAGAAGGGTCATCTCCATTAGGAGCATATACCGACACTAGATTAACCTGAACAGAAACAATAGTACCACTCAAAATGATAAACCTTCCTGATGGATCTGTATATTGTTTTTGTTTTTTTTAGTTGAAAAGGAATTGGTTTCTGAATTGCTATCAGCGTTCCTCTAGCATGAGAGATGAAACAGGCTGAGAAAACTTGTCCTGGCCACCTATTTCTTATCCTTTTTTGTGTCCTCTGTAATTGTATTTCCTGCAGAAAAATGATCTTGGACCCCATCTGTTTAATTCTGCCCAATACTTGTTTAAGTTTTACCAATTTATTTAGATCTCTTACATTCCAGGATGAAACTTTTATTTCTGACCTATCCAGCATATAGCAATAATGTGAATATTTTGATTAGACTTACAGGATAACTGTACGTAATTTGTGTTTGTTGGTTCCTGTATAGAAAGTTACAGTATTTGACAAAAAATACAAAAACAAGATGCTGAAAGTAGATTCCCACCCACAAAATCCTTGTGCATTTCCCCAAACAACATGCACGTATTAACCCCTGTGAACATCTAACTTTGGTTATGTAGAACGCTTTTCCCGCTTTGGAGGTGCTAATGTATAGGTGTGTACACATCCTTGCATATAGGCTCACTAATGAATGAAAACAATACAACAGCCATCTCTCATAAACCATGGGAATCTTAGTAAATTAAAGAATATAAAGTATGTAAAATAGAATATATTATATGAAATGAAATGATGGCGTGCTTATGTAAGCCTAACTATGGACGTTAATTTAAGTCTCTGTATTCAAAGAAGAACAATAACACTCCACTGATATTGGGGTGTGGATATGAATAAGTTAGGTTCATACAGGCTCCATTAAAAAAAAAAAAAAAAAAAAAGGGAAAAATAAAAAGACTGCCTATTTGCAACTGTACATCCCAAACTGAGATTTTTTAATTCAGCTGTATATAATGACTGATATGAATGTACCTTTTGTCAACTCAAGGCGATTAAGAACAGGGTTAGAAAATTCTTACAAGTCTGAAGTTCAGGTCTGCATATAAGGAGAAGGTGAACGTGGAGCAGGTTGTAACTTTTGAATAGAATATAATCCTCTTGTTAACCTTTTCTGCTTCAACCTCCAGACCGTGGTCGAGAAGCACAGAGGAGATGATCCTCCAGGGCTGAAGCGAGCATCAGCTCCGGGGTTAGCTCTCTTCTCTTTACTAACATCAGCAGTGGAACGCCGAGGGCAGGACACGGTGGCTTGCCTGAGGAGATGTAGCATTAATTACTGTGCGAAATGGCATACACAGCACATTTACTGCTAACTCTTCTGCTCTGAACACCGGGTCTACACTTTTCTATATTCTTAACGTGGCCTAACGACATCACACTCTCATGCGCTGCGGTCTCACCAATACTCTCGCTTGACCACGCGTGTAGAGCTCACCCCCTTAAAGGAACACACACCAATCCTGCAACATTCAGCCTCTGTCACAGTCTTGAAGATAAAGCGTTTGTCCTTGTGAGTGATGATCAGGTGTGCCAGGTAAAGCAGTGGATATTCATGAATAGGAGCTGAGCTTTCACTCCTTCAGAGTGTCGCTGGCGCTGCTTGGTCTCAGCTGACAGGTCCGGGAAGAAGCTGACACGCTGGTTTCCATACCTCGCCTCCTTCATTTTGCCAGCTGCCCTCGGTGTCTTCTTTCAGTCCTTGTAGTATAAGAACATCATAATAACCATCCTGGGCCAGGTAGGCTGGTTTAGGTTAATTGGACCAATCCTGTGTGCCCGCTTGATGACTGGAACTGCAGTGAACGTGTCACTCATTGTCTTGGGAAGCCAATTCTCCAGAAAAGTGCCGAGTTGGGAGCCCTCCATCTTTTTGGGAAGTTCGGCTAGTCTCAAATTAGATCATCTACCTCGGTCCTCTTGGTCCTGGACTTTATCTCCCAGTGCCTCCACTGTGTGCTCTAGTTGCATTACTTTTCCCTGAAGAGCAACAGCGTCTTACTCAGTCTGGGTATGGTAGATTCTTTCTTCAGTTTCTCCAATCCTCTCTGAGTGTAACATTAATTCTCCCTTAATACAGTTAACGGCTTCTAGCATATTGGTGAGTCTTTTCGTGAAGTCTTCTTTAAGTGACTGAGTTGCCAGGAGTATTTCTCTTTTAGTAGGGGCTGCAGTGGTGTTGCTCATTTCCCTGTCCGGAGGGATAGCATCACTAGCAGAAGTGTTAGCAGTGTTGTTAGCTGCAGAGTTAGCCGTGTTGGTTTGCACCGCCACTTTAAATGATAGCTGTCCAAGTTTCTGATTTTCAGGTGGCATAGTCTCTTTTCAACTTTTCCCAAAGTATCTGAATCGATATAATAGTTGTTACGGTCATCTTTAGAAGTATTCTTTCAGAAATCTCTGTGAGCCAAGTTCATGTGTCTTCTCACCAAGCTGCCATAACCGAAAGTCGACTGAATTCTTTTTATCTACTTTTAAGACTTGTGTGAAAATCTGATGTTTTATGTTGTGGAGGAAGAAAGCAGACGAGGCAGCGAGCTGGACGACACATGAACTTTAGTTTCTCCTTCAACATCAAGTCAGTAAAACTCTGCCTGGGTCTCTCTGCACCCTCTTTTTGTAACCTTTAATTCCATGCATTGAGACCCAAGAATCCTGACCATAATACATTGTATGGAACAAAGACATGCGTGGCACATTTACATCACATAGCGCCAGTACCGCTTCTCACATGCTTTCGTCCTTCAGCGGCTCTGGTGTTTCCTCAAGTCCCCGGGGGAGGGGGGGGGGATAGTCCTTACTGTCCTGTCTGAGACCCCCCCCCCCCCCAGTAACACTTCCTCCTTTAGCCCATTGTTCCCTCTTTCCCCATCTGCTGTCTTTGGCTGGAGAATCCCCTACCTGTGCCACCACACAGCCCCCCCCCCCGAACACCCAGGAAGGACACTAACCCCCCGTCCTTTGGGCTTGAGTCGACGCCCATAGCGGCTGTAGTGGGGGGCGCCGATCCGGTTGAAACACCCTGCTGGCAAGGTGTACAGGGGTGCACGTCAGTCTGTGGAGGGAAAGAGGGTGGGGGGAGAACATATTAGCTTTGCGAGCACAGGGCTCTACTGAGGGAACACCAACTTGCAGAGCCACCGATCCTGGGTGTCTGCGCCGGGGAGCTTGGGCCAGCACCACCTGCTCGTCTGCCAACACAAAAGCGGGCTTCAGCCTGTCGATGCAGATGGTCTCCCTACGCACCCCCAAGTCTAACAGAAAATGCTTTGCCCCAGGTTCCAGCACCCTGAACGGTCCGTCAAACAGTGGGTGCAGCGGGGTCTGGTGCACATCGTGCCTGACAAAAACAAAACTGGTGTTCTGTAAGCTCTTGGGGATGAAAGTGCGGGGAAAACAATGGTGGGCTGGGCCCGGCATGTTAAAAGCCTCCATACTGTGCAAAAATTGCGCGGGCGGATCAGCCCTGGGCACAGGGTTTTCCAGTAAAAATTCTCCGGGGATCTGCAGCAGCTGAGAAAAAACGAGTCCTGCCGGGGAGGCTGCCAGATCCTCCTTAGGCATGGAGTGCAACCCTAAAAGAACCCAGGGCAGGCGGTCAACCCAATTTGTATTTGCGAGCAAAGCTCTGAGCGCTGCCTTAAGCGACCTATGAAAACGCTTGCATAACCCGTTAGCCTGGGGGTTGTACGCGGTAGTACGGTGAATTTTTACCCCCAGGCTCTGGGCCATCGCGGAACAGAGTTCCGAAACGAATTGTGGAGCTGTCAGAAGTGATATCCGACGGGGTCCGAACTGTGCAACCCAAGCCTACAAAAAAGCACGAGCCGCTTCCGCGGACATGGTAGAAGCCAGCGGGACCACTTCAGGCCAGCGCATGGTGTGGTCCACGATTGTCAAAAGGTGCATGAAACCTTGCGACGGCAGGAGGGGTCCCACCAAATCCACGTGGATGTGGACGAACCTCCTGGCCGGGATTTGGAACGGCTCGAGGGGGGCTCTGATGTGCTTTTGCACTTTGGCCCACTGGCACGTGACACACGCTGCAGCCCACTCTTTCATGTCCTTGTGCAAGTGTGGCCAGATGAATTTCTCCCCCACTAGTTTAACCAAAGCGCGCACGTCTGGATGGGAAAGGGAGTGGACTGACTAAAAAATGTGGTTGCACCAAGAGCTTGGAACCACCGGGCACGGGCGACCGGTGGAGACATCGCAGAGCAAGGGAGGGCACCCTTCTCGCACCACCCTGCTCTCCAGCCTTAACCCAGTCGGCATAGACTGGAGCGCACAAATGTCCATCTCCCCGGCTTGCTCCGCGGCCATGGCAGGGAAATCTATTCCTACGTACACCGGGGAGACTAACGCACGTGACAGACAATTGGCCACAATGTTGAGCTTACCGGCAACATGTTGAATGTTGGTCGTAAACTCCGAGATCGCAGCCAAATGCCATTGCTGCTGGGACAACCACGGTTCTGAGACCTTGGACATTGCGAATGTCAGCAGCTTATGGTCAATGAACGTGGTGAACTTGCACCCCTCTAGCCAAAACTGGAAATGGCGCATTGCCAGGTGGAGAGCCAACAATTCTGTGTCGAACAAGCTGTATTTGTGTTTGTTGTTGCACAAAGTTTGACTGAAAAATGCGAGCGGCTGCCATGAACCGGAGATGTACTGCTCCACCCCTGCCCCTATGGCAACATCAGACGCATCCATAGTGAGCACTATCTGTGCCGATGGGTCCGGGGGGGCTAGCAAAGCGGCATCCGCAAGCGCTGTTTTGGCCTCTGTGAAAGCCTGGACTCGCGCTGGAGTCCAGTCGATGTTTTTCGCGGGCTTCTTTTCCTAAGCGCGGCATACAATGGCTGCATCAGCTGGGCTGCCCGGGAGAGGAAACTGTTATAAAAATGAACCATTCCCAAAAACTCTTGTAGGGCCCTCACAGTCTGTGGTCGCGGAAAGTCTGACACAGCGTGCACCTTATCTGGTAGTGGAATCGCGCCCTCCGGCGAAATGCAGTGGCCCAAAAAATCAATCACTGGCACCCCAAACTGGCACTTCGTTGGGTTCACTATAAGCCCGTGTGCTTCCAACCTCTGGAAAACTGTCTTGAGATGGGCGATGTGCTCCTCTTTGGACGCGCTATCCACCAGAGTTCGTCTAAATAGATGAAAAAGGAAGGACAAGTCACGGAGCACTGCATCTATCGTCCTCTGGAAAGTCTGTACTGCGCCCTTTAATTTGAATGGCATGCGTAAAAACTCGAAAAGGCCGAAAGGAGTTATTACCGCCGTTTTAGGAACATCTTCCGTGTGCACTGGGACCAGATCCACTTTTGAAAAAATCCTGGATGTTCGGGATGGGATTCCGATCGTGTTCCGTGGCATTGTTCAAGTGCCGGAAATTGCTGCACAGTTGCCACGGCCCGTTGGCCTTAGGCACCATGTGTAGCGGGGATGCCCTTGGGCTGTTGGAGTGCCTGACGATGCCCAACTGCTCTAAGTTGGCAAACTCCTTGCGCGCGCTGGCCAGTTTGGCTGTGTCTGGGCGCTGAGGTCACGCAAACACCGGCGGGCCTTTTGTGATTATATAATGTTTGGCCAGCGTGTTTGGTTACTGTAGCCGAAAAAGTTGGGCCGTGAGCGCTGGGAACTGTGCAAGTAATTGTTGGTACTTACCCCCTAGAGCTATAACGTTAGCCAGTGTTGTTGACCCAGCTCCCCAAGCAGTGCAGGGCAGGGAGGTAAAAGAGACAGCATCCACTAAATGTCTGTTGGCAACATTGACTGATAACCCATAAGCATATAAAAAATCTGCAACTAAAATGGGGGCAGAACATGCAGCTACCACAAAGTCCCACTGAAAATTGTGTCTGAGCCAACATATCGTCAGTGTCCATTCGCCAAACGTCCTGATGGTGGATCTGTTGGTGGCTGTGAGTTCGGGACCACTGCCTCCTGCCAACCTGTCTGTGCTGACCGGCAGGTTGAGGCTCTTCTGGGAGCCGGAGTCCACCAAAAACCATCTCCCCAAATGTGTGTCCGTGACAAAAAACAGCTTGTTCCTGTCTCCAGCAGTTGCAGCTGCTACTGAATGCCAAATGTGCTGTCTTCCCGGCTTCTTGAATTGGCATGGTGACAGGCATGGTTGGGCATTCGAGCCGAAACGGCGATTATAGAAACAGATCTCCCCATTCCTTCCTCTGCTGGTGTCTGTCCCGGCTACCACCAACGGCTCCTCGACCTCACTGGAGTCCCTCATGGATGCCGGTGCCACTGCCTACATGCTGAGAGTTCTGGTTGCCAAAAGGATGTGGTCCACTTCCTGCGCCAGGGCGCAGTAGTCCTTATCAACCAGCTGCGGCGAGTTGGCCAGGATCGCCTGCTGTAGCTGGTAGGTTCCTGAGGAACAAGTGGGCGAACAGGAAAGATTCGTCGTCCTTCCCCCTCAGTGCCAACATGCTCTCCAGAGCTCCATGGCTGATCTGTCACCTAACTCTGAACTTGTTAGGAGTCTCTCTAACCTCTCACTGTCAGACAGGGTATAGCTTTGGAGTAGCATCCTCTTGAGTGCTTCATATTTCCCTTGGGCCAGCGGCTCCTGGAGCAGGCTTGTCACCTGCTGCGTGGCGTGCGCATCCAGTGCAGCGACCACATAGTAATATTTTGTGTCGTCCGTTGTGATCCCGTGGAGTGCGAACTGGGCTTCTATATGCAGGAACCACGCAGTCGGGTTGTGAAGCCAGAAGTCTGGGAGCTTGACTGAGATGGTGCACGCAGCACTGATGCTCTCCCTCCAGGTAGTCTCCGGTGTGGTGCTCGGCTCGTTCTCCATGGCACGTCTTAGGGTCACCAATGTGGAGGAAGTAAGCAGACGAGGCAGCGAGCTGGATGACACAGGAACTTTATTTTCTCCTCCATCATCAAGTTGGTAAAACTTTGCCTGGGTCTCTGTGCACCCTCTTTTTATAACCTTTAATTCCATGCATTGATACCCAGGAATTCTGACCATAATACATTGTGTGGAACAAAGACATGCGTGGCACATTAACATCATATAGCGCCAGTACCGCTTGTCACACCCTTTCCTCCTTCAGCAGCTCTGGCGCTTCTTCAACTCCCCGGGGGGCGAATGGTCCTTACTGTCCCATCTGAGACCCCCCAGTAACACTTCCTCCTTCAGCCCATTGTTCCCTCTTTCTCCAGCTGCCGTCTTTGGGTGGAGAGTCCCCCACCCATGTCGCCACTATGTCATATTTATGCAGAAATGTAGAAAATTCTAAAGGGTTCACAAACTTTTAAGCACTGCTGTAAGTCTGACTCATCATTCTGTGTGCAGCTTCAAGTGATAAATGAAGTTGGACTCTGTCACTTCTCCATCTGTTATTTTAGGCCCACATGCTTTACACGCAGCAGTGCTTTTTGTTTTTTAATTTGAGACAACCTTGTAGTTTTTTTTGTAGAAGAATAATATTTTTTTTTCTTAACTGATGCTCAGTAACGTAATGTTACTTTGTTGTGTATTTTACTTTTATTTCTATGTTAATAGATGTGGAGATCAGTGGATTGTGGGAAGCTAGGTGCAGAATTGCTGAGAATAAATATTGTGAAATGCTGTGGGAACACATCTATGAACAGCTACACTGTATATTGTGCTTAAACTAAAATTTCAAGATTAAATTCTCATTTGTGCCATACATTGTTGTGAAGCCTTCATGTTAATCCATTTTGGACTTTTAAACAGCCAAGAAGATGCTGGTGATTAGTTCTAAACTAAATTTATAGAAGATAATGTTATTCATATGTCATCATATCATTTAAAATCAGTGATTTTACAAAAACACCACAGTGCATAACATTTCTAGATCCTGACTTTAAATGCAGCTACATTAAGTAATTGCTATCCAACTCCAGCTGAAGCATTATTTCCTTTCCTGAGGCTTTCATTAGTAATTAAACATTTGGCAACAAAGCAAAGCCTGCTTGTACTGAGAAATAATCAGCTGTAGACCACACAAGCGGTTGCTATAGCCACTGATCCCATTTTAGCTCATACATTTTCACTATTATTGACAGAGTGGTTATATAATAGTAGGGTTTTTTTTTCCCTTCTGGTCCATAATATCATTTTACATAATTCTAAACTATTTTCTATACCAAGGCAAAATCTGATGGCGTTAGAGGTCTGACTTTCTGGATTCGATAAAATTTGGTTGTTTATCCCAATCCTTTTTCTTTAAATTGCAAAATCGGGCATCAACCTTGTTTAGACTTCACTCTGTCTTCTCAAGAAGCAAACTTCTTTGTGACTTCAGTATAACATTACATTACATGATTTTATAATGAAGAAACGGGGTCAGAAACAAATCGAGGTTATTGTAGTATAAGCCAGTATTGTCATTTTTTTTAAAATCATCTCTGACAGTGCTTCTAGAAATTTAGACATTATTTTCAAATAAACAAAGCGTTTTGAACAATAATTTCTATGATCAATGTATAATTACCCATATTTACATATACACAGTTACACAATACTCCAGGTAGTGTGTCAACACAAGGATCTTGGTTGCATGGTCACAATAAATTGATTACTGGGAATAAACTGATAATGGCAATAATCAGTTTAGTTGTGTTTACATGCACTGAATAAACAGATTATTGGAGGGTAAACCACTTGAGTTAATGACCTTGGCTACATGGTCTTTACCTGATTATTCTGTTTACATGGCCACTTGAATAACAGGATAACTCCAGAAATCCAATCATAAACGGTTTGTTTGTGTACATGTAACCCGGTCAGTGTCTCTGTTCCTGAGATAGAAAATTGCAATTGTGACTTGGACTGCACTTATTGTAAGTTACATACACTAGTGACTACACACTTCACTTGTACTGGCAATGTGGGCTTTGTGAGCAATCTTTTATTGTTACTGTTTTAATCAAAACTATCAAAAACACTCAATTTCCTTTAGGAATACAAGTTTGCTGATGGTTACGACAAAAACAATACAGATCACTGTATCTACAAACCATGACTGTTTTAGCCTATTTAAGGTAATGGCATCAAATATTTCATCAGTGCTGTAACTACACGCGATCAGATGAAGGTACTGTACATATTTTGAATTAATATTGATTTTTGGATTTTGATAACAACCATGAAGTGACTAACCTCCATATCTCATGGACCGGTGAATGCTGCCGACTGAGGTGATTTTTAGGTTTCGTCAGAGTTCCTAAAAAGTTGCCAGTTTGCAAACAACTTTTAAAATCCCAAAGCGTTTTTCTTGTTGCCAAAAAATTTGAAAATGGTCAAAGATTTTGCCAAATGTAGTTTTCTGCAAAAGTTTGCAAATAGTAGTAACACATCATTACAGTTCTTTTTGGTTTGCCAAGTAGTGAACACTAGCAGCTGTTGAAGAACCCTTACAACAAAATTGTTTAAGACTTTAAAAATTGTGTGTCAACTGTTTTGCAACCTTCTACAAACCCTGACGAGCCCATCAAATCACATTTCTTGAACGCTTCTCAGCATTTGCCGCTCTGTGAGATACTATTGTGGAAATGTGAAAATGACGAGGCAGAGTTTATCTCACGAGTCAGGTTTATTCACATCTTCCAACATCAGCAAAGCAGAAAGAGGAAAAACACAGACATTCGTCCTTTATATATCCAGGACCTTCAAAGCTCACAGTCACATTGCATTTAATCACAAGTAACAATGCATCTTTCCTTAAATCCTATAACATCCTCCTCATAGTCTCTGGCAGACCAGGAAATCCCCCAAGGCCGTCTCTTGCATACCAAAGACTAAATTTTCACATCCTCCTGTTATCTCCAAGGAGACCCAGTTCTTTGTTCTACTCTGAGATGTGAAGCTTAAAGTGATACATATGTGTCCCACATGACCCCCCCCCCAAACATCTAAGATGGAACAACAGAATAACAGTCTGCATGTCATGATAAAATCATTACACATTAACCCACGTGCTGCTTGGGCCTCAGTCTCCTCCCGTAACTGCTGTAAGCGGGCTTCGCCACTTCTGCGGCACCATCCTGCTGGGGAGCTGCTGTCTGGGGGTGAGAACTGTTTGTCACTCCCTGTGGGTGTTCTGGGGAATGTCCCCGAGGGGGTCTGCCGCGCCGAGGAGCCCTGGCCAACAGCACATCCTCGTCCGCCACCACAAAGGCGGGTTTGAGCCTGTTTATGCCAATCTTTTCCTTCCTGCCCCCCAAATCTAGCAAAAAATGCTTGTCCCCTGTTTCCAGCACTCTAAATGGTCCATCATAAGGTGGTCGCAGTGGTGGGCGATGGGCATCGTGTCTGACAAAAACAAACTCCGCGTTTTTCAAAGCCTTAGGCACAAAAACGCGCGGAAAACTGTGGTGAACGGGGCCAGGCAGCATGCCCGATTCCGTGCCACGCTGCAACCGCTGAGACGGGGAGCTATCTGGCGCATGATTATCTGGGAGAAAGTCCCCGGGTAGCCGAAGTGGCTGCGCAAAAACTAGCTCAGCCGGGGAGGCTTCTAAGTCCTCTTTAGGTGCAGAACGCAACCCCAATAAAACCCACGGTAGCCTGTCTACCCAATTTGCATCCTTCAGCAACGCTCTGAGAGCCGCTTTCAATGACCTATGAAAACGTTTGCATAACCAATTAGCCTGCGGATTGTACGCGGTTGTGCGGTGGATCGTTACCCCCAGGCTGCGGGCCATTGCTGACCAAAGTTCGGAAACAAATTGAGGACCTCTGTCGGACGTAATGTCCGACGGGACTCCAAAACGTGCTACCCATGCTGTTAAAAACACGCGCGCCACCTCCTCGGCTGTGGTTGACGCCAGTGGGACCACTTCCGGCCAGCGCGTGGTGCGGTCCACCATTGTCAGAAGGTGTGTGCACCCCTGTGATGGCGGGAGGGGGCCTACGAGGTCCACGTGAACATGATCGAACCTCTTAGCCGGGATGTGAAACGGCTCCAAGGGAGCTCTCGTGTGTCTGTGTACCTTGGCTCGTTGACAAGCCATGCAGGCTGCTGCCCACTACTTAACTTGTTTGCGCAGGCTCGGCCATACAAATTTCTTTCTTACCGTTTTGACCAACGCGTGCACTCCCGGGTGCGTCAGAGAATGAATCGAGTCAAAAACGCGGCAGCGCCACGCGGCTGGTACCACAGGACGCGGTCGCCCAGTGGAGACATCGCAGATTAGGGGGGGCATACCATCTTGCAGCACCCTGTTCTCCAGCCTTAACCCTGTTGGTCCAGACTGGAGCGCGCGCACGTCCGCGTCGCTAACCTGATCCGCGGCCATGGCTGCATAATCTATCCCTACGCGGACTGGGGCCGCCACGGCGCGCGAGAGACAGTCTGCCACTACATTCAGTTTACCCGCCACATGCTGAATATCGGTAGTAAACTCTGAGATGGCGGCCAGCTGTCTTTGCTGCCGGCCCGACCACGGTTCTGAAACCTTGGCCATCGCGAATGTCAACGGCTTGTGGTCAACGAATGCGGTGAAACGGCGTCCCTCCAGCCAGAACTGGAAGTGGCGAATGGCCAAGTGGAGAGCTAACAACTCCCTGTCGAATGCGCTGTATTTTCGTTCACTATCGCGCAAAGTCCTGCTGAAAAAGGCGAGCGGCTGCCAAGCCCCGGCTACATGCTGCTCCATGACCGCCCCTATGGCCACATCTGACGCGTCAGTAGTGAGCGCTATGCGGGCCGTTGGGTCTGGATGTGCTAACAACGCAGCGTTTGCCAGGGCTGTTTTGGCCTCCGAGAATGCTCGCTCTCGCTCCGGAGACCATTCGATCTTATTTGTGGGTTTTTGTTTTTTGAGTGCGGCATAGAATGGTTGCATGAGCTGCGCTGCACGGGGGAGGAAACGGTTATAAAAATTCACCATTCCCCAAAACTCCTGTAACGCCTTGACCGTTTGTGGCTGGGGAAAATTTGCTACCGCACGCACTTTGTCAGGCAGCGGAACCGCTCCTTCTGGAGAGACGCGATGCCCCCAAAAAATCAATCTGCGTCACCCTGAACTGACACTTTGCTGGGTTGATTATTAAACTGTGCTCTCCCAACCTCTGGAAAACTGCCGTGAGGCGGTTTTCGTGTTCGTCTTTGGATGCGCTGGCTACTAAGATGTCGTCCAGGTAGACGAATACGAAGGGGAGATCGCACAACACCGCGTCCATCATGCGTTGGAACGTCTGCGCAGCGCCTTTAAGCCCAAATGGCATGCGCAAAAACTCGAATAGACCAAACGGAGTTATTACCACTGTTTTGGGTATGTCCTCAGCGCGCACTGGGACTTGGTGGTAACCGCGGACCAAGTCTATCTTAGAAAAAATGCGCGCCCCCGCCAAATGAACGGAAAAATCTTGGATATGCGGGATTGGGTAGCGGTCGTGCGCTGTGGCGTTGTTCAACCTGCGGAAATCTCCGCAAGGTCGCCACGAGCCGTCAGCTTTCGGGACCATGTGAAGCGGGGAAGCCCATGGGCTGTTCGAACGCCTGATGATGCCCAACCTTTCCAGGTTGGCGAACTCCTCACGCGCTATGATCAGTTTAGCTGAATCCAAGCGCCGAGCTTTTGCAAAAACGGGTGGTCTGGTGGTAGTAATAAAATGTTCCACCCCGTGTTTAGCGATGGCTGCTGAAAATGTGGAAACCGTGAGTGCTGGGAACTGAGTGAGCAGTGTGTGGAACTTACCGCTTGCAGCTGTGACGTTGACTTGTGCTGTTGGCGGGGCCACTCAGGCTGTACAGGGGATAGAATAAAAAGAAAATGCATTAACCAGGCGCCTGTTAGCAAGATCAACCAACAAACCATGTGAGCACAGAAAATCAGCCCCCAACATATTGAAATTCACTGCAGCTATGACAAAAATCCACTCAAATGTACGGCCGTGTAGGGACAGAAACAGAGTCCTCTCACCAAAGGTCTTAATCTCCGAGCCGTTCGCTGCTGACACCCCGGGACCTCTGGAAACCGCCAGCCGATCAGCGGAGGAAGGTGTGATGAAACTCAACTGGGAGCCTGTGTCCACGAGGAAATGCCTCCCCGAGCGCGCATCCTTCAAGTAGAGCAGCTTGTTCTCCTCCCCGAGGGCCGCAGCTGCTACTGACCCCCGGTCTTGGCGTTTCCCGAGCGCTTGAACTGGCACGGTGGTATACATTTGCGTGCCTTCTCTGCAAAGCGGCGATGGTAGAAACAGAGGGTGTCTCCTCCGCGATCCTTGGCCCCCGCCGCCGCCGTCGTCGGTGGTTCTGCTACCGCCGTCTCTGGCCCCCCGCCATCTCCAGCTGTTGCGCCGAACTCCGTCGCTGCCGCGGTGGCTGCACGCTGTTTGCTGGCGTTGAGAATCCGGTGCGCCTCCTGGGCCAGCGCGCGGAAGTCCCGCTGGGCCAACAACGGCGAACTGGCCAGGGTCGCTCTCGTGGCCTACAGTAGGGTCCTGAGGAAAATGTGGGTGAAGATGAAGTTGTCGTCGTCTGAGCCCCTCAACCTCAGCATGCTCTCCATCAGGTCAATGGGTGTGCCATCTCCCAAGTCGTTCAGAGCCAGGATCCTCTCCACTCTCTCCTCGACTGAGAGAGTGAAGCGCTGGATAAGTGCAGCCTTCAACCCGCCGTATTTGTCGTTGGCCGGTGGTCGCTCCAATAGGCTCTCCACATGCCGAGCCGTGCGGTTGTCGAGCTTTGCAATCACATGGTAGAACTTCGTGTCATCTACCGTTATCCCCCAGAGGGCGAACTGTGCTTCGACCAAGTGGAACCAGGAGCGCAGGTTGTCCTGCCAAAAGTCCGGTAGCTGGACCGTAGCGGCATATGCTTGGCTGGGAGCTCCTGACTCGGCTGGCCTGGGGGAATTTCTTTCATCCATGATACGTCTTAGGGTCACCAGTGTGGAAATGTGAAAATGACGAGGCAGAGTTTATCTCACGAGTCAGGTTTATTCACATCTTCCAACATCAGCAAAGCAGAAAGAGGAAAAACACAGACATTTCGTCCTTTATATATCCAGGACCTTCAAAGCTCACAGTCACATTGCATTTAATCACAAGTAACAATGCATCTTTCCTTAAATCCTATAACATCCTCCTCATAGTCTCTGGCAGACCAGGAAATCCCCCAAGGCTGTCTCTTGCATACCAAAGACTAAATTTTCACATCCTCCTGTTATCTCCAAGGAGACCCAGTTCTTTGTTCTACTCTGAGATGTGAAGCTTAAAGTGATACATATGTGTCCCACACTATCTTGATTTTCACCAACATTCGTCAAGAAAGTTGGTGAATCCAAAAATCGCCATGTTTGTTAGCATTCACCGCTCTGTGAGATATACCCTTAAGACTTGATTTAGACTCGAGCTTCAAACTTGTGACTCTACTTGGACTTGCAAAAAAAAAATTGTGAACATCTCTACTCTCTTCTTCCCACAGAAAAGAAAACGCTCCTTCATTTTTATAGACAATCATCCTAAAAACAACAAACAACTACACCTAGCCATGTCTTTACTGAGCTATAATCCAATGACTAAAATGCCTCTCAGTTTCTAGGGTGCAGATGCATCAGTGCAACATCTAGCCCAGGGGTCGGGAACCTATGGCTCGCGAGCCAGATGTGGCTCTTTTGATGGCTGCATCTGGCTCGCAGACAAATCTTTAAACTTTAAAGATTTTGTTTTTACAAGAGCGCCGAGTGTCTGCTGCTCTGTATATAGTTTTAGAATCATCTTCCGTGTTGCGGCCATTACGAGCTCAGATCACACGAGACGGCCCGCTGAATTTAAGCATTTATTTATTTATTTTCTACTCGTTTCAGTTCTGCATTTAATATGAACCCTGAGTTTGAAATAAACGTTTGAATTTGAATATCCCAAAATCCGCTGCACATCCGGGTACTCCAGGCTCAGCCAATATTGAGCACCAGAAGTCGCATTAATGGTAAGAAATACTCATCATTGATTAGCAACAGCATAACAATGTTATTAAAAAGAATTCAGAGACTTATTGTACTTTAAAAGTGTTGAAATTACATAAAATGCACACATTTACTTGTATTTTTAGTTTTAAACATATTGTATGGCTGTCACGGAATTACATTTAAAAATATGTGGTGTTCATGGCTCTCTCAGCCAAAAAGGTTCCCAACCCCTGATCTAGCCTGACCAGTGTGTTTCGTGATTTTGCCATTATGGCTCTTTAGGAGAATGGAGGAGATCTTTCCTTTGCACAATTTTCTATTTGAGTGTTTCATCACTGAAAAATATCTTGGTTAAAATCCACAAAAAGGGTCCTTACTTTTCTTCTAGTACCATAACTTGTAAAATCTAAACTGTGGAAAATTTTTATATTAAGTGCTTCAATATTCAGCATAACATCATTGCGAAAAACCAGTTATGCCTCTCAAATAGTAGAACATAATGACTCAGTAATTTAATTCAAAGAGCTAAGTCATAATAATAGCATTTTAGAACAAAAAAAGCCTGAGATAGTAATGTTGTGTGTAATGGATATAAAAAATGAACGTTTAGCTTTAAAAAAAAACTGAATAAAAAAAACTTTCACATTCTTTTTTTAGAAGCACTAATAGGTTCAGGCTTTCTACTGAACTGTTAATTCTGACTCAGGCTGTCAGATTTCATTACTCATGAAAGTTACATCTTCTGATTGCAGTTTTCTAATCTTTTCCCATTTCTTCAGTATCTGTGTGTAGAGTGAGAGTTCTATTTTATTTATCCTTCCACTTACGTAATGATCTGAAAAAATGCAACAGTTTGCTAGTTTACTTTTCGTTTTTGATAACCTTATGTTTTGTGTGGCTTTTCTACTTTCCATCCAACCCCGCCACCAAAATTTTCATATGTAGCACTTATAAATAACTTGGGGTAACTTTTTGTGGCATATTGTGAACCTAACAAGAAATAAATGCATTTCATGAATGACCTTGTTTACTAAAATTGTGTGCTACAGTGGTGTGAAAAAGTGTTTGGCCCGTTCCTGATTTCTCTTTTTTTTTTGTATGTTTGCCACACGTAAATGTTTCAGATCATCAAACACCTTTAAATATCAGACAAAGATAACACAAGTAAACACAAAATGCAGTTTTTAAATGAAGGAGTTTATTATTAAGGGTAAAACAAAATCCAAACCTACATGGCCCTGTGTGGAAAAAGTGAACTGCCCCCTCCCCCCCGTTAAAACATTCATTAACTATGGTTTATCACATCTTTGGAAAGCTGAGTTCAATTTTTCTAGCCATATCCAGGCCTGATTACTACCACACCTGTTCTCATTCAAGAAATCGCTTAAATAGGACCTGCCTGAAAAAGTCAAGTAGACCAAAAGATCCTCAAAAGCTAGACATCATGCTGCGATCCAAAGAAAGTCAGGAACAAATGAGAAACCAAGTAATTGAGATCTATCAGTCTGGAAAAGGTTATAAAGCCATTTTTAAAGCTTTGGGACTACAGTGAACCACACTGAGAGCAATTATCAACAAATGGCAAAAACATACATCAGTTGTGAACCTTCCCAGGAGTGGGTGGCAAACCAAAATCACCCCAAAAGCGCAGTGACGACTCATCCAAGAGGTCACAAAAGACCCCACAACAACATCCAAAGAACTGCAGGCCTCACTTGCATCAGTTAAGGTCAGTGTTCATGACTCCACCATAAGAAAGAGACTGGGTAAAAATGGCCTGCATGGCAGAGTTCCAAGACAAAAACCACTGCTGAGCAAAAAGAACATAAAGGCTCGTCTCAGTTTTGCCAGAAAACATCTTGATGATCCCCAAGACTTTTGAGAAAATACACTGTGGACTGACGAGGCAAAAGTTGAACTTTTTGGAAGGTGTCTGTCCCATTACATTCGGCGTAAAAGTAACACAGGATTTCAGTAAAAGGAACATCATACCAACAGTAAAATATGGTGGTGTTAGTGTGATGGTCTGGGGCTGTTTTGCTGCTTCAGGACCTTGAAGACTTGCTGTGGTAAATGGAACCATGAATTCTGCTGTCTACCACAAAATCCTGAAGGAGAATGTCCGGCCATCTGTTCGTGACTTCAAGCTGAAGCACACTTGGGTTCTGCAGCAGGACAATGATCCAAAACACACCAGCAAGTCCACCTCTAAATGGCTTAAGAAAAACAAAATGAAGACTTTGGAGTGGCCTAGTCAAAGTCCTGACCTGAGTCCGATTGAGATGCTGTGGCATGACCTTAAAAAGCCGGTTCATGCTCGAAAACCCTCCAGTGTGGTTGAATTACAACAATTCTGCAAAGATGAGTGGGCCAAAATTCCTCCACAGCACTGTAAAAGACTCATTGCCAGTTATCGCAAACGCTCGATTGCAGTTGATGGTACTAAGTGTGGCCTAACCAGTTATTAGGTTTAGGGGACAATCACTTTTTCACACAGGGCCATGTAGGTTTGGATTTTTTTCTCCTTAATAGTCACCTTCATTTAAAAACTGCATTTTGCGTTTACTTGTGTTATCTTTGTCCAATATTTAAATTTATTTGATGATCTGACACATTTAAGTTTGACAAACATACAAAAAAAAAAGAGAAATCAGGAAGGGGGCAAACACTTTTTCACACCACTGTATGAATACTGTATGTTTCAAACAGCTCTTCGTATTGCATAAAACATTTTGAAATACATCATGAAATTTTTAAATTGCAGAGGTAAGATAAGATAAGATAAGCCTTTATTAGTCCCACAATGGGGAAATTCCAGGATTGCAACAGCACAGGGATAGCAACACTCAGAGCAACAATCAGAAGGCAAGAGAAAAAAAAACAAGAGCAGCAAGTATACATATGTACATATAAATATACAGTAAATATATATATATATATAGACACACAGTGCGGAGCATTGTAGCTAGATGGGATAGATATATAAATATATAAACACAGTGCGGAGCATTGTAGCTGGATGGAATAAATATATGAGTATATAAACACACAGTGCGGAGCATTGTAGCTAGATGGAATAAATATGTAAATATAGGTATAGTATAATATAGGTACTGTACATATTTTCATTCATTCATTCATCTTCTTCCGCTTAATCCTTTTCGGGTTGCGGGGGGACTGGAGCCTATCCCAGCATCTTTGTGATGGACTTTACATATTTAAAGTGGGGTAATCATAATATTTAAGTATTTACATTTACATATAGCCTATTTGAATTTAAAATGTTTTTGCTCATTTTAGTCTCTTCCAGGCTTGAGCTATTTTCTCCCTAACACGTATGGTTTCCTCTCACCTGTTTCCAATTACACTGTGTGTCAGTCAGCCTGCCGGCTCATGGCGCAGTAGATGTGACCGTGTCCTTGTTGGACTGGCTTCTCTAATCCTTCCTTTGTTATAGACTGCTGGTGTCCACAGGTGGCTGAACACAAGGAGGAGGGAGCTTAATATGATGTTTTGTCCATGGACCACATTACTCACCACCTTTTTACAAAATCCTTCTCAGCAAACTCATGCCACACATACATTTGTTCAGAAATATTAATCAAGCTTTAAAAAGAATATCTGTTGTGCTATTCATGTTTCTTTTCACATGTGGCTTTTTAAGTTCACTCTTTAAAATTAAGAGAAATTTGTGACATGTCAGACAACAACCCACATCAGTAAAGATACCATTGGTGAAGATATTTTTGGGGAATCAAAATGGACACGTGTTTCTGTGTATAACTGTTTTTTTTTTTCTCCTCTAGATGTTCCTTGCAGCACTGTCATTTGCCTACTTTACCAAGACTTTATCTGGCAGCTACATGAAGAGCACAATTACGCAGTTGGAGAGGCGATTTGACATCCCCAGCTATCTTATTGGTATTATTGATGGGAGCTTTGAAATAGGTGAGTTTCTCAGCTTTCTTCTGCCTGTCATGCTTATTATTTTATGCATTTAGATGCTGCTAACAGGAGCCAGACACAGAAGGTCCAGATACACAATAGAAATTAAAATACTTTCCCGAAGGGTAGTATACGGAGTAGCGAATGCGAGGAATGCCAGCTTTTCTGATGAATGTTGGCAAAAAAATAAGTTAGTATCTTATGGAGCAGTAAATACTGAGGAATGTTCATGAACGCTGGACTTTTTGGGTGCGGCTTTGTCAAACACCAGCCAGTGTTAAGGATTAGGGGATAAGGACCTGCACTTATATAACGCTTTTCTAGTCTGAAAGACCACTCAGAGTGCTTCACTAGTACTAACCCTCTATTCTAAGGGCCTATAGGAGACAGATACGTATCTAGGGACAATTTAGAACAACCAATTAACCTAACATGCATGTCTTTTGGATTGTGGGAGGAAACCGGAGCCCCTGGAGTAAACCCACGCAGCACAGGGAGAACATGCAAACTCCACACAGAAAGGTTCCAACCCCTGCCAGCCTCGGGATTTGAACCTGGAACCTTCTAGCTGTAAGGCAACAGTGCTAACCACTGCACCACCGTGCTGCCCACCGTGTTCACTACTAGGTGAACCAAAAAGAACTTAAGCAACACGTGTTACAACCATTTGCAAATGTGTTATACCCTTTTGCAAATGCTAATAATTATTTTGCAACTGTTTGTGGAAAAATGCATTTGAAATTTTTTTTTTGAATGTTCGCACCTTTTTGGTCGACACATCCTCCGGTGAGTGGTCTGGTCAAGTCTGTTCACCCACATCCAAGATGGTGCAGGAACTTATATACTGTATCTTCAAACCTAAACATCCATCCATCCATCCATCTTCTACCGCTTTTCCGGAGGTCTGGGTTGCGGAGGCAGCAGTTCAAGCAGAGAAGCCCAGACTTCCCTCTCCCCAGCCACCTGCTCCAGCTCTTCAGAGGGGATACCAAGGCGTTCCCAGACCAGCTGGGAGACATAGTCTCTCCACCGAGTCCTGGGTCTGCCCCGGGGTCTCCTCCCAGTGGGACGTGCCTGAAACACCTCAAGTGGGAGGCGTCCAGGAGGCATCCTAATCAGATGCCCATACCACCTCAACTGACTCCTTTCAATGTGGAGGAGCAGCGGTTCTACTCTGAGCCTCTCCCGGATGACTGAGCTCCTCACCCTATCTCTGAGGGTGAGTCCAGCAATCCTACGGAGAAAGCTCATTTCAGCCGCTTGTATCCGCGATCTCGTTCTTTCGGTCATTACCCAAAGCTCGTGACCATAGGTGAGAGTAGGAACGTAGATTGACTGGTAAATCGACAGCTTTGCCTTAGAACTAAGCTCCCTCTTCACCACAACAGACCGGTACAACGTCCGCATCACTGCAGATGCTGCTCCAATCCGTCTGTCGATCTCTCGCTCCATTTTCCCCTCACTCGTGAACAAGACCCCAAGATACTTAAACTCCTCCACTTGGGGCAGGAGCCTGTCCCCAACCCGGAGAGGACAATCCACCTTTTTCCGGCTGAGGACCATGGACTCGGACTTGGAGGTGCTGGTTCTCATCCCAGCCTCTTCACACTCAGCGGCAAACCGTCCCAGCAAGAGCTGTAGGTCATTGCTGGATGAAGCCAACAGGACAACATCATCTGCAAACAACAGAGATGAGATCCTGTGGTCACCAAGCATGACACCCTCCATTCCCTGGCTGCGCCTAGAAATCCTGTCCATAAAAATTATGAACAGGACCGGTGACAAAGGGCAGCCCTGGCGGAGTCCAACTCTCACTGGGAATGACTCCGACCGAGTGTTGGCAATACGAACTAAACTCTCACAACGGTCGTACAGAGACCGAATAGCTCGTAACAACAAGCCCGATACCCCATACTCCCGAAGAACCCCCCACAAAAATCCACGAGGGACGCGGTCAAATGCCTTCTCCAAGTCCACAAAACACATGTAAACTGGTTGGGCAAACTCCCACGAACCCTCAAGAATTCTCGAGAGGGTAAAGAGCTGGTCCGATGTGCCACGGCCAGGACGAAAACCACATTGCTCCTCCTGAATCCGAGGTTCGACCAACGGCCGGACTCTCCTCTCCAGTACCTTGGCATAAACCTTCCCAGGAAGGCTGAGGAGTGTGATCCCTCTAAAGTTGGAGCACACCCTCCGGTCCCCTTTTTTGAAGAGAGGAACCACCACCCCGGTTTGCCATGCCAAAGGCACTGCCCCCGACCTCCACGCAATGTTGCAGAGGCGTGTCAACCATGACAACCCAACAACATCCAGGGCCTTGAGGTACTCGGGGCGAATCTCGTCCACCCCCGGGGCCCGGCCACCAAGGAGATTTTTAACCACCTTGGCGACCTCAGCCCCTGTGATAGGCGAGTCATCCCCCTCGTCCCCAAACCCTGCTTCCTCTGTGGAAGGCGTGTCAGTGGGATTGAGGAGATCCTCGAAGTATTCCTTCCACCGCCCGACAATATCCCCAGTTGAAGTCAACAGTGTCCCATCCGCACCATACACAGTGTGGACAGGGAGCTGCTTTCCCCTCCTGAGCCGCCGAACAGTTTGCCAGAATCTCTTTGAAGCCGACTGAAAGTCTTGTTCCATGGCCTCACCGAACTCCTCCCATACCCGGGTTTTTGCTTCAGCAACCACCCGAGCTGCACTCCGCTTGGCCTGCCGGTACACCTCAGCTGCTTCGGGAGTCCCACAAGCCAACCAAGCTTGATAGGACTCCTTCTTCAGCTTAATGGCCCCCCTCACCACTGGTGTCCACCACTTGGTTCGGGGGTTGCCACCACGAGATGCACCGACCACCTTGCGGCCGCAGCTCTGAGCCGCCGCTTCAACAACAGAGGTGGAGAACATGGCCCATTCAGACTCCATGTCTCCAGACTCCCTCGGAATTTTTACATCTAATGTAAAAATATCTAAACATATACAGGCTGTAACTACAAAGAAAAGTCTTAAAAGAATGCCATTTAGCCAAGAATAGTGCATAATATCAGCACTTTTGATGCTGGTATATTTTCATCTCCTCCTCACAATAGATTCTTTAAGGAGCCACAAATCCTTTGAAGATGCAGTATGCTGATTTTGAATGGATGGGTTTTGTAATGGGCTGTGCAGGGACCCAACATACTTCAGACATTGAAGGGACTGTATGTAATGCTGACTGTATATACCTGTTTTTGTTTGAATAAATCTTGGTTCCAATGTTGCAATGCAGATCAGAATCAGCTTTTACCACAGATCACAATATACCTTCTTTAGCTGCACTGGAATGTTTGTCAGTATATAAACCAAGAAGAATAGCTGATTTTATAGGACACAAGTGTTTTTTGTACATAGGTCTCATGTGTAATGCCTTTGACTCTTCTTCATCTGCTCTTCTTATTATCTTAATGCTGTAGGGAATTTGCTGATAATTGCTTTTGTGAGTTACTTTGGTGCCAAGCTCCACCGACCTAAGATCATAGCAGTCGGGTGTATTTTGATGTCTCTTGGAACCTTCTTGATCGCCATGCCTCATTTCATCATTGGCCGGTAGGCAAAATGTCTTGTCGGAATGCATGCATTGCCTTTTAGAATTTCTATCTGCTCATGTTTTTGAACTCTGTAGTCTCTGGTGTACTTGTGCTTCACATTGTGAATGTCTAACAATACCTGGTGCTTTCTCCCTTCCCTTGTTTAACAGTCACATTGGTATTTTATACGCAGCTATAAGATCGAAACATCATTTAGATCTTCAGTGAATTCAACCAGTAACCTGTCTCCATGTCCAGCAAGCTCAATTGAGTCCTCCATTGAAAGTGACAGGCCATCTATACTGCCCTCTAGAAGTAAGAATATGCCACTATGTATTTATTTTATAGATTTTATGATTATTTTTTTCCTTCCATTACCTTTGATGCCATTGTGAGGAAGCCTTGTCACTTACAAAGCGGCATCCAATTTCTTTCAGGTTGTGAGAGAGAGTCAAGTGTTTCTATGTGGATATACGTGTTACTGGGAAATGTCCTGCGTGGGATTGGGGAGACTCCAGTACAGCCTTTAGGAATTTCCTATATTGACGACTATGCACAATCTGAGAATGCTGCTCTCTACATTGGTAATGCACGTCACTCTGTTGATGGTCTCTAGCTTCCAATACTAAAGCTGAAAACCCACAAAGTTTCCACAGTAATATGACAGTAATTACTTTTTATTGTATTAAAACAGTTTCAATAATAAAAAGCTATTATTAGTACTGTTTTAACATCATACTTTTTGAATTAAGAGTAATACCATGGAAATACGCAAAATCATAGATAAATGTAATTTCACAACAGATCAAATAAAGGCGGCTTCATAATTTCTCAGCTAAGTAAATATGATCTGCTTTTTATATATCAGGTTGTGTCCAGACTGTGTCAATTATTGGCCCTGTGTTTGGGTACTTGCTTGGGTCGCTATGTGCCAAGATCTATGTTGACATTGGCTTTGTAGACATGGGTGAGTAACATAAAATGAGACTGAGTTTAAAAAGTGTTTAAAGATAATGTGTTTCTTTGTAAAGTTTAATTTTGATTGCTTGTGCATTTGAAAAGTATGCATGTCGAAACCATAATATTTAAACCACATTTAAATTTGTCTACAGTCATATGCAAAAATTTGCATGTGACTAAAAGCAATATGAGGCTTTGAATCCAAAAGAGCACCCACTGACAGCTTATTTCTTCACAGAGACTGTCACCATTACCCCCGATGATGCCCGCTGGGTGGGTGCATGGTGGCTGGGTTACCTCATTGCTGGTACTATAACCCTCATGTCTGCTGTACCTTTCTGGTTTCTGCCTAAATCGCTGCCAGTGCCCATCAAAAAGCATGATACCAGCTGCACTCCAGAGCAAACCAGGTTTCTCAACGATTCCCCAACCATGAAGCACAAGTTCAGTCCAGAAGAGCCTGCAAATTTACATCTGATGGCCAACGGTTAACTTTCTTTTGAACTGTCTGTTCTTTCTTTACCCTCTGTAATATTGTTATCAAAACCCCTTATGAAACAATAGTTCATTCAAGAATACTATTAGTATACAGACGTGGACAAAATTGTTGGTACCCCTCTGTTAATGAAAGAAAAAACCCACAATGGTCACAGAAATAACTTGAATCTGACAAAAGTGGTAATAAATAAAAATTCTATGAAAATTAACCAATGAAAATCAGACAATGCTTTTGAATTGTGGTTCAACAGAATTATTTTAAAAAACAAACTCATGAAACAGGCCTGGACAAAAATGATGGTACCCCTAGAAAAGATTGAAAATAATGTGACCATAGGGACATGTTCAACCAAGATGTGTCCTCTAATTAACATCACAGGTGTCTACAAACTTGTAATCAGTCAGTCTGCCTGTTTAAAGGGTGACAAGTAGTCACTGTGCTGTTTGTTGACATGGTGTGTACCACACTAAACATGGACCAGAGGAAGCAAAGGAGAGAGCTGTCTCAGGAGATTAGAAAGAAAATTATAGACAAGTATGTTAAAGGTAAAGGCTATAAGACCATCTCCAAGCAGCTTGATGTTCCTGTGACTACAGTTGCATGTATTATTCAGAAATTTAAGATCCACGGGACTGTAGCCAACCTCCCTGGACGTGGCCGCAGGAGGAGACGGATAATACGAATGGTAACAAAAGAGCCCAAAACAACCTCTAAACACATTCAAGGTGAACTCCAAGGTCAAGGTACATCAGTGTCAGATCGCACCATCCGTTGTTGTTTTAGCCAAAGTGGACTTCATGGGAGACAACCAAGGAGGACACCGCTGTTGAAAACAAATTATAAAAAAGCCAGACTGGAATTTGCCAAACTGCATGTTGACAAGCCACAAAGCTTCTGGGAGAATGTCCTATGGACAGACGAGACAAAACTGGAAGGTTTTGACAAGGCACATCAGCTCTATGTTCACAGACGCAAAAATGAAGCATACCAAGAAAAGAACACCGTCCCTACTGTGAAACATGTAGGAGGTTCTGTTATCTTCTGGGGCTTTGCTGCATCTGGCACAGGGTGTCTTGAATCTATGCAGGGTACAATGAAATCTCAAGGCTATCAAGGTATTTTAGAGAGAAATGTGCTGCCCAGTGTCAGACAGCTTGGTCTCAGTCGCAGGTCATGGGTGTTGCAACAGGATAATGACCCAAAACACACAGCTAAAAACACCCAAGAATGGCTAAGAGTGAAACATTGGACTATTCTAAAGTGGCCTTCTAGGAGCCCTGATCTAAATCCTATTGAACATCTGTGGAAGGAGCTGAAACTGGAGAAGGCACCCTTCAAACCTGAGACAACTGGAGCAGTTTGCTCATGAGGAGTGGGCCAAAATACCTGCTGAGAGGTATAGAAGTCTCAGTGACAGTTACAGAAATTGTTTGATTGCAGTGATTGCCTCAAAAGGTTGTACAACAAAATATTAAGTTAAGGGTACCATCATTTTTGTCCAGGCCTGTTTCATGAGTTTGTTTTTTAAAATAATTCTGTTGAACCACAATTCAAAAGCATTGTCTGATTTTCATTGGTTAATTTTCATATATTTTTTTATTTATTACCTCTTTGGTCAGATTCAAGTTATTTCTGTGACTATTGTGGGTTTTTCTTTCATTAACAGAGGGGTACCAACAATTTTGTCCACGTCGTACGTCTGCTAAACTAAATATAAGAAACTATACTTTCAGTTTACTTTTTGTGTACTCATCATACAGATATACTTAGGCATACAGTACTTGCCTTATACTGACAAGTATACAGAAATTGTTAAATATATTTGGCTTATACTTGTATTTAATATTTTGACATGACATACTTCAGAAAAAGCCAAAAAGATTAAGATTTGAACTTTTTACTAAATACAACAAAGCCAATTGTTAATGGAGTGGAACTGAATGTGGGGCTTGTTGGAATATGACAAAAATAACTGAATGCATCAAAATTCCTGTTCCAGAAAGTGGAATCTGATCACTTCTTTAAGAGTGTAACTAAATAAAGGCAGCATGCCTCTGTGGAATTAGCATTTTGATATTTTGTGACCTATGGATGCATTTTATGAGGTTAAACCCTACAAAAGCACCATTTTGCACAATATGGGCCTTTTAAATAACTAATTATATATATTTGTTTCCATTGCTATAGAATTTGTGCCTGCATTGAAGACTCTCCTGGGAAATCCTGTGTATACTATCTACCTGTGTGTGACCATTGTTCAGTTCAACTCTCTCATTGGCATGGTCACCTACAAGCCCAAATACATTGAACAGCAATATGGCCAGTCAGCATCAAAAGCTAATTTCCTCATGGGTAAGCAGAATATTTTGATAATTTATGTTTACTTCTGATTTGCACCGGTGCACCGCACCGCACCGCACCGCACCGCACCGCACCGCACCGCACCGCACCGCACCGCACCGCACCGCACCGCACCGCACCGCACCGCACCGCACCGCACCGCACCGCACCGCACCGCACCGCACCGCACCGCACCGCACCGCACCGCACCGCACCGGGTGGTGCGGTGGAGCAGCGGTTAATACTGCACCAGCACAGTAACTCACCCTTGGCCATGGGATCCCTGGTTCGATCCCAGCCCCTGACCAACAGTGATCTGTGTAGATTTTGCATGTTCTCCCCGTATCTGCTTGGGTTTACTCGGGGATTTCTCCGGTTTCCTCCCACAGGCCAAAAACATGCAGGTTAGGTTAATTGGAGACTCTAAAGTGGCCCTAGGTGTAAATGTGTGTGTGAATGGTTAAGGGATAGCGCCGCACTGTGGCTACTTCATCCATCCAGGTGGATGCCCTCAATTTCCCCTCTGGGGATCAATAAAGTATACAAAAAAATGGTGCATTTATCTTTGTAAGTGAGTTGTGTGTGTGGAGCTGAAAGCTTGTTAAGAACATGTGCTGTTTTGCCAAAAGGAGCATGTTTAAGGATGCAAATTGATGTGAGCTGGATGTTCATAAGAGTTTTATGAGCCAGTTTTTAATACATTTCTCATACTCCAACTCTCACTTTCATCTCAAGTAAATGCTGCATCTTAAAGATATACAACGGGGCTGCCACTGTCTTTGGATATTTTGAAATGAAAGGTATTGATTTAAAAACAGTGATACTCGTTCAGATGTCATCTGGATGAATTCTGAGTGGGTGAGAAGAGTGATAAGAAATGCATTCCATGTCCTTGCAACCATTTCATGACAACACTTTTAATGAATTATGAGAATGAGTGCTCTTTCTTTGATTCAGGTCGTGAAGAAATGTTGCTGCTTGACATTGCTTGTTTCTCTTGACATTCCTAGACATTGCTTCAGTCTCTTTAGAAATGAGCTGAAGATGCATTTTTTTTTCTTTCAGGCATGATCAACATCCCAGCTGTGGCCCTTGGCATGTTCTCTGGAGGAGTTGTTATGAAAAAGTTTAAGCTGGGCATTATGGGAGCAGCTAAATTTGCCTTTGGAACCTCCCTGCTAGGCTACATTCTGTCACTTTTTTTCTTTGCAATGGGCTGTGAGAACCTTAAGGTGGCAGGCATCACTGTCTCGTATACCGGGTTTGTAATGCTTTTGTTACCTGTGGACATAACATTTTCCATGCACTCTTGTAAGGACTGTGGTTTCTGGCTTGATTGACTGTTGACAGTAATGCATCCATTTTGTTTTGCGGTCACTTGCAGGGCAGAGGGCTTATCTTATCAAAATCAGTCTCTCATCTCTGACTGTAATTCTGGTTGCTTGTGCACACGGAAAGATTGGGATCCAGTTTGTGGAGAGAATGGGATCACCTACATGTCCCCGTGCTTGGCTGGATGTACATCCTCCTCTGGCTCTGGCAGAAAAACGGTCAGATATGTGCTCCTGCTTTCATGAAGCATGCATGTTCTCATCAAAATGCCAGCATGATATTTAGGCATGATTTCAATGCTTCATTCATACTGTACACTGCAGTTTTCAGTGCGTGCGAGAAGCATGTGGCATTTCAGTTGTCTGCATGATTATACAGTATACTGTACCAAAAGGACAAGTGTCTCCTGTTGTGCTGCAGTTCATCCATCACTGATGTACTCATCATCTCCTTTTCTCTCAGGTGTTTGACAATTGCAGGTGTGTGGCAATAGCTGATACACAACCAGGCAACCTGACGGCCACATTGGGCCCATGTCCACATAGGGAGGGCTGTGACACAGTATTCCCATACTTTATAGCCCTTTCTGTTTTCAGCTCTTTCATCATCTCTCTTGGGGGAACACCCGGTTTCATGTTGCTTGTTCGGTAAGTCAGTACCATTATTTGATGCATTTGCTTGCAGCGTGTCATGTCATATCTTGAAGGTTCTACATTTGAATTCATTATTCACTGTACACGCATGGGTTTCCTCCATTCAGATGCATGATGCACATGCTTATTAGGTTAACTGGTAATGCTAAAAATCCATAGTTGGGGATGTGAAAGTCTGTGGTTTTCTATATCAGGGATTTTCAGCCAGGGTGCGCTGGTACATTCAGGTTTCTGTGGGGAAATTTTCTTACTTCACTTGTTAATTAGTCCAAAAAAATTGCAAATAATTTGCTATTGTTGTTCATGGGTTTTGTAGGCACTCATGCACCCCTGCAAAACAATGCAAATTATTTACATTTTTTGGACCAATTAAAGAAGTGAAATTAGATCATTTCCCCATGAAAACTGAATGTATCACAGTTCAAAAACACTGATCTATATATCTACAGTTATATTTAATCATTATTTATACAGGGGAGGTCTATTGAGAGGCAACCTCTATTTTTCAAGGACGCCTTGTTCACATTCACACCTGGAAGCAGCCCAGTACAGCCACAGACTGACCTGTGGCCACTAAACAGGCCAGGTTAAGGGCCTTGCTCAAGGGCACCACAATGAGGTTAATGAGGGTCATCTGACCCTCCGAGATCTGATCCTGCCAGTCTAAGGATTGAACCAGCAACCCCCCCAGTTACAAGTCCACATCTCTCACCATTAGACCACCGCTGTATGTAGGTCCTGTGAATAACTCGTGGTATGGCCAGAATTTGCCTTTCACCCTGAGATGGCTGAGACCCACTGTGACCATGAGAAGAAAGTAGATAGATGCCACCCTTCCTCTTATAGTTGCACCTTATAGAAAATTGTCAATATAGGGCCCTATTACAACAATCTTGCAGCAGCATAAAAACAAATTTTGTGTTGGGCAGAAAGCGGCTATCCTAACGCTCTTAATTATTCAGAGTTGTGTTTTGGGTGTGACATGCATTAAATCATCATGATCTTTCTTCTCCTCTCCTGTAATCGATGATCTAAGGGGTATTACGAGCATGACAGTGTTGAAATATGAGGACAATTTCATTTGTACTGGAGACCTTGTGTGCTTGTTCACAAAGTGAAAGTGCGTTTAAGGGCCATCCACATCACTGGCCTTATTTATAGGATCCCAAGCATCGGTGCTAACTGCACAAGCAGAATGGAAAATTGTGTTTTCTTAGTAGATGTTTTATTGAGGGAAAAATGCGTCTTTGACCAAATGGGCAAAATATTTATTAATATAGTAAAACTGATTTGATATAATACATTGTGGAATAAGAAAACAGATGAGGCAGCGAGCTGGACTACATGAACTTTATTCTTCTTCCAACATCAAGTACAGGAAATACTCTCTCTGGGTCTCTCTGCGCCTTCTTTTTAGAGCCTTTATTTCTACACAATGAGACCCAGGGAGTCCAAACACGATACTTTCAGTGCACAAAGACATGTGTGGCACATTAACATAACAACCCCCTCTCTTCCTGTCTTGACTCCTGCGTCTCCTGATTCCCCGGGGGGCGGCTAGTCCTTTCCCCTACTTCTGAGACCCCTGGAGCCACTTCCTCCTTCAGTTCTTTGGTTCAGTCTTCCCCCAGCTTCCAACTCTGGGTGGAGAAACCCCACACAGTGTCACCACACAGCCCCCCCTCCCCTGAACACCCACAAAGGGCATTAACCCCCTTGTCCTTTGGGTTTGAGCCTGCGCCCATAGCGGCTGTAGGGGGAGGTTGCCGGTCTGGTCGAAATACTCTGCTGGCGAGGTGTGCATGCGGGCACTTTAGTCTGTGGAGGGAAAAAGGGTGGGTGGGGGGAACATGTCAGCTTCGCGATTGCAGGTCTCTACCGCGGGAACACCAACTTGTGGAGCCACCAACCGTGGACGTCTGCGCCGGGGAACTTGGGCCAACACCACCTGCTCGTCTGCCAACACAAAAGCGGGCTTCAGCCTGTCGATGCAGATGGTTTCCCTACATCCCCCCAAGACTAACACAAAATGCTTTGCCCCAGTCTGCGGCACCCTGAACGGTCTGTCGTACAGTGGGCGCAGCGGGGACCGGTGTGCATCGTGACTGACAAAAATAAAACTGGTGTTCTGTAAGTGTTTCGGGTCGAAGGTGTGGGGAAAACAATGGTGGACTGGGCATGGCACGTTGACAGCCTCCGTACTGTGCAAAAATTGTGTGGGTGGATCGGCCCTGGGCACGGGGTTTTCCGGTAAAAATTCCGCAGGGATCCACAGCAGCTGAGAAAAAACAAGTTCTGCTGGGGAAGCTGCCAAATCCTCCTTAGGCGTGGAACGCAACCCTAAAAGAACCCAGGGCAGGCAGTCAACCCAATTTGCATCCGTGAGCAAAGCTCTGAGTGCCGCCTTAAGTGACCTATGAAAACGTTTGCATAACACATTAGCCTGGGGGTTGTATGCGGTGGACTTTGACCCCCAGGCTCTGGGCCATGACAAACCAGAGTTCTGAAATGAATTGCGGACCCCTGTCGGAAGTGATGTCTGACGGGGATCCGAACTGTGCAACCCAAGCCGACAAAAAATCGTGAACCACTTCCGCGGACGTGGTGGAAGCCGGTGGGACCACTTCAGGCCAGCGTGTGGTGCGGTCCACGATTGCCAAAAGGTGCGTGAAGCCTTGCGACAGTGGGAGGGGTCCCACCAAATCCACGTAGACGTGGACAAACGTCCTGGCCAGGATTTGGAACGACTTGAGGGGTGCTCTGGTGTGCTTGTGCACTTTGGCCTGCTGGCATGCGACGCATGCTGCAGCACACTCTTTCACGTCCTTGCGCAAGGGTGGCCAGACGAATTTCTCCCCCACCAGTTTAACCAAAGCGCACATGCCGGGATGCGAAAGGGAGTGGACTGACTCAAAAATGCGGCAGTGCCAAGAACTCGGAACCACTGGACACGGGCGACCGGTGGAGACGTCACAGAGCAAGGGAGGGCACCCTTCTCGTACCACCCTTCTCTCCAGCTTTAACCCAGTAGGTGCGGACTGGAGTGCGCAAATGTCCGCGTCCCCGGTTTGCTCCGCTGCCATGGCAGGAAAATCTATTCCCATGTAGACCAGGGAGACTAACGCGCGCGACAGGCAATCGGCCACAATGTTAAGCTTACCGGCAATGTGTTGAATGTCGGTCGTGAACTCCGAGATCGTGGCCAAATGCCGTTGCTGCCGGGCCGACCACAGTTCCAAGACCTTGGACATCACGTACGTTAGAGGTTAATATTCCACAAACGTGGTGAACTCCCGTCCTTCTAGCCAAAACTGGAAATGGCACATTGCCAGGTGGAGGGCAATTCTCCGTCGAACGTACTGTATTTGCATTCGTTGTGTAGCAAAGTACAACTGAAAAATGCGAACAGCTGCCATGAACCGGAGATGTACTACTCCACCACTGCCCCTATGGCAACGTCCGACGCATCCGTGGTGAGCTCTATCCATGCCGACAGGGCAGGGTGGGCTAACAAAGCGGCGTCAGCGAGCACTGTTTTGGCGTTTGCAAAAGCCTGCACTCGCTCGGGGGTCCAGTTGATGGTTTCCGCGGGCTTCTTTTTCTTAAGCGCGGTGTACAACGGCTGCAGCAGCTGGGCTGCCCGAGGGAGGAAACGGTTATAAAAGTTGACCATTCCCAAAAACTCCTGTAGGGCCCTCATGATCTGCAGACATGGAAAGTCCAACACGGCGCGCACCTTATCAGGCAGTGGAATCGCGCCTTCCGGCAAAATGCGCCAGCCCAAAAAATCAATCACTGGCACATCGCCGGGTTCACTATAAGCCTGTGCGCTTCCAACCTCTGGAAAACCTCATTTTGAGATGGGCGAGGTGCTCCTTCTCAGACGTGCTAGCCACCAGAATGTCATCTAAGTAGACAAAAACGAAAGGCAGGTCACGGAGCACTGCGTCCATCATTCTCTGGAAGGTTTGTGTGGTGCCCTTTAACCCGAACGACATGTGTAAAAACTCGAAAAGGCCAAAAGGAGTTATTACCGCTGTTTTGGGAACATCCTCCATGTGCACGGGGACCTGGTGGTAACCGCGGACCAGATCCACTTTCGAAAAAACATGCGTCTCGGCCAGGTGCACGGAAAAATCCTGGATGTGCGGGATGGGATACCAATCGTGTTCTGTGGCATTTTTCAAGCGCTGGAAATCGCTGCACAGTCGCCATGACCCGTCGGCCTTAGGCACCATCTGTAGCAGGGATGCCCACGGGCTGTCGGAGCACTTGACGATGCCCAACTGCTCTAAGTTGGCAAACTCTTCGCGCGCATTGGCCAGTTTAGCCACGTCCAGGCACCGAGGTCACGCGAACACCGGTAGGCCTTTCGTGGTTATGAAATGTTTGACCCCGTGTTTGGTTACTGTAGCTGAAAAAGTCGGGACCGTGAGTGCTGGGAACTGTGCAAGTAAATGCTGGTACTTACCCCCCCAGAGCTATAATGTTAGCCAGTGTTGTTGACCCAGCTCCCCGAGCTGTGCAGGGGAGGGAGGTTAGAGAGACAGCGTCCACTAAATGTCTGTTGGCAACATCAACTAACAACCCATAAGTACATAAAAAATCTGCGCCTAAAATGGGGGCAGAGCACGCAACTACCATAAAGTCCCACTGATAATTGCGTTGGTGCAAGCATATTGTCAGCGTCCGTTTGCCAAACATCCTTATGGTGGATCCGTTGGCGACCGTGAGCTCGGGACCGCTGCCTCCTGCTGACCTGTCTGTGCTGACCGGCAGGATGAGGCTCTTCTGGGAGCCAGAGTCCACCAAAAACCGTCTCCCTGAACGTGTGTCCGTGATAAAAAGCAGCTTGTTCCTGTTGCCAGCAATTGCAGCTGCTACTGACTGCTGGCCTTGCTGTGCTCCCGGCTTCTTGAATTGGCACGGCGGCAAACAGCGTTGGGCATCTGAGCCGAAACGGTGATGATAGAAACAGATCGCCCCATTCCTGCATCTCTTGGCGTTCATCCTGGCTACCATCAACGGCTCCTCGACCTCGCTGGAGTCCCTCATGGCTGCCAGTGCCGCTGCATGCATGCTGAGAGCTCTGGTTGCTTAAAATGATGCGGTCCACTTCCTGCGCCAGGGCGCAGTAGTCCTTGGTCACCAGCTGTGGCATTAGCCAGGATTGCCCTCGCTGTAGCAAGTAGGTTCCTGAGGAACAGGTGGGTGAACAGGAAAGATTCGTCATTCTTCCCCCTCAGCGCCAACATGCTCTCCATAAGCTCCATGGCTGATCTGTCCCCTAACTCTGAACGTGTTAGGAGTCTCTCTGCCCTCTCACTGTCAGACAGGGTGTGACGCTGGAGTAGCATCCTCTTGAGTGCTTCATATTTCCTTTGGGCCGGCGGTTCCTGGAACAGGCTTATTAACTGCTGCGTGGTGCGCACATCCAGCGCAGCGACCACATGGTAATATTTCGTGTCATCCGTTGTGATCCCGCGGAGTGCGAACTGGGCTTCTATATGCAAGAACCACGCGGTCGGTTTGTGAAGCCAGAATTCTGGGACTTGTGTTCTCCCTCTGTGTAGTCTCCGGGGCGGTGCTCAGCTCGGTCTCCATGGCACATCTTGGGGTCACCAATGTCGAGGAAGAAAGCAGATGAGGCAGCGAGCTGAACGACACATGAACTTTATTCTTCTTCCAACATTAAGTACAGGAAATACTCTCTCTGGGTCTCTCTGCGCCTCATTTTCATAACCCTTATTTCTGCACATTGAGACCCAGGGAGTCCAAACACAATACTTTCAGTGCACAAAGGCATGCGTGGCACATTAAAACAACCACCTTTCTTCCTCTCTCGACTCCTGCGTCTTCCGATTCCACTGGGGGCGGATAGTCCTTTCCGCTACTTCTGAGACCCCCTGGAGCCACTTCCTCCTTCAGTCCTTTTGTTCCATCTTCCCCCAGCTTCCGACTCTGGGTGGAGAACCCCCACACTGTGCCACCACAACATATTAATACAAAATACATCTAGGTAATCACTTTTTAAGGACAGTCTGTGACATTTTACTGTCTCATCATCTGTCAAAATTGACATCGCTGGGAAAATAATCTGAGTTGAGCCAGAAAACACAAATTTTCATTGCTCTATTGAGTTCATTATACAGTCTCCTATATTTGAATTCACTAGTTAGTCAATGATGGTATGGAATGAGTGAATCATTTTGAACTTAGCAGTTTAGCAATCTGACCAAGACAAAGAAACAGGGCAGGTTGAACAGGCTTCTTAGTATACCCCTCTGTTTAACACTCTGGTATTGTTTCTATAGGTGCATTAAGCCTGAGCTGAAATCCCTCGCTCTTGGAATCCACACTTTGGCCACTCGTACCCTTGGTGAGAACCAGCTTCACTATTCTGTATATCCACTTAGCTTAAATGCTAGGTACACTGATAACTGCTAAAGCCTTACATTTACCACACTTAATGCAGGGAGCTGAATAAATCATGCTTCTGTAAACGGAAACAAAATAAAATTTAATGTGTTTTTACATTTCTAACAATGTTAAACATGAAACATTTTTTTTTCACCACAAAGTATTGTATATGTCCTGTATATCTTGTAAACTAGCTTTGTTATGATTATCATCAAGTCTTTTTAGATAATTGCTATGTTGTGGTGAAGTGACCCTGATATTGTTCTTCATGTAACAAGTTCTATATTGTACAATAGCTGGGATACCTGCACCTATATACTTTGGAGCCATAATTGACACAACCTGCCTCAAGTGGGGAAACAAGACATGTGGAGGAAGAGGAGCTTGCAGAATATACAACACCTCATCTTACAGGTAATCTGCTTTATTCTAAAACTCTTCTTTTTATATTCTCTAATTATCTTTCTATAAAATTTTCTTCTTTGTGGTAATAGGTATAAAGACCTATAAAGGCATATAGACTGCAGCCCCCCACCCTCCCCCCACACAAATTAAATCGGCTCTTTTCTTAGTTGTAGCAGGAGTTCTGCATTCCAAAATGACACATACAGTATTTAAGGTGTCGGGGTGAATAAAAAAAAAACATCAAAAGAGTTTTAATGAAACGCCAATCAAACAGATTTAAAAAGGAAAAAAAAATTGAATAATGCTTTACCTTGAGTAGCAATATTCACTGTTTTGCTCCCTGTTTTCAGGATTGTGTACCTTGGCCTGACTCTGGGCTTGAGGATGATCTCTTTCTTCATTTGTATATTGGGATTTGTTCTACTAAAAAAACATATAAAGAGAGACGAGAAACATGCACTGACCAGTGGGAGCACTGAGTTGGAGTCGCTGAGAAAAGAGGACAGTGGCTCTATACACTGTGAACAGTTTATTCTGGCCCAGGACTGCAATCCTAACAGGGAGACTCGCTTGTGAGCAACAGCACATTCTCTGCTCTTCTGTCTCAGCCTGCAGGACACCTCATGTCACATTTGCACTATTCTGTGTACAATGTGGACATTTTTCATAGCACACAGAGTATATATTTGTACAGAATTCCTGTAGATGTACAGTATCTCAAGTAAGTCCTTTTATAAGCAAAAGGTTTCTGTAATACATAGTATGTGTTTAATAGATAACTGTAATGTGCTGTATTTTCTGTCTGTCTCAATTTCTGATTAAACTTGATTTTTGAAAAGGCGATCATGGCTACATTTAGCATGTGTAAAACATGAATGAACAAATTAAACTGGAAGACAAATGCTGCAACAACAATACTTTCAAAAGTTATGACAGCTGCTTGGTAAGGAGAACCCATCACTGCCTGTTCAGATGTTGCACATTATTTCATCAAGAACAGTGTGAGATGACAAATCTTCGCCAAGGTTCAAAGTTACATCTTTGCTGTGTGATTTTCACGTTTAAGTGGGGCTGGCCGATTAATCAAAAAATAACAAACATCGACATTTAGACCCTAAAACCAACAGCATTTTGCCCATGTCAGTTGTTTCAATTTCCATCCATCCATTCATCTTCTTCCGCTTAATCCTTTTCGGGTCGCGGGGGGCTAGAGCCTCTCCCAGCATCTTTGGACGAGAGGCAGGGTACACCCTAGACAGATCACCAGCCCATTGCAGGGCCAACACAGAGAGACAGACAACCATTCACTCTCACAGTCATACCTAAGGACAATTTAGAATCCCCAGTTTGGTGCCAATTAACCTAACTTGCATGTTTTTGGCATGCTGGAGGAAACCGGAGAAATCCTGGAGTAAACCCACGCAGACACAGGGAGAACATGCAAACTCCACACAGATCACTGTTGGTCGGGGTCTGGGATCGAACCCAGGTGAGTTGCTGTGCTGCTGCGGTGCTAACCACTCCGCCACCACTCTGCCCCTATTTCAGTTTCCCCCTTCTTTAAATACTTTCCCCACTGTGTGTCATCATCATCATCATCTGTATTTATTTTTAACAGGACACAATTAATCCCTCAGTTGGGGTGGGTCCTACTTGACTGCACTTCTCAGAGTCCCACTCCAGTGGTTCCTGTCCACTGGTTCAGCCTGGGCCAACTGTAGCTTGACCCGGTCTATACAGACACTGTCACCATGGGTTGAGATGCCGTCTCGGCACTCAGCCCATGTTTTCCCTCATCCCTGCTTCCCATTGAGCAGCGTCTCAGCTGGCCCCCAGCTGGCAGCATTATGGACGGCTGGGGCCAATTAGTCTTCATCAGCTGGGGCGCTGCCAATGAGGATAAATAGGAGCAGCCTCGATGACTCGGGGCTGCGACATAAACACATTGCTAAGCTGAAGCCCCTTCGTCTGGTGTCAGCTTATACTCCTCTTGCAGCATTCCTGTGTTTGTATCCCGCTGTGAGTATGTACGTCTTGTTACCCCCACGTCCGGTACGAGCTGCTTACCTCTGCGCTGTGCAACCTGTGAGTGTACGTCTGCATGAGTATCTGTGCTCTCCTCATCCCTTCCCCTTTTCCCTGAATAAAATATCACGACTCACTGGCTTGCCCCTGGCTCTGATTGCCCGGCTCCCTAGAGCCGGATATGACAGTATGTCGCAGCCAGAAGAGTTGCCGGCGGCCGTGAGTCGCTGTGGAAATGTACCTTTCTGTCCGGGTGTCAGCGCTGCTAGCATGCCGTTTCCCAGGAGTCACTTCCGGCGCCAGGGCGACGAGCTGAGGTCCATCTCGGAGGCTGTCGACGGGACGTTCTTCACCCTGCACGACGCCTCCAACGCGAGACGCTGGCATCCGGGCCGTGCTGAGGAACTCCTGGACTGTCACCCTCACTCTCTGTACCATCTGGAGGACAGTGCCAGGATAGACGCTGCAGGTACACAGCGAGAGAAGCTCCACGGGGTGGATGGAAATCCCGGCAGGGAGTCGAAGTGGGCGACGTCTTTCCCCGCTTCGGAGTCCCGTTCCTGCCGCAATTCCAGTCCGGGAGTTCGCGCCAACCAGAGGACTTCCCCCGACCTGCGCCACGTCACTCGGGATTCCCTTCAAGGAGCTGCAGCTGACAGCAGTTATGTCCGGGGTCGAGTGGCTGTCGCGAGCTCTACTGTGTTTCCTGTCACCACCTTCAGGCATGTGGCGGCAGCAGTGAGATTGATGGTGAGGACTTCAGGGCTACGAAGCTTTCCCGTGCTCGACGCCTTCCTCGTCTCGATCTCCGATCTGGAGCGGCGAATCCTGGGTTTCCCCCTCGCTTCGTCCCCTGGGAGTAGTCATCACATCGCCGAGTCACCTCTGCACGAACCTCGTCCGGATCCAGTTCTGGGTCATCGTCAGGACCGTTCCTTCCACGCAGCTGTCATCCCTTCGCCTCGTCAGTGTGGAGACTCTACAGCCTCGTCCCCTGAGCCTCGTTCCCCCGCTGTCATTCCTGGACATTCGGGCTGGCTCACCCCGGCTGTTTCCCCCTCCTCCTCGACGCGCTTCCTGACCGCTGTGTGTGCCTGGAATCCCGGCCTGGTGAGCTCTCTGCTGGAGACAACGCGAGCGACCCTCAGACGAATTCCCGGGGGGTCCTCCGTTATCGCCGGGCAGGGAGAGGAAGAAGCAGATTCCACTACAGCAGGCGATACTCAACCTCCAGGGGGCAGGCAAGTCATTGTTTTTTCACACCTGCTTAATGATTTGCTCTGTCACATCCCTGGAGGAGAAGTTCAGGGTTCGCAGCTCCCTGAACTCTCCCCACCTGCTGTAACCTGTATGCCTAATCCCGCATCCTCTGTGTCTCTCTCCGCCGAGCGGTCCCCGGCTCCGGGTCAACGTGGTGGGATATGGAGAGGGCCTGTGGTTCCGCAGCTACATTGCGGACGGAGGAGGGGGACTGACTGCTGCGTGGAGTCTACGCCGACGACTGAGCATCCCCGGGTCTCCACGGAGGAGCGGTTCGGTCCGGCGGGACGAGATTCTTCTGGCTTCACGCCGAGCGGATCGTCGGCGGGGTTACCTGAGCTGGAGGAATTTCAAGCTGCGCTGACCATCGTGCTGGCTGCGGGGCCCGACGCGGCTAGATGGGAGCCTGACAACGACCTCCTGACGACGGATCCTGGATCTTCGCAGTCCTGGACGGCGTCAGAACCCGAGATCAGGCGAGTGCTCTCCTTTCTTTTCTCTCTTTTTATCCCCGAGCACTTCAGCCTATCTCCAGGGGAGACGAGCCGGGTGCAGCCGTCCGCTGCGTCTGAGCTCGTCTCGCCGGGTTCTGGCGCTGCCGGTGATCCTGATCCCGGTTCTGTTTTCTCTTCTGAGCCTTCTTCCAGGGTCACCGGCAAGGAGTTGCTGTTCCTCGTGGTGCTGGAGGGTCCGGGTTCAACGTTGGAGGTCGGTTCTGGTGCAGTATTCAACGTGGGTTCGCCCGAGACCCGATCGGGGTCCGACGTGGGTGCTGCCCCAGTATTGTCCAGGTCCGGTGAGGAGGTGGCCGTTTTCCTGCGGCCTGACGCCCGCCGCCCTCGTCATCGGCTCTCCCCTGAGCCTCTTCCACCGGGATCCGCTCTGATCCTTCGCCCGTCTCAACGGTCCTGGTGGTTGAGTGATGCGGGTCGACGACCCGACCCACAGAACTTTCGGTTCGGTGATCTGGTTCCCCCCACTGGTCTGTGTTTCCCTCTGGGCAGCCTGGTTCGGCTGCCGGTGGACTGGATTCCTGGGATCTGGGTCCAGAGTTCGCCGTCCGAACACTTCTCTTCCCCTGATTCGCCAGCTGGACAATGGGCGGGGAGATCTCCGGAGCCATCTCGGCCATTTTTGGACTCTGCCTGCCATTCACCTCGGGTGTCACTTTTTCTTTTGTTATTAAGGTCACTCGGGTGTAATGTTTTGTCCTGTTGGTGGATTCGTTTTTATAGTGCTGTGTTTTCCATCGCTCATGCTCAGCATTTTACTTTTTGTGCCATGTTTTTAGCCTCGTTTTTTGTATTGTAGAGTTATGTTTTGTTTTCCGTAACACCATGCTCTGCAGTTATCCATTTATTCCAGTCACTTTCATTTCTTTAGGTGACTGGGTATTTATATATTCGTGTGTGGGGGGTTTTTCTTTACCTGCACTCAGTATTTCTTTTTTGTCCTGTTGGTTCATTATAGAGTCATGTGCCTTGTTTTCCATAACACCATGCTCTATAATTGTCATTTGTTCCAGTCACCCTCACTTTTCTTGGTGACTGTGTGTATGTACTTAAATTAGCGCTGTGTATAGGTTCCCCTTTATTTAACCGTACTCAGCATTTTTTGCCCTGTACCTTTTTGGTGGTTCTTTTTTCCTTGCTCTGGGTCACACATGGTTGGTACTCTCTGGGTAGTATGTAACCGGCGTGCTGACCCAGTTCTTCTCCCCATCTGTACCTGAGTTAATTATTCTGTTTTGTCAGTATTGTATTTGGGTTTTTCTTTCCCGCTACCCTACATTGCCCCATTGGTGTTGTCCTTCCCTTGGCTTCTTCCCCTCCGGTCCGCCTCCCTTCCTCCCACCCTAGGTGGGGGGGGGGGGGGGCTGGGATGTTCCTGGTCGTTCAGGAGCCCGACCTTGAGGGAGGGGCTCTGTCACCATGGGTTGAGATGCCGTCTCGGCACTCAGCCCATGTTTTCCCTCATCCCTGCTTCCCATTGAGCAGCGTCTCAGCTGGCCCCCAGCTGGCAGCATTATGGACGGCTGGGGCCAATTAGTCTTCATCAGCTGGGGCGCTGCCAATGAGGATAAATAGGAGCAGCCTCGATGACTCGGGGCTGCGACATAAACACATTGCTAAGCTGAAGCCCCTTCGTCTGGTGTCAGCTTATACTCCTCTTGCAGCATTCCTGTGTTTGTATCCCGCTGTGAGTATGTACGTCTTGTTACCCCCACGTCCGGTACGAGCTGCTTACCTCTGCGCTGTGCAACCTGTGAGTGTACGTCTGCATGAGTATCTGTGCTCTCCTCATCCCTTCCCCTTTTCCCTGAATAAAATATCACGACTCACTGGCTTGCCCCTGGCTCTGATTGCCCGGCTCCCTAGAGCCGGATATGACAGACACCCTCTAGCCATGTCTTCTTCGGTCTTCCTCTTCCTTGACCTCTGCTGGTACCAGGATCAACCTCCATGACCCTCTAAATCCAGCCAAAACTCCTCTCCTTATGGCCGAACCAACACAAATGACACGTGTGGAGCACATCCTTGAGGTCGTTCAGCTGCAGCCTAACCAGGAGTGACCTGACCAGCCTGTGTGTGTTGTCTAATAAATGTTTTGCTAAATGAAAGCATTGATGCCTCAGTGCTTGTGGCGTGGTAGCATGGGATAGCTAAGTATTGTCAGTCCGTGCATGCAAGCTTTTTAATTGCTTGCTATTTGTTTACACACATATGACGCTATTGTCACTGTTACAACACACACGAGGTGCACCTCATTAAATATTTATGGTTGAATGGCAGCAATACAATGGAAACTGTTCAGCACTCCATAAACCCAAAAGCCCTAAGGACTGTGGACTTGCTTGAATATTTTAAAATGTCTAAATCATTCATTCATCTTCACCTGCTTAATCTTTTTCGGGTCACGGGTGGGTTGGAGCCTATCCCAGTGTCTTTGGGCGAGAGGCAGGGTACACCTGGACCACCGCAGGGCCAACACAGAGAAGCAGACAGCCATTCATTCTCACATTCATACCTAGGGACAATTTATCCCCAGTTGATGCCAATTAACCAGACGTGCATGTCTTTGAACTGTGGGAATAAACTGGAGTACTTGGCGAAAACTTTGCAGACACGGGGAGAACGTGCAAACTCTACACAGAAAAGTCATCGCTGGCCGAGATGGGATCAACCTCACGACCTTACTGTGCTGCTACAGTGCCAACCATTGCACCACTAACCGGTCTAAATCTGAGTTTAATATTTCCTGTTTTCTTCCTTTATTTTCTTTATGTATGTTGATAACCCCTGGTACAGTATATTGATTGATTTAACTTTGTTTCTAATTTGTTAATTTAAAAAAAAAAAGAGGTGTACCTCATTGTTCGATGCCTCCCTTGGAAAACCATTTGTTTTGTTTATCTCCATCCAAGATGTGACATAATGACTGGACCCAGGGGACAGAAGACAGACTCGAGGTGTCACAATTAACCTTTTATTCACCCAAGTGAAGTGTGTGAGTGCGTGTATGTGTGATAGTGTGGTGTGCTGGGCTCGTGCTGGAGCTGAGCAGGTCTCCGTGCTGCCTGGCAACCCTAGGGAGACAGAGCAGAGTAATTAGTACTGCACCGCAGCAGGAGATGTGACAAGAACTGCTGCTTACTTGCAGGTGGCGATGCTGGACCTCTGCTTGATCTGAGTGACTGCCAGGAGGGGAGCGTCCTGCTCGGTGTCGTGAAGCAGAGGGAAGACTCCGGTGCCAGGGAGGAGCTGAGCTGCCGCCGGGGAGAGATAATCCGTCGCCTGGAGGATCCACCTGTGCACAGGGGAGAATAGCTTGGCAAGGGAAGGGCTTGGAATGCTTACGTGGCAAGACGTGACGAACTTGGTCAGGTGTAGAGTCAATCCGAGATTGAGAACGAGGGACGTGCCTCCGTGACGATGACAGACGGCTCCGTGCTGAGTCGCTAGCAGGTCTGGCTCTTATAGTCCGCTGGGAATTAGCGACAGGTGTAAACGCAGCCGGGACTGATGATGGCCCGCGGCCGCCATGACAAGATGGTGCCAGGACATTCAAATCGTTGTCCTATGTAGAAGAGCTTGGAAATGAAGAGGCGATTTGATTTATAAACAAAGTTTAATAATCAGCTCTTCTAACAAGTCTCATCTGGTGCAGAGTGGCAGAGGGAGAAAAGAGGCAGAATGTCTCCAGCTCACTGGCTTTATACTTGCACACAACAAAAGACATGCATAACAAAGGCTGACATCCCTCATTATCTTAATCCCCCCATTGTCTTGGTATTTCCTCTCCTCGCCTTGGGGGGTGAGGGTGGCTCCTCCGGTCTCCTCCGCCGTGTCTGGGAACGTCTTTGTTCTTCACTCGGCGGTTGAGAGCTTTTGTCCTTTCAGAGGTGTGAAGTCCTTTACATATGTAATTACTAAACATTTCCACATGCTTCAACATATGTAGGTTATGGAATATATGATTAATATAGACCACAGGCCCCCCAAACAACTAAGAAAGGACAACAGAAAGGTTCACAGTCTAAGATAGTTACTATGACATACTAAGTGTTACATCTCTTGCTACAGAAGAAACTTTCCAGCAGCCATGCTCCTAAGAGAGTTCAGTGGTAATCATAACAGCATAGTAAAATCATAAGTCAGTCCTAAACTGTTGCAGCACAATTAGTGAACAATTGTGGAGTGGTTTGTATCAGTCCCTGTGCTGTCTGGGTTTTAATCTTCTCCCAAAACTGCTGTAGGTTGGTTTAGGCACCCTGCTGGGACCTTCTTGTGAGGAGTCTACAGTGTGGGAAGGAGAGAGGTTAATTGTTCCCTGCCTGGGGGCTGAGTCTTTTCTCTTGGGGGGTCTACCCCGCCGAGGTGCTCTCGCCAACTGTGCAGGCTCGTCTTTCAACAAGAAGGCAGGTTTAAGTCTGTCAATGCTTACTGTTTCTTTTCTATCCCCAAAATCAAGCACAAAGTGTTTATCACCATGTTCCAGCACTCTGAATGGCCCATCGTATGCTGGGCGGAAAGTTGGTTTTAAAGCTTCATGCTTAACAAAAACGAACTCAGCGTTTTTTAAAGCTTGAGGGACAAAAACCCGTGGGAAGGAGTGATGAGATGGACCAGGGAGAGAGTCCGGTCCGTTGCTGCCTAAAAACCTTGGGACTGGAAGGTGCCCTGGCTCTGGGTTCTCTGGTAAAAATTCACCTGGAAGCCTGAGAGGTTGTGCAAAGACTAATTCTGCGGGAGAGGCGTCTAGATCCTCTTTAGGTGCAGCACGCAACCCCAATAAAACCCAGGGAAGTTTATTTACCCAATTTGTGTCCGTTAGTGAGGCTCTGAGGGGCAGCCTTTAAAGACCTGTGAAAACGCTCGCATAACCCATTAGCCTGAGGGTGATAAGCGGTGGTGCGATGAATTGTTGCCCCTAAGCTGTTGGACATGGCTGACCAGAGCTCTGAGACAAATTGAGGCCCCCTATCGGACGTGATGTCCGATGGGACGCCGAAACGTGCCACCCAGTTTGTTAAAAAAAACGCGAGCGACTTCCTCCGCTGTGGTTGCCGCCAGAGGGACTGCCTCTGGCCAGCGTGTGGTGCGGTCTACCATTGTTAGCAGGTGTGTGAAACCCTGGGAGGAAGGTAGTGGCCCCACGAGGTCGACATGAACGTGGTCGAACCTTCTAGCAGGGATTGGAAAAGGCTCCAGAGGGGCTTTTGTGTGTCTGTGTATTTTGGCGCGTTGACAAGAAATGCAAGTTTTTGCCCATTCTTTTACGTTTTTGCGCAGGTCTGGCCACACAAACTTTTCGGCGACCATTTTAACCGAGGCGAGGGAGTGAATTGCGTCGAAAATACGGCGGCGCCATGTAGCTGGTACTAATGGGCGAGGTCGGCCGGTTGAAACATCGCATATTAGGGGGGGTACGCCGTCGCGTAAACCCTTTCTCTCCAGCCTTAACCCTGTTGGTCCAGACAGGAGTGCGCGCATGTCCGCGTCACTGCTTTGTTCCTCCGCCATGGCTGCATAATCTATCCCTGCATGGATAGGTGCTGCGTATGTGTCTGCGTTAGTGAAGAGTTCTGCTGCTGAGGCAGTATAATCTGTCTCCCCGCGCTCTGGTGGTGTCACGGCGCGAGAGAGACAGTCTGCTACTACGTTAAGTTTGCCTGCCACGTGTCGAATGTCTGTGGTGAACTCTGAAATCGCAGCTAGCTGTCTTTGTTGCCTGCCTGACCATGGTTCTGAAATTTTAGCCATAGCAAAGGTGAGCGGTTTATGGTCTACAAAAGCCGTGAAACTCCGCCCTTCTAACCAGAACTGGAAGTGGCGGATGGATAAATGAAGCGCCAGCAGCTCTCTGGCAAAAGTGCTGTATTTACGCTCAGTTTGGTTTAGCGATTTGCTAAAGAATGCTAAAGGTTGCCAGACCCCGCTGACAAGTTGTTCTACAACTGCCCCTATAGCTAGGTCTGAAGCGTCTGTGGTTAGCGCGATGCGGGCCAAGGGATCTGGGTGAACTAACAATGTGGCGTTAGCTAGGGCGCTTTTTACTTCCGCGGATGGGACGTAGTTCGCCACGATGGTTGCTTTGAGTGTCTCATATTTGTCCCGGGCCGGTGGCCGCCGGATCATGCTCCGCACACACTTCGAAGTGGCGGCGTCGAGTTTGGAGACGATATGATAAAATTTGGTATCGTCAGCCGTGATGCCCGCCAGTGTAAAGTGGGCTTCAGCCTGCTGAAACCAAGAGGCGGGGTCTTCTTGCCAGAAGTCTGGCAGCTTGACAGCAACGGCATTCGTGCATACCATCACTGCTGTGCCCGCCGGATGAAAGTGCCTTGTCTCGGCTCTCACGGCGGTGCTGGTGCTAGGTTGAGCCCTCTCACTCTCTTCTGCCGGGGGGAACAGTTGTCCATCTGTTCCCTCGTTTGCGTGGTCGCTGGCGTCTGCCTGGGTCGCCACGGATGAGTCGATTGCGGGGGTATGCCTCAGGACCATACTCGCGTCAGGGGTCACCAGTGTAGAAGAGCTTGGAAATGAAGAGGCGATTTGATTTATAAACAAAGTTTAATAATCAGCTCTTCTAACAAGTCTCATCTGGTGCAGAGTGGCAGAGGGAGAAAAGAGGCAGAATGTCTCCAGCTCACTGGCTTTATACTTGCACACAACAAAAGACATGCATAACAAAGGCTGACATCCCTCATTATCTTAATCCCCCCATTGTCTTGGTATTTCCTCTCCTCGCCTTGGGGGGTGAGGGTGGCTCCTCCGGTCTCCTCCGCCGTTTCTGGGAACGTCTTTGTTCTTCACTCGGCGGTTGAGAGCTTTTGTCCTTTCAGAGGTGTGAAGTCCTTTACATATGTAATTACTAAACATTTCCACATGCTTCAACATATGTAGGTTATGGAATATATGATTAATATAGACCACATCCTATATCAAAACTAAACAGCAAAATGTTTTTTAAACAAATAGTTGCTGAATATGCATTTACGTTTCAGTAACAACCGCTGTTTTAAAAATTCAGCATCATCGATGGTTGACAGGAAGTCGTACATAGTGCTGTAAAGTTGCACTGTCATTTACTGGCTCGGCATAGTTATTACAACAACTTTTTCACAGCTTTGGTGAGTGTTAACGTGTTTTGTTTTTGTGTTTATCTTGACAACAAAGCCTCATCTCGAAATTCTGTCAAATTAAAAGTCGAGAAAACATGGTGACACATTGATACAAGCCTTTAGTTCTACTTGATTATAAGCAGGTGAGCTGAAAACCTGGTAGCACACACACTACCGTATCACTAGGTTGCCTTTTGCGCATTGAGGCAAAACAGTCTGATACAAGGTGCTATTTAATGAGTGTCTCTGTGAAAAGTGAGGCAGCAGCTCCTGTTTAACTCACCTCTCTTGTTCTTTGGATTTATCCTGCTGAAAACAAACCTGCTAATGTTTGAACAGCAGATCAGTTTATAAATAATTTAATCTACTAATAAATGATTTATTGGGCACACCACTGTATGCCTCCCCAAATTAATATAAAATTTAATGAAATGAATAGTTGTAAAAACCGAAACCGAAGAAAACTGTTCAATTAATCGTGATGTTGATTTGAGTTCACATCGCCCAGCCCTAGTGTAGATAAAGGGTAAATTTCCAAATTCAAAATTTTTTTACAATTACTGTATGTGTAGCAAAAAGAATAGAAACACAAAAAGGTATAGCAAAAATTATTTATTTGGCTTCCAAATATCACATTAAGTTTGTTGTTTAATTTATACAGTTAAAATAAACCTTAAATATTTTTAGTTTCAAAGACATGATTATTAGTAGCATATAAAAAGTCATTGTGTACTATGGAATTAGATTTGTGACAAAGTTTTAAAGAAAACTTTTCCAATATGAAAAATAACAATCTAGCGTAAAATACTACTACTACTAGTGCGAGGACACAGCAACAGCAACATGTTATCCAATGCCTCCTCAGGTCCCATGATGAATATAATGCTTCCAGATCTCCCAGTCCAGCATGGCAGTCCTAAGTTCTTGAGTGTCATGTAGGCCTGTGTCTCTAAGCAATGTTGTTATGTAATTGGCCTGTTTTCCACCCCTCCTTTTATTACCCTGCGCGGGTTCCCAAAGTATAAGTGGGTTGGCTGCCATATCATCATGTCTTGCACAATGTCCAGTCAGCTTCCGCCTTCTTTCTTGGATTTTGGTGGACATCCTAGGTAGGTCAGCATAAAGATCCACATTCCTCATGTGGTCTCTCCAAGGGACATTTAGAGCAACCCTAAGCATTCTGGTGTAGGTACCATCCAAGGCCCTAGCATAAAATATTTCAGCTCAAAATCAAAAACGCTGACTTCAAACAAATTTGCTATAAAATTCTTTGTTCGATAAAGAATTATTTTGTTTTCACTGCCCAAACTTTTGCTTTTTTCTTTAATTTCCTTTGGTTTTGACTCCTGTTTTTTTTTTTTCCTTTCTTTTTTTAAACTTGCAATTTTGGCACAAAATGAAAGAAAATGCAAAAGTCTGGGCAGTGAAAATGAAAGAATGCTTTATCAAACACAGAATTTCAATACTAATATGTTTAGAGGCAGGAGTTTTGCTTTTGAGATGAAATAGTTATGCAAGATTATTTTTTTATTTGATATTCAAGAAGTTTTTTTTTAAATGTTTTGGCAAAAATCCATGTGAGGATTATGCCAAAATTGTAAGTAAAAAAAAAAAAAAAAAAAAGTCAAAACCAAAAGAAATAAAAGAAAAAAATGTAAAGTTTAGGCAGCGAAAAAAAAACAAAACTATTTTTTTTTATCAAACGAAAGAATTTTATAGCAAATTTGTTTGCAGTCAGGATTTTTGCTTTTGAGATGAAATATTTTATGTAAGATTTTTTTTTGATATTTGAGTTTGCCTTAAAACTTTTTGTCACAAATCTCATTCCATAGTGTACCCTCACAGACATTTACAATATAAAATTCGATATAATAATTTTTTAAATCGCATACAAGTTGCCTCAATTTAAAGAAAGTTGGCATAGTAAACCGTAGCTACAGTTACAGTATGAACAATATTTCTTCAATCAACAATTAGAGATACAAACTTTACTGTTTACATGGAAGCAGATCAGATCAGATGAATCATTTAATCAGAATGGACCTTTTTTGACATGAGCACAATGGACTTTTGGATGGTTCAGTGGATTCTGGCTTCATTCAGCTTTTCAAAAACCTGTTTGAAAAACTCATTATCAGCCTTTCATCTATCTCGAGATTCAACAATCCTTAGCATTTTTAAAATTTCCAACACAGTTCTGTCAGCCACAGAGCAGCTTTACGTTGCTGTGGCCATGTTTCAACAGCTCTCAGAACTGTAGTCATGGGACCAGAAATTGCCTCTATCTGGGTGAAACATGCAAACATTGAAAATTTCTTCTAGTCTATGAGCTAGTCTGTTCCTACTGAAATGTTTTAAAGAGGCATTTTTATTCTGATTGGACCATTATTCAGATTATAAATGGATTTTTCAGGTCCATGTAAACTCAGCTAATATCACAAATATGCAGTCTATAAAACAAGAGTCCCACTAAAATAATAAGAAAATGTACCAATAAAGTGAAGCAAAACAGTATTTATAACCAGCTTTCACTGATCCTTTTTGTCTTCGGTGCTCTGGAGATTCTGTGAATTATAGATGGGGTTAAAACAAACTTGCTCCAGTAAGCTCACCAAGGTGAAAGTATATTTTTTACTGCCTACCTGGAGTTTATGGTGCTCCCGTAATAGTCTGTCATACTCCAGAGCTAGACCTTTGGCTTGCCTTTGCATTGCTACCACCTCAGCATGAGACTTTCTCACATCTACACAGACAGAAATACTCACGATGAACAGATCAATTTATGTCATTTATATGTGGACTATACTTGCAAGAATATAGTTGCAAATTCACAATTCATAGATTCAAAACATGATTAAAAAAAATGTAAATTTAAGAAGAAGTCGGAAGTTTGTCTCAAAAAAGTCCATACAAATTTGAGATTATTTTAAGGAGCAAATCCATTTAAAAATGTGCAATTATAATAAAATGTTAATTTATGAAAAAAGTCACAAATTTTCAAGAACAAATATGACATTACATGAAAAATTAATGAGAAAAAAATGTGCAATTTTACTGGAGATGCACCGATTGTGAAATTTTGGGCTGATACTGATGTAAAAAATAAGTTGGCCAAAGGCTGATAGCCAATAATGATTGTTTCTTTTTCTTAAAAATTATTTTATAAGCTAATCCATCTTCATTGTCAGGAAAACAAAGAAATATGCATTATAAAAAATAACTGAAAAACTTTAAAATGTTTCAGTCCTGGATGTTTCTGATGTTGCAGCTGTGTTCTACTATTGTGTGTTTCAGTGCAAAATCAGTGACTCATCCTGTGGAAACAACTAAGCACAGTGGCTGCTCAAACCCTGCCAGTGATACGTGTTAAAGCTCTACTAATGTTAACTGAAGGATCCTCATAAGGACTTTTTATTTAAACTACAACAGCTCTTTTGAAAAGCATTACTGCAGACCATCTTGAACGAAGGAAGAGATGATTATTCACCATCCTCTGCCGCCTTCAGTTGACCTGCCAGCTTTTCAACTTCCAGCTTCAGTTGCTGTTTTGTTGTCGATGCACATTTTTCTTTCTCCAGGAAAGTCTGAGAACAAAGGATTCTCCTTAATTACCTAGTGTAAGCTGATTATTCCAACAGAAGATGAAGCATAGAAGAAATCAAAGGAACAAGGCACCATGCAAAACATAGTGTTGGTTAGTGCCTATGGTGTATTAAATAGGTGGGCACAACCCAGAAATAAATAAATGCAAAACTATTATTCTTGTGTAACAGATGATGAAAAATATGTGCTCTTCTTCTCACTTGTTTGAGGGTCAGGTTGGTCTCCTGGTGCTGCTCGGCAGCTTTGACAGCATCGTCCATCTGTGCCTGGACAGTCACTTCGTTCTCCAAGCTGACGGCAACCTCGTTCAGCAAATTAACAACCCGATGCATGATACTGGTTACAGGATGGAGAAATCCAAAACCAAGAAGAGATAAAGGCAGAAGCAGAGGAGAGAGGGAATCGGAAAGTTAGCAGTGAAAGGTAAAATAATAATAGGACAGCTATATAATTTACATTACAAATGAGAAGACTTTCTTTCACATTTATCGTGTATTCTATATTTGTGATAATGGTGAGTTCCTTTGTTGGGAACAAGTGGGATTCAGGGCGTGCCCAACAAATACTTGCAGGCCTCAGTTTTTTTGTTTTTTTTTATAGGCTCATGAAGTTGTGGACCTTGGCAAGACAGACTTGAAGTCAAAATGCCTGAATCCATGTCATACATTAACAACTGTGTCAATCAAACTATTTACTTATTTACCATGCTTTTATTTATTAGCACTCCCGTTTTGTCTTTTCTAGTCAGTTGTACTGTACTGCCAGCAATCTGTCTCTGAACATGTCACAACAGTGTTTTTATACACCAATAACTCAAAGAATATGACCAAATGTAGCAAAGACCCCCTTCACACTGGATGAAGACTACAATATGACTTAAGAAATCAGCCAGAACATGGACGGTCTTCGCAGGGTCTTGGCAAGATCTTCAGGATAATATTTAGAACTGTACTGGGTCCCCATGATACAGCATGACAGAGTGTGGAGAGTTGGGAGCATGCACAAAACTTATGTAGCAAGGTCATGGTGGAAAATGATGGTGGTGGCATCATATGTGGGTCCTGGGTGGAGTGTACTGGCAGCGGTGGCATCATATCAAAGTCGTTGGGCCCACGCACACTGGCAGAATTGGTCATCAAGAATCTGACGCAGGAGTGACCACTCTGACAAATGTGGCAGTAGCGTCACACTGGCATGATCTCTTAGTGCGTAGCTGCATCCTGATATGGTCCAAGAGGGGGGCGGGGTGTGATCATAGGCATACACGGTCATCGAGTGTATGTGCTTCTGATGTATAGAGAGTGATGGGGGTGTAGGAAAGTGTCCCATGGATGTGGAAAATAGCAAGGGCAAAGCACTGCAGTGTCATGATTGCCTTCACACTGAAGGAGGTTTTCCACTTTTTCCATGATCCAGTCACGTGCTAATACATCATGTAGGTCATGGAGAGCGTAGCGGAGTTTTCCAGTTCGAAGGCTTCCTAAGTAAAAGTGCATTTTGTTTTGGTTCATAAATATATTCAGGTAAGAATATCAAGTATCTTTCAACAAGACTACTCACTGAAGTGCAATCAAAATTTACTTGAGTATGTTACTGAGTAAATGCCACTCATGATCCACCTCTGCATGCAGCCCTCATCATGGTTTCACCTTTCGCATCTGACAGTTTCATACCAGTTGAAGGATCATTTAGCAATAGCAAAAAATAACACTGCTAATCACAGAATCACGAACAATCAATTAAAGAAGAGAATCCCACTAACAGCCAGAGGAACAGAGAGAAGCCAGATATGTAGAGGTTCCTCTGGGCTCTAAACAGCTTCATGTGGATGTGGTCGAACAAATTTGGGCTCACTGTAGCATCCTTCATGGACTCGGGGCCAGAATACTTCTGCACCTCACGGAGGGCATCTGTGTGTGGACAGAGAGACACAGACACAGCTGATGCTGTTTGGCTGCAATGGATGAACAATAACATGTAGCGAGTCTGCAGTGATGTTGACCAATGCCTGACACACAGAGGAGATTATCGCAGACTCACAGCAGGCAGCTTACCGAGGAAGAGAACAATGAGGACCATGATCATAGTGAAGAAGCATTTGTTCCAGTAAGGCGATAACCAGCTCCATATTCTCCAGCTGAAAACTAAACGCCATCTGCAAAGTAGGTCAAAAGGGACAGTGAAAGAGTTGAGTGTCATAAACGGGACTTGACATTAGGATGAGCACAGTGGTGTGTCACTTTTACTAGCCAGTTTGGCAGCTGGGATGTTTTGGTGTACAGTCCGGTGAAAAAATTAGGACACCCTGTATAGGCCTGTGTGTGTGTTTGTTTAAAATATATTTGGACATATGAATATTTAATATCAATATTAAAAATACTGGGAGATTCATGTAATACAACTAAACAGTTAAAAATGAATTAAAGACTTTCTGCGAATTTTCTGTAAATTGTAATTCTAAATAAATAGTGAGGAATAAATTAGGACACCCCCCATCTTTTTTTAGGACACCCCCACATTCATTCCCACTTAAAATGGCGAAAATAAATGTTAAAAAATGAAAAAAACAAAAACAAGGTTAGACATAGATATGTCGACATTTCTTAATAAAGAACTGACTATTTAATGGGGTGTCCTAATTTTTTTCACGACTGTATGCATAGTCTCTGCAAAAAGGTGACTGAATTAATACTACATTTACAAGAAAAAAGTACAAGACTTTTGATAAAGCCACTAATTTATTAAAAACAAATCGCATATTCCCTTTAAGATTAAAATAACCGGACTTCCGGGAAGATGGCGGAGAGACATAACACTTAAACAAAGAGCTCTCCCTAGCCGGATTAAAAATCATCGGTAAATGGCCAACTCGACATAAACGAATCAATAAACTAAGGGATGAAAACACGAAGGAACCGGGCACAAGGACAAAAACAGGGTAAAATTGAAGAATTCCTCTCCAACAACGCAGGAAAAACCGCTGTACGCAAAGCCCAAAAAAAACGAGGTGTCTACAGCAGAGAAAATGGAAGACACCAGACTCGACAACATGAACGCTGGCATCGCCAGTTTGGGTGAAGAGTTAAGAGAAATTCAAGCGACAGCTACAACAGGATTTAGCGGCTCTTAAGAAGGAACTGAAAAAAGAAATTAAGGAGGAAATCATGGACCTCCGAAGAGAAATGGAGCGTAAATTAACGGAAAACATGGAGGAGCTGCGCTCCCAGCGGGCGTGTATGACAGAAGCGCAGACCCGAATTTCGGAACTAGAAGATTGGAAAAGCGAGGCAAACGAACAACTACAGACCCTGACGACGCAAACGCAGAGGATGCAGGAGAAAATAAACGACTTGGAGAGCAGATCCCGACGAAGCAATATGCGCATCTTTGGAATTCCGGAGGGCATTGAAGGCAACTCGATGACAAAATTCATGGATCAGTTCTTAAAAAAAGAACTGGAAATACCCGGAGAAACGGATCTGCAGATTCAACGGGCGCACAGAACACCGGCACAGAACCCGAAAACAAACTCTCCACCCAGGTCAGTTGTGGTAAACTTTGTGAAATATGACATAAAGGAAAGAATCCTGACGCAAGCATGGAAAAAAAAGATACGAATCGGCGACAAACAGGTATTTTTTGACCATGACTACCCGACAGAAATCGTGCAGCAGCGGAAGAAATATGCCAATATTAAAAAAAACGCTGAAAGAGAAAAAAATTAGATTCCAAACGCCGCTAACGAAAATGAGGATTCATTGGGAGGAAGGCACAAGAACCTACAACACGGCCGAAGAGGCAGCGCGGGATATGATGGAGCGGGGCCTTGAGGTGAGCGTGCCGAAGGAGACGGCTGGAGCAGCGGCGGCCCTGAACGCACCACGATAGACGGAGTGGAGACGAGTGAACGGCGGAAGAAGGGGGAGAGACGTAGAGCAGCGGGCCCAGGACAAGCTACAAGGCTTTCAACTGAAAGCCTAGATCATAACAAAGATTAAGAAAGGCACAGAAGAAATGAAGGCCAAGAAGACAAGGTAAAAGAGAAACAGACGGCTAGGAGAGGTTTAAGTGATATTTGTTGGACATTTCTAGACTTATGACTATTACTTTGATAGTAATTAGAAGTCTAGGGAGGGCCCTTCACTCTGTGAAGACAAACCCCCCACCCACCAACAGGGACCAGTGGGCAGAAGAAAGGCCCAAAGTACGGAGGTCGAGATTTTTTAATGTGTTTTTATATAAATATGTGTTATTTTTGTTGTTAAAGGGGCTAGGAGCACAAGTTAAAAAAATGGAAAAACATGAATATGGGTAAAAATCTTAAGATAATGACATTAAACGTGAATGGTCTGAACTCACCTGTTAAAAGGGAAAGAATAATAAGAAAATTCAAGAAGGAAAAAGCTGAAATTATATTTATGCAAGAGACACATTTGAGCAAGGCAGAACATGTGAAACTAAAGAGATTTGGCTATAAGAACTCCTACTACAGTTCATTTAAGGGAGGAGCAAAAAGGGGGGTTATGATACTAATCTCAAACAAAATACAATTTGAAAGTGAACAGGAAATCCAGGATAAAGAAGGCAGGTATGTAATAATAAAGGGAAGAATAGATGGTATGCAGATTACATTAGTGAACATCTATGCCCCACCAGAAAGTGACAAGGGTTTTTTTTTTCAACATCTGTTTGATCTCATAGCAACACACAGTGAAGGAGTCCTAATTTGTGGAGGAGACTTAAATGCTGTCATGGATCATGAAGTTGACACAACAAGTGTTAAGAAGACAAAAAAACATGTAACAAAGTTCATAAGAACCTCACTGGCAGAAATGGGTATGGTAGACATATGGAGGGACCTGCACCCACTCGAAAAAGACTATACACATTATTCAGCAGTCCATAAAGTACACTCTAGAATAGATTACTTCCTTATGAATGAAGGTGACAGACACAGGGTGAGAAATTGTTGGATTGGAGGGGCAGAAATATCAGATCATAATCCTATATACATGGAAATATATTTGAACAATAGAAAACGACAAACAACATGGAAACTTAACGTAGGACTGTTAAATAATGAGAAAATGAAAGAAAGAATAAAAATAAACATAAACGAATATATCCAAGAGAATGACAATGAAGAAGTGGACCCAACAATACTATGGGACACACTAAAAGCCGTGTTAAGGGGTAAATTAATTGTTGAAACAGGAAAAGCAAATAAGACTAAACTGGAAGCGTATGAACAAAGATGTGAGAGACTGAGGGAACTAGAACGTAAACATCAAAGCACAAATGACCCAAAAATATATCAAGAAATTAAAGAAGAAAAAACAAAGATAAAAGAAACACAAATGGATGAAATTGAAAGGAAAAATAGATATCTAAAGCAAAAATATTATGAAACGGGGCCAAAAGCCACAAAACTGCTGGCAAAACGGTTAAGAAAACAACAAACAATGAATAATGTATACAAGATTAAAGACCCCACCACAAATAAAACCACAGTTAACCCAGAAAACATCGAAGAAATTTTCCATAATTTCTACCAAGAACTATACTCGCAACCTGAAGAAACAAATACTAAAGATATCAAAAAATTTCTAGACACATTGGACTTGCCATCAATAGGAAATCAACAAAATGAAAAACTAACAGCAGAAATAACAACACAAGAGATCAGAGATGTGATTAAGTCACTTAAAAACGGTAAATCACCAGGTAGTGATGGATACCCCTCTGAGTTTTATAAACTGTTTATAGAAGAACTCATGCCACAACTCCTAAAGTCATTTAATTGGACGCTGAACAACAACAAAATACCTCCAACATGGAACGAAGCAATCATTTCAGTTATTTTAAAACCAGGGAAAGATAAAGAACAATGCGGAAACTATAGACCAATCTCTTTATTAAATGTAGATTATAAAATATACACAACAATTATATGTAAACGAATAAAGACATTCTTGACGGAATTGATAGAAGATGATCAAACTGGATTCATAGAGGGACGCCAAACACATGACAATATCAGGAGAACAATACATATAATTAACCAAATACATAAAGAAAAGAAAAGCGCAGTAATAATGAGTTTAGACGCAGAAAAAGCATTTGACAGGGTTAACTGGAAATTCCTATATAGTGTACTGGAGCGCTTTGGATTTAACGAAAAATCAGTACAATGCATAAGGACGCTATATCAAGAACCTGTGGCAAGAATCAAGATAAACGGTAGCTTAACAGACAAAGTAAATATACGAAGATCAACTAGGCAGGGATGCTGCTTATCGCCCACCTTGTTTGCTCTGTTCATAGAACCATTGGCTCAAGCGATACGACAAAATAAGAAATTAAAAGGTGTAACAATAAAGGGGGCGGAACACAAGATTGGGCTATTTGCAGACGATATTATAGTTTACCTTGAACAACCAGATAAATCAATAATGGAAATGATGAACTTGATAGAAATTTTTGGAAAATTATCAGGATACAAGATAAACATAACAAAAACACAAATACTGACATTCCACTATAACCCTCTAAACCAGATAACTGATAAGATCAAACTAAACTGGAACCAAAAAGAAATAAAATACCTTGGAGTGAACATACCTAAAGACCTAAGCAAAATATATAAAGCAAACTATGATAGGTTGGAACAAGAAATAAAAAAAGATATTGATAGATGGTCAATCTTAAATATGGATCTGAATTCAAAAATTGAGACAGTCAAAATCAGCATACAACCTAGATTACTTTACCTCTTCCAGGCTATACCAACAGAGATTCCAGATGCCCAATTCTCAAAGTGGGACAGGATGATATTGAGATTTGTTTGGGGAGGTAAAAAACCAAGAGTGAAATATAAAACCCTCCAATTACCAAAAGAGAAAGGAGGCATGGGCCTACCGAGTCTAAAGGAATATTACTACTCAGCACAAATAAGATATATCATATGTTGGTGCGACGAGGGATATGAGGCAAAATGGAAAGAAATGGAAAAGGAAATTGAGGGACTCCCAGTACAAAGCATAATAGGGGATAAAGATGCATATAAGCAAATCAAACAAATAGACCCAATCACTAAATTTACTTTAGAACTGTGGTATAAAATAGTACAAAAATATAATATAAGAGAAGACATAAAACTATTGAAATGGGTAGCATTTGACAGTCAGTTTGAACCGGCAAAACAAGATAGGGGATACAAAAATCTGGTGAACAAGGGAATCACAGCATGGGGCAATATCGGAAAAAAAGATCTTGGGAGCTTTGTAAATATCAGGAGAAAATTTAAATTAGAAAGATCAGAATTTTTCAGATATCTGCAGATGAGAGATTACTATATGAAGAAGATTAGGCATAACCTCCAAACAGATGTGAACGAGATTATACAACTTATTTTAAGCTCATATGCAGGAAATAAAATAAGAATTATTTCAAAACTATATCAGAAACTTATGACAAACAATCATACAAGTAACTATATAAAGGAGAAATGGGAGAAAGAGCTCAATTTAAACATAACAGAAGAAAGCTGGCAGGAAATATGGAAAACACAACACACATCAACAAATTCAAGGGCATGGAGGGAATTTGGATGGAAAAACCTGATTCGCTTTTTCATTACACCACAGATTCAAGGAAAATATACAAATACCCAATCTTTATGCTGGAGGGGATGTGGGGCTCAAAATGCAGACCACTCACATATGTTTTGGAAATGCTACAAAATATCATCATTTTGGAAATCTATGCATGTGACAATACAGAGGATATTAGGATATAATATACCAATGAACTGTAACCTGATGTACTTATGTGATCTTAAAAAAGACAATGTTATACAGGCTGAGGACAGATATCTAGTTAAAATCTTGTTGATTGCATGTAAAAAAACTATCACAAAAAAATGGCGATCAGAAGTTCTTCCTGACCAAGAACAATGGACTGACATTGTTGAGGACATACGTATGATGGAAAAACTAACATATCGACGAAGAATGCAAGAAGGACTATGGGAAAAAAATGGCGGAAATGGACACACTACAAAGTGCAACAACGAGGCAGAAATTGAAAGAATAACCAAAGACACTGAAAAAACCAGAAGAATTAAGAGATGGAAACTAAAAACTTGATGCTCCAACATTTGCCCCCCCCCCCCTTTTATTTTTTTTATTTTTTTTTTTTTATTTTTCCCTACCCTAACCCCTTTGTTTTTTAAATGTAGAATGTGATCTGAATGCATTATATATGATGAAAAATGAATAAAAATCTAAGATACAAAAAAAAGATTAAAATAACCCACAAATTTTCAAGAATAAAGTTGTGACTTGATAATGAACGTTACATATTCACCAAAAGCAAGTCACCAAACTGCTAAAAACTGCAAATCTATGAGGCAGAAAACTCCTCAAATTTATGAGAAAATAGCACATTTATGATTAAAAAGGTCACATGTTTTATAGTACAGCTGAAACCAAAAGTTTACATGCACTGTATAAAAAGACACTGACATTAAATCAGACTAAACTTTTCCAGTTATAGGTCAGTTAGGATTACCAAAATTATTTCTGTTTGATAAATATTTTTAATATTTGCTCATTAATTTTTACTGAATTTTTATAATTATATTTCTTCAAAGTCAGAAGTTCACACACACATTCCTTAGTATTTAAACTGTATGACTTGACTCCAGCATTTTGGGTATCCTTCCACAAGCTTCTCACAATAGTTTGCTGGAATTTTGGCCCATTCTTCCTGACAGAACTGGTGTAACTGAGTCAGGTTTTTTTTTTTTTTTTTTTTTTTGTTACTTATTTGTACCCGTAGGTAGATTTGGTTTGCAGTCTGGTGACAAGCCACCGGCTGCTGGTCGCTGCGTGCGCGAGCGCCCTAAACCTACATGTTTTTGGTGTGCGGGAGGAAACCGGAGAAATCCCGGAGTAAACCCGCGCAACACGGGGAGAACATGCAAACTCCACACAGCTCACTGTTGGTCGGGGGCTGGGATCGAACCCACGATCTCATGATCCCCGCGGTCCCCCGACCGAGGGTAAAACTGTGCTGCCACAGTGCTAAACCACTGCGCCACCGTGCAGCTACAGGTGGCTGGTTACAGGCACAGGTTTGTAGGCTGCCTTGCTCACACACGTCTTTTCAGCTCTGCCAACAAATTTTCTATGGCGTTGCGATCAGAGCTTTGTGGTGGCCACTCCAAAACACTGACTTTGTTGTCCTTAAGCCACATTGTAACAACTGTGGCAGTATGATTACAGTCATTGTCCATTTGGAAGACCCAATTGTGCCCAAGTTTTAACTTCCTGGCTGATGTCTTGAGATGTTGCTTCAATATTTCTATATAATGTTCTTTCCCCATGATGCCATCTTGGCCCAGAGCAGCCCATAGGGAGAGTTGGGAGGATTCCTGGTGGGCCGCTTTACTAATGGACCGGTGTTCTAGTCAAAAGCAAAATTAATTAATGTATGTAAATATCATTATAAGGAGCATCGGTAGCACTACCCAGATGTTTTTGGAGTTGTCCCAAATCTGTCTGACCTACATTGCTGAGCATCCCTCTGACAGCACCTGGAGGTGGATGATGATTGGTCCATCTGAAAGACACACTGACTACATTCAACAAGGCACGGGACTCCAGAAGTGGGATTCATATTTCCGTGGTTAACAAGAAAAAAGGCAGAGATGAAAGTGAGGGGAGAGGAGGCAGCGGATGAAGAGTGTGTTCTTTTGTTCTTCTCCAGCTGCTACATCAGAGGTCATGGGACAACAGGTTCTTCTGCTGTGTATAATAATGTTGGGTGCTTTGTAGTTAATTCAGTTGATTACAGTTTTAAACTAGAAAAGCACTCGGAGAGCGCAGACCTCCGCCAAGCGGCACAGTTCCCCCCATAGAGTGTGTGTACGTTTTCAGATTCCCTGAGCATGAAAAGATATGACTAGCAATTGGATTCACAATGATTATTTGTTTATTTGACATGGACAATGCAATAAACAGACAATTAATGAATGACAATCAATGTGATAGTGATAGGATTAGTGGTTCAGTAGTGTGAAACGGGGCTATAAAGGACGGCGGGTTAATAAGGGACACTTTTCTGGGAAATGTTTTAAATGTAATTCTGCTTTTTTTATTTTGAGCAGGACGCTGAGTTGTGTTGTTATTGTCAAATATCCATGAATCCTTCATCAAATCTAGGCGGAAGCAAAATTAAAAAAGCAGAATTACATTTAGAAAAGTGTCCCATATTACCCCGCCGTCCCTTATAGCCCCGTTTTACGGTTGTAAAAGCATTGCCTCCTTGGCGGAGGTAATAAACTGAAGTGTTGGTGTGTCCATCTCCTCCACTGACGGATGCAGATTGGTTAGACAGGTTGCCGTGGGTTTTATATTATATTGGGGTTGCACTCCGCGGCAAAACAGAATTTAGAATCTTTCCCGGCAGAGAGGTCGTTTTTACGCAGCGCCTATAGTTGGGCGGGGAATTTGTGGCAAATAATCGGGCGGCGGACAGGTGACCGTGTCAGGTTTTGCAGTGTGGCGCAAAAACAGGCACGCTGGCTGGCCCAGGCCAGCAGTGTTTTCTGTGTGCTTTTGTGCCTAAAATGTTGAAGAACGCGGAGTTTGTGTTGGTCATACACGACGACCAGCGCAATGTGCGAAGCGCCTATGGCTGGCACAGGCACGCTGGCGGGCCCAGGCCACCAGTGTTTTCCGCATGCTTTTGTGGCTAAAACGTTGAAGAAGGCGGAGTTTGTGTTGGTCAGACACGACGCCCAGCGCCCTCCATTGCGCCTGCGCACATGTTGAAAATAACCGTATGTCACAGTGTGGAAAAATGCTTTAAAAAATTCCTGTATGCAGACGGTGATGCGGATCATCCCCAAAATTTAATCAGTTCTTCCTTGTACCATTTCCAACAACGCCTGAAAGTTTCATTGAAATCCGTCCAAAAGTTTTTGAGTTATCTTGCTAACCAACAGACAAACAGACAGACAGACAGACAGACAGACAAACAGACAGACAAACAGACAAACACACAGACAAACCCCGGCAAAAACATTACCTCCTCCTGGCCTTTCGGCCTGGCGGAGGTAAAAAAACCTTTTAATAACAAAATATTGCTAAAATATAAAATGATGCACTACAATGGGTCTCAAATATTTGTAAACGTGTCCTGTTATAGTACTGCATGAGTTTATTGACGATACCCAGAAGAAATTCAATATTACACTGAACTCTATCTCTGAACAGTGATTTCCAGTGGTGTGAATAAGTGTTTGCCCCTTCCACATTTCTCATTTTTTTGCATGTTTGTCACACTTAAATGTTTCAGATCATCAAACAAATTTAAATATTAGATAAAGATAACACAAGTAAACACAAAATGCAGTTTTTAAATTAAGGTGTTTATTATTAAGGGTAAAAAAATCCAAACCTACATGGTTCTGTGTGAAAAATTGATTGCCCTTCCCCGTTAAAACATACAGTACATTAACTGTGGTTTATCACATCTTTGGAAAGCTGAGTTCAGTTTCAGCCACACCCAGGCCTGATTACTGCCACACCTGTTCTCAATCAAGAAATCACTTAGATAGGACCTGCCTGACAAAGTGAAGTAGACCAAAAGATCCTCAAAAGCTAGACATCATCCAAAGAAATTCAGGAACAAATAAGAAAAAAAGTAATTGAGATCTATCAGTCTGGAAAAGGTTATAAAGCCATTTCTAAAGCTTTGGGACTCCAGCGAACCACAATGAGAGCCATTATTCACAAATGGTGAAAACATGGAACAGTGGTGAACCTTCCCAGGAGTGGCCGACCAACCAAAATTACCCCAAGAGCGCAGCGACGACTCATCCAAAAGGTTACAAAAGACCCCACAACAACATCCAAAGAACTGCAGGCCTCACTTGCCTCAGTTAAGGTCAGTGTTCCTGACTCCACCACAAGAAAGAGACTGGGCAAAAATGGCCTGCATGGCAGAGATCCAAGATGAAAATCACTGCTGAGCAAAAAGAACATAAAGGCTCGATCCAGGTTTGCCAGAAAACATCTTGATGATCCCCAAGACTTTTGAGAAAACACTCTGTGGACTGACGAGACAAAAGCTGAACTTTTTGGAAGGTGTGTGTCCCATTACATCTGGCGCAAAAGTAACACAGCATTTCAGAAAAGGAACATCATATCAATAGTAAAATATGGTGGTGGTAGTGTGATGGTCTGGGGCTGTTTTGGTGCTTCAGGACCAGGAAGACTTGCTGTGGTAAATGGAACCTTGAATTCTGCTGTCTACCAAAAAATCCTGAAGGAGAAGGTCCAGCTGTCTGTTTGTGACCTCAAGCTGAAGTGCACTTGGGTTCTGCAGCTGGACAATGAGCCAAAACACACCAGCAAGTCCACCTCTGAATGGCTTAAGAAAAACAAAATGAAGACTTTGGAGTGGCCTAGTCAGAGTCCTGACCTGAATCCAATTGAGATGCTGTGGCATGACCTTAAAAAGGCTGTTGATGCTCAAAAACCCTCCAATGTGGCTGAATTACAATAATTCTGCAAAGATGGGTGGGCCAAAATTCCTCAACAGCGCTATAAAAGACTCACTGCCAGTTATTGCAAACGCTTGATTGCAGTTGTTGCTGCTAAGGGTGGCCCAACCAGTTATTAGGTTTAGGGGCAATCACTTTTTCACATAGGGCCGGCCATGTAGGATTGGATTTTTTTTCCCCTTAATAATAAACGCCTTCATTTAAAAACTACATTTTGTGTTTACTTGTGCTATCTTTGTCTGATATTTAAATTTGTTTGATGATCTGAAACATTTAAATGTGACAAACATACAAAAAAATGAGAAATGAGGAAGGGGGCAAACACTTTTTCACACCACTGTAAACTAAAATAATTATAATGAAGACTGAACAATTCCCATTCCCCAAAGTGCAAGATACACTATTATCTTGAATATAAGTGATAAAAGATCAGACAAATAAGTGATCTGACAAACAAATAAACAAGGGATCTGAAACGGTCACTATTATTGGATGTCTCATTCATTTTCATTATTTAGGTATTCTAGATAGATAAATAGATAGCTAGATACCCATGGAAAGGATAATGTAAATAGCATTCACACAATCAAATAAATCTTAGTGCCATTTACTCCCTTTTATATTTGTCAAAGTCTAACGTGATTGCATACATATACTGTAGGCTACACCTCTTTGTATTCCTCTTTCAAACAGCCTACATTTGGGCCTGTAAAGCCTAATTGGGATACCTGTTTCAGACAGGAATACTTGCGTTCTACTGGCCATGCACTAATAAGTTTAAAACCAGGTTACCTCCGTGCTGATATAAAAGGCAGACACAAGATGAGGTTGACCACGATCTCGCCATACAGGAAGAAAGCCACGGCTGTCCACTGCAGGGTCATTGTTGGTGTGCGGGATTTTTCTGAGGAGAATGGGAGATTTTTAAATATACTATAGCCTACCTAGTTAGCACAAAATTTGTTTTGCACAGTTTGTCTTAATATTTATTGGAGTAAAGCTTTTTAAATTCCCCTTTTCAAGGCCACTTTGTTATGTCTGAACTCGGAGCCAAGGAGAAGACCAGCAGTAGAGCTGAACACAAGTTTATTACACAGGGCGTTGTGCACCCAATTACACCCGCAGCCGCTGGCAAAGGTAAAGGCAGAAGAGACCTCCCCCCTGCCTGCAACCCTTCTTATACCCACGGGGTTGGCAGGACCGGAAGGCGGAGCCACCACCCCGTGCCACACAAACAAGAGCTTCATAAAATACAACACACGAACAATAAATAACTACATTACCCCCCCCCCCCCCCCCCGTCGAAAAATCCCAAAACACACATACAAGCAGCCCACCCCAATTTGGAACCCGAATCATCCGCTAAACAAAACAAAACTAAAATCACAAAGGGGGCCTATGGCATTCACACAAAATAACTAAAATTAGGGGAGATGGGTAGACTGCCATCCTACTCCCCCCCCCCCACACACACACACACGGCGAGGCGGGTTATTCTGCCGTCTCTGCTATATATAAAAGTCCAGTTACAAACTAAAAGAAAATTGCTGCCGTGTCTCCTAAATAACAGAACACAAAATAATCCCCAAACTATAAATACAGATTCAGAACGAATAACATGTACGTATATACATGCACAAATCAGGGAGAATGACCCTGTGGGACCCCTAGACCATTCACCATTCAGTCCGTCCCCTGAGGTGGTTTACCTCCTGGGCCACAGCTGGTCACCTCAGTCCCCGTGCACCTTCTCCTCCACACCGTTGGACGCTCCATTCATCTGGGGCCACGTCTTGCTGCCTTCCCCGGGGCACACTGCAACTCTTTAGTGTGCCGCCACGAGCCATCCGACAACTGAAGATAACCATCTTGCAGCTCATCTGTCACCTGCAGCTGGCTCTGGTACTTCTCCATCTTCTGCTTGGCTTGCACCCGCTGTGACCTCACCTCCGCCGAGCCCGAACCCGAACCCAGTCTGTGACTCCAAGCGGGGCCCTGCTTGGCCTGCGGTGCTTCTGCCTGGCACTCGCCCTCTCAGTGCTACTCGGTCCTGTCCCGACTGCTTGTAGACCCGCTGCGGACCCTGCCGATGTGGCCCCGTGTTCACGGCCCAAAACGGCCGAGCGCCATTAACACCTGGGACCATCTCCTGGGCATCGCTTGCTGCTGCAGACTCTCCCCCATGCCGCCCGATACCCTCGTCCAGGGCAACTTGGACACTGGGACCAGGGCCCTCCCGCGGCGACCTTGAGCACAACAAGGCCTGTCCACTTTCTGGAGTGCCCAGCAATTGTTCATCCCACACAGTGTCATCCCGAACTCTTGGAACCGATCAGTCCCACAGTCTGCAGCCCAACCACTCTTCCCCAGCGCTGCTCCTGATTGAAAACCCGAGGCCATAGAACAGGTTGCAGCCCATGACGTTCATGCTGGAGGCCGTCACAATGAACTCCAGATTGGCCATCTCCGCCGACTTGTACCGAGCCGTCAGTCTGATGGTGCCCACCGTGGCCAACTGTCCTCCTCCATAGCCGCAAAGTGGCACTGAGTCACCTCCAATTCTGTAGTGGGGAAAACATTACCTAACTGTAGCCCAGTTCAGCAGAGAACTCTCTGCCTCCGTGTCGATCAGCATTGGTACCGGTACTCTGTCCAGTTCCACCGTGCAATGCGTGTGCCCACTGGTACTCGGGGACACAGTATAAATCACCATCGGGACGAGAGGAGTCAAACTTCTGCGTGGGCTCTCTTGTTCCGCTGACTGGCATACTCTCGCGTAGTGGTGAAGATGGCCCCACTTGCCACAGTGCTTCCCTCTTGCCGCATGCTCTCTGGCCTTGTAGCGGTGCTTCATGGACCCGCAGCCCATACACTTGGGCTTCCCCGGGGCAGACCTCATCCATACAGCATTGGCACCCTCGGCGTCCTCCTCGATGCTCCCATCGCTGTCCAGGTCCACTACCTGTGTAGCCATGGGGGATCGGAACTCTCGCGGTGACAGACATTCACTCCACTCCCGAGTCAGCTTATCCGCTGCCTCCAGCTGAAGGGCCAACTCGGCGGCCCCAGATAGCGTCAATTCACCTGGAAATATGAGCAGCTTAGACCGGACCGCAGCACAGTTGGTATGTTCTGCCAGCTGGTCGCGAACCATTTCTTCCTCCAACAGTCCGAATTGACACTCAGCAGCCAGCTGCCTCAAGTCCGACACGAACCGCTGAATGGGTTCGCCTACCTGTTGGCGGCGCTGTCGGAACTTAATCCTTCAGACAATGACGTTGTCTGGTGCCCTGAAATGGCACACCATCAGCTCGACCACTTCTTCATAGCTGTCCACGTCACCAAGAGTGCCCAAAATCCTTTGTCCCTCCATTCCCAGATTGTGCACAAGCAACACATGCGCCCTCAACTTTTCCATCCTTCCCAGGTTCAACGCCACCATATACGTTCTAAAGGCGTCGTACCACCGAAGCCACGGTACAGGCGGCTCACCTGGGAGCTCCAAAAACAGCCAAATTGGTGTCCCACATGCTTCCATGTATTTGGTATTACCTGCTTTTATTCTCATCACCAAATGTTATGTCTGAACTTGGAGTCAAGGAGGAGACCAGCAGTAGAGCTGAACACAAGTTTATTACACAGGGCGCGGTGCACCCAACTACACCTGCAGTCACTGGCAGAGGTAATGGCGGAAGAGACCGTCCCCCTGCCTGGAGCTCTTCTTATACACACGGGGTTGGCGGGACCGGAAGGCGGAGCCACCACCCCGTGCCACACAAACAAAGAGCTCCATAAAATACAACACACGGACAATACATGACTACATTACACACTTAACCTTAGATTCTTCAAAATAACAACAGTGACAATGTACACTGGAACTGACATCCCTGCAAATGTATGGATGTTGACCTGTGTCAGGTGAATTGGGATGACTGCTGCTGGTTAACCTCATTTCAGTTTCTATTGTACTGCATTCATTGCTTACAGATTCAGAAAATTTCACTACACAAAAGAAGAAAACTAAGCATTCTTGATCACTTGTGTGTTCTATTAAAGACCCTTGATAGTATAATTCAAGAATCAATTGAAATTTTTTAAACATTGCTTAAGTCTTAATTGATAAAAAAAAAAAAGAGCAGTGCAGGCAGTTTGCAGCTTAGGATTTCTTTTTAGGGTTCTATGCTACGGGAAACTTCTTGTTCTTCTTGTTCTTGTTCTTGTTCTTGTTCTTGTTCTTCTTCTTCTTCTTCTTGTTCTTGTTCTTCTTCTTCTTCTTCTTCTTCTTCTTCTTCTTCTTCTTCTTCTTCTTCTTCTTCTTCTTCAGGGGCCATGGCCACCCTGCCACCCCCACCACCCCCAGCAGCCACCCCTGGTCCCTGCTACTGGACAATGTAACATGACTTTTTAACTTGTTTTTCTATGTTATATTGTACATGTAGTAGATGTTTAAGAATAATTGATGTGTGCTGTGTATTATTAAGAAATATTAACAAAATACAGCAAACTAGGACAGATCACACTTCCACACTCTGAACCTGTTGTTATGAGAGCAGCTGGAAGTAAGGTGTGTATCCCTTTAAGAAAGGGAGAAGGTGCGCTGTGATGATGTGTGTGGGTGTGCCAGGGTGTGTGTTGTATGTGTATATCTAAAGCGGGAGAGAGGAGTGTGGAGGTGTTGACAAGAGCAGGTTAGGAGACAAAAAGTATTATAAATGTGCCACTCAAAATATTGCTTGAAAACCAGCTGAAGTTCTCTGACCAGACAGTGATACTGTCCGTGCAGTTTTCAGCTACAGAGCATTGGGCTTGTGACTCTTGCCTGGTTACGTCCCTTTCACGCTGCTGACGCATCCTGAGGCAGAGGAGGCGTGGGGAGCTTCCATCAACAGACGCCTCGGTGGGTATGAAGCTTTATGTTGCTATGCAGTTGCTGGTTGCAGGCTTGGTTGGTGCCTTATTTGGATTCCGAGAGACGCCAGTACTAATCGGAATGCAACGTAAGTCATTTAATTCTTAAGAATGTGTTTGTGCTTTTTCTGGTTTTGTCTGTTGTTTGTGGTGGCATTACATTTGCCGCTAAGCTCGCACTAGTAGCATTAGCTTGCTAGCTCTTTTTTTATTTAAGAAAGTTTATCATAAAAGCACATATCGCAATGTACAATATTGAGTAAGACAAAAAATGCTGTTAAAGCAATTAAATTTAATTAAATTATTAATGAAGTAAACAGAATAAATGAAGTATACTGCAAATTGCTTTTAACAAGATTAAGGTGCTAATAAAGTCATATACAAATGAGGCTTTTGTAATATTACAGTGTTTTAAGATTTTATACAGTTTTAAATTGTTTAAGGCAGCATCCAAAATTGGACTAATTTTAAAGCAACTACATTTATGCATGAAAAACTTTTTCATATGATTGTTCTTTTTTTTTTTTTTTTCATTTGACAGCCACATCTTTTGTGGTCCAATAAAGCTGGAGAAATTTGTTAGGTGTTATCCAGAACTGTAAAGTTTGCCAGAAACTTTGTGAAATTACAGGGAAAAAAGAGATGTTCTCCTTTCTCAGTGATGGAATAATGCACAGGAATTTTTATTAATAGGAGAGATAAACATCAAAGATGCTTTGCTACAAGCAGAAACTGCAGAAGCAAAATAGATGAAACGTCAGTTTCTCCTCTTAACAGTCCTGGTGGCTGGATGGTCAGAACTTCGTTAGAGGATCCCTCCTGCATCATCAGCAGGTGTCTCAGGGTCATAGGCATTTCGCCCCTGAACCTGTACGCCTCGCCTGAGTGGGGCAGCAAAGATTAATCTTCACTTGCAGAAGGGTTCCAACCACAGTCTCTTGTGAGCCACAACCACCTTGAACTAGCCTCAGCCACTGAGGCTATGTCCCCAATGGCTTTCCTAAGATGTTTAGGTTCCAGACCTATCTTATGTAAAAAATGATACAAAGATGCGGCTGGAAACCCACGACAACCAACCTCGACGGGGAATAAAGTAGTGTGCCACCCTTTAATCTGAGCCTCATCAACCAGGTCCTGATATTTTTCCTTCTTGAGTTTGTGAGATATAGCCAGCCTCTCCTCCCAAGGCACTGTAAGCTCAACTATTACAATGGATTTTGCACTCTGAGAGCAAAGAATCATGTCCGGGTGGAGTGTGGTTGTTACTACTTCTTCTGGGAAGACGAGCTTCTTTTTTAGGTCAACGTGCAACTCCCAGTCTGATGCTTTATGCAAAACAGAGGGGCACATTCTGGCAGTTGTTTTTTCCTTTGGAGACTTATTTCCTGGCTTTTGAAAGCCAATGGTTATTGGCTCTAATCCTCTGGAATTCAACCCACCTTGCCATTTCTGCAAGGACTTTATCATGTCTCCTTTCAATCACGCCCTTCTCCAAGTGCTCTAGAGCACCCGGTCAAAATGTGATTGAAAGTACTAGGGGTCATACTGCACAGCTTACAAGATGAATCCTCATCTTTGTACCAAAGTTTTAAATTACTTGGTGTTGGTAAAAGATCAGTCACTGCACAGAGAAGAAAAGCCAACTTGCCCTGGTCCGTGCCCCAGATATCATTCCAGGACAGTGATCATTCGAGTGCATGGTTCCACTGCATCCACTGCCCTTGAGAGGCAAGCCCTGCGGCTTTCACACAGCGGTCCTCTTCCACTGCCTCTCTGACCCTCTGTACTATGAATCTTCTCCTGCTTTTGGTGTCAGCTTTGCTCCACCTTTTACCATTGTAATTTCCTAGCCCGAGTCGTCCCTGACAAACTACGCCGACAATTTCGTCATGTCTCCAGTATGCTTCAGCTTCCCTGACAGCTTCCTGGGGTATCCATTTCCTACCACACTTAATGGCTGTGTTGGAATGCCTGACCTTCTTATCATCAGAATAGAGCAGAGAACAGACAGACCCTGCCTTAGTGGCCTTGAACTCCTCCACCACCGAAGAGATTGGTAGGCGAAGCTTGGAAGTCTTACTGTAGAGATTAACTGAACTGAAGGATGGGGGAACTCCTAGCCATCTGCAAATAAATTTGCTACAGAGTCTCTCTATTGCTTCTACTCTGGTAACAGCAAAATCATATAGCAGGAATGGCCACTGCAACCTGGGTATGATGCCATACTGAAAGCACCATACCTTAAACCTCCCAAGCAAGTGGCTTCTGTCAATTGTCTTAAGCCAGCTACACAAACTACCCATGGTCTGCTTTAAATTCACCCTATCATTTAAGGTACAATCGTAGTACTTTCCCAGGCATCGTACTCCCTGTTCTTGAATTGATGGAATTACAGACCCTTCGATGCTGAAAATGCTTTCCATCAGCTTTCCTTTCATAATGCTCAGAATGCTTTAATCCAGGAAAGTTTAGGAGTTTCCTGGATTAAACTGCATTCGTGACCAAGCTGCCATCTTCTCCAATGAGCCTAGGATCCAACGCGTTCCTTGCACTGATGGAGTCATTACAGTTATATCATCCATAAAGTCTCTACAAGCTGGATACCTAGTGCCGTCTTCTGCTTTTGGGCCTCTGCATTGTATCCCTCCTACCTTCAATAACAAATTCATAGCAGCCACAAACAAAGCCACAGATATTGTGCACCCTGCCATGATGCCTTTTTCGAGTCTCTGCCATTCAGTGGTGAAATCTCCAACAGTAAACCTCATCCTCAGGAAATTCAAATGGGAGCTTAATCACCTCTGATGGTACTTGGTAGTATTCCAATGCTCTACGGATCAGTTGGTGGGATACACTTGGATAAGCTTTGGCAAGGTCTAGCCAGACAACAGAGAGGGTGGTGCTATTCTTTTTTGGCTCTTTAATGACTTGGCTAATCACTGACATATGCTCCAAGCAACCAGAGTATCCCAGGACACCTCCTTTTTGGACACTTGTGTCAACAAACTTATTAGTAAGTAAATATGATATTAACCGCTTAGCAATGATGGACCAGAATATCTTCCCTTCAACATCTAGGAGGGGAATCTCTCAAAACTGGTCAAGTCCAGATGAATTTAATTCTTTAGGAACAAAGCAGCCATCAGCCAGTGTCCAAATCCAGGGATCTTGTTTCTTCTTCCAAAGAACTCGTAACGGTTTTGCCAGCCTTCTCAACAAGCGGGGACAGTTTTTATAGATTTTATAAGTCGTACCTGATGGTCCTGGAGCAGAACCTGCCCAGGCTTTCTTCACTACATCCTTTACTTCTTCAAAAGTGAAATCTGCTATATTGAAAGGGGAGTGTGGTTTAAGTGGCGGAAGTTGGAAAGGGCAATCTCCCAATGGGACATCTCTATTGGGATCCCCATGTGCCGCTGCCACACTTTCCTCGACTTCTTCTTTTGAACACATCAGCCTTCCACTTTTGGACTTGCCGAGGAGATTGGCTATAAACCTGAAGGGGTTACTAAAAAAGGCCTTCCTCTGTCACCGCTTCTCTCTCTGCTTTCTCTGGCTTGTTTCTGCCCTGCAAAGTTGGAGCAATTTCTTCCGCAACTCTCCATTTAACTCATTTAGGGCCTCGCTTTCATCTTCATTCCCATTCCACCACCTTTTTTTAATTGATCTTAGATCCCTCCACACTTCTGCAATCTGACGCTGCCTTCTGGAGGGTCCTGCCGGTGGCTTGACACCTTTGCCTTTTTTCACTCCAAAGGTGTCCTGGCATGCCTGACACACGGTATGTACCATGGTCTTGATCTTCCTGGCTACATCTCCTTTCAAGATGTTATCAAGTGAGATACTTAAATCCTCATCCAATTGTGCCCATCTGAGGTCATTTGCTGGTGGGAGATTCAGCCGGGGTTTCTTCATGATACTTCCAGTCAATTATATTCATTTTCACTGCCTGTGCTCTGATTAAGTTCAGCAGAGAGGTCTGGGTCACTGTGGTTTGCCTCCTGGTCCCCAACCTCCGCCGTCTGACAAGTAGAGCTAATAAACTCTGAGATTTTCCTCTGGGAGGCATTAGATACTTTGCATTGCTGTAGTCACTCTTTGCACTTTGTCTTGCCTTGGTGAATTCTCACACCTCGTTCATTTTTGAACATTCCACCGCAGAAGTTGCATCTTCTTGTAGCTTCACCCTCATCCTGCACCACTTCCAAACTCGTAGTCCTTAAGCCGATGTCCAGGTCATTAGCCATGTGGTCCATCCTTAGTGGCAGATTATCCTTCTCCCCTCCTCGGTCTGCCTGGGGGTATTCTCTCTGTTCAGTACTTGTAGCTTGTTTGTGCAGTGCTTTGGGGTGCCAGCCCTAACACTAACGTGTGCTGTCTTTCCGAGCTGCCTTCCATTATTTCATGGATGTCAGTGGGTCTTCCCCCACTGGCAATGGGCCTTTCCCCATAGTCACAACAACATAGGAGAGATAAACATCAAAGATGCTTTGCTACAAGCAGAAACTGCAGAAGCAAAATAGATGAAACATCAGTTTCTCCTCTTAACCTTTTGATTTAAAAAGTCCCAAGAACGCATTTTTAAGAATCTTGTCTCTTAGTCATCATACTGCTGTTGTTGATGTTGCTTTTTGATGTTCTTTTGAATCAAATAATGCAAAGAAAATAAGTTTATGTTCATTCTTAAACACTACAATACTTCAGTTTTAACTTAGGAAAAACTCAAATCTGTATTTGTGAAGTAGCTCTGTTTTTTAGTCACAGCTGAGCTTTCATGCATCTTACCATGTTTAGATGATCACCCAATCAGTACCTCCTTAAGTAGATTGAGGTGTTCTTGTATGTATATATTCTCAAAAATCATACTGAAGTATTTGGGGCAGTCACTTAGACATGTTTTTTTATGGTTGCTGTCAGTGGTGGACTCAGATATGTGCAAAGTGGGCAGGCACCCAGGGCGCCATTCTTTTGAGGGCGCCATGAGAATGAAAAGAATAAAAAATAATAATAAAAGATTCATAATTATGTGTGCTGAGCGTGTATTTGTGGCAAATGGGCACCCTCTACAGGCGGGATGTTGGCACCCTCTGTCTGTGGCTGGCAGACTCCCAGTATGGCCAACATTCAAAGCAGAGCAAAGGAAGAAAAAAACGTTAAAAGTAGGGATGGGCATAATTTACCGATTAACCGATAATTGATCATTAAGAATTTCACCGAGGAAGTTCATTTTCGTCGACAAACCGTTTTTTTTTTTTTAAACAATCCGAGGTTATTAGGCCTAGTGCACGGCCGTCCTCAAACAATGCAATGGCAAAATTTGGGCACCAGGGGGCAACATTACACCATCGCCATACCCTGGCGTGCCTCAGTTGATACATGCGCGCTTCCGTAGGGCAATCGCCAAATCATGAAGCGGTTACGGCGAAGTGTTGCGTGGGACCATTTCAGTTTAAAAAATGACCAGGTGTACTGCAATCACTGCAATGCAGCATACAAATATACCTCATCGACAGGGTCCATGGAACACCCTTATTACGCGAAGAAACCGCCAACAGTGGTTGCGCGCTGAGTAATGGCGGTCGTGAAGATTCTTTTTTTTTTTTTTCAGAAATTTTATTGAGAAGGTCATGAAGATTCGGTAGAAGACACACACACGTGTGTGTGTGTGTGTGTGTGTGTGTGTGTGTGTGTGTGTGTGTGTGTAAGTGTACATACATACGTAGATGTAAATAAAGTGTACATAAATATGTTTTTAGAACTCTTTTATTCTTATAACAAGATACGTAACTCAAGATGAAAATGATTTACTGCACAGGTTAATGAGAGCTTTACTGCTCCTCAGGTGCTAGAGGCGCAGAATTGTCGAGAGAAGCAGCAGGAGGCGGCGTAGTGGCTCGACGGGAAGACTGTTTCGCACAAAATGGCACAAGAGAACAGCAAAAAGTTCTGTGCGGCTAGACTAAGTAACACGAGCGATAGAGCAATGAATGCGGTCTTCGTTTGTTGGGTGGCGAGCGGCACAGAAGCTGGGTAAAACGTCTCGGCCAATCAGCTTGCGGGGTGAAACGTCTCGGCCAATCAGCTTGCGAGATTCCCGAGCGAGCCAACACGAGAACAGCGAACAGAGAGAGAGAGATTTGAGAGAGAGAGAGGTGGATTTGAGTTGTGCGGCTCTCCGTGCACCTGATGTTCTAATGTAGTCTACCTGCCTTGTTACGTACCTAAAAATGTTAATGATTAACCGATTATTAATCATTAATTCTCCCGACGATCGGTGAAGAAAATTTCACCGAATGCCCATCCCTAGTTAAAAGTAAAGTTTTTTTTCTTAATTTATGCAGCGGTTTGAATTTTAAAACATTGAGTCCTAAAACAGCATGTTTTGTAACATAATTTGTCTCCAATGTGTTGTAGTCGGCTTCAGTTTACTTGCCACATGAATTAATTTCAGGGTTGTGCAGGGACCACTTGAGAGGCAGGGGCGCAAATTAATAAAATGGCACATGGAATGAGATTTGTTAAAAATATGTCAGCTTTATATGTTACTTAGTTGGTATTTATTTTGCTTTAATAACTATACACTCATGAACATAATAGTACCATACAGATTTTTTCAAATTATCAACAGCCACAGAGACCACTGTCTTCATCATTAATTATCTAAAGGTCAATGACAAAAAATAATTAAAAATGGGCAGCTTCCATTGAAAAATGATTATCTCTTCAAAATAAAAACATCTATGCAAAAATCTGAAAAAAACTTTTCTTTCAATAAATAATTAAAACTTCATTCAAATGACTAAATCATTGAAAAAAAAAAAAAGTTAAAAAGGCCATTTGCCTAGTCAGCAAAATGAGCCAAAACCATCCCCTCTGTTAAACTGCCATCATCCATCCCCACAGAGACTGCAAGGATAGGATATACACAACATAGTACAGATGCATCTCAATAAATTAGAATATCATCAAAAAGTTGATTTATTTCAATAATTCAGTTAAAAAAATCAAAGTCATATATAGATTCATTACACAGAGTGATATATTTCAAGTGTTTATTTCTTTTAATGTTGATGGTTATGGCTTATAGTTCATGAAAACCCCAAATTCAGTTTCTCAAAAAATTAGATTACATATAATTAATTAAAAAAATGGCTTTTAATAGAAATATTGGTTGACTGAAAAGTATGTCCATGTACACTGTATTTGGTCAGGGCTCCTTTGGCATGAATTATTGCATCAATGTGGCGTGTCATGGAGGTGATCAGCCTGTGGCACTGCTGAGGTGTTATGGAGGCCCAGGTTGCTTTGATAGAGACCTTCAGCTCATCTGCATTGTTGGGTCTGGTGTCCCATCTTCCTCTTCACAATACTGTCTGTGGGGTTTAGGTCAGGAGAGTTTGCTGGTCAATCAATCACAGTGACACCATGGTCATTAAACCAGATTTTGATACTTTTGGCAGTGCGGGCACGTGCCAAGTCCTGCTGGAAAATGAAATCAGCATCCCCATAAAGCTTGTCAATAGAGGGAAGCATGAAGTGCTCTAAAATTTCCCAGTAGATGGCTGCACTGAATTTGAATATTAAAAAAAAAAAAAATAAATAAATTTTTTAGAATTAATTTTATTTAATTCTATTTTTTTTGAGAAATTCAATTTGAGGTTTTCATTAGCTGTAAGCCATAACCATCAAAATTAAAAGAAATAAACACTTGAAATACTGTAATCCATGGACAACAGATGGAAATTAGCCACTGGCTGCAATCTGGCAAGTTTACATTGATATCACTGTTCATCAATTTGCACTGTCCATAAAAAAACAAAAAAACAAACTTGAAATATATCTCTCTGTGTAATGAATCTATATAATATAGGAGTTTAATCTTTTAAATTGAATTACTGAAATAAATCATCTTTTTGATGGCATTTTAATTTATTGAGATGCACCTATCAATGGGAGGATAGGTGCAAATGTACAAGAAAATCATGAAAATATGAGAAGAAAAGGTGAAACATGGCAAAAGTAAAAAAAAAAAAAAAAAAAAGGAATAAACTTGCCAGGAAAAAGTTGCAAGAAAAGCCTCACTAATTGTTGAGAAAATTGAACATTTGGACATTTAAGTGAGAAATAAAAAGTAAAAAAAAAACCAAGTGTGTGTGGGTGTGTAAGGGGGGCGGACGCCCGAGAGGCAGTCCGTCCAGGGTATCATACAAGCCGGGACCGCCCCTGGTTGCTGTAGGTTTTCTTTGACTTTATTGTAAATGGGTTAAAAAGTCAAATATTTATACTACATAATGTGACTGACTGTTCTTCTTTCCCTATTTAACACCGGTGTTGTATTGGTTTGATCTGTGGAAAGATGAGCATACTTCCACACTGCATCTAGTCACAGCTCAAGCAAGGTCATTTCTGCATGTTCCATCCTGTCTAAAGCTGAATTATAATTTGTTCAGGAAAACATGCAGGAGCCTGTTTCCTGTAAATGATCGTCTTCAGCCAGTCCTCCAATTTAAGGGTAACTAGTCTATAGGAAGAGCAACAAATTGTCTGGTACCTTTATGTACAGGTACATGACTGTGACAAATGGTTTGTTGGGGTGCTCAAAATTTTAATTGTACTGCTTTTAGTCTATGTGTATCAATCGTAAAGGGTACTACTTGTAATTGTAGTTTTCAACTAGTCTATAGCCTATGACAACACAGTGACAACCCCCCTAGGGGTGTCACAAAATTCTTTCATCATTCTATTCTCTGAAACCTTCTGCAACTTTTCATCAGTGGTGGTAAACTCTAAAAAGGAAGTTTTCTACACCATATTTTCAAAAATGGGCAAGGGAACTCAAAATGAACTCCTCCTTGGCTACTCATCCAATTTTCTTGAAATTAAGCAGAGATCATCAACAGACATTGATTATAAAAAGTTGTTAAAATTATCCAAAAATGTCAATCCGTTTTGATTTTCTAGGCCAATCAAGTTGTACCATTTCTCTTTGGCAAGGATTTTTGCATTTGCTTTCTGACATAGTGATTCAAATTTGATGAATCTCCACACTCACAATCACAACAGTATTCTTCAACAAAACACCAAATTTCATGTAGCTTGATTCATGTTCTGAAAACAATAATTATCATGTTTTTGAAAATCTATCAGCCTTTGTGTCTTGGCAATGGAGCATTTTGTTAGTGTGTGACCCAAGGTAATTGTGTGGTGCAGATGAAATGCTCATCTGCCATGTACAAGACCTGGGTTCAGTCCTCCTGGTCAGAGGTGGTGCGTCAATAGAGGGCGCAAGTGCACCGCCCCCTTAGAATATTCAGAGATAAAAATATCCATCCATCCATCCATCCATCTTCTACCGCTTTTCCGGAGGTCCGGGTCGCGGAGGCAGCAGTTCAACCAGAGAAGCCCAGACTTCCCTCTCCCCAGCCACCTGCTCCAGCTCTTCAGAGAGGATACCAAGGCGTTCTCAGACCAGCTGGGAGACATAGTCTCTCCACCAAGTCCCGGGTCTGCCCCGGGGTCTCCTCCCAGTAGGATGTGCCCAAAACACCTCAAGTGGGAGGCGTCCAGGAGGCATCCTAATCAGATGCCCAAACCACCTCAACTGGCTCCCTTCAATGTGGAGGAGCAGTGGTTCTACTCTGAGCCTCTCCCGGATGACTGGGCTCCTCACCCTATCTCTGAGGGTGAGTCCAGCAATCCTACGGAGAAAGCTCATTTCAGCCGCTTGTATCCACGATCTTGTTCTTTCGGTCATTACCCAAAGCTCGTGACCATAGGTAAGAGTAGAAACATAGATTGACTGGTAAATCGACAGCTTTGCCTTAGAACTCAGCTCCCTCTTCACAACAGCAGACCGGTTCAACGTCCGCATCACTGCAGATGCTGCTCCAATCCGTCTGTCAATCTCTCGCTCCATTTTCCCCTCACCCGTGAACAAGACCCCAAGATACTTAAACTCCTCCACTTGGGGCAGGAGCCTGTCTCCAACCCAGAGAGGACAATCCACCTTTTTCCGGCTGGGGACCATGGACTTAGACTTGGAGGTGCTGATTCTCATCCCAGCCGCTTCACACTCAGCGGCAAACCGTCCCAGCAAGAGCTGTAGGTCATTGCTGGATGAAGCCAACAGGACAACATCATCTGCAAACAACAGAGATGAGATCCTGTGGTCACCAAGCATGACACCCTCCATTCCCTGGCTGCGCCTAGATCCCAGGAGATAAAAATACTTCCTAAATAAATCAATCGTGATATGCAAATATAAATGAGAGACATAGCATGTCCTTCTGTAGCTGATATGTAAGCTTCTGTAGCAGCAGCCATTTTAAACAACATTTCAATATATAGGCTTGCATTATAGACCACTTCCTGGGTAGGGGCACCAGTCTAACTTATCACCACTGAAGCCATGTAAACTTTTTGTCCCCATGTGAGCAGAAGCCGTTTTTCATTGGCCATCCAAAACTCGATTCTGAGAGGTATGTCTGGGCGCCTTGGAGCCAATCGTAAGCTTTTTTGTATTTTTATCTTAATGTGATTGGGAGTAAAGCCATCAATCATCAGACCCCTCCCACTTGCCAGGAAACACGGAGCCACTGGTGAAATGGAAAAAAAGAGGATAAAGGAGCTGGTATCCTATTGTCTGGATTTAATCATCCAGCAACAGACCAAAGATGGCGGGAGGACTTATACAAGGAGCTTGTTTCAAAATGCGACCATAAAAGGTCGCAGAGGTGAGTTTGTGCTGTAGAAAGTGAAGAAAAAATGACTAGAATTGTGAAACTAAAATTCAAATTAAAGATCACAAGTTGATCCAAGGAATTTAAAACTACAGAAAATAATAATAAAAGTTAAAGTATAAGTGCAACAGATGCAGTGCTTTCTTCAAAAATGTTTATTTTGAATTCAGAAATCATACTTCTTCAATATAAACCAAAACCACAAAAGCCACAAAAAGAGATCGACTTTAGTTTGACAGGAACCAAATCTCCTTGGTTTGAGAAGATACAAACTGTAAAATGCATCATTTAACCAAGTATAATCTGTAAACCTAACTGGAATATAAGCAGAGGTGAGTATAGTAACCAAGAATTGTACTAAAGTAAAATTAGTGTTATATTAATAACTTGAGTATCCACCTTATTCCTGGGGGTGCCGCTGTAGGAACGATTATGGGCAGAGCTTCCGGTTTTGGCTGATGTAGTGTTAAATCAGTCGATAAGAGTAGAGTAGCAGGGGCATTTAAAATAGCGTTTTAAAAAGTTTTTCAAATTCATTTTAATGTATAGTCCACATACATGTTTGGCGCTCAAGTGGCAGCTATTTTCAGCTCTTCTAGTTTTTGTATTTTTTGAATGTTGTGACGTAGTTCTGGTACTTGTTGCTGGTGTTTGTGGTTGTGCCAGACTGGATAAATGGCGGCTTCTCACCACACGGTGACAGAACATCCAAGCACGGTGTCGTGGCGTACGTCTGCTCTAAGGTAAATTTGATTATGTCCAACATATTTTAACAAAATGCAGCTGACTTTATTGCAGTGGAAATGTGCTGGTCGGAATGCCCACCATGTCATTATGAGTACAGGAAACGAGAAGTCATAAATCATGACTCTTTCTTTGTTTGGTAGTGGCAAAGTTCCAGAAAACCCCCCATGAGTGTCTGGTATCATTGGAAAGCTAAGAAATTGTACTTTCTAAAAATACCTATGTTTTTGCGGAAGACATAACGCCCAACCAATCGAACGTGAGTTTTCAACCTAGCCAAAATACAAACAAATCGTCTTTTTTCCGGGTCAGTTTTTGTGCAGTTCCTACAAATTAAATATCCTTTTGAAGGTCTTTCAATACAGAATATGGAAATAACGTTACATCAGTTTTGAAAATGTCCTCAAAGTGACTCATTTTGCCAGCACGGGTCATTTGTTTACAGCATTAGCATCATAGCAGCACGCTAACTAATGGAGCTACTGTCTACAAGACCACTTTATAAGGCCATCTTCCCATCCCTCGATAGTCGTGGGAAGTGGTATGATTATATTACTGTTTTGAGGTGCAAGAGGCCGTGTTCCCACATTTCTGATGCCGAAGTCATTGTTGTTCAGGGCTGCACGGTGGCGCAGTGGTTAGCACTGCGGCAGCACAGTTTACCCTTGGCTGGGGGATTGTGGGGATCGTGGGATCGTGGGTTCGATCCCAGCCCCCGACCAACAGTGATCTGTGTGGAGTTTGCATGTTCTCCCCGTGTTGCGTGGGTTTACTCCGGGATTTCTCCGGTTTCCTCCCACATGCCAAAAACATGCATGTTAGGTTAATTGGCTGTTCTAAATTGTCCCTAGATATTTGTTTCCTATAGGCCCTTAGAATAGAGGGTTAGTATTAATGAAAGCGCTTTGAGTGGTCTTTGTGACTAGAAAAGCGCTATATAAGTGCAGGTTAGTTAGTTAGTTAGTTAGTTAGTTTTTTAACAAGGAAAAGTGTCCCGTTTCAGTGACAACCATAAGTTCTAAACTAGTACTGGAAGTTGCTACCATAATTCACGCAAGGCATCATGGGGCCTAGAAATAAGATGGATAAGTAAGAGTTGTTACCAAAAAATACTTAAATATGAGTATCTGCTGATAAGTAGATAAGTGGTAAGAACTTTACTTTCACAGTTTTTTTTTCCAAAAAATTGTGACTCGTGTATTTTGTGGTTTCTAATTAATCTGTAAGTTTGAAACTTCCTTTTATAATTTTTTTCATATTTCTGATTGTTTCCTTGTATTTTTCTATCTTTTCACTAGTAGCCAGCCCATTCATACACTCCTGCCATCTAGTGGTTATACATAGTAACTGTTAAATGTGAAATCCTTTGTTAATGTGATTTTTCTTCATATCACAGCAGATTTTATTGGGTAGTCTTAATCAATAGCATTCACATTTTCACATTTGATCCAGGTGAAGGCTCTTGAAATAATTTTAATTATATAACATTTTTTTATTTAAGAGAATAACTTTAGTTTCCCTTTTAAAAACTTAGCAGTTGCCAGTAGGTCGATAAATTTGGCCATTTTTTTCTCAGCGTCATTTTAAAAAAAATCTCCCTGTCCCCATAGGTCTGTGATGCCATTTTAGGACACACCAGGGAATGCTTTGCATTTTCAGGCCACCTGGTCAGTGCCACATTACTTCAGGGGGGATGCGTTGAAGAATATATTTTATATTTGTGTGTTTTGCTCTGGTCTGTGAGGGTCCTTAGATGATTTCACCCATCACATCCAAGTGCGCCCCCCACCCCCCACCCCAATTTTTTATCACCCACCGCCACTGATCCCACATCGCAGCTCAGAGTGAGGCCCGGTTTGCAGACGAAGGTCAGCTGATAGAAGTCAAAGCCGGCTACACCTTTTTCTGGAGCAGCCGAGGCAGCGAAGAACGCCTTGAAGCAGGAGTGGGTTCCACGATCAGATCCAATCTGATCAGCAAGCTTACCAGCCTCCCCAAAGGAACCAATGACTGCCTCATGACCCTGCGACTCTCCCTCCGAGGAAAACACCATGTCACATTCATCAGTGCTTTTGCCCCCACCATGACTAACCCAGAGGAGATCAAAGACAAGTTTTATGAATACTTAGAGACTCTCATTGAAGGCGTACCGAAGGAGGACAAACTCATTGTTCTTGGAGACTTTAACGCCAGAGTTGGTACAGACTACCAGACATGGGAGGAAGTCCTTGGGAGAAATGGAGTTGGAAAGTGCAACAGCAACAGTCTTCTCCTGTTGAAGACGTGCGCCTCCCATGACCTTCTGATCACTAATACCGTCTACCGCTTGCTTAATTACAACAAGACCTCCTGGATGCATCCATGCAGCAAGCATTGGCATCTGATCGATTAAATCATTGTGAGAAGGAGAGACAGGCAGGACGTTAGAGTGGTGAAGGCGATGTGTGGTGCAGACTGCTGGACGGATCACAGACTCATTCTCTCAAAGCTCAACATGTACATCCAGCCCAAACGGCGTCCACAAGGAAAAAAGGCAAACAACTGACTCAGTGTCAGCAAACTGGAACACCACTCTGTGCGACAGAACCTCAGTGAGGACCTGGACAGCAAGCTTAGTCAGCTCGACCTTGGGGCATATGGAGTAGAAGAAGACTGGGGTGCTTTCAGAGACATGGTGTATGACACCTCATTCACTCATCTGGGCCAGAACACAAGCAAACACCAAGATTGGTTTGATGAAAACGATGAGGACATCCGAAAGCTGGTTGACGAGAAGTGTGAAGCCCACAGAGCATACCAGCAAGACAGCAGATCTGCCTCTAAGAAGGCAACCTTCAACTCCATCAAAGGAAAGATGCAGGCAAAGCTCAGAGAGATGCAGGACGTCTGGCTCAGTAAAAATGCAGATGAAATACAGCAGTACGATGACAGCAACAACTCCAAACGCTTCAACGATGCCCTTAAGACCATCTACGGGCCTCAGTCTTCTGGAACATCACCACTGCTCAGTGCTGATGGGTGCACTCTCCTCATCGACAAGAATGCAATCCTGGAAAGATGGGCAGAACATTTCAGCAGTGTCCTGAACAGACTTTCATCCATCAGTGCAGAAGCCATCACTCACATGCCCCAAGTAGAAGTGAGCACATCTCTGGCAGAACCTCCAACGGAATCAGAAGTCCAAAAAGCGATCAAACTCCTTTCGAACGGCAAAGCACCAGGCTCTGACTCCATCCTAGCTGAAATCTACAAGGCAGAAGGACCAGTTCTAATAAAGAAACTCACTGAGCTCTTTCAGACCATGTGGCAGCAGGAAGTTATCCCCCAGGAGCTCAAGGACGCCTCCTTTGTCCATCTCTACAAGAGAAAAGGAAACGGGCAGTCCTGCGACAACCACCGTGGGATCTCTCTCCTCACCATCGCTGGCAAGATCCTCGCAAGAGCCCTTCTGAAACACCTCATTCAGCACATGGAAGGCGATCACCTGCCAGAGAGCCAGTGTGACTTCAGAGAGGGTCGTGGAACTAATAACATGATCTTTGCCACATGCCAACTTCAGGAGAAGTTTCAAGAGTAGAACAGAGACCTCAACACAACATTTGTAGATTTGACCAAGGCTTTTGGAACCATCAGTCGTGAGGGGCTGTAGAAGATCATGGTGAAGTTTGGCTACCCGGACAAGTTCATCACCATGGTATGCCAGTTCCACGACGGCATGCTTGCTCGAGTACTGGACGATGGAGATTCCTCTGAAGCTTTCCCAGTCACCAACGGGGTCAAGCAGGGCTGTGTACTCGCGCCCACACTTTTCAGCATGATGTTCACAGCAATGCTGTCTGATGCCTTCTGCGACAATGAAGAAAGTGCCATCAGGATCAGGTATAGGATGGACTGCAGGCTCTTCAACCTGCAGAGGCTCCAAGCCAAAACCAAGGCTTGGTTTTGTCAAGTCAAGTGCATGACTTCCTGTGCGCACTCAATGCCGTTTCCCAGATGCAGCAGAACATGAACTGCTTCTCCACTGCTTGCGACAACTTTGGGCTCACAATCAATACGAAGAAAACCGAGGTCCTGCACCAACTCGCACTGCAGAAGACTTACGTGGAACCAGCCATCACTGTCAATGGGGAGACCCTCAAGGCTGTCGACAAGTTCACATACCTCGGCAGCACACTCTCCAGGTCTGTCAACATTGACAACAAGGTTGATCCGCGCATTGCCAAGGCAAGCTCAGTATTCAGACGGCTACGTGCAACAGTGTGGGAGAGGAGAGGCATCAGGTTGACCACAAAACTGAAGGTGTACAAGGCAGTTGTCTTGCCTTCCCAACTGTACGCCTGCGAGACTTGGACAGTCTACAAGCGTCATGCCAGAAAGCTAAACCGCTTTCACCTGAACTGCCTCAGAAAGCTCCTGAAGATCACCTGGCAGAACAGAATCCGTGACACAGAGGTCCTCTCCCGAGCTGAGCTGCCTAGCATCCACACCCTGCTCAAGAGAGCCCAGATTAGGTGGGCTGGCCATCTTGTTCATATGCCTGACTCACGCCTACCAAAGAGACTGTTCTACGGTGAACTGGCAGAGGGCAAGTGCTCACAAGGTGATCAGAAGAAGTGCTACAGAGACACTCTTAAGGCCTCCCTGAAGAGCTTTGACATCAGTCCTGACACCTCGGAGACCTTAGCGCTAGACTGACCAGACTGGTGTAGCCATGCCAGCAAAGGTGCTGCCTGTTTTGAGCTGAACAGGATTGCCAAAGCCCAGAGAAAACGTGAGTTTCGCAAGTCCAGAGCCACCCCTGTATCTTCTGCCTGCGCAGACCACCTGTGCCCGACCTGTGGCAGAGCCTTCCGTGCTCGCATCGGACTGATCAGCCACAGCCAGACACACCACACCCAGTCCTCCTCCCTGTGATGTCCTTGGTCATTGTCGAGAACGACGGACGAACAACAACGTGTTGTTTTTTGAAGTGCAACATACCTCTTCTGTGCATTTGAAAACAATGTGTAGTGCACATTAAATTTTAAATGCTGCACTGCGGCTGGGAATCCTTTCAATCAAACATTTATCATTTGAGAAAGTTAGATTGCAAGCTAAAGCAGTTGTGTGGTGTTGTGGTAAAGGTGAGTGCTTGGTATGCAGGATGTCCCAGGTTTAAATCTTGTCAGGAAGCTTAATTCTTCTGAACAACTGGAGTACACCAAGCTGCTCATGTACATTTTAAAGCAACGCTATGTAAAATTTTCACCTCAAAATAATGTTTGCAAAATTATTTTGATGATAGACTGCATATGACTGTGTGAATGTCACTTCCTCCTTAGCCTGAGTGGGCCCTAGTGGTGTGTGATACTGCAAGATTTGCTATTGATCTGATCCCATGTAAGCACAGGGCCAGTATCGCCGATACGATATGATACCGATACTTTTTATAATTAAGGTGGATGCATCGTCAAATTTCTAAATCTGAATGAATTTTCATGACCTTTTAAGTGTTTTGTGAGTTTTACTTTGGATTGCACTGGTCAACACCAAATTTATTGTCTAAGTTTTTTTTAGCTGATTTAGGACAATTTTGATGGGCTGAATCCAAAAATCACATTGGTTTTGCTCAGGTCACCTTTTTGAATTATGGCCACTTGTTGTTTTATATGTTTTTGTTTACGTGTACGGGTATTTTTGCTTTATATGATACAAAATCCTTTTTCATGTCTTGAAATTCTCTGAATTTTGAACAGTGATGATGTAACATTCAATTTACATGTACTTACCTTTAACATGCACAGTACTAAGTACTAAGTAAGTACAGATTTTTACTTAGCACCTGATTGAGAGAAACGGATGTCATTTTAAGATTCAGCAGTGCAAAATTGTCTTAAACCAGTTGAAAAAACACAGACAAATTACAAAAAAATTATTTTTGTAACCCTGTGTAATTAATTAGTTAAAACCCAGGACAGAATTTGGGCAAAGTTTATTGGTAAATAGAAAATATTTTATTATAATAAAACTTTTTGTTCAGAAACAACAGAACAGTAACAGTTTTTACCCATACATTGTCATGTCTGGATTTTTTGCTTAAATTAACAAAGTGCACAAAATTATCACTCAACAAATTAAAACAAATTCTTTTTTGAGTTACAGTGTTCAGAAACTACAATACAAAAATTAAATAAAATGTCTCCCTTCATTTGAAAATATAGCCACATGGCACTGCTCTTCCTCTCTGCCATTCTTCTGTTCTGTCGCTGTGCTGCTCATGTGTGTGCGTGTGTAGCTGCTGTTTGCTAGTTTATTTACCTGGTGCTGGTACCTGGAGTCACTTGATAGTATTGTTAGATATGAATATTAACAGACGGGCAGTGCGGTCGGGAGGATGCACGCAGGGTGACGTCATCACACCGTGTTTTCTTAAGGGGACTGTTGGTGGGAGTTGTCCTCTTTGGCGCCTCACCCTCAAGCCAACCACAGCCTGTAGCAGTCCATTGTTAGCTTGTTAGCCACTAACCACCCTGACACGTGTACCATCTGTGTCCAGTTATAATAAAGTTATAGCTTAGCATAACTTCTGCCTTCGCTGTCCTATTTTCAGACATAACAGGTATGACATAAAAACACTGGTTGCCAACTGCCGTAAAACCACAAGATGAAGAAGAGGAGCAAAGTGTGCCTGCTCAGTGCTGTGATGGGATCGGCACTCACAGACACAGTATCTCATTAAACTGGTATTGATCAGAATCAGAATCAGAATCAGAATCAGCTTTATTGGCCAAGTATGCACAACACATACAAGGAATTTGACTTTGGCTAAAAACTTGCTCTCGTTGTTCAGGTGAAGGATTTAAATAAGGATTCAATGACAACCACAGTATGTACAGTAAATTACAGTCTGTCCACGTTTCTATAAAAGGATGCAAATATATACAGGAATATATGCAGTTATTTACTCGGACTAACCACACTTTGCAGAAATATATGAAAAAATATACAATCACACAGTATTTCAATGTGGACTCAGATTCAGTGATATAATGTGAATGAAGTAAAAAGCAGTGTGAGAGTTATGTGCAATGTAATAATGGATGAAAAGTCATGAGTACAGCAACAGGTAGGACTAGGTGAATGTTAGGAGTTCATCAGAGTGATGGCTTGAGGAAAGAAACTGTTCCTGTGACGGGTGGTTTTGACCTTCAGTGATCTGTAACGACGACCAGAAGATAGAAGTTCAAACAGTTTGTGGCCGGGGTGTGATGGGTCAGCACAGATGTTTCCCGCCCATTTCCTGGTTATGGACCGATATAAGTTCTCAATGGAGGGTAGGTCGGTACCAATGATCCTCTCCGCAGACTTAATGATCCGCTGCAGTCTGGTCTTGTCCTGTTTAGTGGCAGATCCAAACCAGACAGTGATGGAAAAGCAGAGGACAGATTGGATGATGGCGGTGTAGAAGACAACCAGCAGCTCCTGAGGCAAATCAAACTTCTTGAGCTGACGCAGAAAAAACAACCTCTGCTGGGCCTTTTTCCGGACAGTGTCAATATGGGAGGACCACTTCAGGTTCCGGGAGATTGTGGTACCCAGAAACTTGAAGGAGTCCACCGTGGACACTGTGCTGTTGAGGATGGTGAGTGGGGGGAATGAAGGGGGGTGTCGCCTGAAATCCACAGTCATCTCCACCGTTTTGGCTGGGTTAAGTTCAAGATGGTTCTGGCTGCACCAGAGGATCAGCTGCTCCACCTCCCGCCTGTATGCAGACTCATCATCATCCCGGATCAAACCGATGACTGTGGTGTCGTCCGCAAACTTCAGGAGCTTCACCGAAGGGTCCTCTGAGGTGCAGATATTGATATTGCATTATTGATCAATATCAATATCAATGTTGGTATCGATATTATCAATAATTGGGTCAATCCGCCCACCACTAGTGGGCCCACACTGTCTGTAACCGCAGCTGTGGCCTCGGTCCCAGCAGGGTTTCACAGGGCCCGACTTTAGGCACTAACAACAAAAAGCCCTGTGACGGGGTTGGGACTGGGGTTGTGGTTACATAGTGGTGCTTTATAAACTAATGTGTAGCACCCCTTAGGTTTCAAATGCTGCTGCTAAACAACACAAGACCTTGACACCTACATCGCTGCTACAGTTTTCTAATTCAATGTTTAAACTATGGATGCATTGAAACAGAAATACCTTTACATTTCACATATTACAGTAACCAACAATATACTGTAATGTACTGAAATGCTATTACTTTTACTTCAGTTACACATGGACAAAAATAAGTTCTGTTGGCCTGCATGCAACAGATGAGCGCCAGCAGAAATAGGCAGCTCTATTTATAGAGGGATACATTTTAATCTCAGTCAGCCATTGTACTGACTTTGCTTGTTCTAAATATGTGTAGAAGTAGCAAAGAGTGGAAACAATAAATAGCGCTGTTGACTTACCAGAAAAGTTGTACGGTGGAAAGTAGGTTTTTAGAAAGCCCAGACACTCTCACACACATGCGGCCACACGCTTCCACAACAGCTGCTGGGGAACATCAGAGGGCCCACGGCCCTAAATAAAACCCTGCTGCTTGACCTCATTATTCTGTCCCTTTGGCTTTGCAAGAGATCAGAACCATAAAACTAGGCAAAAGCTTTGCTTGTGGTCTACAATGACTGCTAAGTGTATTTGTTTTCACTTTTTTTTTGGGTGGGATGGGGTGAGATTTTAAACTGTAGCTTACATGTGTTTGCTGATGGAATCTGGTCACTTTTCCACACCATGGTTTACAAAAGTAAAGTGGAAATTGTGTAAATAATAATCTCCCAGCCAAACAAGAGACAGTATTTTTTATTTAAGCATCTGAGTTATCATTTCCTGTACTGAAGTCAACAATAAATGTCCACAAGGGGGAGATGTTGAATAAGGACAGTTTTCACAAATTGTCCTGAGGAAAGCTGTGTGTGTCTTGCACTAACTGAAATAATTCCGTATTTCCCTCGTACAGTAATCTATACACACAGTAAACATGATAGAAGGGGCTTCTATTCACTAATAAAATAAAATATAATTGAAAAAATGACAGCGATTGACTCATTACAAAAGCTTAAATTGATGTAATGGCCTTTTTTATGTGCTATATTAAAAAAGGTAGGATAATAGGCTATTAGGGTCCTCAGAACCAACAGAAAATTGAGAATTTCTTCTGAATAATGAGGTTTTTATTCAGCTTTGTGTATTTTGCCCTCTCCAATGTATTCAGCTTGCAAAGTGTATTCACATGGGCTTCCTCTGTGAAAGAGGCTGAGCTGCTCCCTCTTTGACTGCATCTCTCAGGAGTGATGGGGAGTAAAATGTTTACAGCTGCACCCGGTGATAGCTTTTTGAGAGGGAGTAAATGACGATGGCAGAGCTGAATGGGCTTTGATTGCTCTTCGCATCATTTCAGAGGCTACACCATACCACAACTGTTTGTACCCGCAATACCTCTACAGAGAGGCATCCACAAACACGATTTTACTCGTCAAACACCAGGACACCTGCTGGCCAATTATCTATCCACCAATCCTGGTGTTGCATTGCACTGCATGAAAGCATGCAGATCAGGCGAACTGTTCATGATCACATCAGATATGTTAAACAATCAACAACAATAAAAGCTTAGCCCCCTGGACAGAGGTGTGAACATTTCTGTGACTGCTTGTCTTTTGTAATTTGGGGTAATGAGCATCACTGTATCAGAATGGCTCCAAAAACAAGTAAACAAACATAGAGCAGCAGTTGCCAGCAGTAGTGGCAATATGGGTCCAAGGAGAATGGACAGACAGACTTAGCTGTCAGGCTCTGGGGGAGTGTGCACAATGCACTTTACCTTGAGGTGGACAGGCTCAGCAACAGGAGACAACATGGGGAAATGTACAGCTGATAACCTTCTGCTGCAGTGACGTCAAAATGGGATGAAATCGTAAACAAAGGTGCCCAAATGATCTCCTCTGAGGGTAAAAATTTGATCAAGAAGAAGGAGCTCGGGGCAAAAATCATTTCTGTCATGTAAAGTTACATTTGAATTCATTAAATTTTATGTAAAATTCATATTCAAAATTCAAAGACAAGTCATCTTTGCTTGTAATCACATTTAAAGGTCACATATTGTGCATTTTCCAGGGATTAATTTTATGTTTTGAGGGCAAGGACAGTGCCCCTGTTTGTGTGTGGTTTTACAGCTCATCCAAAAAGTCGTCTTTAAAGCTGTTTTTAGCAGTAGGTTAATATTAATCAATTATTAATAGTCCTGAATATTAATGAGCGGTGAAAGGTTTTCTGAGCGAGCCAATCCCAAGTAACAGGCAGTCAGGGTGTGCTTGTTTTTGATGACTTAGAAATGAACAGTTTAGGTGAGAAAATAAATCAGTTTCATAAAACTTATTAATTAACAATCCATCCATCTGTCCTCTACCACTTATCTGGGGAACCAGGCCACGGGGGCTTCAGACCAGGCAGAGTAGCCCAGACTTCTGCCCGGTTCACAGAGCACCATGAGCCCATGATCCCTCCTGCAGGTGAGCAGCCCACTGGAGGGCGGACCCATGAACACTGGGTCCTTGATGTAACGTTTTTCATGGAGATCCACTGGACTGCTCTTAGTCTGGCCCTTCACCCAGGACCAATTTGCCTTGGGAGACCCTACCAGGGGCAAGTTGCCCCTGACAACATTGCTCCTGGGATCATGTGGGCACTCAAACCCCTCCACCACGATAAGGTGGTGATCCATGGAGGGGATTAATTAACAAATTACTCGGAAATGTGTCCTAATAAAAGCAACTTCAACCTGAAAAAACAAAACAAAAACAAAACAACTGCATATCATGGTCTTTCCAAGAAGATGAGTTAAAAAAGTGTGTGTGTGTGTGTGTGTGTGTGTATGTGTGTGCGCACGCGCGCACTCACACACACACACACACATATGTATATATATATATGTATATATGTATGTATGTGTATATACTGTATACTGTATATGTGTGTGTGTATGTATGGTCGGGCATTGGCTTGCTTGCTACCGGATAACCATGAAAACCGGTACTACCTTTCTCATGGGTCGGGCCGTCGGCGACTCAACCGGCATTCCCGCCCTTCCGAGGGCGTGGAGGGTGAAACAGGGCATCTTGGCAGAACTAAGAACAATATCTGTCACAGGTCTGTGGTGGACCACTCCCAGTTACACAGGGTGAGACTGGACATTCTGGCAGATAAACACATCTGTCACAAGGTCTGTGGTGGACTGTGCCAGTCAGTGCATTGTGACATGCACTACACAAAGAGCAGAGATAAACAAACCTATCATTTGGTCAGTCACTGCAACAGATAATGGAGTCAGTTTGTCTTGGCTTGTCCTTGCCACTGATATTACCTTTATCTGCCAAGAATGTGCTGCTAGTCCAGCAAAAGCTAGCAATACTCAAATACTTTGCAAGCAGTTTCATGAAATGGTCAATCAGAAAGCAACTCATACCGGCTCGGACGCCGCCCGGGCTTACAAGGTCTGCGCTGATCTGTTCACACTCCGACAGGCAGCGAAAAGTAAGCTAGGAGCAGGAAGACAAAAGAAGAGGAAAACAGCAACCTTGTGTGTAGCAGAATGGAATGTACGCACTCTGTTGGACAGAACAACATCACAGCGCCCAGAAAGACAGACCGCGCTTGTGGCCCTGGAAATGAACAGGTACAATGTAGACATAGCTGCACTTAGTGAAACAAGATTGCCTGGATATGACAGCTTGGAAGACCATGGGTACATCTTCTTTTGGAGTGGGAGATCAACTCAAGAAAGGAGAGAAGCAGGAGTGGGCTTTGCAGTTAGAAAGGAGATAGCAGCAATGCTTGATGAGGAACTGGTGCCAATCAATGACAGGATAATGACTGAGACTCCCACTACAGCGGAAGATGTATGCCACACTCATCAGTGTATATGCCCCAACAATGACCAACACAGAGGAGGTGAAGGAAGAGTTCTACAGTGATTTACGTGAGACTATCAGGCGTGTACCGACTGATGACAGGCTGATACTCGTTGGAGATTTTAATGCCAGAGTTGGTTCGGACACCGAGAAATGGAAAGGAGTGCTAGGCAGTCATGGAGTAGGCAAGTGAAATGCTAATGGAGAACTTCTACTTGCACTATGTTCAGAGTACAACCTTGTGATAACCAACACTCTATTTAAGCACAAGGACACACACAAGAAGACATGGATGCACCCAAGATCCAAGCACTGGCACTTATTAGACTACATCATAGTCAGGCAGAGAGACAGAAGGGATGCATTGGACACCAGAGCAATGAGAGGCGCAGACTGTGGCACTGATCATGTTATGCTGAGATCTAAATTAAGAATTTGCAGACGAAAACAGCACTGCAGGACGAGTGCGAAGCCACCACGGAAGCTAAACACTAGTGCACTGAAAGGCCAAAAGAAACAGGAAGAACTTACACAGGAAATGGATGAAAACTTGAAAGACTGGGACAGCAACAACTCAGAGAATGACATAGAAGAGAAATGGGCAACACTGAAGGATACGGTGTATCAGACTGCAATTGATGTATTAGGCTACCCTGAGAGGAAACATCAAGATTGGTTTGATGAGCATGATGACACCTGAAGAAACTACTAGAAGCGAGGAATACAGCTAGGCAGGAAAACCTACAGTGTAACACAAGGTCGAAGAAGAAGAAATACTCAAAGGCTCAGAGTGAGCTACAGAAGTACACCAGAGAGATGAAGTCCAACTGGTGGGATGAAAAAGCGGAGAAACTTCAAACTGCATCAGACAGGAAGGACATGAAAACATTCTTCACAGATTTGAGAGAAATCTACGGCCCTAAACCAAGAGGATTGATCCAACTAAAGGCTATGGATGGTGAAACGGTTTTGCAGGAGAAAGACAAGATCCTGGACAGATTTACAGACCACTTTGACCAACTACTAAACAACCCTGGAGATCTCACTGAAGAGGCTAAAGAAGCTCTAGTGCAGTGACCAGCTATATCAAGTCTGGATGAACCACCAAATTTTGATGAACTAATGGCAGCTATCAGGACAACACAGGATGGTAAAGCTCCAGGAAGGGATGGAATTCCAGCAGAAGTGTGGAAATTTGGTGGTGTTCAACTGACCAACTGCCTGCACAAGCTCATCCAAGAGATATAGGATGCCCAGAAAGTACCTCAAGACTGGAAGGATGCAAGTATTGTGCCTTTGTTCAAGAAAGGTGACAGGAAGGATTGTGGAAATTACCGAGGTATATCACTACTAGCCACTGTTGGTAAGATTCTCTCACATGTACTACTTAACAGACTCAGTGAACACATCTCGCAGAATGTACTACCGGAAACCCAGTGTGGCTTTAGAAGTTGAAGAAGCACAATGGACATGATTTTCTGCTTGAAACAGGTTCAACAAAAGTGTATGGAACAGAAAATGCCGCTTTATGTAGTCTTCATAGACTTCAGTAAAGCCTTCGATACTGTTTCGCGACAAGGACTTTGGCAGGTACTCAAGAAATATGGTTGTACAGAGAAGTTTGTCAGCCTGATCGAGGCACTCCATACAGGTATGCAAGCAAACGTGGCAATGAGTGGTTCAGTATCTAAAGATTTTTCAGTAAGCAACCGTGTGAAACAAGGGTGTGTGCTGGCACCTACACTCTTCTCGCTGTCTCTGGCAGCCATGCTTGAGGTGGCCTTCAAAGACACTTCAGAAGGAGTATACGTACATTCAAACAAGGAAAGAAGCAGACTTGTTCAATGTGGCACAGTTTAAAGCCAAGAGTAAGACATCGATAAAGATAATAAGAGAAATGCACTTTGCCGACGACAGTACTCTAGTTGCACACAGCGTGGAAGATATGCAATCTTTAGTGGAGAAATTTGCAAGAGCAGCTAGCCAATTCAGCCTCCAAATCAACATCAAGAAGACAGAGTGCCTTTATCAACCACCAAAGTTCCAATTATCAACATCACTACCAGAAGAGATCAGCATTGGTACAGAGCCACTAGTCAAGTGCAAGACTTTCAAGTACCTAGGGAGTACTGTTTCAGAGAATGCTAGGCTGGAGGATGAACTATCTCTCAGAATGGGAAGAGGGAGTGCTGTGTTTGGAAACTTGAGGGAGAGACTGTGGAACAATCGACATGTGTCAATCCGTGTGAAATGCAAAGTGTACAGAGCGACAGTACTGGCTACTCTATTGTACGGTGCTGAAACTTGGACTGTCTACAGAGTGCAGGTGAAGAAACTCCACACGTACATGATGAGACACCTTCGAGCCATAATGAACATCTCATGGAAAGACAAGATAACCAACACAGAAGTGTTGAAACGAGCTGGTCTACCATCAATGGAGGACATGCTAATACAGATGAACCTGAGATGGCTCGGACATGTTGAGAGGATAGACCACCAGCGTCTCCCTCGGCAGTTACTCTACTCACAGTTATGCGAGGGCAAACGCAATCAGGGTAAACCAAGGCTCAGATTTAAAGACGCTGTAAAAAGAAACTTGAAGAAGTTGGACATAGACAGGAGTTCCTGGCAGCGGAAGGCTAAGGACAGAGCTGTGTGGAGGAATCTGATCAGACCTAAATGAAACGGTCATTGTCGCCCACGACAGACTGCTATGATGATGATGATGATGATGATGTACAGTATATGTACAGTGGGGCAAAAAAGTATTTAGTCAGCCACCAATTGTGCAAGTTCTCCCACTTAAAAGATAAGAGAGGTCTCCAATTTTCATCATAGGTATACCTCAACTATGAGAGACAAAATGAGAAAAAAAATCCAGAAAATCACATTGATGGATTTTTAATGAATTAATTGGTAAATTCCTCGGTAAAATAAGTATTTGGTCACCTACAAACAAGCAAGATTTCTGGCTCTCACAGACATGTAACTTCTTCTTTAAGAGGCTCCTCTGTCCTCCACTCGTTACCTGTATTAATGGCACCTGTTTGAACTCATTATCTGTATAAAAGACACCTGTCCACAACCTCAAACAGTCAGACTCCAAACTCCACTATGGCCAAGACCAAAGAGCTGTCAAAGGACACCAGAAACAAAACTGTAGACCTGCACCAGGCTGGGAAGACTGAATCTGCAATAGGTAAGCAGCTTGGGGTGAAGAAATCAACTGTGGGAGCAATTATTAGAAAATGGAAGGCATACAAGACCACTGATAATCTCCCTCGATCTGGGGCTCCACGCAAGATCTCACCCTGTAGGGTCAAAATGATCACGAGAACGGTGAGCAAAAATCCCAGAACCACATGGGGGGACCTAGTGAATGACCTGCAGAGAGCTGGGACCAAAGTAACAAAGGCTACCATCAGTAACACACTACGCCGCCAGGGACTCAAATCCTGCAATGCCAGACGTGTCCCCCTGCTTAAGCCAGTACACATCCAGGCCCGTCTGGAGTTTGCTAGAGAGCATTTGGATGATCCAGAAGAGGATTGGGAGAATGTCATATGGTCAGATGAAACCAAAATAGAACTTTTTGGTAAAAACTCAACTTGTCGTGTTTGGAGGAGAAAGAACACCATACCTACTGTGAAGCATGGGGGTGGAAACATCATGCTTTGGGGCTGTTTTTCTGCAAAGGGACCAGGACGACTGATCCGTGTAAAGGAAAGAATGAATGAGGCCATGTATCGTGAGATTTTGAGTGAAAACCTCCTTCCATCAGCAAGGGCATTGAAGATGAAACGTGGCTGGGTCTTTCAGCATGACAATGATCCCAAACACACCGCCCGGGCAATGAAGGAGTGGCTTTGTAAGAAGCATTTCAAGGTCATGGAGTGGCCTAGCCAGTCTCCAGATCTCAACCCCATAGAAAATCTTTGGAGGGAGTTGAAAGTCCGTGTTGCCCAGCGACAGCCCCAAAACATCACTGCTCTAGAGGAGATCTGCATGGAGGAATGGGCCAAAATACCAGCAACAGTGTGTGAAAACCTTGTGAAGACTTACAGAAAACGTTTGACCTCTGTCATTGCCAACAAAGGGTATATAACAAAGTATTGAGATGAACTTTTGTTATTGACCAAATACTTATTTTACCGAGGAATTTACCAATTAATTCATTAAAATCCTTCATTGTGATTTTCTGGATTTTTTTTTTCTCATTTTGTCTCTCATAGTTGAGGTATACCTATGATGAAAATTGGAGACCTCTCTCATCTTTTAAGTGGGAGAACTTGCACAATTGGTGGCTGACTAAATACTTTTTTGCCCCACTGTATATATATATATATATATAAACACATACATACACACGTGTGATATATATATATATATATATATATATAAACACATACATACATGTGTGTTCATTCATATATATATATTACACATACATACACACGTGTGATATATATATATATATATATATATATATATATATATATATATATATATATATATATATATATATTATATATTATACATACATACACACATATGTGTGTATGTATGTTTTGTTTTGAAGCAGGGAGCAATAATCAATCATTTTAACTCCTCTAGTATGGGACTTCTGGGATTTCTCATCAAAAATCTCAGATGCAATTAAAATAAGAAAATGTACTGTTCATCATGAAGCATTTTATTTTGTTTGGTTTTGTTTTTATTTGAATCTGAACTGATGTGCGTTGTGATTAATGTTTTTATTGACTTTTCTTCTGCTAACTTTGAAAACAGGCATTCATTTGTTCACGTTGTAGTAGGGTATGCTGAATTTTTCTGAAAGCTAAAAAAACCCCTCTTTTAGTTCAGGACAAACATAAGTGATTTATCTGTTTCTAAAATCACCAGCTGCTATGGAGGTAACTGAATCTCCACCAAAATAGACACTGGACTTCTCTCATTTCATGAATGAGCTTGGTTATAAAACTAGTGCATGCCTGTAGAAAGCAAGTATTCTTGTGTGAAAACGGGTAGCCCAATTAGGCTTTACAGGCCCGAATGTCGTCTGTTTTTGAAAGTGGAATACAAAGAGGTGTAGTCTATATGTAGGCAATTCCACATGTTAGACTTTAACAAATATGAAAGGGACTGAACACTAAGATTTATTTGATTTTGTGAATATTAATTACAGAATTATTGAAAATGAATGGGATATCAAATATTAGTGACTGTTTAAGAGCTCTTGTTGATTTGTTTGTCAGACTTATTTGTGTGATCTTTTATGAGATATATTCGTAAGTGTTGTCTTGCACTTTGGGGAATAGGAGCTGTTCAGTCATCATTATAATCGTTTTAGTTTATATGTGTAGTTTATAGTGTATCGTCAATAAACTCATGCAGTACTATAACAGGACATGTTTACAAATATTTGAGACCCATTGTAGTGCATCTTTTTATATTTTAGCAATATTAATAAGTACAAAACACTTTGCCTGCAGCTGTTGCATCAGTGTTGCCCATTTGTCATAAATAAAAAATGATTTATTTCATTATTTGGGCATTTTTCTGTGTTTGGTCACGGTTGTCGTTTAGTCAAAGCGTGCATATGTGTCCACATATGATATGCAATTGATCTGGCAAGTCCAATCTACAATCATGGTGGTATTATTATTAACTTTTAATTTTTAGATCACTGTGCGAGCACATGGGGAGGAGTGCCATTTTGAACCCGCGGTGCCGCAAAGGACAGCGGTGGCATACAGGTGAAGCAGCAGCCAAGACTCCCGTGAACTGGGCAGACTGGGCTTGGCTTCCTGCGAAGGACTGCGGTAAGCCGGTCTGGCTGCGCCCCCCCACCCCCGCACCCCTGCACACCTCTTGTTCTCCACATATGCTGAATTATCCTTTAGAGCTACACAATCACAGCAACATTATAGTTTAATTTTTTTAAGTATTAAATTTTCTGTATTCTCTTTTCTGGTCAAATTTGTCACTTTTCACTTCCTTGTTTCCGGAGCGCCCTGGTGTGACTGATCATGATGCCGCATATTATCCAATCAGTACGGAGTCAATCTGAAACCCCGCCCACACTTCTAGAAGCCAGAGCATGAGGGAATGGAGCAGTGGCTAAGCTTTTATTGATAAAAATTACATATTTTGACTGAACAACTCCATACTTGGGGATGCACACCCTCGTATCCTCAGCAAAACACTTATAAAATCTGAAGTCAGTCTGATGAACAGTCTGGGAGATATCTGAGGAACAGACAGACAGACACGCAGACAGAGATCTGTTGCATTTATAGATAGATGAGCATCCTCTTTTTATTTATTTATTTTGTTTGCACCAAATTTGGATTCTCTTCACCTGCAGCAGTGCTGTTCTCTGGTCAGATGTTGCAGTGCGAAATGGTATCAGATGACAGACCTGTGACCTCTTCTCCTCTCAAACTCACTCAGCTGATCTGACCACGCAGGTGTGGCGAGCAGCCTCCCTAGTCGCTACTGCTTCCCCTGACACTGCAGCAAGCATATTTGCAGCTCATTTGCTCATAAAGTGAGGCCCCACCAAGGCTTACAGTGCGTGTTCTGAAAGGTGGCCCTGATATTGGAGCAAAAACCTGTAAATCATCCCAACTTAGACGTCAGAACCAGAAAATGTTGTGTCAGATTCAAACCATCAGGCTCTGTTAGTGAGAGCTGTTATGGTGGTCCCCACTGATATCTTCCCATGTGTGGGGAAGAGTGGTTCTGTAATCACCAGACAGCCATCACCACTGTGAGAAGAACTGGAGGGCAGCAATTTTCTTTCTGCTGTCGACCCTCTCACACATGGTGGTTGACACTCTGTCACTGCCTGATAAAACATTTGGACTGACACGTGGATGTGTGCACACATTACATGGGCATTGCTGCATATGCTGGCATATCCCTTCATAAATATAGGGCACACACACAGAATGCTGAATAGATGGACGGACACAAATGCGTGACTGTACACTGACTGGCAGGTGCACGCTCGGAGACACTTGGCATGTCGCCATGTCAGCACAAAACTTCTGACTTCTTTTTGTCCTTCACATTTTTGGTTCAGTGTGATAAGAATATGCAACTCAGTCCTTTTGTCTGAGTCACTTTTCCTAAGGGATGTGTGTAAGGTTTCAAGACGTAATGGAAAATTTCATCAAATGTGGGACTCTTGTGCTCTATAACCATGTTTGATAGTGTAAGCATTTCTGTATTGCCATTTTTAGCATGCACAAAAGTTGTTTAGCCCCGTTTACACCCCTAGGATTTATTTGTTCTCTCACAAACAGTGGATTTTAATAGAGAACACTCATGTCATTAAGTGCCTGCACTCTGTTGATAACAACAGGGGACACTAATCTACACAGCACTGATTTAAAGGCAGACTGGCAGTGTGTGTGTTTTCCCCCTCCTGTACCAAAGAAGCCATTTAGGTTGTGGCAGGTAGAGGTTATGCTGTAGTGTGTCTTTCTGTCTTTTCTTCCTGATTTCTATCTCCACCGTAGATTTTCTTGTACAGAGATTACAGGGTGTTTTTTTTTTTGTTTTTTTTTTTTTATCAGAGCCATATATCTTTCAACTCTATAAAGTGTCCTTCCATCTCTCTAAATGTGGCTTGGTGAGAGTAACATTTGGAAAATGACCACAAGCAACAATTTATCAAACTGTGCTGGCTGGTGTTCTGAATTCGCCTTCTTCTTCTCTACAGTAGCAGAATTACAGTTGAGTGTTCACTGACCTAATGCAATAGAGGCTCCATACGGACGGAGTAATGTGATTTCCCGGGCTTTTATTCTGTGTCTGTGGCTAGATAGAGAGGGGCCCTGAAGAGATGCCATCTGAATTGGGGATGGCTGTCGAAGAGAGGCAGCCAGTGAAGGAGACATGGAGGGATGTAATGTATGTGATGGGGAAAGAAGCAAGTAGCAGCCCTGATGTGGTCTACAGTGGGGAAGAACAAGAAGAAAAGAAAAGGTCTCACTGGAGTCAAATAATTCTAATAAGGTTCTGTGAAGTATTCTGGAAACTCTATTGACTGATGTATTGACCTATTTCTTTTGTCTGTGGGTCATCATAGGCTGTATTCACACCAGGATAGTCCGGGAGTCTCGGTTTGACTCAGATGGTGAGAATTTTCACACCTTGGTTTGGTTCGGTTTGCATTCACACAGCACTTCACTCAAGCGAACCAAACTGCTTGAGCAATTACAACAGCTGCTCATTTGTGGCACTGTAGCCGAAGCCACCAATGACCAAGAAGAAAAAATCTCAGCGAAGAAGAGAAATCTGGCTCATCGATTTGCCAGGACCGGTGTTATGCCTAGAATTGCTTGCTTGCCAAGAATTGCATCCCATGCACCAAAACTATAAAATATAACATTACAGCCAGGCGTTTAACCATTTGTGCATTTATAGAAGTACTCATTATACATTTTTAGAAGTTAAAATTGTTATTACCTCTTGTAAATTATCTTTAAATTATGTTTATTCGACAATGGGATGCAATTCCCGGCAAGCGAGCAGTTCTCAGCATAACACCGTTCCCTTCAGTAAGGTGTTTATGCGCCACAAACTAATAAAACTGAAGAGCTCCGTTGTCTGTATAAACCCCCCGTGCCACCATCAAGTCGCTAAAGGTTTTAAAAGATAAGATAAGATAAGATAAGCCTTTATTAGTCCCACAACGGGGAAATTCCAGGATTGCAACAGCACAGGGATAGCAACACTCAGAGCAACAATCAGAAGGCAGGAAAAAAAACAAGCAAGCAAGAGCAGCTAATATACATATGTACATATTACTATAATATATATATATACACACACACACACAGACACACAGTGCAGAGCATTGTAGCTGGATGGAATAAATATATGAATATATGAACACAGTGCAGAGCATTGTAGCTAGATGGAATAAATATGTAAATATATAAACACCCACAGTACGGAGCATTGCAGCTAGGTGGAATAAATATGCAAGTATATAAACACACACAGTGCGGAGCAATGTAGCTAGATGGAATAATATGTAGATATATAAAAACACAGTGCGGAGCATTGTAGCTAGATGGAATAAATATATAGATATATAAATATAAACATAAACACACCCAGTGCTGAGCATTGTAGCTAGATGGAATAAATATGTAAATATATAAACACACACAGTGCAGAGCATTGTTGCTAGGTGGGATGAAACAGCATAACCGTCTATTTAGTTATCCTACATGGTATGATTATGTGCCCATACATATTCTCACCCTCCATAGCGACCGGTATGTTCCTAGTTGTATGCCGGAGAGGACCATTGTGTAAGTCTATTGCATCTTTTGCATTCAAAAAAACTATTAGTTTGTTACGTCTTTTTGCTATCTCTGCGAGCAGCCCTGCTTAGGTTGTACAGTCTGACAGCCGTTGGTAGGAAGGACCTACGAAACCTCTCGGTTGTGCACCTGGGATGATGTAGTCTGCTGCTAAATGAGCTCCTCAGTGCATCCAGTATGTCCTGCATAGGGTGGAACTCGGACTCCAGCAGAGATGACAGTTTAGCCACCGTCCTTCTCTCTCCTATCTCCTCCATCGGATCAAGGCGCTGCCCCAGGACAGAGCTAGCTTTCTTAAAAACATTGGTATTCTTGTGTGTAGCCACAAGCAGCTGAGAAATCTGGTTCTCAGACCAAATATCTATCAGAGCCTGCATCTCACTCCTCACTCGTCACTACTCCAAGTCCAGTTTTTTTTTTATACTTTTCTCCTCGGTTTTCACCAGATTTCACCAGATATCAGTAACAACCCAAGGAATCCATACATGCATTTAAGTTTAAATTTAGTTTATTTGAAAGGGACAATGCATACTAATGAACATTAATACAAATGTAAGTATGCCAGATTTAGCAATACTGCTAATTTGCATCTGTAGTCCTCTGGTGGGTCACAAAAACACACAAGCAAACAATCATAGACGAGAAGAACAACTGCAGTAAAACTGTACAAAGTGGATATGCTAAAGTGCAAGAGTTAAGGTGTTACAAAACAAGACATTCAAATGTCACATGAGTGAAGCACTACATATGTGTACACACACACATGCACCCAGGCACCTCACAGTAACAAGAGACAGCAACAAACGAGGTGGAGCATATGTGTGTGACGCACGGGCGTATATGTATATATGCATATGCCGCAGAGCAACCACAAGTTATGGGTACAGTATTGGTTGTTTAAAAGCCAATTTTTACAATGTGTCCTAAAAGTGTTTAGTGTGGTACATTCTCTGATTGCGGGTGGTATGTTATTCCAGATCTTGGTGCCACTCACTGATAGCACAGACTGAGCAAATGTGGTGCATCTGCGGGGGACCTCACAGTCTCCTCTAGTGATTACTCTGGTGGTTGTTCCGGTGACAGTTCTTAGTTTAACATATTCTCCCGGGTGGGGGGGGGGTCCATTGCCATTTAATATTGTATAAATTGAACAGGCACATTTGAGTGTTTTATAATTTTCAGAAATCAGAAGATTGTATTTTTTGTAAATGTTACAGCAATTATGTGTGGTGTGGGCGACACACATTGTGGGCTCACGTTTCCACAGAGACAGGACTGCATGTGTATTGAGGGTGTCACATCTGCAAGGACAAAGGACTCGAATCTGCAGAAGATAACAAGGAGGTGTGAGATTTGTCTCTTTGTCCCACAGAAGATGCCCCGGAGAGATTTCCGGTTCATCAGGAAATGAGAGACAATGGTGAAGATTCAAAGGGATGCTTTGTGACTGTATGTTTACTGAAAACACCATGTGACTTGAATTCTGATGCTGGAAACATATAAAAGGGTGATGAGATATGATTCTTCCTCTTTCCTGCTTTGAGAATGCTAGAAGCTGTGTTCTGTCAATAAAGCTGGTTTACGACTAAACTCAGCCTCATCATTTGAGCACATCTTCTACACTGGTGACCTACGGCGAGAAATGAGCAGACAGAATTCTCCCGAGCGGGGCTCGGCGGAAGCCAGCCTGATGGCCGCCTCCACGATCTGGCTGCCCGATTTCTGGCAGCACAGCCCGCGCTCATGGTTTAGCGCAGTCGAGGCACAGTTCAACCTCCGGAGAATCTCCAACGACGACACAAGATTCTACCACGTGGTAGCGAAGCTGGACAGCAACACGGTCCAGAGAGTGGAGGATCTGATTAATCATCCACCAGACAGCGACAAGTACAGCGCATTGAAGGACGCGCTGATCAGCCATTTCATCCCTTCAGTCCAACAATGAGCAGAGGGACTCCTGACGTTGACGGAGTCAGAAAACGATAGACCTGCGGACCTGATGGTGAAGATGCTGAAGCTCAAAGACTCTGAGGATGGCGAATTCATTTTTGCCCACCTTTTCCTTCGGACCCTGCTGCCAGCAGTGAGAGTGGCCCTGGCAGAGTCGCCCCGATTGGCCAGGCGAGACTACCATGGGTTGAGCAAAGAGGCGCAGCGGTTGGTCGACACCCACAAGCGGAACGCGGTTTCGCCCGCGGCGGCTAGCCCGGGAACGGCGTCCGGAGACAGCGCAGGTCCAGCGGCCGCGGCGCCAGACGCACCAACGACGGCGGCGACGGGAGCCAGACGACGCGGAGCGGAGGACGGCCTGTGCTTCTACCACCGCCGTTTTGCAGAGAGAGCGCACAGGTGCGTCCCACCGTGCAACTTTAAGCGCCAGGGAAACGCCAAGACCGAGGGCCGGTAGCAGCTGCGACCCTCGGCAACGAGAACAGGCTGCTTTACCTGACGGATGCACACTCGGGGAAACAGTTCCTCGTGGACACGGGCTGTCAGCTGAGTTTCGTCACACCCACCTACGCGGAACGGCTGATGCCTTCTAAAGCTCCCTGGGTGTCAGTGTCAGCAGCGAACGGCTCCACGATTAAAACATTCGGTGAGAGGACCATGCTTCTGTCCTTACAGGGCCGTTCATTTGAGTGGACATTTATTGTAGCAGCAGTCAGTTTCAACATGTTAGAGGCTGATTTTTTGTGCTCACATGGTTTATTGGTTGACCTTGCTAATAGACGTCTGATTAATGCACTGTCCTTTCATTCTATTCCCTGCACAGCTCGGGTGGCCCCGCCGACTGCACATGCCAGCGTCTCAGCTGCGGGTGGTAAGTTTCACACATTGTTTGCTCAGTTCCCAGCACTCACAGTCCCCACGTTTTCGGCAACGGTGGCTAAACATGGGGTGGAGCATTTCATAACAACCACCGGCCCTCCCGTTTTTGCAAAAGCTCGGCGCTTGGACCCAGCTAAACTGGCCATCGCGCGCGAGGAGTTCACTAATCTAGAAAAACTGGGCATTGTTAGACGCTCCAAAAGCTCTTGGGCTTCGCCGTTACACATGGTCCCAAAGGCTGACGGCTCGTGGCGACCTTGCGGCGATTTCCGCAGGTTGAACAACGTTTCAGCTAATGACCGCTACCCGATTCTGCACATTCAGGATTTTTCTGTTTATTTGGTGGGGGCGCGCATTTTTTCTAAAATAGACTTGGTGCGCGGTTACCACCAGGTTCCAGTGCGCGCGCAAGATGTACCCAAAACAGCGGTCATAACTCCTTTCGGCCTTTTTGAGTTTTTGCGCATGCCTTTTGGCCTCAAGGGGGCCGCGCAGACTTTCCAACGCATGCTGGATGCAGTTTTACGCGACCTTCCTTTCGTGTTCGTTTATTTGGACGATATTTTGGTAGCCAGTGCGTCCGAGGGCGAGCACGAAGAACACCTCACAGCAGTTTTTCGGAGGCTGGCAGAGCACGGGTTAATAGTTAACCCAGCGAAGTGCCAGTTTGGGGTGGCGCAGATTGATTTTTTGGGACATCGCGTTTCGGCAGAAGGAGCGGTTCCTCTTCCAAATAAAGTGCGTGCCATAACGGATTTTCCGCAACCTCAAACGGTCAAGGCGCTTCGGGAGTTTCTAGGGATGGTTAATTTTTACAACCGGTTCCTCCCAAGCACAGCACGGCTCATGCAGCCATTGTACACCGCGTTAAAAAAACAAAAGCCCGCAAATAAAGTTGAATGGTCTCCGGAGCGGGAGCGCGCTTTTGCCCAGGTCAAATCAGCCCTGGCAAACGCAGTTTTGTTAGCGCACCCAGTTCCAACGGCCCGCATGGCGCTCACCACTGACGCTTCCGATGTAGCGGTGGGGGCGGTAGTTGAACAGTTTGTGGCAGGTACCTGGCAACCCCTCGCGTTTTTCAGCAGGACTTTGCGCGATAGTGAGCGTAAATACAGTGCGTTTGACAGGGAGCTTTTGGCCCTACACTTGGCCATCCGTCATTTTCAGTTCTGGTTAGAGGGGCGACGTTTCATCGCGTTTGTGGATCATAAACCGCTAACGTTTGCGATGGCCAAAATTTCAGAACCCTGGTCAGGCCAGCAACAAAGGCAACTAGCCGCAATATCGGAGTTCACTACTGATATTCAGCATGTCGCGGGTAAACACAATGTTGTGGCAGACTGCCTCTCGCGCGCGGTAGCACCACCAAGCCCCATAGGGGCAGACTCTGTAGCCGTGGCCGCGGGCCCGGGCAGCGACGCGGGAGCGCGCACAGCCCCGGTCTGTGTTGGGTTAGATTATGAGGCCATGGCTGCGGAGCAGGTTAACAACGCGGACGTGCGCGCGCTCCAGTCTGGACCAACAGGGTTAAGGCTGGAGCACAGGGAGCAACAAAGTGGTATGCCCCCACTAATCTGCAATGTCTCCACGGGACGGCCCTGCCCCGTGGTGCCAGCCGCGTGGCGTCGCCGCATTTTTGACTCGGTCCATTCTCTCGCGCACCCGGGGGTGCGCGCATCGATTAAGTTGGTGGGGGAGAAATTTGTTTGGCCCGGGTTGCGCAAACAGGTCAAGGAATGGGCGGCAGCCTGCGTAGCGTGTCAGCGAGCCAAAATACATAGACACACTAAGGCCCCGTTGGAACCTTTTCACATCCCCGCTAAGCGTTTTGATCACGTGCATGTTGACTTGGTGGGCCCGCTCCCATTATCACACGGGCACACACATCTTTTGACGATGGTGGATCGCACCACGCGCTGGCCAGAGGCGATTCCTCTGACATCAACCACAGCGGAAGAAGTTGCGCGAGCATTTTTAGCAGTGTGGGTTGCGCGTTTCGGTGTACCGTCGGACATAACGTCCGACAGGGGTCCCCAATTTATTTCCGAACTGTGGTCATCGATGGCCCGCAGCTTGGGGGTGAAGATTCATCGCACTACCGCGTATAACCCCCAGGCTAATGGTTTATGTGAACGCTTTCACAGGTCATTAAAAGCAGCCCTCAGAGTGTCGCTGACGGATACAAATTGGGTGGACAAACTTCCATGGGTTTTATTGGGGTTGCGTTCTGCACCTAAGGAAGATTTGCATGCTTCCCCGGCTGAATTAGTTTTTGCACAACCTCTCCGTTTGCCGGGGGAATTTCTCCCCGATAATCCCGCACCAAATGGCCCCCCTGCTCAGCCGTGGCAGAGCGACTCGGGAGCAAACACGCTCCCTGGCCCGGTCCATCACAGTTTACCACACATTTTTGTGCCAAAGGCTTTAAAAAATGCAGTTTGTTTTTGTTAAACATGATGCTCAGCGTCCAAGTTTGCGGCCGTTTTATGACGGACCGTTCCGAGTGCTGGAGACCAGGCAGAAGCATTTTCTGCTAGATTTAGGGGGCAGAAGGGAGTTGATTTGCATAAACAGGCTCAAACCCGCCTTTGTTTTGGCTGATGAGGAAGTGCAGCTCGCGAGGCCCCCCCGCCGTGGCAGGCCGCCGAGAGGACATTCTCCAAAATCTTCACAGAAAGGTGCTAACAGCTTTAATCCACAGGTGCAGAGAGATGTTGCAGGTGCAGCCAAGCCAGGTTGCAGCAGATTCGGCAGAAAGTTAAAACCTAGGCAGTTGGTGGATTGATTAGCGATGTATGGAGTGTTTTGTGTTTTTCTTTTTTTTATGCCATGCAGGTTTTGCTTTACTAGACGTTTGGGGGGGTAGTGTGGACGACACACATTGTGGGCTCACGTTTCCACAGAGACAGGACTGCATGTGTATTGAGGGTGTCACGTCTGCAAGGACAAAGGACTCGAATCTGCAGAAGATAACAAGGAGGTGTGAGATTTGTCTCTTTGTCCCACAGAAGATGCCCCGGAGAGATTTCCAGTTCATCAGGAAATGAGAGACAATGGTGAAGATTCAAAGGGATGCTTTGTGACTGTATGTTTACTGAAAACACCATGTGACTTGAATTCTGATGCTGGAAACATATAAAAGGGTGATGAGATATGATTCTTCCTCTTTCCTGCTTTGAGAATGCTAGAAGCTGTGTTCTGTCAATAAAGCTGGTTTACGACTAAACTCAACCTCATCATTTGAGCACATCTTCTACAGTGGGATCTTTCTTGTCAAGGATTTTTATGGCTTTTTTGTAAGGTAAGTTCTGACTGATAGCCTTTAAAAAGGTCTGTGAATATCCGATTGTCACACCATAAAGAACTCATGATGGGTAGAAGCAAAGAGCTCTCTCTAGACCTTTGTAACCTTATTGTTGCAAAACATAATGATGGCATTGGATACAGGTGCATTTCTTAACTGCTGAATGTTCCAGTGAGCACTGTTGGAGCCATCATTCAGAAGTGGAAAGAACATCATTTAAATATAAACCGACCACGACCAGGAGCTCTTCATAAGATTTCTGACAGAGGAGTCAAAAGAATTATCAGAAGAGCTGGGAGAATATACGTAGTCTGGTCAGATGAGACCAAAAAGATGCCAAAAATGTGGAAAACATCTACTATAATACCAGTTCCTAAAACAAGAAACCCGAGAGATCTGAATGAATTCCGACCAGTTGCACTTACATCTCTTGTGATAAAAATCTTTGAGAGAATCCTGAAAGATAATGTGGTTTCCTTTGTTAATTAATGGCCGGCTAGACCCACTGCAGTTTGCATATAAAGTTGGCAAAGGGGTAGACGATGTAACGCTTTTTATTTTAGATAGAGCATGCAAACACCTTGAGAAGCCTAAACAGGTTTTTATTTAATAAGATGCAGCTGCATATTTTAATTGATTGATTGTCTTTTATTTTAGATTACCTGATCAAATTTCATTATTGTTTTAAATTTTTTAACAGACAGGGTTGAGCGAATCTGTGTTAACAGCCTTTTGTCTGATCTTATTATTTCAATCACGGGTTCCCCTCAGGGCTGTGTCCTTTCACCTCTGCTTTTTATCATGTATACTGACAGCTGCAGATCCTGTCAACAGGACAGCTATCTGGTGAAGTTTTCTGATAACACAGCCCTGCTTTCTCTTCTTCAGGGATCACAGACTGATCATGGCTTTGCCCTGTCTTCATTTGTGGAATAGTGTGACAAGAACTTCTTGGATTTAAATATTACTAAAACTAAAGAGACGATTATTGACTTTCGGAAAGACAGAAGACAGGCTACACCTAGTATTATACATGGAAAGGAAGTTTAATTAGTGGAGACCTACAGATATCTGGGAACAGTGTTTGACTCTCAGTTGAAGTTCACTGCTAACACAGAGTCAATTGTCTAGCATGGACAACAAATAATTTACTTGTTGTGGAAACTGAACTCTTTTAATGTTCCGAGGATAATTTTATGTAGTTTTTATTGCGCTTTTATTGAGAGTCTTTTAACTTTTTCTTTTTTCTGTTAGTGTAATGGGCTCTCTGTGAAGGACAAGAACAGCCTTAATACAGTCATAAAGGGCTGCTCCAAGATCACTGGAGTCCAGCTGGATAATTTAAGCTCACTGTTTCTCCTGTATGTCCTATACATATAGTAGTATTGACAAATAAAAATCTTTGAATCTTGAATCTTTGAAACATGTGTTACAAAAGGCTAGGGCTATCATTAGCCAGTCTGACCATGTTTTAAATAGTGAATTTGTTTTAATTCCCTCAGGCCCACACTACCTTGCACCCCAGAGGAGGTCTGGCCATTACTCCAGTTCTTTTATTCCTTCAGCTATTAAGCTGTTGAATGCCCAGTGTTAAAGAAGATTGTTTGTTTCCTCACCTTTTGACTTGTTTGGGACCCTGCGCTGAGCTGCTTCTCACTGAAAACTTGAATGTTGGTTATTAGTATGAATGCAGATATTATTTTGCAATTGCAATACTACACAGAGTGAAATATTTGCTGAATCAACCCACACTATATACCTTGTATCATTCATTAATACTCCCATACATGACATATTGTACTGAAGTATGGGGAAATACATATAAAACAAACATATATCCAGTCTTTATGCTTCAGAAGAGAGCTATTAGAATAATAAACAAAGCTGCTTACAGGGAACCAACAAACCCACTTTTTCTTAAATTAAAAGCTCTCAAGTTGAAAGATCTGGTTGACTTTAAAACTGCAGTAATAATGTTTAAAGTGAAGAATCTATCACTGCCCGCAAATATCCAAAAGCTGTTCCAAATAAGGGAGGAACAATATCATTTCAGAGGAACATGTATATTTCAAAAACCTTCAGTGAAAACTACCACCAAGCAACACTGTGTTTCAGTGCAAGGAGTCAGATTATGGAACGGTTCTGGACCTGAATTAAAATCATGTACAACGCTTGGACAATTTAAACAAAAACTAAAGGAAGAAATACTCCAAACATATATACAAGATGACATATAAAATCATATAAGGATTGTCATATCCAGTCTGCGTTGTGTTGTTGCTTAGTTTCTTTTTGTCACATTTCGTCTTAGCTTTGTTCTGAATTGTAATCGCTCGTTTTGTTTTTCTTTTCAATTCAATTCAATTCAATTCATTTATATAGCGCCATTTCACAACAACAGTCATCTCATAGCACTATCAACTGTAGGGGGAACCCCCACAGTTGCACAGTTTGAATTCTTGGATGGAATATGGGTGGGCAATATAAGCTGCGGCTTCAGCCAGCAGAAATCAGAAATCAGATCCGTCTTTGGGGATCTGATTTCTTTGTATGTATGGATTACTTGGGTTGTTACTGATATCTGGTGAAAATCTCAGGGCAATGGCTCCATCAGAAATATGTTGAATGAGAAAATTGTTGACGTGTTCAGTACTTATTTTCCCTGCTGTAGGTCACTGAATACAGTATTTTGCAATGTCCTCTTTAGTCCTGCATATTTTTTGTACAGATATAGAAATTGGGTTGAACAATTCATCAAGAGAATACAGCCTATGTAGTAGTTTTTAACAGCAGGCATTATGACCTATACTCGCTATACATTTTGACATTAAACAACCTCTCGTGATCATGTACATGGCATGAAGTGGAAAGGTGGAGTGTTACAGTTGCATTGTGTGTAAAGAAGACCCTCACCTTTTCCTAACCCTAACCATTCCACATAGATTTTGATCTAATGGGTTTACAATGATGTATGTTTCAGTACAACACTCTTGGTATGATACAGGCATCTACTGAACAATTGTAAAAAAGACTTTTCTCCTCCACCTATAAAACTCCAAAACAAGTTTACACGTGATACAGGTTCCCTCTCTTCCTAATATAGTTTGTCAGTCCCTCCAGGATTTCACAGGATGTTTTTATGATTGTTGCATCCCAAAAAGCCTGAATTTGCAGGAGCTTTTTAAAAAAGTTGTGATAAAAGTTGTGATGTTTTGAGAGTTTTTTTTTGTTTTGTTTTTTTTTGCACTAAAAGTTGTGGGAAGAATTACAAATTTTAAAGCAGATGCATTTTCCCCCATAGTTTACTACAATGATTTTCTATATATTCATTGGCCTCCGTCGGTCTATGATGACCATGGAAGAGAATCCTGAATGTCTACTCTGCTGGAACAGCACTGCCTGTGGCTGAACAGGCCGATGCGCAAATGGCAGTCCCTGTCACACAGGTCGCACTTGTGGATGGTCTCCGTGCTACTGGGTCTGTGGCGGTTCTTCCTGCGGGTCCTTTTTTCATCTGTTGCAGCAGTCAGTTTCTCTTCACCCGCCTTGAGCTGTCTGGTCAGGGTGCGTCTCCATTTGGAGCGGTCCGTTGCGATGTCCTCCCAGTGCTCTGTGTTGATCTCCAGGGCCTTCATATCTCTCTTGCAGACGTCTCTGAAGCGCAGCTGTGGACGGCCAGCGTCTCTCCTGCCAATCGCCAGTTCTCCGTAGAGGACGTCTTTGGGGATTCTGCCATCCTCCATATGGTGAACATGGCCTAGCCAATGGAGCCTGCGCTGCCTGAGTAGAGTGAACATGGAGGGAAGGCTGGCGCGGGACAGGACTTCTATGTTGGGCACTTTGTCCTGCCAGGATATGTCCAGGATGCGACGAATGCAGCGCAAGTGGAAGGAATTCAGTCTCTTTTCCTGCCGGGCGTATGTTGTCCACGTCTCACTCCCATAGAGCAGTGTGCTGATGACGCAGGCGTTGTACACTGCCATCTTCGTCTTGACAGAGAGTTTGGGATTCTCCCACACTCGTGTGGTGAGACGAGCGAGTGTGGAGGTTGATTTTCCAATCCTCTTGTCGATCTCTGTATCAAGGGAGAGGTTGCTGCTAATCGTGGACCCCAGGTACATGAACTGATTCACGACCTCCAGCTCGTAGTCGTCGATGGTGATGGTTGGTGGTGCTTCCGTGCCTTGCGCCAAGACATTAGTCTTCTTCAGGCTGATGGTAAGCCCGAAGTCCATGCATGCCTGGGAGAAATGGTCCATCAGGGTCTGAAGCTCCTGCTGTGTGTGGGTCGCGACTGCAGCGTCGTCTGCGAACAGCATATCTCTGATTAGAGCCTCACGTACTTTGGTTTTGGCTTTCAGGCGGGCGAGGTTTAAAAGCCTGCCGTCAGATCTTGTATGCAGATAGAGTCCCTCTGTTGCTGTGCTGAAGGCATGCCTCAGGAGCATAGCAAAGAAGATCCCAAAGAGGGTTGGCGCAAGTACACAGCCCTGTTTCACTCCGCTGTGTGTATTGAATGGCTCTGAAGCGTTGCCGTCGTACTGCACCATCCCCTGCCTGTTGGTGTGAAACGATTCGATGAGGCTTTGCAACTTTGGTGGGCATCCTATCTTTGGCAGGATCTTGAAAAGGCCCTCTCTGCTGACCAGATCGGATGCTTTAGTGAGGTTGATGAAGGCGACGTACAGGGGCATGTTCTGTTCTCTGCACTTCTCCTGAAGTTGACGGATGGAGAATATCATGTCCATCGTCGATCGCCCAGCGCGGAAGCCACACTGAGACTCGGGGTAGACACGTTCGGCAAGCTTCTGTAGACGAACGAGGACAACTCATGCGTAGACTTTGCCAACAATGCTGAGGAGGAAGATGCCCCTGTAGTTGTTGCAGTCACTTCTCTCCCCTTTGTTTTTGTAGAGGGTAATGATCTTGGCGTCCCTCATGTCCTGTGGTACGGCACCTTCCTTCCAGCACTGGCAGAGAACGTCATGCAATGGCAGCAGTAGGGCGGTCTTTTAGTGCTTGATCAGGTCGGGGGGTATGCCGTCGTTGCCGGGAGCCTTGCCAGCGGCCAAGCTATCAATGGCCTTGCTGAGTTTGTCGATAGTTGGCTCAGTGTCAAGTTCATCCATGGATGGCAGGCAATCGATGGCATCAAGGGCTGATGGTGTCACGGTGTTCTGTCTGGAGTAGAGGTCGGAGTAGTGGTCCACCCATCTCTCCATCTGCTTGTTCTTTTCTGTGATCATCTCCCCAGTGGAGGATTTGAGGGGGGGCGTCTTGCTCTGAGCCGGACCAAGTGCTTTCTTGATGCCGTCGTACATACCACGGATGTTTCCTGTTATGGCAGCAGTTTGAATGTCTTGGCTGAGCTGAGTCCAGTACTCGTTGGTGCAGCGCCAAGCAGTCTGCTGAACTTTGCTTCTCGCAGCCCTGAGAATCTGGAGATTCTTCTCGTTTGGGCACTTCTTATACTCAGCAAGTACTGAGCGCTCGGCTTCAATGACGGGGGTCATCACGGTTGACTTGGCATCAAACTAGTCCTGTGACTTTGAGGTCTTCCTCCCAAAGGTAGCCAAGGCTGTGCGGTGGATGGTGTTTTGCAGCTCTTCCCACTTCTGCTTAGCAGACTCTCCTTCTTGTGGTTCACCAAGTTCCTTCACAAAGGTGGAGGCAAACTGCTCAACAAGTTCTGGTTGGGCCATCTTGCTGGTGTCAATCCGTGCCTTTCCAGGCTGTCTGGCGCGGTGGGATTTCTTCAGCTGCAGCTTAACCTTGCAACACACCAATGAATGGTCTGTGTCACAATCTGCACTCTGGAACGAGCGGGTGATTAGCACATTCTTCAGTGAGGTGCGCCTGGTCAGGATCAAGTCCAGCTGGTGCCAGTACTTTGAGCGCGGATGTCGCCAGGAAACCTTGTGTTGGGGCTTGGTCTTGAAGAACGAGTTTGTGATGCACAGATCATGATGTGTGCAGAACTCGAGCAGCCGCTGTCCGTTGTCGTTCATTCTGTCCACGCCAAATGGTCCAAGACAGGAGGGCCAGGAGTCGTGGTCAGCACCCACTCTGGCATTGAAGTCTCCAAGGAGAATGAGTTATTCAGAGTTGGCGATGATCCTGACAGTTGTTGTGAGATTCTCGTAGAACTCGTCTTTTGCCTCTGGTGTGGCTGTCAGTGTTGGGGCATACACACTGACGAGGGTGACTAGGCCATGAATGGTGTTAAGGCGGAGGGTGAGGAGTCGTGCAGAGCCATTGCTGCCCGGTTCCACCATCTTCAGCAAGGTGTTCTTCACTGCGAAGCCCACTCCGTGTTCCCTGTGTTCGTCACTGCCCTTTCCCTGCCAGTAGAAGATGTAGTCCTTCTCTCTCAGTGTGCCTGCGTCAGCTAGCTGTGTTTCCTGGAGAGTGGCGATATCCACTTCCAGTCTCTTCAGCTCATTATTGATGACGGCAGTCTTCCTGGTGTCGCTGATGTCCTTGAGGTTAGCAGCGAGTCCTGTCATCATAGAGTGGACGTTCCAAGTTCCCAGTTTTAGAGTTGGTCTCTTTTGTTTTGTTGTCTTGCCTGGTGCAGAGGTTCTCAGCCTGCTGTTCGGACTTCACCTCATCCCCATGCACCCAATGAGGAAAGCAGGCTGTGGCGGGACAGCACCTTATTGGCTGGGGGCTGCCCAGCTTGAGGCGGGCGGTAGCTGTCCAGTGAGATCAGATGATCCCTCCCACCGTCGGGAACAACCACTGGCACCACGCTCTATGCCAATTGAGCGGTGGCTTATAACCGGTAACTGTCATTCCCCCGTGTTTTATCTACGCCGAAGGCGAAGCTGGAGTGTCCTCTCCAGTGATCCGGTGTTCTACCTCCCAGCGTTGGGCGTTGGTAGGATTCAAGCCTGGGCAGAAAGGTATGGAAGACAAGATGTTGCCCATACAGCATGTCCCCCCTCTCCACGTCACTGATGGATCCAAAGGAACAGCAGGGCTGCTAGAGTTTGGCACCAGCGCCGTCGCAGGAGCTGCCAGAACGATGTTGAGCACAACAGAGAACTGCCTTAGGGACTCCAACTCCGGATTTTAACTCAGGGTTGACTCCCGAAGCCTTTCCCGTGACCGGGTATGCCGCAAGGCAGCGGCGGTTTGAAATCAGGGTTTACCTTCCCCTAGATGGGCTACTTTCCCAGGTTAACGGGCCACCATCTAACTAACTAACTAACTAACTAACCTGCACTTATATAGCGCTTTTCTAGTCAGAAAGACCACTCAAAGCGCTTTCATTAATACTAACCCTCTATTCTAAGGGCCTATAGGAAACAGATATCTAGGGACAATTTAGAACAGCCAATTAACCTAACATGCATGTCTTTGGCATGTGGGAGGAAACCGGAGAAATCCCGGAGTAAACCCACGCAACACGGGGAGAACATGCAAACTCCACACAGATCACTGTTGGTCGGGGGCTGGGAACCAGCCGAAGCATCCACTACCCGAAGCATCTGGTTTTAAGGCGCCAGAAATCCGCCCTCGCCCCTTCTCCTATTAGTAAAAGCAGTTCTGCCGGGCTTAGAAACTAAACCACACGGGCAAGCTAGGAGTTGGACTTAGTTGTCAGAGGCTTTTTGAGACGCACGCCATAAGGCGTTTATAAGCACTGGGAGCTTAACCCCAGTGCTGCTTCTGGCTATGACAACCTTGGAACCTATAACACCACAAGAAAAGCACAGGATTGTCAAAAATTTCCTATTAAACGGTGATTTGTAAATTAAGTAGAAACTTATACTATACAGAAAAACTATTTTGTGCAACAGCAAATACAGACTTGAACACAATTAAATAAGAATTAAATAGCTACTCATAAAGTTGTCATAAAAATGATCAACACTATAGGCTACTCTTGGTGAGAACTTGAATTTAAAAGGATTAATAAAATAATTATCCTTTACAACAGCTAAATTGCATTGAAGGCATGTTAAAGACTCCTACCTGTCTGTCTGTGTGTCTTGACACACACCTGTCTCATCAGATACTCGTCTTTCCTTTACCAGGAGTCATAACAGGAGGAGGGGCTCTCCTTTGTGGTTTGCTGGGGGTGCACATTGGTCTGTGTCCATACCAGAGATTCATAGCTTAAAAGCTCATTGACAAGATGTAGTAATGATTTTACCTCTAAAGATATTCAAGCACTGGTTGTAGTGGTAGATTTACTTGTTTGTTTATGGTTTTATGGTATCTCTCTTCACGTGCACTCCTGCGACGGGGTGCTTTTCAGACAGGCAGACTTTTTTCAACACAAACCCGGCGCTTTGTACATGCGGTCAGCACGGAGATGTCCACCAGCTGGCCGGGGGAGATGGAGGAAGGGACGGTGTGGGAAAACTAGCGGGTGAGTGTTTTTTTTTTTAAATCACACACACTGTTTTTTTGCTGATGTGTTCCGTTAATACACACTGTAAACACAGAAGTGAGCACAGTGCAGCGACACATTTGATTGGTTAGACTGAGCATTTGAGCTGTACTCAGGAACAAATTTGTTTGGCGGAATTGGCGGAAGTTGATAACGATTGGCCAAAATTGCGGGAAAGTTGTGGTGATTGGATAAAGTTGCAATGTTGTGCAAAAGATGCAGTGATTGGCTGATTTTACATTAATTCGTGTGATCGCAACATTGCAAAATCCCAGAGGGACTGGTTTGTGTGAAAGTTTACGGCATTCATTGCGCTTGACTTCTTCATAACATAAGTAGCTACAGAGGTCAGTTTGTTATTCATTGTGTTAACAGCTGTTATAACTTTTTAGACACCATTACAATCAAAGGCTACCACAGCACCAGGCTGGGCTGTTGCTCCCTTCAGAGTCTAGACATCTTAAATAGTAAAAGCGAGGCTAGGGTAGCACTAACCAAACCAGCCAGCTTTCCTTGACAATAAAATGGACATCTGACTGTTGAGGTTTTCCAAGCTCATTGTGAGGACCTGCTGTGTTTTTATTTTCATTGAAACACTGCTAAATGTCAGCCTTCCAAAATCTGGCCTAGGCTATGGGCTAACCTAAACCTGCAGGCTATTTCCTGTTGTATAATAAAATGAACCATGTCCAGCTGCTCACTACCATGTTGAGGGGCTGCTGTGCTTTTATTCTTATTGAAACATGAGTTAATAATATTGCTGCTGTATGTTACTGATTAGAGTGTCAAGACATGGGTTGGGCCCCATGCCCTCATCTTGATTTATTGTGTGTTTATTTTTTCCAGGGCTTGGGTCCCAACCCTCGTTCTTGCCTTGAGTTTACATTTTTGGATTTTCTGCATTTATTATTTGTTAGATTCATGATTCTGTTCTTAGTTCTGTGATTATTATTATTATTATTATTACTGCTACAGTAGCTCACAAAAGTGAGTACACCGCTCACATTTTTGTAAATATTTTATTATATCTTTTCATGGGACAACACTTAAGCTATGACACTTTGATACAATGTAGTCAGTGTACAGCTTGTATAACAGTGCAAATTTGCTGTCTCCTCAAAATAACTCAACACACAGCCATTAATGTGTAAACCGCTGGCAACAAAAGTGAGTACACCCCTGGTGAAAATGTCCAAATTGTCATAAACTCCCCGTGCACTTCTCCACAGCGCACGGAGGAAGAGAAGGAGGAATGAGGATTTAACTGCAGGGTTACACCAAACACACATTTATTGATCGCCAGACAGTTCAAAAATAAAGACTTACAGAAATGTAACAGGTGTGCACAAAACAGCTCACACGAATTGCATGCAGTGGGCAGACCACTGTGCACCGTGGCCACAAAAATAGACAGGACAGCTTGGGTAAAACTCAGAGTTCTCCAGGACACTCAACTGGCATGGGAGAAGAGCTGGGCAACAGTGCCTAAACGTAGCAGTTGTGCTGCAAGGGGAAACGTTACGGACAAGCGTAGCAGCACAACTGCAAACAGAAGTGCAAACAGCTCTTACTCACCTTGCAGGAACATTCCGAGTCATCCAAGTCCGCCAGCGAGCACACACACCAATAATCCTTCGCGACGTGACTGTCACACGGCGAAGAACAACTGTGTGACACGTACAATGGTCCAGCTGTGTTTGACTAGCAAAGAGCTGCTTAAGTACAAACACCGCTGACATAACAAATTGGCAACACCTGGGCGAGGCGCGGGAAAGATGATTACCGGGGCACACAGCTGACTGTCGGGGGGGGGGGGGCGTGGTCAGACTGGCGAATGTTAGACAGCCCCCACCAGGAAGTGGGTCAAACAGCTGCTTAATGATCGCCGGCCAGAGCAGCGGCTACAAACATAGAAATAAACAATACACAGACGAGAAATCAAAACATAACACATGACAACCCCAATGCCTGAGTGACCAAGAACGATCAGAACCGAGCCCACAGGAGAACACTGGCTTGGTTCATGACATAGAATGTGCCAAATTAGCCATTTTCCTCCCCGGTGTCATGTGACTCGGTAGTGTTACAAGGTCTCAGATGTGAATGGGGAACAGGTGTGTTAAATTTGGTGTTATCACTCTCACGCTCTCTCATACTGGTCACTGGAAGTTTAACATGGCACCTCATGGCAAAGAACTCCTGAGGATCTGAAAAAAAGAATTGTTGCTCTACATAAAGACGGCCTAGGCTATAAGAAGGTTGCCACCTCGCTGAAACTGAGCTGCAGCATGGTGGCCAAGACCATACAGCGATTTAACAGGACAGGTTCCACTCAGAACAGGCCTCGCCATGGTCGACCAAAGAAGTTGAGTGCACGTACTCAGCGTCATATCCAGATGTTGTCTTTTGAAAATAGACGTACAGTATGAGTGCTGCCAGCATTGCTGCAGAGGTTGAAGGGGTGGGGGTCAGCCTGTCAGTGCTCAGACCATACACCGCACACTGCATCAAATTTGTCTGCATGGCTGTTGTCTCAGAAGGAAGCCCCTTTTAAAGATGATGCACAAGAAAGCCCGCAAACAGTTTGCTGAAGACAAGCAGACTAAGGATATGGATTACTGAAACCATGTCCTGTAGTCTGATGAGACCAAGATAAACTTATTTGGTTCAAATGGTGTCAAACATGTGTGGCGGCAACCAGGTGAGGAGAACAAAGACATGAGTGTCTTGCCTACAGTCAAGCATGGTGGTGGGAGTGTCATGGTTTGGGGCTGCATGAGTGCTGCCGGCACTGGGGAGCTACAGTCCATTGAGGGAACCATAAATGCCAACATGTACTATGACATACTGAAGCAGAGCATGATTGAAAACAGGGCCACAGGGCAGTATTCCAACATGATAACGACCCCAAACACACCTCCAAGACGACCACTGCCTTGCTAAAGAAACTGAGGGTAAAGGTGATGGACTGGCCAAGCATGTCTTCACACCTAAACCCTATTGAGCATCTGTGGGGCATCCTCAAACAGAAGGTGGAGGAGCGCAAGTTGTCTAACACCATGATGTCATCATGGAGGCGTGGAAGAGGATTCCAGTGGCAACCTGTGAAGCTCTAGTGAACTCCATGCCTAAGAGAGTTAAGGCAGTGCTGGAAAATAATGGTGGCCACACAAAATATTGACACTTTGGGCACAATTTGGACATTTTCTCTAGGGGTGTACTCACTTTTGTTGCCATTGGTTTAGGGATGGCTGTGTGTTGAGTTATTTTGAAGGGACAGCAAATTTACACTGTTATACAAGCTGTACACTGACTACATTGTGTCAAAGTGTCATATCTTCAGTGTTCATTCATTCATTCATTCATTCCTTCATTTTCTTCCGCTTAATCCGTTTTGGGTCGCGGGGGGGCTGGAGCCTATCCCAACATCTTTGAGCGAGAAGCAGGGTACACCCTGGACAGATCGCCAGTCCATCGCAGGGCCAACACAAAGAGACAGACAACCATTCACTCTCACAGTCACACCTAAGGACAATTTAGAATCTCCAGTTTTGATATTTGTCCCATGAAAAGATATAATAAAACATTTACAAAAATGTGAGGGGTGTACTCACTTTTATGAGATTCTGTATTATTATTACTATCATTATGATCAGGGATTTAGTTTGGTCATTATTTGCATTATGACTGGCATGGTCTTGTCTCCCCTGATCCTCTGTTCATGTTGTGTGTATCCTCTGTCTGTGATCATGGGTGTAGCCCCGCCCCGTCCTGTCATCTGTTTTCCTCACGTGTCAACTGTCAGTCATTATTGGCTTCCATTGTTCCTGATTGTGTCCACCTGTTCTTTATTGTCTTGATTGCCCCCTTGGTTATTTAAGTTCGGTTCCACCTCTGTTCTGTTCGGATTCCTTTCGTCATATCAGCGTGAACAACACACTTCTGTTGATGTCCTGTTCCTGTCTGCATCCTACCTTATCTGTTGTGTTTTTGCCTTAGCTTTTTTTGCTGCTTCTGAACCGCAGTAGTTATTTTCGGTTTAGCCCTCGAGCTGAGTCTGGGCAACCAGCTCCAAATAGACTCTGTTTAAACTCACATCCAGCGATTGTGTCCAGTCTGTACAAACCGTGACAGTCTGTTTACATGGTGATAGTATGTAAACATTGTTCATCAATGAGTTTTTGATCAGTAAGTGCATTTAATATTTTGTTCATTGAAGTGTGTTTATTCTTTTTTAAGGACTTTCATTTTAGACTTGTTTTCTATTTATTTTGTTTTATTTGAGTTTAATATAAAACAATGCTATAGACACTGATGTTTACAAAAGTTCTTAAAAAAGACAAACAATATCATGTGTAGCGTTGACCCTGGGCTCCAATTTATAAAATCATTCTTTGCTGAGGAAAAATTGTTTCACACCAAAAGTCTGGTCATGAACTGCTTTTCCCACCCGAGACCAGAACTATAACACTACCCATCGGCCATAAAGTGGAAGTTAATCCTTTCTCCAGGACTTAGTCATTTCTCCATTTACTCTTTTAACAAAGGAACACCCCCAAATGACAGAGTTATGGGTGATATTTTCCAGGCTGGAAAGTCAAGATTCCTCATTAAACTCGAACAGTCTTACATTGCCATCTGGTGGACGACTCAGGAATATTTTTCTTTCACTGCAGTGGAATTTATGAATTGTGGACAAATGAATTAAGTCATATTCTTTCTGTCAAGACGGTATCTACTACTGAAGACATGGTTGGACTCTGGGACAATTGAGGTTTGAAATGCTTTTATTGATATGGTTTGATATGTGTTGCTTTATTTTCAGGGAGAAATTGATTTTTGCATGCATCCATAAAGAAATTAATCACATTTACAATGTAGACATGGTTTATTCCTTTATCATTAAGAAGAATATCTTAGTCACTAAAGTTTAAAGAATTTATGCTTTAATGGGAGCATTTACATGTTTTAGGATATCAAATTCTCTCTCCTTCCCTCTCCTCTTTCTGCTGGGAGACTCCCACAGCTCAGGAATTTGAACTGACCAATGGGCTACGCTATTCTATCTTCATTGCCTTTTTTAGTCTGGTTTATGACTTCTGCTGAACAAAGGAACTCAATGTAATTGGTCCAGCTCAGTTTTCATGAAATTTAGTGAGATCCTGCCACACCCGGAAAAAAACTTTCCTTTGTCTCTGAGTTGTTGGGTGGTGGTCAGTCTGGAAGGAGCACATTTTCCTGCTCTCCCCTTTTTTATTCTGTCCTTTAAGTAGGCCCAGAGCCTCCCATGCTCTGTGAAAATTATTTTTCTTTTCTTTAAAGTTAGCTTTTCCTTATTTTAATCCTTTTCCTTAAATTACCGTGTTAAGATTTTGTTTGATTTTTACTAAGCTTAAACCAACTCATTCAAAACACAATACATCGGAAGAAGCGGATCTGTGGTGTGTTTTGTCTCAATCTGACTTTGATTGGACTTTGAACAATAAATAAATATTATCAAGAATTTGGCAACTGGGCCAAATTCCTTTTTTAGTCCATAGAGAAGACCTTGCCCAGCTTGCTGAAGAACCAGCCCGGTTGCAATCTCAGGAGCACGGCCTTATGGTAGAACCTGTCAACCAGCATCTCTATAAACAGAGTCCACGGGCATCCAGCTGAATCAAGGTTGGCACGGGGGGCCCTGCAGCCACCAGGGACGGGATCTGACGGCTTGGCTGACTGTCTGTTGTTCAATTTAAACTTAATTCTTCAGAGTATTCCTGGTATAGGTTTTTTAAACCTAAGATCTGCAAACTCCTTTCAGAATGCCAAATGCATTTTGTCTTATCAATCTACATTCCTTTTCAGAGTAACACCAAATTTCCTTTTTATAAATAGTTTACTAATCATTTTTTTCATAAAATTGCATCCACTTTTCTTCAATGGTATTTTATGGTTTTCCAATTTCCAGTATATTGACAAGTTAAATTATGGTTTATTTGGTTCCACAAATGTTTGATTCACAGGTTATGCTCAGTAAATCAATAACAGTCTATGGTGCTCATGGTTACATGTTGAATTCCCTATTTTAAAGCTATCCAAATGTGTTAACCTATTCTGACATTTCTTATTAAACTATTGAAAGACATTTGGGAGTTACTGATTTCATGTCCATCTTCTTGATTATAAGCAGACAAGAACTTACTTTTTTTTTTTCTTTTTTTTTTAGACTGATTCATCATTGGTACAAATAAAGAATTGTTAATAAAATTGTCCATTATTTGGACTGGTGCCCCAAACAAGCTTATGTGTATGTAATGAAAAGAAATCTTTATTCCTACTCACGTTCATATTTACATTAATACTTGTACCAACAATAAAATACCTATAAAATCCATAATCCATTACACATATATTACAGTATTTTCACCCATTGTAATGAAAATGAACAGATCTGTGACTTTTATACTAAGGTGTGTACTGAATTGAAATTCTTATGTACTGTTACATCATCCTTAGTATAGCTACCTAAAAGAAGTGCATGATGAAACCTAAAGTGTGTCATGAACAAAAAGGAATAAATGCAGATGGCTCTGGCAAAAAGGTAGGACAGGTTGTTTTTGAAATTGAAAAACTCTTTGAATTCCGTTATGTTACTTTCTTTGACATGGTACATGTAGGGCCATGTACAAAGATCTAATCTACAGTCTGTTGTCTAAGGTGCAGAGCGCATTTATGGGTGTGTCTAAGTCTATGACACGGAAAGCACAAATGGGTTGATTGATGATATAAATGATCATGATTCAGAGGTGTGTTTTGGGTGCAGCATGCAGTAAACCAATCAGATTTTGGGTTGTATTTTGACAATCTATTCACTCGTCAGATGGGCACTGGTCCTTTTATCCCCCTGTGCAGTCCATCCATCCATCCATCTTCTACTGCTTTTCTGGAGGTCCAGGTCACGGAGGCAGCAGTTCAAGCAGAGAAGCCCAGACTTCCCTCTCCCCAGCCACCTGCTCCAGCTCTTCAGAGAGGATACCAAGGCGTTCCCAGACCAGCTGGGAGACATAGTCTCTCCACCGAGTCCTGGGTCTGCCCCGGGGTCTCCTTCCAGTGGGACGTGCCTGAAACACCTCAAGTTGGAGGCGTCCAGGATGCATCCTAATCAGATGCCCATACCACCTCAACTGACTCCTTTCAATGTGGAGGAGCAGCGGTTCTACTCTGAGCCTCTCCCGGATGACTGAGCTCCTCACCCTATCTCTGAGGGTGAGTCCAGCAGTCCTACGGAGAAAGCTCATTTCAGCCGCTTGTATCCGCGATCTTGTTCTTTTGGTCATTACCCAAAGCTCGTGACCATAGGTGAGAGTAGGAACGTAGATTGACTGGTAAATCGACAGTTTTGCCTTAGAACTAAGCTCCCTCTTCACCTCAAAGACCGGTACAATGTCCGTATCACTGCAGATGCTGCTCCAATCCATCTGTCAATCTCTCGCTCCATTTTCCCCTCACTTGTGAACAAGACCCCAAGATACTTAAACTCCTCCACTTGGGGCAGGAGCCTGTCCCCAACCCAGAGAGGACAATCAACCTTTTTCCGGCTGAGAACCATGGACTAGGACTTAGAGGTGCTGATTCTCATCCCAGCCGCTTCACACTCAGCGGCAAACCATCCCAGCAAGAGCTGTAGGTCATTGCTGGATGAAGCCAACAGGACAACATCATCTGCAAACAACAGAGATGAGATCCTGTGGTCACCAAGCATGACACCCTCCATTCCCTGGCTGCGCCTAGAAATCCTGTCCATAAAAATTATGAACAGGATCGGTGACAAAGGGCAGCAACTGGTGGAGTCCAACTCTCACTGGGAATGACTCCGACCGAGTGTTGGCAATGCGAACCAAACTCTCACAACGGTCGTACAGAGACCGAATAGCTCGTAACAACAAGCCCTATACCCCATACTCCCGAAGCACCCCCCACAAAAAACCACGAGAGACACGGTCAAATGCCTTCTCCAAGTCCACAAAACACATGTAAACTGGTTGGGCAAACTCCCACGAACCCTCAAGAATTCTCGAGAGGGTAAAGAGCTGGTCCAATGTGCCACGGCCAGGACGAAAACCACATTGCTCCTCCTGAATCCGAGGTTCGACCAACGGCAGGACTCTCCTCTCCAGTACCTTGGCATAGACCTTCCCAGGGAGGCTGAGGAGTGTGATCCCTCTAAAGTTGGAGCACACCCTCCGGTCCCCTTTTTTGAAGAGAGGAGCCACCACCCCGATTTGCCATGCCAAAGGCACTGCCCCCGACCTCCACGCAGTGTTGCAGAGGCGTGTCAACCATGACAGCCCAACAACATCCAGGGCCTTGAGGTACTCAGGGCCAATCTTGTCCACCCCCAGGGCCCGGCCACCAAGGAGATTTTTAACCACCTTGGCGACCTCAGCCCCTGTGATAGGTGAGTCATCCCCCTCGTCCCCAAACCCTGCTTCCTCTGTAGAAGGCGTATCAGTGGGATTCAATTCAATTCAGTTCAATTCAACTTTATTTATATAGCGCCATTTCACAACAACAGTCATCTCATAGCACTATCAACTGTAGGGGGAACCCCCACAGTTGCAGAAAGACCACAGCAATCAGGCGATCCCCTGTAAGCAAGCACTTGGCGACGGTGGAGAGGAAAACTCCCTTTTAACAGGAAGAAACCTCCAGCAGAACCAGGCTCAGGTAGGGGCAGTCATCTGCTGCGACTGGCTGGGGGGTGAGGGGAGAGAGAAGATGAAAAGAGCAGACATGTAGACAGCAAACAGCATGATGGGGACTCAAATGATTGGGATTCAATCGGATTGAGGAGATCCTCGAAGTATTCCTTCCACCGCCCAACGATATCCCCAGTTGAAGTCAACAGTGTCCCATCCGCACCATACACAGTGTGGACAGGGAGCTGCTTTCCCCTCCTGAGCCACCGGACAGTTTGCCAGAATCTCTTCGAGGCTGACCGAAAATCTTGTTCCATGGCCTTACCGAACTCCTCCCATACCCGGGTTTTTTCTTCAGCAACCACCTGAGCTCGCACTCCGCTTGGCCTGCTGGTACACCTCAGCTGCTTCGGGAGTCCCACAAGCCAACCAAGCTTGATAGGACTCTTTCTTCAGCTTAATGGCCCCCCTCTCCACTGGTGTCCATCACTTGGTTTGGGGGTTTCCACCACAAGATGCACCGACCACCTTGCGGCCGCAGCTCTGGGCTGCCGCTTCATCAATAGAGGTGGAAAACATGGCTCATTCAGACTCCATGTCTCCAGACTCCCTCGGAATGTGGTTGAAGTTCTTCCGGAGGTGGGAGTTGAAGACCTCCTGGACAGGGGCCAGATATTCCCAGCACACCCTCACTATATGTTTGGGTCTACCAGGTCTGAATGGCTTCCTCCCCTGCCATCGGATCCAACTCACCACCAGGTGGTGATTAGTTGACAGCTCTGCACCTCTCTTTACCCTGGTGTCCATGACATACGGTCGCAGGTCTGATGACACGATAACAAAATCGATCATCGACCTGCGACCTAGGGTGTCCTGGTGCCAGGTGCACATATGGACACCCTTATGTTTGAACATGGTGTTCGTTATGGACAAACTGTGGTTAGCACAGAAGTCCAATAACTGAACACCACTCAGGTTCAGATCGGGCAGGCCGTTCCTCCCAATCACCCCCCTCCAGGTTTCACTGTCGTTGCCCACGTGCGCATTGAAGTCCCCCAGTAGGACAATGGAGTCTCCAAGAGGAGCACCCTCCAGCACCCCAGTCAGAGACTCCAAAAAGGGTGGGTACTCTGAACCATCATTTGGTGCATAGGCACAGATGATGGTCAGGACCCATTTCCCAACCCGAAGGCGCAGGGAAGCAACCCTTTCGTCCACTGAGGAAAACTCCAATATAGAGGCAGCAAGGTGGGGGGATACAAGAATACCCAACCCTGCTCGTCGCCTTGGCGGACTGATCCCCTTTGCAGTGAAAAACTCTATTCCTTCAAATGACCAGGAACAGTCCATGTCACAGCGTATAGGTGGATAGTCTTTATTTAATTGTCCTCAGAATAATACATTCAACAGAAGAACAACAATTGAGTGTGTGCCCATCACCCAGGAGAGGACAGGTGCGCGCAAACGGACAATCAGAAAGATCAGTCGAAGTAGATGGCTGAGGACACAGGCTTGTATGCTAATGTGCTAAAGGCTTGTATCATTGTATTGACATATTTTCTTGACTTTTAATTTGCCAGAATTTTGAGATAAGGCTTTATTTTCAAAATAAACAGAAAATTAACTCACGGTTAAAGTCAATGCAGCTGCCGACCCAGTAGAGGTGGCATTGCAACTTTTTTACAGCCCCACCAACCACATACTGTCAACAGTCAAGCTCATGCAGAACTTTTAAAATAGCAGTTAATGAAAATTCAGCAGATACTCAGCAACTACACTATTTACGTAAAATCACATTGATTGTTTTCAGACTTGTTTTGCTGTTTAAGTTTGAAGAGGAACGACAGTGTATTTTCTTCCTGCAGTTTTCAATTCATTGGTAAAAACTACAAATCCCACATTCCTCAAATCGCAGTACGCCAATCAGTAAATCTGCCTTCCAAAAGAACAAACCAACATGGCCGGCATCTGAGCGAAGGAAAAAAATTGTTTAAAAGTAAGTTTTGTACTTAAATTACGCAGCGATTTCAATATTAAAACAATATGGACCTCTTGTACAATGTAGAGTGATGTACTTCCGCATTCCAGTCCTCCCGCAACTCCGGTTCCACTTCCATTATATTTATCCATTCCCCGATGCTTTCTCATCAATAAAACAATTTTATCACTTTCACTTATCATTGTACATATAGGAAATGGTGTGCGGGCAAATTGTTTTTTCTTTATAAATTTCGTGTTTCACATTTTGATTGTTTTTGTACAGGCAGGGTACACCCTGAACAGATTGCCAGTCCATTACAGGGCCAACAAAGAGAGACAGACAACCATTCACTCTCACATTAGATTCAAAGATTTTATTGTCAATACTACTATACGTGCAGGACATACAGGAGAATTGAAATGGCGCTGACATTGATACCTAAGGGCAATTTAGAATCCCCAGGTGATGCCAATTAACCTAACATGCATGTCTTTGGCCTGTGGGAGGAAACCAGAGTACCCAGAGGTAAAATCCACGCAGACATGGGAAGAACATGCAAACTCCACCCAGAAGGGTCACCCATGGTCAGGGGTGGGATCGAACACATGACTTTCTTGCTGTGCTGCCACAGTGCTAACCACTCCGCCACCGAGCTGCCTCATTCAATATACATTTTTACAAAAATGACAGTTTCAGTCTTAAAACATTTTTTACACTTTTCCATAAAGTAAGAAGGAGAAGGTTTTGGGTCTGTTTCTACTTTCAAAAGACTTTTCTTCTCCACCGCTGCTGCTCATCACCTCTGGCTGCCCCCAGATGAAAATCCACAGAATAGGTATGTGGGACTATAATGTTCAGAATAAGGCTTTAGAAAATTCTGAATCAGTTTGTAAATCACTGGATTGAAAATGTACATGCACAGATTGGATCCCGGGGTCCATTTGGGGTGCTTACTTGGTCAGCGGTCCACTTGACCTGTTCCAGAAACAGTCATCCCCACTCTCTACAATGAGACCAAAGCCGAAGTCATGCGATCACTGACATAAGCAGGTAGGATTGCTATCACCTGTGATGCATCAACATCCATTGCAACCGAATCATTTATAACGGTAACTGCACATTTTTGTATAAAAGGTAAATGTGATTTTGATACAGCAAAACGTTCTGGGTTTTTGGACTGAAGGACTCAGTTACTTATTGTCATAACCCGAGTGTCGGTTCTGGCCACACTCGGGTCTCATATCTTTTTGTTCCCTGGCTTTGGCAGCTGAGGGTTCCTTCCAGCTCCTCGGGCTCTTATTGTGAAGGCGCCCGGGGGAGCTCCCTGCTGTCAAAGTCAGCTGCTGCTCTGCTGTCATTAGCAGCAGCTGTGCCGCGTTGGGGTCATTAGCCGCCAGAGATATAAGCGGGTGCTAAATGTCCTCCAGCGCGGCAGTCTCTGTTATATCCTGTTATGTTCTCCTGTTACGATCATCTGTTATATCCTGCTACGTTTTGATGGTGCTCCTTTATGCTCAGGTATGTTCCTGTTTGCCTAGCTCATCATCAACGTTGTCGTCTGGCGCATCGGGTGTTCCCCGGCTCAGACTTCACTCAGCCGCTGTATGTGTTCCGTGTGTGTTCATCCTTACTTTACAATAAATTACCACTGCAAACTCACTGGTGACTGAGGCGTCTTGTGACGGTCCGTGAGGGCCGTTGTGACAGTAGACTGCCGCCTAACGCCCGGAGAGGAGGCGTTGTTTCGAGACGCCATTCACCGTGCAGTTTGCAGTAGGGGACTGTTAATTCCTACCTGTCTGAGTGTCTGCAGCGGGGAGTATGTCGTCATCCAGGGGCCATTGTCGGCGCCTTGGCAGGCAGCAAGCGGAGGTTCTGAAGGAGGTGGACTACACCATCTTCACCGCTACGCTGTTGGACGCTCCCAGCGACATTTGTAGATACCTGGACCTAGCCAAGGAGATTCTGGATTCTCTTCCCCGCTTCACCGATCATCCAGAGGTAAGCGTGAGGAGAGATGACATCGCCACCCAGCGTGAGAGACTCCGAGGGCTGGAGGGAAATCCTGGCAGGAAGCTGAAGCGGCGGAGACGTCGCCCCTCGCTTCGGGATCCCGCTCCTGCCTCCGTTCCGGCCCGGGAGTTTGCACCATCCGGAGGTCTTTTCCCATCGGGCATGTCGTCACTCGGGATTCCCCCAGAGAAGCTGCAGATGACAGCAGACAAGATCTGGGACCGGGTGGCAGCTGCTTGCTCCGCTGAGAATCCTCCAGCGTGTATGAAGCATGTGGTGGCGGCGGTCAGACTGGTGGAGAGGAATCCAGTGCTGCGTGAGTTTCCTGAGTTTGCTGACTTGCTTGCCGCCGTTTCTGCTCAGGAACGGCGATTTCCGGACCTCACCTTCGCCTCACCCCCTACAAGGAACCGTCGTCAATCCGGCTTCCAACCTCGGCTAGACCCCCGTCTGGATGCTGTTCCGGGTCGCCGCAAGGGCTCAACCCCCCACACAGCTGTCACTCCTGCACCTCGTCAGAGGGGAATCCCCGCAGCCTCGTCTTCTCCCGGGCCCTCGCCTGCTGTCCCGTCAGCGCTCCATGCCCGACTGACCCCGGCTGTCGCCCCCTCCTCCTCGTCGCCTATCCTGGCTGCTGTGTGTCACGAGAGCTCCGTTTCGGCGAGCTTCATCCCGGATCCGCCTCGAGTGGCCTCATCTCGTCTTCCCAGAGGGCCCTCTGTCGCCATCCAGCGGGGAAAGGAGGGAATGACGTCCCCCACAGCGGAGACTATCTTACCCTTAGGGGAAAGGCAAGTGCATGATAATTTCTCTTCTTTTGACATTGTTTTGCCTTGTCTGACTCCTAGGGGTGGAGTTCGGGGTATGCAGCCCCCCGAGCTCCCTCCACCCGCTGTGGATGAAAATATTAACCCTGCTTCCTCTGTGTCTCCCTCCGCTGAGCGGTCCTCGACGTCAGGCCAACGTCGCTGGATGAGGAGGGGGCCTGCGGTTCTGGAGAGCCTGGTTCCGGTTCCGCAGCCACGCCATGGGCGGAGGAGGAGAGCGGACTGCAGCGTGGAGCCATCGCCGATGAAGAAGCGTCCCCGGGGTTCCACGGAGGAGCGGTCCAGTCCAGCAGGGCGAGATTCTCCTGCCACCACGCCGTGCGGGCCACCGGCGTGGACATCGGTGCCGGAGGACTCTCTAGCTGCACGCACCATCATGCCAGCTGCGGAGCCCGACGCAGCTGAGTGGGAGCCTGAGGACGACCTCCTGACTTCTGAGCCCGGATCATCGCAGTCCTGGACGGCGTCAGAACCCGAGCTCAGGCAAGTGCTCTGTTTTATCTTTCTTCACCTTTTAGAGCACTTTTGCCTGTCTCAAGGGGAGATGAGCCGGGTGCAGCCGCCCGCTGCGTCCGAGCTTATCTCGCCGGGTTCTGGCTCTGCCGGTGATCCTGATCCCGGGTTTTCTCTCTTGTGTGAGTCTTCTCCCAGGGTCGCCGGCGAGGGGCTGCTCTCGCCTGCTGCGCCAGAGGTTCCGGTTTCGAGGTTGGAGGTCGAGTCTGGTGCCACGCCGACCGGGTCCACCGTGGGTTTGGTTCCGGAGGCCCAATCGGGGTCCACCGTGGGTTTGGTTCCGGAGGCCCAATCGGGGTCCACCGTGGGTTTGGTTCCGGAGGCCCAATCGGAGTCCACCGTGGGTGCTGCACCAGCAGGTCCTAGGTTCGGTGAGGGAGCTGCAGATCCCCGGACACCGGATGCTGGACAGGCTCGTTTTCTTCATCTCCACAGTCATCCTCCTCGTCTCCCTGAGGAGCACTACCAATCTCCACCTGGGGCCGTTGGGGTCCCGAACGCTCCGCCCGGTTTCCCCTCATCTCCCCCCTTTTCTGCGGGATCACCGGCTGCTTCCTCCCAACGGTTCTGGTGGGCTGGTGTTGCGGGGCGGCCGCCTGAAGGGCTGTCTCGTTGGTTTGGTTCTCTGGGCCGGCCCCCCGACCTGTTTATCTTCCTGTGCGGCGACCTGCTCCGGCCGCCTGAAACTCTCTTCCTCCGAGCATGGGACTGGGGTAGGCCGCCCGAACTGTCCTCTTTTCCCCTCCCTGTTCTGTGGCCTCTTGTTGCCGGATGAACCCCCCGAACCTTCTGCCCCATCCCTCCGGGCCTGGACTGCGCCCTTTCCGGGTTCCTGATCTCGTCTGTGGGACTGTTGGGGTGTTTGGGGGGGGGGGGGGGATTGTTTTGTGTTTTTGTGTCACTCTGTTTGCCCAAGGGTGTGTTGCCTATTTTGTACTTATTGTGGTTTTGTTCTTGTTACCCGGGATTGTGGGGTTTTTTTTTTTTTTTTATAGCCTTGTTGGTTGTTTCTCTCTCCCTCCTGCCAGCACCCCATCCACCCACCCTAGGGGGGTGGGGGGGGGGGGCTTGGGTGTTACTCTGGCCGCTCAGAGCTCGGCCTTGAGGGGGAGATACTGTCATAACCCGAGTGTCGGTTCTGGCCACACTCGGGTCTCATATCTTTTTGTTCCCTGGCTTTGGCAGCTGAGGGTTCCTTCCAGCTCCTCGGGCTCTTATTGTGAAGGCGCCCGGGGGAGCTCCCTGCTGTCAAAGTCAGCTGCTGCTCTGCTGTCATTAGCAGCAGCTGTGCCGCGTTGGGGTCATTAGCCGCCAGAGATATAAGCGGGTGCTAAATGTCCTCCAGCGCGGCAGTCTCTGTTATATCCTGTTATGTTCTCCTGTTACGATCATCTGTTATATCCTGCTACGTTTTGATGGTGCTCCTTTATGCTCAGGTATGTTCCTGTTTGCCTAGCTCATCATCAACGTTGTCGTCTGGCGCATCGGGTGTTCCCCGGCTCAGACTTCACTCAGCCGCTGTATGTGTTCCGTGTGTGTTCATCCTTACTTTACAATAAATTACCACTGCAAACTCACTGGTGACTGAGGCGTCTTGTGACGGTCCGTGAGGGCCGTTGTGACACTTATTGCACATAACAGGAGAACTTTCATTAGAAGTTTAGCATTTCTGTTAGAAATTGAATATTTTTGACTGAAGGATCAGTTATTTGTTGCACATAACAGGAGAACTTTCATTAGAAGTTTAACATTTGTGTTAGAAATTTTCAGTATTTTTGACTGAAGGATCAGTTACTTGTTGCACATAGCAATGTTTGTTATAAGTATTTTGTATCTATAAATGCACAGAATCTCTGTGTGTCAGTGTGTCTGTGTGGCTGTTCCACGCATATCTCTTGAACCGTTCATCAGACTGGCCTAAGATTTTATAAGCGCTTTGCTGAGGTTACAAGGGTGTGCATCCCTGAGTATGGAGTCGCTCAGACAAAATATGTAATTTTTATCAATAAAAGTTTAGCCACTGCTCTGTCTCTTCATGCTCTGGCTTCAGGAAGTGTGGCCAGGGTTTTGGATTGACTCCGTGCTGATGGTTTAATACAGACGTGGACAAAATTGTTGGTACCCCTCTGTTAATGAAAGAAAAACCCACAATGGTCACAGAAATAACTTGAATCTGACAAAAGTGGTAATAAATAAAAATTCTATGAAAATTAACCAATGAAAATCAGACGATGCTTTTGAATTGTGGTTCAACAGAATTATTTTAAAAAACAAACTCATGAAACAGGCCTGGACAAAAACGATGGTACCCCTAGAAAAGATTGAAAATAATGTGACCATAGGGACATGTTCAACCAAGATGTGTCCTCTAATTAACATCACAGGTGTCTACAAACTTGTAATCAGACAGTCGGCCTATTTAAAGGGTGACAAGTAGTCACTGTGCTGTTTGTTGACATGGTGTGTACCACACTAAACATGGACCAGAGGAAGCAAAGGAGAGAGTTGTCTCAGGAGATTAGAAAGAAAATTATAGACAAGCATGTTAAAGGAAAAGGCTATAAGACCATCTCCAAGCAGCTTGATCTTCCTGTGACTACAGTTGCACATATTATTCAGAAATTTAAGATCCACGGGACTGTAGCCAACCTCTCTGGACGTGGCCGCAGGAGGAGACGGATAATACGAATGGTAACAAAAGAGCCCAGAACAACCTCTAAACACATTCATGGTGAACTCCAAGGTCAAGGTACATCAGTGTCAGATCGCACCATCCGTCGTTGTTTGAGCCAAAGCGGACTTCATGGGAGATGACCAAGGAGGACACCACTGTTGAAAACAAATCATAAAAAAGCCAGACTGGAATTTGCCAAACTGCATGCTGACAAGCCACAAAGCTTCTGGGAGAATGTCCTATGGACAGATGAGACAAAACTGGAAGTTTTTGGCAAGGCACATCAGCTGTATGTTCACAGATGCAAAAATGAAGCATACCAAGAAAAGAACACTGTCCCTACTGTGAAACATGGTGGAGGTTCTGTTATGTTCTGGGGCTGCTTTGCTGCATCTGGCACAGGGTGTCTTGAATCTGTGCAGGGTACAATGAAATGTCAAGACTATCAAGGTATTCTAGAGAGAAATGTGCTGCCCAGTGTCAGACAGCTTGGTCTGAGTCGCAGGTCATGGGTCTTGCAACAGGATAATGACCCAAAACACACAGCTAAAAACACCCAAGAATGGCTAAGAGCCAAACATTGGACTATTCTAAAGTGGCCTTCTAGGAGCCCTGATCTAAATCCTATTGAACATCTGTGGAAGGAGCTGAAACATGCCGTCTGGAGAAGGCACCCTTCAAACCTGAGACAACTGGAGCAGTTTGCTCATGAGGAGTGGGCCAAAATACCTGCTGAGAGGTGCAGAAGTCTCATTGACAGTTACAGAAATTGTTTGATTGCAGTGATTGCCTCAAAAGGTTGTGCAACAAAATATTAAGTTAAGGGTACCATCATTTTTGTCCAGGCCTGTTTCATGAGTTTGTTTTTTAAAATAATTCTGTTGAACCACAATTCAAAAGCACTGTCTAATTTTCATTGGTTAATTTTCATAGAATTTTTATTTAATACCACTTTTGTCAGATTCAAGTTATTTCTGTGAGCATTGTGGGTTTTTCTTTCATTAACAGAGGGGTACCAACAATTTTGTTCATGTCTGTATATGGCATCACGGCCATGCTGAATAAATCATTTTTAGTTAAATATTTACTGAAAAATGGGCAACACTGATGCAAAGGTTGCAGTCAAAGGAGTCCTTCTGATTGTATAATAATGGTGGGTGTTTTGTAGTTAATTTGATTGATTACTGTTTTACAAAACCTTTTCATAACAAAATATTGTTAAAGTATAAAATGATGCACTACAATGGTCTCAAATATTTGTAAACATGTCCTGTTACAGTACCGCATGAGTCTGATGATACACAGAAGAAATTCAATATTACACTTAACTCCATCACTGAACAGTGATATAAACTAAAATAATTATAATGATGACTGAACAACTCCCATTCCCCAAAGTGCAAGACACACTGTTATCTTGAATATAAGTGATAAAAGATCACACAAACAAGGGATCTGAAACAGTCGCTAATATTGGATGTCCCATTCATTTTCAGTATTTCGGTATTCTGTAATTATTCACACAATCAAATAAATCTTAGTGCCATTTACTCCCTTTTATATTTGTCAAAGTCTAACGTGATTGCTGACATATAGCCTACACCTCTTTGTATTCCACTTTCAAACACAGCCTACATTTGGGCCTGCAAAGCCAAATTAAGATACCCGTTTCAGACAGGAATACTTGCGTTCTGTGGGCAATCCACTAGTTTGGTAAAATTCAAGATACTCTGAAATCTGTGTTATAGCAGCAAATGTGCTGCTACAGTTGTACTTTTCATGTAGTTTTTTTTGAAACATTAAAAAATATTGAAAGTAAATTCATGGACCATTGCAAGTGCTTTAAAAGTAAGTTGTCACACAGTGGGAGGGAAAAAAAAATCCTGAATACAAAAAAAGATGCATCGAGAATCGTAATCGGCTCGACTTGTTGGGTGACTAAAGAGTCCCACCCCTAACAGCATTAGCCACAGATCTCAGCAGCGATTTATGAGGGAGGGTGAGGTGAAGTGGGGATTAACATTTAAAATAAAATACACAAAACCAGCTCTGTGAAGTAGACTCCTTCAGCTGGATGGAAAATGGTGCTGCAACATATAATTCTTGTGGTGTTTTGACAAAAGCATGTCACATATATTTGATGAAGACCTCTGGGAACACTTTTTTGTCAGATTTCTGGAGTTTGGGGTTGTGACAACTGTGTCATGAGCACTTTGCTCTCATCCTATTTACGTATGCTCATAGTGGTTGCAGAATCCTCAAAGTGTGGGATGACTGCACAATTCTTAGAAATGTCAGTGTTGGGGGGGGGATTAAAATTTCTAAAGTTTAAAAAAAATTAACATTTCAATTTTTCAGTGAACTGTGTGTACTGATGTAAAGACTGTGATCATACACTTGAGATATTGTTTGGCAATGTTTCCATAGGCTCTTTGCATACTCAAAATAAGTCCAGCAAGTTGGAAATTAGCGAGAACGCTGTAATCTGGTACAGAGCATCTTTACCCTGTGTTTAATGTTTTTTTCTGTACATTGTCCCTGACAAATAAACTAAAGTTACAGTGAGTTGTTGGGACATTTTGTTCTCTGAGCATCCATGAAGCTGCATCATGATGGAGTGGATGTTGCTGCGTGTCTTGTGCCTCTCAGGTCAGTCATAAGCTTAAATAAATGTTCTCAATGGATCATGATGTCACAGCTCTCGTGGGCAGCACGGTGGCGCAGTGGTTAGCACTGTTGCCTTACAGCTAGAAGGTTCCAGGTTCGAATCCCCAGGCTGGTAGGAACCTTTCTGTGTGGAGTCTGCATGTTCTCCCTGTGCTGCGTGGGTTTACTCCGGGGGCTCCAGTTTCCTCCCACAATCCAAAGACATGCATGTTGGGTTAACTGGTTGTTCTAAATTGTCCCTAGATATCCTGTCTCCTGTAGGCCCTTAGAGTAGAGGGTTGGTGCTAGTGAAGCACTTTGAGTGGTCTTTGAGACTAGAAAAGCGCACTATATAAGTACAGGTTCTTATCCTTATCCCCTCTAAACCTAGGTCAATGTTTCCCTGACAAGGTGAGTAGAAATTGTGCATTCGTGTATGTACAGTGCTGTGAAAAGTATTTACCCCTTCTCGATTTCTTATATTTTTGCATATTTGTCACACTTCAGTGTTTCAGATCATCAAACAAATTTTAATATCATACAAAGATAACCTGAATAAATACAAATTACAGTTTTCAAATGATGATTTCATTTATTAAAGGAAAAAACTATCCAAACCTACCTGACCCTATGTGAAAAAGTAATCGTCCCCCATGTTATATCATGAATTAACTGTGATTAACCACATTTTTTTGAAAGCTGAGTTCAATTTCAGTAGCTACACCCAAGCCTGATTACTGCCAGACTTGTTGAATCAAGAAGTCACTTAAATAGAACCTGTCTGACAACCTGAAGTAAACTAAAAGATCTCAAAAAGCAACACATCCCACTGTGATCTAAAGAAATTCAAGAACAGAAACAAAAACCCAGAACGTCTAAAGAATTGCAGGCCTCACTTGCCTCGGTTTGGAAACTGGTTCATGATGGAACAATAAGAAAGAGACAGGGCAAAAATGCCATCCATGGGAGAGTTCCAAGACAAAAACCACTGCTGGACAAAAAGAACACAAAGTTTCCTCTCACATTGTATGTCCTCACCTTACATGCCATAACCGGAAGTTTTAAAACAACTTTGAAACAACAACAGAAACAAGATGGATGAATGAATGAATGAATGAATGGAATATGGGTGGGCAATATAAGCTGTGGCTTCAGCCATCACCCATTTCGGATAACTTATGTTGAATTGTATATCAGAGGAGTTATTGTCTAATTTGACCTTGTTGGATTTGCTTTCCCCCTTTGTTATATTATTCAGTTTCTTTTAACCTGTACTATCCGAAGTAAAGATTCATTCATTCATTCATTCATTCATTCATTCATTTGCCAGAAATCAAGATGATCCTCAAGACTTTTGGGAAAATATTCAGGGGTCTGACAAGACAAAAGTTGAATTTTTTGGAAGACACATGTCCTGTTTTATCTTGCATAAAACTAACAGAATTTCATAAAAAGAACATGGTATCAACAGTCAAACGTGGTGCTAGTGTCATGGTCTGAGCCTGCTTCAGGACCTGGACAGCTTGCCCTAATTGACAGAACCATGAATTCTGCTTTCTACCAAAAGAATCCTGAAGGAGAATGTCCGGCCACCAGTTCATGAAACCCTCCAATGTAACTGAATTTAACCAGTTCTTCACAGAACAGTGGGTCAAAATTCCTCAACAGTGATGTAAAAGACTCATTGCCAGTTGTTGGCATCAATGGTGGCACAACCAGTTATTAGGTTTAGGGGGCAGTTAGGGGAAATTACTTTTTCACATAGTCAGGTAGATCTGGATAGCTTTTGGCCCTTAATAAATGAAATCATCATCTAAAAATTGCATTTTGTTTTTACTCAGGCTATTTTTGACTAATATTAAAATTTGTTGGTGTAACAAGTATGCAAAAATATAAGAAATCAGGAAGGGGGAAAATTAAGGTGACCAGGTGTTCCTCTTTGTGCAGGACTGCACACCATTTTGACCTGTTTTTGGTTGTCCCGCAAATTGAGACGTTGTCCCGCAGCCTTGAATTTTCAAGGGCTGTGCAGACACTTTACATACAAGATGTAAATACAGCAGCTGTGAAGAAAGTAGGGCAGGGTGTCATTCCAGAGCCTGTGACTGATGTCAGTCAAACTGTGCCACACCTCGCACCATATCAATGCGCCCTCCACGGAGAAAGTTTGGAGGGAGTGCGATTACTGGAGCTATACTAATGTCAGTCTAACATGGAAACGGCGTCAAAAAAGAGTGCATCTTCAACCAGGAATGGGAAACTATCTACAGCTGGGTGAAGCCACTGGAGGGCAATTCAGAAAGAGTGCTTTGCCTTTTATGCCAGATTTATTTTTTCAGTCGCTCATGGGGGTGAGTATGATATGAAGCGACACAGGACATGTGATGCTCACACAAAAAGAGCTACACAGAGGGAAGCTTTCCGGTTTATGGACACGTTCCTGCTGAAACCTAATGATGATGCCCGGGCAGATAAGGTAACAGCTGCTGAGCTAACCTACATTTACCACACTGTACAGCATTGCTTTAAACCAGACTCATTTTGAGCTGTTAGCGTGGAGAACGTGAAATGAAGAGGCTGAATTTATTTCTCAATTCAGGTTTATTATCAATCACGTGTCTCCAACATCTTCTCAAACAGGAAAGAGAACTAACTTCCCACATCTCCCCTTTTTATACCCGGGACATCAGAGTACAGAATCACATTGTCACTCACTCCCCAGAGACAATACATCACCCCCCCCCCCCAGGTCCTCTCTTCTCCACCTAAACCCTGGTGGTCAGGAAGTCTTCTCAGAGCCATTTCTAAAGACACATTTCACACCCTCCTGTCATCCCCAGGAGGTCCAGACATATTGTTCCTTCTAAGACGTGAGGTAACAGTGATATACATATGCAGCCTAAGCATCTCAAAAGTAATATACATATGCAGCTTAAGCATCTCAAATATGTGTGCCACAGTTAGCCTGTTTTACTGATGTTCTTTGTGCAAAAACACTAATTAGTTTGCACTGCATAACCCTGTCTTGTTTTGAATGAAACTTTATGCAAAGTTGTAGTAGAAAGGGAATCTTGTTCACAGTTTAGTCATTCACTGTTAAATGGAAGAGGTACTGTACTTGGAACATTCTTGAATTAAAAAATAATCCATGAGTGCAATTACTCTATTGATGGGAGTTAATAAAGATGGTGATAACATTTGCATTTTTTTAAAAATCCAGGTAAATCAAAATTTGATACCACCTTGAGAGCTGATAACGTCCCACATTGTCCCACTCAAACACGATCTTTGTCCCACATTTGATTGATTGAGACCTGGTCACTCTAGAGCAAATACTTCTTTTTACAGATCTATCTATCTATCTATCTATCTATCTATCTATCTATCTATCTATCTATCTATCTATCTATCCTTCGTGATTTCTCTTGTTGATTTGTCACACTTAAATGTTTCAGATGATCAAACAAATTTAAATATTAGACAAAGATAACACAAGTAAACACAAAATGCAGTTTTTAAATGAAGGTGTTTATTATTAAGGGGGGGAAAAATCCAAACCTATATGGCCCTGTGTGAAAAAGTGATTGCCCCCTAAACCTAAAAACTGGTTGGGCCTCCCTTGGCAGCAACAACTGCAATCGAGCGTTTACGATAACTGGCAATGAGTCTTTTACAGTGCTGTGGAGGAATTTTTGGCCCACTCATCTTTGCAAAATTGTTGTAATTCAGCCACATTGGAGGGTTTCCGAGCATGAGCCGCCTTTTTAAGGTCATGCCACAGCATCTCAATCAGATTCAGGACAGGACTTTGACTAGGCCACTCCAAAGTCTTCATTTTGTTTTTCTTAAGCTATTCAGAGGTGAACTTGCCGGTGTGTTTTGGATCATTGTCCTGCTGCAGAACCCAAGTGCGCTTCAACTTGAAGTCACAAACAGATGGCCAAACATTCTCCTTCAGGATTTTGTGGTAGACAGCAGAATTCATGGTTCCATTTACCACAGTAAGTCTTCCAGGTCCTGAAGCAGCACAACAGCCCCAGACCATCACACTACCATCACCATATTTTACTGTTGGCATGATGTTCCTTTTTTGAAATGCTGTGTTACTTTTAACCCGGAGGTAATAGGACACACACCTTCCAAAAAGTTCAGCTTTTGTTTCATCAGTCCACAGAGTATTTTCCCAAAAGTTCTTGGGGATCATCAAGATTTTTCCTGGCAAAACTGAGACAAGCCTTTATGTTCTTTTTGCTCAGCAGTGGTTTTCGTCTTGGAACTCTGCCATGCATGCCATTTTTGCCCAGTCTCTTTCTTATGGTGGAGTCATGAACACTGGCCTTAACTGAGGCAAGTGAGGCCTGCAGTTCTTTGGATGTTGTTGTGGGGTCTTTTGTGGCCTCTTGGATGAGTCGTCGCTGTGCTCTTGGGGTAATTTTGTTCAGCCGGCCACTCCTGGGAAGGTTCACCACTGTTCCATGTTTCTGCCATTTGTGGATAACGGTTCTCACTGTGGTTCACTGGAGTCCCAAAGCTTTAGAAATGGCTTCATAACCTTTACCAGACTGATAGATCACAATTACTTTGTTTCTTATTTGTTGTTGAATTTCATTGGATTGCAGCATGATGTGTAGCTTTTGAGGATCTTTTGGTCTACTTCATTTTGTCAGGCAGGTCCTATTTAAGTGATTTCTTGATTGAGAACAGGTGTGGCAGTAATCAGGTGTGGGTGTGGCTAGAGAAATTGAACTCAGCTTTCCAAAGATGTGATAAACCACAGTTAATTTATGTTTTAACGGGGTGGAGGGGGGATCACTTTTTCACACAGGGCCATGTAGGTTTGGATTTTTTTTTACCCTTAATAATAAACACCTTCATTGAAAAACTGCATTTTGTGTTTACTTGTGTTATCGTTGTCTAATGTTTAAGTTTGTTTGATTGAAACATTTAAGTGCGACAAACATACAAAAAAACCCCGAGAAACTGGGAAGGGGCAAACACTTTTTCATGCCACTGTGTGTGTGTGTGTGTGTGTATATATATAAATATATATGTGTGTATGTATATATATATATATATATACAGTATATATATACAGTATATATATATATATACTGTATATATATATATATACAGTATCTATCTCTATATCTATCCATCTATCTACAGCTATATGTATCTATATCTCTATATATATACTCCCGCACACAAAAATTGGTGGGGCACATATTTTTTCCAGTTTGTTGAATTTTTCACCAGGTCTGAGCTGTGTGTGAAAAAAAAAAAAAAATGTTAACGTTTAGAGCAGGGGTCTCAAACTCGACTTACCTGGGGGCCGCTGGAGGTAGAGTCTGGGTGAGGCTGGGCCGCATCAAGTATTCCACAAAAAAAAGGATTTCAAGTATTCCAAAAAAAAGTACAACCGATTCAGTCTTTTCAACCTTTGATAATGACGGTTCAGAACATGAATGGTTTTTCAGAACATAGGCTTTTCTTATCTACTCCTTGCTACCAGAGACCTGGCAGCGCTTCCTCTTACACAGCTGAGCCACATTTGGCTTGAGGGAGGAAGCAGCTGAGACCCTCAGTATGGCTTGAAGATGCTCATCAGAAAGTTTGGACCTGTACTTTGACTTATGAAAGTTCATGGTGGAGAAGAGCTTTTCACACAGATATGTGCTCCCAAAAAGGCACATGGTCCGCTTGAACATCCTTTAAAGCTCAGGGAAGGTGGGGGGCAATTCTCTCAAAAATTGTCCAAGCTTGTCTGCTTTTCCACTCACCTCCCTGAACTTGGCTTTGAGTTCAGAATTGCACTGAAGGTCATTGAGCTCCATTTGAAGCACAGGAGGGGCATCTTGCACATCGAAGGAGAAGGGGTCAGAAAAAAATGTGAAAATTGGCTCTGTGTGTCTTGAAGTCTGCAAACTTGTGATCAAATTCCTCCTATAGCTTTACAATGGCATCAGCATACTTCTCACCACTGAATGGTGTGCCCGCATCCATGAGTGCCTTGCATGCTGGGAAATGGCAGAGGTTTGTCTGAGAGAGCTGGGCTTTCCATAACACAAGTTTTGTGGAGAATGCTCTGACCATGTCATAGGCAGCACTGACAAGCTGCCCCTGGCCTTGTAAATTCTTGTTCAGTACATTCAGCTCCTATGTGATGTCATCAAGAAAAGCTAAGTCCATGAGCCATTTGGGATCACTTAGCACAGGAACAGCCATTCCATCCTTCTCCATGAAGGCTTTCACTTCTGTTCTCAACTCAAAAAACCTCTTCAAGACGTTTCCCCTGCTGAGCCAACGTACCTCAGTGAAGTAGAGCACATCCTCATATGCTGACTCTATTTCCTCCAAAAAGGTGCGGAACTGCTGGTGCTGTAAGCCCCTGGATCTGATATGGTTGATGCATTTTACAACGACAGACATCACATTGTCAAACTTCAAGCATTTGCTGCAATGGGCCTGCTGATGGATAATGCAGTGCAGAGCAATGGCCTCCTTCACGCCCTCCTCTTCCAGTTTTCTTTGAACAAGTGCCACCAATCCATTTCTCCTCCCTGTCATTGATGGCGCTCCATCGGTTGTTATTCCAGCAAACCTCTTCTATGGTAAACCGGCATCCACAATGGTATCACACAGCTGGCGGAATGTCTCCTGAGCGGTGGTCTGGCCATGCATTGGAATCACTTTGAGCAACTCCTCCATCACTTCAAAATTGTCACCAACACCACAGACATATATTGCGAGCTGCGCAGAATCAGTGTTGTCTGTGCTCTCGTCAAGAGCGACTGAGTATGCACTGAAATGTTTGGCTTTCTCATGCAGTTGCTCATGTACGTATGTTACCTGACAGGTCAGAAATGCATTCTGCCACTGTGTTGGCTGAAAGGCTGATGTTGCTAAACTGTCCCTTCTTTTCCGGACAGACTATACTTGCAGCCTGTAACATGCACTTTTTGATTAACTCTCCATCTGTGAATGGCTTTCCTGCCTTAGCAATCATCTCACTCACCACGTAGCTAGCTTCGACTGCCGCATCACTCTCTTTGCTTGCTTTTTTGAAAAAATCTTGTTGCCACAGTAGACATGTTTTAAGATTGGGGACCCGGTCAACTCTCTCATCTCCCTGGTATTTTGCATACTCCTCAGCATGTCTAGTTGATTAATGTCATCTGATGTTGTATTCCTTGTGCACTGCAACTTTCTATGTGCATATAAGACACGTCGGGGTGTCCCTGTGCTCAACAAAAAAATATTCCGTCTCCCACTTTTCCTGAAATTGTCTGTGCTCGTCGCCAACTTTTCTTTTCACGGCACATTTTGAGAAAGACATGACTGGGGCTGGGTGACAAAAAAGCATTACAGGATATATTTTCCTTCCACTCTGTGTCACTCCGGAATCACATTTCAACCAAGTGACGTCGCGTTGTCAACAAACACCACCGGAAGCTGTTACGAATCTGAGCTATGGTATCTCATAAGTGATAAAAAATACATAAAACGCCCAGGGCAATGGCTCGGCAAAAAGGTGCTTGTGAAAAACATTGTGAAAAAAGAAAAACGTGTGGGCCGCACTAACTCTAAACTTTGATGTCAAGTAGGGGGCCACAAATGGGGGGCCTGCGGGCCTAAATTGGCCTGCGGGCTGCGAGTTTGAGACCCCTGGTTTAGAGGGTCAAAAATGTGATCGTTTAGGTGGAATAATAATCAACACAACAGGGCCCGAGCCACTGGTGTGTGTGTGTGTGTAATTTTTTTTTCTTTCTTCTTCTCTCGACTGCTCCCTTTAGGGGTCACCACAGTGGATCATCTGCCTCCATCTCACCCTATCCCTTGCATTTTCCTCTGTAACACCAACCCTCTCCATGTCCTCCTTCACTACATCCATGAATCTTCTCTGTGGTCTTCCTCTTTTCCTCCTGCCTGGCAGCTCCATCTTCAATGTCCTTTGTCCAATATATCCACTATCCTTCCTCTGCACTTGTCCAAACCATCTCAGCCTTGCCTGTCTTACTTTGTCTCCAAACCGCTCAACCTGAGCTGTCCCTCTGATATACTCATTTCTAATTCTGTCCCTCTTAAGTCACTCCCAGTGAAAATCTTAGCGTCTTCAACTCTGCCACCTCCAGCAACAACTCTTGTCTTTTTGTCAGCGCCACCATCTCCAAACCATACATCATTGCAGGTCTCACTACCGTCTTGTAAATCTTCCCTTTCAGTCTTGCTGCTACCCTTCTGTCACAAATCACCCCTGACACTCGTCTCCACCCACCCTGCCTGCACTCTCTTCTTCACCTCTCTTGTGCATTTTCCATTGCTTTGGATGGTTGACCCCAGGTATTTAAACTCATCTACTTTTGCTACCTCTACTCCTGCCATCTTCACCATTGCACCTGCCTCCCTCTCATTCACACTCTTATATTCTGTCTTGCTTTGACTGACTTTCATTCCTCTTCTCTCCAGAGCATACCTCCCCCTCTCCAGGTTCTCTTCCATCTGCTCCCTATTCTCACTACAGATCATAATGTTGTCTGCAAACCTCATGGTCCACGGAGACTCCTGCCTGATCTCATCTGTCAACCTGTCCATCACCATGGCAAACGAGAAGGGGCTCAGAGACTATCGCTAATGCAATCCCACCCCCACCTTGAATCCATCCATCACTCCTACAGCGCACCTCACCACCGCGTTGCTGTTCTCATACATGTCCTGCACCACCTTCACATACTTCTCTGACACTCCTGACTTCCTTATACAGTACCACACTTCCTCTCTTGGCGCCCTATCATATGCTTTTTCTCGATCAACAAAGACACAGTGCAACTTCTTCTGACCTTCTCTAGACTTCTCAATCGACACTCTTGGAGCAAACATTGCATCTGTAGTACTCTCTCTTGGCATGAAAGCATACTGCTGCTCACTGATTGTCACCTCTCCTCTTAAACTGGCTTCAACGACTCTTTCTTATGCAGGTACATCTCAAAAAATTAGAATATCATGAAAAACTTCAATATTTTTTGTCACTCATGTCAGAAAGGGAAACCCATATATTATATAGATTCATTACACAGAGTGATATATTTCAAGTGTTTATTTATTTAAATTTTGATGATTATGGCTTACAGCCCATGAAAACCCCAAATTCAGTTTCTCAAAAAAATTGAATATTACATAAAATTAATTTTAAAAAATAGTTTTTTAATAAAAATGTTGGCCGACTGAAAAGTATGTCCATGTACACACTCAATACTTGGTCAGGGCTCCTTTTGGATTAATTACTGTATCAATGTAGCGTGGCATGGAGGTGATCAGCCTGTGGCACAGCTGAGGTGTTATGAAGGTCCAGGTTGCTTTGATAGTGACCTTCAGCTTGTCTGCATTGTTGGGTCTGGTGTCTCTCATCTTCCTCTTGACAATACTCCATAGATTCTCTATGGGGTTTAGATCAGGAGAGTTTGCTGGCCAATCAAACACAGTGATGCCATGGTCATGAAACCAGGTTTTGATACTTTCGGCAGTCTGCGGGGGTGCCAAGTCCTGCTGGAAAATGAAATCAGCTTCTCCATAAAGCTTGTCAGCAGAGGGGAGCATGAAGTTCTCTAAAATTTCCTGGTAGAAGTTTGCACTGACTTTGGTCTTGATAAAACACAGTGGACAAACACCTGCAGATGACATGGTTCCTCAAATCATCACTGACTGTGGAAACTCCACACTAAACCTCAAGCAACTTAGATTCTGTGCCTCTCCGCTCTTTCTCCAGACTCTGGGACTTTGATTTCCAAATGAAATGCAAAATTTACTTTTATCTTTACAGAGGTCATCTGCTGGTGTTTGTCCGCTGTGTTTTATCAAGACCAAAGTCAGTGCAGTCGTCTACCAGGAAATTTTAGAGCACTTCATGCTCCCCTCTGCTGACAAGCTTTATGGAGAAGCTGATTTCATTTTCCAGCAGGACTTGGAACCCCCCTCCCCCCCAACACTGCCAAAAGTATCAAATCCTGGTTTAATGACCACAGCATCACTGTGTTTGATTGGCTAGCAAACTCTTCAACCTTCAAAACTTTTCATTCGGCCAACATTTTTATTAAAAAAATATGTTTAAAATTGATTTTATGTAATATTCTAATTTTTTGAGAAACTGAATTTGGGGTTTTCATGGACTGCAAGCCATAATCATCAAAATTTGAATAAATAAACACTTGAAATATTTCACTCTCTGTGTAATGAATCTATATAATATATGGGTTTCACTTTCTGAAATGAGAGACAAAAAATATTGAAGTTTTTCATGATATTCTAATTTTTTGAGATGTACCTGTATCTTCATAGTGTGGCTGATCAAATTTATGCCTCTGTAGTTACTACAGCTCTGAGCATCACCTTTGTTCTTGAAAATTGGTACCAAAACACTTCTTCTCCACTCCTCAGGCATCCTCTCACTCTCCAAGATTGTGTTAAACAATCTGGTTTAAAAAGTCCACTGCCATCACTCTGAAACATCTATATACTTCCACAGGTATGTCATCTGGACCAACCACCTTTCCATTCTTCATCCTGTTCAAAGCTGCCCTCACCTCTGTCTTGCTAATCCTCGAAACTTCCTTGTTCACTATCTTTCTTTCATCCATCCTCCTCTTTCTCACTCATTTTCTTTATTCATTGCATATATGCACACAGTGCATCCGGAAATTATTCACAATGCTTCAGTTTTTCCACAATTTGTTATATTACAGCCTTATTCCAAAATGGATTAAATTAATTTTTTCCCTAAAAATTCTACACACAATACCCCCATAATGACAATGTGAAAATTTGTTTTTCAGATTTTTGCAAATTAATTAAAAAAAACAAACAAACTAAGAAATCACATGTACATAAGTATTCACAGCCTTTGCCATGAAAATCAGAATTGAGCGCAGGTGCATCCTGTTTCCACTGATCATCCTTGACATGTTTCTACATCTTAATTGGAGTCCACCTGTGGTAAATTCAGCTGATTGGACATGACTTGGAAAGGCACACACCTGTCTATATAAGGTCTCACATTTGACAGTGCATGTCAGAGCACAAACTAAGCATGAAAGTCAAAGGAATTGTTTGTAGACCTCTGAGGAAGGACTGTCTCAAGGCACAAATCTGAGGAAGGGTACAGAAAAATTTCTGCTGCTTTGAAGGTCCCAGTGAGCACAGTGGCCTCTATCATCCGTAAATGGAAGAAGTTTGGAACCACTAGGACTCTTCCTAGAGCTGGCCAGCCATCTAAACTGAGCAATCAGGGGAGAAGGGCCTTAGTCAGGGAGGTGACCAAGAACCCGATAGTCACTTTGTCAGAGCTCCAGTATTCCTCTGTGGAGAGAGAACCTTCCAGAAGGACAACCATCTCTGCAGCAATCCACCAATCAGGCCTGTGTGATAGAGTGGCCAGACAGAAGCCACTCCTTAGTAAAAGGCACATGGCAGCCCGCCTGGAGTTTGCCAAAAGGCACCTGAAGGACTCTCAGACCATGAGAAACAAAATTCTCTGGTCTGATGAGACAAAGATTGAACTCTTTAGTGTGAATACCAGGCGTCATGTTTGTAGGAAACCAGGCACCACTCATAACCATGCCAGTGGTGGTGGCAGCATCATGCTGTGGGAATGTTTTTCAGTGGCAGGAACTGGGAGATAGTCAGGATAGAGGGAAAGATGAATGCAGCAATATACAGAGACATACTGGATGAAAACCTGCTCCAGAGTGCTCTTGACCTCAGACTGGGGCGACGGTTCATCTTTCAGCAGGACAACGACCCTAAGCACACAGCCAAGACATCAAAGGAGTGGCTTCAGGACAACTCTGTGAATGTCCTTGAGTGGCCCAGCCAGAGCCCAGACTTGAATCCAATTGAACATCTTTGGAGAGACTGAAAAATGGCTGTGCACCAACACTTTTCATCCAACGTGATGGAGCTTGAGAGGTGCTGCAAAGAGGAATGGGCCAAACTGCCCAAAGATAGGTGTACCAAACTTGTAGCATCATATTTAAAAAAAAACAAAAAAAACTTGAGGCTGTAATTGCTGCCAAAGGTGCATCAACAATGTATTGAGCAAAGGCTGTGAATACTTATGTACATGTGATTTCTTAGTTTTGTGGAGGCACGGGTGGGGGATTCTCCACCCAGAGAAGACAGCTGGGATAAAGGGGAACAATGGACTTGAGGAGGAAGTGCCACCAGGGGATCTCAAAAGGGACAGTATGGACTATGCACCCCCTGGGGAGAAGAGGAACCGCCAGAGCCGCTGGAAGAGAAAAGGGTGTGAGCAGCGGGGCCGGCATTTTGTGTATTATGGTTGGAAGTTCCGGGCCTCAATGCATGGAATTAAATCAAATCAAATCAAACTTTATTGTCATATTGCTGTACATACAACTGTAGTGCAGGCAAGATGAAATTGCGTTTCTCTCGGCATCCATATAAGAAGCAGCATGATTAAGACACACTCCCACATAGCTCCACCCCCCACCCCACCCCCACCCCCCATCCATTCACACATCCCTGAGACATACTTGGGGAAAAAGAATAACTAACTATAATATACAAAATGTCCATAGGTGCAGTAGTGTGTATGTGAGAATCCAGGTCAGCTGTTCAGCATCCTGACAGCTTGTGGGAGGAAGCTGTTGATCAGTCTGGTGGTTCTGCCTCTGATGCTCCGGAATCGTTTAAAGGTATAAAAGAGGAATGCATAAAGACCCGGGAGATCTTTTATTGTACAATATGTTCTAGAAGGAATAAAGTTCATGTGTTGTCTAGTTCGTTGCCTCGCCTGTTTCCTTTCTCCACAGTTTTTTATTTTGAATAAATTTGCAAAAAATCTAAAAAAAAATTTTTTCCACATTGTCATTATGGGGTATTGTATGTAGAATTTTGAGGAAAAAAATGAATTTCATCCCTTTTGGAATAAGGCTGTAACATAACAAAATGTGGAAAAAGTGAAGCCTGTGAATACTTTCCGGAAGCACTGTATGTATATATATCTATCTATATCTATATCTATATCTATATCTATCTATCTATCTATCTATCTATCTATCTATCTATCTATCTATCTATCTATCTATCTATATATATATATATATATATATATATATATATATACGCAGTGGGGCAAAAAGTATTTATCAGCCACCAATTGTGCAAGTTCTCCCACTTAAAAGATGAGAGAGGTCTCCAATTTTCATCATAGGTATACCTCAACTATGTGAGACAAAATAAGAAAAAAAAAATCCAGAAAATCTCATTGAAGGATTTTTAATGAATTAATTGGTAAATTCCTCGGTAAAATAAGTATTTGGTCAATAACAAAAGTTCATCTCAATACTTTGTCATATACCCTTTGTTGGCAATGACAGAGGTCAAACGTTTTCTGTAAGTCTTCACAAGGTTTTCCCACACTGTTGCTGGTATTTTGGCCCATTCCTCCATGCACATCTCCTCTAGAGCAGTGATGTTTTGGGGCTGTCGCTGGGCAACACAGACATTCAACTCCCTCCAAAGATTTTCTATGGGGTTGAGATCTGGAGACTGGCTAGGTCACTCCAGGACCTTGAAATGCTTCTTACGAAGCCACTCCTTCGTTGCCCGGGCGGTGTGTTTGGGATCATTGTCATGCTGAAAGACCCAGCCACGTTTCATCTTCAATGCCCTTGCTGGTGGAAGGAGGTTTTCACTCAAAATCTCACGATACACGGCCCCATTCATTCTTTCCTTTACACGGATCAGTCGTCCTGGTCCCTTTGCAGAAAAACAGCCCCAAAGTACGATGTTTCCACCCCCATGTTTCACAGTAGGTATGGTGTTCTTTCTCCTCCAAACACGACAAGTTGAGTTTTTACCAAAAAGTTCTATTTTGGTTTCATCTGACCATATGACATTCTCCCAGTCCTCTTCTGGATCATCCAAATGCTCTCTAGCAAACTTCAGACGGGCCTGGACATGTACTGGCTTAAGCAGGGGGACACGTCTGGCACTGCAGGATTTGAGTCCCTGGCGGCGTAGTGTGTTTCTGATGTAGCCTTTGTTACTTTGGTCCCAGCTCTCTGCAGGTCATTCACTAGGTCCCCCCATGTGGTTCTGGGATTTTTGCTCACTGTTCTCGTGATAATTTTGACCCCACGGGGTGAGATCTTGCTTGGAGCCCCAGATCAAGGGAGATTATCAGTGGTCTTGTATGTCTTCCATTTTCTAATAATTGCTCCCACAGTTGATTTCTTCATACCAAGCTGCTTACCTATTGCAGATTCAGTCTTCCCAGCCTGGTGCAGGTCTACAATTTTGTTTCTGGTGTCCTTTGACAGCTCTTTGGTCTTGGCCATAGTGGAGTTTGGAGTCTGACTGTTTGAGGTTGTGGACAGGTGTCTTTTATACTGATAACGAGTTCAAACAGGTGCCATTAATACAGGTAACGAGTGGAGGACAGAGGAGCCTCTTAAAGAAGAAGTTACAGGTCTGTGAGAGCCAGAAATCTTGCTTGTTTGTAGGTGACCAAATACTTATTTTCCTGAGGAATTTACCAATTAATTCATCAAAAATCCTTCAATGTGATTTTCTGGATTTTTTTTTCTCATTTTATCTCTCATAGTTGAGGTATACCTATGATGAAAATTGGAGACCTCTCTCATCTTTTAAGTGGGAGAACTTGCACAATTGGTGGCTGACTAAATACTTTTTTGCCCCACTGTATGTATGTGTGTGTGTGTGTGCGCACACAGTGGTGAAAAAAATTAGGATACCCTGTATAAGCCTGTGTATTTTTTTTAACATATTTGGACATATGGATATTTAATATCAGTGTTTAACCTGTTGCACTTCGGTGTACCGCAGGCAGACACATCTCTGCGTCCTAGGGCGCACGAGGGCGTCCTAGGACGCACACTGTGCGTCCTTGAAGGCACTGAAAAAAAAAAGAAGCTGCATTTCCGTTCTTCCACTACAGACACAGCCGCGAACAGAAAGCCAAAGGAGTGCTTTGATTGGTTTAGATGTGATTGACCTCTCATTCGACTAATAAGAGCCTTGAATTGGGTTTCTGAAACCTTGAAGAACCAATGACTGAAAACCTAGCAAGAAGGACCCACCTACCAATGGCTGCGAATACAGCGAGCCAATTGAAGCACAGTAGTTCGAAAGTGTGCCTCCCTTGCAAAATCTGTTTTGTTTTAGCCGCTGGGTGACACACACGTGTTCGCCAGTCTTTTTTTCTTACTACTGTTCTTATTTGTTTTGAAAAATCGTTCGCCAAAACTGCAATCATGGAAGCGCAAACCCGTAATAATGGAATTATGGTTTGACCGGGTCGCGTGACCAGAACCACGAGTCCGTAACAAGCGGACCAGTGTCATGTTCATCTGACAATGAGGAAGAGAAGTTCGCCAGCGACACTGCTGTTGTGAACAGTTAAGTGTTATAAGCTAAATTATTCTTTATCCCTGAAAATTGTAATCAAAGATGACCTTTGACCGATCGGTAAACTACAACTGTGCGTAGTAGACCGCGGCGCACCGTGACCGTGGCGCACCGTGACCGTGGCGCACCGGGCGATGTCCGTCCTCTGTAGCGGGGGTGGGGGGGGGGACAACCCCCACCCACACCCACACACAGCCCTGAGTGTCACCTTTCATTAGAGCCCAAGATGAAGCTTCTATATTGAATCATTCAAAAGTTACAGATGTTTTTCCAAACTGTGCCATTTGGCACAATTTGGCACAGTTCAAAAACGCCTGGGAACAACCTAAGAAAAAAGCTGCGTAATATATTCATTTTTTGTGGTATTGTTACAAAATTTTGTCCTCAGCTGGATAACACTTGGTTCTACATTTCTGTTGCATTTTCCAGCCCATATCTGACAGCTGTGTGTTATTTGCAAGCATTTGTATCCAAAAAAACACCCAGGCGAAATTTATTTTCTTCAAGTTCAGTATGTTTAGATGACTGTTACTCAGTGGCCGGAGCACTTAGAGAGATGTTTTGCCAAAAAATTCAAAGTGTTTTCTTTTAAATGAGACCAACCCCATGAAGATGCTGCAAAGGGTTGAAGAACAGCTTTTGATTTACTTTGGGTATGTTATTTTTTGGCGTTTTTAGGGAAATTGACCAGAGTGCAAGGGGTTAAAATACTGGGAGATTCATGTAATACAACTAAACAATTAAAAAGGAATTAAAGGCTTTTTTCAAATTTTCTGTAAAATTCAATTCTAAACAAATAGTGAAGAATAAATTAGGATACCCCCCCATTTTTTAGGACACCCCCACATTCATTCCCACATAAAATGGCCAAAATAAATGTTAAAAAAATGCAAATAAAAACAAAAAACAGGGTTAGATATAGATATGTGAACATTTCTATATGTATATATATATGTGTGTATATGTATCTATATCTATATCTATCTATCTATCTATATATATGTATGTGTATATATATATATATATATATATATATATATATATATATATATATATATATATATATATATATATATATATATATATATATATACATACGTATATATATATACGTATATATATATATATATATATATATATATACTATCGTTCAAAAGTTTGGGGTCACTTACAAATTTCCTTGTTTTTGAAAGAAAAGCACTTTTTTTCAATGATGATAACTTTAAACTAATCAGAAATACACTCTATACATTGCTAATGTGGTAAATGACTATTATAGCTGCAAATATCTGGTTTTTGGTGCAATATCTACATTGGTGTATGGAGGCCCATTTCCAGCAACTATCACTCCGGTGTTCTAATGGTACAATGTGTTTGCTCATTGCGTCAGAAGGCTAATGGATGATTAGAAAACCCTTGTGGAATCATGTTAGGTCTGCAATGCTGTAATTGCTGCAGATGGAGGATTCTTTGACGAAAGCAAAGTTTGAAGGAAAAAATTATTATTTCAAATACAAATCATTATTTCTAACCTTGTCAGTGTCTTGACTATATTTTCTATTCATTTTACAACTCATGGTGGTAAATAAGTGTGACTTTTCATGGAAAACACAAAATAATTGTCTGGGTGACCCCAAACTTTTGAATGGTAGTGTGTGTATGTATATATATATATATATATATATATATATATATATATATATATATATATATATATATATATATATATATATATATATATATATATATATATATATATATATATATATATATATATATATATATATATATATACATACATATACATATACATATATATATATATATATATATATATATATATATATATGTATGTATATGTATATGTGTGTATATATATATATATATATATATATATATATATATATATATATATATATATATATATATATATATATATATATACATATATATACATATATATACATATATATATGTGTGTGTGTGTGTATGTGTGTGTGTGTGTGTGTGTGTGTGTGTGTGTGTATGTATGTATATATGCAATGTAGTACTTATTGCACTTGCAATAAGTGCATTCCACATGTTATGTTACAGCCTTATTTCAAAATGGAGGGCAATGGATCAGTGTTCTAGTCGTGCCCTCCACCAGTACCCAGGCTTGCCCGGGGAAGCTAATGATCCTACCAGCAGACTAAATTCGAAGAGACGACGCCTCAGTGCCAAGTCAAAGAAGAATCCTAGTCACAGTCCCAAAGCCGAAAGCAAACAGCCCTGAGAGCACCTTGCGGTAGGACCTGCCCTTCGCATACTACAACTAAATGTTGAAGGCCTATCTGCAGCCAAGCGAAGCCTTATCAAAGTCCTCACCTTCCAACACTCGATTGATGTAATCTGCCTCCAAGAGACTCATATTGGCACAGAGGAAGCTGGCCGCTACACCATCAATGGCTTTGATCTCTTGTGCTATGTTCCACACGCCAAACATGGACGTGCCACCTATGTGCGTTCTGACATAGTTGAAGTAAACCACCTGACAACAACACATTTCTCAGACACCATAACCATTGGTGGCTTCCATATTGTCAATATGTACAAGCCCCCTAGTGCCAACTGGGATCTGCAGGTCTTACCCACCCTACCCCACCCTACCATCTATGTGGGGGACTTTAACAGCCATCACCCTGACTGGGGGTACCCAGCAGTGGATAGTGACGGGGAGGTACTTTCAGACTGGGCATCTAGAAATGATCTCGCTCTGATATACGACCCCAAACAAAGAGGAACCCTCCACTCTGCTAGGTGGAAGAAGGACTATTCTCCTGACCTGTGCTGGGTCAGCTCTTTGAATGGGATGCCATATCCTACACAGATCCTCATTCTTGACGATTTTCCACATAGCCAACATTGGCCCCTGCTTGTACACATTGGCCTACAACTTCCAGTCATAAACAGCCCAAGGAAGATGCGCTGGAACTTCCGCAAAGCCAACTGGAAGAAATTCAGTGAAACCCTGGATCAGAGTGTTGTTATCATCCCACTCCACACCATCACTGTAGATGAAGCATACAACCGCTTCTGCAGCGCAATCTTCAAGGCTGCTCACATTGCAATCCCACGAGGCTACCGACCCCTCTATGTCCCATGCCTGGACGGAGAAAACACTGCCCTCCTAAAATCCTATCAAACATCAGGGGACCCAGAGATAGCAGACCATCTCATTGAATTGCTAAGTACAGCCCGGCGAAAGAAATGGAAGGAGACAGTTGCTGACCGGTGCTTTACCCACTCTAGCAGGAGATGTTGGAGCCTCATCCATCGCCTAGGAGCTGCACAGAAGCCCCCTAGCCAAAGCCGAGCATCTGTCACACCCAACCAAGTTGCATCCCACCTACTGACCATCGCCAAAGCACACCAAGACAAAGACACCAGTAGAGCAGTTACAACTGAGCTAAAAAAACACCAAAAAATGCCTGTAGAGGAAACGAACCCTGAACCCTTCGAGGCTACTGAACTGGAGAAAGTCCTACAGGGCCTGAAATGTGGAAAGGCAGCAGGATACGACAACATCTTCCCAGAATTCATGAAAAATCTTGGCCCCCGATCCCTAACCTGGTTGACACAATTCTACACAAGGATCATACAAACAAACTCGATCCCAAAGAAATGGCGGACAGCAAAGGTCATTGCCTTACCAAAACCTGGCAAAGACCACAAACTACCAGCAAGCTACCGCCCAATCTCCCTACTCAGCGTTCCTTATAAAATCATGGAGCGCCTAATACTGCAACGTATTTCCCCAGGAGTAGAGGAAATTCTAAGTGTGGATCAAGCAGGTTTCCGCAAGGACCGCAGCACAGGAGAACAAGTACTGGCCCTAACCACCTTCATCGAAAATGGTTTTGAGAACAGACTGAAGACAGGGGCTGTGTTTCTCGATCTTACAGCCGCCTATGATACAGTCTGGCACAAAGGCCTCCTCCTGAAACTTACAAAGGCAATCCCTGCCTGGGCAATAGCAATTATAAAAACCCTGCTGACCAACCGAAGGTTCAGAGTCCACCTCGGTCAGAACACAAGCGCATGGAGAACGCAGAAAAACGGACTCCCACAAGGCTCAGTTCTAGCTCCAACCCTGTTCAACCTCTACATAAACGACCTGCCCACTACAAAATCCCGCAAATTCATCTATGCAGATGACATCTGTTTGGCACTCCAAGCACCAGACTTTGAGCCACTGGAACGGGTGCTCACAGAAGATCTTGCCAAACTGGACCAGTTCTGCAAAACCTGACAACTAAAACCAAGCCCAGCAAAAACCGTCTCCAGTGGATTCCATCTTCACAATGTAAAAGCTACCAGATAACTAAACATCCACCTGAGCGGACTCAAGCTTAAGCATGCCTCGAATCCAACCTACCTTGGAGTGACCCTTGACAGGACCTTATCCTTTAAGGAACATTTAAAGGGGACGGCTGCTAAGGTGAAGGCACGAAACAACCTGCTCTGCAAGCTCGCTGATGCAAAATGGGGAGCGGCAGCCTCCACCTTGCGCACCTCAGCACTGGCCCTTTCATACTCTGTAGCAGAATATTGTGCCCCTGTCTGGTCCAGGTCATCCTACACACACTACGTAGACACCCAGCTCAACACAACCATGAGAACCGTAACTGGGACAATCCGTTCAACACCACTCCCCTGGCTCCCTGTACTGTCAAACATAGCCCCCCCCCCACATCCGGTGAGCAGCACTAACTCAAAGGATGTTTCAAAAAGCCAAAGATTTTCCTCACTTACCAATCGATGCAAATATCTACACTCCACCCACTGCCCGACTTCCTTCCAGACAGCCGATTTGGAAAAACCCTCCCCCAGCTGACTTCACCATCCAGACAGTTTGGCAAGAGGTAATGGAGACCAAGGAGGTCCCAAACAAACACCTAGTGACAAACCGCAACCAACAGGTCCCGGGCACCAATCTCCCAAGGAGACAGTGGTCTACACTCAATCGCTTCAGGACTGGACATGGCCCCTGCTTGGCCAGCCTTCACAGATGGGGCAGTAGCCCTAGCCCACTGTGCACATGTGGAGAGAAGCAAACAATGGAACACATCATAGAGGCTTGCCCGCTCCAAAGACTGGAAGGAGGATTACACACCCTCCATACAGCAAACCAGGAGGCAACTGCTTGGCTTGAGGACTTTGCATTCGCTAAATAAATAAATAAATTTCAAAATGGATTGAATTCATTTTTTTCCTCAAAATTCTACACACAATACCTCATAATGACAATGTGATTTTTTTTTTGAGAGTTTTGCAACTTTATTAAAAATAGAAAACTAAGAAATCACATGTACATAAGTATTCACAGCCTTTGCCAAATACTTTGTTGATGCACCTTTGGCAACAATTACAGCCTCAAGTTTTGTTTTTTGTTTTTTTTAATATGATGCCACAAGCTTGGCACACCTATCTTTGGGCAGTTTGGCCCATTCCTCTTTGCAGCACCTCTCAAGCTCCATCACGTTGGATGGGAAGTGTCGGTGCACAGCCATTTTTTGATCTCTCCAGAGATGTTCAATTGGATTCAAGTCTGGGCTCTGGCTGGGCCACTCCAGGACATTCACAGAGTTGTCCTGAAGCCACTCCTTTAATATCTTGACTTTGTGCTTAGGATCATTGTCCTGCTGAAAGATGAATTGTCACCCCACTCTGAGGTCAAGAGCACTCTGGAGCAGGTTTTCATCCAGGATGTCTCTGTACATTGCTGCATTCATCTTTTCCTCTATCCTGACTAGTCTCCCAGTTCCTGCCACTTAAAAACATCCCCACAGCATGATGCTGCCACCACCATGCATCACTGTAGGGATGGTATTGGCCTGGTGATGAGCGGTGCTTGGTTTCCTCCAAACATGATGCCTGGCATTCACGCCAAAGAGTTCAATCTTTGTCTCATCAGACCAGAGAATTTTGTTTCTCATGGTCTGAGAGTCCTTCAGGTGCCTTTTGGCAAACTTCAGGTGGGATGCCATGTGCCTTTTACTAAGGAGTGGCTTCTGTCTGGCCACTCTACCATACAGGCCTGATTGGTGGATTGCTGTAGAGATGGTTGTCCTTCTGGAAAGTTCTTCTGTCTCCTTAGAGGAACACTGGAGCTTTGACAGAGTGACTATCGGGTTCTTGGTCACCTCCCCAACTAAGGCCCTTCTCCCCCGATCGCTTAGTTTAGATGGCCGGCCAGCTCTAGGAAGAGCCCTGGTGGTTCTGAATGTCTTCCATTTATGGATGATGGAGGCTACTGTGCTCATTCGGACCTTCAAAGGAGCAGAAATTTTTCTGTACCCTTCTCAGATTTGTGCCTCGAGACAATCTTGTCTCGGAGGTCTACAGGAAATTCCTTTGACTTCATGCTTGGTTTGTGCTCTGACATGCACTGTCAACTGTGGGACCTTTTGACATGTGTGTGCTTTTCCAAATCATATCCAATCAGCTGAATTTGCCAGAGGTGGACTCCAATTAAACTGTAGAAACGACTCAAGGATGATCAGTGGAAACAGGATACACCTGAGCTCAATTTTGAACTTCATGCCAAAGGCTGTGAATTATTATGTACACATGATTTCTTAGTTTTTTTAAGTTTTTAATAAATTTGCAAAAATCTCAAAACTTTTTTCACATTGTCATTATGGGGTATTGTGTGTAGAATTTTGAGGAAAAAAATGAATGTAATCAATTTTGAAATGAAGCTGTAGCATAAAAAAATGTGGAAAAAGTGAAGCACTGTGAATACTTTGCGGATGCACTGTGTATATATACAGTATATATTTAAATATTAGACAAAGATAACACAAGTAAACACAAAAGGCAGGTTTTAAATGGAGGTGTTTATTATTAAGGAGGGAAAAAAAAATCTAAACCTACATGGCCCTGTGTGAAAAAATGATTGCCCCCTAAACCTAATAACTGGCTGGGCCACCCTTAGCAGCAACAACTGCATTTTGTGTTTACTTGTGCTATCTTTGTCTAATATTTAAATTTATTTGATGATCTGAAACATTTAAGTGTGACAAACACATAAAAATGAGAGATCAGGAAGGGGGCAAACACTTTTCCACACCACTGTATATATGTGTATATGTACTGTATGTTTGAAATGTGGCAAGAAATAAAATCTGTTGGCAAGTAATTTTCTCGTTGAGTATGTCAGCAAGAAGTGAATTTTTCACCCCATTTTATTGAATTTATTTTAGTTTTTTCTCATTGCGTACACTGATATCTGTGCAAGATAGGCCATGATCGGCAGCATCCACCAAACATACACAAATGTGTTGTCAGTGCCAGTTTAGTATGATTCCAAGGGAAAATTGTCGCTATTGCCACATATTTTCTCACAATTTTGTGTCTCCAACTAGTCGCGAGCTGTCACAGCCCAGTGAGATACAGGCTTAAGAGATACAGTGAGGAGCTTAGTTATCTGGGAGAGGCTCATAGTATAGCTACTACTCTTCCACAATGAAAAGAGACCGTTGAGGTGGTTGGACTGCTGACCAGGATGCCTCTTATGTATGTTTCGGTCATGTCTCACTGGAAGAGGACCCCGGGACAGACAGAGGACACACTGGAGAGACTATGTTTCCCAGCTGCCCTGAGAACACCTTAGTATTTCCCTGGATGAGGTGGCCAGGGAGAGGGAAGTCTTTGTTTCTCTGCTTAGATCAATGCCCCTGCAACCCAGACCTCTGGACAAGCAGTTGGAGAAGGATGGATGGATAAATGGCGTTCTCTTCAGCCAATGTGGGAAAAACAACAGGTTGATTTCTTGATTTCCTGCAGTGTCATAATTGCTTTCCCTTCAGTCTTCTTCCATACGATACTTATTTTGTACGAAACAATTAAACATGATTATCTTTTGAAACCCCAAATCGTGGCCAGGTTAAGGTTGGTTTTTCATCTTCTGTCTACATTAGTGGCATAATAAGATCATGTACCACTCTAATGAGTTATTAAAAGGTTATGTAGACTAATGTATGAGATCTGTAACCTCAGTTTAGCAAAACCACTAATAGCATGCAGAAGTTAGAAACACAACTAAACTGTAACAAATGAAAATAGGTTGAATAAAGTTGCACAAGTATTATTAGTCAATGTACAATTGATGAAAACATCATTATGTTAGTGAAATTGACATATTTCCCTACATGGTGCTCATATCACTTCTGTGTTTGTTTAAATATCAACCAGGACTTGTTTGCTCTGCTCAGAAGACCATTTTGTCGTGTTTGTTTTGACCAGTGTGGTTTCACCTCCAGATGGAAAACAAATTGTGATCTCAAAGTCTAGTTCGAGTAAATTCTATTGATCTTTGGGGGTAATTTTAGGAGGGGATCGATAACAATGATTTTTTTTTTTCAGTAGCACAGATGAAGTTTTTTTTAAATAGTACCTGACATTTGAGTAGGGCTAATGTATGTGCTCACCAGAAATGGATTATCGTTGGCGACAGTATATCATTGTCATGTTGGAAGCAAAAGCAAAGCTACAGTGGATATAAAAAGTCTACACACCCCTGTTCAAATGCCAGGTTTTTGTGATGTAAAAAAATGAGACCAAGATAAATCATTTCAAAAACTTTTTCCACCATTAATGTGACCTATAACCTGTACAACCTAATTGAAAAACAAACTGAAAACTTTTAAAGGGAAGAAGAAAAAAAAAACTTACAGTAACCTGGTTGCATAAATATGCACACCCTTAAACTTATACTTTGTTGCAGTACCTTTGGCTTTTATTACAGCGCTCAGTCTTTTGGATAGGAGTCTTATCAGCCTGACACATCTTGATGTGGCAATATTTGCCCACTCTTCTTTGCAAAAACATTCCAAATCTGTCAGATTGCGAAGGCATTTCCTGTGCACCGTCCTCTTCAGATCACCCCATAGATGTTCAGTCAGATTCAGGTCTGGACTCTGGCTGGGCCATTCCAAAACCTTAATCTTCTTCTGGTGAAGCCATTCTTTTGTTGATTTGGATGTGTGCTTTGGGTCATTGTCGTGCTGAAAGATGAAGTTCCTCTTCATCTTCAGCTTTCTAGCAGAAGCCTGACCCAGGATTTACCCTGACTCTGGATTCAGTACGTTACAGCTGCTATCCGGCCTCTGCAGCAAATAGTTCCCATTCTCGTCAATTTTCTAATCCTCACCTGGTCTGGACCACTGCGGAATGAATCCGGCTCGTCAGATTCGGTTCACTAATAAAACACAACAGGTCTATTTTTAACAGGTGCCGGATACAATCCTCAAGGAAATCCTGCAGTATCTCATGGTATTTAATAGCTGTTTGATCATTTATAGCAATTTAAGGATCATCTGTTATTTTCTGACATCTACTTCTCTACCACTGTGTCAGAGAAGGTAAAAACTTGACATAACATACAAACACTTTATAGAATTAAAATTAATGGGCTACTTACATTTTATTTAGAGCCCAAAAATCTAGGTAGGGGGCTGCTGCTACATCACACTTCCCTGTTGTTGATCACGATTGGTTCATCTCAGTCACTCTCAGGTCTTTCTTGAGATCTTACCCTATTTTACATTATTCTCGCATGATCTTGTATTTCAAACTCTGCTCTCATTCATACCGCTGCAAAACACAAACAGATTTGGTAGGGACAAACGCAAGGCTCCATCTGCAATGGATCTGCAACGTACTACATCCGGAGTCAGTGTAAATCCTGGGTAAAGGTTTTGTGCCAACACTGACTCGTATTTGGAATTGTTCTTAATTCCCTCCACCTTGACTAAGGCCCCAGTTCCAGCTGAAGAAAAACAGCCCCAAAGCATGATACTGCCACCACCATGCTTCACTGTAGGTATGGTGTTCATTTGGTGATGAGCAGTGCTGTGTTTGCGCCAAATATATCTTCTGGAATTATGGCCAAAAAGTTCAACCTTGGTTTCATCGGACCATAACATATTTTCCCACATGTGTTTGGGAGATTTCAAATGTGTTTTTGCAAAATGTAGCCGGGCTTGGATGTTTTTCTTCGTAAGATAAGGCTTCCATCTTGCCACCCTTCCCCATAGCCCAGATATATGAAGAAGAGGTGAGATTGTTGTCACATGTACTAAGCAGCCAGTACTTGCCAGAAATTCCTGCAGCTCCTTCAGTGTTACTGTCAGCCTCTTGGCAGCCTCTCTGAATAGTTTTCGTCTTGTCTTTTCATCAATTTTGGGGGGACGTCCAGTTCTTGGTAATACACTGTTGTGCCATATTTTCTCCACTTGATGATCAGTGTCTTCATTGTGTTCCATGATATGTTTAATGTCTTGGAAATTCTTTTGTACCCTTCTCCTGACTGATACCATTGAACAATGAGATCCCTCTGATTCTTTAGAAGGTCTCTGCGGACCATGGCTTGTGCTGTAAGATGTGACTACAGAAATGTCAGGAAAAGCCTACTAGAACAGCTAAACTTTATTTGGGGTTAATCAGAAGCACTTTAAATCGTGGCAGGTGTGTGCTGACTCCCATTTAACATGAGTTTGAATGTGATTGGTTAATTTTGAACACAGCCACATCCCTAGCAATCTGGTTGCATATTTATGCAACCAGGTTATTGTAAGTTTTTTTTATTTATTTATTTATTTATTTTTTTAATTTTTCCTCTTTAAAGATTTCAGTTTGTTTTTCAGTTGGGTTGTACAGGTTATAGGTCACATTATTGGTGGAAAAAGTTTTGAAATAATTTATGTTGGTCTCGTTTTTTTTACGTCACAAAAACCTGACATTTGAACAGGGGGTGTGTAGACTTTTTATATCCACTGTACATGCTTGTATGTAGCAGATGCACACCCTTTGAAATTTATCTCTTAAAATTTAGACTTGTCTACATACTCATTTTAAATGTATCCTGCAGCTGAATGTGTCATCTCATAGGTTATTTTCTTTGCCCTGTCAGCTAATCTGTTGCTGGCAGCGAGCCCATCTCCACTCTCAATCACAAAGATGCCCTCAAGGCACCATGACATCCATGCTGCTTGTTTATACCAGGGCCATAAAGAACCTTCCCTGCATCAATATTCCTATATTGCTCCTCTCTGCCGTGCTACACACGAGATGTTGACAGTGAGGACGGCTTCTGATCAAGGTTGTGTAATCTCCCTGGTAGCCAGCGGGACATGTATCCTCTAAATCTAAAGAGCTTTTAAGCTGTACATGAGGGAACAAAGGTGTTCACATCTGAGATATGGTTGATTATACAACTATAACATACAGTGCTGTGAAAAAGTATTTTCCCCTCTTCTGATTTCTTATCTTTTTGCGTATTTGTCACACTTGAATGTTTCAGATCATTAAACAAATTTTAATGCTAGGTAAAGATAGCCTGAGTAAATACAAAAGGAAGTTTTAAAATTATGATTTCATTTATTAAAGCGAAAAAAAGCTATCCAAACCAACCTGACCCTGTGTGAAAAAGGAATTGCCCCCGGTTACAACATGAATTAACTGTAATTAACCACATTTTCTTGGAAAGTGTAGTTCAATTTCACTAGCCACAGCCAGGCCTGATTACTGCCAGACCTGTTGAATCAAGAAATCAGTAAAATAGAACTTGTCTAAGTGAAGTAAGCCAAAAGATCTCAAAAAGTAACACTCATGCCACAATCTAAAGAAATTCAAAGAATTCAAGAACAGATGAGAAACAAAAACCCAGAACAACATCTCAAGAACTGCAGGCCTTACTTGCCTCAGTTTGGACACTGGTCCAAACTGAGGCAAACATTCAACATTAAGAAAGAGACTGGGCAAAAATGGCATCCATGGGAGAGTTCCAAGCTGAAATCCACTACTGACCAAAAAGAACAGAAAGGCTTGTCTCACGTTTGCCAAAAAACATCTTGATGATCCCCAAGACTTTTTGGAAAATATTCTATGGACTGACAAGATAAAGATGAACTTTTTGTAAGGTGTGCATCCTGTTACATCTGGCATAAAACTAACATAGCATTTCATAAAAAGAACAACATACCAACAGTCAAACATGGTGATGGTAGTGTGATGATCTGGGACTGCTTTACTGCCTCGGGACCTGGATGATTTGCCATAACTGATGGAACCATGAACTCTGCTTTCTACCAGAAAATTCTGAAGGAGAATGTCTCACCATCAGTTCATGACCTTAAGTTCAAGCCCTCCAATGAAGCTGAATTAAAACAATTCTGCGGAGAAGAGTGGACCAAAATTCCTCAACAGCAATGTAAACAGCAATGCTTCTATTTATATGGATGCCGAGAGAAATGCAATTTCATCTTGCCTGCACTACAGTTGTATGTACAGCAATATGATAATAAAGTTTGATTTGATTTAAAAGATTCATTGCCAGTTATCACAAATGCTTGATTGCAGTTGTTGCTGCCAAGGGTGGAACAAACAGTTATTAGATTTAGGGCCAGTCACTTTTTCACATAAGGCCAGGTAGGTTTGGATAGTTTTTATCCCTTAATAATTGAAATCATCGTTTAAAAACTTCATTTTGTATTTACTCAGGTTATCCTTGTCTAATATTAAAATTTGTTATATAATCTGAAACATTTAAGTGTGGCAAATATCCAAAATATAAGAAATCAGGAAGGGGGCAGATAGTTTTTCACAACACTGTAGATAAAATTGTGAAGAGCCTTATACATGCATGATGGTGTACTGTATATAACCACGTTATAGACAGAACATTATCCTCGACCTGAAATGAAGAGCACCACCTCACTTGCTCAGCATAACTTTATATGATTATGAATACTGTAACTCTGCATGTTGATTTGGTGTTAGAGCACAGACTGAATTTAATAAGCTGACAGTTTTTTTCTATCTTCTAAAATTCTTCTGCAGTTATGTGGATAAATTATTTCTTCTTATTTAGGGGAAACTTGTCAACCAGACAAGTTGAGCCAAAAATACAAAGCTGACTGCATGATAATCTACCAGCAGCAGCCACTCTGAAACACAATTTTTACTGGCATTTTCCTTGACAACCAATGAAAGGCATGCACTGGTAGTTGCACACAAGCAGGGAAGAAGAACCTCATTATCTGGTATTGTTTGTTATAAACAGAATCTTTTATTTCTCTTCACGATTATTGCAGTCATCCTTTATCACAGTTATGGATTTGCTTGTTTTGAGATCATTGTTGTAAGGCTGGTGTTATGAAGAACTGGACACTTTGATTATACAGCCATTTCACTTTAGTTTTGTTAAATAATTTCTAATAACTCCAACAATAACACAATGGTTGTTATTCTATCAGTGCAGTCAGTGTGCAGTCTGACTTTCACAGTCTCTGTTCCAAGATATTGTCAAAATGTGCTTCATTAAACAAAAATAAGGCAACGGTAGATTTTCCATTTGGCTCACGAAGGTGACTGCTAAAGTGAAACAGATTTGGTTTTGATTACATCTCTTTATATCAAATGCCATGATGAAAACCACAGTGTTGTGTCTGTGGAATGTGAGCGACGTTCTTGAACTCTAAAAATACCGACTGCAGACAGTACACCCATCAAGACACATCCATTCACCACTCCATATTCCCTTCTTTTCTGTTCTGCCTTGTTGTATCTTCATACAGTATAACCTCATTTCAGTGTTGAGTGGCAGCCCTTAAAGGCAATAAGGTCAGTGGTCACTGGGGATATCAGGGTCTGGTGTCCGTGGCAAGTGGCAGGGTGATGAATGGGAGTAATCTCACAGCTGTTACAGAATCACAAACACTAGGCGACAGAGGGGAGGATAGGAGTGAACACAAAATTTATTATAAATATACATTTACATAACAATCTCTACTTCTCTCTCTATTTTATACTTTGTTTACCCTATTCTGTACATATATTTGTATGTACACAATGTTTTTTATGTTGCTACTGTTACAAAAAGCCATGCATTATCTACAGTACAGTAGTGTCGATATATCTATGAAACCTACTTTTGTTCTCAATAAATAGTAATAAATTATTTATTTCATATTATGTTCTACTACTCATATTATATACATTACTGCTTTGGATTAACATTTTTCCCTTTTTTTCCGACGTGACCTGATGTCTGTTTTAGCTGCTTTGACTGTACCTCTAAAAGTTCATGAGTTTCTTCACTCCACATCCTCTGAAGACAAACATTTCAGTCGTGCATCTTTGTCCTCAAATGTCACCTTTTTGTTCCTCTTTGGGTCAATCCAAGAGTTGTGGATTATAGCATTATTAGGGGTAGGGTCTGCCTCGATGATTGACACTACTCGCTTTTTCATCTTGCTTTTCAAGACTTTTTGGAACTTCTGCCTAGTGAAGGCATAGAGCAGAGGGTGAAAGATAGTTGTCCCATAGGCCATGACAAGGAAACCCAGTCTCAACTTGACCATAAGGTCACTGGGGCCCACACACAGGATGACCGTGTTGAGCACAGTGATGGGCGTCCAGCACAGCAGAAAGGTGGAGACAATCAGGAGGGACATCCTGAAAACCCTCTTCTGGCGCTCTCTTCTTTCTCTATGGCGCTTGACGGCCCTACGCAAGGCGATGATGACCGAGACAGAGGTGCGCATGCCCAGTGTGGGATTGCGGCTGCTGCTGCTCTGGGATCCATCTGTTGTCTCTTGTTGCGTTGTCATGGCTGTCATCGATAGACGCTTTTTCCTGCGAGCTTTCTTTTTCTGTGAAGCATGGAAGCGCGTCCCGATGCGAATATTGAGTGCCTGCAGGATCTTTGAGTAGGTAATGAGCATGACTATGGCGGTGAAGAAGAAAATGGGAATCTGAGCAAGCAAGTGGTAATAGAGGCCAAGTTCAGTGTAATACTGGTTAGTATGGACCACATTCTCCACCGCTGTCTGATTCAGCTCAGCATGGCCTTGAGCAAAGAACCCCACCTCAATAAAGGGCACAAGGAAACTAATAAAAGATAGCACCCAAATGGTAGCCAGTAGGGCAAGGGCGCGGCCCATGGTCAGAACACGGTTGGCTGGTTTGACAGAGATGTCGTAGCGATCGAGTGTGATGGCAAGTACATTAGCAGCGGTGGCGACGCTAGCAAAAGAAACACAGGCTTCATGGAAGCAGCAGACGAGGGCGGTGTCTCCTTCCAGGGAGAGCAGGACCACTACAATGGTGAGCGGTATACAGCATACACAGACAAGCACATCCAGCACATGGAGGTTCATAGTGACAATGTTACTGACAGAACTGATCAGGTTTGACTTCATACAGTAGAGGGCAAGCACAGTGAGATTGGAGCTGAGGCCCAGCAGGATTTCCAGCATGAGGAAGCCTGTTAGGGAGACCTGAAAACTAATGGGATAGGAATATTGGTTGGGATTTGCCGGACTCATGGTGTGGCTGATGGGTTCAGTGTTATCGGTGACTGTGACGTTGCTCATGGTGGCTTCTCCTTCTGGGTAGGGAAGGATATGCATTATCCTGCATGGAGAAAGCAGCGAGAGAAAGAAAATTCATGAAGCAGAAATGTAAACAAAGTCTGTGCTGTTGCATCTCTAAAACACTGCTGTCAACATGCTTATGAAAAATCATATAAGATGTAATAGTGTCAGTTATTGAATGGTAAAAAAATACTTTTGAGTGTAACAGAACAGCTGAGAGTCTGCACTTAAATCCTGTCAGTGTTGTGCCCTGCAAATTTGATTTTTTTGACTATGTGTATGGAATAATTAGTAATTGCATTGATTTAATTGGCTCCTTCTTTTATAACTGACATGTCAGACTGGTGTACAGTATGCACAGTAGCAACAGATAACATAATAAACTAAAGTTTGAATTTCTGACAGTGTTTCATTCATTGCCAAATTATGAAAAGTGGTTCATAGATGGCAAAAGTTCATATTTACCTTGTCAGCAGAAAACAGTGTATCAACAGTTTCAAATAATGACATGAGTGTTGGGTTAAAAGTATTCATGCACTCTAGTGTAAATAACACATTTTTAGGCACAAAGTGTTTTAAATGACATGCGGAACAATAAAAAAAATGTAGTATTTACCCTTCCCTCCAGTACTATCTGAATACCAGGACTGTGCAATCAGGCCATAGAGTCCATGTTATCTCCACAGAGATGAGCATTGCATCCAGGCATTGCTGGTAGAATGCTGTTTCTGCTTTACCAGAGTCCCCGGCGTGAGGTTTTTCCTTTCAGCACGGTCCCTCCCAGACAGACTGACAGCCAGAAAATCACCTGTCTGCCTTCCAAAATACTTTCTATGAGCTGCCAGCTTTTTCTATCTGACCTCAGTGGCAAGAGATGTATGGCATTAATCACCTTTACTACGTGGATTCAGAATCCGTGAGTTTCCTTAGGTTTGTTTCCCTCAGACTTTTCTTTGGTAATGTTGGAGCAACTCATCAATTTCATGATATCCCCAGGCAAGAAAGATGCAGCCAAATAACAAGACAAAGAAACACAGACTCTTCCCCACACACGTTGCTGAAACACACTAATCTTTCTATCATCCAAAGGCTTTCTCTTTCCTTTTTTGTCCACAGTTTGAAGACAGTAGTCAGATCTGTAAATATAACGGATTAGTTATATCCATTAGATTGCTTTCAAAAAGGCAGTGTTGTCAACCAACTACATAGATTCCCAAACGATTGCCATTGTAATGTCCAGAATGTGTTCGGGAGAGGTTAGTGTGTCCGGCCAGCATCCAGGCCCATTTCCCTCCTGGGACCACTAATGGAACAGGCCTTCAGTCTCTACCTTTCCCATCAGGCTCTGCTCACCCGGTTCCAGCCACCAATGAATTGAGAATTGAGCGGAGGTCTCTACTTTGTCTGTCAGCATGCTGAACTCGAGGCGGAGAGAATGGAGCAGATTATTTGTGCACGTGTGTTCAGTCACTTAGACTTATGTGGTCAGGTTGTCATTTGTATCCTTGAAAGTGGGGTCGAAACAGCAACTCAGGTGGTGGTTGCTATGAGGTAGTGAAGGTCAGTTCATCAAGCAGAGGACAAGATTTGCAACAAATAAATCTCTGGGCGTCATCGTCTGTACATCCTTCAGTACCACATTTTTTGTTTGTAGTGACCTGTAGAAAGAGAGAGAGCATGAGAGTGAGAGCGAGAGAGACAGAATATTGTAATAGATGATAGAGAGTGAGATAAGGAGAAAAAGAGGGAAGTGTGGGGGATGTGTTAGTAAAAATAATCATATCCTTGCTAAAGAGGCAACAAGGAAATTCTCATTAGCAACGCAACAAGCCTCCGATGTGTTATCATGTTCCTGTGCAAAACCGGATCCACTTTACATCTTTGGATTTCATTAACATGTGCGCTAATGAAGGGCCTGCACAAAAGCAAATGTAATTTTACATAATATTCCCCTGTTCTCATGGAAGATTAAGTAGAGTAACAGGTTACTGCTGTGATTATGTAAAGCATATATTAACTGATGAAATGACTCTGTGCATGTTATTCTTGTACCACGAGAGTGCTGCAGAAATAGGTTTTTATAGCAAGAGTTCCTTAAAGTTTAGTAAGTGTGAATATGCCTGTTTTGCATGCCACTCTTTGTGATCACTGTAGTCTTTCAGAGGATGCTTCAGAAATTAAAGATGATTTTGCTTACCACTCTTGTCACTCTGCAGGATTATACATGATACAATGATGCATAATTTCAAAGCACAACTTAGGCTCTGCCGATTGGTGTTATGTAATAAGCCAAGTTTCTTGTATATCATAAAGCATGTCAGTTGTATGTGTGTAACATACCATGATGTATGGAATCTTAATGCACAAAAACATAAGAAGCCTTTTAACAGTGTGCAGTTTGATTGAACATTATTTAGTTAGTCATTTGTACCTCGTCCACAGTCTATTTTTAAAGCCTGACAAAAATATTACATTATTAAAGCATTTCTGTTTATAGTTCCTAGTCCTGTCATGGTAGAGATGTTGGACATTGAATTTTTTTTGGCTGTCACTTAAGCCTCACTCAGCTTAGAGCTGTAAATCAAACCAATAACTACAAGTGCCCCATCACAACACAGCAAAGCTCACCATGCAGAGTAAACACAGATGCTCCGGTGCTGCTCTGTTCACCACTCTATCCTTTCTCCTTCCACCCCTGCTGCAACAGTCTTGGTCGACTGACACATACTGCTGCTTTATATTTTGTTTCTTTCAGGAGTAATCCAAGAATATGACTGAATGCTGATGAGCACAATAGGGTCACAAAACTGACAGATGTTTCCCTTCCTGAGCACCAGATAGAAAAAGTCCAAAAGGATTAGTCCTGCCAGGGATGCTGGTGGGATCCTTCCCCCCACTCCATTCAATCCATAAAGACTGTTGTGTGAATACTCAACATCTAACCAACTCTGTTCCACTCCCTCTCTGTCTGGATTGGAGTGCAAACCATCACACTCATGGTATCTCTCGCTCACTCTCCCTCTCGCCCTCATTCCCTCTGCTCCCTCTCTCTCTTACTGCGGAGGTTTGCAGTGCTCTCCCCTTCCTGATTGGTCTTGTATAATAGGCTTAACCCTTTCCTCTCCAGCAAGGGGAGGTGTTTCCTTTTGTTAAGACTCGCTCCTCTCTCCCCTGTCAGTGACTGTACCATCCTGTGTGAGGCTGTAGTGATCAGAAAAAAAAGGCTTCTACTATGCTTTTGCACAGGGACTTCAGATGGCACTAAGCTAAACACTCGACCCCACCGCAGAGACAGAAACACAGACTACTGAGGAAAAAGCTGCAGAAATCCCAGGACAATCTGTTAATTAACCCTGCCACAATATGATGAACAAATAATGTATTTGTGCACCAAGGAGGGAGTGATGACTATTGGAAGCAAACAGAGGAATGTGCAAGTGAGCATAAGACATTGGAAGACTGTCTCATACAGCTGTGAGTGAGAGAAATAGATTATGTAGCAAAGGATTAAATCAGAAAAGAGAGAGTAAAGTGGTTCTGACTGATAGTTTCAATTAAGTTGTTCTGTCAGATCAGTAAGAGGTTGACCACCCTCTATTTCTTTTTCAAGATTCATTTGTCAGGTGCAATTTTTTGCCAGAAGGCATCCTGGTACTTGACAGCCTCCAAGACAGAAAATGAGGGCAACTGTCACTCTGGAATGAATACCGGAAACTAGCAATTAAAGCCAACAGAAAACCAACATAGCCACCTTTATTTACAAAAGCTTTAATGTATATATTTACACACACCATTTATATTACCATACTATGGACACTTAAATTCCTTGGGGTGGAAGGACTGCAAGTCAGAAGAGCCATCAAACACATCCTGGGGCCTGCAGAAAAGGCCTCCCAATGACTGTTAATCTGGAGGGAGGATCCATGGTGCACTGTGCCTCTTGTGCAGACCCATCACCGATGGCTGGGTTACCCCGGTGAGGGTGTTTGATGACCCGCACGCACACATACACATGCACGGCATTAAACAGATCTCAAAGTTTCATTCAGCAAATGGAGCCTATACACAATATGTTATGAAGTGCATGATTGCTGTTGATATTACAGGCATCATTATGGTTTTGGCAACAATACAAAACTGTTACCTTAATCTTTCAACTTCCTGAATATTAGAATCTGCTATTTTATTTGCGGTTTTTCAATTCATTGTATAAATAATACATGATTGCAAGACATCTGGTTGCTCAGTACTGACAATTAAATGAAATATAATGTTGCCTTTTTAAGCACAACACCTGTGCTTACATTGCACTCATCAAATCTTAATGACCACTCAAATTACTTTTAATCACTAGTCACATTAACCCTTTCTCATGGGTCCTTACAGGACATCAAAACCTACAGCACAGTTTTACTCCAGGCCTGTTTTACTGTATATTGCCTTTCAGTTAGAGCACATCTGCATCAGTGGTCCTGTGAAGAGGGTGCCCTTTGGCTTTGGCAGTCGGAATTAAGCTTCAAATTGTTCCACAGACAGATGTGAATGAACAGCTCCTACAATGAGATTGTAATAAAACCTCTGGCCAATCTAGAGTCACCCACTGACCTATCAAGCATGTGTTTGGGAGGAAACTGGAGCACCTGGAGTAAAGTCACACAGGCACAGGAAGATCATGCATCTCTGCCAGTGCAGAACATGTTGGAGGTTAAGCTTCGATTAAAGCCTTCTGCAAGCAAGGATATTGAACACTGCTGATTTTACAGAGATATGTTTCTCTTTTCCATTATGAAGATCTAATCAAAAGTGCGATTTGAAAAGCACAAACATCATTTATGGGCAAGTCCAAGTCCATTTGCTATTTCTACCAGGAAAAAAAAAAACGGTTTTGCTCTAGTGAAAAGCGCAAAAGGGTTGTTCTATTAACCAAAAACAGATGGTGTTTTATGTCTACCATGCAATAAATCAATCAGAATGGCTTATCATCTTTAACACCTTTAACAGGAAAGCCTTTTAAAGTTACTGTTATAATGGTCATGTAGAGACGGACACGCTCATACATAAACTTAACACGAACAGCATCATTTAAGGACAATCCACACCAACTAAAAGACAACCAACTATAACTGTAATTATAAAAAATATAAATATCCATCCATCCATTCACATTTTACTGCTTTTCCAGGGATCTGGGTCGTAGAGGCAGCAGTTCAAGTAGAGAAGCTCAGACTTCCCTCTCCCCAGCCCCCTCTTCCAACTCTTTGGAGATGACGCCAAGGTGTTTCCAGGCCAGCTGGGAGACATAGTCTCTCCAGCGTATCCTGGGTCTGCCCTGGGATCTTCTCCCAGTGGGATGTGCCCGAAACGCCTCAAGTGGGAGGTGTCAAAGAGACAGCCTGAAACCACCTCAAAAACCACCCAAAGTTTGTGACCATAGGTGAGGGTAGGAATGTAGACTGAGCAGTAGACCCAGGATATGCTGGAGAGACTACAGACGTGGACAAAATTGTTGGTACCCCTCTGTTAATGAAAGAAAAACCTACAATGGTCACAGAAATAACTTGAATCTGACAAAAGTAGTAATAAATAAAAATTCTATGAAAATTAACCCTTGAAAATCAGACAATGCTTTTGAATTGTAGCTCAACAGAATTATTTTAAAAAACAAACTCATGAAACAGGCCTGGACAAAAATGATGGTACCCTTAACTTAATATTTTGTTACACAACCTTTTGAGGCGATCACTGCAACAAGCGATTTCTATAACTGTCAATGAGACTTCTGCACCTCTCAGCAGGTATTTTGGCCCACTTCTCATAAGCAAACTGCTCCATTTGTCTCAGGTTTGAAGGTGCCTTCTCCAGACGGCATGTTTCAGCTCCTTCCACAGATGTTCAATAGGATTTAGATCAGGGCTCCTAGAAGGCCACTTTAGAATAGTCCAATGTTTGGCTCTTAGCCATTCTTGGGTGTTTTTAGCTGTGTGTTTTGGGTCATTATCCTGTTGCAAGACCCATGACCTGTGACTGAGACCAAGCTGTCTGACACTGGGCAGCACATTTCTCTCTAGAATACCTTGATAGTCTTGAGATTTCATTGTACCCTGCACAGATTCAAGACACCCTGTGCCAGATGCAGCAAAGCAGCCCCAGAAGATAACAGAACTTCCTCCATGTTTCACAGTAGGGACAGTGTTCTTTTCTTGGTATGCTTCATTTTTGTGTCTGTGAACATACAGCTGATGTGCCTTGCCAAAAAAGTTGCAGTTTTGTCTCGTCTGTCCATAGGACATTCTCCCAGAAGCTTTGTGGCTTGTCAACATGCAGTTTGGTAAATTCCAGTCTGGCTTTTTTATGATTTGTTTGCAACAGTGGTGTCCTCCTTGGTCGTCTCCCATGAAGTCCACTTTGGCTCAAACAACGACGGATGGTGCGATTTGACACTGATGTAGCTTGACCTTGGAGTTCACCATGAATGTGTTTAGAGGTTGTTCTGGGCTCTTTTGTTACCATTCGTATTATCCGTCTCCTCCTGCGGCCACGTCCAGGGAGGTTGGCTACAGTCCCGTGGATCTTAAATTTCTGAATAATATGTGCAGCTGTAGTCACAGGAAGATCAAGCTGCTTGGAGATGGTCTTATAGCCTTTACCTTCAACATGCTTGTCTATAATTTTCTTTCTAATCTCCTGAGACAACTCTCTCCTTTGCTTCCTCTGGTCCATGTTTAGTGTGGTACACACCATGTCAACAAACAGCACAGTGACTACTTGTCACCCTTTAAATAGGCCGACTGACTGATTACAAGTTTGTAGACACCTGTGATGTTAATTAGAGGACACATCTTGGTTGAACATGTCCCTGTGGTCACATTATTTTCAGTCTTTTCTAGGGGTACCATCATTTTTGTCCAGGCCTGTTTCATGAGTTTGTTTTTTAAAATAATTCTGTTGAACCACAATTCAAAAGCATTGTCTGATTTTCATTGGTTAATTTTCATAGAATTTTTATTTATTACCACTTTTGTCAGATTCAAGTTATTTCTGTGACCATTGTAGGTTTTTCTTTCATTAACCGAGGGGTACCAACAATTTTGTCCATGTCTGTATGTCTCCCAGCTGGCCTGGAAACACCTTGGTGTCTCCTCCCAGTGGGATGTGCCTGAAACACCTCAAGTGGGAGGCGTCAAGGAGACAGCCTGAAACCATCTCAAAAACCACCCAAAGTTCGTGACCCTAGCTGCGGGTAGGAATGTAGACTGAACGGTAGATCAACGGCTTTGCTTTAGAGCTCAGCACTTTCTTCACCACGACAGACCGATACAACATCTACATCACTGCAGATGCTGCTTCAATTCATCTATCAATCTCCCCTTCCATTCTCCCCTCACTCGTGAATAAGATAAGATAAGATAAGATAAGATAAGCCTTTATTAGTCCCACAATGGGGAAATTCCAGGATTGCAACAGCACAGGGATAGCAACACTCAGAGCAATAATTAAGAAGATACGGAAGATATAAATAAGAGCAGTGGATATACATACATACACATCAATATATATAGATATATATATATATACAAAGTGCGGAGTATTGTAGCGAGATGGAATAAACAGCATAACCGTTTACTTAGTTATCCTACATAGTATGAATATGTACCCATACGTATTGTCACCCTCCGTAGTGACCGATACTGTCCTAGTTGTATATACTGGAGGGGACCATTGTGTAAGTCTATTGCGTCTTTTGCATTCAGTACTATTAGGTCGTCACGTTTTTTTGCTGTCTCTGCGAGCAGCCCTGCTTAGGTTATACAGTCTGACTGCCGTAGGTAGGAAGGACCTGCGAAACCTCTCGGTTGCGCACCTAGGATGATGTAGTCTGCTGCTAAATGAACTCCTCAGTGCGTTCAGTATGTCCTGCATAGGGTGGGACTCGGACTCCAGCAGACATAACAGTTTAGCCACCATCCTTCTCTCTCTTATCTCCTCCACTGGGTCAGGGCGCTGCCCCAGGACAGAGCTAGCTTTCTTGATCAGTTTGTTCAGTCTCTTCCTATCGGCTGCTGTAATGCCGCTGCCCCAGCAGACCACTCCAAAAGTGATGGCTGATGCCAACACCGTGTTGTAGAATGTCTTCAGCAGCACCCCTTGTACACCAAAAGACCTGAGTCTCCTCAGTAGGAACAGCCTGCGCTGTCCCTTCTTGTAGAGTGCGTCGGTATTGTGTGACCAGTCTAGTTTATTGTTCAGATGAACACCCAGGTACTTGTAGGATGTCACCATCTCGATGTCTGTTCCCTGTATGTTTACTGGTGATGTGAGGGGTTGTCCTTGCCTGCGGCAGTCCACCACCAGCTCCTTAGTTTTCCTCGCGTTGATCTGGAGGCAGTTCCTATGGCACCAATCTACGAAGTCCTGGATAAGTCCTCTGTACTCAGCTTCATCTCCGTTGGAGATGAGACCGACGATTGCAGAGTCGTCAGAGAACTTCTGTAGATGGCAGTGTGTTGTGTTGTGTGAGAAGTCTGCAGTATAAAGGGTGAACAGGAAGGGAGCCAAAACCGTTCCCTGGGGGGCCCCGGTGCTACCGATGATCGTGTCGGACACACAGTCCCAGGTTCTTACAAACTGTGGCCAGTTAAGGCCCTTTTCCACTAGCCTCACTTAGCCCTACACCGCACCACTCAGCCCGCGTTTGAGCATTTTCCATTAGCCCCAGCACCGGTTAGCAGGTGCTTTTTTAGTACCTGATCCAGGGCAGGCTCTAACCGAGCTGAGTAGGGCTGAGTATGGGTGTGATATGACTTTAAGAGACTGGTCGCCGCTGATTGGTCAGGTCGTAACGTCACGAAAGCGACTTTTTCTGCTGAATTTACTCCACGACCGCCATTTGTAGTTGTTCAGCCGGTGAACACAGTGCGCCCCTTTAATATAGTATATTATATTAATATACTGTATAATATACTTATATAATAATATACTCCTAATATTATATATTAGGAGGTGCGCAATTTTCTTTCTATATTAGCCGACGATCGCATCCAGCGCGAGTTGGACGGATCTACTCGAAATGAAAAAATATACCAGCAGGTGTCCGAGCAGATGGGTTCCCAAGGGCACATCCGTACTGCCAAACAGTGTCGGGAGAAGCTGAAAAAGCTGAAAAGCGATTACCGAGCAGTGAAGGACCACAATGCTCGAAGTTGAGCGGATCGGAAGGAGTGGAAGTGGTTTGCTGAGAGACATTGGGCTCGACACGGCCACAGTCACGGCCACGGCCTTGGAAACCGTGGATGGTGAGTATTGTTTTGATATTGCGCGTCTTTTTGCCACTTTATCCTTTCTGTGCCAAGCTCACTGTTTTTAAGAAATAGGAAGGTTGTTAGATTGTGGGTAATGGTTGTTACTGAGGCTTGCCTATTGTTTTGCAGCCAACTGCAGATTCACGCTTGCTTTGTGTTAAGTATTAGCGCGAACAAAACGCTGAATTACGCTTATTGTATTCCGGTTAAAAACTTTAGAGTGTTGTGTACATGTTGCACTTTGGTGTTAAGTTTTAAATTGCGTGCATTTTCTTTCTAGAATCGCAGTTCATATCACAGGGGTCCACCTCAGTGGACATGGACACAGCGGACTCTCCTGGCGCTGCCTCTGCGTCTGCGTCTGCCGGAGCGCCAGCTGGATCGGCTCCGATGTCAGCCACATCACCAGCTCCATCTGGATCACGTTCAAGTGCCGGTAAGGCACAATAACCACGATTTTTTTTTGGTGAAACAGGTCCAGCGGAAACCAGGGTCAAAAATCCATCCATCCATCCATCCATCTTCTACCGCTTAATCCTTTACAGGTCGCGGGGGGGGCTGGAGCCTAACAAGTTATGTACCAAATTGATTAATGCAATTTCCTGTAGCTGCATATTAATTAATTGAAAATGTCTTTTTAAATGTACAAAAAGGTTATTCTTTGGTCTTCACTTATCGGTGTTCCACAACCATTTTTAGGTGTGGTGATTGAAGTGCTGTTGTAACTCCTGTTTTAGACAAACATATAAAGCTCATGAACTGCCGTTGAAATCAACATGCTTCATTGAAATGCTTCGCGTCAGCTGACTGTATTAACCCATTCAGATTTCTGCGGCCACACTACAAGCAACTATTTTAAACATTACCCATCCATCCATCCATATTCTTAATCTTAATCCTTTTTAGTTTTGCAGGGGGGCTGCAGCCGAAGACAGCACCCTGCGTGTTGCAAAATCTGCTCTACTGAGGGGCAGCAACATGACAGTTCAGCTTATATACAGCAATGAAGCATAATATAATAGTGACATTCCACCACAGACTTTCACCTGTGTAATTCCATAATATATGTAGTGATCCAGCTTTAACGACCATGCCTTTCTGTCTTTCCATCTAGGCAAGAGGAAAACAGACAACTCCATTGCTGACCTTACATTAGCGATGGTCAACATGCATGACGAAGAGATGCGGCTCTTGGAACGGCAACATGACCAGCGGCAAGAACACCATCAGGAGTACATGCAGCATTTGCGACAGGTGGCCGCAGATGTGCGGGCAGATGCGCGGGCAGATGCGCGTGAAGCCCTGGAGCAGGACGCTGCGTTACGAAAGGAAGAGCTCGCAGAGATGTCAACATTCAACAGAGATTTCCTGACCCTATTTGGCAGGCTTGTGGACACATTTAGCAGTCGGCGTGTCTAACCATGTCTCCCCACGCCCAGTCTGTTTTTTTGTTTGTAAATTTTGCTTCTGGAATAAAATTGTATTGTTTGCATCAAAAGTCTGGTTTATCTGTTATGACACCGTATGAGAAAAGCCAATAATTACATACACATTCCATTCTCTGTTCACTCCACATGCTGCTGTTCATGAGGTCAGGTGTATAGCCTTCTAATGGTAATTTAATTTTTAACAACACAACGAAACGTAATGTCTTGGTAGTTTTTTTTAAAATTTTAAACAAATTTGCAATGCTGAATCCATTTCTCTTGAACGGGTACATTTTTTATGTTATAAGCAGTTGTACAGGTGTGCTTTAACTTGTACAGTAGACACTGATAAAGGTAAGTACATGTAAGTTGAATGTTGCATCACCAGTCAAAATTTAATAAATTAAGAAGGAATCTAGCAAAAATTTGGCACTAATAACAGTAGACAAATCGGACAATGATACACAACTGTGTTTTTGTTGCACACAACTGTTGTTACCAACAAGTGCAAAATTTATATTCCCTTTTCCCAAAAATTAAAAATCAATTTGTAAGTAAAAGTGGGAGACCTTTACATGGGAATATGACATATATCAGCACATGATTTATAGTTCAATTTGCATTTCCACCTAAGCAAAAGTGGCTTGTCGAGCTGGATTTTTGTGAAGATGGCCTGTGCGGTGTTTCTGCATGTAATTACATATCTGTCAAGTGATACGGTTTCGCCGTATTTTAATACGGGGAAAATGCAGTTTTAGCAAATACGGGCGTATTGCCATTTCTGTACGCCAAAAAGAAGAATATACGGGAAAAAATTATTGAGAGTGTTGAGGAACACGTCGTGTGTGTGACCCCCACAGCGTATGGGCGGGCAGAGCGCTCAGCGTGAGCAATTATCACAACAGTGAGAAGTGTGGACTGATCATTATGCTGATGGCTTCACACCTTCTGTTGTCCTGAGGCTCCTGCAAATTAGCTAATAGCTATACACTCTGTGCAACACATCAGATTGATTGTCATTGATTAATTGTCTATGTTTATTGCACTGTCCCTGTCAAATAAACAAATCTAATCTAATCTAATTACCCGTACCTTAACAGATAAGTGTTATGAACAACAGAGCACAGGTAGATGGAACATGCACAACATTTTATTTACAAAAAACATTTTTGAAATATGTATGCACATAAATGTGGACGAAATAGACAAGTACTGCATCACAGCATCTCGTATTATATCGCCACCCTGCTCCTCTGCTCTCTGTGCCGCTGCCACCACTGGTTCATCTACTGCATCATCCAATGTAGTGTCAAACGTCTCTCCATGACTCTCACACAGATTGTGCAGAGCACAACAAGTCAGCACCATAGATTTCACCAGTTTCATGTCACAGTCATTCCTCTCTCCTTCCTTCTCTCCTCGTCATCAGCCATTTTCTTTGTTGTGGAGGATTCGGTCGCGTGTTTGACGTCACGAGAGTGTGGCGCCGCCTGCTGTTCAACAAATTCCACCCACAGCAGGTGTGCCAGCAGGTGTGCCAGCAGTAATGTTGAAACGCAACAGAGGCAGAACCGAACCGAAGTGAGTAGAGTCGGGTTTTCTAATCGGGGCTAGTGGAAAAGCACCTTTAGTGAGGTAGTCCAGGATCCATGATGACAGGTGCTGGTCCACCCCTGCGCACAGCAGCTTGTCCTTCAGGATCATCGGTTGGATGGTGTTGAAAGCACTGGAGAAGTCAAAGAACATGATCCTCACCGCATTCCCGGGCTTCTCCAGGTGGGACAGAGAACGGTGAAGGAGGAAGATCACTGCATCCTCCACCCCAATGCCATGCTGGTAGGCAAACTGGAGTGGATCCATCGCTTGTCCCACCAGGGGGCGGGGGTGAGCAAGGACCAGTCTCTCCAGGGTCTTCATCATGTGGGATGTCAGGGCCACTGGTCTGTAGCTGTTCAGGTCTTTGGGGCGGGAGGTCTTTGGTACAGGTACCACACAAGATGTTTTCCACAACTGTGGTACCCTCCCCAGCTTCAGGCTCAGGTTGAAGATGAGCTCCACAATCCCACACAGCTGATCTACACAGGACTTGAGGAGCTTTGCGCTGATGCCGTCCAGTCCCGACGCTTTCCTCGCCTTGATCTTTCTCAGCTCCGTCCTCACCTGGGTCCTAGTGAGGGTCATGTTGGGGGGCTGTGTGTTGGGAGTGGGGGGGTGTTGGTGGAGTGGGGTGTGGACAGCAGGACTCAATGTCTTTAGAGGCAGCAGTGGTTGTTGTGCAGTCGGGGGGGGGGAGGGTCGTTGGTCAAATCTATTAAAAAACAGGTTCCCTGCCCCCCATGGCCTGGGAGGAGGTATTCTGGAGCCCAGAGATGGTTTTAAGGTTTCTCCAGACCCCACCGATGTCGCTCTGTTGCAGCTTGTCCTCCATCTTCTTCCTGAAGCTGTCCTTGCCTTCTCTGATCTTCCTCCTAAGCTCCCTCTGTATGGACTTCAGCATCTCCCTGTTCCCCGACCTGAAGATCCTCTTCTTCTCTCTCAGAAGTGTTTTTATCTCAGGGTTGATCCAGGGTTTGTTGTTCGAGCAACACCGTATGGTCTTGGTGGGTACGGTGTTGTCCACACAGAAGCTGATATAGTCCGTGATGGTGTGAGTGAGGCCATCGATGTCCTCACCATGTGGATCGCAGAGCTGCTCCAAGGCAGTGGTTTCAAAGCAATCCTTTAGAGCGTCCATTGCCTCCTCAGACCATATCTTCACTGTGCGCATGACCGGAGGTTGTCTGTGCACTAGGGTTTTGTACACCGGCAGGAGATGAACCAAGTTGTGATCCGATCTCCCGAGTGGGGGAAGTTGTGATGAGGTGTACGCCTCCTTAGTGTTTGCATAGAAAAAATCCAGTGTTTTATTGTCTCTAGTGTGGCATGTGACATACTGGGTAAATGTGGGTAGAATGGGAGACAGTGAAATATGGTTGAAATCGCCTGAGATGAGGAGAAGAGCATCTGGGTGTTCTGTCTGCAGCCTGCCAGTTACTGAGTGGATGACGTCACGCACTGTCCCAGCGTTCGCCGTCGGATTTGCATAAATAACAATGCAGATCACGTGTGAGTATTCCCTCGGGAGATATGTAGGCCGCATGCTAACAGCTAGCAACTCAATGTCTTTGCTACAGTGCTGTTCCTTAACCGTGATATGTCCCGGTCTGCACCAGTTGTTATTGACGTACATCATCACCCCACCCCCCGTGCCTTCCCAATGTCTGGTTTTCGGTCTGCCCGTATTGCGTGGAAACCCTCCAGTTCAATGTTAGCATCTGCTGCTAGCCCTGTTAGCCACATCTCTGAGAATAGGAACAGGCTACACTCCCGGTATATGCTATCGTAGCGGGAGATAGCCGCTAGTTCATCTGTCTTTCTGAGTATCGATCGTACATTCCCCATAATGACAGATGGGAGGGCGGGTCTGTACCTTATATTCCTTGCCCACCGTCTTACTCCAGCTCGACACCCACGTCATTTTCATCTTAATTCTCCCGGTATGTCGAGTTTTCGTGTTAGCATCATGGGCCGGTTGAGTGCTAGCATCTGGTCCCTGTTATACTGCCTCCAGCCAGAAACAGTGGCTCCGTCCACTGAATCAGGAGACATTTGGGCGAGCTACGTGTTCGGATGGAATAAAGTGACGCTGGATCATAAAGATTGGCAAGAGAGCCAGATAGTAACAGAAATAGGCAGAAATTGATCCGCTGTTGCAAAGGGCAGCCTACTCGTGTGGCGCCGGAAGTGATAAGTGAATAAGACCTGAGTTACTTGAACTCCTCCACTTGGGGCAGGACCTCATCCCCAACCCAGAGAGGACAAGTCCCACTTTTCGGTTGAGCACCATGGATGCAGGTACTGATTCTCATCCTGGCGGCTGCACACTCGGTAGAAAACCGTCCCAGCAAGACCTGTAGGTCATTCCTCAATAAACCAACAGGACAGCATCATCTGCAAACAACAGAGATGAGATCCTGTGGTCCCTGAACATGACACCCTCTGTTCCTTGGCTGCACCTAGAAATTATGTGCATAAAAATTATGAACAGGATCGGTGACAAAGGGCAGCCCTGGTTGAGTCTAGCTTGCACTGAGAATGAGTGTGATTAATTGTTGGCAATACAAACTAAACCCTCACAATGGTCGCATAGAAACCGGACAGCTCATACCAATGAGCCTGATACACCATACACCTGAAGCACTCCTCACAAGAAACCACAAGGAATGCAGTTGAGTGCATTCTCCAAGTCCACAAAACACATGTAGACTGGTTGAGAAAATTCCCATGAACCCCCAAGGATCCTTGAAAGGGTGAAGAGTTGTGCCACAACCAGGATGAAAACCACATTGTTCCTCCTGAATCCAAGGTTCAACCATCGGCTGGACTCTCCTCTTCAGTACCTTGGCATAGACCTTCTAGAGGAGGCTGAGGAGTATGATCTCTCTAAAACTGGAACACACCCTCTGGTCCCCCTTATTGAAGAGGGGAACCACTACCTCAGTTTACCATGCTAAAGGTACTGTCTGCAACTTTCACATAATATTACAGAGACAAGTCTGCCAGTACAGTTCAGCTGCTTCAGGAGTCCCACAAGCCAACCAAGCTCAATAGGACTCCTTCTTCAGCTTGATGGCCCCCCTCACCTCTGGCCTCCACCATTTGGTTTGGGGGTTGCCACCATGACAGGCACCAGCAGCCTTATAGCCACAGCTCTGAGCAGCCGCTTCAGCAATGGAGGGTGAGAATATGACCCATTCAGATTCCATGTCTCTAATCTCTCTCGGAATGTGGTTGGTGCTCTTCCGGAGGTGTGAGTTGAAGGCCTCTCAGACAGGGGCCTCAGACATATGTTCCCAGCACACCCTCACTATACGCTTGGGTCTGCCAGTTCTGAATGGTATCCTTCCCTGCCATCAGCTCCAACTCACCACCAGGTTTTGATCAGTTGACAGCTCTGCACCTCTCTTTACCCAAGTGTCCAAGACATTCGGTCACAAGTCTGATGACTCAATAACAGAATTGATCATCGGCCTGTGACCTAGAGTGTCCTGGTGCCAAGTGCACATATGGACAGCCTTATGCTTGAACATGGTGTTCATTATGGACAAACTGTGGTTAGCACAGAAGTCCAATAATTGAACACCACTCGGGTTCAGATCAGGCAGGCCGTTCCTCCCAATCACACCCCTCCAGACTTCATTGTCATTGCCCATGTGTGTGTTGAAGTCCCCCCCTGTAGGACATTGGCGTCTCCAAGAGGAGCACTTTCCAGCACACCAGCACTCCAAAGAGGGTGGCCACTCTAAAACATCATTTGGTGCATAGGCACAAATGATGGTCAGGACCCGTTTCCCAATCCGAAGGGGCAGGGAAACAACCCTTTCATCCACCAGTTCCAGAACCTGAGCTGTGCGTCGAGGTGAGCCCGACTATATCTAGCTGGTATCTCTCAACCTCATGCACAAGCTCAAGATCTTTCCCCACCAGAGAGGTGATGTTCCATGTGCCAAAAGCCAGTGTAGTAAGTTGAGGTCTCTGCCTTTGACTGCCACATGATCCACATAGCGCTGTACCCCCATGGTCCCTCCAGCGGGTGGTGAACCCACTGGAGGTGGACCCATGTGACTTGTTCAGACTGAGCTGGCCAGGTCCCGTGGATAGAAACCTGGCCACTAGGCACTTGCCATCGAGCCCTTCCTACAGGCCTGGCTCTAGTGTGGGACCCGGCAACCCCATACTGGGTGGGGTACACTGTATCCTTGATTGAACATTCATTGAAATATTATGTAAATATAATAGTTCAAAAAACATTTTAACTTGTGGATTTCAGAGTCTACACAGGAGCAATAACTATGACAGTGGCAAATGATATTGTTGGGATCACTTTCAGAGCAATTTGATGAGTGATAGAACCACTGACAACCAATGAAAATACACCCAGCCTGCTCTGAAAGCAGAGCTAGAACAATTAACAGTGCATTGAGAAATTTCAGAGGCTGAGCTTTAGGTGCCTCAAATCTTCTCAGTATTTGACAATGTGCAGTGCAGCACCCACCACACCCGATCTGGCTGTGGGTCCAATGAAACTTTGGTGCAAGGAGAAGGACCCGTTGAATAGTTTCATGAACCTACACACCCTTTCTCCTTTTTTCTCTGTGCAAATTAGCTACAGCAATAATAGGCATAGCCACAAAATCCTTGGAGCTCTGATTGTTGCATGCTCAACACAAGTGTCTTATGCTGGTTGTTTGAATTATTACAGGATCATTATTATAATACAAACTCTAACTTGGTTGCTGAAATAAAAATCCATCTGTCATCGATGTATTTTTTTTTAGCTGTGACAGACTAGCACACATTAAATAACTATTATGTAGTATCTTTGATTTAGTTTGCAACATCCATGGCAGTTAATTTTTCTCCATCTGCTGAGAAGTTTCTTTGAATGAACATATAGCTGTGATGTTGATAGAAGGGGTGAAAAAAGAGAGACTGATGTGAAGAATAAATATGTATGTCTCTTTGTTCTCAATTCTCCTTCCTTCACTGGAGGAAGCATGAGTTGTCCTTTTCTGTGGGACCATGCGGGATGGACCACTACTGTGAGAACTGATGCACCCCTGTGTGCAAATCCCTTTTCAAATAGAGGAACTGATCCCCTCTACCCATTCCATTGAACTCCACTGCAGGCTGTTCCTGCCATGAGCCCAGACAGGTAAGCTAATGAAGGGACAGCAAGTCAGTCAAACTGCGACCAAACACTATTCATTGTCGGGCCCCAGTGGGACCAGCCCATGGTTCTCCTCCGCTGTTCCTCCAGCTGTCAGCATAGCTTATGAAAACATGAATCTGCCTTATGTTACATTGAACAAGTGACTCACAGTCTCTGTTCATCAGTGCACCTAATCAATTAATGCAAACTTTGTATGCTTGTCCTGTAAGTTCACAATTAACACTGTAAATGTAAAGCTCTTTGTGTCTTATAAGAAAATAAAATTACCAGCTTTGCACCCATCCATTCCCATTTTAAAGGATACAAGCACAAAGTACATCAAAGTAATTTCTTATTTTGACAATGAGGGTGCAAAGTGTGAAAATGGATTATAAACAGCCACAAATGGACAAAAAACACTGGAAAGCACAAATTCATTCTTTAGATCACGGGGTGTGGTGATCTGGACTTGGTCAGATCTGGTCCACGCTTTGTTCTTTTTTGTATTCATTACACAGGGTTACAAAAATTTTTTTTTGTAAGTTGTCTGTGTTTTTTTTCAACTGATTTAAAACAATTTTGCACTGCTGATTCCGAAAATGACATCCGTTTCTCTTGATCAGGTGCTAAGTAAAAACCTGTGCTTACTTAGTACTTAGTACTGTGCATGTACTTAACTTTATATAAAGGTAAGTACATGTAAATTGAATGTTACGTCATCATTGTTCAAAATTGAGAAAATTTCAAGACATAAAAAAGAATTTTGCATCATATAAAGTGAAAATACCCGTACATGTAAACAAAAACATATAAAACAACATATGGCCACACAGTGGGGCAAAAAAGTATTTAGTCAGCCACCAATTGTGCAAGTTCTCCCACTTAAAAGATGAGAGAGGTCTCCAAATTTCATCATAGGTATACCTCAACTATGAGAGACAAAATGAGAAAAAAAAAAAATCCAGAAAATCACATTGAAGGATTTTTAATGAATTAATTGGTAAATTCCTCAGTAAAATAAGTATTTGGTCACCTACAAACAAGCAAGATTTCTGGCTCTCACAGACCTGTAACTTCTTCTTTAAGAGGCTCCTCTGTCCTCCACTCATTACCTGTATTAATGGCACCTGTTTGAACTCGTTATCAGTATAAAAGACACCTGTCCACAACCTCAAACAGTCAGACTCCAAACTCCACTATGGCCAAGACCAAAGAGCTGTCAAAGGACACCAGAAACAAAATTGTAGACCTGCACGAGGCTGGGAAGACTGAATCTTCAATAGGTAAGCAGCTTGGTGTGAAGAAATCAACTGTGGGAGCAATTATTAGAAAATGGAAGACATACAAGACCACTGATAATCTCCCTCGATCTGGGGCTCCACGCAAGATCTCACCCCGTGGGGTCAAAATGATTACGAGAACGGTGAGCAAAAATCCCAGAACCACATGGGGGGACCTAGCGAATGACCTGCAGAGAGCTGGGACCAAAGTAACAAAGGCTACATCAGTAACACACTACGCTGCCAGGGACTCAAATCCTGCAGTGTCAGACGTGTCCCCCTGCTTAAGCCAGTACATGTCCAGGCCCGTCTGAAGTTTGCTAGAGAGCAGTTGGATGATCCAGAAGAGGATTGGGAGAATGTCATATGGTCAGATGAAACCAAAATAGAACTTTTTGGTAAAAACTCAACTTGTCGTGTTTGGAGGAGAAAGAACACCATACCTACTGTGAAGCATGGGGGTGGAAACATCATACTTTGGGGCTGTTTTTCTGCAAAGGGACCAGGACAACTGATGCGTGTAAAGGAAGGAATGAATGGGGCCATGTATCGTGAGATTTTGAGTGAAAACCTCCTTCCATCAGCAAGGGCATTGAAGATGAAACGTGGCTGGATCTTTCAGCATGACAATGATCCCAAACACACCACCCGGGCAACGAAGGAGTGGTTTCGTAAGAAGCATTTCAAGGTCCTGGAGTGGCCTAGCCAGTCTCCAGATCTCAACCCCATAGAAAATCTTTGGAGGGAGTTGAAAGTCCGTGTTGCCCAGCGACAGCCCCAAAACATCACTGCTCTAGAGGAGATGTGCATGGAGGAATGGGCCAAAATACCAGCAACAGTGTGGGAAAACCTTGTGAAGACTTACAGAAAATGTTTGACCTCTGTCATTGCCAGCGAAGGGTATACAGTGATCCCTCACTTATCGCGGTTAATGGGTTCCAGAACCGACCGCAGAAAGTGAAAAACCGCGAAGTAGCGTCATCCCTAATGACGTCACCCATAAATAACACGTACGTTCATTCTCTCACTCTCTCTCTCATATGATACGTGTGTGTGTGTGTGTGTGTGTAAGTGTACATACATACGTAGATGTAAATAAAGTGTACATAAATATGTTTTTAGAACTCTTTTATTTTTATAACAAGATACGTAACTCAAGATGAAGATGATTTACTGCACAGGTTAATGAGAGCTTTACTGCTCCTCAGGTGACGCCTCATCGTCAGGTGCTAGAGGCGCAGGATCGTCGAGGGCAGCTGCAGGAGGCAGCGTAGTGGCTCGACGGGAAGACTATTTCGCACAAAAAGGCACAAGAGAACAGCGAAAAGTTCCACGCGGCGAGACTAGCAATAAAGAACAATGAATGCGGTCTTCCTTCGCTGGGTATGGGCGCTCTGCAGGGAGAGAAGCTGGGTAAAACGTCTCGGCCAATCAGCTTGCGAGGTAAAACGTCTCGGCCAATCAGCTTGCGAGATTCTCGAGCAGTGAAGAGGTGGGCGGAGAGGAGTGGAGCGGTGGTCAGAGAGGTGGATTTTGAGTTGTGCGGCTCTCCGTGTTGATACCTGATGTTCTAATGTAGTCTCCCTGCCTTCTGCTAGCGCCCGCCCATTTTTTCTCAATTTTGAATTTTTGATGAATATTTCTGAAAAATCCGCGATGCACTGAGGGCGCGAAAGGTGAAGCGCGAAGTAGCGAGGGATCACTGTATAACAAAGTACTGAGATAAACTTTTGTTATTGACCAAATACTTATTTTACCGAGGAATTTACCAATTAATTCATTAAAAATCATTCAATGTGATTTTCTGGATTTTTTTTTCTCATTTTGTCTCTCATAGTTGAAGTATACCTATGATGAAAATTGGAGACCTCTCTCATCTTTTAAGTGGGAGAACTTGCACAATTGGTGGCTGACTAAATACTTTTTTGCCCCACTGTAATTCAAAACGTTGACCTGATTGAGCAAAACCAATGTGATTTTTGGATTCAGCACATCAAAATTGTCCTAAATCAGCTAAAAACACTTAGACAATAAATTTGGTGTTGACCCGTGTTATCATCATTATTTGGGAATTTTCACTTCCTCAGTTTCCTTTAGCACTGTTATTATATCACCACCTCAGTTATGTTTGTATGTTGTATAGTTTCCCTGCTGCATCATTCGTTTCCGAGTTGGCTTTTATTTTGACAGTGTCGTTTGTTTATTTTCTTTCTAGCACAGCTCATCCTTGTTTTACTGATTATTGATCACAACTGTTGCTCATCAGTTTATTATTAGGCCCGGTACCGTGGCTCTGAGAAAGATCCGTCGCTACCAGAAATCCACGGAGCTGCTCATCCGTAAGCTGCCCTTCCTGCGCCTGGTGAGGGAGATCGCTCAGGACTTCAAGACCGACCTGCGCTTCCAGAGCTCTGCCGTCATGGCTCTGCAGGAGGCCAGCGAGGCATACCTGGTGGGTCTCTTTGTGGACACCAACCTGTGCGCCATCCATGCCAAGAGGGTCACCATCATGCCCAAAGACATCCAGCTGGCCCGCCGCATCCGCGGAGAGAGAGCTTAGACTTTCTGCTGCACATCCACCAACCACAATGCTCCGCACTGTGTGTCTATATATATATATATATATATATTCATAGTAATATGTACATATGTATACTAGCTGTTCTTGTTTTTTCTTGCCTTCTGATTGTTGCTCTGAGTGTTGCTATCCCTGTGCTGTTGCAATCCTGGAATTTCCCCATTGTGGGACTAATAAAGGCTTATCTTATCTTATCTTATCTTAACTTATCTTATCTTATCTTATGTTCTTCTCTATTTATTGGTTTGACTCCCTGATCCCTTTGTTGGGTCCTCAGTCGTAGTAAGTTGTTTGTCAGTAGTTTGGTTTTGTTTCACACATACATTACTGTTTCCGCTGTTTGGGTTTCCTCCCCCAGCGTTTCTGTTCTACTGCCGTTGTGGCTTATTTTATGTTCAGCTCTCACACTGCATTTATTTTTGGTATTAAATTATGCTTCAACTTTGCCCTTTGAGTGAGTCTGTTCATCTGCCCCAGAGGGACGTTCATGACATGGGGCTCAAAACTTATAGGTATTTGTTGAAGCAATATTTTTTCACAATGGTTTCTTTTGGGTACCTTTAGTTTCTTACAGGGTCACGTGGGGAGAATAGGTCAATACCATTGCAGTGGAGTGTGTTTTAATGAAATGGACCCAACATCAACCAGTACCTACTTCAACAACAGCCATCTGTAAGCCAATACCTTCTTCCATGGGATCCATCTGTAATTACACCACATATCGATGCCAAATGGTATCTTGATCACTAACCAACTTATTTTTCATAATAAGTATCCTGAAAAGGTGGCATGAAGTAGTAGTTATAGTAAAAGTGTCCAATCACAATCACAGCTCTTTCACAACTCTTTAGATATCCTTTCTAAATTAAATGGTGGGAAACACACTCCTCCAAAAAGACTACATTCCCCAAATTTCAATAGAAGAATGATGTTAATATTTTATTTCCATTAATATTTTATCCAGCTTTCTCACTCCACACCCAAAACTCTATAGTCAAATGTTCATTCCTGTTTTATCTCCACTTTCATACTGAGTGCCTTTTGACATCCACAGATATGCCAAACACATGTGGCTCTGAGTGTTCAAATGTGTGAGCATCTTTGCTGGTGCACCACAGATCTTATGTCCTTCTGTTCTTAACATCTGCAGTGTGTCTGTGAAGAGGAGCCTGTCATCTGATCCCGTCAGATAAAGAAGTTGCAGATGTGCCATCAGTGGCCTTCTAATGCCATGTACAGTTTTTGCATGCCAAACAGCAGCAGTAAATCATACAATATGTAAGCCAGTACCATAAAGACATTTATCCCTTTCATACAGCATGCAGAGTCCACTTCCATTTGGAAATACCATGATTTGCTTCAGAATGAAAGTAGCATCCCACAGTAATGGAGTACCAGGTTTTCTGTCACTTGATCTATTGAAATTGACCTTTTCACAAAACCTGCTGAGCACGTGGTTCAACCTCCATCTGCATGACTGGTCAAATGAAAAATAAAGATAAAACAATGTTTCCTTTGCTACTCCACTAACGAACAATGGACTTGGTTCCAAACGAACATCACCAAATTTTCTTTCTTTCTTTTCTTCCTTTTTTTTGACAACACATTCAAATATTGTACAACACCCTCTTCAAAGATTTACACTTTTTTTTTGCAAGGTTCTAAGCTTCTGGGTGACTTGGACCTTTTTTGTGGAATTTGCATGTTTTCACTCAGTCTGTATATGTTTTTTCCAATATTCTCTCGAAAGTTGATTCTAAACTGTCAGTAGGTGTAGATGAGACTGAGTGGTTGTCTGTCTTGTGTGACCAAGTCATGGATTGGAGATATTTGTCAACTAGGCTCCAGCCACCCTGTTGCCCCGAGTTGAATAAATAGTGTTAAAAATGGTGGATGTCCCCTCCATGGATTGCCACCTAATCGTGGTGGAGGGGTTTGTGTGCCTTAATGATCCCACGAGCTATGTTGTCAGGGGCAACTTGACCCTAGTAGGGTCTCCCAAGGCAAATTGGTCCTGGGTGAAGGGTCAGCCCAAGAGCAGTCCAATGAATCTCTATGAAAAAAGTTACAAGGATGCAGTGTACCCAAAGGAGCCATATGGGCCTACCCTCCATTGGGATCATCACCTGCTGGAGGGATCATTGGTGCTATGTGAACTGGACAGCAGTCTGGGCTACTCTGCTTGAACTGCTGCCTCCATGACTCAGATCCTCAGATAAGCAGTAGAAGATGGATGGATATTTCAGCACAGTATCATTGAATATAGCACTGTGGGTAATGTGAATGTAGGCCCCATGTGCAGTAGAGGGCTGCAGACATCATCAGGGGGGTATACAGTCGTGTGAAAAAATTAGGACACCCCATTAAATATTCAGTTTGTAGAGAAAGGAGCAGGCGTGACAACGTGCTGGAACAGCACAGACTTTATTCCCCTCTCCACAAGTCAAGTTGACAAGAATGATTCCCAGGTCGCCGGCTCGCTCCCTTTTATACTTTAATCCCTTGCCTAGCAACCTGGGGGCTCACACCACAATCCACATTGGATAAACAGTCTGCACGGCGCATTAGCATAACATAGTACATCTCATTACATTAGCATAACATTTGCTGGCGTGCTGCTTCTTCCTCCTCCCTGTAGCCAGCGTCTGCGCCTCCACTGTCTTGACTTGACCCCCCCCCCCCACCCGGTCAGCCTTCCACTTCACGGTCCATTGTCTGGGTGGAGGATGTCACCTCTGTGCCCCCCCCCCCCCGATCACCCAGAATGGGCTTCAACCCCTTTGTCCTGTGGGCTTCAGCCGACGTTAATATCGGCTGTAACGGGGGTCGCTGGCTGAGAGGCGCTGCTCTGGCGGCGAGGCACTGTGGTAGGCACGTCCGTCTGTAAGGGGACGGGGGTGGGGGGAGGGGGGAGAAAACACATCTTCAAAAAGCATTGTTGTTGCTGTTGCTGAGTCACTTACCTGCGGGGCCCCCAACGGGGGGCGTCCACGCCGGGGAGCCCAGGCCAACACCACTTCCTCGTCTGCCGACATGAATGCTGGTTTGAGCCTGTCAATGCAGACAGTTTTGCTGCGTACCCCCAAGTCTAACACAAAATGTTTCTCCCCAGGTTGTAGCACTCTGAACGGCCCGTCGTACGGTGGGCGCAATGGGGTCCAGTGTGCATTGTGTCTGATGAACACAAACAACGCATTCCACAAGTTTTTGGGGAAACAGTGGTGGGCTGGGCCTGGTACTCTCCCCGGTTCCGCAGCATGTAGCGAATTGGGGGGTGTTTGGGCGTCGGATGCTGGGTTGTCTGGCAAAAATTCCCTGGGGAGCCGCAGCGGTTGTGAAAACATGAGTTCTGCCGGGCAGGCTGCCAAATCCTCCTTCGGTGCAGCGCGCAAACCCAACAAAACCCACAGCAGTCGGTCCACCCAATTGGCGTCGGTAAGCAAAGCCCTGAGTGCTGCTTTCAGTGATCTGTGGAAACGCTTCCATAACCAGTTGGCATGAGGGTTGTATGCGGTAGTGCGGTGAACGCTGACCCCCCAGGCTCCGGGCCATCGCAGACCACAGGTTGGAAATGAACTGGGGGCCCCTGTCAGATGTGATGTCAGATGGAGGGCTGAAACGTGCCACCCAAGTGGTCAAAAAAGTGCGTGCTACTTCCATGGACATTGTGGACACCAGCGGCATCGCTTCTGGCCAACACATGGTGTGGTCTACTACCGTTAGGAGGTGCATAAAGCCCTGTGATGGCGGGAGGGGCCCCACCAGGTCCACGTGGACGTGGGCGAACCTCTTGAGATGTGGAAGTGTTCCAGGGGGGCCTTCGTGTGCCTGTGCACCTTGGTCCACTGGCACACGACGCAAGCTACCACCGACTCTTTCACCTGTTTGCGCAGACCCGGCCAGACGAATTTCACCCCCACCAGCTTGACTGATCTGCGCACTCCTAGGTGCGCCAGGGAGTGAATCGATTTGAAAACACGGCAGTGCCAAGTATGCGGGATGCGGGACGGGCGCGGACGGCCTGTGGAGACGTCACAGAGTAGGGATGGGCCCCGGCTCGCAGTACTCTGCTCTCCAGCCTTAACCTTGTTGGTCCAGACTGGACTGCATAAACGTCGGCATCACCGGGTTGCTCGGTGGCCGTGGCAGTGTAATCTACCCCTACATGGATTGGGACTATGAGCGCGCATGAGAGGCAGTCCGCCACCATGTTGAGTTTACCGGCCACATGCTGTATGTTGGTTGTAAACTCCAAGATTGCAGCTAGCTGTCTTCGCTGCCGGGCCGACCATGGTTCTGAAACCTTGGCCATGGCGTATGTTAGTGGCTTGTGGTCCACAAACGCTGTGAAACTGCCACCTTCCAGCCAGAACTGGAAGTGGTGTATGGCCAGGTGGAGAGCCAGCAGCTCCTTGTCAAACGTGCTGTATTTACGCTCGTTGTCGCGCAGAGACCTGCTGAAAAAGGCGAGCAGCTGCCAAGAACCTGCGATGCACTGCTCCACGACGACCCCTATGGCCACGTCTGATGTGTCGGTAGTGAGTGCGATCCATGCCAGTGGGTCTGGGTGTGCCAGTAATGTGGCCTTAGCAAGCACATCCTTGTCATCTGCAAACGCCTGCTCCCGCTCGGGGGTCCAGTCAGTGCTGCCCGCCGTTTTCTTAAGCATGGCATACAATGGCTGCATGAGCTGGGCTGCGTGAGGGAGGAAGCAGTTGTAGAAGTTCACCATTCCTAAAAACTCCTGGGAGGGCGTGGAAAATTTGCCACCACGTGCACCTTGTCCAGTAATGGGATTGCGCCCTCCGGTGAGATGCAGTGGCCCAAAAAGTCGATCGTCATAGCTCCAAACTGACACTTCGCTGGGTTGATTATTAACCCGTGCTCCTCCTTTGACACGCTGGCCACCAGGATGTCGTCGAAGTAGACGAAGACAAACGGCAGGTCGCGCAGCACAGTGTCCATCATGCGTGGGAAGGTCTGTGCTGTGCCTTTTAACCCGAATGGCATGTGTAAAAATTTGAAAAGGCCGAAAGGGGTAATCACTGCCGTTTTGGGTATGTCTTCGGCATGCACAGGGACCTGGTGGTTCCCGCGGACCAGGTCCACCTTGGAAATAATGCGTGCCCCGGTGAGGTGGATGGAAAAATCCTGAATATGGGGAATGGGGTAGTGATCGTGTGCTGTAGCATTGTTTAACCGGCGGAAGTCTCCGCATGGTCGCCACGACCCCTCGGCTTTAGGCACCATGTACAGCGAGGATGCCCACGGGCTCTTGAAGCGCCTGACGATGCCTAATCTCTCCAAATTGGCAAACTCTTTGTTTGCACTGGCCAGTTTAGCTGCATCCAGGCGGCGAGGGTGCACGAAAACGGGCGGCCTCTCGGTGAGGATAAAGTGATCAACCGCATGCTTAGTGACGGCCGCCGAAAACGTCGGAACCGTAAGTGCTGGAAACTGGGTGAGTAGTTGTTGGAACTTACCCCCTGGAGCTGTGACGTTGGCGAGTGATGTGAACTCGGTTCCTCGAGCTGTACAGGGTAGAGAATAAAAAGACAGAGCATTAATCAGATGTCTTTTGGCAACTTTGACTAATAGTCTGTGCACACACAGAAAATCTGCGCCTAAGATGGGGTAGTTACATGCTGCTATGATGAAGGACCATTGGTAGTTGTGGCCATGCAAACATATGGTCAGTGTCCTCTCACCAAAAGTTTTAATGTCTGAGCTGTTGGCGGCTGCCAGCTTGGGGCCGCTACTCCCAGCCAACCGGTCTGCATTGAATGGCAGGATGAGGCTCTTTTGGGAGCCGGAGTCCATGAGGAACCGTCTCCCCGAACGTGAGTCCATCACATAGAACAGTTTGTTTGTGTCACCGGCGGACGCAGCTGCTAACGACTGCCAGTCCTGGCGTTTCTCGACCACCTGTATTGGTAGGGTGGCACGCATCGCCGTGCATCTTCATCGAAACGGCAGTGGTAGAAACAGAGCTCGCCCTTCCAGTGCTTCTTGGTCTCCACGCCGGCCACCATGGAAGGCTCTTCGGCGTCGGTGGTCATCTCCATGGGCTCCGGTGCCGCTGCGTTCACCGCAAAGGTTCTGGTCTCCAGGATAATCTGGTCCGCTTCTTTTGCCACCGCCTGGTAGTTCTGCGTGGCCAGCAGCGGTGAGTTGGCGAGGACTGTCCTGGCTGCAGTCGGGAGGTTACGTAGGAAAAGATGTGCGAACAGGAACGGCTCGCCATCTGTGCCCACCAACGCCAACATCTTCTCCATCAACTCGGAGCGCCTCAGGAGTCTTTCCGCTCTCTCACAGTCCGACAGCATATAGCGCTGGGTGAGCGCGGTCTTGATGGCATTGTATTTGCCGTGGGCTGGGGGCCGTTGGAGCAGGCTTGCCACCTGCTGAGTTGTGCGTGTGTCCAGCACGGCTACGACATAGTAATATTTCGTGTCGTCCGCTGTCACTCCCTGGAGTGCGAACTGGGCGTCCGTGTGTAGGAACCAAGCCGTCGGGTCATGTAGCCAAAAAACTGGGAGCTTGACTGAAACAGCACAGGCGGTGCTGGCACTTTCAGACGGGGCCGTCTCCGGGGTGTTCGCCTCGTATTCCATCATACGTCTTGGGGGCACCAGTGTAGAGAAAGGAGCAGGCGTGACAACGGGCTGGAACAGCACAGACTTTATTCCCTTCTCCACAAGTCAAGTTGACAAGAATGATTCCCAGGTTGCAGGCTCTCTCCCTTTTATACTTTAATCCCTTGCCTAGCGACCTGGGGGCTCACACCACAATCCACATTGGATAAACAGTCTGCACGGCGCATTAGCATAACGTAGTACATCTCATTACATTAGCATAACATTTGCTGGCACGTTGCTTCTTCCTCCTCCCTGTAGCCAGTGTATGCACCTCCACTGTCTTGACTCGACCCCCTGGTCAGCCTCCCACTTCACGGTCCATTGTCTGGGTAGAGGATGTCGCCTCTGTGTCCCCCACAAGTTCTTTATTAAGAAATGTTCACATATCTATGTCAAACCTTGTTTTTGTTTTTTTTTCCACAATATTTTTTATTGAACCTTTTTTTTTTTACAAACATGACACAAACAATCAAACACTAACACTAAAGTAATTTAAAAAAATGTACTAAAAACACCAATAACCACTAAGAAAGGCAAGTCTTCAACAAAGCTCCTCTGTTTAGTCTAGGCAATCCATTACATAAGTATACATATTATACATTTACCAATTTGGAATTTACAAGGTCCACACACATCATTCACCTTCTTCTTCAGAAGTTATGTTTAATTTCTTTACATAATCGGGCTGCACGGTGGCGCAGTGGTTTAGCACTGTGGCAGCACAGTTTTACCCTCGGCCGGGGGATCGCGGGGATCATGAGATCGTGGGTTCGATCCCAGCCCCCGACCAACAGTGAGCTGTGTGGAGTTTGCATGTTCTCCCCGTGTTGCGTGGGTTTACTTCGGGATTTCTCCGGTTTCCTCCCGCATACCAAAAACATGTAGGTTTAGGGCGCTCGCGCACGCAGCGACCGGCAGCCGGTGGCTTGTCACCAGACTGCAAACCAAATCTACCTATGGGTACAAATAAGTAACAAAAAAAAAAGTAATCAATGAAAGGTCTCCATGTATTCTCAAACACATTTTCCTTTGATTTCAGTATGTATGTTATTCTTTCTAGTGGAAGGTTTGTTAACATCTGTCTTAACCACTGAGTCACATCTGGTCTATGAGTCTTTTTCCACAGTAGTGCAATACATTTTTTGGCATTAAGCAAACTGAGGTCTATGAATGTTCTTTCACTCTTATTAAAGTTATGCTTTTCTGGATACAGACCCAACAAAAACAGTTTAGGGTTCAATATGAATTGTTTTGAAATTATTTTTTCAATTGTTACCCTCACCTCTTCCCAAAACATTCTAATTTTTCTACATTCCCATAAACAATGAAATAGGGTTCCTTTACTTTCCATACATTTTGTGCACGTATCTGGTAGGTTTTTGTTATATCTATTTAACTCCACCGGTGTAACATACATCCGCATTAACCATTTAAAATGTATCAATTTAAGACGTACATTTATTGATTTGGTTTGAGCTTCTGTACAAGCCAATTCCCATTGTTCCTCTGAAATTTCAGTTTGCAGGTCTTCTTTCCAATAATTCAGTCTTTTCTGTGAGTTTTCACTTGAGGATAGTGTCAATGAGTTATAAAACTCTGAAATAATACCCTTTCTCTTACTATCTTTCGTCAAAATTTTTTCCAAGGATGAATAAGTAGGTCGGGTGAGAGCTTTATTTTGATTTGATCGAATAAAATTCCTAAGCTGAAGATATTTAAAAAATTGTGTTCTATTAAGATTAAATTTGATCCTCAGTTCTTCAAAAGACATTATGTTATCTGAACGTGACAAATATAAGTCTTGAATCTTTTGAATCCCTTTTAAATTCCATACTTTAAATACAGCATCCGCTCTCTCTGGTTTAAAATATTGATTACCCCATATTGGGCTAAATTGTGACAATAAGTGTGGTTCTTTTAAATATTTTTTGGTTTCACACCATATTTTGATCATATGCTTTACAATTGGATTTTTAACTTGTTTCTATAATTTTTTAGCCGAGTCTGAGTATATGAATAAGGGAAGAGGTAAAGGTAAATTGTATGATTCCATTTCAGTCCAGTGAGGGCGATCATTTGATGAAAAATAATATGTCATAGACCTCAGTTGTGCTGACCAGTAATACAACATAAAGTTTGGACATTTCAGACCTCCACGATCAAATGGTAAATATAGTAAGGACAGACGTAATCTAGCCTTCCTATTGTTCCATAAAAATTCCACTAACTTTTTTTTAATTCTTGAGAATATATCTGAAGGTGGTGGTAAAGGAATGTATTGAAATTAATAAAGTATTTTGGGTAAGATATTACTTTTAAGTATATTAATTCTCCCGATCATCGACACTGGTAGTGACATCCATCTCTGAAGTAACTCTTGTTTTTGTTTTTATTTGCATTTTTTTTATCATTTATTTTAGCCATTTTAAGTGGGAATGAATGTGGGGGTGTCCTAAAAAAGATGGGAGGTGTCCTAATTTATTCCTCACTATTTGTTAAAAATTACATTTTACAGAAAATTTGAAAAAAGTCTTTAATTAATTTTTAATTGTTTAGTTGTATTACATGAATCTCCCAGTATTTTTTAACAATGATATTAAATATCCATATGTCCAAATATGTTAAAAAACACACAGGCTTATACAGGGTGTCCTAATTTTTTCACATGACTGTATTCACCATACTAGCTTCAAGTGCTTTTGTACAACAGTTCCACAAATGCAATTCATAAGGTGACAGTAATAAATGATAATTGCTTCTGATGCAAAACCAAATATTTTCCATCTACCACTCTTGAATTTTGCAAACACAAAGAACATACTATAGAATATTGATCTATATTATTAGATTACGGGACGGCAGTGGCTCAGGAGGTAGCGCAGGTCATCCAATAACCGGATGGTTGGCGGTTCGAATCTTGCTCTCCCCAGATATCCTGCCGTTGTGTCCCTGGGCAAGACACTTTACCCACCTTGCCTCCTGTGTCCATAACACAGGGTATGAATGTGTATAAATATTTGGTGGTGGCCGGAGAGGCCGTTGGCACGGATTGGCAGCCACGTTTCCGTCAGCCTGCCCCAGGGCAGCTGTAGCTACAGTAGTAGCTTGCCACTACCGTTGTCTGTCTGGAGCGAATGAATAATGTATCTACTTGTAAAGCGTCTTTGAGTGTCTATGATAAAGCGCTATATAAATCTGATGCATTATTATTATTATTAGAGATATTATTATTATTGTCATTTTACAGGTATGTTTGGCAAAAGTTACTCTTGTCAATCAGTCATTGTTTATACAGTGGTGTGAAAAAGTGTTTGCCCCCTTCCTGATATCTCATTTTTTGTATGTTTGTTACACTTAAATGTTTCAGATCATCAACCAAATTTAACCTCTTGCACTCCGGTGTACCACGGGCGGGCACGTCTCTGCGTCCTAGAGTGCACGAGGGCGCCATAGGACGCACACTGTGCGTCCTGGGGCGCACTGAACCGCCCCCCCCCCCACCCCTGCATTTCTGTTCTTCCACTACAGACACAGCCGCGAACAGAAAGCCAAAGGAGTGCTTTGATTGGTTTAGATGTGATTGACCTCTCATTCAACTAATAAGAGCCTTGAATTGGGTTTCTGAAACCTTGAAGAACCAATGACTGAAAACCTAGCAAGAAGGACCCGCCTACCAACGGCTGCGAATACAGCGAGCCAATTGAAGCACAGAAGTTCGAAAGCGTGCGTCCCTTACATAAAATCTGTTTTGTCTGAGCCGCTGGGTGACACACACACGTTCACTAGTCTTTTTTTCTTACTACTGTTCTTATTTGTTTTGAAAAATCGTTCGCCAAAACCGCAATCATGGAAGCGCAAAACCTCAATAATGGAATTATGGTTTGACCGGGTCGCGTGACCAGAACCACGAGTCCGTAACAAGCGGACCAGCATCATGTTCGTCTGACAATGAGGAAGAGAAGTTCGCCAGTGACACTGCTGTTGTGGACAGGTAAGTGTTATAAGCTAAATTATTCTTTATCCCTGAAAATTGTAATCCAAATGGCTTTTGACCGATCGGTAAATTACAACTGTGCGTAGTAGACCACGGCGCACGAACCGTGTCCAGTCCGTGCGCCGCGGTACACGGTCCGTCATGTTGCGAATGGCGCCCCCGTCATGTTGTGAACACCCCCCCCCCCCGCTACTCTTCTGTAGTGGATTGCAGATATATTGCAGTTATTTTAGTACAACTGTGCGTAGTAGACCGCGGCGCACCGTCACCGCTTTCCGTCATGTAGCGATGGGCGATGCCCGCCCTCTGTAGCGGGGGGGGGGGGGGGGGGAGTTGATATCTTCTACATTACAGATATTTTAGTATAATTTTTAGTGCACTGTAGGTTATTTTTTCTTGTAAAAAAAAGCCACACATTTTTTTACGTGGCATTCTTCTTTGTGTGTGGGGGCTTGTTTGTTCACTCATTCATTCATGAATGAATAAACAACCCCCCCCCCCCACACACACACAGCCCTTCACCTTTCATTAGAGCCCAAGATCAAGCTTCTATATTGAATCATTCAAAAGTTACAGACGTTTTTCCAAACTGTGCCATTTGGCACAGTTCAAAAACGCCTGGGAACAACCTAAGAAAAAAGCTGTGTAATATATTCATTTTTTGTGGTATTATTACAAAATTTTGACCTCAGCTGGATAACACTTGGTTCTACATTTCTGTTGCATTTTCCAGCCCGTATCTGACAGCTGTGTGTTATTTGCAAGCATTTGTATCCAAAAAAACACTAACTAACTAACTAACTAACCTGCACTTATATAGCGCTTTTCTAGTCACAAAGACCACTCAAAGCGCTTTCATTAATACTAACCCTCTATTCTAAGGGCCTATAGGAAACAGATATCTAGGGACAATTTAGAACAGCCAATTAACCTAACATGCATGTTTTTGGCATGTGGGAGGAAACCGGAGAAATCCCGGAGTAAACCCACGCAACACGGGGAGAACATGCAAACTCCACACAGATCACTGTTGGTCGGGGGCTGGGATCGAACCCACGATCCCCACAATCCCCCGGCCAAGGGTAAACTGTGCTGCCGCAGTGCTAACCACTGCGCCACCGTGCACCCAGGTGAACTTTATTTTCTTCAAGTTCAGTATGTTTAGATGACTCAGTGGCAGGAGCACTTAGAGAGATTATGACTGTTTTGCCAAAAAATTCAAAGTGTTTTCTTTTAAATGAGACCAACCCCATGAAGATGCTGCAAAGGGTTGAAGAACAGCTTTTGATTTGATTTACTTTGGGTATGTTATTTTTTGGTGTTTTTAGGGAAATTGACCAGAGTGCAAGGGGTTAAATATTAGACAAAGATAACACAAGGAAACACAAAATGCAGCTTTTAAATGAAGGTGTTTATTATTAAGGGTAAAAAAAATCCAAACCTACATGGCCTTGTGTGGAAAAAGTGATTGCCCCCCACCTGTTTAAACATAAATTAACTGTGGTTTACCACATCTTTGGAAAGCTGAGTTCAATTTCTCTAGCCACACCAACAGCTGATTACTGCCACACCTGTTCTCAATCAAGAACTCTCTTAAATAGGACCTGCCTGTCAAAGTGAAGTAGACCAAAAGATCCTCAAAAGCTAGACATCATGCCACGAGCCAAAGAAATTCAGGAACAAATGAGAAACAAAATAATTGCGATCTATCAGTCTGGAAAAGGTTGTAAAGCCATTTCTAATGCATTGGGAGTCCAGCAAATCACAGTGAGAGCCATTATCCACAAATGGCAAAAACATGAAACAATGGTGAACCTTCCCAGGAGTGGCCAGCCGACCAAAACTACTCCAAGAGCGCAGCGATGACTCATCCAAGAGGTTACAAAAGACCCCACAACAACATCCAAAGAACTGCAGGCCTCACTTGCCTCAGTTAAGGTCAGTGTTCATGATGCCACCATAAGAAAGAGACTGGGCAAAAATGGCCTGCATGGCAGAGTTCCAAGACGAAAACCACTGCTGAGCAAAAAGAACATAAAGGGTCATCTCAGTTTTGCCAGAAAACATCTTGATGATCCCCAAGACTTTTGGGAAAATACTCTGTGGACTGAGGAGACAAAAGTCAAACTTTCTGGAAGGTGTGTGTCCCATTACATCTGGCATAAAAGTAACACAACGTTTCAGAAAAGGAACATCATATCAACAGTAAAATATGGGGGCGGCAGTGGCTCAGGAGGTAGAGCAGGTTGTCCAATAACCACATGGTTGGCGGTTCGAATCCCGCTCTCCCCGGGTATCCTGCCGTTGTGTCCCTGGGCAAGACACTTCACCTCAATTGCTCCTGGTAGGTCTGGAAGCACCATGTTAGGTAGTATGCTGCCATCAGTGTGTGAATGTGTGTGTGAATGGGTGGATAGCAGGATCTGTAAAGCGCTTTGGTCATCAAGAGATGAGAATAAAAGCGCTATATAAGTGAATGCCATTTAACTGTAAAATATGGTGGTGGTAGTGTGATGGTCTGGGGCTGTTTTGCTGTTTCAGGCCCTGGAAGACTTACTGTGGTAAATGCAGTCATAAATTCTGCTGTCTACCACAACATCCTGAAGGAGAATGTCCAGCCATCTGTTCGTGACCTCAAGCTGAAGTGCACTTGGGTTCTGCAGCAGGACAATGATCCAAAACACACCAGCAAGTCCACCTCTGAAGGGCTTAAGAAAAACAAAATGAAGACTTTGGAGTGGCCTTGTCAAAGTCCTGCTCTGAATCTGACTGAGATACTGTGGCATGACCTTTAAAAGGTGGTTCATGCTCGAAAACCCTCCAATGTGGCTGAATTACAACAATTCTGCAAAGATGAGTGGGCCAAGATTCCTCCACAGCGCTGTAAAATACTTACTGCCAGTTATTGCAAGTGCTTGATTGCAGTTGTTGCTACTAAGGGTGGCCCAACCAGTTATTAGGTTTAGGGGGCAGTCACTTTTTCACGCAGTGCCATGTAGGTTTGGATTTTTTTCTCTTAATAATAAGTACCTTCATTTAAAAACTGCATTTTGTGTTTACTCGTGCTATCTTTGTCTAATATTTAAATTTGTTTGATGATGTAAAACATTTAAGTGTGACAAACATACAAAAAAATGAGAAATTAAGGGGGACAAACACTTTTTCACACCACTGTATACTTACTTTTTCCGGAGTTCACTGATCTCGTCTCTTAGTCAAGTGGCCTGCTGGCCTGCTAGCCAGCTAGTGCTCAATTGGTCTCTAGACTTTTGTTTAAATTCTCCTCACTGCCTTCCTGTTGACATCCTTGTTATAAAGGGATTTTATAACAAAGCAGTGTGATGACGTAGCTGGTACTGCCATTACACCAACATACATAAGGGAGGAGTCGGCCATGTTATGTTCTCTTTGCCGACTCGCCCTCATAGGAACAGTTAGGAGCTCAGTGCTCATTCATGCGCTCTGTATTATTAAGCAGTCATGTAATAAAGTTCAGTTCCAGCACAGCATCCCCATCTGTCATTGCCACCACGTTTGTGGATATAACAATACTCAAATGAAAAAGAGAGAAGAATGTATTGCATTGTGAGGCTTTGGTAGAACCTGTATGCTAGGAGATTTTAATCTAAGCTTTGGGGTAATTATTTTTACAAGTAAAATGACACAATTAGCTAGGCTAACCATTAGCATGAACCCAGAACACAGCACAATTTCCATGTTGTGAAGTCTGTCTCTTTCTAAACATACTTTCACTTTGAAAATTAAAGCACAAAGCACATACAGTTCTTGCATATTATAAGAGGCTACAGTTATTCAATTCAATTCAATTCAGCTTTATTTATATAGCACCATATCACAACAAAAGTCATCTCATAGCACTACCAAATGCAGGGAAAACCCCACAATTGCAGAAAGACCCAGCAATCAGATGGTCCCTTGTGAGCAAGCACTTAGCGACGGTGGAGAGGAAAATCTCCCATTTAACAGGAAGAAACCTCTAACAGAACCAGGCTCAGGGAGGGGCAGTCATCTGCTGCGACTGGCTGGGGGTGAGGGGATAGAGAGGATGAAGAGAACAGACATAAAGAACAGGAAAAATGAGAAGCCAAGTACATTATTGGAGGTCACCCGGCAGTCTGAATCTATTAACAGCAAAACAAAAGGGGGGTTAAGAGACACAAGATCCCTCCCTAATCGTAGGCTCTATTGAAAAGGAAGGATTTTACCCTGTTCTTAAAAACAGAAATCGAGTCTGACTCCCGGACCCAGAGTGGTAACTGGTTCCACAGAAAAGGAGCTCGATAGCAGAAGGCTCTGCCTCCCAATGTACTTTTGGAGATTCTGGGTATTATAAGTAATCCAGCATTTTGGGAGCGTAGTGCTCTGTTAGGATGATAGGGTAATATCAGATCTTTTATATATAAGGGGGCCCGATTATTAAGAGTTTTGTAAGTGAGAAGAAGGATTTTAAAGTTAATTCTAAACTCTATGGGAAGCAAATGAAGGGAGGCCAGAACCAGAGAGATATGATCTCTCTTTCTAGAACCAGTTAAAACTCTTGCAGCAGCATTTTGGATCAACTGAAGACTTTTTAAAGATATTTTAGGACAACCTGACAATAACAAGTTACAGTAATCTAATCTAGAGCTGACAAAGGCGTGGATCAGTTTCTCAGCATCATTCAGAGACAAGATGCTCCTAATCTTGGCAATATTGCGCAGATGATAGAAGGCAGTCTTAGAAACAAATTTAATATGTGAATTAAAGAACAGATCTTGATCAAAAATAACTCCAAGGTTCCTCACAGAACTATTCAGAGTGAGAGTAGCGGCATCCAAATTAAGAATTTGATTTGGAAAGGAATTTCTAAGTTTTTTTTGACCAACAAGAATGACTTCAATCTTATCTGGGTTTAATAGCAGAAAATTACAAGTCATCCAGGCTTTGATTTCCTTAAGACAGGCATCTAACTTGGCTAATTGATTACAATCATCGGGCTTCATTGACAGGTATAATTGTGTGTTGTCAGTGTAACAATGGAAATGCATACAGTGCTTTCTAATGATATTGCCTAACGGAAGCATATATAAACTAAAAAGAGTAGGGCCTAACACAGATCCCTGTGGAACTCCGTGACTGAGCTTAGAGTTGGAAGAAAACTCATCATTGATGTGAATAAACTGAAGTCTATTGGACAAATAAGATCTAAACCACTGCAGCGAAGTTCCATTTAGTCCAACATAGTGTTCTAATCTATCAAGTAGAATGTCATGAGCGATAGTATCAAAGGCTGCACTAAGATCTAAAAGGACAAGTACAGAAACAAGTCCATTATCAGACACGATAAGGAGGTCATTAGTGACCTTCACTAAGGCTGTTTCAGTGCTGTGATGAACTCTGAACCCAGATTGAAACTCTTCAAATAAACCATTTCCCTGCAAGTGGTCAAACAATTGCGCAGCAACAACTCTTTCTAAGATTTTTGAAATGAAAGGCAGATTAGAGATTGGTCGATAGTTAGCCAAAACTCCTGGATCGAGCGCTGGCTTTTTGAGTAAGGGTTTAATTACAACAATTTTAAAAGCCTGCGGTACATAACCTAAAGTTAAAGAAGAATTAATTATATGAAGAATACGGCTACCAATAATTGGGAAGATTATTTTAAATAACCTGGTAGGAATAGCGTCTAAAAAACAAGCTGAAGGCTTAGATGAGGAGATTATTTTATCTAACTCCAAAAGGTCAATTGGAGTAAACTTATCTAAACAGATATCGATTGAAGGAGTTGTTGTAGTTAATGTACTTAAGTTTACGGTGGGAAGAATCTGACTGATTTTATCTCTAATAGATAAAATTTCATGATTAAAAAAGTTCAAAAAGTCCTGAGTAGAAAGCTCAAGGGGGATACGAGGATGACCGAGTCCTGACTCTTTGTCAGCCTAGCTATAGTGCTGAAAAGAAACCTGGGGTTATTCTTATTCTCTTCTATTAATGCAGAGTAATAACTTGTTCTAGCTTTTCTAAGAGATTTTTTTTATAAATTAAGAGATTTTTTCTCCACATTAAATAGAATTCATCTAAAATAATAGGTCATTTTCTTTCTAACTGACGAGTCTTGTTTTAAGCTACGAGTTTCTGTGTTAAACCAAGGGGTTAGAAATCTCTGGTTAGACTTTTTCTTTTTTACAGGGGCCACCAAATCTAGAGTCTGATGCAGAGAGGCTGTAACACTATCTACCATGCTGTCAATTACGGAAGGAGCAGGCTCTCCATTTTTTATTTCCGTTGTGTTGACCCCATGGTATAGAGGAGACAATCTGCAAAAATTTGGTAACGTCATCTGAAAGACATCTGCTGTAGTAATATTTTTCTTTAGGAGTCAAATAATCAGAAATAGTGAAATCAAAGGTTAACAGACAATGGTCTGACAATACAGGATTATGAGGAGACACTACCAGATTTTCTATTTCTATATCATAAGTCAAAACAATGTCCAATGTGTGGTGGAGATAATGGGTAAAATTTTCTACTTTCTGGGAAAACCCCATTGAGTCTAAAACGAACTGAATGCCTTATTAAGACAGTCACTATCTACATCATCATGTATATTAAAATCCCCTACAATAATTATTCTATCTGATTTCAGCACTAAATCAGCTAAAAATTCAGCAAATTCGGATAAAAACTCTGAGTAGGCCGAGGGAGGGCGGTAAACTATGACGAAGAAAATTGGGTTCAAGCCAAGATAGCCAACATGCCCCACACTGAGGACCAGGCCCTCAAAGGAATTAAAACATGATTTTTGCTTTACATTAGCTAGTAAATTAGAATGGAAAATTGCCGCTACTCCACCTCCACGACCAGAACTTCTGGGATTATGATAGTTTAGATAACCAGAGGGAGTTGATTCATTCAAACCAACATAATCATCTTGCCCTAGCCAAGTCTCTGTGAGGGATATTAAATCGATCTGATGATCAATTAATAGATCGTGAACTAGTAGAGACTTGGGAGTTAGAGACCTAATATTTAATAAACCACATTTAATTTTTAAATTATGAGGAGGAACAGAGGCTAAATTCCTAAATTTAGAGACTTGAGGTTTGATTTGAGTTTTACCAACATTTTGTTTAAACACTTTGGGATGTTTATGTTACGATCCGAGCGCCGGTCTTGTCCGCGCTCAGGCCACGTATAGCTCGCTGCCGGCTTTGACAGCTGTGGGTTATATTCTGGCTTCACCGGGCTCTTATTGTGAAGGCGCTTGGTGGGGCCTCCGGCTGTCAAAGACGGTCAGCTGATTGTCATTACTGCTCGTTAGTGCTCGCCCTTATTAGGCGGGTGCTGACGGCAGTCAAGTTGCAGGAGTATCGTCATATGTTCATTTTACCCTTGTCAAGTCATGGTCAAGCTGGGTCGGCGCTCTAACCTCGTCAGACCTTCATGTCAGGTTTGTTTGTATTCTTGTCATGTCATAGTTTAGCTCGTAGTGGCTGGGGTTAGCCCTACAAGCCCCTGTACCTCGTAGTGTGTGTTTTTGCCCTTAGCGGCTCACTGTCTTGTGTCACGTATTGTCTCGTTAATAAACATCATTGCAAAACTCTCCGGTGGCGTCTTATGGTGATACGCGAGGATCACCGCATGACAATTTATGCATTATATTTTTATTAACTTTGGGGGGAGTAGACAAAGGGTCTTTAAGGAGAAGACGGGGCAAAGTTGAGGGGTGGCGGATGAGGAGGAGCTGCAGAAAGAATGCAGAAAGAAGTTATGATTAGAACACCACAGAAGTGGGGTGACGCATATCTGGTAAAGTATCCGAGTGTGGTTATCAGAGAAAATAGTAACTCCTGGACTCATTTTTGTCCAATCAAATTGCTCCATTTGAACGAAGTATTGTACTCCACATTCCAAATTATTATACAAATAGGATTTTAGTGTCATAAAAATTCAATTTTTTGTTTTTCAATTAAACTCATGCATGATATTGTGTCTCAGGGCTCTTTGGATCCCTGATATCAATCTCAGATACCTGTCATAATTAGTTTGCCAGGTGAGCCCAATTAAAGGGAAACTATTTAAGAAGGATGTTCCATATTATTAAGCATGCCACAGGTTTCAACCAATATGGGAAAGAAAAAGGATCTCTCTGCTGCTGAAAAGCATCAAATAGTGCAATGCCTTGGACAAGATATGAAAACATTAGATATTTCATGAAAACTTAATCATGATCATCGTACTGTGAAGAAATTTGTGGCTGATTCAGAGCTGTAGCATCAATCCCTTTGGCTCTAATCTATAAAATCACTCTTCACCTTAAAGAAATTGTTTTACCCAAAAGTCTGGTCAAGAATTGTTTCTTTCACCTAAGGACCACTGTTTGAAAACACATTCCATGGTAAAAAGGATGATGAGTCTCCCATTTCGTGCCAGGAATGGATTTAGTTTGCCATCATAAATCCCTGAATCTTCCTTCCAGCAAGGCAGTTTTATGCCTCAAGTACAATTGGACATATCCCAGATCCCTTGAGTGCATTCCACAGTCTCTAGGAATTATCCACAGCTCAACATTACCCCCGGTTGACAACTCTGGAATATGTTTGCTTTTGCATCTACAAGCTGAACTGAGGTTAATGAATGAAATGACTTCCTTTTAACAAAAACTCTCAATTCTCAGATTATTTTCTTTTTCAGGACACCCTGGACAATCAAGTGGAATTCTGACATACCATTCTGGTTTGAAATGTTTAATTAATCATTGATTTTAAATGTGTTGCATGTTTGAAAATACTTAACTGAACCTTATTCTAATGCATGTTAATTATAGAAGGACAAGTTTATAAAAGTGCATGCTCACTGAAAGTTAGTCATGAATCACTGAAGTTAGCTTAGACTTTATACATACAGTAAGTATATAATTTGAATTTCACAGTTAATATGCGTGCCTTCCAAAACTTACTCAAGTCATCTGACTGGCTCAGCCAATCACCAGCCAGTCTCTGTTGGGCAACAACCCCTTTCATTTTATTGGTCAGTTACAGACAAAGGACTGTTTTCTTACTGGACCAGAGCTCATTCGATTCTCCCACGATGGGAGACAGTTGGTTCCCTTTCATGTCAGTCAAGTTGTTCCCATGGAAACTTATTCAGTTTAAAGGAGGAACACATCAGTTCAAGGAGAGAGTTGTTCTGTATGAAAGTTTGTCTGTGTCCTGCCTTAAATTCTTTTTCCTTTAAACGTTTGGGAAAATTACTTTTTCTTCTTTTTGAGCTCAAATTTCTCTTTTATATGGAGTGTAACTCCATGTTCACAGATGTTTTCCTATTTTATTCCGTTAAACTTTTACTATTTCTAAGGAAAGGCGCTGTCCTGGGGCAGCGCCTTGATCCGATGGAGGAGATAGGAGAGAGAAGGACGGTGGCTAAACTGTCATCTCTGCTGGAGTCCGAGTTCCACCCTATGCAGGACATACTGGATGCACCGAGGAGCTCATTTAGCAGCAGACTACATCATCCCAGGTGCACAACCGAGAGGTTTCGTAGGTCCTTCCTACCAACGGCTGTCAGACTGTACAACCTAAGCAGGGCTGCTCGCAGAGATAGCAAAAAGACGTAACAAACTAATAGTTTTTTGAATGCAAAAGATGCAATAGACTTACACAATGGTCCCCTCCGGCATACAACTAGGAACATACCGGTCGCTATGGAGGGTGAGAATATGTATGGGCACATAATCATACCATGTAGGATAACTAAGTAAACGGTTATGCTGTTTCATCCCATCTAGCAACAATGCTCTGCACTGTGTGTGTTTATATATTTACATATTTATTCCATCTAGCTACAATGCTCAGCACTGGGTGTGTTTATATTTATATATCTATATATTTATTCCATCTAGCTACAATGCTCCGCTCTGTGTTTTTATATATCTACATATTATTCCATCTAGCTACATTGCTCCGCACTGTGTGTGTTTATATACTTGCATATTTATTCCACCTAGCTGCAATGCTCCGTACTGTGGGTGTTTATATATTTACATATTTATTCCATCTAGCTACAATGCTCTGCACTGTGTGTTCATATATTCATATATTTATTCCATCCAGCTACAATGCTCTGCACTGTGTGTCTGTGTGTATATACTGTATATATTTTATAGCAATATGTACATATGTATATTAGCTGCTCTTGCTTGCTTGTTTTTTTTCTTGCCTTCTGATTGTTGCTCTGAGTGTTGCTATCCCTGTGCTGTTGCAATCCTGGAATTTCCCCGTTGTGGGACTAATAAAGGCTTATCTTATCTTATCTTATCTTATCTTAATAATGAGGATTTCTCCCTCTTTGCTATATTCCATGTCAGCCATGATTCCTTCGGTGCGTGTCTGCCACCTTCTAAACTGTCAGATCAATAGAGATTAGTACAAATTCTCAGTATTGCCGGGGGACGTCAATAAGTTGACACATGCAGTTGCTGCACTGTGCCACTGGGGGAGCATGACTCGCTCATTTAATCTGGGCAGTTAAAGGGTTAACTCACCGTGTTTTAAAGTGGACTGATCGTTTTTCTCACACTGGAAGCTGTTCTCACCAACCGCCACGACACCTGCAGAACTTAGATTTTGTAGCTTGAATTTTTTTTTTAATCTTGTCTCTCCAGTTCTGTGACTTTGATATTATATCCAATTTATTTGGACCTGAGAATGCTGCTGTAAGATTCTCGTGTTGTTCCACATGGCATGCTCCGTGGCCAACAGCCTCATCAGTGTCATCGGACCTCAGCTCCTGACTACTGTCCTGGGAAGAAATATCTGCTGGCAGATATTCTCGGGTATAATCTTCAAATAAAGCTTCAGCTCCTGGATCCCACTAGAAGCCAGCAAAAACCAAAGGTCACGTGAGCAAGATTTCTTTGTTTCATCTGCTGAGTAATGCGATGTCCATCGCCTTAAAAAGTATGCCCTAATTTGTCTCAGCTTTAAAACTAGTTCATAACTCTGATCAGAGCTATAGAATTAAAGAGAAATAATATTCCTCTTTTCATTAAATTCCATTTTTATTTTTAGAGTAATTCAGGATTTCTTTTCCATATAATTAGTTTTTATAATTTTCTTCATAAAATTTGCATCCAATTTTCTTCATATTTTTGTTACAGTTATTTCAGTCTCCATTTTCATCACAGTTACACATTCATACTTAGGTTTCCTTGGTTTCACAAATGTGATTTCACTCTGTTGCTCAATAATCAGTTACAAGTTGAATGTGATGCTTGATATGTGATCATTTCACTTTACCAACAAATCCTTTGAATGTAATGTCATTTAATCTGAGTCTGATCATTAAAACTGTAAACAGTATATGGAAGTTTCTGTTGATTTCTTTTCCTGTGTTTGTTTCTAAAGTCACCCAGTAGAATTCATGAATATTTGAGACTGATTGATTGAAAGTATAAAGATTAGTTATTAATAAATTGTCCAAGCTTTTGGACTGGTGCCCCAAAAACAAGTTTTTCCAGGGTGTGCGTGGACCTGAAGTAAATCTCCGTTTCCACATACACCTTTAGGAATAAATTAAATAATCTTTGTACCTTATAACCAACTAGAAAAGCACTCGGAGAGCGCAGACCTCCGCCAAGCACCACAGTTCCCCCCATACAGTGTTTGTGTGTATGTTTTCAGATTCCTTGACCATGAAAACATATGACTAGCAATTGGATTCACAATGATAGGATTAGTGGTTCAGTAGTTATTGACGAAAATGGCATTTTCCGTAATGGTGGTTTAGCGCCACAGTTCCCCCCATACAGTGTTTGTGTGTACGTTTTCAGATTCCTTGACCATGAAAACATATGACTAGCAATTGGATTCACAATGATAGGATTAGTGGTTCAGTAGTTATTGACAAAAATGGCATTTTCCGTAATGGCGGTTTAGCGCCACAGTTCCCCCATACAGTGTTTGTGTGTACACTTTCAGATTCGTTGACCATGAAAACATATGACAAGCAATTGGATTGACAATGATAGGATTAGTGGTTTAGTAGTTATTCACGAAAATGGCATTTTGCGTAATGGCGGTTTTCTTGTGGACGGTGATCCGGATCACCACCAAAATGTAATCATCTGTAGGATACCCCATTTCTGACAATCTGTGAAAATTTCATGAAAATCCGTCCATAACTTTTTGAGTTATCTTGCTAACAAACAAACAAACAGACAAACAGACAGACAGACAAACCAACGCCGATGATCACATAACCTCCTTGGCGGAGGTAATTATATATTCCTACAGAGCACAGATGGGTTCATGCGGATAAAGACATATTGAGGAAGGTTTCTGCCAGACAAATTCATCGGATTAAGAGATCAGCTGCTAAAATGCCATTGTAAAGCAGCAAACAAGTATTTGAAACTGCTGGTGCCTCTGGAGTCCCACAGACCTTAAGGTGTAGGATTAAGGTTGCCAACTTTCTCCCAGCCAAATAAGGGACAGAGGATTTTAACTATTTCTTGGTGCCACGATGTTGTGGACATTAGTAGTGTCATAATACTGGGATTGTTTACCTTGATAATACCTGAAAAAATACTGATATTAAATGTTACGTTTAATACTACAAAGGAAAAAAATACCACACTGCATACCTAGAAATTTCAGTTTTTACAGAATACAGAATCTCAGTTTAAAAATGTGTAATAGCTATGTTTTTAATAATGGATTACATTTATAAAGCACTTTTCATGACACCCAAAGACACTTTACAATGAGTCCATTATTCATTCACTCCACAATGATAGTGGTAAGCTACCTCTGTAGCCACAGCTACCTTGGGGCAAACTGATGGAAACATTGCTGCCAATCCATGCCAACGGCCTCTCCGACTCCCACTGAACATTTATTCACATTCATACATCAGTGTCATGAATCATGAACACACTTGAGCCAAGGTGGGTAAAGTGTCTTGCCCAAGGGCACAATAGCAAGGTGGGGGGAGTGGGATTCGAACCACCAACGCTCCAGTTATTGGGCAACCTGCTCTGCCTCCTGAGCCACTACTGCCTTATTTTTGTTTCTCTTTGAGAAATAATGCAACTTTGAACTAGAAAACACAACTACACTGCAAAAAGTCAAATATAAGTAAAATGAAATAAATTAAAGCTGTTTATGCTTATTTTTTGTCTGACAAGATATTTATTCTTGCTGTGCAGTTTATGTGTAAGAAAATTTTACATGCTTTCCAATAGTTTTAACTTGTTTTACACAATTTGGTTAGTCAAATTTTCTTGCTCTGTAGGAAGATAATTTTACTTAAAAAAAAAAATTCTGACAATAGATAATTCTAGTTAAAATTAGAAAAAATATCTGCCAACAGAGTAAAATTAAATTGCTTAAAACAAGTAAAAACTTTCATAAAGAAAGTAAAATCTTACAGAAAACTGCAAAACAAAGGAATTCTTGTCTTGTCAAAATTATCTTGTGAGAGAAAAACAAGCATAAAGCCTTGATTTAGGATATTTCATCTTACTGAGATTTCCCTTTGTACAGTGTGACAGATACTGCCTTCAGCATAAAATTACATCAGTGAAGTATTCATGATTCAAACAAGCACAACAGTAGCAATCAAAAACCTGTACAGGTGGCTGGAAAGCTGCAAATAGCATGTCTTACCTTTTTAGATGCATTTTCTTCTGGCTTTCTTTAAAGAAAAATACTTCATTATGTCCTGTAAGTCCAGCTCACGAATATCGTCATACTCTATGGATGCATGCTTGATCCAGTCTGCTTTTTACCAAGTTTGGAGTCCACTGTCCCACGCACAGCTATCTGATATAAGCAATCATGGCTTTTCTTCTCCCTTCTCCTCCAGGTAAAGGCTTTAATAGCCCACCTGTCTCCTCCGTGCGTAATTAGCAGCGTCCTCCACTCAATGTTCCAGCTTAGAAAATTCATTTACCCTTTAGGATTTTTTGAGCAATTAATTTTTCCTAAGCTCTTTTCCTCAATAATTTTATGAGCACCACTTTCAAACTTTTTTCCCGATATTTTGACCAAGCTAATTACTTGTTACCGCTCACTGGCGCTTGCATAGTCACATGTCAAAACAATTCCTTTGATAGGCTATTGTTATGTGGTACCCACATGAGGCACTTGTAAATTAGACCAATCAGCAGCCACACATGAATACCAAGTGATGGACATAGAATTTGACTAATTAACAACAATGTTGTGGGGGCATGGTGTTGGACTTCTCCACCCAGGGGACAGTGGACTGAAAGAGGAGGTGTCAGAGGGGACAGTAAGGACTGTGCACCCCCCGGGAAGAGGAGTAAATGCCGGAGAGAAAAAGGGTGTTGGAGCAGAGCCAGCATTATGTTATGATGTGCCACATAATTCTTTGTTCAGACAACAATGGTTATGGCCGGAAGTGCGGGTCTCTATGCATGGGAATAAAGGTATAAAAGAGGGATGCACAGAAGCCTGGGAGATTATTTTGCTGTAAAATATGTTGGAGGAAGAATAAAGTAATTGTGTCATCCAGCTCATTGTCTCACCTGCCTCCTTTCTCCACACTGGTGACTCCAAGATGTGCCATGGAAGGCGAGCCGAGCACTGCCCCGGAGACTGCTGGGAGGCAGAGTACCAGCGCCGCATGCGTGGTCCCAATCGAGCTCCCAGGTTTCTGGCGTCACAACCCGACCGCGTGGTTTTTGCACATAGAAGCCCAGTTCGCACTCCGCGGGATAACAACGGACAATATCAGGTATTATTATGTGGTCACTGCGCTGGATGCACGCACCATGCATCAGGTGACAAGCCTGCTCCAGAAGCTGCCGGTCCAAGGAAAATATGAGGCGCTCAAGAGGATGCTTCTCCAGCGCTATACTCTTTCTGACAGTGAGAGGGCAGAGAGGCTCCTAACGCATTCAGAGTTATGGGAAAGATCAGCAATGGAGCTGATGGAGAACATGTTGGCGCTGAGAGGGAAGGACAACGAATCTTTGCTGTTCGCCCACTCGTTCCTCAGGAACCTAGCGGCTAGAGCGAGGGCGATCCTGGCCAACTCGTTGTGGCTGGTTGCTAAGGACTACCACACCCTGGCGCAGGAAGCAGACCGCATCATTTCAGCGACCAGAACTCTCAGCGTGCAGACAGTGGCACCGGCATCCATCACGGACTCCAGCGAGGTTGAGGAGCCGTTCGTGGTAGCCGGGACGGACACCAGAACATGAAGGAACGGGGAAATCTGTTGTTATCATCACGGTTTCAGCTGGAATGCCCAATGCTGCCCGGTGCCATGCCAATTCAAGAAGCTGGGAAGACGGCACTCTCAGAATTCAGTGGTAGCTGCAACTGATGGTGACAGGAACAGACTGCTTGATGTCACAGACACACGTTCGGGGAGACGGTTTTTGGTGGACTCCGGCTCCCAGAAGAGCCTCATCCTGCTGGTCAATGCAGAGAGGGAGGCAGGATGCTGTGGTCCTGAGCTCACGGCCGTCAACGGATCCATCATCAGGACATTTGGCGAGCAAACACTGACAATTTGCTTACATGGACGCAACTTCCAGTGGGACTTTGCGATAACTGCATGTTCCGACCCCATTTTAGGAGCAGATTTTCTATGCGCTTATGGATTGTTAGTCGATGTTACTAGTAGGAGATTAGCAACATCGGAGATTGCTGTCTCTTTCACCTCACTGCCCTGCACAGCTCGGGGAGCTGGGTCGGCAACACTAGCTAACGTTATAGCTCCAGGGGGTAAGTACCAACATTTGCTCGCACAGTTGCCAGCACTCACGGTCCTGACTTTTTCAGCTACGGTAATGAAACACGGGGTCGAGCACTTTATTATGACGAAAGGCCCGCCGGTGTTTGCGCATCCTCGGCGTTTGGACGCAGTTAAACTGACCAGCGCACAAGAGGAGTTTGCCAACTTAGAACAGTTGGGCATCGTCAGGTGCTCCAACAGCCCATGGGCATCCCCGCTATGCATGGTGCCTAAAGCCGATGCATCATGGCGACCGTGCGGCGATTTCCACTGTTTGACCAATGCTACGGAACACGATTGCCATCCTATTCCACACATCCAGGATTTCTCCATGCACCTGGCCTGGGTGCGTGTTTTTTCCAAAGTGGATCTGGTCCACGGTTACAACCAGGTCCCGGTGCGCACGGAAGACGTTCCAAAAACAGTGGTAATAACTCCTTTTGGTCTTTTCGAGTTTTTACGCATGTCGTTTGGATTAAATAGCATGGTGCAGACTTTACAGAGGATAATGGATGCAGTGCTTCATGACTTGTCCTTCATTTTTGTCTACTTAGACGACATTCTGGTAGTCAGCGCATCTGAGGCAGAGCACATTGCCCATCTCAGGATAGTTTTCCAGGGGTTGGAAGCGCGTAGGCTGATAGTTAACCCAGCGAAGTGCCAGTTTGGCGTGCCTGTGATTGACTTTTTGGGCCACCACATTTTGCTGGAGGGTGCAATCCAGTTACTGGATAAAGTGCACGCTGGGTTGGACTTTCCGTGCCCACAGACCGTGAGGGCACTACAGGAGTTTTGGAGAATGGTAAATTTTTATAATTGCTTCCTTCTCCGGGCAGCCCACCTGATGCAGTCATTGTATGCTGCGCTTAAAAAAAAGAAACCCGTGGAAGCCATTGGCTGGACTCCCGAGTGAGTCCAGGCTTTTAATAACCCCAAAACAGCGCTAGCGGATGCCGCGTTGTTGGCCCACCCAGACCCGTCTGCATGGATAACACTCACTACAGACATGTCTGACGTTGTCATAGGGGCAGTAGTGGAGCAGTGCATCTCAGGTTCATGGCAGCCGCTCGCATTTTTCAGCTGCACTTTGCGTGACAACGAACGCAAGCATAGTGCATTCGATAGAGAACTGCTGGCTCTCCACCTGGCGACACGCCATTTCCAGTTCTGGCTGGAGGGGCACAAGTTCACCGCATTCATGGACCATAAGCCACTGACGTATGCAATGGCCAAGGTCTCGGAACCATGGTCGGCCCGGCAGCAACGACAGTTGGCCGCAATTTCAGAGTTTACTACTGACATTCAACATGTTGGTAAACTCAACGTTGTGGCCGATTTCCTGTTGAGCGCATTAATCGCCCCGGTCTACGTGGGAATTGATTTTCTTGCCACGGAACAAGCCGGGGATGCGGACATTTGTGCGCTCCAGTCTGTGCCAACTGGGTTAAGGCTGGAGAACAGGGTGGTGTGGGAGAGAAGCCCTCCCTTGCTCTGCGATGTCTCCACCAGCTGCCCGCACCCAGTGGTTCCGAGCTCTTGGTGCCATCGCATTTTTGATTCGGTCCACTCTCTATCGCATCCGGGAGTGCGCACTGCGGTAAAACTAGTGGGGGCGAAATTCGTCTGGCCATGCTTGCGCAAAGACGTGAAAGAGTGAGCTGCAGCTTGCATCGCATGCCAGCGGGCCAAAGTGCACAAGCGCACCAGAGCCCCCCTCGAGTCGTTCCAAATCCTGGCTGGGAGGTTTGACCACATCCATGTGGATTTGGTGGGACCCCTCCCACCATTGCAAGGTTTCACACACCTTCTGACAGTCGTGGACCGCACCACGCGCTGGCCTGAAGTAGTCCCACTGGCTTCTACCACGTCCACAGAAGTGGCACATGCTTTTTTGTTGGCTTGGGTTGCACATTTCAGATCTCCATCGGACATCACGTCCTAGAGAGGTCCACAATTCGTTTCAGAACTCTGGTCCACGATGGCTCAGAGCCTGGGGGTCAAAATTCACCGCACTACTGCGTACAACCCCCAGGCTAACGGGTTATGCGAGCATTTTCATAGGTTGCTTAAAGCAGTGCTCAGAGCTTCACTCACAGACACAAATTGGGTCGACCGCCTGCCTTGGGTTCTTTTAGGGTTGTGTTCCGCACCTAAGGAGGATTTGGTAGCCTTCCCGGCAGGGCTCATTTTTTCTCGGCTGCTGCGGATCCCTGGAGAGTTTTTACCGGAAAACCCCGCACCAGAGGCTGATCCGCCAATGCAATTTTTACACAGTACAGAGGATGCGAGTGTATTGGGCCTGGCCCACCATTGTTTTCCACACACATTCATCCCAAAAAGCTTGCACAATGCCAGTTTTGTTTTTGTCAGGCATGATGCCCACCGTACTGATGGACCGTTCAGGGTGTTGGAACCTGGGGCGAAACATTTTGTGTTAGACCTGGGGGGACGTAGGGAGACCGTCTGCATCGACAGGCTGAAGCCCGCTTTTGTGTTGGCAGATGAGCAGGTGGTGTTGGCCCAAGCTCCTCGGTGCGGACGCCCACTGTTGGTGGCTCCAGAAGTTGGTGATTCCTCAGCAGGGACCGGCACTCGCGAAGCTGATGTGTTTTCTCCCCCTCCCTTTTTCCCTCCACAGACTGAGGCAGCAGGCAGTTAGACTGGATTGACGAACCCCCGCTACAGCCGCTATGGGCGGCAGCTCAAGCCCAAAGGATGGGGGAGGGGAGGGTTAAGGCCAATTCTGGGTGTTCAGGGGGGGCGCTGTGTGGGGGCATGGTGTTGGACTTCTCCACCCAGGGGATAATGGACCGAAGTAGAAGGTGTCAGCAGGGGGTATCAGAGGGGACAGTAAGGACTGTGCACCCTCCGAGGGGAGGAGTAAATGCTGGAAAGAAGGGTGTTGGAGCAGAGCCGGCATTATGTTATGATAATGTGCCACATAATTCTTTGTTCAGACAACAATGGTTATGGTCGGAAGTGCGTGTCTCTATGCATGGGAATAAAGGTATAAAAGAGGGATGCACAGAGGCCTGGGAGATTATTTTGCTGTAAAATATGTTGGAGGAAGAATAAAGTAATTGTGTCGTCAAGCTTGTTGTCTCGCCTGCCTCCTTTCTCCACAATGTGATCTTTATCTTTGGCTCATGATAGGCGCCTGATCTTTGTAGGCCCCTGGGCTTCAGCCCAGCCTTGCCCGTTCATCAAGATGACCTTAAATACACGGGACAACACATGTCCCTCTTGAGACAAACATATTTAGCTCAATAAATGGGACATCCTGACTAAACCAGGACAGTTGGCAACCCTATGTAGGATTCTCCAGAGGCTTGCAGTTGTGCATAAACCTACTATTCGGCCATCCCTAACCAATGCTCACAAGCAGAACCAGAAATGCATAAAGACATGAAGACTAATTTTCAAACAGTCTTGTTTACGGATGAGTGCTGTGCAACCCTTGATGGTCCAGATGGATGGAGTAGTGGATGGTTGGTGGATGGCCACCATGTCCCAACAAGGCTGCGGCATCAGCAAGGAGGTGGTGGAGTCATGTTTTGGGCCGGAATCATGGGGAGAGAGCTGGTAGGCCCCTTTAGGGTTCCTGAAGGTGTGAAAATGACCTTGGCAAAGTATATAGAGTTTCTGACTGACCACTTTCTTCCATGGTACAAAAAGATGAACTGTGCCTTCCATAGTAAAATTATCTTCATGCATGACAATGCACCAGCTCATGCTGCAAAGAATACCTCTGTGTCATTGGCTACTATGGGCATAAAAGGAGAGAAACTCATGGTGTGGCCCCCATCCTCCCCTGACCTCAACCCTATTGAGAACCTCTGGAGCATCCTCAAGCAAAAAATCTATGAGGGCGGGAGGCAGTTCACATCAAAACACCAGCTGTGGGGGGCCATTCTGACATCTTTCAAAGAAATTCAAGCAGAAACTCTCCAAAAACTCACAAGCTCAATGGATGCAAGAATTGTGAAGGTTATATCAAAGAAGGAGTCTTATGTTAACATGTAACTTGGCCCGTTAAGATGTTTTTGATTGAAATAGCTTTTGATTTAAGTAAATATAGTATGACCTCCTAATGCTGCAAATTCAACAAATGTCCATTTTCAGTTCTTTACAACCAATAAAATGTTTTGAAACTCTGTTGTGCATAATAATTTGGAACAGTGCATTTTGAGTTTTTTTATGTTTACAAAAAATTGTCATTATTGTGAGGTTTGTTGAAGAAAATTTGAATTATGCTCCAACTGTTGATGATTTGAAAATTATACTGATTGTCATTTGCATCGACTATTGAGGAAAATCAGAGACAAATATCATTTACATAATAATTTGGAACGTGGTGTATTTGAATGCTTTGACAAAGACCATATTGCTTGTTTTGTGCTAATAAATTATAAAAGCAGGCCTTGTGTTTTCCTTCTAGTTGGATTACTACCAACTGAATGCTATGAATTCACATAAATAGCCCCTGAAGATCATAATTTCATTTCTCTTTTATCACTGTTCCTCTATATTGTTTCCTCATCAGACTCTTTTTTTCGCCAAGTGGTAGACTACCGTGCAAAGGAAAAGCAAAGGGTTACAGTAATCAGCCACAACATCTAGTTCTCGTTCCGATGAACTGAATAACATTGATAATGCAATCAGCTGCTGAAAAATCTTACCTCTTGGCACTGGGGCAGTGGTTGCTGTGAAATACTGTATATCATCACCCAGTGAAACACTGATAGGACACATAGTAAATTCACCTGTACAACCCAGCAGTAGCAGCAGCAGCTTCTTATAGCAGGGAAATGGGCACATCTAATGCTCCCTAAAAATAATGTGAAGAAGTCAAAATAGCATGCAAGCAAGAAATCATTTTGAAAAGATTAAAAGCATTAGCACAAGAGGAAAAGAAACCTTTGACAATTTGAAAAAACTTTATCATATTTAGGAAAAGAAGAATGACAATGATTCATAGTGTAATCAAATTTCGTCATTGACTATAGCAATGGGTAGCTTGGTGGACCAGTGGTTCGCACTGTGACAGCACAGCAAGAAGGTCATGGGTTCAATCCCACCCCTGACCATTGGTGACCCTTCTGTGTGGAGTTTGCATATTCTCCCCGTGTCTGAGTGGGTTTTCATCAGGTACTCCGGTTTCCTCCTACAGGCCAAAGACATGTGCATGAGGTTAACTGACATCAACTGGGGATTGTAAATTGTCCTTAGGTGTGAATGTGAGAGTGAATGGTTTTCTGTCTCCCCCCCCCCCCCCCGGGACCTGAAAAAGGATTAAGCAGTTGAAAATGAATGAATGACTAGCAATTCCAATAAGATAAACTAAAAATCATGCATGCCCTACTGATCCAAGAGTTATGTTGTTGAGAACAATCTGCCAAATTGGCAATTGGTCTTGGGTGAAGGGATAGACGAGGAGCAGTCCGATAGACTTACATGAATGGCTTAAAAACAAGGAGTCTGTGTATCCCACTCAGTATGGGGTTAGCGGGACATGGCCCTGGAACCAGGCTTGCACTGTGCCTTGCCCCTTAAGACTTTTGTGTACTTAACTTCTGAACAAAATACCAGAATAACAAGGACATCCTCTAGGTGGCATTGTTGCATCCCCCTACGTAAAGCTGCTTTTGGACAATCAGCCTTCTCATACAAAGCTATAATGGGCAATATAAGCTGCGGCTTCAGCCATCACCCATTTCGGATAACTTATGTTGAACTGTATAATCAGAGGAGTTATTGTCTAATTTGACCTTGTTGGATTTTCTTTCCCCCTTTGTTATATTATTCTGTTTCTTTTAATCTGTACTTTTAATCTATCCGAAATAAAGATTGATTGATTGATAACAGAATGGAACAAGCTCCACACTGCTTTGGAGACCAGAACAAATTACAGAGACTTTTTCACAGAGACTAAAAAATGGATTTCAAGTGATCAAGCCTGCCAGCATTGACTCTCTTCTTTAAAAGGGATTATGAAAATGTACTCTTAAATTGTTTTTTTTATGTGTGCCTACTGTCTTATCTTTTTACCTTTAAACTTACTCCCTGCTTGTTTCAGGGTCAACAGTTTCTGAAACCCGACCTGAATTGCCTTCTATATGTGCTGTTTTTCTTTTAATATCTTCCTGCCTGCCCCAGGGACTACAGATGGAAATTAGTGAGAATGCTATAATCTGGTACAGAGCATGTTTACCCTGTGTTTAATGTTTTCTGTACATTGTCCCTGACAAATAAACCAATAAACTAAACTTGTGGTCTATATTAATCATATATCCCATAACCTACATATGTTTAAGTATGTGAGAGTGTTTAGTGATTACATATGTAAAGCGACTTCACACCTCAGAACAGGACAAAGGGTCTCAACCGCCAGTGAAGATCAAAGAGCATCCGAGGCACTGCGGTGGAGACCGGATGGGTTGCCCTGACCCCCCAGGGCCAGGTGGAGGAGTACGAAGACAAAAGAGGGGATTAAGGAGTGAGGGATGTCAGCTTTTGATATGCATGTCTTTTGTTATGTGCGAGTATAAGTTCGTAGAGCCGAAGGTGTTCGCCCTCTTACTTCTTCTGCTGCTGCACCTAGATGAGACTTGTTTGAGGAGCTGATAATAAACTTTGGTTTATGAATCACATCGCCTCGTTATTTCAAGCTCCTCTACAAAACTAAACTAATGGCAAGTGCCTGGCGGCCAGGTTTCTACCCATGGGACCCAGCTTGGCTCAGCCCATCTGAGCCACATGGGTCCAGCCTACAGTGGCGTCACCACCTGCAGGAGAGACATGGGGGTCTAGTGCTATATGGATCAGATGGCAGCTGAAGGTGGAGAGCTTGGGAGTGTGATTCCATGCTTCCTAAAATGGCTTTTGGGACAAGGAACATCACTTCTCTGGTGGGTAAGGAGTTCAAGCTTGTCCACAAGGTTGAGAGATACAGGCTAGATACTGTCTGGCTCACCTCACCTCAATACACAACTCCGATTCAAAACTGTCTCCTATAGAGGGGTTGGAGCTTGTTCTACTCTGGAGCTGGCCTGGGTATGAGGTGGTGAAAAGGTGTTGGTATTCTTGTATTCCCCTGGAGTTTTCCCCAGTGGATGAAAGGGTTGTTTCCCTACACCTAAAATGGGTCCTGACCTTCATTTTTGCCTATTTGCTGAATGATGGTTCATGTCTGAACCATCTGATGTCTGGAGTCTCTGATGGGTATGCTGAAAAGTGCTCTTCTTGGAGATGTCATTGTCTTACTGTGGTACTTCAGTGCACTTGTGGGCAGCTATAGTGAAACTTGTAGAGGTGTAAGGTCTCAGGGCTGGATAAGATTCGCCCTGAGTACTTTAAGGCACTGAATGTTGTAGGGCAGTCCTGACTGGCACTCTTCTACAGCACTGAAGTCTGGGGACAGTGCTTCTGGTATGGCAAGCTGGGCTGGTTGTTCTACTCTTTAACAGCTGGACCACACAAAGGGTGTGATCCAACTTTGAGATCACACTCCTTGGCCATCCCAGGAAGGTCTATGCCAGGGTCACTGGAGAGGAGTGTTAGGCCGTTTGGTTGAACTTCACATGCAGAAGGAATAACATGTGTCCTTGAGGAATAGTGTGTTTGTGTGTGTGTGTGTGTGTGTGTGTGATCCCAAACCAATCTATGTGTTTTGTGGCCTTGGAGAAAGCATTCCACTATGTCTCTCATAGCCTCTTGTGTGGGGTACTTTGAATGGAGAGTATGGGGATGAGAACTAGCACCACCAAGTCTCCAGGTCCTCAGCCAGAAAAAGGTGGATTGACTTGTTGGGGTTGAGGAAAAGCTGCTGTCTGAAGTGGAGGAGTTCAAGTGTCTCGGGATCTTATTCATGAGTGAGAAGAGAATGAAGGATGAGATCGACAGATGGGTTGATGCAGCATCTACAATAATGTGGATATTGTACCAATTTGCTGTGGTGGTGAAAGAGATGAACTTTAAAACAAAGCTGACTTATTTACCTGCCAGTTTATGTTTCTGCCCTCACTTATGGTCACAAACTCTGGGTTGTGACTGAAAGAATGAGATTGTGGATGCAAGTGGCTGAAATTAGCTTCCACTCTTAGAGATAGGGTGAGGAGCTCAGTTTTCCGGGAGAGGCTCAGAATAGAGCTGCTGTTATGGATCTAGGTGAGCGTCACAATATCTTGCTTGGCTTGTTACACCTCATTCTCCAGGAGTAGTGTGAACACTAATTGACAGCAGCTGTGCAATCACTCCCACCTGTCCCTCATTGCACCCACTGCTAGGGCTGTGCGATATGACGATATATATATCAGATGACGAAATAAAAACATCTATCATTTCATATACAGCTTTATTGTTTATATTGAGATTTAAAATACACATACTCCTACATCTTCAGCAATGCTTCTCACACCCTGCCGCTTTTCTCCAGTATGCGCAGCACATCACGTGTAGATGGGGCTGCTGTGAAGTTTGTGTAGATGGGTTGCTAGGCTTCATTCCAGTGGTTAGCACAGCAGCAAACTCCAAACTAATGGTTTGGTCAAATAGTTGCTACTTCTGTTTGCCAAAGATGTGGGACTGTTCCCCACTGTGCTGCATCAGAGAGGATAGTCTGCTAACCCCGTTTTAATTGGAGGTGAGCAACATTAACACCATGTCACTCTAATTATAAGACAGCAAATGCTAAATGATGATGCTAAATTGTCGCTAATTGAAACATTTTGTGTATCAGACCATCGTTTCTTTGCTTTAAATTACTGCTGAATTTCTTAGTTTTGTCTAAAAAATTTTTTATTTAAACTGCAAAAGTGCATAATGGTGGCACACACACAAAATAAATAATAAATAAATTAAAAAGTGTCGGAGGAACAATTTGGCTGTTAACGTAATTTACTTGATTTCTAACCATTTTAATTAGTCAAATAGCGATAATGAATAAAGTTGAAGTCATCACATGTATTTTATTACATTACCTTTTGTGCCTTGGATTTTGAGATCCTGACCAATCTGAAATATTTTTTACAAAGAAGCAAATAGGTTAAATCAGGTCAGAATGGCAAGCTTTAGATCTACACTTAAATTTTCATTGATTTAAACTAACAGCTAATTGACATCTGTAGACGGCACCGATGAGTAATTTTCTCATTTTCAGACTGACATTTTTTAAGTTAAGGGCAGCATGGTGGCGGAGTGGTTAGCACTGCTGCAGCACAGCAACTCACCCTTGGCTGGGGGATCCTGGGTTCGATCCCAGCCCCCGTCCAACAGTGATCTGTGTGGAGTTTGCATGTTCTCCCCGTGTCTGGTTGGGTTTACTCCGGGATTTCTCCGGTTTCCTCCCACATGCCAAAAAACATGCAAGTTAGGTTAATTGGCATCAAACTGGGGATTCTAAATTGTCCTTAGGTATGACTGTGAGAGTGAATGGTTGTCTGTCTCTCTGTGTTGGCCCTGTGATGGACTGGCGATCTGTCCAGGGTGTACCCTGCCTAAAAGATGCCCAAAGACGCTGGGATAGGCTCCAGCCCCCCCGCGACCCGAAAAGGATTAAGCGGAAGAAGATGGATGGATGGATTTTTTAAGTTACTGCTGTTCTCCTCTGGATCAGGAAATATTTAACTTATTAATGTTTACTTTTTATTCATACAATATGGTTAAGAAGAAATCTTTAAATTTATGAGAATCAAGTTTCAAATGCACATTAAAAACTATTTTTGCAAAATTATGAGGGAAAAAGGAGTATGTAAAAATGGGTAAAAAAAACTATGATGTTCCCTTTTATGTGATTATTATATCTCAGCTGGAATTTACAGAAAATGTATATTGCGATGTATATCTTTATCATGATATAAGATTACTTACGTATATTGTGATATGAAATTTTGGTCATATCGCACAGCCCTACTCACTGCTATTTAAACCTCCTGAGGCTATAACAATGTGCAGTCGATACAGCTGTGATCATAAGTTTACATACCCTGGCGGAATTTGTGATTACTTTGGCCATTTTTCAGAGAATATGAATGATAACTTAAAAAACTTTTCTTTCACTCAGATTATCCTCATGGATCGTTACGTTATCGTGGTGGGGGTTTGCGTGCCCTAGTGATCCCAGGAGCTATGTTGTCTGAGGAAATTTGTCTCTGGTAGGGTCACCCAAGATAAACTGGTCCTGAGTGAAGGGCCAGACTAAGAACGATCCAACAGACTCCCATGATGAATGTAAGAGCAAGGATTCAGTGTACCCCGCCCAGTATGCGGTTACCATGGTCCCATCCTGGAGCCAGGCCTGGGGAGAGGCTCCATGGCAAGCGCCTGGTGGCTGGGCTCTGCCCATGGGTCCCGGTCGGGTTCAGCCCAAAGGAGTTACATGGGTCCGCCCTCCAGTGGACTCACCATCTGCAGGAAAGATAATGGGGATCTGGTGCTATTTGGATCAGGTAGCGGTCGAAGGCAGAGACCTTGGCGGTCTGATCCTAAGCTTTCTAAGCTGGCTTTTGGGACATGGAATGTCACCTGTCTGGTGGAGAAGGAGCCTGAGCTGGTGCACAAGGTTGAGAGATACGAGCTTGATATAGTTGGCCTCACCTCAACACACAGTCCTAGTTCCAGAACCAGTCTCCTGGAGAGGGGCTAGAGCTTGGCCTACTCTGGAGTTACCCCGGGCGAGAGGCGGCAAGCAGGGGTGGGTATTCTTGTATCCCCCCACCTTGCTGCCTCTATATTGGAGTTTTCCCCGGTGGACAAAAGGGTTGGTTTCCTGAACCTTCGGGTTCGAAAACAGGTCCTGACCATCATTTGTGCCTATGCACCAAATGATGGTTCAGAGTACCCACCCTTTTTGGAGTCTCTGACTGGGGTGCTGGAGAGTGCTCCTCTTGGAGACTCCACTGTCCTACTGGGGGACTTCAGTGCGCACATGGGCAATGACTGAAGCCTGGAGGGGGGTGATTGGGAGGAACGGCCTGCCTAATCTGAATCCGAGTGGTGTTCAGTTATTGGACTTCTGTGCTAACCACAGTTTGTCAATAACAAACACCATGTTCAAGCATAAGGGTGTCCATATATGCACCTGGCACCAGGGCACCCTAGGTCGCAGGTCGATGATAAATTTTGTTATTGTGCCATCAGACCTGCAACTGTATGTCTTGGACACTCAGGTAAAGAGAGTTGCAGAGCTGTCAATTGATCACCACCTGATGGTGAGTTGGATCCGATGGCAGGGAAGGATACCATTCAGACCTGGTAGACCCAAACATATAGTGAGGGTGTGCTGGGAATGTCTGACTGAGGTCCCTGTCCGGGAAGTCTTCAACTGCCACCTCTGGAAGAACTTTGACCATATTCCAAGGGAGTCTGGAGACATGGAGTCTGAATGGGCCATGTTCTCCACCTCCATTGTCGTAGTGGCTGCCCAGCGCTGCGGCCGCAAGGTCATCGGTGCACCTCGTGGTGACAACCCCCGAACCAAGTAGTGGACACCAGTGGTGAGGGGGGCCATCAAGCTGAAGGAGTCCTATCAAGCTTGGTTGGCTTGTGGGACTCCCAAAGTAGCTGAGGTGTACTGGCAGGCCAAGCAAAGTGCAGCTCAAGTGGTTGCTGAAGCAAAAACTTGGGTGTGGGAGGAGTTCAGTGAGGCCATGGAACAAGACTTTCGGTCGGCCTCGAAGAGATTCTGGCAAACTGTCCGGCGACTCAGGAGGGGGAAGCAGCTCCCTGTCCACACTGTGTATGGTGTGGATGGAGCACTGCTGACTTCGACTGGTGATATTGTTGGGCGGTGGAAGGAATTGTTCGAGGATCTCCACAATCCCACTGACATGCCTTCCACAGAAGAAGCAGGGCTTGTGGACGACTCACCCATCACAGGGGCTGAGGTCACCGAAGTGGTTAAAAAACTCTTTGGTGGCCAGGCCCTGGGGGTGGACAAGATTTGCCCTGAGTACCTCAAGGCCCTGGATGTTGTAGGGCTGTCATGGTGGACACGCTTCTGCAACACTGCATAGAGGTTGGGGACAGTGCCTTTGGCATGACAAACCGGGGTGGTGGTTCCGCTCTTCAAGAAGGGGGACCGGAGAGTGTGTTCCAACTTTACAGGGATCAGACTCCTCAGCCTCCCTGGGCAGGTCTATGCCAAGGTATTGGAGAGGAGAGTCTGGCCTTTAGTCAAACCTCAGATTCACGAGGAGCAATGTGGTTTTCAGCCTGGCTGTGGCACATTGGACCAGCTCTTTACCCCCTCAAGAATCCTCGAGGGTTCGTGGGAGTTTGCCCAACCAGTTTACATGTGTTTTGTGGACTTGCAGAAGGCATTCAACTGTGTCCCTTGTGATTTTTTTGTAGGGGGTGCTTCGGGAGTATGAGGTATCGGGCGTGTTGTTACGAGTTGTTACTTTCTCTATACGACCATTGTGAGAGTTTGGTTCGTATTGCCAGCACTCGGTTGGACTCATTCCCAGTGAGAGTTGGACTCTGACAGGGCTGCCCTTTGTCACCGATCCTGTTCATAATTTTTATGGACAGGATTTCTAGGCACGGCCAGGGAATGGAGGGCGTCATACTTGATGACCACAGTGTCAATGATGAGTGCTCCTCTGGTGCAGAATTCAGGGCCCGAACACTGGACTTAAAGTTTTAAAGTTTTATTTTGAACTGGTCAACCCCGACACAGCTCGAGGGCTCAAAAACAAGGCTTGACAAGAATCCAAATGATATTAAACTTGGCAAGAATTCAGGCGAGGCAAGAAGGAAAGAAAATACAAGACATGAAGCGTGTAATCACGCAAAATGACATTGAAGGCCACCAGACAGAACGAAGGCAGACAACAGGTTTTAATAAGGCAATGGATGATCAATGAATATCAAACAGGTGTGGATGCTAATTAAGACTAACAACTGACACACGGACTCCTTCTTCAGGACGGAGACCCCGAGAGAGACCCAGGATATGCTGGAGATACTACGTCTCCCAGCTGGCCTGGAAATGTCTTGGTGTCCTCTCTGAAGAGTTGGAGCAGGTGGCAAGGGAGAAGGAAATCTGGGCTTCTCTGCCTCTGCAACCCGGATCGCCGGAAAAGCGGTAGAAAATGGATGGAACTGACACACAGGTAGAACAGTGATGACAGATATGGAAAAACAGGATGAGTGGGGAAACATATACAATCACTGACAGAGAAAGCACCAAAATATGAACAGAGGATAAGGGAGATGAGACCAGACAATCATAATGATAATAATCATAATTAATTGAGAGTTGGGCAGGGAAAATATATGAGACCTAATGTAATGAACAAAGGATAATACCACCAAAACCCATAACCATAATCCACCTAATGGCCCATAATAATAATAATAATAATAATAATAATAATAATAATAATAATAATAATGACAACCCACAAAAACTATGATAATGATCAATAGAGAAAATGACAAGAATGAACTTAAAGCGTGAGCATGGTCCTGTGCCAATGCTCAGATCCTAACGCACAGGATCTCATCTCTGCTGTTTACAGATGATGTTATCCTGTTAGTTTCATCCAGCAATGACCTACAGGTTTTACTGGGATGGTTTGCTGTTGAGTGTTGGGTTGAGAATCAGCACCTTCAAGTCCGAGTGCATGGTTGACAGCCGGAAAAAGGTGGATTATCCTCTCCGGATTGGGGGCAAGTTCTTGCCCCAAGTGGAGGAGTTTAAGTATCTCAGGGTCTTATTCACGAGTGAGGGGAGAATGGAGCAAGAAACTGACAGACAGATTGGAGCAGCATCTGCAATGATGCGGATGTTGTGCCGGTCTGTTGTAGTGAAGAGGGAGCTGAGCTCTAAGGCAAAGCTGTCGATCTACCGGTCAATCTACATTCCTACCCTCACCTATGGTCATGAGCTTTGGGGTAATGACAGAAAGAATGAGATCGTGGATACAAGTGGCTGAACTGAGCTTTCTCCGTAGGATTGCTGGACTCACCCGTAGAGATATGGTGAGGAGCTCAGTCATCCAGGAGAGGCTCAGAGTAGAACTGCTGCTCCTCTACATTGAAACGAGCCAGTTGAGGTGGTTTGGGCATCTGATCAGGATGCCTCCTGTACACCTTTCACTTGAGGTGTTTCGGGCATGTCCCACTGGGAGGAGACCCGGGGCAGACCCAGGACTCACTGCAGAGACTATGTCTCCCAGCTGGTCTGGGAATGCCTTGTTATCTACTCTGAAGAGCAGAAGCAGGTGGTTGGGGAGAGGGAACTCTGGGCTTCTCTGCTTGAACTGCTGCCTCCGCAACCTGGACCTCCAGTAAAGCAGTAGATGATGGATGATCATACAGTGGGGAAAATAACTAGTGAACACGTCAACATTTTTTCTCATTAAACATATTTCTGATGAAGCCACTGATGTGAGATTTTCACCAGATATCAGTAACAGCCCAAGTAATCCATACTTACAAAGACATCAAGGCATCTGTGTTCACAAAGCAAGTTATATTTAATAAAGTGGAATGACACAGGGAATAAGTATTGAACATGCTTGGTGAAACTGATTTAATATTTATTAGAGAAGCCTTTGTTGGTAATAAGTGCTTCCAGGCACCTCCTGTATGGAGAAACTAGGCACAGGCATTGCTCAGGAGTGATTTTAGCCCATTCTTCCACTCAAACTGTCTTCAAAATCTTGACGGTTCCATGGGTGTCTTCTATGAACTCTGATCTTCAGTTCATTCCAGAGATTTTCCAATTGGATTCAGGTCAGGTGACTGGGTCATGCTAGCAGCTTTATTTTCCTTCTCTGGAGCAAGTTGAGAGATTCCTTGGCTGTGTGTTTCAGATCATTGTCTTGCTGAAATGTCCACTCTCATTTCATCTTCAGCATCTTGGCAGATGGCAACAGATTCTTATCAAGGATGTATCTATACATTTGTCCATCCATCTTTCCTTCAATTATATGAAGTCTGCCTGTACCGTGTGCTGAAAAACACCCCCACACCATGATGGGATGTGCAATGCCATTTCTCTTCCAAACATGCTGTGTGTTGTGGCATCCAAAAAGTTCAATTTTGGTCTCATCCGACCAGACTGTATTCTCCCAATATTTTACTGGCTTGCCCAAGTGTTGTGCAGTAAACTTTAAACGAGCTTCAACATGCTGTTTCTTCAGCAATGGAGTCTTGTGAGGTGAGCGGGCGTAGAGCCCATGCCGGTTGAGTGCATTACTTACACAAGGTTACAAAAATAATTTTTTTGTAAGTTGTCTGTGTTTTTTCAACTGATTTAAGACAATTTTGCATTGCTGAATCCAAAAATGACATCCATTTCTCTCGATCAGGTGCTAAGTAAAAACCTGTACGTGCTTAGTACTTACTTAGTACTGTGCATGTACTTACCTTTTCTGTATATAAAGGTAAGTACATGTAAGTAAGTACCTTTATATAAAGGTAAGTACATGTAAATTTAATGTTACGTCACCATTGTTCAAAATTCAGAGAATTTCAAGACATAAAAAAGAATTTTGCATCATATAAAGCAAAAATACCCGTACATGTAAACAAAAATGTATAAAACAACATGTGACCATAATTCAAAAAAGTTGACCTGATTGAGCAAAACCAATGTGATTTTTGGATTCATCACATCAAAATTGTCCTAAATCAGCTAAAAAAAACTTAGACAATAAATTTGGTGTTGACCAGTGTTATTGTATCTGCTAACTCCAGGTCTTCCTGGAACTCTCCATGAGTGGTCTTTGGCTCTTGGATAACTCTTCTGATTATTCTTTTGACTCATCTGTCAGAAATCTTGTGAGCAGCTCCTGGTTGTGGCCAGTTCATGGTAAAATGATGTTCTTTCCACTTCTGAATGATGGCTCCAACAGTGCTCACTGGAACATTCAGCAGTTTAGAAATGTGCCTGTAACCAATGCCATCATTATGTTTTGCAACAATAAGGTTGTGAAGGTCTAGAGAGAGCTCTTTGCTTTTACCAATCATGAGTTCTTTGTAGTGTGACAATCTGATATTCACAGACCTTTTTAAAGACTATCAGTCAGGATTTAACCAGCTGAAATTAATTTGCACTGATGGGTGATGGGATGGCTTTCTAAATTTTAATGGACTTCAGCTGGTTTCTTGGCTTTCCATGCCTTTGTGCACCTCTTTTTCTTCATGTGTTCAATACTTATTCCCTGTGTCATTCCACTTTATCAAATATAACTTGTTTTGTGAACACAGTTGCCTTGATTTCTTTCTATGTATGGATTACTTGGGTTGTTGTGGCAATATACGGTATTAAGAAATAGGGTATGTAAACTTTTAATCAGGGTCATTTGGGTAGTTTCTGCTGTCATTATGATTTAAAAAAAACAAACACAATTGTCTGATAATAAACGGCTTCACCCAACCACTAACTATGAGTGAAAGAAAAGTTTTTGTATTATCCTTCCTATTCTCTGAAAAATGACAAAAAAAATCATAAATTCTGCCAGGGTATGTAAACTTATGAGCACAACTGTATATTGGAAAGCCGATATGCTGGCATATTGTCTCCAGCCCCCTAAGCTCTTGCAAGCTCACCTGACTTACTTGTCTGCTCCTTAGCCTCTCCACCTTGTTGGATCCCCTCACTCAGACTCCAAACCCCCTGGAAACCTGTTAAGATAACAACCTTCATAACTCTTACCACCTCTTGCCTCAGGACCCTCTCTGGAGCATACCAGTAGGAAATACTCACCCAGATCCACCAATCCCCTGAAAAACAAAAACAAAAAACAAGAAAGAAACTTTTCTCATCAAACATCATCCTAACCCACCACCCCAGGACCATCTCCAGTCTGCACTCTAATGGTTGGATACCACACCTGCTTCTCTCTGCCAAGCTGGGAAGTAAGAAACCTCATTCAGCAAAATTAGTAACAAACTTGTGTCAGTACCTCTGCCACTCATACCTCTTCTCCCCCCTACAGGAGTTAAATCTCCCACTCAGTGGGCCGAGCACTACATACTTGTATCTAGTTCAATAAACACATTTTTTGGCTCGAATCTTTGGTTTCTATGTGTTGTGTCCATGATTGGGTCCTCCCACCTGTGAGTCATGACAGCTGCTGCTTCTCTACATTGAAAGGAGCAAGTTGAAGTGGTTTGGGCATCTTTTCAGAATGCCACCTGGACACATGAGATGATTTGGGCACATGGCATGGGGAGGAGACCGCAGGGCAAGCCTAGGACACATTGAAAAGACTATGGACCCCATTACAGCATGACATTAGTGCATGAATGTGAATAAATGTTCAGTAGTTGTGGGAGAGGCCGCTGGCACAGATTGGAAGCCACGTTTCTGTCAGTCTGCCCCAGGGTGGCTGTGGCTACAGAGGTAGCTTGCTGCTACCATTGTCTGTCTGTAAAGTGAATGAATAATGGACTCATTATAAAATGCTTTGGGTGTCATGAAAAGCACTATATACATAAATGTAATGTGATTGCAATTTCCCCATTGTGGGACTAATAAAGACTTGTCTTATCTTAGCTTATTTTATCTTATCCTAGGGCCTCCGCCTTGCCCAGGCTCACACGAGGGAAAGACACAAAGATGCAACAACACAAAGACCAAGCTATGTAATAATGGATGCAGAATGGGCAATCCTGGGTCCTCGTTTGGCGGGCTATTTGTCCTGATGTTTCTGCACTCAATCCAGGGCACTCAGTGCACACAGTCAGTACACAAAGCACAAACACAGACACAGACCCAGAAGCCCCCCCCCACACCTCCCCAGCCAGTCATGGCAGATGACTGCCCCTCCCTGAGCCTGGTTTAGCTGGAGCTTCTTCCTATAAGGGAGTTTTTCCTTCCCACTGTTGCCAGTCAGTGCATCGTGACATGCACTACACAAAGAGCAGAGATAAACAAACCTATCATCTGGTCAGTCACTGCAACAGATACTGTAGTCAGTTAGTCTTGGCCTGTCCTTGCCACTGATAGTACCTCTATCTGCCAAGAATGTGCTGCTATTCCAGCAAAAGCTAGCGGTACTCAAATACTTTGCTAGCAGTTTCATTAAATGGTCAGTCTGAAAGCAACTCATACTGGCTCGGACGTCGCCCGACTTAACAAGGTCAGGCGTTCCTGGCAGCGGAAGGCGAAGGACAGAGCTATGTGGAGGAATCTGATCAGACCTAAATGAAACAGTCATTGTCGCCCCCGACTGACTGCTATGATGATGATGATCTTAATCCACTATTATTTTTACAGCAATCAACAACATGCTTTTGAAGCACTCTTCCCATTTTGCACTGGTGGATTTGTCAGTTTTTGCCAGCACATTCTATTTTTCATGCTTTGCATTACGCCATCTACTTACTTGTGCACTGTGTGCCCCCTTTGCACTGCAAGGAGACTCATTTAAGAGAGGTGTGGCACTGCTGCAATCTCAGTACATTGGTATTTTAGTGCATTTTATGACAATATGCTTTTGATCAGGACATAGGAGGTATACTGTCAGAAGTGTATTATTGCTATTTCAGAAGCTTGTTTTGAAATCACACTGCTCCTACTGACAGGAGCACATGAGGAAACACAGCATGTGCTGGAATTTTCAATAATTTTAATGGACACAGTTGTAACAGTTATAATCTAATCACCTGTCATTTTAATTATAGTATGATGCTACGCTTAATAGTTTTTTATTCCATCCACATTTTCATTTTAATCACAAACCTATGGGTTAAGCATTAATGTGTTTCTTTCTTCAGGGGAATGAATGAATGAATGAATGAATGAATGAATGAATGAATGCGAAATGTGTCCATTTTACTGTTCATCACAGACTGTACATTTTGGAGAGATGTTAAGGCAGGAGATGCCTCAGCTGGTGAGGCCTCTGTACTGGTCTGGACAAAGATTCAGTAGCTGTACTGGTCAGTGTTTGATCCTCTCCAGGTCTCCTCAAGATGAGAGTAGGTATCAGTGGAACTGTCAGTCTGAAGATTTTAAACTGGAAACCTGTCTGCTGTGACAAAGTATTCTGTCCAAATACATAATCTATATCATCTCATTCCCAGTCATCTCCTTTGATCTTATCCGTTCACTGGCATGCATGTCCTGTCCTAATTAATATAACACACACACTCACACTGTTGTTTTTCTGTTAAATGTATTAATCTGAGGACAGTTAAATACAAACTATTTATATAGTATAGCCTATATCAAATCATTTGAAGAAATGGTTGACAGAGTTTTTCACTGCACAGAGAAGAAAGCATACATGGGATGCAATGAGATGTGCATCCATGTGCACAGTGTTAAACCTAAATTAATTTAAATTCAGCTAGATTGTTAAGCCCATTTTTCCAATCATATGCTCATTTTCTTTCTAAAGTAACTGTTTGGGGACCGACTAATTACTACTTGGCTTAATGCCAAGCAGCGATACTATCACACACATTTTCACTCACATGCGCACCTTTTGGCTATCACAAAACCTGTCTCAAACAAGCCATCATGATCAGAGTTCACCTTTGATTTTGCGCTTTTGTGCATTAAAGGAATGGGCAGGAGCATTTTTGGATTGGATTACCCAAAACACACTTCTGAATAATTAGACCAGCCCCTTTGCACTTTCTGTCTGCTGCAGAGACTGTTTTCCTGCTGCCCTCATAACAAAATGGGCTTGGGCACACCCATAAATGTGCTCTGCACCTCAAACAATAGACTAGTGAAGAGACAGTCAAAATAGGGCCCTATATCTCCCAACTGGCCTGGGACTGCCTTGGCATCCTTCTTGAAGAGCTGGAGAAGATGGTATGGGACAGAGATGTATGGGCTTCTCTGCTTAGATTCCACAACCTAAATGCTTGGATAAACTGTAGAAAATGAATGGATGTATGGATAGGTGAAATATTTGACCAGAAAGCAACTACAGTGTGTGAAACTGCTGATGTATTTTGAATGCCAAAGAGCAACTGATTTTTGAAATAATTCAACTGTCTGTAGAATTTATTGCCAGGAATAAAACTTTCATTCTGGTTAGCCCATGGGAAATCAAGTAGAAGTATTTGTAGTGAATGGTCATAGTGTTCTATCAGTGCCAACAGAGAGGTGGCTGAGCCATGATCAGGTTGGACTGGGGTGAACAGAAATGATACCTCTCTTTTGAGTCTGTTGTGATTTCATGCCTAGGTGTTTAAAACAAATATCCCTTCCAGAATATAGTTGTTGTCATGCAAGACAATATACCATTCCATCCCATAATTCCTTGACATAAACCCTATTGAAGACCTAAACCTATTATAGGAAAATGAGAGAGGGGAGTTATCAGTATGCTTTGAAGCAGCAGTACTGAGAAGCAATAGTGGCGGAAAATATACATTGACTTACAAGTTCAGTGGATTAGAGAGTTATTGAAGTGGCATCAATAAAAAGCTCATGCATAATAATGCAGCTTAAACTTTAAGTCGTTTTTTTGAAAACCAGTTTCAGTAGACTGCTGCTTTGACTTTATTCAGCCTGTTCAAGCCATTATGTATAAAGATTTGGAACAAGATATTGTTTTTAATTTATTCAAAAAATGGTTGCCACTGTGAGTGTTTAGTTTGTGACAACACACATTTACAGTAGATATTATTGTTAAATATTTTATTTTGTAAATTTTTAGTGGTACAAATTTTTACAAATTTGCTGCCAGCAGACAGTATACTTCCTGGTGAGATGTCATCCCTTAGAGACAATGCTATTATACTGTATAAAATGCACTCAAATTACTTGCAGCTCTACAGAGACACTTTTTCAAGAAGACAGTTCCCTTTCAGAGTACTTGATTCCTATTGAGCATAAGGAAAAGGCTTTAGTAGGTTAGTTAAAAATGTGTAAAATCATGAATAGAATATAGAGACAGTATGGCAGCATACTGTTCTCAAAATTGTCTCTTGTGGGATTAATAAAGTGTTTTTTAAATATTATCCTATTTTGTAATAACACAAGTAAATGTGCAAATACACAGATTTGTAGACTCTAGAATATCATTTGCAAAAATATGCAAAAATAAAAATATTTTTTCCTTATGTAAATTAAAAACATGGGGAGTGCAAAAATGTGCCAACATGATTACAAAATATTGCAAAACAAAATAGTGGTAGTCCTTAATCTGTTTATATATATTATTATTTTAAGAAGGCGACACATTTCCCAGAGCAGCAGCTTGACCAGATGAAATGAGATGACAAAGAATGAGTGTTCTGATGGTGGAGTGCCTGCAGGGACAAGCCTGAATTTTGTGCGTCTGCCTGTTTATTAGCAGGATGTGTGTGTAGTTTTCTGTACGTGCTTCCCCCAAAGACTCACTCATACCTCCCTGTGAGTGTTCAGAGGTCCCGCATGCATTGCCTCACATTCCCACGCCTTGGTCAACACTCTTTGACATTGCTAACGTAAACAGATGTTGCAGCGCAACAGGAAGTGGACAACTTCTGAGGGGCTGATGGAAAAGAAGCTGTTTGAGTCTGTGACAGAACAGTGAGGAGGTCACATTTTAGAAGAGTCTCTCCCAGGCACTGGGGTTTCTGTGGGTGTTTGGCCTTAAAGAAACTGAATAGATGAGCTCTTATTGTGTATTTTCTTGGTTAAATGGCTGACCTCACCTAATTCTTCATGGATTTAACCTCACTGACCTGCAATACCATCTGACTATAAATCACATGCACAGTAGAGGGTTCAGATCAAATGAAAGGGAAGAATCCATGATTCAGTATAACGAAAGAGAGATTACACAACTTTGGCACCTGTAAAATCCACAGTTGACTGATCTATGTACAGAAAAAATACCAAAAATAAACAGGTAAAAGGAGTTAATTCAAACTACGGCATACATGTGTGGTTTTTTTGACCGCTCTTTAGTAAGCATTGCAGTTAAATAATGCTGTGATCTGCTGTTTTTCTGCAAAAAAGCAGTACTGAAATTGCCTAAATATTACAATATCTTTAATAACTACAACTGTATATTACTGCTCTTTTAAACAGCAAAGATTACAAGTGATGCTTGTGCCAGATTAGTGTTTTAACACTTTCATTAGCTGGATTAAGTTTGCAAAGTTCAGTATTCCCAATGTCTTAAATATAAAAAAATCTGTCAAAAAGCACCAGCACAGATAAATTTAATCCTGAAAGGCTAACAACACAAAAGGTCTAAGAGGAACCTTAAAGGTAACAATTCACTCTGGTAACTTGGTCAGGAGCATTGTGGGAACACCCACTAAGAAAGCCTTCAAATAGTTAAACAGATTAAAGTCATCATTTAACATGTCAGAGTTGAACTGGCCAGTCTAGAATACTGATATTGCATTACATTGAGAGAAAAGTAACAAAGAGTCAAATCTTTAGCAAGTGGACGCGTTGGACAGGAGGTGGGGATTCCACTTTTTATATTAGCATGAGCAATTGTGCCTTTCTAATAACTGCATTAGAATGCACAAAGTAAAGTTGTCAGGTTCTGCTGCCGGGAAGGCCGGGTCCAAATGCTGAGATGATTTTCAGCAGAGTTTAATAACAAAAGATGTAGCTCTAGGCTGGATAATCACTGACAGACAATGGAAACAAACCGGTTCAGTGCAGGTGAGGAACACAACAGGTGTTTTATGACGTGACAGCAAACTGAAAACTGAGTGGAACATATATACACAGACACTGATGACAAACGGCTGAGGTTAAATAAGAGGGGAGGAGACGGCGGGAGTGAGACACAATCAGGAGCAGCCGTGAGGAATTAACAGAACCAATAATGATGAGCAGAATAAACAAAGTGCTGTCACAAGGAGTATACACAAGATAACATAATAAGGGTGAACATGCTACACAAAATGAACTGAAAACCAAAGGTGAGGGAAAACTAACCATACTGACAACTGGAAAAAACAACTTTAAGGGTAGGACATATTTGCAAACATGTCCCCCCCATGATAGTCCCCGCCCCAAGGGGGGATTCCAGACAACCCCAAACAAAATACAAAATCCTCCCAGGGCAGGGGGGTGGGGAAGAATGCTGCCCCCCCCCCCCCAAGCAAAGTCCAACACAAAACCATAGTCTGTGGGGGCAACCCAAAGTCCAAGACCCGAAAACAAAATAAAGTCGGTCAGGTGGTCTCCCAAAGTACCGGGACCACTGGACCAGAGAACATGGCAGGTCAGGGGGCCTATCCAAGTCCATGGGACCCCAAACTGGAATACATGGTGGGTCTGGTGGCCTTCCAAAATCCAATGGCCAGGCGGCCTGCCAAAGACCATGGCCAACCAGACAGGAGAAAACACGAGCCTTCAGCTCTGGGAAAAACAATACAGGATTTCTTTGCTCAGAAGAAAACAACATAGAGGTTGAAGATAACACAGAAAGCTCTTGCTCAAAAGAAAACATGGGGATTGTAAACTCAGAATATGGCATGGAAATTCTGTACTCAGGAAATGATGACGACATAGGAACTTTGACTGCAGGAGATAATGACAGACACTACAACCTCTGGAAGTGACCTCATGGAAATTTTACCGTCAGAAGATGGCAACAAAGAATCTTTACACTCTAGAGACGGCAACAAAAAATGTTTATACTCTAGTGATGACTCGGGGGCATTAAACACACATGGCAACATGGAAATCCCACACTCTGGAGATGACAACCTGGAACCTCTAGACTCAGGAAATGACCACCTGGAAACTTTACACTCAGGAGGTGATGATAACATGAAACCTGTATCTTCAGGGGTGGCAACATAAAACCTTTAAACTCAGGGAGTGAAAATATAGCACCCTTAAACTTAGAAGAAATCTCTATTGTCATTCAGTCCGTACAGCCAGTCATGTACAGTAGAACAAAATTATGTTTGTCCTGTCTACAATGTTAATCACATAGGTCCTTGCCATGCAAGGCACTGCCACAAACAGCTTCTGCTGAGCAGAACTTACAGTATGCTGAGCACCAAGCTAGAAGGTGGGAAGTACCATTTTTATATGGTCTTTGGTATGACCCGGCCAGGACTTGAACCCCCAACCTCCCAGTTGTGGGGCAGATGCTCTATCAACTAGGCCACCACTCTGGTAGGAGTGTTAGGAGATAACATTGGAGCCCCTTGTTTGGAAAACAAAACAAAACAAAACAAAACATTGGAGTTTTGAACTCAGAAGGTAACATTGGGGCTCTTTGCTCTGGAGACCACAAAGGAGCTTTTTGCTCTGGGGACAACAACATAGGAGTCTTTAGCTTTGAGGATACCAATACAGGAGCTCCTACCCCTGGAGACCCCAACACAGGAACTCTTAGCTCTAAAGACTCCAGTGTAGAAGCTCTCCGCTCAAGGGTCAATAACACAGGAGACTCTGGTTCAGAGGACATTGATACCGGAGACTCTAGCTCAAAAATAGATGACTGAGGCGTGCTGACTTCCGGATGACATGAGTGGGGAAAGCCGGCCTCAGGATGAGATGAATGGGGAGCATTGACCTCAGGATGAAATGGCTGGGGAGTGCTGACCTCTGGATCAGATGACTGAAATGCACCGACCTCTGGATCAGATGACTGAAGCGTGCCGACCGCATGTGCTGATGGTTTGGGTGCGTTGATTCACGAATGAAACGGCTGGGGCACGCTGACCTCAGGCTGAGACGGCAGGGGCACATCCTGGCCAGATGGCCAGGAATCCTCCTCCGACACCGTCACCTCGGACAGGGAGGAAGAGGTACAGGTTGAAGCAGGAACCACACCCAAACAGTCAGCAGAAGAGCTCGGTGAGGAGAGCTCAAAAGCCGATAGAGACTGCAACTGGGTCTCCTCACCAAGAGCAAGACAAGACCTCTTTAATACAGATATTAGGAAAACAAAAAAGAAGACCTGCCTTAACTCCTGCTCTTCTGCTGGTGAGGAACCCGAGGAATCTGCAGCTGGAGAGGCGATGACCACCACAGGAGATGCTGAAGAAATGGTAAGTGAGACAATCTCTGCAGGGGTGCACATGAAGAGAAACTGTCTCTGCAGGGGTGTGCACATGAGTAGAAACAACCTCTGCTGGAGCATGCATGTGAGGCAAAACAGTCACTTCTGGAGTGTGCACCTCAGGGTCAGCTGGAGCTGTGGCATGTACCTCTGACGAAGAAGGAAAAACACATGTGGGTGACATACCAATATCAGAAAAAATGGCAGCAGAGACAGGCGGCAGAGGCTGAGCAGTAATTTGTGACTGCTGCTGTGAACCCCCGTCTATTAACAGGCAAGACTTCACCCAATAGGTGTAATAGAAGGAAAAGGTACTTGCCTTGCTTGTTCTGCCACGCTTGGCGATCTCGATGAGGAAACAGTTGTGGGTGGGGGCACCAATGCTGAAGGTGGTGGAGCCGGAATTGCAAGTGTGATGATGGATAAAGTAGCTGTGGTGGAAACCTCAGGCGAAACTGCATGCTTATTCTCAGGCTGAGCAGCAGGCTTAATGACAGGTGAAGCTGGTGTGTGCACCATGGAGAGAGCTAGAACAGGAGCAGAGCATGGAGACGTGCGTAAAAGAGCCAAAAAAGGTCTCACAGATGGCACCAGATCCCGTAATGCCAAAATCAGGGGATGATCTGTCGTCGGCACAGGTTTCATCGTTAATAGCCCGCCATCAGTGTGTGAATGGGTGGATAGCAGGATCTGTAAAGCGCTTTGGTCATCAAGAGATGAGAATAAAAGTGCTATATAAGTGAATGCCATTTACCATTTACCAATAGCAATCCCTCCTCTCGATCAAGACTTGACGGTGGGCCTGGCAAGTGGCGTAGAGATGAGGATGATGTCAGAGTCAGGGGATGCTGTCTTGTCGGCACACACCCCGTCTCATCCGGAGTGCTCTTCTCTAACCCGTGAAAAGGCTGCGGAGTTGGGGAGAGGTACACCAGAGCAGGAGCGAAAAGCGCCAGAACCAGGGGACGGTTATTCGTCGGCACAGGCTTCGGTGCTAATGGTGTGGAAGATGGAGCCAGGGAATGTTTTACCGTCGGCACAGGCTCGCGTTTGGGCTTGGGCTTGGTGGCTGAGCCTCTCCCCTGTTACTTAGAGAGCATTGGAACTGAAACTCCAAGGCAAGGAGACAGTTTATCTCCGGTCTACACCGCAGGCTGGGAACCTCCTGGAGTATCTCCTCTACTATTTCCAGGTACTCCAGAGCCTTTGCCGGTGTACGGGAGGAAAGTGCCTCAGACCAGCAATCTATGATCAGTTCAACACCTGAACATTCCTCCTCATCCAGCCCGAACACCATCAAGTCCATGCCCGCAGAGTCCGCGTTTGCTCGCGTCCTGCTCCTACCAGACTGGTCTCCTGGTCCATTTCTGGCTGCGTTCTCATCTCACTGGGTCCTTTTCTGGTCGCATCATGCTGTCAGGTTCCGCTGCCGGGAAGGCAGCAAGGATGGGTCCAAATGCAGAGATGATGTTCAGCAGAGTTTAATAATAAAAAGTGCAGCTCTAAGCTGGATAATCACTGACAGGCCGGCAGGAGTGAAAGAGAAACAACCAGGAGTAGCCGTGAGGAATTAACAGAACCAATAATGATGGGCAGAATAAACAGAGTGCTGTCGCAAGGAGTAAACACAAGATAACATAATAAGAGTGAACATGATACACAGAATGAACCGAAAACTAAAGGTGAGGGCAAACTAACCATACTGACAACTGGAGAAAAAACGTAACTTAAAGAGTGGGATATGTTTGCAAACATGTCACCCCATGATAGATGTACAGTGGTATGAAAGTGTTTTCCCCCTTCCTGTTTTCTCATTTTTTGTATGTTTATCACATTAAATGTTTCAGATCATCAAAAAAATTTAAATATTAGACAAAGATAACACAAGTAAACACAAAATGCAGTTTTTAATTGAAGGTGTTCATTATTAAGGGAGAAAAAAATCCCAACCTACATGGCCCTGTGTGAAAAAGTGATTGCCCCCTAAACCTAACAACTGGTTGGGCCACCCTTAGCAGCAACAACTGCAATCAAGCTGTCATGCGGTGACCCTCACGGATCACTGTAAGACGCCAAGAGTCACCGGAGAGTTTTGCAATGATGTTTATTTACAAGACAAGACAATACGTGACACAAAACTATGAGCCGCTAAGGGCAAAACACACACTACGAGGTACAGGGGCTCGTAGGGCTAACCCCAGCCACTACGAGCTAAACTATGACATAACAAGAAAGCATCAACCTGACATGAACATGACGAAGAAGGTCTGACGATTGTTTGACAATACTCCCGCAACTAGACTACCGTCAGCGCCCGCCTAATAAAGCCGAGTGCTAACGAGCAGTGATGACAAACAGCTGACCGTCTTTGACAGCCGGAAGCCCCACTGAGCGCCTTCACAATAAGAGCCCGGTGAAGCCAGAATATAACCCACAGCTGTCAAAGCCAGCAGCGAGCTATACGTGGCCCGAGCGCGGACAAGACCGGCGCTCGGATCGTAACACAAGCATTTGTGATAACTGGCAATGAGTCTTTTACAGCGCTGTAGAGGAATTTTGGCCCACTCATCTTTGCAGAATTGTTGTAATTCAGCCACATTGGAGGGTTTTCGAGCATGATCCGCCTTTTTAAGGTCATGACACAGCATCTCAATTGGATTCAGGTCAGGACTTTGACTAGGCCACTCCAAAGTCTTCATTTTGTTTTACTTAAGCCCTTCAGAGGTGGACTTGCTGGTGTGTTTTGGATCATTGTCCTTCTGCAGAACCCAAATGCAATTCAGCTTGAGGTCACGAACAGATGGCCGGACATTCTCCTTCAGGATTTTGTGGTAGACAGCAGAATTCATGGTTCCATTTACCACAGCAAGTCTTCCATGTCCTGAAGCAGCAAAACAGCCCCAGACCATCACACTACCACCACCATATTTTACTATTGGTATGATGTTCCTTTTCTGAAATGCTGTGTTACTTTTACGCCGGATGTGATGGGACACAAACCTTCCAAAAAGTTCAACTTTTCTCTCATCAGCCCACAGAGTGTTTTCCCAGAAGTCTTTGGGATTATCAAGATTTTTCCTGGCAAAACTGAGATGAGCCTTTATGTTCTTTTTGCTCAGCAGTGGTTTTTGTCTTGGAACTCTGCCATGCAGGCCATTTTTGCCCAGTCTCTTTCTTATGGAGGAGTCATGAACACTGACCTTAACTGAGGCAAGTGAGGCCTGCAGTCCTTTGGATGTTGTTGTGGGGTCTTTTGTGACCTCTTGGGTGAGTCATTGCTGCACTCTTGGGGTAATTTTGGTCGGCCGGCCACACCTGGGAAGGTTCACCACTGTTCCATGTTTTCGCCATTTGTGGATAATGGCTCTCACTGTAGTTCGTTGGAGTCCCAAAGCTTTAGAAATGGCTTTACAACCTTTTCCAGGCTGATAGAGCTCATTTACTTTGTTTCTCATTTGTTCCTGAATTTCTTTGGATCGCAGCATGATGTCTAGTTTTTGAGGATCTTTTGGTCTACTTCACTTTGTCAGGCAGGTCCTGTTTAAGTGATTTCTTGATTGAGAACAGGTGTGGCAGTAATCAGGTGTGGGTGTGGCTAGAGAAATTGAACTCAGCTTTCCAACGATGTGATAAACCACAGTTAATTTATGTTTTAATGGGGGGGGGCACTTTCTCACAGAGGGCCATGTAGGTTTGGTTTTTTTACCCTTAATAATAAACATCTTCATTTAAAAACTGCATTTTGAGTTTACTTGTGCTATCTTTGTCTAGTATTTAAATTTGTTTGATGATCTGAAACATTTAAGTGTGACATACAACCCCCCCCACCCCCCAAGAAATCAGGAAGGGGCAAACACTTTTTCACACCACTGTATAATATTCAAAAAATAATACTGGGCACTGGATACTGCCACCAAGGGTATCTTTTCACTGATTAAAATGTGTCATTTGACAGAGCATCACATTGTACATTGTCTGCACCTGTGTATTTTTGTGTTGAATAGCCCATTATTTGTCATGGAAGTAGAAAAAATGTATAAAGAAATCCTATCTGATGATGGAAGAAAAAGTGATCAAGAATATGCATAGTGATCCAGATCTGCCTCAAAATGTAATTTGTCCGTCCTTGGCCCAAAGGCCACCTGTGATGAAAATGTGGTTAAAATCTGTTGTGTGTTTTTTGCATAATCCAGCAAATAGGCAGGTAAGCAAACACAACTGCAAAGATTGCATATCCTACTTAGCAGAACAAAACTCTGACTAACAAGGGATAGGTCAAATGACATTTGAATAATACTCTTTTCTTACGTTCCAAATCAGTCTATTAAAAATGTTTCCCTAATGTTTTAGAGCAATTAGTCAAATGCCACGATGTCTGATGAAAAAATCTACATGGTAATAATATACAAAGTGGCCTTTTTGAAGTGCATCCCTTCCTTTGCTATTTTTTTTTGGCCCCACCTTCTGCCCTTGCATGCTTTCTTATTTCTCACTTTCTTCAGTATAACCATACCATAATTAACCATCACTACTTTTTTCCTTGTGCCTGTCTCTAGCCGCTTCTTGTCAGTATGAGTTCTTTTTACGGCGGCACACCACTAATGGTCTACTGCCTTGGTCCTGGCAGTCAATATGAGCCTATTGTTCTCAGCTGCTACCGCTTCATTAAGGTCAGCCTCTAGCTACTGTTGCACAAAGATCAGCACCTTTGTCTCTATGTCTGTCATGCCAGTTGGGGATCTTCACAGCGTCTCAGCTCCTCATCTCATCCAAGTCACCCACATCCTGATCCATAGAGCACTTCAGTACTCTTGTAGCTGATGAGATGGTGGTTCATACATTGTGTCATTGTCTTGCCAACTTCAGATCCATAAGACAAGGTGTCATTGGCCTCTAAGGTGAGCCAAAAAAAGAGGGGGAAAAAAGAAAGCATTAGTTGCATTGACTTCTCTGCTGTTTGAATGGAATAAAATAGATGTCAGTTATATTTGGGTTAAATAAACCACTAATGTGTTCATGTGTACTAAAATACAGCTACTGAATTAAAGGCACTCAAGGGAAAATTTTTGCAGTGTAGCACCCCTTGCTTTTTAAGCTGTAGCAAATAATCTGCACTTCTTTCCTCACTAGACGCACAATTTTTGAGAACTGCAGCACTGATTATTGTTTTGTTTGTTTTGATTGAGCAGCTCATGCTTCTCCTCCACTTCAAGACACAGAGAGTATGGCTCAACTAAATACAGATATACCACATCTCTGAGGAGATCGCCAGACCTCTGGGTGCTCTGTGGATTGTTATCGAGCTCATCAAGGGGCACAGACGGTGCCGAGAAAGAAAGAAGAAACAAGGCTGCATGGCTGGCTTCCAAGCCCAGCTGTGCAAACAACGCACCAAACCACCGTTACCTTTAATTTTTCTCACCAATGTCAGGTCCCTCACCAACAAAACGGATGAGCTGTGATCAGAGATCACTTACAATCGCTACGCCCAGGACTGTTGTATTCTGATTGTGACCAAGTCTTGGCTTTACCCACGTACTCCTGACACCACTGTGGAATTACCCAGCCAACCTGCACACCATTTCAACAGTAACGCTGATTCTGGTAAGGGCAGGTGTGGTGGGCTCTGTGTTTATGTGCTTCAGACTTGGTGTAATAACAGCAGAATAATTCAAAGCCACTGTTCACCAGATTTAGAGGCCATGCCCTTTCTGTATAGGCTCTTCTAGCTACCCCGCAAGCTAACGGCAGTAATTGTAACAGCTGTTTATGTCCCTCCAGATGCTAGCATTAGCTTAGCACTTAGCCACCTCCAGTGCATCGTTAGCAGACAACAGAAAGATCACCCTGACACAGTCCACATTATTGCAGGGGATTTTAATAAAGCATGCTTAAAGGCTGTACTCCCCAAATTCCACCAACACGTTAAGTGTCCCACAAGAGGGAAAATAACACTGGATCATGTTTACAACAACATTAAGCATGCTTACAGAGCCACCCCCTCCCCCACTTTGGACAATCAGACCATCTCTCCCTGCTTGTAATACTTGCTTACACCCCCCTTCCCCCCCGAGGAAAAGTTCCCCCCAACCAAAGAAACATTTCAAACCTGGGCTGAAAATGCTCTCCTCCAGCTACAGGACTGCTTTAGCTGCACAGACTGGAACATCTTTGAACAGCAAGACTTGGACTCCTACACCGAGTCTGTCCTCTTCTACATTAAATCCTGTGCAGAAAATGCACAAACACATCTGGGTCTTTCCAAACCAGAAACCCTGGATGACCAGTGAGGTCCAGGCTATGATCAGAGCTCGCAACTCAGCCTTCAAGCAGAGGGACAGCTCTCTGTACAGCACTGCCAGAGCCAACCTGAGAAGAGGCATAAAACTCGCTAAGAATGCCTACAGGAGGAAGGTGGAGGGCTTCCTCACAGATAACAACCCCCGACAGATGTGGAAAGGCATCCAGGCCCTCACCAACTACAGGGCCCAGGGCCCCCCAACATCAGACAGCAGCGTCACACTGGCAGAGGAGCTTAATAGCTTCTTCGCCCGGTGTGAGCACACCTCCCCCTCCCCTCCTCTCTGTACAAGTGCATAAGGTGAGGAGGCAACTGAGAGCAGTTAACCCCCGCAGAGCTGCTGGTCCCAACGACATTCCAGAAGCAGTGGTCAAAGCATGTTCTGACCAGCTGGCAGAGATCCTCAACAAGCTGTCCCCTCCTGCCTCAAGGCCTCCACCATCATCCCCATCCCCAAAATGTCCGCAACTGACAGCCTGAACCCATAGCACTCATGTCTGTAGTCATGAAGTGTTTTGAGCAACTGGTGTCCCAGAACATCATGGACTGTCTCCCCCCCAGCCTTTGACCCCCACTTGTTTGCCTACAGCAGTCCTTCTCAAATAGTGGGGCGCGCCCAGGGGGGCGTGATGCGATGCCGGGGGGGTGCGTATGACCCCGGGGAACAGGCTTTGCTTTTGCCGTGTAAAGTGTAATTGCACATCCACGGCAGCAAGTGGTGCAGTGGCGCTCTCATTGTCAAAGTCTGTGCGGGAGTATAAAACTTTTTAAATTGCTGTCAACAAACCCCTCAAGAGACACCATGGAGAAATATTTAACAGTAACGAAAAGAAAGGCGGAGAGAGACGGAGGTAAAGAGACAAATGAAAGTCTCCCAAAAGCTAAGACGAGGAAATATGACGAAGCTTATCTAGCGCTTGGCTTCACTGTGACTACGGTGGGAGACGAGGAAAGACCGGTGTGTTTACTACTGTGTCTGAAAATGTTGGCAGCGGACAGTATGAAGCCAAATAAATTAGGACGTCACCTACAGACATTACATCCTCAACACGTTGATAAGCCGCTTGATTTTTTTCAGCGAAAACGTACGGAGTACGGCCAACAATCATCCCGCTTTGTGAACGCTACATCAGTAAACCAGCGAGCACTTTTAGCATCATTTAAAGTGGCGTACCAAATTGCGCAGTGCAAAAAACCCCACACAATTGCAGAGGAGTTGATACTGCCTGCAGCAGTAGACATGGTTTCTGTCATGCTTGACAACACAAGTGCTGCAAAAATTCATTAAATGAATATAAACATGTGATGCCTCATTGGATTAGCTGTCTTATGGCTCACTTTTTACCCGTTGACATATTTTTTATTTCAGGCACTTTGATGCACTTTAAGTTTTTTTTTTTTTTTCTGTTTTAGACTATAACAGGGTTTCTGTGTGGCAAAATAAAGTTAATATTTGTTGAAAGTTGATTTATATTGCTTTTTTCTTTTGTTAATGTTAAAAAGGATACAATTTTAGGTATACTTATACAATTTTTATAGATAATGATCTTATTTCACCTGCAGATGAATTTAATAACTTTTTTGTTAACATTGGACCTAAACTGGCCCGAGAAATACCCACTACGGCGCCTACAGGTGATACAATATGCAATAACACTGCTGTAAAAGACACCATCTTCATAAAGAACACAGACGAAAGAGAGGTCATTGAAATTGTTAAATCGTTCAAAAGTAAAACATCTACTGACTGCGATGGTATTGACATGCTACTAGTCAAAACTGTTATCGAATGCATAGTGAAACCACTGACGTATATCTGTAACCTGTCTCTCCAATCAGGTATATTTCCCAATGCAATGAAAATAGCTAAAGTAATTCCGATTTACAAGACAGGCGACAGAGGGGAACTCTCCAACTACAGACCAATTTCACTATTACCGCAATTTTCCAAGATACTTGAAAAAATATTCTATGAGAGAATTGACAACTTCATACTGAAGAATGATTTATTGTGTGAGCAGCAATATGGGTTCAGACACAAAAGGACAACAGCATATGCCTTAATGGAATTTACAGAAAAAATATCAACAGCCATTGAAAATAAAGAGTATTCAGTTGGAGTATTCCTGGATCTTAAAAAAGCATTTGATACAGTAGATCACAATCTATTATTAAAGAAACTACAAAATTGTGGTGTTAGAGGGGTAGCACTGTCCTGGTTAAGTAGTTACTTAAAGAATAGATATCAGTTTGCATGTGTTAACAGCAAAAACTCAGAGTTACTGAAGGTCACCTGTGGAGTCCCACAGGGTTCAGTTTTGGGACCATTATTATTCAATATGTATATAAATGATATATGTAAAGTTTCAGAAAAAATGGACTTAATATTGTTTGCTGATGACACTAATCTGCTATGCAGTGGAAACAATTTGGAACAACTTCTGGATACACTCGGAAAGGAATTAGGAAAGCTGAAACTGTGGTTTGATTCAAACAAATTAACGCTCAATTTAAGCAAGACAAAATTTATAGTCTTTAACAACCATCACAACTACCCAGTACCCAAACTCAGTGTAAATGGTGTAGAGATTGAAAGGGTATCCGAAACTAAATTCCTTGGAGTAATAATTGATAACAAACTGTGTAGGAAGCCACATATTAATTATATAAAAGGTAAAGTATCCAAATCAATTGCAATATTACACAGAGTGGAAAATTTGCTGAATCAACCCACACTATACACCTTGTATCATTCATTAATACTCCCATACATGACATATTGTAATGAAGTATGGGGAAATACATATAAAACAAACATATATCCACTCTTTATGCTTCAAAAGAGAGCTATTAGAATAATCAACAAAGCAGCTTACAGGGAACCAACAAACCCACTTTTTCTTAAACAAAAAACTCTCAAGTTGAAAGATCTGATTGACTTTAAAACCGCAATAATAATGTTCAAAGTGAAGAATCTATCACTGCCCGCAAATATCCAAAAGTTGTTCCAAACAAGGGAGAAATGATATCACTTCAGAGGAACATGTATATTTCAAAAGCCTACAGTGAGAACAACCACCAAGCAACACTGTATTTCAGTGCAAGGAGTCAGATTATGGAACGATTTTGGACCTGAATTAAAATCATGTACAAAGCTTGGACAATTTAAACAAAAACTAAAGGAAGAAATACTCCAAACATATTTACAAGACGACATGTAAACTCACATAAGGATTGACATTTCCAGCCTGTGTTGTGTTGTAGCTTAGTTTTTTTCTTTGTGACACTATGTCTTAGATTTGTTTTTGAATAGTAACCGCTTAACTTAGACTAGCTCAGTTTTTCTTTTTCTCTCAGTCACATTTTGTCTTAGCCTTGATTTAAATTGTAATCGCTCTTGTCTTGTTTTCTCTTTTTTCTCCTTTAAATTCTTGGATGGAATATGGGTGGGCAATATAAGCTGCGGCTTCAGCCATCACCCATTTCGGATAACTCACGTGGAATTGTATAGTAGAAGGAGTCTTTGTCTAATTTGACCTTGTTGTTATATTATACAGTTTCTTTTAACCTGTAATGTACTATCCGAAATAAAATAAATTCATTCATTCATTCATTCATTCATTCATTTATAGTCACCGCGGCGAGTGGGGGGGGGGCGCGAAATATTTTCTCTTTCCTAGGGGGGGCTTTGCAAAAAATAGTTGAGAAGCACTGGCCTACAAGGAGAACCGGTCTACTGAAGACGCCATCGCCACCACACTCCACAGATCGCTGAGCCACCTGGAGAACCCAAGGAGCTACGTGAGGATTCTCTTTGTGGACTACAGCTCAGCTTTCAAGACTATCTTCCCGGACATCCTGATCAATAAACTGCACCTCCTCCAGATAAAAAAACTTTCTCACCAACCAACCACAAACAGACAGACTTGGCCCCCACCACTCTTCCACACTGTCGCTCAGCACTGGCTTCCCCCAGGGCTGCGTGCTAAGCCCACTACTGTACTCCCTGTACCCCTTTGACTGTATTCCAATCCACCCAACCACTGCCACCGTGAAGTACGCGGATGATACCACCTTGGTTGGGCTCATCACTGGTGACGATGAGAAGGCATAATAGGGTGGAGGTAGAGAATCTGCTACTGTGGTGCCAAGCAAACAACTTGAAACTGAATTCCAAAAAACCAAAGAACTCATACTGGACTTCAGGAAGAACAGACAGGACCCCCCACCCACCTTTGTCCCCTTCCTAATAAATGGCAACCACGTGGAAACCATCCCCACCTTCAGGTCCCTGGGCACCCACATCTTTTCTGACCTCTCCTGGACTGTCAACACCAAGGCTCTGGTGAAGAAAGCCCAGCAGTGGCTGCACTTCCTCCCTGTCCTAAGGAAGGACAACCTGGACCAGAAGCTGCTGCTGGCCTTCTACTGCTGCTCAGTGGAAAGCGTGCTCACTTACTGTCTGGGTGTGTGGTACGCTGGCTCCATGGCCAAAAACAGGAAGACTGTGCAGAGGGTCATCAACACCGCCCAAAAAAATCATCAGCAGCCCCCTGCCCTCCCTGGAAGACAGCTCCAGATCCTCTTGTCTCAGAAAGATCAAGGCCATCACAGGAGACTCCTTACATCCCGCCCACCACCTGTTTGACCACCTCGCCTCTGGACGACAGTTCAGATCAACCAGGTCCCACACCTCCCGACTGACAAGCAGTTTCTTCCCCTGGACCATCCAGACTGTAGACAGTCAGAGGCCCCACTTCCCTCCTCCAAATGCTCACATGCACAGAACTGAGGATCTTTTAATTATCACAAAAACAGACCTGTCTTTTCACTCCGCACTTTCATGTACATTGACCCAGCTGTGAAACCACTACTATTCCTGTGTATATTTTCCATAATCCTTGGGCCATTTTACTCAGTCGCATGTTCTGCACTCCACACTCTAATGTACATAGTTCCATTCATGAAGCCACTACGATACCTGTGTAGTACATACCTGTGGGCTATTTTTATTTCAGGCGTATGTTTAATCATGTATTCTGTAACTGTGTTTTATCGAATCCCTCTCTCTTACTTTATTGCGCAGTAGCCTGGTGGCACACCCACAATTTTGTTGTACTGTACAATTGTATAGTGACAATAAAGCCTATTCTATTCTACATTTGCTTTATGTTTTATCTACATAAATGTTGGTATAGTTGCATTGTTGTCACAAGGAAATCGGTGTGTATTCTAAGGTGACCCTGTGTATTGTGCCACACCATAAGAAAATGATTCAGAGAAAACAGAGTTTATATCTGCAGCATCCCATCTGAATGTAGATTTTGTCATTATGCAATTGTAAAATAGTTTTGAAACATATAGGATTCAATATTTAGGGTTAAATGTATGTTGAGAACAACTAAGCTCATTTAATCTAGTCATACTGTACATTACTCAGCCTTTAAAATAGTAACATGTGAAAAAAAACACTCAGGGCTCTATTTTGACTGTCTATTCAATAGTCTATGGTGTAATGTGCATTTATGGGCATGTCCAAGACAATTTTGTTGTCACTGCAGTGGGAAAACAGTCTCTGCACTGGGCAAAAAGTGCAAAGAAGCTGGTCCAATTATTCAGAGGTGTGTTTTGGGTAATTCAATCCAAACTACTTCTGCCCATTCCTTTAATGCACAGTGGTGCATAACTGAAGGTGAACTCTGAGCATGATGGTCTGGTTAAGATGGGTTTTGCGCCTGCCAAAGGTGTACACGTGAGCAAACGTGCGCAATAGCAAAGTTGCATGGCGTTAAGCAGGCATTAATCACAGTTGTCGCCCAGTTATTTTATCGGGGATTATGAGGAAGAACAGATGAACAGTTGGGCTGGACAATCAAGCTGAATTTAATAGGTTTGACGTAGCATGCACGGATACAATACACATACATGAATGGGTTTGAAACTTCAGGAAAAGAGGACAATCCGCTGAATCCTTTCATAAAACCATACATAGTTTTTTTTTTTTTTGTCTGTGCAGTGAAAAACTATGTCTTCAAATAGTTTATATTTCTCAGATTAATACATTTAGTAGAAAAGCAATGACTGTTTTTATCATTTACTGACACAGATCACAAGCTCAAGTGAACAAATGCAAGATATAATAGAGTACTTTGTCACAGACGAGAGGTTTACAGTTTAAAATATTCAGACTGACAACATCCCACCATGCCTCCTCTGTGCACTGCATCCACATTCCTTCATTAATTCCCTAAAAAATACATTAATGTCTATAGGCTATACCCACCTGCAAGTCTGTGATTAAAATGACAATGTGGATGGAATAAAAAGAAACTATTAAGTGTATCATCATGTTATCATTGAAATAATGGGACTTGATTATAGCTGTTTCAACTCTGTCCATTAAAATAACAGAAAATCCCAATACCTGTTGCTTTTCCTCATGTGGTCCTGTCAGTAGGAGCTGCGCGATTTCAAAACACGTCACTGAAAATAGCATCAACAATGCTCTTCTGCTGATAGACCTCATTTTTCATGAACAAAAGTGCATTGTCATAAAATGCACTACTAATGTGCCAAGATTGCACCAGTGACACACCTCTTACATGAGTTCCCTCCTTGCAGTGCAAAGAAGGTGCACAGTCCACAGCATGAAAACAATGCTGACATAAACTAAAAATCCACCAGCGTAAGATTGGAAGCATGCAGCAAATGCATGCTGTTGATTCCCCCCCCCCCTTGTCCTGTCAGGCAGCTAGGTAAACAGAACAGAGGTCTGTTACCCTTATTGTGCCAAAACATATTTACTTTGCAAAAAGGAGCTTCATACAGTACCTAACTATGAACTGTATATTGTTGTAAACTCCTCCTGTAATAACTTTTAATACTTTATTTAAATTATTTTACCCATGGAGGACCTGACAGGATGGGGAATAGGGAAAGTAAGTGTGTGGGGGAAAGAAAAGAGAGGGGAACAGAAAAAGTAATGAATCTTTATTTATTTTATTTTGGATAGATTAGATTAAAAGATTAAAAGAAAGGAACAGAATAATATAACAAAGAGAAAAAAAAAAATCCAACAAGGTCAAATTAAACAGTAACTCCTCGGATTATACAATTCAACATAAGTTATCCAAAATGGGTGATGGCTGAAGCCGCAGCTTATATTTCCCACCCATGTTCCATCTAAGAATTCAAAAATAAAATAAAGCAGCTTACAGGTTCCCTGTAAGCTGCTTTGTTTATTAAGATAAGATAAGATAAGATAAGATAAGATAAGCCTTTATTAGTCCCACAATGGGGAAATTCCAGGATTGCAACAGCACAGGTACAGCAACACTCAGAGCAACAATCAGAAGGCAAGAAAAAACAAGAGCAGCTAGTATGCATATGTACATATTACTATATATATATATATATATATATATATATATATATATATATATATATATATATATAGACACACAGTGCGGAGAATTGTGGTTGGTGGATGTGCAGCAGAAAGTCTAAGCTCTCTCTCCGCAGATGCGGCGGGCCAGCTGGATGTCTTTGGGCATGACGGTGACCCTCTTGGCGTGGATGGCGCACAGGTTGGTGTCCTCAAAGAGACCCACCAGGTAGGCCTCACTGGCCTCCTGCAGAGCCATGACGGCGGAGCTCTGGAAGCGGAGGTCGGTCTTGAAGTCCTGAGCGATCTCCCTCACCAGGTGCTGGAAGGGCAGCTTACGGATGAGCAGCTCCGTGGATTTCTGGTAGCGACGGATCTCTCTCACAGCCACGGTACCGGGCCTGTAACGGTGAGGCTTCTTCACTCCGCCGGTGGCCGGAGCGCTTTCTCGAGCAGCCTTGGTGGCCAGCTGCTTCCTGGGGGGCTTTTCCTCCAGTAGATTTACGGGCGATCTGCTTGGTTCTTGCCATCGCTCTTCATTATTCTGTCTTAAATCTCTTGCACGCCGCCTAAACTCCAGCCCGGCACCTGCGTCGTTTTCGCTTCAGTTCCCCGGTATGTCGAGTTTCTCCGTTAGCACCGGGTGGCGGTTGAGTGCTAGCTAGCTTTTCCCTGCTGTATCATCTCCTGCTGTAAACAGTGGCTCCATCCGCCGACTTGGGAGACCTTTGGGGCGATCTGTGTGTCCGTGATATATATAGAGTGAAAGGTGTGCCGGAAAGAAAGTTATCACCGGATCAGAAAGAAGAAGGAAGATAAAAAGTCTCAGAATTGAGCCGCTGTTGCAAAAGGCAGCCAACTCGTGTGGTGCCTAGCTCTCTTCTGAAGCAAAAAGACAGGATATATGTTTGTTTTATATGTATTTCCCCATACTTCAGTACAATATGTCATGTATGGGAGTATTAATGAATGATACAAAGTATATAATGTGGGTTGATTCAGCAAATATTTCACTCTGTGTAGTATTGCAATTGATTTGGATATTTTACCTTTAATATAATTAATATGTGACTTCCAACACAGTTTATTATCGATTATTACTCCAAGAAATTTAATTTCAGATACCCTTTCAATCTCTACACCATTTACACTAAGTTTAGATACTGAGTTGTTGTGATGGTTGTTAAAAATTATAAATTTTGTCTTACTTAAATTGAGAGTTAATTTGTTTGAATCAAACCACAGTTTAAGCTTTCCTAATTCCTTTCCGAGTGTATCCAAAAGTTGTTCCAAATTGCTTCCACTGCATAATAAATTAATGTAATCAAACAGTATTAAATCAATTTTTTTTCCCAAAACTTTACATATATCATTTATATACAGATTGAATAACAATGGCCCCAAAACTGAACCCTGTGGGACTCCGCAAGTAACCTTCAGTAACTGTGAGTTTTTGCTACCAACACATACATACTGATATCTGTTCTTTAAGTAACTACATAACCAGGACAGTGCTACCCTCCAATACCATAATTTTGTAGTTTCTTTAACAATAATTTATGATCCACTGTATAAAATGCTTTTTTTAAGATTTAGGAATACCCCAACTGAATACTCTTTGTTTTCTACAGCAGTTGATATTTTTTTCTATAAATTCCATTAGAGCAAATGCAGTTGTCCTCTTGTGTCTGAACCCATATTGTTGCTGACACAATAAATTATTTTTCATTATAAAGTTGTCAATTCTTTCACAGAATATTTTTTCAAGTATCTTAGAAAATTGTGGCAATAGTAAAATAGGCCTAGAGTTTGAAAATTCTCCTCTGTCACCCGTCTTGTATATCGGAATTACTTTGGCTATTTTCATTACATTGGGAAATATATGTACCTGTTTGGAGAGACGGGTTACAGATATACGTCAGTGGCTTCACTAAGCATTCTATGATAGTTTTGACTAAAAGCATGTCAATACCATCACAATCCGTAGATGTTTTACTTTTAAATGATTTAACAATTTCAATGACCTCTCTCTCATCTGTGTTCTTTATGAAAATGGAGTCTTTTATAGCAGTGTTTTTGCTTATTGTATCACCTGTAGGTGCCGTAATGGGTATTTCTCGAGCCAAATTAGGACCAATGTTAACAAAAAAGTTATTAAATTCATCTGCAGGGGAGACCGCATTCATTCACGCTCTGAGTCTTTTTTTTTTTTTTTTGAAAGACTGGTTGGGTAGCTTGTATTTCTGTTTTTATTTCCAAGAATATTGTTAAGTATTATCCATGTATTTTTAGTGTTATCTCTGTTTTTCTCCAGTTCTTTACTGTAATAGTCTATTTTACTACATCTCATTATACTGTATATATTAACTTATTTTTGTATGTTTTATACCGCTGCTCTGCTTCTTTTGTCCTTTTCTTTAGAAAAGCTTTATATAGTGAATTTTTCTTTTTACACGCTTTTTGTAATCCTTTGGTTAACCATGGCTTGTCGACAAATTTCTGTTTAAACTTTTTCTTTACTAATGGACAATTTTTTCATAAAGAGCGGTTACAATGTTCATGAATGTATCGTAGGCTTCATTTACATCTGATACATAGACTTTTGTCCAGTCTTGCTTCAGCAGGTCTTCTTTAAAATAACTGATTGCATTTTGTGATTTATATCTGAAAGATTTTAAAGTTTGTTCTGTATGGGCCCCCATGTGGCCATGGATAAGTGTAAAGACTGGCAGATGGTCACATGTCATTTATCAATAATCCACTTTCTATTTTCTTATCAATAATATTAACAAACAGGTTGTCAGTAAGTGTAGCAGTGTGGGCTGTGATTCTACTGGGATGTGTTATTGTGGGATATAGACTCATACTGTACATAGAATTCATGAACTCTGTAATTACATTTTGTTGAAATGGATTTAGTAAATCAATATTGAAGTCTCCACAGATTACAACTATTTTCTTATTAGTTATATTATTGTACAGCTCTAACTTATCTCTGAATGTCTCAACGCAAGTTCCCGCCATTCTATATATACAACTTATAATTAGATTTTTTGTTTTATCTTGGTCAATCTCAACAGTAACACATGCCAGAATCCCTGGTAGTGCAAAGGACATTCCATTTACAAGTTTATACCTATACAGTTCATCAATATACAGTGCAACACCACCACCCTTTTTTTGAGATCTGTTAATATGAAACATCTGATATCCCTCTATTGCCATCAAAGAAGCCTGCTCTTCATTGAGCCAAGTTTCAGAGACTGCGATAGCTGTAAATTTTCTATCTACCTGTTTTAAATAGTCCTAAATCTGTGGAAAGTTTTTGTTTAGACTTCTGCTGTTAAAGTGTATTATTGATAGTTTACCATCTACTTACACTTGACTTTTGAATATTTTTTCAGTGTAATATTCACAGTGATTATGAATATTATTGAAGAAGTGGTTGTCAGGATCAATATCATTGTCCATCTCTTGTAGTTTATGTTCAGCATAATGAGATATTTTCAGAGTCTGAATTTCCTCTCTCTCTGTCAAATGACTTCCTCTAACTGGGGACGATTGATGTCTACTAAAGTCAGTCATGAGTTGTTGTTTTTTTAAGTGCATTATCATGTTATGTCACAAAAGGACTGTTCTTGCTGTGTGTGTGGATATGGATTATCATAGTCTATTAATTTTCTTAATCAGTGTTGATCTATATTTATTTAAGTCAGTGAGATCTCTTATTATTATGGCCTTTGCTTCCTCAGGTGTTCCATTTAGTTTAATCCAGATTCTACAGTTTCTTGTCCATGTTGCCTGTATCTTGTTTTGTCTTTTCAGCATCCGTGCTTGCCATGCTTTTTCAGCATTAGTCTTTGTTAAATGTTCATTTAGGTAAACTTCTGTTCCCCATAGCTTTCTGGCCTGTCTCAGTATGTCATTTTTTACCCTTCTGTTCACAAAGCGCATCACAATTGATTTCTTTGTTTTATTATCCTTTCTGGGTAGAGTATGGCAGGCTGAAATTGCATTTAGTTCAACCTTGTTGAACCAATGTTTCTGCTTTCAAGGAACTGAAGCGCTTGGTTTTCCAAGGAGACTGATTCACTTGGGGGAGCCTCCTCACCTGTCATTCCTGCTGTAGCATGAGCATATGATTGGTATTTAAAGTCTAGTCCACAAATGATTAAATCATCCATATGTGTCATATCATTCAAGATCCTTGATGTGTTGCTCCAAGTCTGCAATTTCTTTTGTCTCTTTCCTTAATTGTTAATTTCAGCTCTCGGACTTCCTCCATTAGCCCTAATAATTTGGAAGAAAGACAAACAAACCAGCAACTAAAACAAACACAAGACAAACTGCTTCTTCCACCAAAGATGTCTCAACACGAGTATGGTATCCGCACCTGTTAAAGGAGAGACATTTGTGTGTGTGCGTCTGTGTGTGTATATATGAGAGTGCGCACAAAATAAGTGTGTGCGGGTGAGTGGTTTGTTAGGAAACATACAAAGAGGGGGGCCGGTTGCAGCAACCCCCCTCCCCCCGGGAACCCCAAGCAGTGCCGCCAACCACTACAGGGCAGAAATGCCCAAAGTCAGCAAGCCCCAGGAAAACCAGGCATCCGTCCCCGGAGAGATGATCGAGGGAGGCCAGACCGCCAGGTGACTGGCACGGCAGGTCCACACCCCTGGGCTTGCCAACCCCCCACCTCCCCAGTGGGGCCAGCGCCAGTCCCTGGGCCCCACGCACCACGAGGCTAGTGCCTCCACCCCTCGGGCTGGAGACCAGCCTGCGCCCACTGGTGCGAGCCCCCACAGGCACCCCCACAGCGGACCTCCTGCTGGGCTATGTGGGCTCCCCCCACCTAGGGAAGCCCACATAGCTGAGAGGCACTACCCCCCTCAATCCAGCACCTCCCGATTCCCAGACACACCCATCCCCACATCTTCACGCCCTCATGCTCTCATACGCACCCACATGCACTACCTCACTCTCACTCACCCACTCTCATACTCCCAGACCCACTCATTCTCTCTCACTTGTGTACCTATTCACTGTCACTCCCACTCACCCTCAGGGTCACCCACACCCACTCACATTCACTCACGCATGCACTCTCACTCACACTCCGACTGACTCACATCCATTCGTGCTGTCCCCCTCACACTCACCCACCCTCATTCACCCTTATTTCTTAGGGTGACTGCGATGCCGATGCTCCAAGCCTGAATGCGTACCAGCACCCGGCAGCAGCCGGGGAGACCGCCGGCGCAGGCCAGCGCCCCCAACCCCCCCACCCCCCGCCGACCCATCCCAGGGATGCCGCGGCCCCAGAAACAGACCTCCACCCCCAGCGCCCACCCGAGTGACTGATCAGCAAATCACCACAGGCGCCCCGAGATGCCGCCCGACACGCAAAGCACCACACAAAACTGACCCATCATCACCACCTCCATTCACCACTTCCTCACTCTCACTTACTCTCTTATTCAGTCCCTCTCTCACTCCCTTGCAGCAGCCAGAGATTTTGACAACATGACGGGTCCCAGGCCCCCCACCAGGCCCCCAGCAGGAGGAGGGCAACAGGGGTGGAGGAACACCCCCACCCCCTCCCCCTTGCACAAAACATGGTTGGTGTATGTCGGTTGCATGATGTGATTGTGTGTAAATGTATGGACTACCATAGTGCAGTTAAAATTGGGGGGATGGTGGTTGGAGCACCACTAACCACTGCAATAGGCAGTGGGACCCCCATCCCCTCACGCCTTCAATGTCTAAAATGCAATTAAAATTGAGATGAGAGCAGCCCGACCACACAGCAGAGGTATCCCCTTCACCGACACAATGCAGCACACCCCCACCCCAAAGCTCTAAATGTATCAAAGAAGATGTATATTCAACACATAGTCGGTGGTGGGGGGGATAAGACTGGGATGGAGGCGGTCCAAAAGTGAGCCCCCCCACCCCCACCCCCGAAGCCAGCTCGCAAACTGATTCATGAGGCCACCCACTGCCCCCAAATCCCAACCTAGGGCGAGGGCCACCAGGCCAAGCTGCCCAGGACCCACCAGCATCGTGCCCTGGTGCTCCTAGCACCACAAACATGATGGAGCAGCCACACCCATTCCCACTCATCTTGCACACACAAACACGCACAACAACAATAGTCACAATAGTGAACAATGGGCCGGACCCACACGGCGCCCCACATGCCAAGCAACACCCCCGAGCACCCACCACAAGCCCACTGACCACCCACCCCAGACTCACACCAACAGCAGCAGACCGCCTCGCAGCCACAGCCACCCCGGAGCAGCCCAACAGCAACACGGCCACCAACCCATGCCAACGGCCCCCCCAACTACCCCCAAGCACCCACACACACCCGCCGCCAATAACACCAGGGGTAATGTGACAAAGTGCCCCGCCCCGCGACACAACAGCAGGGCGGCTGGGACAAGCAGGCCCTGAATCGCCAACCCCCATGCTAGTAGATGGACCTCCCCCCTGCCACCAAACGAAGTTCTCCTACCCATACACACATCCTCCACCCCCACACACCCACCCACAGGTAACCACACCCGTGCACAACACAACCCCACCCACCCTTATGTGCATACATACACACACACTCATCATCACACATGCCCACCTACACCCACACACAGCCCCACATGCCCACACACAACACACACACCCACGCACCCACTTCTGCACCTGCTCACACACACGGCCCCACTCACACCCACTCTCACACACACACACACACACACACACCCGCAGGCCCCAGAGGATGGGGAGGGTGACCTCCCAGGACGCAGGCACCTGCTCCAGGGTGCCGCCAGGGCCCCAGGGAGGACACGACCCTGCCGTGCAAGGATGCACCGGGGCCGGCCCACACCACCAGTGGTCACCCATCCCCGGTCCACGGGGGGAACTCCCCACCTGCACCAGGGGCCCAGGGCCAGACCCAGCCCCTCCTGGGAGGCAAGGCCACCTGGCCTGGGGCCACGGCCCACCTCCCATTTAATACATGGACTCATAAAAGGTAAGTCAGAGATACTTAGCAACCCACAGAGAGCCTGTTTAGCATCTAACCATGGGTTTCCTAGTGGAGTTGATTTTATCCATTTAGAAACAAACTGCAATATACTGGCTAAGAAGTAGTTAAAAAAAATTGGTAGATCTAATCCTCCGCACTCTTTTGCTTTTTGAAGAGTTTTTAGACTGATCCGTGATGGTTTATCCTTCCATAAAAATTTACTTATATATGAGTCTAAAGACTTAAACCAGGCCATAGATGGTTGGGTAGGAATCATTGAGAACAAATAGTTGATTTTAGGAAGGACCATCATTTTAACGGTTGCAACTCTTTCCATTAGTGATATAGGTAGTGTCCTCCAGCACGTAAGGTCGTCTTGTGTTGTTTTTAAAAGGGGAGTGTGATTTAGTCGCAATAACTCTGACAGCCTGGGGGAAATATCTATTCCTAAGTATTTAATATTACCTGATTGTATTGGAATAATGGATGTATTTGAGAAATTGCAATTTATAGGTAAAACTGTTGATTTACCCCAGTTAATAGAGTAGTCTGATAATGATCAAAATTGATCGATGAGCACCACTGTCTGAAGAAGAGATCTTTGTGAGTTTTCAAGGGAAATCAATACATCATCAGCATAAAGACTCATCTTGTGTTCTTTTTCTCCAATTTGGATACCTCTGATATCAACATTCTGACATATGGCTGCTGCTAATGGTTTGCTAAAGATGGTAAAAAGTGAGGGAGAGAGTGGACAACCCTGCCTAGTACCTCTCTGGAGATTAAAGCTTCGGGAAGTCTGATTATTTGTTTGGACAGACGCAGTTGGATGGCTATATAGTGTTTTAATCCAGTTTTCCAGCAATCACTTTTTCACACAGGGCCATGTAGGTTTGGATTTTGTTTTACCCTTAATGATAAACACCTTCATTTAAAAAAACAACAACTGTATTTTGTGTTTACTTCTGTTATCTTTGTCTAATATTTAAATTTGTTTGATGATCTGAAGCATTTAAGTGTGACAAACATACAAAAAAATGAGAAATCAGGAAGGGGCAAATACTTTTTACACCACTGTGTGTGTGTGTGTATATATATATATATATATATATATATATATATATATATATACTGTATATACGTATGTATATATATATATATATATATATATATATATATATATATATATATATATATATATATATATAATATTATATATATATATATATAAAATTTAACTATTATTATATATTATATATTATATAATTTAACTATTAACAAACAAGGCATTAACATACAAATTACAGAATTTACAATTTATGCCTGAGGTTGACCAGAAACAGTATCAGATATATTAGATATACAGCAAACCATTTAAAATATAAAAATAAAAATTCAATTAAAGAAAAAAAGGGGAGCTGTCTCATAGTAATCTAAACATATCTAATAAAGAAAATAGCTTAATAGCTTTCTTAGCTGTTGCAATTCTCGGTGATCGACTCAAGAGTTTGAGCTCATTCCTCCAATGGTTCCAGCAGGGTTTAGTTTTCAAATATCTACATTTATGGATTAAAAAAAAATTCCCCAAAGTAGTATATTATTAACAAGATAATCCAAATTCTTATTTTCAACAAAAACACCAAACTTGACTTACAAAGGTGGCATCTCAATTTCCCTGGACTGTAGCCAGCTCCACATCTCTTCCCAAAAGGATTGCAAGACTTCACATCATAAAAAGGCGTGTTCTAAACTATCAATATCTTTTTCACAATAATCACAATTGTTCATGTCCAAATTAAATCTTAGTCTTAAAAAATCATTAGTTGGATAGATTTCATTTAAAATTTTGAAACTGACTTCCAGTCTGGACACCATGGTGATAGCAGCTTAACACTGAAGCTCCAAGACCCCATCCGTGAAAATACCTTGAAAATAAGATTTAACAGATTTTTGGAAGAGTGAAAATCAAAAGACAAAGTCATTATGCCTAAAGGAAAGCAGAAGAGATCGACATTTGCCAGGCCAAGACACGCATCGGCTGGAGAATCTGACCTGGAGGACAATAACCACTCGGAAACAGAGGAGCTGAATGAGGCTAGCAACACGGTTAGCTTAAAAACGATAATTCAAGAATTAAGAGAATTTCGCCGAGAGTGTTGGGCCGAATTTCGTGAAATTAAAGACGAAATAAAAAGGACAAACAACAGAGTAGACCAGGCTGAGGACCGAATCATGGAAGCAGAGGAAAGAATAAAAGGGCTGGAAGAAACCGTGCTGGAATTACTCAAACGACAGACAAGACTGGAGGCTAAGCTAACCGACCAAGAAGGAAGACTAAGAAGGGCCAACATAAGAATTCATGGTCTGAAAGAAGGAGTCGAGGACGGTTTCACCACAATGGCTGCATGCGTGGAAACCATACAGAGAGAGAAGTTGGAAATTCCCCAATCCATCGACTTGAAGAGAGAAAGGGCGCACCGTTCATTAGCCCCAAGGCTGTCGGCGGAAGCGCCTCCACGATTGGTGGTGGTGAAGTTTTCCAACTTCAGAACAAAAGATGAGTTTTGAGACTGGCTTGGCAGAAAAAAGGATTTATGCACCAAGAAAGAAAAGTTTTTGTGGAGCACGACTATGCCCCGGAGGTCCTTAAAAAGCGTAGGGAATACAACGATGCTAAAAAGGTACTAAGAGAGAAGAAACTGTGCTTTCAAACTCCATTTCCGGCGAAGCTGAGGGTTTTTTACGGGGAAGAGACGTGTCTCTACAACTCGGCGGAAGAAGCAACCAGGGATATGGCGAGAAGAGGGCTCCCGGTAACGGTGTATAAACTCGCAGCAGACCCGATCGAAAGAATCAAGGCTCAAACGTGGTGCACACAGAGACCCTCAAAATCCACGGGCCAGCAGCGGGAAACCCAGCGCCAGGGCTATAAGGAAAAACTGAACGCTTTCAGGAGGGAATAACGATATTTTTAATCATTCTGCGCATCAAACCCTCCTCCTACAAGGTAACAAACATTAAAGGAGATGCAGAATCAGCAAGTATGAAGTGGTAAAACATTTCATGGAACAGTCATAATATTAGAAACAAATAAGTCTTTTAAAAAAAAGAAAGAAAAAAAATCTTGTTAAAATAGAAATATGACAATGAACCACATGAACTCTCCACACTAACAAATACTGTATTAACGTGATTGTTTGCTGTGGCGGTGGTGGGAGGGTGCGCACAATTTCATAGGGTATAGGCATAAAAAAAAAATTACAAGTTCGGCTTGGGATCTGAAATTCACGTTAAAAACATGGGACAACTTACAGGGGTAAGAGAGGGCCCTCAACACGTAACAGAGTTTGAGAAATTTCCCTCAGATCCAACGCACCATCAAGGCTCTTCTAAGGTCACTAAAAAGACCTCAGCTGAGGAAGATCTTTTGACAGTTTTTTGTTTTAAAGTTTTATAAACTATGTTCTTAATGTTTTTTATGTTCTTAATGTTCTTTCAGTCTCTGAGTAGCATAAAAGAGGGCCACTACACTCAGAATCAGAATCAGAATCAGAATAAACTTTATTGCCAAGCATGTAAAAAACACACGAGGAACTTGACTTGACATTGGTGCGCATGCACGCGACACAACGACACAGCAGCCATAATAGGCGCCTCATCAAACAGAGATAGATAAGAAAGGGAGGGGAGGGGAGGGAACGACACAAGGGGGGAGGAGAGAAAAAAAACTTCGTTATCAGAATACAGCTTATAAATATTTAAGCAGATTATGATTACAATGAAAAAAAATCTCTCAATAGCACAGAGCAACACTCAACCACAAAACCAAAAGAGCAAAAGTCAGAGAGAATCAGTGAATGGATGGGTGTAATTCAGTATTATGAATCAGTGTGTTCGTGTATGTTGAATGCAGGTGGGTGTTTATCAGTTACTGGAGGCAGCAAAATCTCTCCCAGCTGAGATGTTATGTCTTAGTGTCTGAAACTCGGAAGCATGTCCTTGAGGCATGGCAGATGGAAATTTCCTGAGCCAGTCACATGTCAATGAGAGTTCAGATGCAGTCCCAGTATGTTTATGAAAGAGAAGCACAATCTTCTGTTTTGTCTTAATCCAGGAGGAAAATAGACAACAGGGCATCGAAATTCAAGGTCTGATAGACACAGATCACACAGAGCATAGAATTTTTCATCTCCAGCAATCCTGTGTTCATAATTTCCATACATAGGCTTTAAATCCATTCCTTGGAGGCACCAAAGACGACTCCAGATGTTTCCCTTCTAGAACATGGGTAAACATGTCCGGTAGAGTCCAACCCTCTACAGTGCATGCAGATGGTAATTTCCATGTTATCATTGCCGATAGTTAGTGCACTCCCCCGTCCAGTCGAATTGTTGAGAAGCAGCTATGCCGGGACCGCTTTTAATTAGCTCTTCCAGTTAATTTTTCGATACACCAGGAAAAACTCCAGAGCCAATCAGCAGAAAATCCTGTGATCCTAGCCAAACCAGGTAGATGTTTCCACATCCTCAGTCGAATCGTGCAGACACATGCGTTCCAATCCATGGGTCTCTCCATAGGGGCTCCCCCTGGCCCGAATTTATATAAAATGTTGTTAATTTTATTAAAGCCGCTCACCAAATCCATTTTTTTCGTTTGGTTCAAGATTCAGCCAGAAGACAGCGACGCAGACAAGACAGCAAGCTGGGATTCTCAGTTAGGGAGGGAAGGAGGGTAAAAGAGGGAGCAAAGAAAAAGGCGTCTGTTCTCTCTGAAAGGCAGAAGCGAAAAAAAAAACTGTTATACTGAATAAGACAACACAATGGAGAAACAGGGTGTAACCAAAATAATCTCATATAATGTAAAAGGGATCCTGAATCCAGTTAAAAGATCCAAGATTCTAGGCAAAATGAAAAAAGACAAAGCAGGAATAATATTTTTACAGGAAACCCACCTAACAGACTTGGAGCACTCTAAACTTAATAGACAAGGGTTTAAACTGATCTCTTCATCTTCATATAAGTCAGGGAGGAGGAGGGGGGTAGCGACATTGATCTCAACCAAAATTATGTTTGAAAAAAATTCAGAACACAAAGATAAAGAAGGGAGATTTAGCATGGTACTTGGTCGGCTAGAGGGAGAAGATATCACCCTGCTGAATGTATATGCACCTCCAGGGGCTAAGTGGAAATTTTATAAAAATGTATTTCATCTAATGATAACTAAAGCCAAAGGTTTAGTGATATGTGGTGGAGACTTCAGTCTAAGACTGAATCCATACTGGGATGCATCAGGTAGTTCTCCACATCAAAATTACACTCAAAGTAGAAAAACTCGGATGCTACTAAAAGAAATGGGAATCTGTGATGTGTGGAGGGAATTCAACCCCAGTGTAAAAGATTATACATTTTACTCAGCACCATATTCATCATACTCAAGGATTGACTATTTTTTTTATGTTTAATAGAGACATTGGAAGAGTAAAAACATGTAAAATAGGACTGATGGATCTGTCTGACCACAGTCTGATCTATATGGACTTAAATATCCAAAAATACACAAATAATACATTTTCTTGGAGGTTAAATTCAAATGTGCTGAAAGGACCATTGAAAGATGAATTGGAATCAGATATTTGGAAGAAAATGATAATGGAGAAGTATCCCCTTTAATACTGTGGGACGCATGCAAAGCTGTAATAAGGGGAAAGATTATTGCAAAACTGGCAATCCAAAAGAAACTGAGACAAGAAAAACTAATCACATTAGAGTCAGAACTTAAGAAACTAGAAAAAGAGCACAAAGACAACACTCATTCGAATGACTCGCTCAAAATTAAGGAAATTAAAAAACAAATAAACGAGATCTACACAATAGAAATCCAGAAGAAACTTACATTTCTGAAACAAAAATACTATGAAACAGGTAGCAAATCGGCAAAATTACTAGCCTACAAATTGAGGAAACAACAAACGGAGAGAGCAATCTACAAAATCAGAGACCAAGTATCAAAGGAAATAAAATTTAGAATTCAGGAAATTCTTAAAAGCTTCGAGAATTACTACAAGAACTTATACTCCCTCAAAAAACACAAAAACGCATCCGAAGCCTTCCTAAATACATTAAATCTTCCCCAACTTACTGAGTCACAAAACAAAACACTACTGTCAGAAATACAACCTAAAGAATTAGAAAAAGCAATTATGAAACTTAAAGCTAACAAATCCCCAGGAGCAGATGGCTATACAGCAGAGTGGTACAAAACCTTTAAACAGCAACTATCTTCTCTCCTCCTGAAAACATTTAACTATGTCCTCCACACAGGGGAAATCCCCCCCTCCTGGAGAGAAGGGGTCATTGCAGTCATACCTAAACCTGAAAAGGATAAACTAGACTGCTCCAACTACAGACCAATCAGTGTGTTAAATCAGGACTATAAACTTTTTACCGCTATCCTTGCCAAAAGGTTAGAAAATATACTGACAGACTTAATTCATTTAGACCAAACAGGTTTTATAAGACAAAGACAGACACAAGATAACATTAGATGCACTTTACACATAATTCATCACATAAAAAAATATAATTTAAATGCAGCCATATTGGGATTAGATGCTGAAAAAGCATTTGATTCGGTTGACTGGTCCTTCCTATATAGAATCCTATCCAGTTTCAGTTTTCATAATAACTTCATTACAACTATCCAGGCATTATATAAAAAACCAACAGCTAAAATAAGGATTAACGGTAAATTATCATCATCTTTTGAACTAGAAAGAGGATGTCGTCAGGGCTGCCCCTAGTCTCCACTGTTCTTTGCAGTCTTCATAGAACCTCTGAGCCAATGGATAAGACAGAATCAAAAAATTCAAGGTATTACACTTGGTCAGAAGGAACATAAAATAGCACTCTTTGTCGGTGACATTTTAATATACCTGGGGCAGCCGGACACCTCTTTTCCAGAACTAATCTCAGTTTTTTCAGAGTATGGAGAGTTATCGGGGTACGAATTAAACATGCATAAAACCCAGATTTTAACATTCAACTATGACCCAAATCAATATTTACTAATCAAACTCAAAACTAACTGGGAGATGGAATCTATGAAATATCTGGGGGTCAATATCCCGAAACAACTCAACAAAATTATAACACTAAACTATGATCCACTGATGGCAAAAATAAAATCTGATCTAGCAAGATGGAATATGATACCATTCTTGGGTACTGCACAAAGAATTGAAGCAGTCAAAATGAATATACTTTCACGTCTTCTATACCTTTTCCAAACAATACCGGTAGAACCTCCCAAAAAAACATGGCAAGAACTGGACAGAAGGATCTCAAGATTCATATGGCAGGGCAAGAGACCTAGAATCAGATATAGAACCCTACAGCTAAACAAAGACAAAGGTGGGCTCACGCTGCCAAATATCAGGGACTATTTCAAAGCCGCACAAATTAAAACTTTAGTAGAGATATGTAACCCAGTCTACACTGCACAATGGAAGGAGATGGAATGCCAAATAACAAGCGACATTCCCCTACAGGTGATAATAGGGAACAATGCTTTACCTAAACTTTTGAATAACACTAACCCGTGGATAGAGACCCTGCTAAAAATTTGGTTTAAGATAGTCAGAGAGAATCAAACTAAAGAACCCTATCGATTATTGCAATGGATTTCCTATGAGCAGGACTTTACTCCTAATAAAACAGACACTAGATTTAAAAAGTGGAAAGAGAACGGACTGATAAAATATTACGATTTTTTTAAAGGGCAAACTTTAAGAAGTTTTGAAGATTTGAAAAAAAAAACAAGGTCTAGTAAATCAAGACCTTTACAGGTTCTTTCAGCTTAGACACCACATAAACAAAATACTTAAAAAGGAGGATTTGGAAAGAGCCCAGTCAGGTGTTCTGAAGGTTTTCTTAATGGCATATAAAGGAATCCCAGGGATCAGATACATTTCTAAAATATACCATGGTCTTCAAGACTTAAAAGGAGACAACACATCATATATAAAAGAGAGATGGGAAAAAGAGGGGAATTTCACTTTACAACTGGAAATATGGGAAAAGCTAAATAAACAACAATGGAAAAGTACTTCATCCCTGCAGTGGAGAGAATTTGGATGGAAAAATTTGGTAAGATTTTTCAGAACACCTGCACAAAACAAATTTACTCGTAAAGGGTTGAATTGCTGGCGCCTGTGTGGTGAAGAGACTGCAAATCATTTTCATGTGTTTTGGTCATGCCCAGTTATCCACCAATATTGGACCAATGTACAGACAATATTGGGGAAAATATTCAAAGTAACAGTTCCCTTTTCTTTTGTAACTTTGTATTTGGGTTTACTACCGGAATCACTGGAAAGACGAGGAGAAAAATACTTATTCGCTGTTTTAATACTGGCAAGTAAAAAAGCACTAACAAAAAAATGGATGTTGAAAGACTGTCCTACACCTGAAGATTGGATTAACGTGATTCAGGACATTTATTCGATGGAAAAGTTGACATTTGCATTGAGACAGGACATGGATGGGTTCTTGAACTTTTGGCAACCCTGGAACGCATATGTGTCTTCCATCAGATCTAATCTTTGACAAATACCATTTCAATAATGGCACCTCTCTTTGTTCCAACACTACTCAGATTCTCTTTTATTTTTCTGCTCTTTTGTTTTTTTTGTTTGTTTTTTTTTGTTCTTTTTTTAATTTCTCTTTTTCTTTCACTTAAAAAAGGGTGTTGTAATATTTTTTTTCCAATGTTGTCAAAAAACAAAAAAAGGGGGAATATGTGATGAAAATGTAAACAATGCAATGCTGTAATGACATGTATACCCTTTACAAAGACTTAAATAAAATAAAATTTTGAAACTGACCTCTTTAACTTTAGGTGGGAGTGGGAATGAAATATATTTCTTTCTTATTATCTTAATTCTTTCAGGATCAAATTCTTTGAGAATACTAGAAAAGCACTCGGAGAGCGCAGACCTCCGCCAAGCGCCACAGTTCCGCCCATACAGTGTTTGTGTGTACGTTTTCAGATTCCTTGACCACAAAAACATATGACTAGGAATTGGATTGACAATGATAGGATTAGTGGTTCAGTAGTTATTCACGAAAATGGCATTTTCCGTAATGGCGGCCACAGTTCCCCCCATACAATGTTTGTGTGTACGTTTTCAGATTCCTTGACCATGAAAACATATGACTAGCAATTGGATTGACAATGATAGGATTAGTGGTTCAGTGGTTATTCACGAAAATGACATTTTCCGTAATGGCGGCCACAGTTCCGCCCATACAGTATTTGTGTGTACGTTTTCAGATTCCTTGACCACGAAAATATATGACTAGCAATTGGATTGACAATGATAGGATTGGTGGTTCAGTAGTTATACACGAAAATGGCATTTTCCGTAATGGCGGTTTTCTTCTCGACGGTGATCCGGATCATCCCCAAAATTTAATCAGTTCTTCCTTGTACCATTTCCAACAGCGCCTGAAAGTTTCATCGAAATCCGTCCAAAACTTTTTGAGTTATCTTGCTAACCAACAGACAAACAGACAGACAGACAAACAGACAGACAAACCCTGGCAAAAACATTACCTCCTAGCGGAGGTAACTAGAAAAGCACTCGGAGAGCGCAGACCTCCGCCAAGCGCCACAATTCCCCCCATACAGTGTTTGTGTGTACATTTTCAGATTCCTTGAGCATGTAAACATATGACTAGCAATTGGATTCACAATGATTATTTTTGGGCTGGCGATCTGTCCAGGGTGTACCCTGCCTCTCGCCCAAAGATGCTGGGATAGGCTCCAGCCCCCTCGCCCCCCCCCCCCGCGACCCGAAAGGATTAAGCGGTAGAAGATGGATGGATGGATGATTATTTTTTGTTTATTTGACAGGGACAGTGCAATAAACACACAATTAATCAATGACAATCAATCTGATACTGATAGGATTAGTGGTTCAGTAGTAAAAGCATTGCCTCCTTGGCGGAGGTAATAAACTGAAGTGTTGCTGTTGTGTCCATCTCCTCCACTGACGGATGCAAATTGGGTAGACAGGTTGCCGTGGGTTTTGTATTATATTATTTTGGGGTTGCGCTCCGCGGCAAACGAGAATTTAGAAGCTTCGCCGGCAGAGAGCTCGTTTTTGTGCAGCGCCTATGGCTGGCTGGTGAATTTCTGCCAAATGCGCAGCTCCTATGGCTGGCCGGGGAATTTCTGCCAAAGAATCCGTCGGCGGACAGCTGCCCGTGTGAGGTTTTGCAGTTGCGCGCAAACACAGGCACGCTGGCGGGCCCAGGCCAGCAGTGTTTTCCGCATGCTTTTGTGCCTAAAACGTTGAAGAACGCGGAGTTTGTGTTGCAGACACGACGACCAGCGGCCTCCATTGCGCCTGCGCACATGTTGAAAATGGCTGTATGTCACAGTGTTGAAAAATGCTTTAAAAAATTCCTGTATCCAGACGGTGAACCGGATCACCCCCAAAATTTAATCAGTTCTTCCTTGTACCATTTCCAACAACGCCTGAAAGTTTCATGGAAGTCCGTCCAAGACTTTTTGAGTTATCTTGCTAACCAACAGACAAACAGACAGACAGACAGACAGACAAACAGACAAACACACAGACAAACCCCGGCAAAAACATAACCTCCTCCTGGCCTTTTCGGCCTGGCGGAGGTAACAAACATATATCCAGTCTTTATGCTTCAGAAGAGAGCTATTAGAACTAGAAAAGCACTCGGAGAGCGCAGACCTCCGCCAAGCGCCACAATTCCCTCATACAGTGTTTGTGTGTACGTTTTCAGATTCCTTGAGCATGTAAACATATGACTAGCAATTGGATTCACAATGATTATTTGTTTATTTGACAGGGACAGTGCAATAAACACACAATTAATCAATGACAATCAATCTGATACTGATAGGATTAGTGGTTCAGTAGTAAAAGCATTGCCTCCTTGGCGGAGGTAATAAACTGAAGTGTTGCTGTTGTGTCCATCTCCTCCACTGACGGATGCAAATTGGGTAGACAGGTTGCCGTGGGTTTTGTATTATATTATTTTGGGGTTGCGCTCCGCGGCAAACGAGAATTTAGAAGCTTCGCCGGCAGAGAGCTCGTTTTTGCGCAGCTCCTATGGCTGGCCGGGGAATTTCTGCCAAAGAATCCGTCGGCGGACAGCTGCCCGTGTGAGGTTTTGCAGTTGCGCGCAAACACAGGCACGCTGGCGGGCCCAGGCCAGCAGTGTTTTCCGCATGCTTTTGTGCCTAAAACGTTGAAGAATGCGGAGTTTGTGTTGCAGACACGACGACCAGCGGCCTCCATTGCGCCTGCGCACATGTTGAAAATGGCTGTATGTCACAGTGTTGAAAAATGCTTTAAAAAATTCCTGTATCCAGACGGTGAACCGGATCACCCCCAAAATTTAATCAGTTCTTCCTTGTACCATTTCCAACAACGCCTGAAAGTTTCATGGAAATCCGTCCAAGACTTTTTGAGTTATCTTGCTAACCAACAGACAGACAGACAGACAGACAAACAGACAAACACACAGACAAACCCTGGCAAAAACATAACCTCCTCCTGGCCTTTTCGGCCTGGCGGAGGTAACAAACATATATCCAGTCTTTATGCTTCAGAAGAGAGCTATTAGAACTAGAAAAGCACTCGGAGAGCGCAGACCTCCGCCAAGCGCCACAATTCCCCCATACAGTGTTTGTGTGTACGTTTTCAGATTCCTTGAGCATGTAAACATATGACTAGCAATTGGATTCACAATGATTATTTGTTTATTTGACAGGGACAGTGCAATAAACACACAATTAATCAATGACAATCAATCTGATAGTGATAGGATTAGTGGTTCAGTAGTAAAAGCATTGCCTCCTTGGCAGAGGTAATAAACTAAAGTGTTGCTGTTGTGTCCATCTCCTCCACTGACGGATGCAAATTGGGTAGACAGGTTGCCGTGGGTTTTATATTATATTGTAACGTGCTGCTCGACATGGCGACGTCCCACCGAGAGGTTCGAACTCATGCCTCCCGCTCCGGAGTCCCGCACTCTACCTGTGTCGCCAATAGGGTCAACCCACTTGGCAAGCCAAGTAGGGTGCTCATATTGAGTTCGCTACAATATTATTTTTTTGGGGGTTGCGCTCCGCGGCAAAAGAGAATTTAGAAGCTTCGCCGGCAGAGAGCTCGTTTTTGCGCAGCGCCTATGGCTGGCTGGTGAATTTCTGCCAAATGCGCAGCTCCTATGGCTGGCCGGGGAATTTCTGCCAAAGAATCCGTCGGCGGACAGCTGCCCGTGTGAGGTTTTGCAGTTGCGCGCAAACACAGGCACGCTGGCGGGCCCAGGCCAGCAGTGTTTTCCGCGTCCTTTTGTGCCTAAAACGTTGAAGAACGCAGAGTTTGTGTTGCAGACACGATGACCAGCGCCCTCCATTGCGCCTGCGCACATGTTGAAAATGGCTGTATGTCACAGTGTTGAATGAAAAATGCTTTAAAAAATTCCTGTATCCAGACGGTGAACCGGATCACCCCCAAAATTTAATCAGTTCTTCCTTGTACCATTTCCAACGACGCCTGAAAGTTTCATGGAAATCCGTCCAAGATTTTTTGAGTTATCTTGCTAACCAACAGACAAACAGACAGACAGACAGACAGACAAACAAACACAGACAAACCCCGGCAAAAACATAACCTCCTCCTGGCCTTTTCGGCCTGGCGGAGGTAATAATAATGTCTTCTAATCAAACTGGGATACATTTCTTTCAATAACAGATTCTGGATAACTTTATTAGTACATTTAATGTCACAAAAATCAATTCCTTGGATACAGAGCTGCCCCAGTCCAGGGAAGACCTTTGAATGTAGGATATCTTCTCTGATCATTGATCTCACAAAAACTGGTATGGTCCCCGTCAGTCTATCATAACACTTAGCCAAACATTGAATATGGTATTTTTGACAGAACTCTTCATGTTGCAGCAGATTTCCATTATCATCCATAAAGTGAGCAACAGCCTAGATTCCTTTATTTCTCCATTCCTCTCTATATAAAGACTTTCTACTGAGCCATATGCCCACAACCTATATATATCTAAATGTTTATCAAGAAGTTTCATATACATATGTGACCATGTCAAAATAATATTTTTTAAGCCCTATGGTAAATGTAATGGTAAAAAGGTGATAAAAAAGACACCATCTTCAAAATCTACTGAATTATTCCATGACCCAAGGAACACTTTTTCTCCAAATTTAACTAAATTTGGGTCTGTAGTTGTGTAATCCTGCCAAGAGACACTTGTGTAAAATTAAGATAATTTCCCACAGTAAATGACAAATGTACTTGCCAAGTATGAAACTACAACAAGAGTTAGCTGAAATGTTATTATGGCTTTATTTTCACGCAAATCTCATCTCAATGCTTTAATTTCTGACTTTCTTTCTGCGTACAGAATTACTTCAGTGTCCTTTAATCAGTGCTTTCAGCCATTATAGAGCATCAAAGACACCAGGTGCAGTTCAGTCCAGTCTCTCATGCGTCATTGGGATGACTGTTGCTTATAAGTGTGACAGACCGTGTGGGTGGCAGCTATAGGGTTTGGGCCCTGCCTGTAGGCATACTGGGCCGTTGCCCCTGAATGTCTGGCATGGGGTCAAAGTGACTGAGAACTGGTCAATACTATTAACAATTTTCTTTATCAAGGCACATACTGTAATAACACTTAGACTGAAGTTACTGTACACTGTGTTTTCTGTGTATTTCCAATCGTCATGTTAAAATTGATTACCAAAACATTTGTATATAGTCAGAACATCATTATTGATGACATAGTGGGTGACTCATCTGCTGCACTGTGTGCTCTAACTTGTACATCCTGCTGTGCATGCTTAATTGTTATCTCCAAAACCCTCTTATCCAACAGAGTCACAGGAAATTGTACACCATTGCATTGAAAAACAGGAAGAAAGAAGAGTGTTACTCTGATCTTGATGTAACATTTATTTATTTAGATATGATTTTCCGTGAAGAGATTTTTCCCTCCACTATGAATTAGTTTTATTACATCACATCCTTATTAAAGGTTGATTGCCTGCAGCCCGTGACCAGGATTGGGTGCTTGTCACTGTGCCGTCTGTTTAAGACAGTCTGTCCTGACAGATATTACCTTGAAATATTAACATTCTTCACCAAATCAGGGCCAATAACATGGCCCAGTGAAGAAGGAAAAAGAACGGAAGGAGCTGTGGGATGTGCTAAGCTAATGTGCTAAGCTAACGCTATCACTATAACCAATGCCATAGCTAGTCGCAGCACCTAACACCTATACAAAGGAGCGACTATGTCTCCGGTTCGTCTCACTGACCCAGCATCGGCCCGGTAGATGATGGCTGAGCCTCCAAGGCAGATTCTTAGAATCTTGTGACTGGGGCTCGCTGGAGGAACTAACCGAGGCAACAGTTGGACGGGAGCTGGATCGGAGTTCAACTACAGCGGCGGTAGGAGACGGGGACCAGTGGAGGAGCAATCGGGGCCCCAGCTGGATAAGAGCCGGATCAGAGCTCAGTTACAGCGGCGGGGCTCAGCGGAGGAACTACTGAGGAAGACGGTGGTAGGTGGCGGGGCTCAGTGGAGGAACTACCGGGACCCCAGCTGGACAGGAGCAGGATTGGAGCTCAACTACAGCGGCGGTGGGCGGCGGGGCTTGGTGGAGGAGCTGCCGGCACCCCGGCTGGACAGGAGCTCAATTGCAGTGGCGGTAAGCAGCAGGACTAGCAGCGGAGGGGGCTAGCTGAGGCCCCAGCTGGATTCGAGGTAAGTCGGATCGGATACCGGCGACACCAGCAGAGATTGTTTCATTATCAACAGGTCAGTAAAAATGCCACCAAAGAAGGAGGAAATGGAAGAGATCAAAAAATCTCTGAACTTCTTGTCAGAAGAACTGACCAAAGTGGCCAATCAACAGCTTAAACTATTAGGGCTAATGGAAGAAGTCCGAGAATTGAAATTAACAATTAAGGAAAAAGACAAAAAAATTGCAGACTTGAAGTGACGCATCGAGGATCTTGAACAATATTCTCGTATGGATGATCTAATTATAAGTGGACTAGACATTAAATACCAATCATATGGCAATGTTACAGCAGGAATGAGAGGTGAAGAGGCTCCCCTAAGTGAATCAGTCTCCCTGGAAAACCAAGTGCTTCAGTTCCTTGAAAGCAGAATTATAAAGGTTGAAGTAAATGCAATTTCAGTCTGTCGTACTTTACCCAGAAAAGATAATAAAACAAAGAAATCAATTGTGATGCGCTTTGTGAACAGAAGGGTAAAGAATGACATACTGAGGCAGGCCAGAAAGCTACGGGGAACAGAAGTTTACCTAAACGAACATTTAACAAAGACTAATGTTGAAATAGCACGGCAAGCACGGATGCTGAAAAGACAAAATAAGATACAGGCAACATGGACAAGAAACTGTAGAGTTTGGCTCAAACTAAATGGAACACCTGAGGAAGCAAAGGCCATAATAATCAGAGATCTCACTGACTTAAATAAATATATATGAACACTGATTAAGGAAATTAAGAGACTATGATAATCCATATCCACACACATGTCAAGAATAGTTATTTTGTGACATACCATGTCAATGTACTTTAAAAAACAAACAAACAAACAAAAAAAACCCTAAACAAAACAAAAAAACTTATGACTGACTTGAGTAGACATCAATTATTCCCAGTTGGAGGAAGTCATTTGACACAGAGTGAGGAAATTCAAACTCTGAAAATATGCCATTATGCTGGACATAAACTACAAGAGATGGAGAATGACATTGATCCTGATAATCACTTTTTCAATAATATTCATAATCATTGTGAATATTATACTGAAAAGCAATTCAAAAGTCAAGTGCAATTAGATGGCAAACTCTCAATAATAATTTTGTTTTTCTTTTGAATTCTTGAATGGAATATCGGTGGGCAATATAAGCTGTGGCTTCAGTCATCACCCATTTCGGATAACTTATGTTGAACTGTATAATCAGAGGAGTTATTGTTTAATTTGCCCTTGTAAGATGTTTTTCCCCCTTTGTTATATTACTCTGTTCCTTTCTTTTAATCTTTACTTTTAATCTATCCAAAATAAAATTTTATTCATTCAGTCATTCTTGCTGTCATCATGGCAGAAGCAATGCTTTTAATCTTTTCTTCTTCTTTTGGCTGCTCCCTTTAGGGGTCACCACAGTGGATCATCTGTCTCATCTCACTCTATCCCATGCATCTTCCTCTGTAACACCAACCCTCTCCATGTCCTCCTTCACTACATCCATGAATCTTCTCTGTGGTCTTCATCTTTTCCTCCTGCCTGACAGCTCCATCTTCAACATCTGTTGTCCAGTGTATCCACTATCCCTCCTCTGCACTTGTCCAAACCATCTCAGCCTTGCCTCTCTTATTTTGTCTCCAAACCGCTCAACCTGAGCTGTCCCTCTGATATACTAATTTCTAATCTTGTCCCTCCTAGTCACTCCCAATGAAAATCTTAGCATCTTCAACTCTGCCACCTCCAGCGCCGTCTCCTGTCTTTTTGTCAGCGCCACCATCTCCAAACCATACATCATAGCAAGTCTCCCTACCGTCTTATAAATCTTCCCTTTCAGTGTTGCTGCTACCCTTCTGTCACAAATCACCCCTGACACTTGTCTCCACCCACTCCACCCTGCCTGCACTCTCTTCTTCACCTCTCTTGTGCATTTTCCATTGCTCTGGATGGTTGACCTCAGGTATTTAAACTCATCTACTTTCACTACCTCTACTCCTTCCATCGTCACGTTAGACCTGCCTCCCTCTCATTCACTCTCATGTATTCTGTCTTGCTTCTACAGACTTTCATTCCTCTTCTCTCCAGAGCATACCACCACCTTTCCAAGTACTCTCACTGCAGATCACAATGTCATCTGCAAACATCATGGTCCATGGGGACTCCTGCTTGACCTCATCTGTCAGCCTGTCCATCACCGTGGCAAACAAGAAGGAGCTCAGAGCTGATCCCTGATGTAACCCCACCCCCACCTTGAGCCCATCTGTCAGCACACCTCACCACCGTCTTGCTGTCCTCATACATGTCCTGCATTACCCTCACATACTTCTCTGGCACTCCTCACGTTCTCATACTATACCACACTTCCTCTCTTGGCACCCTATCATATTGTAGTGATATTTGATTTATAATTATGATCAAGTATAAAGATTATTTAATTTGTATTAATTTATCGGGACCTGAGATTTACTCCGGGTCCACACACACAGAAAAAGTTGATAGTAAACACTCGTAGGGGCACCAGCTCACCTCTTTCTCGGTGAACAATTCATCAATTGATTTCACTTTATACCTGTTTAATCACTCAATAAATTAATTAATAATCAGTCTCAAAAATTAGTGAATTCGATACTGGGGCTTCGAAACCAGACTCAGAATGGAATAAATTCCCAACAACTTCTCTCATTTTTACAGATTTATTTAAATGGAATGATAATTAAAGGACAATGAAATGATTTGTAAGCAGGTGAAATGATCAACATTAACATCACTTTACTTGTAACTGAGGATAGAGTAACAATGTGAGCACATCTATAAAACCATGGACTTTAGCATGAATTTGGAAGAGTTGAAATGAAAATTATGAATAATTTTGGATACAAATTTATGGAGAAAATTAACTAATTATATGGAAAATTCTGGACTATTCTAAAAGAAAGTAAAACAGTGTTTTAATAAAAAAAATATATTATTTCTCTTTTAATTTTGTATCTGATCAGATTTTGAATTATTTCCAAATCTTAGATGCTTTATTCAGCAGATCGAAATGAAGAGAATTGGCTCATGTGACTCCTTGCATTGAAGTTCTTTCTGTGGCTTCTCCTGAAGCTTTAGTTGTAGATGGCACCCAAAACCAGAATATCTTGCCAGCAGATATTCAAACAAGTTACAGCAGCTTCCAAGGTCTACAGTCACAAGATGAGATTTTGACTGTATTAATCACAGTTGGGCTGAGGTTCAGCAAAGATGGCGACGGTGTTTCTTCTTCTCCGTGGGCCAGTGACGTTTTCCAGAGTCCAAATAAATTCAGAAATGATTCAGATCTAATCTCTCTACCAAAATTCAAAGAGACAAGATAAAAACCTCAAGCCACAAAAATCTAAGTTACTCTGACGTCCTGGAGTTGGCTAAATAGTTTTCAGTATGGAGATGGTGGTCAGTCAGTCCTTTGAAAAACATACGGTGGATTTAAAGAAAGTTTAACAGTATAAAAAGTTAGAAAAACAGAAACACCAGTGAAGCATGAAGTTTTACTTCATTTAACAAGTTGAGCTCAAAGAATAAGTAATTCCCGGACATTTAGAGAAAAACATTAAAATACAGACTTTCTCAAAAATCTGTGATACTCTCATACTGCTCTCATTCTGCTCTGAAGTGCTCTTCTGAAGGAGGGCATCTCCCCTCCTAATAACTCCAGCCAAGTTTTGCGGGCTCCCGTGGATTGACATAAGCCCAAGCCAATAGTCTTCCTTCGTGGACGGGCTTTATGAACTTTAGTCCAATGAACAAACAGTAATTTTTCTGTAACAACCAATAATATTGAAAGAACTGTTGCTAAGCAGAGACTGGCAGATACCAGTCACATGACTTGCGGGACGTTTTCTCCAGAGTGACACACATTTTAATACTGAAGATTCATCTATATACTTATGTATAAAGTCTAAGCTAGCTTTAGTGAGCATGCAACTTTATAACTAGTGTTTTTAAATTAACATGCAAGAATAAACATTCATTTAAAGATTTTAACATGCACATATTTAAAATCAAGGATAAATATATTCTTTCAAACCCATTATTGATTGTCCACAGAATATTATAGTCCCACAGAGGCAGTGATCTTCAACAAATAGTGTCCTTGGAATTGTCCTGAGAAATGAAACTTGAAGAAAGAGTTAATTTCAGTTCAAAACTTGTACAGCCAAAAGCTTTCTCTGCTCCAGAGACGTCCACCAGGGGTAGTGTCGAGCTGTGGATAATCTTAGGGCTTTTAGAAATGCCTTTAAAGTTTATGGGATGCCTGTTGAATATAAACCTGTCTTAGTTGGGGAAGTTCCCAGTTTATTTGTGATGTGAGTTAGTTCGTCCCTGGCAGAGATGGAATCCTTATCTCTCGTACCTCTTTACATAGGAATATGTTCTTCACAGTGGTCCTGAGATGAAAAAACAGTTCTTGACTGGCCTTTTCCTGGGTGAAACAATGTCTTTAAGAATCAAAGTCTATTTTATTGATGGGCCAAAGCACGATGATGCTACAATATACTTTCTCTAGATCCACAAAGACATAGTGCAACACCTTCTGACCTTCTCTATACTTCTCCATCAACACACTTAAAGCAAACATTGCATCTGTAGTATTCTTTCTTAGCATGAAACCATAATGCTGCTCACTGTTTGTCACCTCTTCTATTAACCTGGCTTCAACAACTCTTTCCCAGTGTGGCTAATCAACTTTATGCCTCTGTAGTTACTACAGCTCTGAGCATCACCTTTGCTCTTGAAAATTGGTACCAAAACACTTCTTCCCCACTCCTCAGGCATCCTCTCACTCTCCAAGATTGTGTTAAACAATTTGGTTAAAAAATCCACTGTCATCTCTCCTAAACATCTCCATACCTCCACAGGTATGTCATCTGGACCAACCACCTTTCCATTCTTCATCCTGTTCAAAGCTGCCCTGACTTCTGCCTTGCTAATCCTCGGGACTTCCTTGTTCAGCATCTTTTCTTCGTCTATCCTCCTCTCTCATTTTCTTTATTCATCAGCTCATCAAAGTACTCCTTCCACCCTCTCAACACACTCTCGTCATTTGGTAGTACATTGCTATTTCTGTCCTTAACTAGCCTAACCTGCTGCACATCCTTTCCAGCTTGATCTCTGTCTGGCCAATCGATACACGTCCTTTTCTCCTTCCTTCATGTTTAGCCTCTCATACAACTCACTATATGCCTTTTCCTTTGCCACCTCTCTCTTTGTCATGCACCTGGATTTCAAATACTCCATCCATCCATCCATCCATCTTCTACCGCTTTTCCAGAGGTCCGGGTCGCGGAGGCAGTAGTTCAAGCAGAGAAGCCCAGACTTCCCTCTCCCCAGCCACCTGCTCCAGCTCTTCAGAGGGGATACCAAGGCATTCCCAGACCAGCTGGGAGATATAGTCTCTCCACCGAGTCCTGGATCTGCCCCGGGGTCTCCTCCCAGTGGGACGTGCCTGAAACACCTCAAGTGGGAGGCGTCCAGGAGGCATCCTAATCAGATGCCCATACCACCTCAACTGACTCCTTTCAATGTGGAGGAGCAGCGGTTCTACTCTGAGCCTCTCCCGGATGACTGAGCTCCTCACCCTATCTCTGAGGGTGAGTCCAGCAATCCTACGGAGAAAGCTCATTTCAGCCGTTTGTATCCGTGATCTCGTTCTTTCGGTCATTACCCAAAGCTCGTGACCATAGGTGAGAGTAGGAACGTAGATTGACTGGTAAATCGACAGCTTTGCCTTAGAACTAAGCTCCCTCTTCACCACAACAGACCGGTACAATGTCCGCATCACTGCAGATGCTGCTCCAATCCGTCTGTCAATCTCTCGCTCCATTTTCCCCTCACTCGTGAACAAGACCGCAAGATACTTAAACTCCTCCACTTGGGGCAGGAGCCTGTCCCCAACCCGGAGAGGACAATCCACCTTTTTCCGGCTGAGGACCATGGACTCGGACTTGGAGGTGCTGATTCTCATCCCAGCCGCTTCACACTCAGCGGCAAACCATCCCAGCAAGAGCTGTATGTCATTGCTGGATGAAGCCAACAGGACAACATCATCTGCAAACAACAGAGATGAGATCCTGTGGTCACCAAGCATGACACCCTCCATTCCCTGGCTGCGCCTAGAAATCCTGTCCATAAAAATTATGAACAGGATCGATGACAAAGGGCAGCCCTGGCGGAGTCCAACTCTCACTGGGAATGACTCCGACCGAGTGTTGGCAATGCGAACCAAACTCTCACAACGGTCGTACAGAGACCGAATAGCTCGTAACAGCAAGCCCGATGCCCCATACTCCCGAAGCACCCCCCACAAAAATCCACGAGGGACGCGGTCAAATGCCTTCTCCAAGTCCACAAAACACATGTAAACTGGTTGGTCAAACTCCCACGAACCCTCAAGAATTCTCGAGAGGGTAAAGAGCTGGTCCGATGTGCCACGGCCAGGACGAAAACCACATTGCTCCTCCTGAATCCGAGGTTCGACCAACAGCCGGACTCTCCTCTCCAGTACCTTGGCATAGACCTTCCCAGGGAGGCTGAGGAATGTGATCCCTCTAAAGTTGGAGCACACCCTCCGGTCCCCTTTTTTGAAGAGAGGAACCACCACCCCGGTTTGCCATGCCAAAGGCACTGCCCCCGACCTCCACGCAATGTTGCAGAGGCGTGTCAACCATGACAACGCAACAACATCCAGGGCCTTGAGGTACTCAGGGAGAATCTCGTCCACCCCCGGGGCCCGGCCACCAAGGAGATTTTTAACCACCTTGGTGACCTCAGCCCCTGTGATAGGCGAGTCATCCCCCTCGTCCCCAAACCCTGCTTCCTCTGTGGAAGGCGTATCAGTGGGATTGAGGAGATCCTCGAAGTATTCCTTCCACCGCCCGAAGATATCCCCAGTTGAAGTCAACAGTGTCCCATCCGCACCATACACAGTGTGGACGGGGAGCTGCTTTCCCTTCCTGAGCCGCCGAACAGTTTGCCAGAATCTCTTTGAAGCCGACCGAAAGTCTTGTTCCATGGCCTCAGCGAACTCCTCCCATACCCGGGTTTTTGCTTCAGCAACCACCCGAGCTGCACTCCGCTTGGCCTGCCGGTACACCTCAGCTGCTTCGGGAGTCCCACAAGCCAACCAAGCTTGATAGGACTCCTTCTTCAGCTTAATGGCCCCCCTCACCACTGGTGTCCACCACTTGGTTCGGGGGTTGCCACCACGAGATGCACCGACCACCTTGCGGCCTCAGCTCTGGGCCGCCGCTTCAACAACAGAGGTGGAGAACATGGCCCATTCAGACTCCATGTCTCCAGACTCCCTCGGAATGTGGTTGAAGTTCTTCCGGAGGTGGGAGTTGAAGACCTCCCGGACAGGGGCCTCAGCCAGACGCTCCCAGCACACCCTCACTATACGTTTGGGTCTACCAGGTCTGAATGGCTTCCTCCCCTGCCATCGGATCCAACTCACCACCAGGTGGTGATCAGTTGACAGCTCTGCACCTCTCTTTACTCGGGTGTCCAAGACATACGGTCGCAGGTCTGATGATACGATAACAAAATCGATCATCGACCTGCGACCTAGGGTGTCCTGGTGCCAGGTGCACATATGGACTCCCTTATGCTTGAACATGGTGTTCGTTATGGACAGACTGTCGTTAGCACAAAAGTCCAATAACTGAACACCACTCGGGTTCAGATCGGGCAGGCCGTTCCTCCCAATCACCCCCCTCCAGGTTTCACTGTCGTGGCCCACGTGCGCATTGAAGTCCCCCAGTAGGACAATGGAGTCTCCAGGAGGAGCACCCTCCAGCACCCCAGTCACAGACTCCAAAAAGGGTGGGTACTCTGAAACATCATTTGGTGCATAGGCACAAATGATGTTCAGGACCCGTTTCCCAACCCGAAGGCGCAGGGAAGCAACCCTTTCGTCCACTGGGGAAAACTCCAATATAGAGGCAGCAAGGTGGGGCGATACAAGAATACCCACCCCTGCTCGTCGCCTCTCGCCCGGGGCAACTCCAGAAAAGGCCAAGCTCCAGCCCCTCTCCAGGAGACTGGTTCCGGAACCGGAGCTGTGTGTTGAGGTGAGGCCGACTATATCTAGCCGGTATCGTTCAACCTCGTACACCAGCTCAGGCTCCTTCCCCACCAGAGAGGTGACATTCCACGTACCAAAAGCCAGTTTAGAAAGCTTGGGATCAGTCCGCCAAGGTCTCCGCCTTTGACCGCCACCTAATCCACATAGCACCGGACCCCCATGATCCCTCCTGCAGGTGGTGAACCCACTGGAGGGCGGACCCATGTAACTCCTTCGGGCTGAGCCCGGCCGGGTCCCATGGGTGGAAACCCGGCCACCAGACGCTAGCCTTCGAGCCCCTCCCCCAGTCCTGGCTCCAGGGTGGGGCCCCGGTAACCCCATACTGGGCAGGGTACACTGAATCCTTGATATACAATTTATCATGAGAGTCTGTTGGATCGTTCTTAGTCTGGCCCTTCACCCAGGACCAGTTTGTCTTGGGAGACCCTATCAGAGGCAAATTGCCCCCGGACAACATAGCTCCTGGGATCACTGGGGCATGCAACCCCCCCACCACGATAAGGTGACGATCCATGAGGGGGGGATTTCAAATACTCCTGTCTACTTTTTCCATCTCCCTGACTATCCCACTTTTTCTTTGCTAACCTCTTCCTTTGGATACTTTCCTGTACCTCCTCATTCCATCACCAAGTCTCCTTGTCGTCCTTCCTCTGTCCACTGGATACACCACATACCTTTCTACCTGTTTCCCTCAATACTTTTACTGTACTTTCCCAGTCATCTGGTAATTTTTCCCTACCATCCAGAGCCTCTATCAGCACTTTCCTGAATTCTGTGTGACCTTTTTCCTTCTGTAACTTCCCCCACTTAATCTTTGGCTCTGCCTTCACTCTCTTCCTCTTCTTGATCTCCAAAGTCAACCTACAGTCTACCGTCCGATGCTATCTAGTTACATACTCCCCTGCCACCACCTTGCAGTCTCCTATCTCTTTCAGAGTTCTCCTTCTGCATAAGATGTAATCCACCTGTGTGCACCTTCCTCCACTCTTGTAAGTCATCCTATGTTCCTCTCGCTTCTTAAAATATGTGTTCACCACAGCCATTTCCATCCTTTTAGCAAAATACACAACCATCTGTCCTTCCACATTTTTCTCCTTAAGACCATACCTACCCAGAACCTCCTCATCACCTCTGTTCCCTTCGTCTACATGCCTATTAAAGTCCGCTCCAATCACTACTCTCTCCCCGTTGGAAACATTCTCTACCACTTCATCCAACTTACTCCAGAATTCTTCTTTCTCTTCTACCTGACATCCATCTTGTGGAGCATACACACTGACAACATTCAACATCACACCTTTGACTTCTAGCCTCAAACTCATGATTCTGTCTGACTCCCTCTTTACCTCCTGAACACTCTTCACAGACTCTTCCTTCAAGATTACTCCTTCTCCATTTCTCTTCCTATCTACACCATGGTCGAACAGTTTAAATCCACCTCCAATGCTCCTAGCCTTGCTTCACTTCCTTCTGGTTTCTTGGACACACAGTAGAGCTACCTTTCTTCTTTCAGTCATATCAGCCAACTCTCTGCCTTTACCAGTCAGGGTCCCTACACACTTCTGCCTTTCCTTTTCTCTCTCTCCCTCCTAGCACCCCCCCCCCCCCACCCTGATCTTCGACCAACAGTAGCCCAATTTCCACCAGAATCCTGTTGGTTAACAACACCAGTGGTGGTCGCTGTTAACCTGGGCCTCGACTGGTATGAAAGTCTCATTCGTCATGATCCATATGCTTGATTTGGCAAAGATTTTATGCCGGATCCCCTTCCTGACACAACCCTCCCCATTTACCCGGGCTTGGAGCCGGTACTAGAACTACCTTGGCTTGTGCACCCCCTGTGGCTGGATTGCTTTTACTTTGCTTTCTGTCTTTTACTCATGTGAACTGATCATACTTTATCCAGGCAGAATTCCAAGGAAGGTGACTTGGAAATTATATTGAGTGGGGCAGGGTGGGAGTGGGGGCTGTGAGTGAAATAACTGTCACTTTATATTCCAGTGTTCAATATACAGTACAGACTGGTGTGTATCTTTCCAAATCATGTCCGATCAACTAAATTTACCACAGGTGGACTCCAATTAAGCTGTAGAAACATCCCAAGGATGATCAGTGGAAACAGGATGCACCTGAGCTCAATTTTGAGCTTCATGGCAAAGGCTGTGAATACTTATGTACATGTGATTTCTGAGTTTTTTTATTTTTAAGAAATTTGCAAAAATCTCAAAAAAAAAATTCACATTGTTATTATGGAGTATTGTGTGTAGAATTTTGAGGAAACAAATGAATTTAATCCATTTTAGAATAAGGCTGTAACAACAAAATGTGGAAAAAGTGAAGCGCTGTGAATACTTTCTGGATGCACTGTATTGATCAGAGAAATGAGGATTTAAGTGTGAATAGTAGCTGTCAGTTTCAGCATGCTTTAAGGATCCACAGGAGCTCCCTGGCCTGGAAAATCCCTCAGTACTTGTAAGAGAAGGTTTTGAAAAACGGATAAATATTGAGCACATAAATGAAATTGAAGAGTGGGATAATCCTTTACAGACATAACCAGAATTGGAGAATCTGAGAATTTGTCCACTTCTGGAAAATAAAGTTATCTTCATTTATCTTTTACTGGGAGTAGGTCCACCTGAGCAAAATTTCAGTGTCTGAAAGATGTTTTAGCCCCCTTTCTTCTGTCTTTAATCCACCTTTATTCTAACTTACCGCCTCTGTAAACACAAACTTTGCACTCACTGCCAAATCTGTCTCCGAAAGGACCACATCAGCATTTGTTGCTGAAATGTAATACCTGCTTTAAAAAAGCCACAAAGTCCCCATAAGGAGTGTCAGTGGAGTTTTGGTGGTCACATAAATCAGCAGCGTGTCAAGCAGGAAATGCAAGTGTGTTCCTTGTGTTGTTTGCTTTTTCCCTGCTTAATTTTTAAAGTTGTGGATTCCATTATTACTGTCATATTGGCCCCTCTGGGACATATAAATGGCCTCAACAGCAGGATGAGGCCATATGGCTTGATAATCTTACAATAAGGATGCCAAGGTAGTGGCGTGAAGGAAAGTGTGTGGAAATGCGAACAAGTGATGACTGGAAGCAACAACAGGTCCTGACAAGGACACAACAAAGATGGTGAGTCACAGCAGCAATAAATAGGAGTGGTGATAATTACAAATACAAAATAGCTGTGAACAATAATTAAAACTAAACAAAAACTGATAATGCAGAGCAGGAAATAACTAAGGGCACTGTCACAATAAAAGTCAAGACAGGAATGATGAATGATGACAAAAATAATGCAAAGGATTGACTTTTAATCTCACACTTAATACAAATACAATACATAGTTATATATCCTGATTTCCACACTCTAACTTGTTTAAAAGTGGTGATATGTCCTCTGTCAGTAACTACAGACCTATTTCAAACTTGTCTGTGTTAGCCAAACTTTTAGAAACACTTGTGAGTAACCAATTGAAAGAATTCATATCTTCAAATGCCATTCTCTATTGAATATCAATCTAGCTTCAGGAAGCATCACAGTACCAGTACTGCTGCACTCAAGGATGTTAATGATATTACAGTTTTTCTGGATAATAGGCAGAGCTGTGAAGCTTTGTTCATAGACCTCTCCAAAGCATTCGATACAGTAGATCACATTCTGCTGAAGAAGAAACTTTATAACATTGGACTGTCTGAGGAGGCAGTAAATTGGTTCTCTAATTATCTGTCTGAGAGAACTTGGTGTGTAAGAGTTAATGGTCTGAGCTCAAATTGGGTAACTGTTGTTAATGAGGTACCGCAAGGCTCGGTACCTGGCCCACTTTTATTTTGTCTCTATATAAATGATATGGGGTAAACATGGATGGAACATATATTCATTACTATGCTGAGGACACTGTCGTATACTGTCATGCACCATCGTTAAAGGATGCATTACCGAAATTACAGTCTGCTTTTATTGTTTTACAAGCTCAGCTTTTCCAGATGAAGCTGGTTTTAAATGCAGATAAAACAAAGTTAATGTTTTTTTTTTCTAATTCCAGAACACAGCGTTCAGATATTCCCAATATTGTGACTTCTCATGAGAAGAAAATTGAGGTAGTTGCATGTTATCAATACTTGGGAATCTGGCTGGATGACTGTCTTATTTTTAAATGCCATATTGAAAATCTGGTGAGAAAACTCAGGCTGAAGTTGGGCTTTTTCTATCAACATAAAGCTCGTTTTTCACTACAAGCTCTAAAGAGATTGGTTTTATCCACCTTTTTACCAGTTCTTGATTATGGTGACCTCTTGTATATGAATGCCTCAACTAAATATGGACTCTTTATAACAAGGGTCACCAACTGGTGGACTCCGGTCCAGATCCAGACCTCGAGAGCCCTCCGTCTGGACCCCGAAGACTTTTGATACAATTTGGGGAAAAAGGAGACTGTTTTATTTTGGTGGGGAAAAAAGCGGAAAAAAGCTAAACTGAACTGTTGCATCGGCAACCGCCCAATAGACTATGGCACAAACCCTTGGGTGCTCTCCTGCTGCAGACTGCCCTCTTTGCTGTCCCATCAACGCCACTCTCTGCAGAGACTGTGGCTCCAACCGCTCCAGAGAGTATGCAGCGGGTTGCAAAATCAGGTTCGCTGCGGGCACCCCCCCCCCCCCACACACACACACACACACACAAGGCCAACACCCACCCTGGACAGACTGGTCTGTACCCACAAAAAGAAGCGCTGTTGTGAGCCGAGAGTAGTCCATGCTGGGATGCAGAGGTGAGGTCGCTGGTTATCACGTAAAAACTCAGTAAAAGCTCTGTGTGTCACTGAACATGAAAAGCTCCACCTTCCCTCTCCCTGTAATTATGGAGTTACACTACAGCTCCTTCCATGCTGTAACAGAGTTTACTGCTGATAAAAAAAAAAAAAAATATGTCGAGGAATTCTGTCCTGGAATTATATTTTGTGTCTGTTTTTTTGTCTTGGTTTGAAATGGTTTTTTCTGCACTGAAAATATTGTATAGAGGTGGACTTTTTGTGATTTTTTTTTAAAGATATTAATCTTTTTTTTTAAATGCAATACAATTTAGTTTGTGTTCTCCTGTAAAACATTTTTGGTATTTTAGTTGTAGATTTTAGAATTTTAGACCCGTTTATTTGGAGTCAATAAACACATTTAGTGTTTTATATTATAAAATTTTATATTATGTTTTGTTTGAGATTGAACAAAGAATTCATTTTAATTTTTTTTTTGTTTAAAAATTAATATAGAGCTAAAACCAGCTAAAACATGAGGTTAATAAAATAATGTGTGAAAGCAAGTTAAATGATATTGACCTGTCTGGAGACAGCTGTGGTCTTTTGAAAGAATGTCAGTGAAAGGATGACAGTTCCTAAAAGCACATTTTGAAATAAATTTGTCAATGTTTATTTTATTTTTTTTTATTTAACCTTTATTTACACAGGGTAGTTCCATTGAGAGGAAACCTCTCTTTTTCAAGGATGCCCTGTTCACATTCACACCAGGAAGCTGCCCAGAACAACCACAGACTGACCTGTGGCCACTGAGCAGCTCCACTGGAGCAGCTGGGGTTAAGGGCCTTGCTCAAGGGCACCACAGTGGGGTTAAGGAGGGTGGGGCAAACACTGTTATGTTATCTGTCCCACCCAGAACTAATCCTGCTGGTCTAGGGAACAAACCCATGACCCTCTGCTCACCAATTAACATCCCTAACCATTAGGCCACCACTGCCCACCATGTGTCAGAGTTCTCTTCTATTTGTTTTAATAAAAGATGTTGGAAGTAAATTCATGGGTCACTGCAAATACTTTGCTTTAAAAGGGCCAGGGTGTCACACAGTGGGAGGGAAAAATCTTGAATAGAAAAAAATTGTGTCAAGATGCATTGAGAATGGTTTTAGAATCAAGTCAGAGTTCTGAATCATAATCGAATGATGAGGTGCCTAAAGATTCCAACACCTAGTTCGGACCTTGACTGGGGAGGAGGATCGACTTATCGGACCTTTCGCAGTTTTAGTTGGTGACCTCTTGCTTTATAAAATAGTGCTTTAAGATTTCTTACTAACCTCAGACCTCTAACTCACCAATGTGTTCTGTATTCCAGTTTTGGTTGGCCATCTCTTTCCATGTGACATTTTGGACATTGGTATAATTTTATTTACAAAGCCATACTCAGTAATCTTCCGTTCTACATCTGTAAATATATTATGTGGAAATCACCATCTGCTTACAATCTTTGATCAGAAAATTCACATTTGTTGGCTGTCCCAAATGTCAGGACAGAGATCGAGGGAAAAAAGCTTATATGTATTCTACTCCAGTCACATGGAATAAGCTCCAAAATAACCTCAATTTACACAACTTAGTAAAGATGTCTGAATTTACACACGTGGACAAAATTGTTGGTACCCCTCTGTTAATGAAAGAAAAACCCACAATGGTCACAGAAATAACTTGAATCTGACAAAAGTGGTAATAAATAAAATTTCTATGAAAATTAACCATTGAAAATCAAACAATGCTTTTGAATTGTGGTTCAACAGAATTATTTTAAAAAACAAACTCATGAAACAGGCCTGGACAAAAAATGATGGTACCCTTAACTTAATATTTTGGTGCACAACCTTTTGAGCCAATCACTGCAATCAAACGATTTCTGCAACTGTAAATGAGACTTCTGCACCTCTCAGCAGGTATTCTGGCCCACTCCTCATAAGCAAACTGCTCCAGTTGTCTCAGGTTTGAAGGGTGCCTTCTCCAGACGGCATGTTTCAGCTCCTTCCACAGATGTTCAATAGGATTTAGATCAGATCTCATAGAAGGCCACTTTAGAATAGTCCAATGTTTGGCTCTTAGCCATTATTGGGTGTTTTTAGCTGTGTGTTTTGGGTCATTATCCTGTTGCAAGACCCATGACCTGCGACTGAGACCAAGCTGTCTGACACTGGGCAGCACATTTCTCTGTAGTATACCTTGATAGTCTTGAGATTTCATTGTATCCTGCACAGATTCAAGACACCCTGTGCCAGATGCAGCAAAGCAGCCCCAGAACATAACAGAACCTCCTCCATGTTTCACAGTAGGGACAGTGTTCTTTTCTTGGTATGCTTCATTTTTGTGTCTGTGAACATAGAGCTGATGTACCTTGCCAAAAAGTTCCAGTTTTGTCTCGTCTGTCCATAGGACATTCTCCCAGAAGCTTTGTGGCTTGTCAACATGCAGTTTTGCGAATTCCAGTCTGGCTTTTTTATGATTTGTTTTCAACAGTGGTGTCCTCCTTGGTCGTCTCCCATGAAGTCCACTTTGGCTCAAACAACGACGGTGTGATCTGACACAGATGTACCTTGACCTTGGAGTTCACCATGAATGTGTTTAGAGGTTGTTCTGGGCTCTTTTGTTACCATTCGTATTATCCGTCTCCTCCTGTGGCCACGTCCAGGGAGGTTGGCTACAGTCCCGTGGATCTTAAATTGCTGAATAATATGTGCAACTGTAGTCACAGGAACATCAAGCTGCTTGGAGATGGTCTTATAGCCTTTTCCTTTAACATGCTTGTCTATAATTTTCTTTCTAATCTCCTGAGACAACTCTCTCCTTTGCTTCCTCTGATCCATGTTTAGTGTCGTACACACTATGTCACCAAACAGCACAGTGACTACTTGTCACCCTTTAAATAGGCCGACTGACCGATTACAAGATTGTAGACACCTGTGATGTTAATTAGAGGACACATCTTGGTTGAACATGTCCCTATGGTCACATTATTTTCAATCTTTTCTAGGGGTACCATCATTTTTGTCCAGGCCTGTTTCATGAGTTTGTTTTTTAAAATAATTCTGTTGAACCACAATTCAAAAGCACTGTCTGATTTTCATTGGTTAATTTTCATAGAATTTTTATTTATTTCCACTTTTGTCAGATTCAAGTTATTTCTGTGGCCATTGTGGGTTTTTCTTTCATTAACAGAGGGGTACCAACAATTTTGTCCACGTGTGTAAGTCTATAATTACTGCACTAATAAATGAGCCCTTCACTGTTTGTTTGTGCCATTCGTAATGACCTGATAATTAGATGCTTCATATTTTTTACTGAATTATTATTCGTTTTTTTATGTATTTTTTTTTTCTTCTGTGTTGTTTTGTAATTGATTGTTTTTATAAGTGCTGCCATCTGACCAGGGCACCATTATAAAAGAGGTCCCTACCTCAATTGGTTTTATCCCTGGTAAAATAAAGGTTAAATAAAACAAATAAAATAAAAGTGTGTGGACTGTGGTGACCTGCTCTGCGTGCCTGCTGCCCTAATTGCCTCCACAGTTGTGCGCACACCTCTTCATCTCACTAGACAGCCTTCTTAAGCTGTGTTGCCCTGTGGTCTGCACGGAGACGTCAACGCTCCTCTGGTCTGGAAGGATCTCCTTGGCTACTTCGTCATCCTGCTCCGGAGAATCCTCTTCTCCGCCTATCCTGCTCCGTCAGGCCTTCTGAGGGCCAAAGCTCTCCAACGTCAAGTAAGCCTTTGGGATTCTATCCCTTCCACGCTTCACCCTTTCTCCCCTGTGCACAGGTGGAAGCCTCCTGGCGGCGGACCTGTGCTTCTTCCCACACATTGCGTAGCACCGTATACTCACCTGCTAATCCTCACCTGCTAATCCTCACCTGCTAATCCTCACCTCGCTCCTCGGCGACAACACGGACATGGAACGGACTGCAGCTGGTTCGGACCCTCTGGGAGATGTTCAGCGCCTCAGCCCTTCATCTATTTCGTAAGACAGTACATTCACCTGTTTATTCACCCTGGTCTCAGTAAACTCATCTGCCTGTCTGTCCTCTCTCCTAGGGTTGCCAGTTTGTACCGTGCTCTGCTCGCCCAGCTGCCCACTTCAGCACACACGCACACATTCACATTCACTCACACTGCAAATAAAAGATAAGTGTATTTATTCCGAGTCTGAGTCTGCTTCTGGGTTTTACCAAACATGTCAAGGACATGATTAACAATAACTAAGGTTAAAACATAACAGAAAGCATAGACAAGGGCTATGTTTTTGTCCCAGTAATAACAAAAAGCTAAACAAAAATCAAATCGAGGACACGGGCACAGCTCTTTGTCCTGACCCTTTCAATTACTTTCACGTATTGTGTAGGTTTACTCTCTAAACAAACACTTTGTTAAGTCTTGGGCACACAATCATAGAAATAACCACAGCAGATAATCTGAGGTAGATTATGTTTCGTTTGAGACACATTTTCTGATGTATTACAGTAATTATTGCCCCTTGTGTGTGTGTGTGTGTGTGTGTGTGTGTGTGTGTGTGTGTGTGTGTGTGTGTGTGTGTGTGTGTGGTTTCTTTTGGTCATATTAGCAGCCTAAAATGGAGTAAACATGAACTCCAAACAATAATCCTGACACTCAAATTCTTAAGTACATATAATCATTAATGTTTATAAAGTTGGAATTCAGTCACTGAGAAATCATGGATAAAGACAACATTAATGACTTGCCTTTCAGAGAACTTCCAGTAACAGTACCACTCACTGAGGGAAATTGAATTGAAGACTGAAATATTGATTTTATGGTGTTGTCAGGTTTTGTTGGGCTTGTTCAATTGCACTTACAGTACATTTGAGGCTAACATTTTTCGTTTTCTGTTTTTGACAGCCGTATTGGATGACACAAGAAGTACAGTGTCATGCATATCACCCTCTGATCATGTGGACACCTTTTTTTAAATGTTACAGCAGTTTTTTTCTCTACCTTATTTAAAATGCCAGTATGGGACATTTTGATACTCCAAGACTTTGCAACACTTCTTAAAAATACACCTCTGAAAGGAGTTTGATATTGTGAGATATCCTAGGTAATATTTACCCCCGCCAAGGTTGTGATGTTTTCATGCTGGTTTGTTGGTCTGTCTGTTTGTAGCAGGATTACACAAAACCTATGGGGCAGATTTTAATTAAATTTTCACCAGAGATGGCCCTAGGGCTATGGATGAACCCATTAGATTTGGAGTCGATCCAGGTCAGCATGCGGATTCTGGATAACTTTTTCACTTTCTCCAACATTGCAAGATAGGCCCTTGGTGGAGGTATGCACTTTCTGAGTGCTCTCTAGTTAGACACTGGATGTGGTAAGCCATGAAGGCACAGGGGCTTACAAACAGGCCATTGAGTGGGCCCTGTAGAAAGTACCACCATATTACATAGACAGATTAGACTTTGGTTCCAGTTTGTAAAGTAAGTGGAATTTCTTTTCCTGGCTGAATGATGGCTACAGACAGAATTCACCGCTAAACACTGAGCAACTTTGATCTAAGCTATTAATTGTATAAGAAAGGTGAACATAGCCCCTATGCCTTCATCAGTTTGTCCCATTGTGCAGTCTTGAGCTGAATAATTTGGCTACTGCTATCTCTGTCCCTTGACACATTCATGCTGTATTAAACAACTAAGACCACTTATCAAGAAGGATAAAAGGCAATTTTCTCAAAGTCTTCTTTGCATAGAGAGGACACGTTCTTGCTGGCCATTAAGAAGAATCTAGTTTTAAAACATTTCATCCAGTAGATGAAGATACATCTAGTAGTCAATTGATTACTGCATGAAACACCTCTGCAAGGAAAACACAAATGAAACAAAGAAAAAAAAAATCTTCAGTTTTTAAATGCCAGGGCTATTTTTCTTCAGAGTTATCAAAAGTCAAACTCAAAAAGATATATAAATAAGGTGATAAACTGATTGGAGATGAAGTTATACATTGTCGCTGACATGAGTGTCAGAATGAGTAACTGATGGTGTCCACAACAGGAGACACGGCAAACAGGAAATACATGCTCTAGTGCCAAACATGGCAAGCAGATGGCAAGCAACAGGGCCCTGTCGCTCCAGTGTAAGGTTGGGCATTGGAAGAAAATACAGTGGGAAAAAAAGGCAGGCTGGATGACATCAAGCCATTTGTCTACATGGTGTCATGTTTTAAAGGGAGGGTGTTTTCACTCAAATTCTCTCCTCAAATACTGGTTTTACAGCAGATAGCATTTAACTGTGCTTTTATCTCCTTTGTTTTTGGCCATTTATTGTGCATTCATTGAGCCGGCTCGGCTCCTGACATTTATGCAGTCAAATCCCATAGTGCCCATTGCATAATAGTGTTTGAAACATTTCTCAGTTTGTTTAAAATGCATGGTAGCATTGATGTTTCCTCGCATTCTCTTCATTATATTCCTTCTCTGCCCTTCCTTTGAATCACAACCTACTCTCTATCTGTAATTTCCTCCAGTGGTGATCTTGCACTGGATTTATGGTGGGAAGTCTGAGAAGATTCTGGTTTGGAATGTAACAGAATTCAAAGTATTCAGTATCAGTTTTGGAGTCACTGTTGTGTTGTCACACAGCGTACAAAACTGTTATAATTGGCCCTTTCAGGGCAGAAAACAAGACCCCACTCGCCTGCTGTGAGTTTGCGTATTAATAATAAAGAACAGAAATAAACCACGAAGGGAAACTTACAGATTACAAAGACACAACAGAAAAACCACGAAGGGAAACTTACAATTATACAGGTCAGGCTGAGTACTGAGCTGAGAATAGACAGGGATCAGACGGGGGAATTCCTGTCAGCACAAGGTGAGGTTGCAGCGAGGAATGAACCCTGCAAGCGAGCTTAAATAATAATAAAGGGGAAACCCAAATGTGAATCAGGTGTGGATGCATGAGTGAAAAAGTAATTAAAGACAACTAAACAGCTGTGAATGTGAGATTGTATATTATATATACACACGTGGACAAAATTGTTGGTACCCCTCTGTTAATGAAAGAAAAACCCACAATGGTCACAGAAATAACTTGAATCTGACAAAAGTGGTAATAAATAAAAATTCTATGAAAATTAACCAATGAAAATCAAACAATGCTTTTGAATTGTGGTTCAACAGAATTATTTAAAAAAAAACCTCATGAAACAGGCCTGGACAAAAATCATGGTACCCCTAGAAAAGATTGAAAATAATGTGACCATGGGGACATGTTCAACCAAGATGTGTCCTCTAATTAACATCACAGGTGTCTACAAACTTGTAATCAGTCAGTCAGCCTATTTAAAGGGTGACAAGTAGTCACTGTGCTGTTTGGTGACATGATGTGTACCACACTAAACATTGACCAGAGGAAGCAAAGGAGAGAGTTGTCTCAGGAGATTAGAAAGAAAATTACAGACAAGCATGTTAAAGGTAAAGGCTATAAGACCATCTCCAAGAAGCTTGATGTTCCTGTGACTACAGTTGCACATATTATTCAGAAATTTAAGATCCACGGGACTGTAGCCAACCTCCCTGGACGTGGCCGCAGGAGGAAACTTGATGAAAAATGGAAGAGACGGATAATACGAATGGTAACAAAAGAGCCCAGAACAACTTCTAAACACATTCAAGGTGAACTCCAAGGTTCGTTGTTTGAGCCAAAGTGGACTTCATGGAAGATGACCAAGGAGGACACCACTGTTGAAAACAAATCATAAAAAAGCCAGACTGGAATTCGCAAAACTGCATGTTGACAAGCCACAAAGCTTCTGGGAGAATGTCCTATGGACAGACGAGACAAAACTGGAACACTGTCCCTACTGTGAAACATGGAGGAGGTTCTGTTATGTTCTGGGGCTGCTTTGCTGCATCTGGCACAGGGTGTCTTGAATCTGTGCAGGGTACAATGAAATCTCAAGACTATCAAGGTATTCTAGAGAGAAATGTGCTGCCCAGTGTCAGACAGCTTGGTCTCAGTCGCAGGTCATGGGTCTCGCAACAGGATAATGACCCAAAACACACAGCTAAAAACACCCAATAATGGCTAAGAGTGAAACATTGGACTATTCTAAAGTGGCCTTCTATGAGCCCTGATCTAAATCCTATCGAACATCTGTGGAAGGAGCTGAAACATGCCATCTGGAGAAGGCACCCTTCAAACATGAGACAACTGGAGCAGTTTGCTCATGAGGAGTGGGCCAAAATACCTGCTGAGAGGTGCAGAAGTCTCATTTACAGTTGCAGAAATCGTTTGATTGCAGTGATTGCCTCAAAAGGTTGTGCAACAAAATATTAAGTTAAGGGTACCATCAATTTTGTCCAAACATGTTTCATGAGTTTGTTTTTTAAAATAATTCTGTTGAACCACAATTCAAAAGCATTGTCTGATTTTCATTGATTAATTTTCATAGAATTTTTATTTATTACCACTTTTGTCAGATTCAAGTTATTTCTGTGACCATTGTGGGTTTTTCTTTCATTAACAGAGGGGTACCAACAATTTTGTCCACGTGTGTTTATATATTATTATGGGGGTGCCCTGTGCTAGAGAGGGATGAAGCCCCACCTCTGGGAGGTGGCGTCATATGGAGTATACAGTATAAGCCAACTGCGGGAGACATCTTGTCTCTTCGCTGTGGCTCCTGTGCTTGCATTAGAGTCTCCTGTGTTCCTGTGTTCTCGTTCAATAAAACTATAAAACGTCACCTCGCCTCTTCATTAATTTGGGACACAACATTTGGCGATGAGGATATACGGAGATGGAGAGGACTTCTACTGCATTTCGTCCATTTTTGGAGGCTCCAGGCGAGCCGTTGGTACCATGGGCCAGATGGTATGCGGCATTCGGGAATTGTTTTGCAGTGTTAGACCTCGGTGACCTTGACAAATTGCGTGTGAGGGCTATTCTGGTCCATAACCTTGGAATGGAAGGCCAGAGAATCCTGAGCATGCTTGGAGGAGGTGACTCATTCGGCGATGTAGCAAGGCTCATGGCGGGCTACTTCCGCGCCCCTGAAAATATCATGAAGCAGCACATACAGTTTAGGCGGCGGCGGCAGTGACCTGGAGAGTTGGTTCAACAGTTTGTGGCGGAACTTCGGCAGCTGGCAGGTGGGTGCAGGTTTGGGACTTTAGAGGAGGAAATCCGCTGCCAATGGTGCACATACCTTGTCGGGGTGCAGCGGTTTGTGTGCCTCAGCAACCCCCGGAGCTATGTCGACAGGAGCCTAGTGCTCCCAGAAGGTTCAACCATGTCGAACAGGTCCACGTGGGGTAGAGGCCAGACTAAAGAGTGCACCCTGGTCCTCCAGGTTGGGGGTTGTGCAGCATGTAACAAATCACTCACGGAAAACCCAAGTTTGTTACAGCAACAAATGTCCCAACGGCAGAACAGGCGGAAGAGGAGAGCGAACTCCCAACGGCTGTGAAGGCGGACGAGGACAGACTGTTGCATGGGAAGAAGGGTCTCGGAGAGCCTTGGCAGGCAACCCTCCTACAGGGTGGACCAAGCTCTCGACAGCCCAGCCATGGAAGGCAGTTGGTCTAGGGGAAGGACCCCCGACAAACGTCCACGGCTGAAGACGGAGATGCAGGACCCCTGCGGTGCCATAAACCTCTGCATCACGCATATCCGCTTCATGATGAGTCACACCGATGTTGCATGTGATGGTGCTCGTCCTCTGGGGATCCGCCGGGGAGGAAGAGTGCCGGGCCCTCAGCCTCAAAGGGGCCCACCCTCAGCTACCGGAGATCACCTCACCTCATCCTGCACGACCAGGAGACGGGGAACGAGGAATGCTACTGGCCGAAAAGAGACGCCAAAGGAGAGAAATGTCAACATCCTCCAGTGGAACACAGAAGGAGTCTACAACAAAAAAATATCCCTTGCCGAAAGACTCCACTCAGAAGACATTGATGTCGCCTGCCTACAGGAGACCCACCTGAAGGAAAACCAACGCTTCAGTGTTAGGGGATATCAGGTCTTCAGGAAAGACACAAAAGGAAGAACAAAAGGAGGAGTGGCGATTCTTGTCAAAAACGCCATACCAGCACAAGAGTTTGACGTCAGTACCAACAACCAGGCAGAAATCCATGGAGTTCGAATCATGGTTCATAATGAAAGCGTCACGATCTTCAATGTGTACTGCCCCCCAGAGCGAGATCTCTCACTTGACCAAATGGAACTCCCAGACCACCGATGCTTAGTCATCGGTGACTTCAACAGTCACTCAGAGGAATGGGGATACAGCGAAGCAGATAGAAGAGGAGAGGAGGTGGAAGATTGTCAAGTCGACAACAGTCTTCTGCTAATGAATGATCCTGATGATCCACCAATGTTCATCTCCAGGGTATGGCTGAGTAACACCACGCCCAATCTTGTGTTTGCCACCAACAACATGGCCAGACTGGCAACAGGAACGGTACTTGGCCAGCTCGGGGGAAGTGACCATAAACCTGTGAAGATTGGACTGGACATCAGCTACAAACCACAAGAAGCTAAGACATTCCCCTGGTGGAATTACAAGAAGGCCAACTGGGAGCGCTTCTCAACACTGGTGGACCGGTACTCTGCGGAGATCCGTCACAAGCAGCAGAACCTCAACAAGAAAGTCAGGGTGCTGATCCATGCTATTCTGAAGGCTGCAAATGAATCTATTCCTTGGGAAGCCAGAAAAAACTATAGGCCTTACTGGACAGAGGAGCTCCAGCAGCTTGAAGACAGTGTGGCAGAGGCAAGGAAAAAAGTAGAAGTAGATCCTACAGTAGAAAACAGCATTGCCCTGAAGGCGGCCACTGCAAAACACAGGCAGACCTTTATACAGGAAGCTCGAAAGAGATGGCAAGAAGCTTTGGAAACTGGCTCAAGCCCTCAACGACGAGAATAGCAAAAGCTCGCCGATCACAGTACAGGCAGATCAAGAACAGAAGATCACAAATGAAATGTTGCTGAACCTTGGCCACAAAACCAAGAAGAAACTTATGCAGCTGTTCAACGACAGTTGGAGATCAGGGACTGTGCCACAGATCTGGAGAGAAGCCAAGATGATTCCAGTGCACAAAAAAGGCAAAGACAAATTGAAGGCTGAAAGCTATTGCCCCATAAGCCTTACAAGCTGCATAGGAAAGCTGCTAGAGCATCTCATCAACACCAAACTCATGTGGCACTTGGAAGAAAAACAACACATCAGCCCAGAGCAAGGAGCCTTCAGGCAGAACCGGTCTACAGAGGACCAAATAACATACATCTCTCAAGCCATAGAAGATGCCTTCCAAGAAAAGAAGCACACGCTCGCTGTGTGGATTGACCTAGAAAAGGCGTTTGACAAGGTATGGAAAGACGGCCTCAAGCTGAAACTGCGCCAGTGCGGTGTCGCTGGGCGCATGTACAAGTGGATTGCCCAATACCTGCACAACAGAAGAGCCAGAACCCATGTCAGACAGTACTCCAGCAAGAAGAAGGTGCTGAGGGAAGGAGTCCCACAAGAAGGAGTGCTCTCCCCAACACTCTTCCTTGTATTCATCAAGGACATCATCCAGAGTTTGCCAAGAAACGTACGAGGTGCCATCTACACCGATGACTTAGCCCTCTGGTGCAGTGAGGAAAGCATCGCGACGGCAAACTACAGACTGCAGCAAGCTTTCTGGCTGATAGAGGCATGGACCAAGTCATGGCTTGTGAGCTTAAATGAGAGGAAGACTACATACACTGTCTTCACCCTGTCCACCCAACCCCAGAAGGTGAAACTGCAGATCAACTCCCATGAGCTCCAGGCTGAATATGCACCCACATACCTCGGGATCACCATGGATTGCAGACTGACTTGGAAGAACCAGCTGCACAAGAACCAGGCAAGAGCAAAGATCAGGATGGCCCTAATGAAGAAACTGTCAGGAACAGACTGGGGTGCAGACCAGGGTGTCCTGAAGAAGCTCTATGTGGGGACGATTCGGCCTGTTCTGGAGTATGGCATGGCGGCAACCTCAACAGCTGCCAAAAGCAACACTGAGAAGCTGGACAGACTCTGAAACCAAGCCATGCAAATGATGACAGGAGCCATGCGCAGTACCCCTATCAAAGCACTGGAGACAACAATAGGCCTTGCACCACTGGAAGACAGAAGAAACGTCAAGGTACTGACCCAGGCCGCCAAATTCAAAAGATTGGAAAACCATCCCATGAAAGACAGACTGAGCAAGCCAACAAAAGAGAGACTCAAGAGATCGAGCTTCATCCACCAGAACAGGACACCCGAAAGGAGAGACCCAGAACTGTTGGACCACATGCCCACACCAATACCACCCACAGCATCTGTTCCCTCCTGGAACCGACAGAACTTCCCAGCCATACGCACAGACATATCGGGCATTGGGAAGAAAGGAACACAGTCAGACCAAGAGAGGAAGTCGCTGGCCTTGGAGTTCATTCGGTCTGCCTACCCTGAAGAGCAGTGGACTCACATCTACACAGACGGCTCTGCCATGGAAGCAACCAGGAATGGAGGAGGCAGCGTGTACATCAGGTATGCTGACGAGGAGGCCCACACTCCCATTGTGACTGGCAAGTACTCCACCAACTTCAGGGCTGAGGCACAGGCCCTGAGAACAGCAGCGGCCCACGTCAGGGAACATCAAGACAAGGCACACAAGCAGGTCGTCATCTTCACTGATGCCCTCTCTGTCTTGGATGCACTTCAGGACCCCTGACGCAAAGAACTGAATGAAGTCGCCCTCACTCTGGCTGAACTAGCCACACAGATGAACGTATCACTCCAGTGGATTTCTGCCCACTGTGGAGTCTATGGAAATGAGACGGCTGACAGACTTGCTAAGGAGGGTGGGCAGCAAGACCAGGAAGACAGGCAGGTCTCTTACAGTGAGGAGAAAACCATTATTCAGGCCCTGTATCACAAGAAGTGGCAGCAGCAACACCCAAACTTCTGCAAGGATGACAACTACTACAGTCTAAGCAGGGCTGACCAAGTCTTTCTGTTCAGACTCCGAACTGGACATAACAGAATGCATGCTCACATGCATCAGAAATTTAAAGTTGGACAATCGGACAGATGCCCATGTGGTACTGCCCAAATGACCAGCGAACACCTCCTCCAAGACTGCCCAGACCACGCTGCATTCAGACGAGCTATGTGGCCTGACCCCACATCGCTGAACCAAAAGCTACACGGGGACCTCCGCAGGATGGCAGCATTCGTCAGAGCAGCTGGTGTGACCATCTAGCGATCAACGAAGAAGAAGAAGGAGGAGGAAATGGTCCACGACCAGTTAGTGGAGCACGTGGCCTATTCCTTGGCGAGAGTCCACCTGCTAACCCAAACTGGTGAGCTAACACTGTTAGCAGCCATGGAGCTAGCACAACAACACGAGGCAGCAGAAAGGCTAACAAAGAATCTCGGTGATACGGAGGCCTTGCACAGGAATGATAAACAGTGGCAGGCACTGGCCTTGGATTCAGATGATGGCAGCGAAGATGAATACGGTGCCATTGTGAAGATTAGGTCCACCCCGGGGACGCAGAGATGCTATGGTTGCGGCTCCAACAGGCACCGCTATGGACCGAGGGAGTGCGCCGCAAGGGGCGGACATTGTGGACAGTGTGGTTTGTTCCACCACTTCGCCAGAGTTTGCCGTAATTTTGAGAAGGAGGAACGACGGCCTGGAAAAGGTACGCTAACTAAGAAGACGCCTACAGTGGTCCACCCTGTCTCGCCAACCACGGAGGGTTGCATCATGTGCAAGGTATGGTTGGACAGGATGCCAACACCGATCATGGTGGACACGGGGTCGGCGGCCTCCATTCTAAATTTGGCAATGGTAAAGAAGTTCATCCCCCATTACACCATGAGTAAAACAGACATAGCCGGTTACGGGTATGGTGACAACCTTTTGGACATTGTGGGCTTGGTGTGGCTGTCAGTGAGGTACAGAAAGTAACAACTTGATGGGCTGTGATTTGTTTTATGGGCTCGGGTTCACCATCACCTGCGGAGAAGTGGAGGAGTGGTCAGGTGTTGGACTGTGGGACTGGCCATTTTATTCGGGAAGTGGCGAAGAAGTGTGGGACTTAGGGTGGCCCATTCCAGGTTAAGAGGGACGCCGCCAGCACCAGAGTATGCCGTCATGATGGGTACTCCGTGACAGTGTTTGCGGTCCCATGGATGGGGGACCCAAACGGCATGGTTTAGCCCCCACGAAGGTGGATGGTTCCAGAGAGCGAGCGCAGCGGGGCTCCACTGGCCGGCAGAGTACCACTGTTGAGCCAGACATCGCCAGTGCTGGTCTGACACAGCTGCTATGAGTGATTGGGGTGAGACCAGATGGAACGAACTCTAGCCGTGCCCAGAATGAAAACAAGGGACTAGGCTTGAGCAAGCTTGGCGGGACGCTGAAGAGCCATAAGGGTACCAGGTCGTGACGCAGAGGAAGGAGAAAGCCAGTGAGCTCTCTCCTGGGCGAGAGTGATGATATCCACCCTAGGGTCGAGCCTCGGCTAGGATGGGTGCGCAGTTCGAGAGAGCTGAAAGTTGGACAGGGTGACCTGTGGGTGGTTTGGGCCGACAGCGACAGGTGCCTGAAATTGACTGATGGGTTGAGATGGCACCCGAACGAGCTGTGGCGTGTGGGAGGAAAGTGAAAGGGCTATGAAAAGTTAGAGTGCCAAAATAATAATTCCGTAGGTAATCTCCCATCCCATGCTCTATACATATTCTGTACATATTCTGTTTGCATTCTTATGAACAAATATGTTGTGTTCAACTCTGGTAAACAGGAAGTAGGCAGAGCTACAGAGCCCTCTTTCTTCTCTCTCTCTCTCTTAACCTATAACAAGGCCATTAAAGTCACTGACTACTTCAGTGACACTGATAAATTCATTAAGTCTGTTAATGTGCTAAGAAGGCAGGTTGGTCTTGACCTCCTGGATGAAAGGAAACGTTTTCGCCTCAAGAAACACCTCACAGCCCTGCGTAAAGCAGCAGGGGGAACAGGGGTCAAGCGCCCCCGACAGGAGGAATAAATGGCGGTCGTTCCTCTGCCTGTTTTACACATTTTTGGGATATTGTTCGATCAGACTTTTATATGACGTTTCTAATTGACTGTAATTGACTGTCACGGAACTGGATCTTTGCCGGTCTCCTGCCGGCGCGCAGCAAGGACTTGGCCTGGCTTGAAAACGGGAGGCCTGTGGCTCTTTTTGCACTGACTACAAGGTCACGGTTTACTCGCCTGCAGGGCATGGATGCCCCAACGTTTTCTTTCTACAATCTGGACGAGCCTGCTGCAAAGATGACTTGCTTGAAAATCCCGCATGGTCTAAGGACTACAATCCATCTGAGATGAGGAAAATGTCTCTGGGACGTACAACGGAACTGGCTGCGGGCGCACAGCGCTATCTCTGCTGCCGGAGGAAGGGGACTTGGCCTTGCTTAACAACTGGAGGCCTGTGGCTCGTCTTTGCACGGACTACAAGGAAGACTCGGACTACTGCCACTGGCAATGTGGACTGGGTGGACTGCAAGGAATACTTTGTGTTGTGTGGGGGAGGGGGATGACTTATGTTTGCACTTTTCCAATGTGAGACACTTGGTGGAATGATATTGGTGCTCTTACATTTTCTTGAATCGTGCAATAAAGACATTTTTTAAAACTCAAACTCTCTCTCTCTCTCTCTCTCTCTGTTTCCGGCGGCCAAAGGAGGAGGGCGGAAATAGGGAACTCCGTGGCTTGTTTGGACTTTTTTTCGGTTTTCTACTACTGGCCGCTTTTCCAGCTTTTGATTTTTTGTGTGGAGGATGGCGACCATGGAAAAACCACCTCCATCTATCCACCAGGGGGTGAGGATCGTTCCCCCGGACAGCACTGTTACTGTGGAGGAGGTCCTAGAGGCTGTGGCCAAGCAGGTGGGCCATGACGCGATCTGCTTTGCGTCCCGAATGAATAGAGCTGTAGTTATGTTTCTGGCAGCTGAAGACGATGTCCACACCCTGATTGTAAGCGGTGTTGTTATCGGGGAAACGTATGTACAGGAGTCCCCCTTATCTGTCCCATCAACGAGAATCACTGTCTCAAGTGTTCCACCTTTCATCACTGACGAGCAGTTGGCGACGGAGCTCCGCAGATTTGGGAAGTTTGTGGGCCCGTTTACAACTCTGACTTTGGGATACAAGGCCACCAAGTTAAAACATGTGAAATCACTCAGGCGACAGGTGTTCATGTTTCTCGACTCGCCCACTCAAACTCTGGAAGTGTCCTTCAGGGTCAAACACGGGGACGGATCCTATATGGCGTATGCGAGCTCGGGACAGATGAAGTGTTTTGGATGTGGAGACGTGGGCCATAAACGGTTCACTTGTCCGCACAGGCAGCGGGCGGAGGGCCCTGATGGGGCCACGGATGGTGCCGGTGGCGAGCCCTCCGGTCACGCTGCAGCTGCGGACGGCGGCGCGGCCTCCGCTCCCACCGCTAATGCGGGCGATGTTGCGGGGCCTTCTGCCGCCCCTGCTCCGGAGCCTGCCGCTGTGTCTGTGGACGGCCCGGCTGTGGCGCCCGCGGCCCAGCTTACGGCCGGGAGCGTTGATGGCGATGGCGCCAAAAAGGTCACTGATGGTGCGTCACAATCATCTCGCTGTGTGACGTCAGCAGCTGTGCCTCCGGCAGCTGCTACCGCTTCGGAGGAGGGGACGGAGCACCGACCTGATGGTGCGTCAGAATCTCGCTGTGTGACATCAGCGGCTGTGCTTCCGGAGGCTGCTACTGTTACACAGCGGGGGATGGAACAGCGACAGTCAGCTGCTGAGGGTGGCGTCCAGGAAAATGTGGCCCATGATGAATCCCCTGGCCCAGGAGAACCAAACAGTCAGCTGAGTTGTGCTGACGAGGAAATGGAATCTGATAACGACACTGTGTCTAATATTTAGTCTATTGAGGCAAAATGCAGTACAAACACGAGTTTGTATTCACTGGAAGAAATAAATGCTTTTCTGGATGAAACCTATAACAAAGCCATTAAGGTCACCGACTACTTCAGTGACACTGATAAATCCATTAAGTCTGTTGATGTGCTAAGAAGGCAGGTTGGTCTTGACTTCCTGGATGAAAGGAAACGTTTTCGCCTCAAGAGACACCTGACAGCCCTGCGTAAAGCAGCAGGGAGAACGGCGGTCAAGCGCGCCCGACAGGAGGAATAAATGGCGGTCGTTCCTCTGCCTGTTTTACACATTTTTGGGATATTGTTTGATCAGACTTGTATATGACATTTCTAATTGACTGTAATTGACTGTCAAGGAACTGGATCTTTACCTGCAGGGCATGGACGCCCCACCGTTTTCTTTCTACACTCTGGACGAGCCTGCTGCACAGTTGGCTTGCTTGAAAAACCCACATGGTCTAAGGACTCCAATCCTTCTGAGATGGGGAAACTGTCTCTGGGATGTGCAACGGAACTGGCGGGGGCCTGTGGCTCGTCTTTGCATGGACTACGGGGAGGACTCGCACTACTGCCACTGCCAATGTGGAATAGGTGGACTGCAAGGAATGCTCTGTGTTGTGTGGGGGGGGGGAACACTTCAGTTTGCACTTTTTCCAATGTGACACACTTGGTGGAATGATGTTGGTGTGCTTACTTTTTTTTGAAGTGTGCAATAAAGGCTTATTTTAAAAGTCAAAGTCTCTGCATTTTTGAATTGTACAATAAAGCCTTTTTTTAAAAGTCAAAGTCTCTCTCTCTCTCTCTCTCTCTCTCTCTCTCTCTCTCTCTCTCTCTGGTTGTGTTTCTGGCAGCTGAAGAGGATGTCCACACCCTGATTGTAAGCGGTGTGGTTATCGGGGAAACGTATGTACAGGTGTCCCCCTTATCTGTCCCATCAACGAAAATCGCCTTCTCAGGTGTTCCACCTTTCATCATTGACGAGCAGTTGGCGACGGAGCTCCGCAGATTTGGGAAGTTTGCGGGCCCGTTTACAACTCTGCCTTTGGGATGCAAGGCCACCAAGTTCAAACATGTGAAATCACGCAGGCGACAGGTGTTCATGTTTCTCGACTCTCCCACTCAGACTCTGGAAGTCTCCTTCAGGGTCAAGCACGGGGACGGATCTTATATGGTGTATGCGAGCTCGGGACAGATGAAGTGTTTTGAATGTGGAGACGTGGGCCATAAACGGTTCGCTTGTCCGCACAGGCAGCGGGCGGAGGGCCCTGATGGGGCCGCGGATGGTGCCGGCGGTGAGCCCTCCGCTCACGCCGCAGCTGCGGACGGCGGCACGGCCTCCGCTCCCGCTACCCCTGCTCCGGAGCCTGCCGCTGTGTCTGTGGACGGCCCGCCAGCTGTGCCGCCCGCGGCCCAGCTTGCGACCGGGAGCGTTGATGGCGATGGCGCCACAAGGGTCACTGATGGTGCGTCACAATCATCTCGCTGTGTGACGTCAACAGCTGGGCCTCCGGCAGCTACTACCACTTCGGAGGAGGGGACGGAGCACCGACCTGATGGTGCATCAGAATCTCGCTGTGTGACGTCAGCGACTGTGCCTCTGCCAGCTGCTGCCGCTTTGGAGGAGGGGACGGAACACCGACCTGATGGTGCGTCAGAATCTCGCTGTGTGACATCGGCGGCTGTGCTTTCCGGCGGCTGCTCCTGTTACACAGCGGGGGATGGAACAGCGACAGTCAGCTGCTGAGGGTGGCGTCCAGGAAAATGTGGCCCATGATGAATCCACTGGCCCGGGAGAACCAAGCAGTCAGCTGAGTTGTGCTGCTGAGGAAATGGAATCTGATAACGACGCTGTGTCTAATACTGGGTCTATTGAGGCAAAATGCAGTACAAACACGAGTTTGTACTCACTGGACGAAATCAATGCTTTTCTGGATGAAACCTATAACAAAGCCATTAGGGTCACCGACTACTTCAGTGACACTGATAAATTTATTAAGTCTGTTGATGTGCTAAGAAGGCAGGTTGGTCTGGACCTCCTGGATGAAAGGAAACGTTATCGCCTCAAGAAACACCTGACAGCCCTGCGTAAAGCAGCAGGGGGAAAGCCGGTCAAGCGCGCCCGACAGGAGGAATGAATGGCGGTCGTTCCTCTGCCTGTTTCACACATTTTTGGGATATTGTTTGAACAGACTTGTATATGACATTTAATTGACTGTAATTGACTGTCACAGAACTGGATCTTTGACTAGGTGGGCTGCGAGGAATGCTCTGTGTGGTGTGGGGGGGGGGGGGACATTTCAGTTTGCACTTTTTCCAATGTGACACACTTGGTGGAATGATGTTGGTGTGCTTACATTTTTTTGAAGTGTGCAATAAAGGCTTATTTTAAAGGTCAAAAGGTCTCTCTCTCTCTCTCTCTCTCTGAGTGGGTGTGGTCGTGAGTGCGAGCTGGGAGTGTGTGACAGCGTGAGTGAATTATCTCAAACTTTTCTCTATTTTTTGTGTTTAAGGTGTTTTTTTTTGCTAAATAATCTTAATTTTTGTTGTTTTCTGTAGCTGGGGTGGGGTAGGCGTTCTGGGAGGGGGGTTTCTGCTGCCAGCTCTGCTGGTCAGCATGGTTTTGGAGCGAGGCTTCGGGTTCGAGAAGCTGACACGCCGGCATGCTGTCAAACTGACTCCGGCTGTCAGCTGCTCAGTGGAGGAATGTAGTCTGGCTGTGGGGGAGCTGGTCGGTTATGAAAGCATTAGATCAGCTTCTAGAATGAACAGTGCCGTGGTAATCTTCCTGGATAGTATTGAAAAAGTTAACCAGGTAGTGGAGAGCGGGGTTGTGATTAAAGACACACTGGTTCCTGTTCTGTCTCTGGTAAATCCCGCAAAGAGAATTACGATCTCAAATGTCCCACCATTGTTAAAGAATGAGCTGTTGGAGAAGGAGCTGTCGAGACACGGGCAGCTTTTGTCCCCGATTAAGCACATCCCTCTCGGTTGTAAGTCCCTGCGTTTAAAGCATGTCATGTCTTTTAGGTGACAGGTGCTCATGATTTTAAAGAATAGCGAGGAAAGCCTCAACCTCGTATTTAAATACCGGATTGACGGCTTTGATTACACCATCCACGTCACCTCCGATAATATGAAGTGTTTTGGCTGCGGAATGGAGGGACACTTGATTCGATCATGCCCTCAGGGAGTGGGGGGTGATCCCTCGGGGGAGGCCGCTAGTGCGGCCTCGGGGCCGTCTGGCAGCGGAGCGGCTTTGCCGCTCTCCGAGGCTGACGGCACTGCTGCGCCGTCGGGCGCTTCAGCCAAGGCCGCGGGGCCGTCTGGCGGCGGGGCGGCTTCGCCGCCCTCCGCAGCCAGCCTGTCGATCATAAATGAAACAGCAGCAAAAGTTAAAACACATCGCAGGGCTGCTGCACAGACCAACATTGTGGACAAGGGTGAGATTACCGAGAGGGATCGCGCTGAGGATCATACAGATGAGCCAAATGAGGCCCAGGTAGATGGTGGGACTAGAAAAATGAATATAAAACCACAGCACAGGGTGAACGAGAAGCAGGAAGAGACAGCTACCAGGGTGGCTGAGTCAGTGTTGGAGGATGAGGATGACATCGAAATAGATGAAGAGTTATGTAAAATCTCAATCAAGCGGAAGAATTTGGAAACCAAACAGCAGAGGAGCAAAGTGAAAAGGGTTGTCAAAGACAGTTCTGAGGTTTCTCTATCTCAACCAGATTCTTATGCTGGGTCTGAGATAGAGAGTGATGGTGAAAGCAGTGATGATGTGGCCAGTGGAGGCAGTTACCCCTTCACAAAAATACAGAAGTTTTTGCAGGACACTAAGGGATCTAGAATGGTTAAAGTTGAAAACTTCTTCCCCGATCTAAAACGTTTTGTTGACTCTGCTCGGGCCTACATGAAAAATAGGGGAGAGCTTGAGCAGGAAAGTTTTACTGATCAGGAGGTCTACAGACTAAAAAAGCTTGTGCTAAAAGTTAAGAACCAAATTGCCCAGGATGATTAGTCTTTTATCGCTCATTCTTTCTTTTCTGTTTTTGTATTGGTTTTACCCTTTTATATGCATGTGCAGTTTTAATTTTGGCACACTTAACATCAATGGAGCAAGAGAAATGTCCAAGCGAGCATGTGTTTTTACTCTTGCAGAATGCAAGAAAATTAATGTTCTGTTTGTTCAGGAGACTCATAGTTCTGAGGACAATGCTGCTGACTGGAGGAGGGAATTTCGAGGGGAAATTATTCTTAGTCATAAAAGCAGCAGCAGTGGTGGAGGGGGTATTTTATTTTCTCGAGATTTTATTCCACTTTCTTATGACATTGATGAGGTAATTGCAGGCCACATTTTAAAAGTTCGAGCTGTTTTTGAGAATGTGAAAGTTGTTTTTATAAATGTGTATGCTCCAACCGTAGGAACAGAAAGATTGGCCTTTTTAAATATTTTAGATGACACGATCAAGAATTGCAGTAATGATGACTTTTTATTTGTGGGAGGTGATTTTAATTGCACAGAAAATCCTCTCAGGTCTCATAGAAGCTCATGATCTGTGTGATGTGTGGAGGAATTTTCATGGCAAGGCTAGACAGTACACGTGGAGCCATAGAAAGGACGATATTCTGTCCTTAGCTAGACTGGATAGGGTTTACAGTTTTAAGCACCATTTTAGCATTTTTAAAAGTGCTTTTATGGTCCCTGTTGGCTTTACAGATCACTCTCTGGTTCAGTGTTGTGTTTTTATCAAGAATATAAAGTGCAGTAGTGCATACTGGCATTTTAACACATCACTTTTATTGGATAACAGTTTTAAAACTGCTTTTATGTTTTTTTGGAGTAATTTTTAAATTAACAAAATCAAGTTTTAGTTCTTTGCAGCAGTGGTGGGATGTAGGGAAGAGCCAAATAAAGAATCTGTGCCTACAGTATACTCGCAATGTCTCTGGAGACTTGGCCAGGTCTGTCAGGGACCTGGAGAGAGAAGTAGTGGAGCTGCAGTCTTTGGCAGGCTCCACAGGAGAAAGAGGACATTTTGAGGCCCTCAATGGCAAAAAGTCTGTTTTAACTGACCTACTAGGTGTGGCCGCCAGGGGCGCTGTAGTACGCAGTAGGTTCCAGAACATCGCACTAATGGATGCTCCATCTCATTTTTTCTTTGGTTTGGAGAGGAAGAATGGTCAGAGGAGGATGATCCACTCTCTCAGCTCCGAGGACGGGCGGCTAATCCATGAGTCTGCGGAGATCTGTCACTTTGCAGCTGCTTTCTACAAAGATCTTTTTAAGAAAGAATTTGTTGAGAATCCACATGTGCTGAGTCACTTTTTGACGAACTTGCCAAAAGTGATGGCTAGCATGAATGCAGAGCTGGAGAGTGGGATCACTCTGCAGGAACTAGCAGTAGCTGTCCAGTCTCTTCAGTGTGGAAAAGCCCCAGGGATAGATGGTCTACCATCGGAGTTCTACAAGGCATTCTGGTCTGAGATCTGTGAGGACTTGCTGGAAGTACTGTCTGACAGTCTGCGGAAGGGTCACCTGCCCCTAAGTTGTAGGAGAGCAGTCCTCACCCTCCTTCCCAAGAAAGGCGACTTGAAAGACATTAAAAACTGGCGTCCGGTGGCCCTCCTCTGTACTGACTATAAAATTCTCTCCAAAGTGTTGGCTACCAGGCTGAGGAAGGTGATGGAGCAGGTCATACATGTAGACCAGACCTACTGTGTACCTGGTAGGTTGGTTACAGACAACATTTTTTTAATTCGTGATGTTTTGGACCTCTCCAGCTCATTGGTCAAGGAACTTGGTCTTATTTCAATAGACCAAGAAAAGGCATTTGACCGAGTTGAACATCCATACCTGTGGCAGACACTAGAGGCCTTTGGTTTCAGCTCAGGGTTCATCGCCATGATCCAGGCTTTGTATAGAGACATTGAGAGTATTCTTAAGACTAATGGTGGTTTGAGTGCTCCTTTCAAAGTTGAGAGGGGTGTCCGACAGGGCTGCCCCCTCTCAGGTATGCTGTACTCTCTTGCCATCGAGCCCTTCCTTTGTAAACTAAGGCAAGGCCTCACTGGTTTTAAAGTCCCCAACTCTGACTCTGTTTTTAAAGTGTCTGCCTATGCTGATGACGTTGTTGTTTTTACAAGAAATCAAAATGATGTAGACTACCTTTTAAGAACTGTCAATCTTTTTGGTGAGTGCTCCTCAGCAAGAGTGAATTGGGGTAAGAGTGAAGCTGTTGTGGTGGGGGGGAGACCACAAAAAATTGCCCTACCTGGTGGCCTCTCGTGGACACAAGGTGATTTTAAATATCTTGGTGTGTTCTTAGGAAATCAGACTTTTACTGGGAAAAATTGGCAGTGTTTTTTAGAAAAAAATGAAGGAAGACTAAAAAAATGGAAATGGATTCTGCCAAACTTGTCCTTCAGAGGTCGTGTTTTAATTATCAACAACTTGATTGCTTCAATGCTGTGGCATTGACTGTCTTGTCTGGACCCTCCACCCAATTTGCTGGCCAGAGCGCAATCTATAGTCGTGGACTTTTTCTGGGACCGTCTTCACTGGGTTCCACAGAGCATCCTGTTTTTACCGAGGGAAGAAGGTGGTCAAGGGCTCATCCATCTGGCCAGCAAGGGGGCTGTCTTCCGCCTGCAGTTCATTCAGCGACTGCTGAGTGGCCCCCTCGACCTTGTGTGGAGACCTATTGCCAGGGCTGTCCTGGCTCGCTGTGGAGGGCTTGGACTAGAGGAGTCTCTGCTTTTAATGGATTTAAGGGGCCAAAAACTCCCAGAACTTCCCCAGTTTTACCAAAGTGCTTTTAAAATCTGGGGACTTTTTAAAAAGAACTCTCCCCAGGCTTCCTTGTCGCCTTTCTGGCTTTTAAAGGAACCACTTGTGTTCGGGACCCGTTTTGATGTGGGCAATGTTTTAGGACCTTCTGTTTTAAAAAAGTTCATTTCTGCAAAGGTTACAATGCTGGGACATCTGGTGAATTTATGTGGTCCTAACTTGGACAATGCTGTTGCCCTGTGCTCGGTTCTTGGCATTTCTTCAGTCAGAGTTATAATGAACTTGTTGAAAGATTGGAGAGACTGCCTGTCCGCAGAAGAACACTCTGCTATTGTTTTACACTGCAAAAACTCTGTGCAAACTGCTGATGAACCTTTTCCTTTTAGTGTTTTATCTCCTGATTTTAAAGATGGCACTGGTGTGTTTTTAAACTCTGAACACATTAACATTTGTGACTCTCCTGGTAAAAAAATGTATGGACTTTTGGTGAAAATTCTAAATGTGAATAAGTTAAAAGGTCGTGCTGATACACCATGGAGGAAACACTTGGGTCTGGGTCCAGAGGTGAGGCCTGCCTGGAGAGCACTCTATAAACCACCATTAACTAAGAAGGTTGGAGACCTACAATGGCGAGTTTTACATGGTGCTGTGGCTGTAAATGCTTTTATCTCTCTTTTAAACCCAAATGTTGTTGAGGTTTGTCCATTTTGTCCTCAGAAAGAAACTGTGTTCCATTGTTTTCTGGACTGTAACAGACTGCAATTGTTGTTTGTTTTTTTGGGGAAGCTGTTTTATCTGTTTGGAGAAGTCTTTTCCCTGCAGATTTTTATCTTGGGCTTTCCATATAGACAGAGGACTAAGAAAAAGAGTGAACTTTTAAATATCATCCTGGGTCAGGCTAAAATGGCTATTTATGTTAGTAGGAAAAGAAAAATTGAACAAATGCTGGATTGTAATGTAAAAGACATGCTGGTTGACATGATCAAGGCTCGAATAGTGATTGATTACAATTACTATCATCTGATGCAAAATGTTGAAACTTTTGATGCTATGTGGTGCTTTAAGCACATCCTGTGTTGTGTTAAGGAGGGGAAAATTACCTATGGTATGGTCCTGATGTAAGAAGCAAGTTTTTTTTTTTAGTTTTCCTGGTTTGGTTACTTATGTCTTTGATTTCTTGTCAGTGAGTCATTTTACTTTTCCATTGCTTCTTTTAGTTGTTTTAATTGTTGTGTTTTTCTGTTGAGCTTGTGATAATAAAGGTGTGTTGAAAAATCAAAAAATCAAATCTCTCTCTCTCTCTCTCACCTACTGACCTTCAGGATTCCTCGTCTGGGCAAGTTCCAGTTTGTCGGGACAAGGGCGGTGTATCACATCTGTGTGAAGGTTCTGAATCTGTGCTCTCTGAAGGATGTCACGGAGTCGAGGTGGGCGGGTTGTTTGGGGCCAGGGGTCTCCCCAAAAGGCAGCTGGCGGTGCATGTACAAGCAACCTATTGAGAAACGCACAGCACATCTCCAGTGGAGGATTGTGCATGGGGCAATAGCCACAAATAAATACAGGGCACACCTTGATCCGACTGTGGGGGGGGAATGTTTGTTTTGTTCCCAAGTTGAGACCCTCGACCATTTGTTTGTCCACTGTTTTCGCTTATCTGGACTTTTTGACATTTTGCGCGGGTGGTTTCGGCCTTTGGGTGAACGATTCTCTTTTGGTCTGTTCATTTACGGTCCGAAGTACAAAGTGGCAAGGAAGGCTTCCCACACTTTGATGAACTTCCTATCTGGGACTGCTAAGCTTGCCATCTGGCTGACGAGGAAAAATCGGGCAAGCAATGCTGGCAATGTGGATCCTATGTCCGCTTTCAAGGTCTTGTTGACAGTCAGACTCCGGGTAGAGTTCTCTTACTATCAAATGGTAGACAATCTGGAGGCGTTCATCAATAGATGGGCTGTAGGGAATGTTTTGTGTTCAGTGGGTCAGGGGGATGAGTTATGTTTGCACTTTTGAGATGTGACACACTTGGACAACTGATATTGGTCTTTGTGCAATTTTGAAATGTGCAATAAAGCCTTTTTAAAAGTCAAAGTCTCTCTCTCTCTCTCTCTCTCTCTCTCTCTCTCTCTCTCTCTCTCTCTCTCTCTCTCTCTCTCTCTCTCTCGTGCGCATGCGTGGGCGTTTGTGGGAGCAGGGGTGTGGTGTGGTGTCGAGTGAGTACTTTAAACTTTGTATTTTCTAACTTTTTCTCTATCTTGTGTGTTTGAGGTGTGTGTGTTTAATATAGTGGGTTGAGTGTGTGTGTGCTGGGGTGTGAGTGTTGGAGTGAGTGTGTTGGGGAACGGTAGCTTCTGCTGCCGGTTTTTCCCGGCCGGCATCATGCCGGTGATTGATGGTGGTGTGGAGTTTGAGCGCTTAACCCGGCGTCATGGTGTGAGAATCCTCCCGACAGTTCCCTGTTCTGTGGAGGAGGCCAGCCTCGCTGTAGGACAGGTGGTTGGGCATGGAAGCATAAAATCAGCATCGAGGATGAACAGCGCAATTGTGATCTTTCTGGATTCGACTGAAAAAGCTGATCAGGTGGTGGCACAGGGAGTGGTCCTAGGTGACACTTTTACTCCCGTTTTACCGCTGGCGAATCCGTCTAGGAGGATCACCATCTCAAACGCTCCTCCTTTCGTTAAAAATGATCAGCTGATTAGAGAGTTGTCCCGTTTTGGCCAGGTTGTGTCCCCTATCAGAATGGTCTCTCTGGGTAGTAAATCACCCCTGCTGAAGCATGTTGTATGTCATAGGAGGCAGTGTTTCATGGTGTTGAAAGACAGCTCTGCTGAACTGAACGCGTCTTTTAATTTCAGGATTGACGGCTTTAGCTACTTGGTGTTTGCAACATCTGAAACCATGAAGTGTTTTGCGTGTGGCGCAGAAGGCCATCTTATTAGGTCATGTCCTGAAAAGGCGAACACAAAGAGCACTGGCGGTAAGAAAGGTGACGCCGCTGTTTCTGGTGGTCCGGAGGGTAGCGCTACATGTGGTGCGGCGGATGCCGCTGTGGCGCCCGCCTCTGCTGGGGCGGTCGCGGTCCGCTTCTACTTCTGCGGGGGCGTCCGCGGCCGCGGCCGCGTCCGCATCCGCGGCCGCTTGTGCTGGGGCGGCCGCAGCCGCCTCTGCTGGGGTGGCCGCGGCGGGCGCGGTAGTTGCCCCCCCAAACAGTGATGGTGGGGAATTTCTGTCTGGCGGCAGCTCTGATCATTGTGACGAGCCTGTCGCCCGGGGTAAACAGGTGGAGGGTGTAAGTAAAAGTGCAGTTAAACGAAGGAACGTGAATGAACAGACTTTGCAGGCGGGGGAGGAGCGGTTTGAGGCTGTAGGGGACACACAGAGCAAACACTGCATGACAAACGTTGCAGTTCATGAAGAAATGCAGGAATGTAGTTTTGTTGAAGAGGATCCTTTTAAAGCTGCACAAAAAAGAAAAAGTGCTGAAAACTTACAGAGCTCTGCTAAATCTAGTAGGGTTGGGAAGTTAGATTTACTAGATGAGAGCGTCTCTGACGAAAGTGGAGCTGAGTCTGAAATGATGCAGACGCAGACGCAGGAGGAGCAAAGCTCCTATTGTTTTTCCAAAATTAGGCAATTTCTCCAGGTGACAAAGGGGAGCAGAGCTGTGAAAGTGGAAAATTACTTTCCAGATCTGGAGTTATTTGTGGCATCAGCTCGCAAGCTGATGAAACTGAATGATGGGAATGAGACTTTTACTGATCAGGAAATTTTTCGTTTAAAGAAACTGGTTGTCAAACTGAAATCACAAATTACTAACAGTCATGTTGACTCTTAGTTTGTTTCTTCCCTTTTATGCTATGTGTGTGTTTTTTTACTGTACCTTATTTTTATCCTTTTTAATGCCCCACCTTAGAATTGGCACTCTTAATATAAACGGGGCCAGGGATGATGTAAAAAGGGCCTCTTTATACAAGCTTTTTAATTTAAAGGCACTTGACGTGCTGATGGTCCAGGAGACTCACAGCACTGTAGACATTGAGTGCCAGTGGAGAAAAGAGTGGGATGGCTGCATTTTTTTTAGCCACAAATCCAATAATAGTGGAGGGGTGGCTGTACTTTTCTCTCGGGGTTGTGTGCCTGTCTCTTATGAGGTAGAAGAGGTGGTGAAAGGACATGTACTCTTGCTAAAGGTACAGTTTGAAAACGTAAACTTGGTTCTTATAAACGTGTATGTGCCAACCCAGAGAGCAGAAAGGATCAGGGTCTTTAATATGCTATCAGATACGGTTAGATCCTGTAATCCAAATAGTTTTTTATTTCTGGGGGGTGATTTTAACTGTACATTAAACCACAGACTGGACAGGAACCATCAGGAACCTCACCCTGCTTCTGCCAATAGGCTGAGGGAACTAGTGAAGGCACATGAAATGGCCGATGTGTGGAGATCACATCATGGGGACCAGAGGCAGTACACCTGGAGCCATGCTAAAGATAACCTCTTATCTATGGCTAGGTTAGACCGTTTCTATGGTTTTAAACACCAAATGAGTGTTTTTAAAAATAGTTGTATCTGTCCTGTTGGTTTCACTGATCACTGCCTGCTGATTTGTTCTGTTTTCATTGAAAATGTAAAGTGTAAGAGTGCTTTTTGGCATTTTAATAATACACTTTTAAATGATGTGTTTTTTAAGGGAGTTTTTCATGATGTATGGAAGTCACACAGGGAACAAAAATCTTCTTTTAGTTCTCTCCAAATGTGGTGGGATTTTGGTAAGGCACAGATAAAACAATTCTGCCAACAGTACACTCAAAATGTCACTCGTAGCTTGACCCAATCCTTGAAAGTTCTGGAGACTGAGGTGGTAGAGCTAGAGGAGTTACTCAGTTCTACCGGAAAACAGGAGCACTTAGAGGCTCTTAAGTCAAAAAGGTCAGCCTTGGCTAGCTTGCTAGGGGTCACCGCACAGGGTGCTCTGGTCCGCTCGCGCTACATGGATGTAGCTCTGATGGACTCGCCCTCCCAGTACTTTTTTGGACTGGAGGGGAAAAATGGACAGAGAAAGCTCATTCACTCCTTGTTGGGCGATGACGGGAGAACAATCTCCACAGCAGCAGAGATCAGGAAACAAGCTGCTAGCTTTTACAGTGAATTGTTTAGAGCAGAGTGGAGGGAGGACACGTCACTGGGCCAGGTTTTCCTTGATGGTCTTCCAGTGCTCTCAGAGGACCTTGTTGCCGGCTTGGATGCTCCACTGTCTCTGTCTGAGCTGCATACGGCGCTAATGAGCCTCCAGAATGGAAAATCACCAGGCATAGATGGTCTCTCTGTGGACTTTTTTAAGGAATTCTGGCCCCTGCTTGGTCCAGACCTGCTGGAGGTTCTCCAAGATAGCTTGGAAAGGGGGACCCTACCCACGACCTGCAGGAGGGCCATCATCACACTGTTGCCGAAAAAGGGGGACCTCCAGAGCCTAAAGAACTGGAGGCCAGTCTCTCTGCTCTGCACAGACTATAAGATTCTCTCAAAAGCTCTGGCCCGAAGACTGAGAAAGGTGATGAGCGAGCTCATTCATGTAGACCAGACTTACTGTGTGCCTGGCAGGCTGATTAGTGACAACGTCACTTTAATTCGGGATATTTTGGAGGTCTCTGGTTCATTGGCGGTAGAAACTGGTTTGATTTCAATTGACCAGGAAAAGGCGTTTGATCGGGTTGAACACCAATATTTATGGACAGTTTTAACAGCTTTTGGGTTCAGCCCAGGCTTCATAGCCAGGATACGGGTCTTGTACAGTGACATTGAGAGTGTACTGAAGATAAATGGGGGCCTGTCTGCCCCTTTAAAAGTCCAGAGGGGGGTTCGGCAGGGCTGCCCTCTCTCAGGGATGCTGTACTCCCTCGCCATAGAGCCTTTGCTTCACTGCCTGAGAAGGGATCTATCAGGAGTTACTTTTCCTGGCTGTGACACCACGTTCAAGCTGTCGGCCTATGCAGATGATGTAGTCATTCTGCTAAATAAGCAGAGTGACATTGACGTTCTGGTTAGGAGTGTCAATCTTTTTGGCCAACTTTCCTCTGCAAAAATAAACTGGGGAAAAAGCGAGGCTCTGATGGTGGGGGAGAAACTAGAAAATCAGCTTACGCTGCCTGGTGGGTTGATTTGGAAAAAAGGAGGTTTTAAGTATCTTGGTGTCTTTATTGGAAATCAGCAGTTTGAGCAAAAAAATTGGGATGGGGTCATAGAGAAAATTAACGGGAGACTAAACAAATGGAAGTGGCTAATGCCAAGAATATCTTTTAGAGGAAGAGTGCTCATTTTAAATAATCTTGTTTCCTCAGCCCTGTGGCACCGCCTCATGTGCATGGACCCCCCTGCTGGTTTGTTGTCCAAAATTCAGTCTGTTTTGGTGGACTTTTTTTGGGGGGGTGGACTCCACTGGGTTCCTCAAGCCCTGTTATTTCTTCCCAAAGAGGAGGGGGGGCAAGGAGTGATTCATTTAGCTAGTAGAGGTGCTGCTTTTAGACTGACTTTCATACAGAGACTGCTGACGGGCCCCCAGGACCTGGTATGGAGGCCTTTGGCCTGTGTTATTTTACAGAGAGTCCTTGGGCTTGGGCTAGACCTCCCTGTGCTTTTAATGGATTTTAAGAACTCTAATGCACTGTCTTTACCCAGTTTTTACCGCAGTCTCTTTTCAGTGTGGACTCTTTTTAAAAAACAAAGAGGGCCATGCGATTCCCTCTACTGGTTGTTGAGGGAGCCGCTGGTTTTTGGTGGTCGCCTTGGTGTCCTGCCGGGAGTTGGAAGGACCTTCCTTGATAGGCTGTGTTCCAGGAACGTTCTCACTCTGAAGCAAGTGGTGGAACTGGCTGGTCCTGGCCTCAACAACGCCTCAGCTTTAGCAGCTCATCTTGGTGTCAGGTCGAATCGTTTCATCGATGGTCTTCTTGCACACTGGAAACAGGAGCTTCATGGACTTGAGCACTCCCTACTCTTGGACTTTAGCAATGGCACGCTGCAGCCGGAAAGCACGGACCCCTTTCCCTCTCTCACGCTCTATATGGACTTTGACGTCGCTCCTTGCTCCTTACTGGCATTCTGTGCTCCCACTGGTGTGGACTTTGGAGGAGCCAGTGGTAAGGCACTCTACAGACTGGTGGTGATGGCACTCAACAAGGACAGATTGAACACCTGTGTGGACACTCCTTGGAGAGCCTATTTTAAACTAGGAAAAGGGCATCGGCCTGCCTGGAGGGCTCTTTATAAAGCCCCTCTCCCTAAGAGGCATGGAGACTTACAGTGGAGGGTCCTGCATGGTATTATAGCAGTCAATGCTTTTGTTTCTGTGATTAACAGCAGTGTCAGTGATCAGTGTGTTTTTTGTTCCTCTAGGGAGACTGTTTTTCATTGTTTTATTGAATGTCAGCGCCTGAGTGGCCTCTTTGAACTTCTCACAGAACTTTTTCATATTTTTAAGGAAGTTTTCTCTAAGCAGGTTTTCATTTGTGGTTTTATGTACAATCGTCGTTTTAAGCAGAAGTGTCAACTACTGAACTTTGTTTTAGGGCAGGCAAAGTTGGCTATCTATGTAAGCCGGAGAAGAAAACTTGAGAATGTTGAGAGTGATGTTGATGTCAAAATTTTATTTGTGAGGCTACTTAAAGCCAGAATCAGGCTGGACTTTCAGTTTTTTATGGGGAATGGGGATGTGGAAGGTTTCAGGACCCTCTGGTCCCTGGAGAATGTCCTCTGTTCAGTTCATGATGGACAGCTTTTTTTGGGGCGTTTTTTGGGGGATTAATTTTCTGTGTAATATAGCATGACATAGAAATTGTATTGACTGATGGACAAATGTGTTTATTAAAGATCTTTTAAAAATCAAAATCTCTCTCTCTCTCTCTCTCTCTCGTGCGCATGCGGGAGCGTTTGTGGGAGCAGGGGCGTGGAGTGGTGTCGAGTGAGTACTTTAAACTTTGTATTTTCTAACTTTTCTCTATCGTGTGTGTTTGAGGTGTGTGTGTTTAATATAGTGGGTTGAGTGTGTGTGTGTGCTGGGGTGTGAGTGTTGGTGTGAGTGTGTCGGGGAACGGTAGCTTCTGCTGCTTGTTTTTCCCGGCCGGCCATCATGCCGGTGATTGATGGTGGTGTGGAGTTTGAGCGCTTGACCCGGCGGCATGGCATGAGAATCCTCCCGACAGTTCCCTGTTCTGTGGAGGAGGCCAGCCTCGCTGTAGGACAGGTGGTTGGGCATGGCAGCATAAAATCAGCATCGAGCATGAACAGCGCAATTGTGATCTTTCTGGATTCAATTGAAAAAGCTGATCAGGTGGTGGAACAGGGAGTGGTCATAAATGACACTTTTACTCCTGTCTACCACTGGCTAACCCTTCTAGGAGGATCACCATCTCAAACGCTCCTCCTTTCATTAAAAATGATCAGCTGGTCAGAGAGTTGTCCCGTTTTGGCCAAGTTGTTTCCCACATCAGAATGGTCTCTCTGGGTAGCAAGTCCCCCCTGCTGAAACATGTTGTATGTCACAGGAGGCAGTGTTTTATGGTGTTAAAAGATGGCTCTGCTGAACTGAACGCGTCTTTTAACTTCAGGATTGATGGCTTTAGCTACTTGGTGTTTGCAACATCTGAAACCATGAAGTGTTTTGCGTGTGGTGCAGAGGGCCATCTTATTAGATCATGTCCTGAAAAGGCGAACACAAAGAGCACTGGCAGTAAGAAAGGTGACGCCGCTGTTTCTGGTGGTCCGGAGGGTAGCGCTACATGTGGTGCGGCGGATGCCGCTGCGGCGCCCGCCTCTGTTGGGGCGGTCGCGGCTGCGGCTGTGGCTGCGGCTGCGGCCGCGTCCGTGTCCGCTTCTGCGGCTGCGGCCGCATCCGCGTCCGCGTCCGCTTGCGCTGGGGCGGCCGCGGCCGCCTCTGCTGGGGTGGCCGCGGCGGGCGCGGTAGTTGCCCCCCCAAACAGTGATGGTGGGGAATTTCTGTCTGGCGGCAGCTCCGACCATTGTGATGAGCCTGTCGCCCGGAGTAAGGAGGTGGAGGGCGAAATGAGTGCAGTTAAAGGAAAGAACATGGATGAACAGACTTTGCAGGCGGGGGAGGAGCGGTTTGAGGCTGTGGCGGACACTCAGAGTAAACACTGCATGACAAACGTTGTAGTTGACGAGGAAATGCAGGGATGTAAGTTTGTTGAGGAGGATCCTTTTAAAGCTGCACAAAAAAGGAAAAGTGCTGAAAACTTGCAGAGCTCTGCTAAATCTAGTAGGGTTGGGAATTTAGATTTACTGGATGAGAGCGTCTCTGACGAAAGTGGAGCTGAGTCTGAACTGATGCAGACGCAGACGCAGGAGGAGCAAAGCTCCTATTGTTTTACCAAAATTAGGCAATTACTCCAGGTGACTAAGGGGAGCAGAGCTGTGAAAGTGGAAAATTACTTTCCAGATCTGGAGTTATTTGTGGCATCAGCTCGCAAGCTGATGAAACTGAATGATGGGAATGAGACTTTTACTGATCAGGAAATATATCGTTTAAAGAAACTGGTTGTCAAACTGAAACCACAAATTACTAACAGTCATGTTGACTCTTAGTTTGTTTCTTCCCTTTTATGCTATGTTTGTGTTTTTTTTACTGTACCTTATTTTTATCCTTTTTAATGCCCCACCTTAGAATTGGCACTCTTAATATAAACGGGGCCAGGGATGATGTAAAAAGGGCCTCTTTATACAAGCTTTTTAATTTAAAGAAACTTGACGTGCTGATGGTCCAGGAGACTCACAGCACTGTAGACATTGAGTGCCAGTGGAGAAAAGAGTGGGATGGCTGCATTTTTTTTAGCCACAAATCCAATAATAGTGGAGGGGTGGCTGTACTTTTCTCTAGGGGTTGTGTGCCTGTCTCTTATGAAGTAGAAGAGGTGGTGAAAGGACATGTACTGTTGCTAAAGGTACAGTTTGAAAACGTGAACTTGGTTCTCATAAACGTGTATGTGCCAACCCAGAGAGCAGAAAGGATCAGGGTCTTTAATATGCTATCAGATACGGTTAGATCCTGTAATCCAAATAGTTTTTTATTTCTGGGGGGTGATTTTAACTGTACATTAAACCACAGACTGGACAGGAACCATCAGGAGCCTCACCCTGCTTCTGCCAATAGGCTGAGGGAACTAGTGAAGGCACATGAGATGGCCGATGTGTGGAGATCACATCATGGGGACCAGAGGCAGTAAACCTGGCGCCATGCTAAAGATAACCTCTTATCTATGGCTAGGTTAGACCGTTTCTATGGTTTTAAACATCAAATGAGTGTTTTTAAAAATAGTTGTATCTGTCCTGTTGGTTTCACTGATCACTGCCTGCTGATTTGTTCTGTTTTCATTGAAAATGTAAAGTGTAAGAGTGCTTTTTGGCATTTTAATAATACACTTTTAAATTATGTGTTTTTTTAAGGGAGTTTTTCATGATGTATGGAAGTCACACAGGGAACAAAAATCTTCTTTTAGTTCTCTCCAAATGTGGTGGGATTTTGGTAAGGCACAGATAAAACAATTCTGCCAACAGTACACTCAAAATGTCACTCGTAGCTTGACCCAATCCTTGAAAGTTCTGGAGACTGAGGTGGTAGAGCTAGAGGAGTTGCTCAGTTCTACAGGAAAACAAGAGCACTTAGAGGCTCTTAAGTCAAAAAGGTCAGCTTTGGCTAGCCTGCTAGGGGTCACCGCACAGGGTGCTCTGGTCCGCTCACGCTACATGGATGTAGCTCTGATGGACTCGCCCTCCCAGTACTTTTTTGGACTGGAGGGGAAAAATGGACAGAGGAAACTCATTCACTCCTTGTTGGACGATGACGGGAGAACAATCTCCACAGCAGCAGAGATCAGGAAATACGCTGCTAGCTTTTACAGTGACTTGTTTAGAGCAGAGTGGAGGGAAGACACGTCACTGGGCCAGGTCTTCCTTGATGGTCTTCCAGCGCTCTCAGAGGACCTTGTTGCCGGCTTGGATGCTCCACTGTCTCTGTCTGAGCTGTATACGGCGCTAATGAGCCTCCAGAATGGAAAATCACCAGGCATAGATGGTCTCTCTGTGGACTTTTTTAAGGAATTCTGGCCCCTGCTTGGTCCAGACCTGCTGGAGGTTCTCCAAGATAGCTTGAAAAGGGGGACCCTACCCACGACCTGCAGGAGGGCCATCATCACACTGTTGCCGAAAAAAGGGGACCTCCAGAGCCTAAAGAACTGGAGGCCAGTCTCTCTGCTCTGCACGGACTATAAGATTCTTGGCCCGAAGACTGAGAAAGGTGATGAGTGAGCTCATTCATGTAGACCAGACTTACTGTGTGCCTGGCAGGCTGATTAGTGACAATGTCACTTTAATTTGGGATGTTTTGGAGGTCTCTGGTTCATTGGCGGTGGAAACTGGTTTGATTTCAATTGACCAGGAAAAGGCGTTTGACCGGGTTGAACACCAATATTTATGGACAGTTTTAACAGCTTTTGGGTTCAGCCCAGGCTTCATAGCCAGGATACGGGTCTTGTACAGTGACATTGAGAGTGTGCTGAAGATAAATGGGGGCCTGTCTGCCCCTTTAAAAGTCCAGAGGGGGGTTCGGCAGGGCTGCCCTCTCTCAGGGATGCTGTACTCCCTCGCCATAGAGCCTTTGCTTCACTGCCTGAGAAGGGATCTATCAGGAGTTACTTTTCCTGGCTGTGACACCACGTTCAAGCTGTCGGCCTATGCAGATGATGTAGTCATTCTGCTAAACAAGCAGAGTGACATTGACGTTCTGGTTAGGAGTGTCAATCTTTTTGGCCAACTTTCCTCTGCAAAAATAAACTGGGGAAAAAGCGAGGCTCTGATGGTGGGGGAGAAACTAGAAAATCAGCTTACGCTGCCTGGTGGGTTGATTTGGAAAAAAGGAGGTTTTAAGTATCTTGGTGTCTTTATTGGAAATTAGCAGTTTGAGCAAAAAAATTGGGATGGGGTCATAGAGAAAATTAACGGGAGACTAAACAAGTGGAAGTGGCTAATGCCAAGAATATCTTTTAGAGGAAGAGTGCTCATTTTAAATAATCTTGTTTCCTCAGCCCTGTGGCACCGCCTCATGTGCATGGACCCCCCTGCTGGTTTGTTGTCCAAAATTCAGTCTGTTTTGGTGGACTTTTTTGGGGGGGGTGGACTCCACTGGGTTCCTCAAGCCCTGTTATTTCTTCCCAAAGAGGAGGGGGGGCAAGGAGTGATTCATTTAGCTAGTAGAGGTGCTGCTTTTAGACTGACTTTCATACAGAGACTGCTGACGGGCCCCCAGGACCTGGTATGGAGGCCTTGGCCTGTGTTATTTTACAGAGAGTCCTTGGGCTTGGGCTAGACCTCCCTGTGTTTTTAATGGATTTTAAGAACTCTAATGCACTGTCTTTACCCAGTTTTTACCGCAGTCTCTTTTCAGTGTGGACTCTTTTTAAAAAACAAAGAGGGCCATGCGATTCCCTCTACTGGTTGTTGAGGGAGCCGCTGGTTTTTGTTGGTCACCTTGGTGTCCTGCCGGGAGTTGGAAGGACCTTCCTTGATAGGCTGTGTTCCAGGAATGTTCTCACTCTGAAGCAAGTGGTGGAACTGGCTGGTCCTGGCCTCAACAACGCCTCAGCTTTAGCAGCTCATCTTGGTGTCAGGTCAAATCGTTTCATCGATGGTCTTCTTGCACACTGGAAACAGGAGCTTCATGGACTTGAGCACTCCCTACTCTTGGACTTTAGCAATGGCACGCTGCAGCCGGAAAGCACGGACCCCTTTCCCTCTCTCACGCTCTATATGGACTTTGACGTCGCTCCTTGCTCCTTACTGGCATTCTGTGCTCCCACTGGTGTGGACTTTGGAGGAGCCAGTGGTAAGGCACTCTACAGACTGGTGGTGATGGCACTCAACAAGGACAGATTGAACACCTGTGTGGACACTCCTTGGAGAGCCTATTTTAGACTAGGAAAAGGGCATCGGCCTGCCTGGAGGGCTCTTTATAAAGCCCCTCTCCCTAAGAGGCATGGAGACTTACAGTGGAGGGTCCTGCATGGTATTATAGCAGTCAATGCTTTTGTTTCTGTGATTAACAGCAGTGTCAGTGATCAGTGTGTTTTTTGTTCCTCTAGGGAGACAGTTTTTCATTGTTTTATTGAATGTCAGCGCCTGAGTGGCCTCTTTGAACTTCTTACAGAACTTTTTCACATTTTTAAGGAAGTTTTCTCTAAGCAGGTTTTCATTTGTGGTTTTATGTACAATCGTCGTTTTAAGCAGAAGTGTCAACTACTGAACTTTGTTTTAGGGCAGGCAAAGTTGGCTATCTATGTAAGCCGGAGAAGAAAACTTGAGAATGTTGAGAATGATGTTGATGTCAAAATTTTATTTGTGAGGCTGCTTAAAGCCAGAATCAGGCTGGACTTTCAGTTTTTTATGGGGAATGGGGATGTGGAAGGTTTCAGGACCCTCTGGTCCCTGGAGAATGTTCTCTGTTCAGTTCGTGATGGACAGCTTTTTTGGGGGCGTTTTTTGGGGGAATAATTTTCTGTGTAATATAGCATGACATAGAAATTGTATTGACTGATGGACAAGTGTGTTTATTAAAGATCTTTTAAAAATCAAAAATCTCTCTCTCTCTCTCTCTCACTGTTTCCGGCGGCCGAAGGAGGAGGGCGGAAATAGGGAACTCCGTGGTTTGTTTGGACTTTTTTTTCGATTTTCTACTACTGGCCGCTTTTTCAGTCTTTGTTTTTTTGGGTGGAGGATGGCGACCTTGGAACAGCCACCTCCGTCTATCCACCAGGGGGTGCGGATCGTTCCCCCGGACAGCACTGTTACTGTGGAGGAGGTGCTTCTGGCTGTGGCCGAGCAGGTGGGCCATGATGCGATCTGCTTTGCGTCCCGAATGAATAGAGCTATAGTTGTGTTTCTGGCTGCTGAAGAGGATGTTCACACCCTGATTGTAAGCGGTGTTGTTATCGGGGAAACGTATGTACAGGTGTCCCCCTTATCTGTCCCATCAACGCGTATCACCGTCTCGGGTGTTCCACCTTTCATCACTGACGAGCAGTTGGCGACGGAGCTCCGCAGATTTGGAAAGTTTGCGGGCCCGTTTACAACTCTGACTTTGGGATGCAAGGAGACCAAGTTAAAACATGTGAAATCACTCAGGCGACAGGTGTTCATGTTTTTGGACTCGCCAACTGCGACTCTGGAAGTGTCCTTCCGGGTCAAACACGGGGACGGCTCCTATATGGTGTATGCGAGCTCAGGACAGATGAAGTGTTTTGAATGTGGAGACGTGGGCCATAAACGGTTCGCTTGTCCACACAGGCAGGGGGTGGGGAGCTCTGATGGAGCCGCGGCTGGTGCCGGCGGCACGCCCTCCGCTCACGCCACTGTTGTGGACGGCGTGGCGGGGCCTTCAGCTGCAGCTGAGGCTGCCGGCGCGGCCTCCGCTCCCGCCGCTACTGCGGACGACGTTGCGGGGCCTTCCGCCGGTCCTGCTCCGGAGCCTGCCGCTGTGTCTGTGGACAGCCCAGCTGTGGCGCCCGCAGCCCAGCTTACGGCCGGGAGAGTCACTGGTGATGGCGCCCAAAATGTCACTAATGGTGCGTCAGAATCATCTCGCTGTGTGACATCAGTGGCTGTGCTTCCGGAGGCTGCTACCGTTTCAGAGCGGGAGACAGAGCAGCCACAGTCAGCTGCTGTGGGTCGTGTCCAGGAAAATTTGCCCCATGATGACTCCACTGGCCCAGGAGAACCAAACAGTCAGCTGAGTTGTGCAGACGAGGAAATGGAATCTGATAACGACACTGTGTCTAATACTGAGTCTATTAGATTAGATTTTTTTAGATTAGATTCAACTTTATTGTCATTACACATGTATGAATACAAGGTAACGAAACACAGTTTAGCATCCAATCAGAAGTGCAAAGGACAGCAGTGAAGTATATACGGTAATTAACAGTATGTGCAATTTAAGCAAATATATGCAAATATATGCAGCAGTGCAGAAAGTTAAAAGTACTGTTATGTGCAAATAATGTGCAATAAGTTAGATGTAGTTATGTAGTTATGCAGTTATGTACAGGTGAGGATGGTAAAAGCTGATTGTAAGAGAGTCAGCGGGGAACTAAGTTCAATAACGTGACAGCTGTTGGAAAGAAACTGTTCCTAAACCTGCTGGTTCTAGTCCGAAGGCTTCTGAAACGTCTTCTGGAGGGGAGAAGCTGGAACAGTCCATGAGCAGGATGGTTGGAGTTCCTAAGAATGCTGCGTGCCCGGCGCAGACATCTTTTCCTGTAGACGTCCTCTATAGCTGAGGCAAAATGCAGTACAAACACGAGTTTGTATTCACTGGACGAAATAAATGCTTTTCTGGATGAAACCTATAACAAGGCCATTAAAGTCACTGACTACTTCAGCGACACTGATAAATTCATTAAGTCTGTTAATGTGCTAAGAAGGCAGGTTGGTCTTGACCTCCTGGATGAAAGGAAACGTTTTCACCTCAAGAAACACCTGACAGCCCTGCGTAAAGCAGCAGGGGGAACATGGGTCAAGCCCGCCCAACAGGAGGAATAAATGGCGGTCGTTCTTCTGGCTGTTTTACACAGGCGACATCGAGTCAAATTTGAAAATGCTGGCTAAAAGTAACTGTAAATATTCCACAATTGTTATTCACGCCGGCATTAATGACATCCGTCTCCGGCAGTCGGAAGTCACGAAACTTAATGTAGAATCGGTGTGTGAGTTTGCCAAAACGATGTCTGCCACTGTAGTATTCTCTAAATTGAATGAGTTGGCCTCTGTTCCTCCTCATAATTTAAAAATTAAATGTGGTTTGTTAAATATTAGGTCTCTAACTCCCAAGTCTCTGTTAGTCCATGATCTGTTAATTGATCATCAGATTGATTTAATTTCCCTTACAGAGACTTGGTTAGGACAAGAGGATTATGTTGGTTTAAATGAATCAACCCCCTCTGGTTATTTAAACTGTCAAAATCCCAGAAGTTCTGGTCGTGGAGGAGGAGTAGCAACAATTTACCATTCCAAATTACTAGTTAATGTAAAGCAAAAAACATGTTATAATTCCTTTGAGGGCCTGGTCCTCAGTATTGGGCACTTTAGCAATTTCAGGTTAAACCCAATTTTATTTGCCATTGTTTATCGTCCCCCATCAACCTATTCAGAATTTTTATCCGAATTTGCTGATTTCTTAGCTGATTTAGTGCTGAAATCTGATAGAATAATTATAGTAGGGGACTTTAATATACATGTGGATGTAGATAGTGACTGCCTTAATGTGGCTTTTAATTCAATATTAGACTCGATTGGGTTTTCTCAGAAAGTAGGAAATTCTACTCATTACCTCCACCATACGTTGGACCTTGTTCTGACATATGGCATAGAAATAGAATATCTTGTAGTGTCTCCTCATAACCCTGTACTGTCAGACCATTGTCTGTTAACCTTTGATTTTACTATTTCTGACTATTTGGCTCCTAAAGAAAAATATTATCACAGTAGATGCCTCTCAGATGATGCTGTTTCCAAATTTATGCAGATTGTTTCCTCTATGCCATGTGTCAACACAACGGAAATAAGCTATAGACAGCTTGCTCCTTCTGTAATTGATAACATGGTGGATAGTGTTTCAGCTTCTCTGCATCAGGCTCTAGACTTGGTGGCCCCCTTAAAAAAGAAAAAGTCTAATCAGAGATTTTTAACTCCTTGGTTCAACACAGAAACTCGTAGCTTAAAACAGAAGACTCGTCAATTAGAAAGAAAATGACGCTCTTCTAATTTAGATGAAATCTATTTAGCTTGGAGAAATCATCTTTTAATTTATAAAAAATCTCTTAGAAAAGCTAGAATGAGTTATTACTCTGCATTAAGATAAGATAAGATAAGCCTTTATTAGTCCCACAATGGGGAAATTCCAGGATTGCAACAGCACAGGGATAGCAACACTCAGAGCAACAATCAGAAGGCAAGAAAAAACAACATCTAGCAAACATATGTCCATATTACTATAAATGTATATATATAGACACACAGTGCAGAGCATTATGGCTGGTGGATGTGCAGCAGAAAGTCTAAGCTCTCTCTCCGCGGATGCAGCGGGCCAGCTGGAAGTCTTTGGGCATGATGGTGACCCCCTTAGCGAAGAAGAGACCACCAGGTGGGTCTCGCTGGTCTCCTGCAGAGCCATGACGGCGAAACTCAGGAAACGCAGGACGGTCTTGAAGTCCTGAGCGATCTCCCTCACCAGGCGCTGGACGGGCAGCTTACGGATGAGCAGCTCCGTGGATTTCTGGTAGCGACGGATCTCTCTCAGAGCCACGGACCTGTGACGGCGAGGCCTCTTCACTCTGCCGGTGGCCAGAGCGCCTCTCCGAGCAGCCCTGTGGCTAGCTGTCTCCTGGGGGGCTTCTTCCTCCAGTAGATTTTACGGGCGGTCTGCTTGGTTCTTGCCATCGCTCTTTATTATTCTGTCTTATATTTCTTTCACGCCGCCTAAACTCCAGCCCGGCACCCGCTTCGTTTTCGCTACAGCTCCCGGTATGTCGAGTTTCCCATTAGCACCGGGCGGCGGCCAAGTGCTAGCTAGCACTAGCTCCTCCCCGCTGTAACGTCTCCCGCTGCAAACCGTGGCTCCGTCCGCCGACCCGGGAGACCCCCGGGGCGATCCGTGCGTCCGTGATATATATACAGAGTGAAAGGTGTAGAAAGAAGAAGGAAGATAAAAAAAAAGGCTGTTGCAACAGGCAGCCGACTCGTGTGGCGCCACCGGTCCGGCAGAGCCGGAACCGGAAATTTTAATAATAGAAGAGAACAAGAATAATCCCAGGTTTCTTTTCAGTACTGTAGCCAGGTTGACAAAGAGTCAGGACTCTGTCAATCCTAGCATCCCCTTAGAGCTTACTAGTCAGGACTTTATGAACTTTTTCAATAATAAAATTTCATCCATCAGAGATAAAATCAATCAGATTCTTCCCACAGTTAACTTAAATACTGTAACTACTACAACTCCTTCTATTGATGTCTGTCTTGATGAGTTTACTCCAATCGACCTTTGTGAGTTAGACAAAGTAGTTTCCTCATCCAAACCTTCAACTTGTCTTTTAGACCCTATTCCTACCAGGTTATTTAAAGAAGTCTTCCCACTTATTGGTAGCTTTATTCTTCATATAATCAATTCTTCATTAACTTTAGGCCATGTACCGCAGGCTTTTAAAACGGCTGTAATTAAACCCTTACTCAAAAAGCCAACGCTAGATCCAGGAGCTTTAGCTAACTATAGACCAATCTCTAATCTCCCTTTCATTTCAAAAATCTTAGAAAGAGTTGTTGCTACGCAATTATTTGACCACCTGCAGGGAAATGGTTTACTTGAAGAGTTTCAATCTGGGTTTAGAATCCATCATAGTACTGAAACAGCCTTAGCGAAGGTCACTAACGACCTCCTCATTGCATCTGATAATGGACTAGTTTCTGTACTTGTCCTTTTAGATCTTAGTGCAGCTTTTGATACTATTGATCATAATATTCTACTTGATAGATTAGAACACTATGTTGGACTTAATGGAACTTCGTTGCAGTGGTTTAGATCTTATTTATCTGATAGGTTCCAGTTTGTTCATGTAAATGATGAGTTTTCTTTCAGCTCAAAGCTTAGTCATGGAGTTCCACAGGGATCTGTGCTAGGCCCTACTCTTTTTAGTTTATATATGCTTCCGTTAGGCAACTTTATTAGAAAGCACTGTATACATTTTCATTGTTATGCAGATGACACACAATTATACCTGTCAATGAAGCCAGATGATACTAATCAATTAGCCAAGTTAGAAGCCTGTCTTAAGGAAATCAAAGCTTGGATGACTTGTAATTTCCTGCTATTAAATTCAGATAAGACTGAAGTCATTCTTGTTGGTCCAAAAAACCTTAGAAATTCCTTTCCAAATCAAACTTTCAGTTTGGACGCAGTTACTCTTTCTCTTAATAGCTCTGTGAGGAACCTTGGAGTTATTTTTGATCAGGATTTGTCCTTCAATTCACATATTAAATTTGTTTCTAAGACTGCCTTCTATCATTTGCGTAATATTGCCAAGATTAGGAGCATCTTGTCTCAGAGTGATCCTGAGAAGCTGATCCACGCTTTTGTTAGCTCGAGATTAGATTATTGTAATTCTTTATTATCAGGCTGTCCTAAAACATCTTTAAAAAGTCTTCAGCTGATCCAAAATGCTGCAGCAAGAGTTTTAACAGGTACTAGAAAGAGAGATCATATCTCTCCGGTTCTGGCCTCCCTTCATTGGCTTCCCATAGAGTTTAGAATTAAGTTTAAAATCCTTCTTCTCACTTACAAAGCTCTAAACAATCAGGCTCCTTTTAATTTAAAAGATCTGATACTACCGTATTACTAACTAACTAACTAACTAACCTGCACTTACATAGCGCTTTTCTAGTCACAAAGACCACTCAAAGCGCTTTCATTAATACTAACCCTCTATTCTAAGGGCCTATAGGAAACAGATATCTAGGGACAATTTAGAACAACCAATTAACCTAACATGCATGTTTTTGGCATGTGGGAGGAAACCGGAGAAATCCCGGAGTAAACCCACGCAACACGGGGAGAACATGCAAACTCCACAACCAATTAACCTAACAATTATTACAAGTATTATCCTAACAGAGCACTACGCTCCCAAAATGCAGGATTACTTGTAATACCTAGAATCTCCAAAAGTACAATGGGAGGCAGAGCCTTCAGTTATCAAGCTCCTCTCCTGTGGAATCAGCTGCCAATCTGGATTCGGGAGTCAGACTCGATCTCTGTTTTTAAGAATAGGGCTAAAACCTACCTTTTTGATCTAGCCTACAATTAGGGAGGGATCATGTGTTTCTGAACCCTCCCTTAGTTATGCTGCTAATAGGTTTAGTCAGCCGGGGGACCTCCAGTAATGCACTGGGCCTCACTCCTTTCCTCACTCTCTATGAAATATTTTTTTTTTTGCTGGTCATTAACATTTGTTTGTTCTCTCCCATAGATTGAGTCCCCATCGTGCTGTTTGCTCTCTACATGTCTGTTCTTTTCTTCTTCTCTATCCCCTCACCCCCCAGCCAGTCGCAGCAGATGACTGCCCCTCCCTGAGCCTGGTTCTGCTGGAGGTTTCTTCCTGTTAAAAGGGAGTTTTTCCTCTCCACCGTCGCCAAGTGCTTGCTCACAGGGGATCGCCTGATTGCTGGGGTCTTTCTGCAACTGTGGGGGTCCCCCCTACAGTTGACAGTGCTATGAGATGACTGTTGTTGTGAAATGGCGCTATATAAATAAAGTTGAATTGAATTGAATTGAATTTTTGGGATATTGTTTGATCAGACTTTTATATGACGTTTCTAATTGACTGTAATTGACTGTCACGGAACTGGATCTTTACCTGCAGGGCATGGATGCCCCAACGTTTTCTTTCTACAATCTGGACGAGCCTGCTGCAACGATGACTTGCTTGAAAATCCCGCATGGTCTAAGGACTACAATCCATCTGAGATGAGGAAAATGTCTCTGGGACGTACAACGGAACTGGCTGCGGCCGCACAGCGCTATCTCTGCTGCCGGAGGAAGGGGAATTGGCTTTGCTTGAGAACTGGAGGCCTCTGGCTCGTCTTTGCACGGACTACGAGGAAGACACGCACTACTGCCACTGGCAATGTGGAATAGGTGGACTGCAAGGAATACTCTGTGTTGTGTGTGGGGGGAAGCCTTATGTTTGCACTTTTCCAATGTGAGACACTTGGTGGAATGATATGGGTGCTCTTACATTTTCTTGAATTGTGCAATAAAGGCATTTTTTAAAAGTCAAAGTCTCTCTCTCTCTCTCTCTCTCTCTCTCTCTCTCTCTCTCTCGTGCGCATGCGTGGGCGTTTGTGGGAGCAGGGGTGTGGAGTGGTGTCGAGTGAGTACTTTAAACTTTGTATCTTCTAACTTTTTCTCTATCTTGTGTGTTTGAGGTGTGTGTGTTTAATATAGTAGGTTGAGTGTGTGTGTGCTGGGGTGTGAGTGTTGGAGTGAGTGTGTTGGGGAACGGTAGCTTCTGCTGCCGGTTTTTCCCAGCCGGCATCATGCCGGTGATTGATGGTGGTGTGGAGTTTGAGCGCTTAACCCGGCGTCATGGTGTGAGAATCCTCCCGACAGTTCCCTGTTCTGTGGAGGAGGCCAGCCTCGCTGTAGGACAGGTGGTTGGGCATGGCAGCATAAAATCAGCATCGAGGATGAACAGCGCAATTGTGATCTTTCTGGATTCGACTGAGAAAGCTGATCAGGTGGTGGCACAGGGAGTGGTCATAGGTGACACTTTTACTCCCGTTTTACCGCTGGCGAATCTGTCTAGGAGGATCACCATCTCAAACGCTCCTCCTTTCGTTAAAAATGATCAGCTGATTAGAGAGTTGTCCCGTTTTGGCCAGGTTGTGTCCCCTATCAGAATGGTCTCTCTGGGTAGTAAATCACCCCTGCTGAAGCATGTTGTATGTCACAGGAGGCAGTGTTTCATGGTGTTGAAAGACAGCTCTGCTGAACTGAACGCGTCTTTTAATTTCAGGATTGATGGCTTTAGCTACTTGGTGTTTGCAACATCTGAAACCATGAAGTGTTTTGCGTGTGGCGCAGAAGGCCATCTTATTAGGTCATGTCCTGAAAAGGCGAACACAAAGAGCACTGGCGGTAAGAAAGGTGACGCCGCTGTTTCTGGTGGTCCGGAGGGTAGCGCTACATGTGGTGAGGCGGATGCCGCTGCGGCGCCCGCTTCTGCTGGGGCGGTCGTGGCCGCGACTGCGGCCGCATCCGCGGCCGCGGCCGCGTCCGCTTCTACTTCTGCGGGGGCGTCCGCTTGTGCTGGGGTGGCCGCGGCGGGCGCGGTAGTTGTCCCCCCAAACAGTGATGGTGGGGAATTTCTGTCTGGCGGCAGCTCTGATCATTGTGACGAGCCTGTCGCCCGGGGTAGACAGGTGGAGGGTGTAAGTAAAAGTGCAGTTAAACGAAGGAACGTGAATGAACAGACTTTGCAGGCGGGGGAGGAGCGGTTTGAGGCTGTAGCGGACACACAGAGCAAACACTGCATGACAAACGTTGCGTTTCATGAAGAAATGCAGGAATGTAGTTTTGTTGAAGAGGATCCTTTTAAAGCTGCACAAAAAAGGAAAAGTGCGGAAAACTTGCAGAGCTCTGCTAAATCTAGTAGGGTTGGGAATTTAGATTTACTGAATGAGAGCGCTTCTGACGAAAGTGGAGATGAGTCTGAACTGATGCAGACGCAGACGCAGGAGGAGCAAAGCTCCTATTGTTTTGCTAAAATTAGACAATTTCTCCAGGTGACTAAGGGGAGCAGAGCTGTGAAAGTGGAAAATTACTTTCCAGATCTGGAGTTATTTGTGGCATCAGCTCGCAAGCTGATGAAACCGAATGATGGGAATGAGACTTTTACTGATCAGGAAATTTTTCGTTTAAAGAAACTGGTTGCCAAACTGAAATCACAAATTACTAACAGTCATGTTGACTCTTAGTTTGTTTCTTCCCTTTTATGCTATGTGTGTGTTTTTTTACTGTACCTTATTTTTATCCTTTTTAATGCCCCACCTTAGAATTGGCACTCTTAATATAAACGGGGCCAGGGATGATGTAAAAAGGGCCTCTTTATACAAGCTTTTTAATTTAAAGGCACTTGACGTGCTGATGGTCCAGGAGACTCACAGCACTGTAGACATTGAGTGCCAGTGGAGAAAAGAGTGGGATGGCTGCATTTTTTTTAGCCACAAATCCAATAATAGTGGAGGGGTGGCTGTACTTTTCTCTCGGGGTTGTGTGCCTGTCTCTTATGAGGTAGAAGAGGTGGTGAAAGGACATGTACTCTTGCTAAAGGTACAGCTTGAAAATGTAAACTTGGTTCTTATAAACGTGTATGTGCCAACCCAGAGAGCAGAAAGGATCAGGGTCTTTAATATGCTATCAGATACGGTTAGATCCTGTAATCCAAATAGTTTTTTATTTCTGGGGGGTGATTTTAACTGTACATTAAACCACAGACTGGACAGGAACCATCAGGAACCTCACCCTGCTTCTGCCAATAGGCTGAGGGAACTAGTGAAGGCGCATGAACTGGCCGATGTGTGGAGATCACATCATGGGGACCAGAGGCAGTACACCTGGAGCCATGCTAAGGATAACCTCTTATCTATGGCTAGGTTAGACCGTTTCTATGGTTTTAAACACCAAATGAGTGTTTTTAAAAATAGTTGTATCTGTCCTGTTGGTTTCACTGATCACTGCCTGCTGATTTGTTCTGTTTTCATTGAAAATGTAAAGTGTAAGAGTGCTTTTTGGCATTTTAATAATACACTTTTAAATGATGTGTTTTTTAAGGGAGTTTTTCATGATGTATGTGTGATATCCTACCGTGTAGCAATGATCACACTTGAGTTATGTCTTTGGCTAACTCTGCCGTTTATTCTGCAACACACATAATAAGACTGAACATGGATTCTGCGCGGGGTTTTCACACTCTTGTTCTAATGTGTCCCCTTAATAGTAGTGCTGAACAATACAGGTAGTTCCCCCTAGAGGCATGTGCCAGTAATGTTTTAAATTAGACTTGCAGTCTACCACATCCCTCCCCTCTAGATTAAACTACTTTTAATTACACTAGCCAATTATGCTAGACATCCTGGAACTCCCATTTAACCCTAAACAATCACAGTTACTTTTAACTTCTTAAACACATGTGCCATACACATAATTTCTCTCTTTTTTTTTTTTTTTTTACATGTATAACACACATAACAGTCTAACTGGGGAATTGGTTTGACTACCGCATCCCAGTGAGGTTCCAGGACGCATTCTTGTCCTGTGGCTGGGGAACTCACTACTGACTAAGTATAGTCCTTCAAGTAGTCGGGAGCTTTCCTAGCTCGCTGAGATCTTCTCACGGCGGGTGAGCCAACTGCAGGTGAAGACTCAGACTGCTCCACTGTTTCGGCTGCTGCAGTGCTGCCCGTAGAATCTGCAGAGACGGTTACCTCAGGTTTCACCTGAAGTGGTGGTTCGTTGATGCTCTCCTCAGGATGGGTGTCAGACAACACCTCTGGTGCCATCGGCAGGGGAATGGAGCTCCTACCATGAACTTGGTCGATGTGTCGCCTCACCACTTGTCCATGGCCTAATGTCACCTTGAATGACACAGGGCCTGTCTTTTCTGTTATTTCTCCTGGTACCCAGGCTGGTCCTGAGCCAAAGTTGCGGGTGTAGACCACGTCTCCTTCTCTCAGTATTCTCTCTCTAGCATGCATGTCATGATAACCTTTTTGTTTCTCTTGTTTGTCATGCACTTTGTTTCTGAAGTCTGGATGTATTAAGTCAAATGTTGACCTCAACTTTCTTCCCATCCATGGACCTGCGTAGTCAATGTGAATTCTTCTCCATGGTTTATCTGGAACTTCCCAGGGATGTAGTGGGGCTGCTGGAGGACTGTTCCTGTTCTCCTGGCATGCCGCACATGACTTCACAAGCGCCTCCACCTCTGCATCCATGTTGGGCCACCACATGTAACTCCTCGCCAACGCTTTCATGCGAGTGATGCCAGGGTGTGCTTGGTGTAGTTGTTGCAGTAAGGCATTCCTACCAGGTGGTGGAACAACCACGCGTCCTCCCCACAGGATACAACCTTCCTGGGTGCTGAGCTCATCCTGTCGTCGGGCATAGGGAATGAACTCAGGACTGTTCATCTTCGGCCATCCTCGCAAGATGTATTCTCGCACTCTTGCTAGAACAGGGTCTTTGTCTGTCCACTTCTTTATTTGTTGTGCGTTCACCAGGGGCACGCCGATATCTTCAAACAATAGCACTCTCTCCTCCTCCTCAGGCGTGCTGTCTCTTCCTCCATCCAAGGGTAGCCTACTCATCGCGTCAGCATTCGTATGGTCCCGTCCGGCTTTGTAAACGATGGTGTACTCATACGCTGCTAATGTAACGGCCCATCTCTGAATTCTCTGAGATGTCATCTGGGGTATGGCTCTCATTTCACTGAACAGTGAAATTAGTGGCTTGTGGTCAGTCACTATAGCGAACTGTCTCCCATACAGGTATCTGTGGAACTTTTTTACACCAAATACTACTGCAAGGCCCTCCTTGTCTAGCTGGGAGTAGTTTTTCTCAGCTGCACTAAGAGTTCTTGAGACGAACCCTATGGGTCTCTCTGAGCCATCCTCCATACGATGAGAGAGTACAGCACCCACACCGTAGGGTGATGCGTCACACGCCAGGATGAGTGGTTTGTTTGAATCATAGTGCACTAACACACTACAGGACTGAAGTAGCGCTTTGGACTCTTCAAACGCCTTCTGCTGCTTGACCCCCCATGACCATTTTTCTTCCTTCTTAAGTAAGGTATGTAGTGGTGCCAGCAGCGTGGAGAGCTTTGGGAGGAACCTATGGTAATAGTTCAACAAGCCCAGGTAGGCTTTTAACTCAGTAACATTTTGTGGCTCAGGCGCCTCCGCAATGGCTTCCACTTTGTCTGTTAGAGGGTGTAGACCACTGGCGTTGATCTTGTGGCCTAGGAACACCACCTCTTTTCCCATGAACTCACACTTGCTTCTTTTCAACCTCAGACCGCTTTTCTCCAACCGTTGAAGCACTTCCTCCAGCGTTTTCAGATGTTCTTGTTCATTTGGTCCTGTACAAAGGATGTCATCCAAATAAATGGCAACATTCGGAATTCCACCTAGGATGCCCTCCATAGTTCTCTGGAATATAGCAGGACTGGAAGCTACTCCAAATGGTAAGCGTGTGTAGGTATATAAGCCTTTGTGTGTATTGATGGTTACATACTTTCTTGATTCTTCTTCCAGGACTACTTGTTGGTAGGCGTGACTCATGTCTAATTTCGTGAAGTGTCGGCCGCCATTCAGCTGTGCGAAGAGGTCCTCCACTTTAGGAATTGGATACTGATCCACCCGTGATGCTCGATTGACAGTGAGTTTGTAATCTCCACATATTCTAATGGAGCCATCCGGCTTTCTCACTGGGACTATGGGCGCCGCCCATTCTGCAACCTGCACTGGCTCAATGATCTTGTCATCCAGCAGCCTCTGTAGCTCGCTTTCGACCAGTGGCTTGACTGCATAGGGTACCGGTCGGGGTTTGCAGAATCGTGGTTGGGCCTCCTTGTCCACATTAATCTTTGCAGTGACACCTTTTAGCTGTCCTAAGCCTTCTTTGAACACCTCAGCGTGTCTTTCGAGGATCTCCTCCAGCTGCAATTTGGGCTGAGATTCCACTTTATTCACCAACTGATCAATCATGGCCAGTTCTTGTAGCCAACTTCGCCCTAGTAGATTTGGTCCTTCGCTCCCAACTACTACTACAGGTAAGTCCTTTTCTTTGTTTTCGTGCTGCACCTTCACTTGTGCCATGCCTAGCACGTCTAGCTTCTCTCCTGTGTATGTTTTTAATTTTAATGAACAGGGATTTAATTCTGCTGTGTCTGTTTTCTTCCACAGTTGTGTATATTGCTGTTTACTTAATATGGTTACTCCACAGCCTGTATCAACTTCAAATGTTACTTTCATTCCATTAACATTCATGGTACGCGTGATGGGCGCTACCTTGGTCAGCTCCTCTGACGTGTTGTAAATTGTGTGAAAACCCATGTCTTCTGTATCACTTTCTCCCTCCCCTCTCAGTTGATTCGCTCGCTGTTCCTTTCCTGGGCCCTTGTTTTCATACTTTTGCCCATTAACTGTTGCTTTCAGCACCTGTGCGCTGTCCACCTTTATTCTACATGCTTTCTTAACGTGCCCTCGCTTGCCACAATTATGACACAGCTCAGTGGCAAATTTGCACTCGGCGGCATTGTGCTGGCCTTTGCAGCGATAACAACTGGGGAATTTGTGATGATTTTTATCAGTTGA